>OVBL01000426.1:0-1246597 GCA_900406555.1 Pseudoturritis turrita
GCCAGCTTGCCGAAGTGGACTGCTTGGCCGAAGTGGACTGCTTGGCCGAAGTGGCCAGCTTGGCCGAAGTGGCCTGCTTGGCCGAAGTGGCCAGTTTGGCCGAAGTGGCCTGCTTGGCCGAAGTGGCCAGCTTGGCCGAAGTGGCCAGCTTGGCCGAAGTGGACTGCTTGGCCGAAGTGGCCTGCTTGGCCGAAGTGGCCAGCTTGGCCGAAGTGGACTGGTTGGCCGAAGTGGCCAGCTTGGCCGAAGTGGCCAGCTTGGCCGAAGTGGCCGAAGACCGCGGGTTATTTGCCGAAGTCTCCGTGGGTCATGGCCGAAGACCGCGGGTCATGGCCGAAGACCATGGGTCATGGCCGAAGTCTCCGTGGGTCATGGCCGAAGACCGCGGGTCACGGCCGAAGTCTCCGTGGGTCATGGCCGATGACCGCGGGTTGCTTGCCGAAGACCATGGGTCATGGCCGAAGTCTCCGTGGGTCATGGCCGAAGACCGCGGGTCATGGCCGAAGACCGCGGGTCATGGCCGAAGACCGTGGGTCATAGCCGATGACCGCGAGTTGTTTGCCGAAGTCTCCGTGGGTCATGGCCGAAGACCGCGGGTCATGGCCGAAGACCGTGGGTCATGGCCGAAGTCTCCGTGGGTCATGGCCGAAGACCGCGGGTCACGGCCGAAGTCTCCGTGGGTCATGGCCGATGACCGCGGGTTGCTTGCCGAAGACCATGGGTCATGGCCGAAGTCTCCGTGGGTCATGGCCGAAGACCACGGGTCATGGCCGAAGACCGTGGGTCATGGCCGATGACCGCGAGTTGTTTGCCGAAGTCTCCGTGGGTCATGGCCGAAGACCGCGGGTCATGGCCGAAGACCGTGGGTCATGGCCGAAGTCTTTGTGGGTCATGGCCGAAGACCGCGGGTCATGGCCGAAGACCGCGGGTCATGGCCGAAGACCGCGGGTCATGGCCGAAGACCATGGGTCATGGCCGAAGTCTCTGTGGGTCATGGCCGAAGACCGCGGGTCACGGCCGAAGTCTCCGTGGGTCATGGCCGAAGCCAGACTGTGCCGAAACCAGGCTGTGCCGAAGCCAGGCTTGCCGAAGCCAGGCTGTGCCGAAGTGGAGACTTGCCGAAGCCAGGGCCGTGCCGAAGTGGAGGCTTGCCGAAGCCAGGCTATGCCGAAGCCAGGCTTGCCGAAGCCAGGCTTGCCAAAGCCAGGCTGTGCCGAAGCCAGGCTTGCCGAAGCCAGGCGGTGCCGAAGCCAGGTTGTGCCGAAGTGGAGACTTGCCGAAGCCAGGGCCATGCCGAAGTAGAGGCTTGCCGAAGCCAGGCTGCGCCGAAGCCAGGCTTGCCGAAGCCAGGCTTGTCGAAGCCAGGCTTGCCGAAGCCAGGCTTGCCGAAGCCAGGCTGTTCCGAAGCCAGGCTTGCTGAAGTGAGCTAGGCTTGCCGAAGTCTCCTTTGCCGAAATGGCTAGGCTTGCCGAAGTCCCCCTTTGCCGAAGTGGCTAGGCTTGCCGAAGTCTCCAGCGCCAAATTCTCCCTTGCCGAAGTCTCCAACGCCGAAGCGGCTAAGCCTGCCGAAGTGGCTAGGCTTTCCAGTGCCGAAGTCCTCCTTGCCGAAGTCTCCAGTGCCGAAGTGGCTATGCTTGCCGAAGTCTCCTTTGCCGAAATGGCTAGGCTTTCCAATGCCGAAGTCCTCCTTGCCGAAGTCTCCAGTGCCGAAGTGGCTATGCTTGCCGAAGTCTCCTTTGCCGAAATGGCTAGGCTTGCCGAAGTCTCCTTTGTCGAAGTGAGCTAGGCCTGCCGAAGTCTCTTTTGCCGAAGCCTCCATGCCGAAGCGACGCTTCCTTCAAGGTTTGCCTAAGTGGAGACAAGACTTGCCTAAGTGGAGACAAAACTTGCCTAAGCCTCCTTCTTTGCCGAAATGAAGCTTCCTTGGCCGAAACTGGAGCTGTTTTGGCTAGAATGGCCTCTCTTGTGCCTAAGTGGGCTTGCACAGGAATGACTTAGGCGTAATTCCGGCCTTGTCCGATTCTTCGTATCTTCACACTTAGCCATGTTCCCATTGATCACAGCTGGGTGGGTTTTGACCCCAACAGTTGGCAGTTGAATGACCGTGCATGTGGTGATACTCGCAATAAGCTTTTTCGTCATACGAACTTTGACTTCGTGTCCAGGTGTTCCATGGTGTTTTGCCTCAGCCTGTTCCCACCTGGTAGTTGTGTGCTCCTCCAAAATTGGGTTTCTCGTGGTGCACATATCCATTTCCTCGAACGTTCTTCTTCTGAAGGGGTTGGTTCGGAGTTTGGAAGAAACGGTTCGTCGCTTTGGCGACTCCATATTTATGGGACAAAATCTTCATCTCTTCTTCGTTGACTATGAAATCCGAGGCTCGGTGCAGTGCGTCTTGGATTGATAGTGGTGTGTTCAGTGCAATCTCTTTTCAGAATTCAGATTCGTACCACAGAGCCCTTTTTAAAGCAAGCACAGTGGCCTCGTCACTTACGTCTTCGACTTTTGACATCACTGCTTTGAATCTTCCTATGAAGCTTCGTAATGTCTCCATAGGCCCTTAAGTCAATGTCCATAGGTCGGCATCTGAGGCTCCTCGATCCATAAACATGGAGTAATGCTTCAAGAATGCGGCAGAAAGCTGTTGGAAATCATCAATGGAGTTTCGCTCTAATCTGGAAAACCATTGGAGGGCTGCACCCTTTAGATGCTCCACAAATATGAGGCAGAAACTGGCATCTCTCTCTTTTTCTCTGAAATTGGCTCGGCCCATTGCTATGATAAACGCCGTTATGTGTTCTTTTGGGTCGGTTGTCCCTTCGTAGGCTGGGACTTTGATCTTTTCCGGGTCGGAGATCCTTGCCTTGGTAATTCGGGCTGTAAACGGTGTATTGTGTGCTTCCTCAAGTACACGGTCAATCTCCGGGACTTTACCGGTTGCCTTGTGCACCTGGGATCGGACGGCTTTCATCTCAGCAGTGGCTCGAATCAAGGAGGCTCGGATTTCGTCCAACTCTTCCTTCTGGGCTCAGCTCGTTGTTCTTGGCTCGTCAGTGTATTGTGCCTGTCGTACCCACAAGAGATTTCTTCTTCTTCTGCTAAACTACTGGCTCGGTTTAGGTTGATGTTGCCTTCGCTGGCTCGGGCTTCCGTCAGTGTTGGTGCAAATATTTCGTCAGCGGGATTCTCCGTATTGTGATCTCCTTCCACGTGCCCCTCTTCATCGAGGACGATTGTTGCAGCCGAACCATCGTTGATGCGTTGGTCATGCCTACCGCTGGCTTCTCTTGCTCCGCGAACAAGTCGAGGCCGATGGCTCGGTGATACTTGATCTGGTTGCCGCGGGTGTTTGTTCATTGATGGGATATGGTGGTGGCAATCCTCCCGACATCCTTGGTACGTCACGTGGTGTTGAAAAATCCAGGGATGTTGGGTTTAAGCCGAGTCGTCTGGTTATTCCGCTAACAGGTGAGTTCGTAGCCGAACCAATTCCTCTGGATCGAATGTTTCTGGCTCGGCTCTCCGTTGCCAGTGTCTCAATTCTCTCCGTCAGCGAGCTATTCAGCTTTTCCTGCTCCTCGGCCTTCTTCAGCAACGTGGTCATCATGTTCCTTAACTCTGTCAGCATTTCGGACGTTCCTTCCGTGTTTTCTGGTGGCGGATTGGTCCTCGTTCCAGGAAGATCGATGCCAGTGTTGCTTGCGTCGCCGCCGCTTCGGTCTCCGTCAGTAGTCATCTCTTCAGATCTCGTATTCGGTGGTTCTTAGGTGTCAGAAAGCTTGAGAAGTCTCCTCAGACGGCGCCAAATTGTGGGAGTCGAAACTCGCACAACCAAAACTTGTAAGGTGAATTTAGGGGTTCGACAAACTTCTATGTAAAGAAAACCAAGAACAGATATCCAAAGATGGAGATTTTATTCAAGCTGTTTGTAAAGTAATAAGTGTTTAGCTAGGTCAATTTTTTGTTGGCTCCCCTTTTTAAAGAGGTACATTGTCTATTTATACACAAATAGGTCGGCTAGGTTTCTTCCTAACCGAATAAGGAAAACTTCTTTATTCTTCGGGATTTCCTTTCTTTGGTTTTCGTGGGCTTCTTTCTTTGCCTCGTCGCCTCGGCCCATCAATATCTTATGTCTCGTTGCCTCATTTTATCTAAGATATTGGGCTTGTTGCTTTGTTGGGTCATCGATGGGCTTGCTCGTTGCCCATTTCTCCTTGATGCCGAGCCAAGTGTTGGCTCGTCCCTTACTTCTCTTTGCTGCCGAGGCGAAGGTTTTGGTTCGCCAACGTGTTGGCTCATCACCGTTTTGCTGGTTTGCCAACAGGTTGGCTCGTCACCAAGTGTTTGGCTCATCATTACCTCTACTCGACGCCGAGCCAGAGGAGTGCTGCTTCCTCCTGACGCCTAGCCAAGTTTTGGCTCGTCACTCACTTCTCCATGCTTAGCCAGAAGTTGGCTCGTCACTGCTTCTTCCTGCTGCCGAGCCAACATGGGTGTTGGCTCGTCTCATGCTTCTTCCATTGCCTAGCCAAGATATTGGCTCGTCACCATTTCTCCCTGCTGCCGAGCCAACAGGGGCGTTGGCTCGTCACCTGCTTCTTTCACTGCCTAGCCAAGATGTTGGCTCGTCACTATTTCTCCCTGCTGCCGAGCCAACATGGACGTTGGCTCGTCACATGCTTCTTTCACTGCCTAGCCAAGATGTTGGCTCGTCACCATTTCTCCCTGCTGCCGAGCCAACAGGGGTGTTGGCTCGTCACCTGCTTCTTTTACTGCCTAGCCAAGATGTTGGCTCGTCACCATTTCTCCCTGCTGCCGAGCCAACAGGGGTATTGGCTCGTCTCCTGCTTCTTCCTGCTGCCTAGCCAAATTTTGGCTCGTCGCTTACTTTCCTCCATACTTAGTATTTTCAGCAGTTGATCTCGATGGGGTGAAAACTGACCCCAACAATACAAATATGACATATACAAATTTGGATTCACATATGTCAATTCACTTCAATTTATTTCATAAATTATAATGTATGAGTCTATACTATTTTATTCTTTCATATATTATAGCTCATGCCGTTTATAACCCTTACAATCTAGTTGCATATGCTAATTTACTTTACAAATAAAAATACATAATTTTCATTCCTAATGTTATCTTGTGATACATATGTAGGCAGTATACACTTATTATTAACTAATTGTTGGTGGATGTATGTGGAGATTTAAATCCACACAATTGAATTTGGTTAGACTTTTAGAGGGATATTAAACTTCTGGGATTAAAATCACAAACACGAAGATCCAAAGATGGTTATTTTATTAAACTGTTTTGTAAAGCTTTTCGTATGAGAGCAAAAGTACAGAGTTTCTGCTAGGTAAAAATTGTCCCCCCCCCCCCCAACCCTTTCAAGAGAGATACATGAATATATATATATATATATACAAGTCTAAGTCGGTTAGGACGACTCTTTAAATGATAAGGAAGTTCTCCTATTTTTTCGCTCCTTTCCTTTCTTCATGTCTATCGCATCTTTATGGGCCCTTCATCCGTGATCATCGCTTCGGATGGCAACGGCCCATGTTCAGCTTGTAGACGATGGGCCAACCCCTTTTTCGGCTAGGGTGGTACTTCCCCTTTACGGATCACATGGCATTTGGCTCGGGCGGCAGTTCGGTGGTTCATGTTCGGCTCGGGTGGCATGGTGTCGCTGCTCGAGTGGCGTTTCTCTAAACGGCTCGGGTGGCATTTCTCTAAATGGCTCGGGTGACGTTTCTCTAAACGGTTCGGGTGGCATTTCTCTAAATGGCTCGGGTGGCGTTTCTCTAAACGGCTCGGGTGGCATTTCTTTAAACGGCTCAGGTGACACCTTCCTTCGTGGCTCGGGTGATATTTGGTTCGCATCTCTGGCGGTCGGTCATAGGAACGTACCCGAACTGTTTACGAGCGACACCCGAACCATTTTTCGAATGACATCCGAACCGTTTTTGAATGACATCCGAACCGTTTTCGAGTGACATCCGAACCATTTTCGAGTGACACCCGACCCGTTCTCGAGTGACACCCGAGCCATCTTCATGCGACACTCGATTCGTTTGAGTTTGGCTCGGGTGTTCAAGTCACTTAGTCGACATCGAGCTGTCTTAGTTATTTTCTCATCTGTTAACTTTAGGTGGGTGAAAATTGACCCCAACAATGTATATTCGTCTAATTGTTAAAGTTTTATCATTGGAACATTTGCGATACTATTCTATTTATATCTATGTACTATTCTATTTGATAAGTTAGTCATTGGACCACTTGAATAGAACCATGCGTTCTTAATTACAACCACAAACTCATGTTTAAAAAAAATTGTGTCCGTTTTGAAAAATTCAAACTATGTTAGATGCGGAAAATAATATGTTTTTTTACTAATATTTCAATATTTAATCAAACTGATAATATAAGATTAAAACCTTAAACAAGAAAAAATTGGGTAGAAACAAAATGTTATATTGAAAAAGTACAGATAAGGAAATAAGAGAGATGATGTGGCATCATTCCTTTGTCTTTTTTGTAAGGTTATAATAGTTAATTTGCATGAAAATTGGTTACTCACTTTATTATGGTTTTCTCATTGCTATATTCTCTATTTTATGACTCAATATGGTCATCTCATAAATTAACCCTTATTTTAGAGATTAAAAAATAATTATTTAAATATTTTTTTTAAAATATATTTAAAGATAAATTATTTATATGGTAGGTTAGGGTAGAGTGTAAAAACTGAATGGGTGTTGAATTATTAGGTGGAAGAGACAGAAAGTGATGTGGAGTGTTGGGAAGTGAAAAAGTGGATGTTGAATAATAAAACCATTGTGGATGGTTTAAGGTAGGGGTGGAACGGATCCGGATATCCGGAAATTTAAGGGTATCCGGAGCCGTGGAAAAAGTATCCGGATCCGGATCCGTGACTTCTGGATATCCGGACTTCGGGTATCCGACAAAAAATTAAGATATCCGCGGATATCCGTATCCGAAAAAAATAATTAAATAATTAAATTAAAATACTAAAAAATTATAAAAATTTATAAATTTAAACTATAAATTAAATTTTTGAATAATGTTTTTCAAAATAAATATGATATATTAGAAAAAGAACTAAAATCAATATATATGCATATATTTTTATATAAAAATAATTTAATATATGTAAAACTATATATTTTTAATATATTTAATGCGCCCGGATCCGGATCCGGATATCCGGACTTTGAATTTTTACTACCCGGATCCGGACGTCCCAGATATCCGTATTTCCGGAGCGGATAAGAACGGATAACGGATCGGATACCGGATCCCGGATAATAATTCCACCCCTAGTTTAAGGTGAATATACCATTTTATCTCTATGGGTGTTACATGGGTAGATGTGTCTAACGGGCCGGCATACGTCCGTCTAGCCCGTCTCGCGATGGACAAATTTTGTTTTGAATCACAACGGGCCGGCCCACTAAATTCACGGTTTATATATCTATGTCTAGATCTGTTCCGTTAAACTCGGCGGATTAACGGGCCGGTTTACAAAGTTATCTAATTATTTAATGTATTGAATTTTTCTAATTTTTTTTGTAATGTAAATGGTAAGATATAGAAAATATAAATAAATGTGATTTGATTTAGATTTTGTACATATTTTACTGTGTCAAATGATAAAATATGGAGCACACAGTATTATGGAACGAGGATCGCTGTTGCAAGAGTTTTTTTTTCAAATTCCTCATCGTCAGATGACACATAAACGTCATCATCTGTGAACATTAAAAGAATAATATTAAAATATTAAAAAAGTATTCCTAATTTAAATAAAAATATGAAAATTAATTCATCAAAAATTTGAAAATAAATAAATATATGAACAGTTAAATAATAAAAATTAAAAGAAATTTTAAAAAATACCATTTTTAAAAAGTCACCAATAACAAAAAAAAAAGAAAAAGAAACCGAATAATATAAGTTTCTTATATATTATTTTTGTAAGCATGGAGTAAACTATATAAGAACTCAAACACCATACATTGTAAATCTGAAAACAAAAACCAGAGTCATGTCAATGATCTAAGAAAAAAATTATTAACAAAACATCTTTTACACGTTACATATATACACATGAATGTTCTTAATACATACAAATATGTACATAATTCTTTTAAAATATCGATTACATATATACACATGTAGGCATGAGCATATTAACCGGATCTGAAAAAGGAGATTCGGTTCAGTTTTGGATACTTGTCAAATACCTATTGGATCACATGCTTGCTATCCAGTGGATATCGGTTCGGTTCGGATAATAACTGAGATCCATGGGTACTCGAAAAAATAGGATTTAATTTCATACATTAATTGCTTATACCCGACCCGAGTGGAAAACCTAAATCACCTTCACCTCCATTCACCATCAGATGGTGTTTAACAGTGTTGGATCTCTATGCGCCATTTAAAATCTATATTAAACAGAGCAGTAAAAGGAGGCTTTCTACTTGGATTTGCTCTCTTCACTGCATCATCTTCTTTCTCGAATCCGCCGTCTCTAGCCTCCGCGTTTTCTTCATCCTCCACCGTCGTCATGGAAACCCATAAAACCAAGGTTTGCATCTTCGGAAGTGGTCCGGTGGCACACACGGCGGTGATCTACGCGGCTAGGGCAGAGCTCAAGCCTCTTCTCTTCGAAGGATGGATGGCTAATGGGAGTTGTATCTAAACGGCTTAGTTTCACCGAATCTGGTGAAGGCGCTGATGGTTTTTGGAATCGCGGGATCTCTGCTTGTGCTGTATGCGACGGAGCTGCTCCGATTTCTAGGAACAAACCACTGGTGGTTATTGGCAGTGGCGATTCGGCTATGAACAAATCCTGTTGGTTCTTTTGGTTCATCGGATAGGTCGGGTATAATTAGCTTATTTTGGGTCCAACTAACCCGAACCGAACCGAATCCGTTTAGATTTTTGGGTATATGTCGGTTCTACTACGATGTATCTGAACCGATCCGAACCGAATGGTACCCGAACTGAACCGAACCGAAAATAGCTTCGGTTCCCTTATGGATCCTAAGGGCATGAAACCGAAGAACCAAAGAACCGAAGAACCGAACCGAATATCCATATGCCCAGGCCTATACACATGAATGTTCGTAAGACATGATGGAGACATTTTAAAAGCCTTCAGCATCAAGAGTTGCACGAATTGCGCCTACTCGACCATCCAACATGTCACTCGGACTAACAATATCAGCTGCAGCTCGGGCCTGGAGACAGAGAGATCATAACCAATAAGTAAAAGTCAATCATTTTGGTTATTTGATATCGAAAACAAACCTTCTACAGGTTTACCCGAGAAACAGTTTGCTTACACATCTGATGTATAATTTCATCATTCAGTATTACGCATACAGAGATAACTATGTATCACAGCTCAAATTAAAACATAACAGAAGGAAACTTAGATAGAAAATACTTACCATCCTCTCTGACTGTACCATCGTGACCATGAGATGAGTAGGGATCCAGAGCAACATCACTATAAATAACCTAGAGAAAAATAAAAATATTCATCACGATTGCGAATTAGTCGGTAGAGCGATGGAGTTTTGAATGAGACCAACTCTGACCATTAAAAAATATTGCGGCCGATTATAAATGTATAAGATGAGATTTTAGGTTTGATATTTATAAGAGATTTTAGGGTTAGCGGTTAGGGTTTTTTTAATGACCGACGGATATTTATGAACTTTGTTTAGTACATATGTTTAATTTCAGTAAGGATAATACAGTAATTTTAAGTCTCAACTTTTATTCTGAGCCATAGTTACTTTTCTAATAATATAATAGATAGATAGATGCAATTACTCATGATAATCCATGTTATAACTTTTTTTTATACCGAACCGGATCAAAATCAACTAGATGTACTACGGTTATTCTAATCCCAATTAACACATGAAAACACTCTAATTAACTCCGTGGGTTTGATCATCCTCTGTCGCATTGACAGAAAGAGAGGATCAAAAGCTCTTAACCAACCACTAACACTTTCTCCCTCTCTCCCTCTCTTCTCGTAACCAACACGTCTAAAATTGCTTATAAAAGCCCTAATTTATCATTCCTAAAATCACTTTACTCCATCGTTTACTCTCAGAATAAGAACAAAACAAAAAGATGTTTCTTTGGCTGGTTATTGTCTTAAGATCTAAATGGTTGTAACTATTGGAATTAGTGGAATAAACATAAGTACAATATAATTGGATGGAATAAAAAAAATAATTCTTCCAATTCAGCCAACCAATTCTACTGCAAAATAGTAGAGGAATATTTTCCTCCCAATTTGTTTATTTTTTCAATTTTTGTTGGTGGAATAAGTTGAATATTGTTTTTAAACTTTTCAATCTAAATGGTGAACTTTTAGAGGAATGGTTAATTCCACTATTTTTTATTCAACTTAAATGGTAACACTTTGGAGAAATGTTTAATTCAACCAACTTTTATTCTTCCATTTGCACCTTTAATGATTTCCGCTTCTGTCTCTTCACATGAATACAAACTCAATTGGGTTGTTCCTCCTGCAAATGCTTCTACAAGTCTCAATGACTGGGCTTCCAATAAACGGTTCCAATTCGGAGACACTATTCGTAAGTTATACGTAAACCCAACTCAAAAACGTTTCCATCTTTTAACGTCAAGTTTTGATTATTTTATTTGTTCTGGTTTGTTTATAATTGCTTATGACACGTCATCCTTCGTTAACATTTAAAATTGGCGTTTTTACCATTTGACGAAAATTAAGGCTAAAAACGAACATTTGAAAAAAAAGTTTGTTATTTATTTGTGGAGTTTTTTATTTTTAGAAGAATAAAACAATTTATAAAAGAATTGAATATTAAATAAACAATTTTTAAAAGTAAAGGATTTTTAAAGACATTTTCCCTTTTGAAAAAGCATTCAAAATTTAATTTAACCGAACCGAATAAACCATTTTTTTAAGAAAACATATAATTTTATTTCAGTTACATTTAACTAGGGGGGTATTGGATCTAGGAATTTAATAGAATCTGAAAGAATTCAATTGCAGACATAAATAATAGATTTCCAAGTATTTTATGGAGTTTTAATGTATTTATCAATAATTCTACGTTTTTATGTTTCTAGATTTTAATAGAATGCAATCGAATTTAGGGGAATTTAAGCGGTACAAATTCTTCTAAAATTCTATCAAATCTTGTAAAACTCTTTATTAAAGAATAACATTGTCAAAGACAAAATTGGTTGAAAAAGCAACTATTGCTACAATAGTTTGAATTAAAACTAAAAACAATATTTTATTAGATGCATAAAACAATATCTAGAGATTTTCAAAATCGGTAGCATCTCTCCACATGTCTCCAGCCATAGTCGTTTTCCAAACATTTGCGCTTTCTCTATCTTGCTCTTGTGTTCCATGAGGCTCTTCTCTATTAATTTGATTAGGATTCTCTGTATTTTGTTCAGTGTTTACTTCAACAGGGAATTCACCTTCATCCGATCGACATTCTTTACGAAGAAAGTTATGCAATGTTGCACATGCTAAAACTATTCCAGCTTGTTTTTTAAAAAAGAAAGGAGGTGCGAATTTAAAAAGAATTTAAAAATCACAAACTGAGATTTTAAGATTCCAAATATCCTCTTGATCACATTTCTCAAACTAGCATGACGAAGATTGAATAACTCATGCGGAGTGTTAGGATCACGATCTTGACCAGCAAATTCTTGTAGATGATACCGAACACCACGAAATGGAGCCAAAAAAAATGAGTCGATTTGCAAATCCACAATCAACTAAATAGAATTTTCCTGAAATTTAGATAAAAATATGTTACTAATAATATGACATATGATATGATTAAAAATAAATATGTAAATTGTTTACCTTCGGGTACTTGGAAATTGTTTATTCTTCTAGTTAAAGCATCACTTAACACTTTTAATCATGTGATGAACCCTTCCATCCACTAAAAATATATATGAACTCTAGATCAAAGTTACATACAGCTAAAATATTTTGTGATATTACTCCTTTTCGGTTACGATAGCTTGCCACCTCGCATCCAACTACTCTTGCAGGTATATGTGTACCATCTATCGCCCCAACACAATTCTGAAATAAATACAAATAAATAGTTAGTCATATTTTGGGCCAAAAAAAAAATTTAAATAGAAGAAGAGATTATATAACACACCTTAAAATATGGATAAAAACGTGTACTTTCTCTTATTTTTGTAGGCACTGAGGCGTCTGGTTTCACCATTTGACTTGGAGCTATTAAAAGTATAGCTTTTAAAACACGATTAAAACTTGTGCTTATTGCAAACTTGGACCTTTTAAATGTGTCTTTGACGTAGCAATATCTCGAATTTTGCCCAACTGTGAACATGAAAATAGCAAGCATCTCTTCGACAGATATGAATCTTGTGTCTTTTAAACCAGTTTTTTCTCTAAGGATCGTAGATAGCTTCAAAAACACATCTGGAAACATACAGTATAACACCCAAAAATGTTGAGGATCTTCTTTTAATACCTTTTGTATGTATTGTTCTCCGAGCCTTGTGATTTGCCGACGAATCGGACGTTCAATGAAATTATCATCCATAAGACATCGTCGTATGTTTTGAAACTGAGCTCCTATATCCACCATCACCACCATTAGAGATATGTTCGCATCATCATCTTCTGTTCACTCATTATCCATTCTTATGGTTTCTTCTTCTTCATGAAGATTTTGATCCATCGAAAGACCTATAAATAAATTAGCAATTAAATAATACATAATAACCATAAATGTACATGAATACACGAAGAATACTTTTTAACCTTACGAAAATTGAATGTTGTAATTATCTTCTACTTCTGTTTAAATGACTTTCTTTTGCTTTGAAAGAGAAATGCTATGCAAGGTTATATAGGTTCAATTATGTAACGTTAAATTTTCAAATTTCTAAGTAGATACTATTTTCTAGGGATTTTTTATGGTTGAGTAAATTTATCAAACCAATTTTATATTTAAAAGAAAAAGTCATAGATTCTGTTATTTTGAATATGTAAGTTTAAAATATTTTGTTAAGCAAAATTTTTAATGTTGCGAAATAATGTTAGTACAAATAATTGTTCTTAAATTAATGTAAATTGGTTCTATTTTGCTGGGATTTTTTGTTTGGTATAATAGATTTAAGTTATTGTTAATACAAATAAATTTCTATTTAAGACAAAGTCATGGAATTTTTATATTTTTGAATTTAATAGTACGCAGGTGGAATTACACAATAGTATTGTATAAAAAATGCATTCACAATGTGAAGAATTTTCTTCCACAATATATATATATATATATATATATATATATATATATCTGTGTGTGTTACATTTTCATAACTCTACTGTTTACGATTATCTATTGTGACATTTATTAGTTAAGAGTTCTTTCTAAATCTAAAAAGATAAAGAATCAACACATTTAAAAAAAAAAGTATCTAAAAAAAACTTTTATTAATATGACTTTAGATCGCATAAAATGACGTTAAAAAAAGAAAACATAAAAAATTTGCTTTAAAATTTTTTTAACTAGAACAATTATTCAAATTCATCTTTATTTATTAGATGTCTTAAGTAGAGAAGTAACGGCGAATCCAACACAAACGTTCTTCAACGAACATGCTAACAAATACGTCTTCATCTTCAACGTGTGAATTTTGGTTACTGCATCATAGCGGATATGATCTTCCAAATAAGGAATCTCTTTGATAGTATTCCAAACATTATTTTTCTTTTTCTCTGTTTCTCTTAACTCAGCTTCTCTATGATGCATTTCTTCTCTTTGTTGAATAAGATTTATGATATGAGTGCTAACTCCAATCATTTCATTTAATACCTTCTCTGAACGATCACCAGGCTCTGATGAATCTCCATTACCATTGGGTTTAGCTCTTTTCCTAGAAGGTAATTTTTCTTTATGAACTTCATATGTTGTTTCATTAGCCTCGCCGACATTCTCCGTATAATTCACATCATCTCTTGATAGAACATCATTTTCAACTTCAAAAGTTTCAGCATTTGTATCCGCACCTAATCCAAATGCATTGCTTCCCCTTGCTATAGTACTTTCGAAAATAACTTGTAAATTTTCAAAATCTTCAAAAGTGTTATCCCGCATATACTCATGATTTGGGTGCGCCTGATAAAATATGATAGATTCATTAGTTAAAAAGTATTTAAAAAATTCTATCCAAATTTGTGGAAATTAATAGATTATTTATAAGAGAGTTAAAAATTTACCTTGATATAGTTTTCCCACACTTCATGAGGAGCTCTAAATTGTTTTGTGTTGGGATCCCACCCGAAACCAGAACTATATCGGAAAAGTTCCGCATAACCTTGATATTCTTTTCTCAAAGACTTCAACCGACTCGCATAATTCGTATGTGTCTTATTGCACCCAAGTTTTTTATTTAGAACCGGCAATATCTTTGACTCTACCGTTGTTTTGCTAAAGGAACCATTTTTGTCACGCCATCCTCGTTTGACACCATCAACTAGTAAACATGTCAACAATTGACTCTCTTCGGATGTTCATAGACCATATTTGTTTCTCTTTTTTTACGACGCTCCCGTCTCCATCCTAATAAAAAAAAATATGAATGCATTTAACAATCATTCACATGACAGTGTGTATATAATAATCTGATCATGGCCCGAAATAATTCAAAACATATATGTATCTATATATATGCGAAATAAAAAATATGAAAAGAGAACTACTCATTTCAACACTTACGAAAGTTTGATCTCAATTCTTCTTTTTCAGATGATTTTTCCCATTTGAGAAGTCACATAAGCGTAATATTATATAGGAAAAATTCTCTAACCATAAACTTTAAAGATTCGGGTATTGATAAATACTATATTTTAGGGATTTTGTGATATATAGTTGACCAGATTTTAGAGTGAACAATAATTTGAAATAAATACTATTTTGTAAATTCTTCTAAAATACTATATTTTAGACATTTTATGATACGTATAGTTGACTAGATTTGGAAATTCTTCTAAAATATTAAGATATAATATTTTTTTATGAAATCTGGAGATGCACATCTATGAAATCTTGCATATCTCACTCTTTCGCTTGCATATTATGACAAGTCATCGTTGTAATTTGAGAACATATATAAATTCTGTTTAAATGACAATCTAAAAGCTGAGATTTTGTTTCTTTACATTTCGGTAGTAATTTTCTGTTAAATTCCTTTCAAATGAAATTGCCATAAAATCTAACTAATATTGAACTAGGTGGGTCCCGCGCCTTGCGCGGAAAAATAAATACATTAGTATGTTAATAAAATTAAAACATAAATTTTTTGATTATCTATTTATTTTTCAAAAATACATATTTAAATTAAAAAAATCGAACACGACATTTTCGTGTATCGAATACTACGGAGAAAGATTTGAGAATCATAAAAATCAACTTAACCGACATTATCTCGTATAATGATATATAACATATAACTTCTTCCATATTTATATGTAGTTGCAAATAATATGGATCTAATTGACTAAAAAAAGAGATTGGAAATATAGATATATAACTTTTGCGTAAACACCATATTTTAGAATAAAAATACTAAAATATAATTAAAAAATAAAATAGAAATGAATAATTTATAAATAGAACTAACGAAAATTTCAATTCCATAAAATAACTAAAAACTCAAAATTTTAGAGACTTTAAGATATTTTCTTATAAACCACATTCATTTTCTTCCATTCAAAACCACTCGTTAAAACAATACAATCATATATATATTAATTAAGGAGACATTTACAAAAAAAATCATAGCGGTCGTTCAAAGAGTATTTTAGGGGACATGTCATTTAATTTAACCAATCAGAACATTTCAATTAAAACTATATGCCATGGTGGAAATCTCTACATATTCTCATTAATTTTATAACATAAGCCCATTAATACATGTTTTACAAATTTAAACCTAACTAAATGTAATATTTTAGACTTACCATATCATATATTTTTAATTTTTTTCTGATATATTAACAAACTTTTTATTCTTATATTTATAACAATATTATATATTGTGTATATATGTATTTAGATTAATATACTATACAAATATTTTTATTATGATGTAGTCTATTATACATATTTAATCACACTTGCATATATTTATACAATTCATTATTGGAATATATATATTTTTTCATTTGTTATGTCCCACAAATTCCTATAAATCTAAAATTTATCTGATTTATCGCATGCTCTATAATTTACACGAATAATGAAGATCAATTTTACACTTGAAAGATATTGAAATAAATAACATTTGCATATGTTTTGATCAATTTTACACATAAAATATTAAAAATAATGACATTAACAGATTCTTGATAAAAAGTATTCAACTTTATTACATTTATGCACAATACATATCATTTTTGTACATTTATAAATGTTATAATTTATATGTTTGGTCATACACGTTTAAATATTAAAAATTTATATATATTAAAATGATTAGTCAACCTATTTAATCACTTAAGTATGAATCGTGTTAAATTTTGTATGGACGGATTTAAAGAATCGTTAGGACGTTTATAAAAAAAAATCTAAAGTGTATTATTTTAAAATGTATATATTTTGTTGAAAACAAAATTCACAATTAAATTAATGTTTTATGTTCGCATCGACGAATGTCTGTGTTATCCCAAAATGATTCACACCAACTTATAGAATTCAAAAATAATTTATTAACAATTTATTAATACACACAATCATTGGAAATTATACATAGACTCATTTGATGGTTTACAGAAAATACATAGGTTAGGATTCAATTCCTCGATTCATCGTGATCCTCTATCAGCAATAAAATCTCCATATTATGTCATTTCATAGAACAATTCGATCGATGAGTTTTAATTTAATTTTTTTTGTTCTTGTTTTTACATAAAGTATTTGAAACACATGAGCTTACTGTTCGGATTTAGGTAATAAGAATTTTTAAATATATATATATATATGTTTTGTCTTTTCTTTCGGTGGAGCGTTTGGTGTTCCCTCTTTAACGCTAATTGTTTGGATCAGATTTTGGGTCCTCCGTACGGAGTCGTAGATTTCTTGCATACAACCTTAGAGTGTCTTATGGGAATAGTCAGAGAGCTCCTGGTACGTTGGACTTCCGTCCTCTTGGGGGATGAGTGGTGCGTCCGCCTAAGTTGCTGTCTCTAGTGAGATATTCACGATGATTCTCTGGAGATACGTTGGACCATACATAAGTAATATCGTCATGAAGATCTTCAGAATGATGAGAAGGGATTTCCCTCTTAAAGACTCTCTGACGCCCAAGTCAGGCTACCACTGGAGAGTAAATTGATTCAAGAGGTGAGTGTGTTAATGAAATTAAAACATAAATTTTTTGATTATCTATTCATTTTTAAAAAATACATATTTAAATAAAATAAATCGAACACGACATTATCGTGTATCGAATACTACAAAAAAAAATTTAGAATCATAAAAATCAACTTGACTGGACACCTTATCTTGTATAATGATATATAACATATAACATTTTCATATTTATACGTAGTTGCAAATAATATGGATCTAATTGACTAATAAAAGAGATTGGAAATATAGATATATAACTTTTACGTAAACACCATATTTTAGAATAAAAATACTAAAATATAACTAACAAAATCAAAATAGAAATGGATAATTTATAAACAGAACTAACGAAAATCTCAATTCCATAAAATAACTAAAAACTCAAAATTCTAGAGATTTAAATATTTTGATATAAACCACATTCAGTTTCTTCATTCAAAACCACTCGTTTAAAAAATAAAATTGTAGCATTTTAAAATGTTAAATTTGGTATGGACGGATTTAAAAAATCGTTGGGACGTTTATTAAAAACAAATATAAAGTATATTATTTTAAAATGTATATCTTTTGTTGTAAAAAAAATCACAATTAAATGAATATTTTATGTTCGCATCGATGAATGTTATGTGTTGTCCCAAAATGATTCACACCAACTTATAGAGTTCAAAAATAATTTATTAAAAATAACCATACACACCAAAATGATTCTTAGGAAAATGATGCCACTTATACCATTTTGAATTTATTATTCGTTTTTTTAATTTTTAGATCTAATTTAACAAATCAACACTCTAATTTTATAAGTAATTTTTATTTTGTATAAGATAAAAAAAATCATTTTGAAGATAACCAATTTCATTATTTTGATATTTTAATTTTTTTTTTTTATCATTGTTATCCTTTTTTCAGTGCACATAATTATTATCTTTAGTCACCGCAAATGTTTGTATTTATTTATATTTTTTACTAATATATTTTTAAGAGAACATTAGAAAATTATTCATTAACATTATACCATCAATTTGTTTTTCAAAAAATAAGAGGTGCCAAACCCTATTTCGGGAGCCTAAATCCTTACAAATGCACGTATACATTGAAAATAATACATAGATCATAAATCCTAAACTCTAGCATCAAATCTTAAATCCAAATACAAACACGTATAAATTGATTTTTTTAGTAATCGTATGCCATCAAAAATTTTGATTAGAGATGTTAAACCCCACCATGAACGTCTAAACTCTAACCATGCACACAATCATTGAAAATATATACATAAACTCATTTGATGGTTTACAGAAAACGCATAGGCTAGATGTAAAGGATTCAAGTCCTCGATTCATCGTGACCCACTATTAGTAATAAAATCTCCACATTATATCATTTCATAGAACAATTTGATCGATGAGTTTTAATTTGATTTTTGTTCTTTTTCTACATAAAGTATTTGAAACACATGAGCTTACTGTTCGAATTTAAACAATAAGAATTTTTTTTGTTTTAAATAATATGTTTTGTCTTTTCTTTCGAAGAATAATTCATAGTTCCGTTTGTTTGGGTTTTAGTGTTTATTTTATCGGAACTATGAATTATTCTTCAAAACAGACATAATCCGAACAAACCTCTTCATCGAATAAAAAACTCAAAAACAGAGGAAACCTTGTTAAACACGAAAAAAAGAGTATAGGTTCATGTAACAAATTTCTTTCAAAATAAAGGGTAAAAATATTATAAGGAGATATCTTGTTGAAGAGGCAAAACCTAAAAGAAGAAGTATGATTAGATAACAATCTCCTTTCAACGAAAAACGAAAATATGTAGAGATAATATTATTAGAAAATTACTTTATAGAAAAGGTCAAATTCTGGAAAAAAGAAAAAGAAATAAGAATCATTACAATAGCAAGAAGAAGAAAATGAATAGATCAAATAACTAACAAAAAAAACACAATTACTAAAAATGTATGTCATTACAGATTCAAGACATGTAAACAAATTAATATTATTTTAAAATTTTAAAATAAATATTAGAACAAAAAGACATACCAAATTTAATAATAATAAATAAGATTTATAATAAAGAATTTTTTTGTTAGAAATAAATAACTGATTATTGTTAGAAATAATATAATATATAAAATACAGACTATAGTTACTTTGAAATTAACAAAAACGTTACAACCTATAAAACGAATACAACGATAATAATTAAAACAATAAGAAGACGAATATAAGATAAAAAGAATACAAGCTGTATAATAGAGAACAAAACACATAAATTTAAGAATAAATAAGAACAAATTATACCTCACAGAAGAGTTTAAAACCTATAAAAATAATAAAACGATAATCATGAGTAAAAAATAAATAACGATTTCACGATATAATAAATAACATGAACAGTATAATAGATAATAAAACACATATACATAAACAACAAATATAAGAACGAATTTTACCTCTAAGAAGAGGTTATAACCTATAAAACGAATAGAACGATAATTAGTAGAAAAATAAAAAGAAATAAACGAATAAACAACAAAACTAACAACATGCGCAGTGTATTATTCATATAAATTATAGAACATATTATATTATTGATATTCAAAGTTGGCTACCATCATAAACGATAACTATAATATAACAACAATTGTTTTAGTAAGAAGAAGTTATGATATATAGATTAAATAAAGAAGCATTAAAATAACAATTAGAAACACATAATGAAACTTTAAAGATTTAAAGATTAATAATAACCCAATGACGAAGATAATATTTGAATTACGATCAAATTGATGAGACTTATAAATCAGAAAGCATATAAATTACGATCAAATTGATGAGACTTATAAATCAGAAAGCATATATTAATACCAATATCAACAACGATAATTAGGCCAGAAGTCAATAACTTACAGAATAACACTATATAGGGTTTCAATTTTCAACACAAACCTTTGCTTAGAAAACGAAACATCTAATAGCATGATATTTATAAGAAGATATAGAGACAACCTAGGGTTTTTTTAAAGTCCACACATATATGGGTGAAGATAACAAAAAAAAATCGAAAGCCAAAAGCCCAATATAAAGCTTTAGTTACGAAAAGTCTGGAAAACATTAAAATATTAACGTACAAATGAAAATAATAGGGCAAATTCTATATGGTGCAAAACTCTGATGATATTTTAATAATCATTGTAATAAAATAAAAAAAATATTAACGTACGAATGAAAAATAATAGGGCAAATTATATATAGTGCAAAACTCCGATGATATTTTAATAATCATTGTAATATAATGAAAAAATAAATCAATAAAATATAATGAAAAAATAAATCAATAAAACAAGCATCAAAATACGTCAACTATGAAACAAAAAGATAGAAATCCATTATTACGTAGGTTTCCTAACTTTGAATAAGATATTGAGTATTGTACATATCACGAGTTAATTATATGGGCCAAGATTAAAAGAAAAATCGAAATCCAGAAGCCCAATTTAGACGATGGCAGCATATGTAATTAAAACGATTCATTAATGGCATAAGGGTAAAAACAGATCTGAGAACGATTCTGGAACCGCCACGTAGGATTTCGCACTTGCTAAATAATAGTATGATTTCGCACTTGCTAAATAATAACTATTATAACACTCACATTTAATGAAATTACAAAATCAATAAATTTTAAAGGAATGACTACAAATCTATAATCCAATAACACAAACACTTAAAAGAATCGATGAAATACTTAACTAAATAACACTAGAATTTATTAGAAAGTTGAATTCAATCAAACTCACTTAAAATCCGACATCTAATACCCCCTAAGTGTTTAATCGTCCTCTGTTCCCGCTAATATCATTGACTTAAACAGAGTATCAAAAACTCTTAACCAACCACTAACACTTATCTCTCCACTTTCTCTCCCTCTCTCTCTCTTTGCGTAACCAACTCGTCTTAATTGCTTATAAAAGCCCTAATTTATTAACCCCAAAATCACTTACTCCATCGTTTTACTCTCAGGCTAAGAAAATGAAAAAGATGTTACTTTGGCTGGTTACTGTCTTAATGATTTCCGCTTCTGTCTCTTCACATGAATACAAAATCAATTGGGTCGTTCCTCCTGCAAATGCTTCTACAAGTCTCAATGATTGGGCTTCCAATAAACGGTTCCAAGTCGGAGACACTATTCGTAAGTGAGACGTAAACCCAACTCAAAAACGTTTCCATCTTTTAACATAAAAGTTTTGATTATTATTTGTTCTGGTTTGTTTATAAGGATTCAAGTACAAGAAAGACTCGGTGATGCAAGTGACGAAGGAGGATTACAAACAATGCAACTCATCGCACCCGAGATTTTACTCGAATACGGGCAAGACCAGATTCATGTTTGATCACTCTGTTCCTTACTATTTCATAAGTGGAATGTCGGGCCACTGCGAAAAAGGTCAGAAGATGATCGTCGAGGTCATATCTCACGACCAGACCACCTCGTCCTCTGCTCCTCCTCCGGCTGTATTCGCCGTATTTTGGTTCTGCATCTTTAGCTTCTCGTTATCTCTTATGTAGCTTAGTGCCAATGCTAGATTTAGTTTAAAACTTGTTTTTATTTCTCGCTTCTTCTATGGTAATATGTGTTAGTTTCTTAATTTCATGAAATATTTTGTAACTCGTATCGCTTTCTTTACATCATAGTCTAATTATTCCAAATACTACTACTATCTAAGAAGTTATTCTATATATAAGTGGGTACTTCATCTCAACAAACCCCTTAATTCACAAAACAAGTCACCTTGCCCTGTAATTACTAATTAGTATCAATGTCAATTTTTTATTTTTTTTTACTAATTAGTATCCACAGTTTCTGCTGTTGTTTATTAGCCAGTAACTATGTATTTGATATTCGGTTCTCCATCAATTTGCATTTTGCAGAACGCTTTTTTAACTTCCAAGAGGTGCTTCACTCCCATAATTCTTATATCACTCAAACTTCCTAGTAACACAACCAATTAATAATATGCCAATTAGGTCTCCAAAAACCATTAAAATATGAATAATATATTTCTAAAAATGAACAAGACTAAAAAAAAACCATCTACATTAAAAAAATAAAAAGAGGAAACAATTTAACAAGGAAAATTTCTCTATATTTAACAACGACATCACTACATCACGACCAGCAAGTATGTATTTAATCAGAAACCAAATTTAAGCTTTACGGCCCATTCCATTCCTCATTCAATGGGCTTATTTCGCCTGCTTTACGTTGTCGTACCTTTCCAAATTTGTATTCGAAATATACATATAGCTTCCTGAAATTTACAAGTTTTATTATTGTTATAAGAAAATTATATATTCGTTTACACACGGAGTTTAATTAAATTCTTCGCACTCAAAGATTTGTAACTAATAAATACTTCCTCAATTTTTTTTAATTGATGTTTTAAAAAAAAAATTGTTTCTTAAAAATTGATTTTTTTATTTTTTATATGCATTTTAATAAAAACATAATGATGAATTGTAAATTTTAAGACTTATTAATTGATTTTACTGAATTATTATTGGTTTAGAGTTATGGAAATTTGTTTAGTTAAAAAAATAATGCATTTATAGTTAAATATTACTAATTTATTTTTTTAATATGTGTGAAAAAGTTATAATATTAATTAAAAACCGGAAAAAGTATAATTTTATAATAGTTAATTCATTGATTGCAAAAATCCAAACACTTGACGGAAGCAACATCGTCGTCATTGTCTTTTATCCCAACAACTATGATCACCATGATCTAAAAGTGTAAAAAAAAAATGGTTAACCTTAATTAATGTTGGTCCGATAAAATCAAATCTTCATAAGAAAACTAATAATAGCTATCGAAAGTTTAGTAGAAGTGATTACTTAATTGATTTATTTTTTAATCAAAACAAAAATCAAATGCATGTTTTCGAATGAAGTAGGTACAATTATTATTTTATTTTTGTAAAAGTAGGTAGGTACAATTTTTTTTGGAACTCTTTGTTAATTTTGAAACGGGTCAATTCATAAGTTTTTTTTTCTGATAAAGGTTACGTCAATTTCATAGTTTAATTTATTTATTTTATGTTTCTTTTAATCTTTTTTTTAAATGTTTCTTTTAATACATGAAAGGCCGCATTGACCTAATTCACCTAACTATAAAGAACACATTGATATCATATAATGAGCATATAATATAAATTAATGCAAAACTTATTGCGTCGCACATGTGGAATATATGATTGGTTTTGCTATATATATGTTGCCCGTTTTTATTTGAAGGTGTTACAAGAATTTTGTAGAATTGTGTGGAACTTCAAATATAACAATGAGAAAATTATTTGAACAACAACGACGATGGTGATCCTGACTTTGACCAATAAAACTAAAAATGACATTTTAGTCTAAAATATAGAAAAAATAGTATAGGTTTTAATTTCAATTGAGTAAAATATAGAAAAAATAGTTTAAAATGGTACGTTTTTCTATTTTTAATGTTAAGGGGGATATCTTCATACGGAAAATTGTAGAATTAATATATTTTTTTGGAAATATCAGCGCTACCCGTTAAGACCAGCAGAGTTAATGCGGACCGGTGGTACATTGTCTGCAGGTTAACATTTGCAACGCAAATAAATGTAGACTACGCATAGTACAAGTAGAGATAGAAACGAGTACGCGCAGTCTCTGCTTATACTCGCAGAAGAAAAACAGAACGCTCTCAGTCTCTGCCTTTGGAAGCAGAGTATACGCAAATACTGCTTAGATTATGCTTGTATTATGCCAAAATTTGGCAAACATTGCTGTGCTTTTTACAATTAAGGTTTCGCAGTCCACACCATCTAACGGTAGTCCAAAGCCAGACTGGTATAAGACTTTGGTATAATTCATTACAAAAAAGAGCTGAACATTGACTCCTTCCAATTAACTTTGCACTTATGATCAAACAAATATAAACTCCAGACAAAAAAAAACAAACAAACATAAACTCATAAACAGTTTTATTAGAAGTGAGAAGAGTTGTAATCTTGAGGCGGTGGAAGAGCGAAGGTCAACCGGTATGGTATTGAAAACTTGAGGTCTTCGAAGCAACTAGTGTTGCAATATCGAGCGTTTCGCAAGAAACAACATAAAGGCGTCTCGTCCTCGTCCATGAAGTGGTATGCGAGCGTGTTGTTAGAGAAACGGGCCGCCAAAGTGTGTGTGAGTACCAAATATTCGAAGTCCATCTTAGGCCTCTCTGGAAGGGGGTCTGTAGAGGTCGAGGTTGACTCCAACGCGGCCGAAGAGTGGAGTAAGCATGCCTCCAATGTAGACTTTCGAATTATCCACCAAAGACACCTCGTTTCGAATGTGCAAAAGGTTCCCAAGGAACATTGAAGCGGCATCAAGGTGGAAAATGGGATCATACTCAATGGGTCATCCATGATGGTTGTGAAGCCAATACCGGATCGCACAATATAACATCCTTAGTTCATTGGTGGTTGGAACACCCGGCTTGTGGCGAGCATAAACCGTGTTGGCCAAGAGGCGAAGAGCATAGCGGATAGTTGGATTTCGCACCTTGGACATGCGAGATGCGGTGGAGAATGAACCATCCATTTTTATGTTTCTCCATACGGTGGATGCTTCACAAAACTCATGATTAGCGTTAAATGTGGAGGATGGGAAGCGGTATACTTCACAAAAATCAGAGAAAGTGAATGAGTATTGGGTTGGCCCAACCATGAAGTAGACATATCCATGTCCATTCGCTTCATCCTCAATGAACTTCACCGTGGCAAGGAAATGCCTGGTTGGCGCGGGGTAGGTCAAATAGTCCATATATGTTAACCTCCCCAAATTCATCCGCTCTACTAGATCATCCACTTGGTCTTGTATCCCAATTTCGAACATGATATCCCGACAAGCAAAACGGGTAGGAAAGAATGTGGCTCGCTACAACTCCTTCAAGTGCTTGAACCCTTCTTGTGTCCACTCCTCAAACTCGCATGTGCCTTGAAAAGAATGGTGATTGATTCTTGTTGAAATGCTCATGGTTGTGTCTTCTTAGTGGTTGTGTCTACAAAAACATTTCCCAAATGAGAACAAGGCATAGTTGAGAACAAAATGCTACTATCCATCATTTAAAGAGCAGAAATGGAACGAAAACCAAAATTCGATGAAATCAAAGATTGAGCTTTAACCATACATTTTGCTTGGTAAATGATGGAGTTGTTAATGGAAAAAGAGATTGTGATTTTCGAAATCCTCTTTGAAAAACAATTGTTCTGTGCAAATGAGAAATGAGAGATCTGAGAGGAAAAAGAGAGCTTGAGAGTGAATTTGTGATTCCAGGGATAATAAGAGGTTTTGTAAGCAACAGACCTTCGACTTTCTCGAGATTTTGAAATCCTAGTCTTCCTCGATATTTTAAAATAATTTTAAAAATACCAGCGCTACCCTTAATGTATATCACCAATGACATAAGACAATCACCAGTAGTGCATTAATCGGTATAAGCCGAAACGAGAAATCTCGAGAAACTCGGTGAAAATCGAGTGGTTAGGGTATCGCAGACTGAGTGAATATCACCAATGCCAGACCGAAGGCAGATTGAAATTGGAGAATTCGTTTGTAGAGAGTTTTTGTTGTTGTATATTTGTATATACTTCCACTTCTTTTATACATTATTTCTTTTTTCTAACTGTTGTGAAAGTACAACTTATGTTAAAAGAAAAACTCCACAGTGAAAACGGAGTGGTTAGGGTATCGCAGACTGAATGAATATCACCAACGGCAAACCGAAGGCAGATTGATACAGGAGAATTTGTTTGTAGTGATTTTCTGTTGTTGTATATTTGTATATACTTCCACTACCTTTATACATTATTTCTTACTGGTTTCAAAGTAAAACTCATGTTAAAAAGAAAAACTCAAAAAAAAATTTGTTATCATATGTTTCTTTGTTCAACACGACACTATGTGAAATATTCCCTTTGTATTTACCATGGTTATTGATTTTTCTTCCATTCTGTGTTTTCGATGTAAATAAGCTTTTAAACACTTAGATTGAAGATCACTTTAGAGTTATGACGTCTAAACAAATGTTAATCAAAGTTTTTAATTCGTTTTGAGTGGTTTAAGGTTTCGCATACTGTATGCCGACGTAGCGCAACATTTTTGAAGAGTTTCTACTAAAAGAAAAAGGCGACGCTGACTTAATTGTACGACAAATGGAAGTGCCGTCTTAATTAGGTAATATTATTTTTTAAAAATTTCTACAATATCGGGCCTCAAATCAGTTGTTTCACGCCCATGCCGAAGCCCAGAAAGCTTACAAAACACAACATTGACTCTTGTTCTTCTTCCCCTCAGCAACCCTAGAGCAGAGGAGCGTATCTTCAATTTTATTGATCTCTTTCTTCATTTCTCCGATAATTCTCCGCTAAATCTCCGATCTCTTCATTTCTCTGATATTTCTCCTTCGAATATATCATGGATATGAATGATTACGAGATGGATTTTCCTGCCATGATTTTTTCCAAAAGAAACGAGCCAGATCTAAATACCAGAATAAACTACAGTTCGAAGTTTAATCATCTTTCACTGGTGGAATGTGTAGTGGGTGAGGAAGTGTGAGATTACGTCCGCAAGTCACCGCTAGGAGTTATTTGTAAGTTTGAGAAGTTAGGTTTCAGATGGATTGTGAAATTTGTGCATCACCATCTTATTTGCAAACAATTGGAGTGTGAAACCCCATTTGAGTTGTGGTTTTTGATCGCGGGGCAGCCAGCACGGTTCTCGCTCTTCGAGTTTGAAGAGATCACAGGTCTTAACTGTAATGAAATTACGCAGTTGGATGGGTTGGTATCTTCTCAAGCTACTCACCAAAGCTGGAATTGCTTTCGGGGTCTTCTCAAAATACGCCGTGCTAGCCCTTGTATTGAGGACATAGTGAAATTATGTATGAAGCATGGTGGAGATATAAGCAAATATTGGTCCAGGGAAGATAAAATTAGGCTTAGTTACCTAGCTGTTCTGTCTAACGGTCTGTTGGGTGTTGATCGGCGTAGCGAAATTCCACTTAACCTAGCTAGGTTGGTGATAAATTTGGCAACTTTCGAAGGGTAACCCTGGGGGAGGGTTGCTTACAAAGATCTTGTTGAGCAGGTAAGTTAGTAACTAAAGAGAATATATGGCAAGACTCTTATGTTTTGACGGGGTTCGTGCAAGTTCTACAGGTCTGGGCGTATGTGTATGTGCCAAAAGTGGGAGAAAATTTGGGAACACATATAGCGTTTGAAGGTATACATCTGCTAAGATACAAGAGAAAAGTTGGCAGACCCAATATGGAGAAGATCTTCTCGAGTGAAGAGGTATGTATATCTTTAGCATAGTTTGTTGAAGTGAAAATGTAGATTTTTGGCACAGTAAGCCACAGTGGCAGAGTCTGCAAAAAGACTCTGCCACAAGTTTACATTTTCCTGTCGCTAGACTTCTAGCAGAGTTACGCAGACTTCTGGATGACATTTATGTAACCATATAACTGTGTTTTGTAGGTGACTGTAACTACTATGTGTGAGAGATCCCGGGCATAAATCTATCCACGTTGGAAAGGTAACGACGTAATAGATGTTAAGCTTAATAATCTCATCAAATACATTCTCTCTGGCCAGCCATGGGCGGACATCAAATGAAGCATCTCAAAAATACATTCATGAAGGAAGGAGAGGAAAAGGGAAAAAGAGGAAGGGAATTGAAAAGTGAGATGGAGAAAAGAGGAAGAGGAAGCGGAAGGGAATTGAAGAATATGATGAAATCGAAGTTTCCTGTAGCTAAAATCCCATCTACTCGTTCAACAGACATCGTCGACATCATTGAATTTGTCTTGGATAAACAGCAGACCAAGTTTGATGCAGTTGTAATAGAATTGAAAATGCCAGCCTTGATCAGCAACGAACCAGCATGGAATAGCAACGAACCAGCATGGAATAGCATAAAGTTTTGAGTGAAACCTTAAACAACTTGGCACAGGTCATTGGAAAGCTGATGGAGAGGATGACTTGTTTCGAGCAAGATACTCGCTTCTCTAACAACAAACTAAAACCTGACAATCGCATGGTATGTCCAACTCAGCAATTACTGAAATAAAAGAGCTGGCATGATCTGCGATATCATGCTATATCAGATATGGTAAAACAATTGAGGGGCATGGCATGCTCTGCTTGCCTACATTGTATCATTCATTTATATGAGACATATAATTGTTACGACAGACTAATAATGGCATTCAATACTATTTATCATTGGCATCCCTTAATATTCTTTACGGCAGAGTATGCCCTTAAGGTGTAAGAGGTTGAAGTTGAGTTCATGTAACAGTCATTACTTTAAAATTTTGCAGAATAACGAAAAAGAGACGACGGTGGATAACAAAGGAGATGGCAAAGACAACGAAGGAGAATAAATCAAGGTTGTTGCCTCTGGCTCCTTTTCAAATGATAAAGGAAGAAATGGCAAAGAAAAGTAACTAATAATGGCATCGAGGCAGAGGATGCCAAAGAAGAACAAGTAGGAGATGATGCAAAAATAGATTGGAGTGAAAAGGCAAAGGATGCCAAGGCAGAGGATGCCAAAGAAGAACAAGTAGGAGATGATGCAAAAATATATTAGAGTGAAAAGGCAGATGGCATCGAGGCAAAGGATGCCAAACAAGAACAAGTAGGAGATGATGTAAAAATAGATTGGAGTGAAAAGGCAGAGGATGGCAAGGTAGAGGATGCCAAAGAAGAACAAGTAGGAGATGATGCAAAAATAGATTGGAGTGAAAAGGCAGATGGCATCGAGGCAGAGGATGCTAAACAAGAACATCTTCAAGATATGTTCCATGGAGAAAAAATATACAAATGTGAAAAGGCAGAGGATGCCAAAGAAGAACATCTTCAAGATGATAGTAATGATGGAGATGGGAGTGAAAAGGAAGAGGATGCCAAAGAAGAAAAAAAAAAGAAAATGATGCCAACGTCTGCCTTCAGACAGAGGATGCCACTGCAACTGATGGTGGCAAAGAAAAGGTTATATCTGATAAGACAACTGTTTCCAACGAAGCAACAGATGGTAAAAAAAGAGATGGAAGTGAAAAGGCAGAGAATGACAAAAAAGAACATCTTCTTGATGATGGTGGAGTTGGAGATGTTGAAAAAATAGATGGAAGTGAAAAGGTAGAGGATGCCAAAGAAGAAAAAAGAGATAATGATCCCAAAGTATGCCTTCAGGCAGAGGATACCACTGCCGCAGATGAAACTAATGTCTGCATTAAGGATGCTGCTACAGTAGATGAAACTAATGTCTGCATTAAGGATCCCATTACGACATTAATAACCAACATTTGCATGGAGACAGTTGCTTCCACTGCAGAAGATGGTAATGAAGGCTCAG
The DNA here is from genome assembly GCA_900406555.1 of Pseudoturritis turrita. Lineage (NCBI taxonomy): Eukaryota > Viridiplantae > Streptophyta > Magnoliopsida > Brassicales > Brassicaceae > Pseudoturritis > Pseudoturritis turrita. Next base: position 29,909 of record OVBL01000426.1, read on the forward strand.
TGATTGACACTGAAAATTCTATACATCCATCGGAAGATTCAGTCAAAATCATTGAAGAAAGAGGAAGAGGAAGAGGAAGAGGAAACTCACAGCCAGTGAATGTCATTAAACCATCAGTGGATACAGTCCATCCAACTGGCCCACTGGCCTAGAAATCTACTTACGAAATTGTATTTGGAGATGTTGACCAAACACTGTGGACAGGATGAATGTATTCAGAGCCGATGAGTAAGTACACACAGCCTATAAGATCGTCTATTTTATCTTGTAGTCTAACTTGAATGTTGATTTTCTTCGACATAACAAATATTTATCCATTTGGAGGGAAACAAAGGCCCATCAATTCTTCAACTTACTTTTGCAGCCGAGGGAATGGTTACACGATATGGTAAGTACATTCTTTCTCATCAATAGTGGATCTGGCAAAAGTGTTTATTTCATGTTTAGCTGGCAGACCGTTGTTGTGTATCAAGCAGACTCGACTTTTTTGTTGTTGTTGTGTGTCTAGTAGACTCAGCTTTGGTACCTAACATTTGTCCTTCTTTTATTATCAGCACGTTGACGCAGCACTGAACTTGTATAGACTCAGGCTAAAGAGAAATCCTAGTTCTTTCAAGAGTCTGCGGATTGCTATATTGGATGCAGCATTTCAAATGTTTTGGAAGAATAGGTACGACGAGTGGCGTAAGCTTGAAAGATGGCCTGGTGGTACTTACGAGAATGTACATGGTATTCTTCCAGCTTATGCCGCAACAAAGTTGGCCTGGGACAGAGATGTTGATACGTTATACTTCGTTCTACACGTGAGCTCGAATCATTGGGTTGGAACGATCATATCATTGGTTGAGCGGGTTGTCTACATATATGATAGCTTAAATACTCCACAAGCAGATATTATGGCAGCGGTGACGCCTTTTGCTCAAATGGTTCCTACCGCAATTAATATGTGCTTTCTTCAAGACTACGATAAAGCAGAGTTTACAGTCAGAATTGTAAAAGACATTCCCAAAATGAGTTCACTAGTAGGTGATTGTGGAGTATACGCACTCAAATACATTGAGTGTCACATGTTAGGATTGCCGCTATCAGCAAGAGAACTGTGTAATGCCAAAATGCTGACCTGGAGGACGAAGCTCGCTGCGGAGGTTTTGGATGAGACATCTTCGTATACCGAACAACCCATGTGTGATGAGAAAATTATTGCAAGTATCTACGATCCCTACGACGTTCAAATTTAATTGCATGGTTAGTAAATATATGTATATAGTAAATAGGGAGATTTTTTCTAGTAAATATTACATTAACCAAATTCTACGGCGTAAAAGCAGAATTTTTGTTTTTTCTTCGTTAGTAGAAGAGAACTTATTCTGCTTATTCTTCGTTTACACGCATCATAAACTACGCTTATACAGTGTAAATCGAGAAGACGCAGCACATGCTCATACTCTGCATCTGCTTTGCTTACACTCAGCATAAACGTGGGCCCATAATTGTTATAAGAGTATGCGTTTGCGTTCTATTTAGTATAATAAAAATCAGCAGAGTTTCATTGAAGTTGAAATATCTGCCTAAAATATGCTCCAAAACTAGGTTTATGCTTCGCATACTTTTTCCGGTACTCTGCTTCTATATCCAAATCTATTTGTACTCTGCACCAAAATCTGCTTGTACTTTGCTTCCAAATCTGTTAGAGCATCTCCAATGTTTTAAACCATTTTTTACACCAAAATAGTGTAACTCCAAAATGGTGTTGGGTTTTACTCCAATATATTCCACCATTTTTTACACCAAAAAGGAATATTCCAAGTATATTCTCTTTTTCAATTTTACTATTAAGTTAATAGTACAATTTATCTTTAAAATTTACGAATTGACTCTAACTATTTTATTTTATTTTAAACTTTCATAAATTATAATATTATTTGAATTTAACATTTATTATACAAAAGAAGCATACATTACGCCATATAAAATAACAAAACATTTTAGATTTTGGTTTAATCATCACCATTTGTTTGTAAATTGTTTTGGATAATTTATCTATAAATTTTTTTTGATCTTTATAATAATCAATTTTGAATTTTTTTTAAATTTGAAGGAACTTTCTATAAATAAAACAAGTTCAACACCAAAATAGTGTTGGATTGGAGAGAATTTTACACCAAAATAGGATTTGGTGTTGGGTTGGAGATACTCTCAGTAGGTTGAAAGACACAACACACAGAAGCACAAATCCAAAAAAAGAGTACAAACAACAAATCCAAAATACACACAAGTTCAGATTTTAAAGTTTAAAGTTCAAACACACAACGCAAAAAAGGATAACAAGAGTACTACATAACTTTAGTCCTCCACAAGCGAAAGATCAAGTTTGAACCAATCAATATGAAAAACTGTAATTCCTCTCAGCTCCTCCTTATCAATCTTTTTTTTCTCTGCTAACTGCTGCCGCCTAGCATCCATGACCACTTGTTCTTCATGCATCATCTTCTCCAACCTAGAGCGTTTATCGGCTATTCTTTCCAACTTGAGTTTGACGCGGTGAGCTTCATCCTTAGCTCTCATTTGAGATCGCACCACCAGAAGAATTTTCCTCAGGCGATCCTTTCCTTCCTTTTCCGCCTCCATAACTACATTGTTCTGCTTCTCTTCTGCTTCCAACCCCAGGTCTGACATTGGTGCTTTTCTTTTCTTCGAATGATCTGCGGCCATGATGTCTTGAATATGTGCCTGTAAAAGAGTAAAAATGCAGAGAATGTGCCCATTAAAAATAGGAATCAACTGCACAGACAAAAAAAGATTGAGTAGAAGAGAAGCCGCAAGTTATTTTGAGGGTTCTTCTTCTTTTTATAGCCGGGAGTGGAACAGTAATGATCTAAGAGGGATAAAGCGAAACCACATACGTCATTTTTTTTGCTTAGCTGTCATTTCAACGGTCCACCTTCCCAGCATTTCAACGGTCCACCTTCCCATCATTTCAACGGTTCATCTTCCCATCATTTAACCTGTTATGTCGTAGAGTATATGCAGAGAAGATGCGTAAGCAGAGTACTATTAAATTTAATGCAGAATATAAACAGAGTACTCTTCTATTTAGGAATTGGGTCGACTCTAGTAGAATATATGCAGAGAAGGCGCGTGTTTTGGTTATAAATCAAAGACGAGTACTAATAGAAGTCCCGTAAAAAGAGTACTATTACAAGGCGCGTAAGCAGAGTACTACTCCCTCTGTTTTTTTTAATTGATGTTTTAAGCTTTTCACACATATTAAGAAAATAAATTAATACTTAACTATAAATGCATTATTTTTAACTAAAAAATTTTCCATAACTTGAAGCCAATAATAATTCAGTAAAATCAATTAATATGTTTTGAAATTTACAATTCATCATTATGTTTTCATTAAAAATGCATAGAAAAAGTAAAAAATCAATCTTTTAGAAACAAATTTTTTTTTCTAAAACATCAATTAAAAAACGGAGGGAGTATCATGTTAGGATAAATGCAGAGAAAAAGCAGTATGAGACGCAGAGAAAAAGCAGCGTGTGCTCGTACTCTGCAGTAGGGAAGTTTAAAATATTATACTATAACTTATCTATATTATTATTTCTGAATAACGGTAATTATATGTTATTGTTTTATCAATTAAATACAGAGTAAGTAAATGCATTCAATTGGTAATTATACGTCGAATCAAAATTTATTGTTTTACCAATTAAATGTAGAGTAATACATGTCACTTCGCAAATAAAGTGCATTCTAACAATTACTGCAATGCCTTGTTTCTTGTGTTGCATCATGCGATTATCGACACGTGGCACTTTGCAAACCACACTTGTGATGTGATATTGCTTTGACTCTTAACATTTTTGGAACCTTAAAAAGTAAGTTTTGATTATTTAGCGTTCTTCAATCCAATCGTTTCTTCAAAACTTCTCAGGCTCCAAAACTTTTCTCCAAAATATTTCAGTATCAAAAATTTTCTTCAAAACTTTTGTCTAAAACTTTCAGTCTAAACCAGGGACAATGTAAACGTCATCTGTGAAGCATTGATAAATTTATAATAGGGTGTCCGGATCTCTGCAACCATTCAGAATCATCTGTTGTCCAAGTTCGAAGACGTGGCTGAAGAGGAATGGTATTCGATTAGGGATTTTGAAGTGGCGACTAGGCCGGGTCAGTGGAAACTAACACACCATGAGTTCCATATCTTCTTCCATGAAGAATCGATCATTAAAAAGGTAGCAGGAATCTGTGGTAACCATATGGTGTCGTTATCTCCATTTCGCAGAGTTCTAAACGGCTCATTGCATAAGAAGATTAGTGTTGGTAAGTTTTGATGGAATATTAGTTGTTTGATTTTCCATTTCACGTTAGATCAAATAATCTATATTGATGTTACTCTATCACACTGTTGATTTGCTTGGTACTATTGTGAAGTCAAGAAATAAATCATAAAACCAAAGATTGTATCTATTCCTCTAAAAATGAAACAAAATTATATATTCCTAAGAGACAACATAAAGACATCAAAGCATGCATTTCTTACAGCGTGATAATCAGCGAGAAGCAATTGTCTTTCAGGTTGAAAGCGTGGATAGTGCTCTCCAAATTCTCTTATGACTTGAACCAAGATTCTTCCACCATTTTTCATGAGTGGCAAGTCTAAAACCATATCTAACTGAGCACTATAAATTTGTCTTTGTGAGCTGCAGCGGCAAAGATATCAACTGTACTGCAAAGGGAACATTTACTGATGAATTTGAGTTCTTTTGGCGACTTCAGCCAATTGGGAAGATCATATTATGCGTGCTACGAAATTAGAATATGGACTATTTTGGAGGTAGTGTTATTATTTCATTCAATCATAGAGAACTATTACAATATATATGACTAGGTGACTCTTTGGCATTGCAGGTGAGATACGTGTCTCGGCTCTCTACCCATTCTCTGAACTCCTCATTAATCCAGCAATTCCTGCCGTTAAAGAAGCAATCCACCAACTAAGGGTTGCTAATACCGGTGGTTTCTCAATGGTTGAAGATGCATACATTGATGACCCTATTCGTCTTAACAATACCACCTAGAATAAACCTCGTCAACTGTGTTGTTTAATGTTATTGCAGTCGATCTTTTGAGACTCGGAGTAATACTTATGTATGTCTCGTTATAATAGTTCAGTAATTTAGGTATACTTTATTTTGTTTTGTTAGACCTTTGTGGATGAAAACAAGTTGAGAAGACGCAGTTTATGCTCAGTGTAAGCGATGTAGATGCAGCCTAAATGCAGAGTTCGCCCATCATCTGCTTTAAAATGCAGAGTACAAGCAGATAATGCGCCTTCGCTCAAAAAATGAAACACTTAAAGCAAACCAGTCTTCAGAAGATATTAAAGCAAACATAGAACATAACTAAAATTACTAGATAAAAAATACCACACTTAAAGCAAAGCAAAGCAGTCTTCAAAAGATAATAAAGCTAAGAAAGAACACACAGGTGAGACAGATCCTTTCTTTGCCTCCACCACCTCACTCTGATCCCATGGCATACTTTTCTGTCCAGCTTCGCGCAGTTGACTCGAACCTGGATTTGTCAGTCCTGTAAATATGGGCTACCTCCAGCACAAAAGGATCATCTAGGATTGGGTCAGTCATCAGTGCGCAAATTGACATCAAACCTAATTCCATAACAAAAAATCCATCGCATTAACACACATGTTTGGCTGAAGTATTTTTCTTTTCGACAATAACTTGTTAAATATAAAAAAATTTCAAACCTGGGACACGGTTAAAGCAGGAGACCATTTTTCTCTCAAGATATCATAGTCAATCGCTCCATTTACACTAATGTTTGGGTGGTAAATCTTTGTTTTGAAACCCACCTGCATGTAAAGAGAAAGAAAATATCAATTAAAAGCAAGATGATCAAGAGTGAAGTTTCATCCTCCAACAAATAACAAGTAACTGAAAAAGCAAAAAGCAAACCTTTGGCGCCTTTAACGGATAATCCGGAGGAAAATGGATGGTAAGCAAGAAAATCTCTCCGGCATAGGGACTGTCGGAGGGTCCATTGATAGCTGCTTCCCATTCGTAAACAAAATCACCAACGGGAACTAAAACAAATAAGACTCAATTTAGATATTTAATCTAAATAATACTACATCCGTAAAGTTCTTACTATCATCCGTAAATAATACTACCTCTAACTGTATAAAAGACTTGGAAGTTCTACATTTTATACCTGTCCTGATGAACTGTGTAGGAACATCCTTCTGGATCCGCTTAAGTTCCATGTTAATTCGACTTAGACTATAACCCATGGTCACAAAGTTGTTAAGAGAGACGAAGAATATGAATGTTGTGTCTTTGGTAAACAAATAGATGTAGAGACAAACAGACACGACTTTCTCATATATGAACATGAAGCGTTACTGCTTTTGATAAACTCTAGGGTTTTGGTAGACTAGGGAATGTGTTTTCAACTACTGCAATAAATACATATTTATTGCTTTTTTGACCATTTCTCAAATTTCAGTCAAATGCGACGGGATGTATACTTTTTAAATGAGTTGTCATTCATCTCCTTATGTGTAAAAAATGAGTTGTCCTTTTTCCTTATGGGAGTTTGCGCCATTTAATAACGCGATAAATTTACGCGCATTTCCTGCCATTTCTTATTAAATTGAGTTGTTTTTTCGAAGGCAGAGTATCTTATGTTATGATAGTTGAGTGGTTTAGGGTTTAGGGTTTAAGATTTAGAGTTTATGGTTTATGGTTTATGGTTTATGGTTTAGGGTTTAGGGTTTAGGGTTTAGGGTTTAGAGTTTAAAGTTTAAGATCTAAGGTTTAAGATCAAGGAAATAGTTCAAATCTCCTATGTAATGCGACAAAGCTGTCTTGCGAACCAAAACAAGTAGTAGTTTTCGCATCCAGGTTGATATTCGTGCTCAGTGGCACAATTTGGAAAAGGCAAATCCTTGAAAAGTTATGATTCAGTAATTCAAGATGTGGATTTTAATTGATATTTATATTCTTGCTAGAATAACATGTTTTACCCTCGGATTTGAGCATATATATTTTTTAAATGAAAATACAAGCAAACATTTATAGTAGAGTACAGGCAGATTAATGGCAGATTAATGGATGATTAATGGCAGATATGAGACGCAGACTTTGCGATACTTGATACTGACTCTCTTTTATGATACCCATATCAAAATTAAGACTAACATAAAACAACGGTGCACCATAACATAAGGACAAGTTAAATGAACATAAGCAGATACTACGGAAAATAAAAAAAGTTATAAACCAAGATTTGTTGCCTTGTTTAAATAAACTTGAAACCGGAGATTTGTCTATCTTGGCAGAGTGAAGCCAGAGTCAAGAAAATGAACATATTTTTCGATTGTGTCATGCATTATGGCATTTTGAGCACATGTGCTGAATTTTTGGGCTACTATGGAAAAGACTATTTTTCATGTTTGGGGTGGAGTACTCTGTGAAAGTTTAGCTTTCTTATTTGGTGTTTGAGTAGTCGGAGAATTACGAGATCGTTTCCTTCTCACCTTTGGGGATGGAGTCCTCTGCTTTGTTTTTTGCTTTGTGGATGGAGTACTCTGCGAAGGTTCTATTTTCTTCTTCTTCCATTGATTACGCTTGAACCGCTTAGCCTTTTCAATAGCAAAAGGGTATCTCTTTGTCTTCGGTCTACCGGAAGGTACTTTTATGACTGGTGGCAGACATTGTTCACTAATTACGTGTGGTGGTAGAATCAAATCTTTGTATATAGGTTTTATAGGTTCTGAGTACATTGAATACAAGTAGCCCTTTGTGAAATGATCATCCACCAGGGTAGCTTCATCAGTTTTCCGACTTAATGCTACTTTAATCGCGTGCTCGCAGGGAATCTTCTCGACATCATATTGTTTACAAGAACAAAGTCTCTGCAATCATAAATTTTAAAAACGAATCGAACTCAGAGCAGATAAACAAGGCAAACGTTTCCTGAGACTGGCAGACTTTCTCAGGAAATATTTCCTGAAACTAGCAGTGATAAATAGCAAAAAAAAAACTTACATACCTTCTGTAGATCAACCACACAATCATAATCTCTACCTGTAACATGGCTACAATGTGAATCAGTATGATGAACATTTAAAATTTTCAAGCTACCGTGTCTTTCATGCAGTAAGTTTTCAACGTTTGGGGGGAAATTTGTTTTTAATGAGGCAGTTTTGTCTCGCCTTTCCACAAACCACCTTGACGACAACTTTCTAATACCCTCCATGAAATTTTTAACAGGAAATGATCTATCTTCCTTAAGCGTGGCATTAATAGATTCTGCAATGTTGCTCGTCATTATACCAAATCTATCTCCTGGAAAATGTGCACAAGCCCATAATCAAAATTCCGCCTCTTCCAAGTAAACTGCTAATTCACTATTCCGACGACGAATTACAGCAAACAATGTTTCAAAATCTACTGATCGATATGCATATGCAGCATGACACACCAAACTGAGCATTGCGTTCTTATTGAACTTTAAGATGAGGTTACTTTTGAGGTGATAGTAATATACTCCCCTATCAGCTGCGGAAAAAACCATCTCAATGGCCTTTGTGATTGATAGATGACGGTTATAAATAATTCCCAAATTTTTATTTTCGAATGTTCCAGATTTTGCATGGTATTGCTACGTTGATGCAAAAGAATGGTTCCTGGGTGGATAGATAGCTACAACCGCATCCATATCCTCTGTGCAGCCATGGAGCTTTTGGAACGGTTTATCCCTTTCAGTGCTAACATAACTTATCTCTGTGGAATGTTGTGTGTATGTGCTCACATAGATCGTCGAGACTAAGTTCCTTGAGGACTTCATCACTGTACACTACATCTCTACCGATCCGCCCTATTCGGAGGATGTGTCCGAGTCTCCACAAGGTGAGGCGGCCAAGTTTTCGTGCAATGACAGAGATAATGTCCGAAGGGAGCATAATAAATAGTTGTTGGGTTTCCGGCATTTAAGTATCTTACAAAAAATAATTAACAGGCACTCTGCTCGTAAACAATGATCTACTATTTTTATAGATAGGAAGGTAAGTCCTGGTAATCCCTCTCAAAAGTGCCTCTGACCAGCTCTCGTGCATATGCCAACGCTTTATGCGCCTTAGTATAGTCTATGTCAAGACAATGTAGTGACTTAATACAGTTCATTACATGCTTAGGCGTGATTTCTTTAAGATCATTACCATCATTAAACCTATCAGCATACATCTTTCCAATAAATTTTGCATTAGCCTGTCGGTGACGAGAATACCTACAGAGAGCAGAGCATGTATGAGCTTCTTTATATATCCGAACGAGAAATTCTAAAGATTCAGATGAAACTGACAAAGTCGATGCACGAATCCTCTAAGAACAATTAGGAACAAAACATTTCGCGATAAATAGTTTCTTCCTCGTCGTGTCGAATTTGAAATCAAACTTCTCAATGACTGAAATCTTGCGTAATTGCATAATTAATGCTTCCTTGTCATCAAATATTTCGCCAACCTTAATAGTTCTAGATTTCTTCATTGGTAATGGTTTCGTAGGCGTGTCATTGAATATATCGCAGAATAAAGGCGGTATCTGTTGTTGCTTCGCAGACTGTCGGCAGTCTCTGCTGTTGTTCGGTGATGGCATCATATGCTCGTCTTTAACCTTACCAACATCATCAAAATCCACACCACCATCCTCTTTGATATCACAAGCTTCATCTTTACCCATAGCTTCTGCTTTAATTATATCGTTTCTTTTCCATGACACGCAAAGCCGGATAACCTCTTTTCCGCCATTGTGATAAAGTTTGCAAGTTGTCTACCGTTATTCAAGAAGATAGGAGGTGTGTCGCTAGGCATTTTCTCCATGATATGTGTAGGTAACTTATAAGCAATTTCGACTGTATTCATCTGCATTTTCAAGTTGTAATCTTCACTAACAATACGGAGAAATTCCTCATACTTGATTTGTTTTTCAACCGCAAACAACTTGCTTCCTTTGCTTGAATCAACGTCGAAATTCCTACCCATTTTTACCTTCCATTGTCCAAAAACAGTCAACAAATGCAATATTATCTGCAAAAAAAAAGAATGTTCACTAGTAGATTAATTGCAAAAGATCTGCAACACACTATCTTAGAAGATTTTTGGCAGAGCTCTACAATTTGGCAGGGTCTTTCAGAAATAGCTCTGCCAAAGACGTACTAGAGCTCTAGGTGCAAGTTTAGAAGATGGTGGTTTAGATAACTAGTGTAATGTTTTGAAGTGTTACTTGTGTTCGTTCTTCCCGAAAATATGCTCGCCTTCAACCCCTAGATTATCTTTGACCAGCACATATTGTTAGATGTAAATGAAGATCGCCTTTCCGAAGAATGTACGTACTTTCGTTCAAAATCAAAGTCTGTAAACAATATTATACTCGGATTTCGCTTCCGTCTCTTGGAAAATATGAAATCTCCCTTTGAGAGTGAAATCGAAATAGTAGATCTAGGTTAAAGGTGGAGAAGTTGAAAAGATTTATAGCAAACTCAAAAAAATAAGAAGTAATGGCATTCTTGTTATTATTGTGAAAAGAGAAGAGTACATTGTAATTGACTTCAAAATCCGATCGTTTATACAATTTAGTTACGTTGCAAATGTCAAGTCAGGCCTTGCGAATAGTATGCTACCGTCTGACGAGCAATATCTGCCTTATGTCAACAAAAATGTACACACAATATCTGGCTTAAGTCTACAAAAAAGCACACACAATATCTGCCTTAAGGCTACACAATAGACACACTATATATGCCTTAAGGCTACACAGTTAGCAGAGTTTAAGCAGAGTATGTCCAGCCTTAGCCTTAAGGCTACATAATTAGCAGAGTTTAAGCAGATTCTGTCCAGCCGTAGCTTTAACGCTACACAATTCACGCAAACTCTGCCAAGCGTAAGGGTATTTTAGATATTTTCAAAAAAGTGTACTAGTTCTACAATTTTTTCTACGAATGTACCCCGCTTGACATTAAAATCAGAAAACGCACTATATTAACAACTCTCCCTAAAATATATATAGTCATATTTATTTTTCTTGGTAAATGAGTCATTATTATATATGCATACATATTGTATGAGCAAATTACAATACATCATCGCACGCCATCCACATCTTACATACATGAAATTAAGCTACTAATTACTTACGAAAATTATATATATATATATATATATATATATATATATATATATATATATATGTTACAATGTTATATTACATTTTGTCATAAAAAGAAAAGATTATCACCAAGATTGGCGAATAGGTCCCATGGTACCAAAGGATCCGTCATATCCAAGTCCCATTGTTCTAAAGAGATCGAATCTTCGGCAAGATATGATGAAGATTCACTTCTTGAAATATTACTATATAAAGAAGAGAAAGAAGAAGACGATATAGATATCTCATTGCCTTGCGTTTCGAATAGAGATTCGATGTCTACTTCTTCTGCACATAGAGTTTTGCAGTTTTTCGCCAGAAGTTCTTCATCATTATCAGATATTGTTAATGTTTTTGTTGTTTCCGCTATGACATCATCTTTTGGAGTTTGATCCTTGATCTCTTCTCCTTCATTGATGGTAGAACACATGTTTGGTTTTGTTTTATGGTTATATTCGGTGTGGCCGGTAATATTATTCATTGGCTCATGTGTAGCTGGATCTAACCCAAGATGTTTCATCTTCTTCTTGATTTTCGTATTCCAATGGTTTTTTATCTCGTTATCCGTTCGACCAGGGAAATTAGAGGCAATTTTAGACCACCTATGACGTTCCAAAGCATTCATAAAACATGTGATAAGTTGAAAGTTAGTCTTAGAAACTTTAAAAACAAAAAAATATCTTCAACGTGAAGGATAAATATAGATAAAGTTATCATATGTATAAATCCCCACACATTCAGTATTTTTCTCCACAACCGAAACTTCATTAAAAAAATAACCCACTTCCATGCACAAGTATATACGTCAAACTCAGTTTTATTTTTTGTCACAATTTTGAGAAAGAATATATATATTTTTTTTTTTGGAATTTTGAGAAAGAATATATGAATTGAAGGAAAACATATCGGACCTAAATCAAAGTACGGTGGTACATTTGATACCGGCTAACGAAAATATATGATTAGAAGGGAAAAAAATGATTTATCGTACCGGTTGCCAAGTTGAGAGTGAAGTTCCATAATCCGATCTTCTTCAGCATCAGTAAAACCACCTCTCTTGAGATCGGGTCTCAAGTAATTAATCCATCTTAATCTACAGCTCTTCCCACATCTCAACAAACCTTCATGCACACGTTAACATCATACCCCAAACAAAAAGACAGAAATAGCAAGAAAATAACCCTAATCATGCATGCAGATAAATTAAGAAGTACCTGCGAGTTTTGGGACAATTCTCCAGCAGTGGATGCCATTGTGAAGAATGAAGTTCATGAGTCTATGATCTTCTTCTATCGTCCATGGACCTCTCTTCAATCCAATTTTGTCACAGCAAGGTTTTCTCCCCATTGAATTTTTTTTTAATAGCAAGCTCTAATGAATGACATTTATCAAATACCATACATATAGCTAATGCTAATTTAAAGCAAAGCGAGAGAGCTTAAGTTAGTCAAAAATATAAAGAAGAGAGCTTTGGATCAAGTAATGGGCATTACTTATAAATAATAAGAGGTGAGTTGGGAAGGGCAAAGATTCTCTCTTTTGACAGGTCACTTACAGGCTAAAAGACAAATAAATCCAAATTTAAAAGCAAAACACTAATAAGTGAAGCAGTAAATAATGATTGCAGAGCCAATTAAAGAAATATTTAGTGAGAAGAGTGTGAAGTTGTTTCAGAATAATATGCACTTGTCGACAAACTTCTTTTGAGATGATTCATTAATTATCAAAGCTTGCACTAAAGCAATACTTAAATTAAATGGGTATAAATTAATTAAATGCGATCAACTATATATGTATACAGTCATTACATGCTAATCTTTTGTTGTTTCTATAAAGAGAGACTAAATAATTAATCAATTATACGTGAGTAGCAGATGAATAATTTATTAGCGATCGGATACGTAGTTTAGTGATTTGTATGAGTTGTAGACGATAAAAATAGAATTTAATTACTAGTAATTTTCTAACCAAATTCATAACTAACATGATTTTCTAAAATCTAAAGATGATAATAAGTCGATGATCTACATCTAACAAAAATTTATCGACCGAGAAATAGGATTCAATGGCGAATTTGAGTGGTGAATATTATTTTGGATTTCGATTTGCGATTTCCTATTTCCTATGATGAAAAAAAACAACAACATTATTAATCAAGTTTCCATAATTAATTACAAGTTATTTGTTTGCTTTATTGTAAAATTGTTATTTTTGAGCTTATGATTACTAGTATTATATGTGTGATTACTTTAATTGGTAATTGAAGGAATTCCATTAATTGACTAATTTTTTGTTAAAAGTTTGGTTAAAAGAAAACGATTAGAGATTTGTTTGGATCCATCGGTCCCCTCTTCAAAGCCTTGTGCTTACTATGTCATCAAGGCATCTTTTTTTTCCTTCCCATTATTCTATTTCTGAGTATTTTGTACTTGTTAAAAATATTTGAGGAGTCGAGTTTTTACGTCATAATTTGTTAGTTTGCAGTGCACTGCACCGTCATGATTAGGCAACTTGCTTAATAAAGAAAGTAAATATTTATATTCACTAATTTGCAATAATCTATAATATTTAATTCTTTTAAATTGAATATAAACGAAACTCATATATACCAGTTGGATGCCAAAAGAATTGAACTAGCATAATATATTTTAAACGATATACTATTAACGACGTTTAGTATTTATTAGATAATTTTTCTTTAAAAAAATTCAGAAAAACTTCGAATTCCTTTAAAATGTCTTGTTAGTTGAGGCAAAAAAATGTCTTATATATATAGTTAGTGATTTTATATACATATTTTCCGATGGATCCCTTTTTATCATAATAATGTTTGCAGTTAAGAAAAATACATATAACCCAGTCCGTAATATTATATGTGTCATTGAAAGTCATATTGGTTAGAACAAAAAAAAAATTAATCATTTAAACAATGTTATTGTGGATGCTATAAATAGAAAAAAAACTCTTTTGTTTTAAATCCAGTTTAATCTTCGAAATCTATAGAAAACTATAGATAGTTTCTGTATTTTAATCGTATGCGGTATATAACACAATTATTGAAATTGCATTAAAAATATTCAAACATTTGATTTCAACTTTTAGTTAGACCACCACAACTTACTTTAGAATAGTTATTTTTAAGTATTATTTTTTATTTCATCTTTTATATAGACAGAACTAGTAACTTTAATCATATTGCGCAGGAAAAAACTAAGAGGAACAATACTTAAAAAACGGAGGCGTTTCGCGTCCATGCACGAAGGAATATTCTTCAAGTACTTGAAGGTATATGCATATATCAAATATATAGAAATCTATCTTATTATACATATAGATCAATATATAATGAAATTTCATATAATTTTTTTTTTATTTCAACATCTATTCTACCGATTTGAAATATGAATAATGACACATCAACGATATATATTAACAAAACTATTAGATTTGAAATATGAATGGTGACACTCTATTATAATCTTTAGTTACCAACCCAATTTAGAAATCTTTTCTATATAAGAACAAAATTTATGTATCCAAATTGTATTAGTTTTCCCTTTATTGAATATCTAATCTGTCATGCTTCATAATATTATGTGAACATTCAATTTGCATTAAAGTACGATAGAAAATTAAATCATCGAACGAGTAATTAGACATTAAAATAAATGACAGATTTTATCTATCATCGACGTATATATAATTTATGTTTCCATTTCGTAATATCTATAATCTATCTTTTATATTATTGGAACGTTGTATTATGTGATTTTATATACGGTTTTACAAAAGATGAATAAAAGCATATTAAAAAAATATATATACTGTAACAACTATATATATTTAATATATCTATCTTTTGTGTGGTGCATCATAATCTTGACGAAAATAAAATTGCAGCTAACCAAATATTCGATTTTGTTTTGGTTCACTGAATAGAAGCAACTAAATTTTAGAAAAATGTAATGGAAAAGAGTATTATATATATATGAGTGACGTCGACAAAAAAATAGTAGGGACCATGCGTAAGAAAAAAAAGTAATACTATTACTAATTAATTACAAACAAACAAAAATTGTAAGAACAGTATTAAGTATGGATGCATCTTGGGTCGAGGGACTCATGAGCACATGTGGATGGATACTAAGAGATGAAGCGGGAGTGGTGAAATGGTTTGGTGCAAAGACTTACCCTCCACTCCAAACTAGTCTTGATGCGGAAGCTAATGCACCACTTGGGCGATGTTTGTTTTGTGAATTGATTCGGGACAAACACCAAGAACCATGGATCTCATTATCAGAATGGGCCATGTGTTATTGTTAAAGCCCATTAGAATTTGGTCTTTTCCTAAACTCAAATGGAGTTGACTTATTTGTTGCCTTTAAAAAGGTTGTTACAAGTCTGTTATTTTGGTTCAGAGGATTACATAGAGAAACAGAGGAAGGGTTAGAGAGAGAAAGAAGATTGTAAGGTAGAGAAGTTAGAGAGAGAGAAAGCTTCGACAGAGAGAAGAAGACTCAACAATGGCGATTACTTGATTGGGATTATCATCGGATTCCGTTCTTCTTCTAGTTTTCTTTAAATCAGTTTCTCATTCTCATTCCTTCTTCTTTTCTCCTCTTGTTTTGTGTAATCGAACCTGTAACCGAAACAAGCACCTTGTTAATGGTGTTTGGCTTGTAACAATCTTTGTCATAGTGGATGTTCTGGGAGAGAGATCCCAGCCGAGAGGTACCCAAAGGACGGGGAACTCGGTCAACAAGTCTCGTGTTCTTAAGCTTTGATCATTCTTAGTCTCAGATTCTCAATGTAATCGGGGTTGAAACGGATCAATTCCTCAACAAGTGGTATAAGAGCACACCAGGTACGAATGCAGAGGATCTAGAGCTAAAGATCAAGGGAAGAAAGATCAAAGATACTTATCTATTACAGAGTTGAGGAAGGTGCCTCAACAGGAATCAAGCTTCAAGTGGATCTTGGTGTTCTTTGTTGAAGATTATAGGCGTATAATCTTAGAGGTTCTGGTTCTTCAAAAGTTGGGAGAGGCTCAGAGATTTCTTGAGGCATAACATCGGCTGTTGTTACCTACAAGAAGAAAACAAGAACAAGTCAGTATGGATCCTACTCCAGGAAGGTTTGAGATGGAGACGTTTGATGGAAGTGGTGAATTTGGACTGTGGAAGTTTAAGTTACTGGGTCAGCTGGAGATTCAAGGTCTTCTTTCTGTGCTAAGTGAAGACTGGACTCCTATAAAATCTCCAGCTGCAGTAGAAGTTAAGGAAGGTGAAACTTTTGTTGCAAAAGAAGCAGCAAGGATATATCCCAAGAAGGCTGAGAAAGATCTTAGAACAAGAAATTTGATTGCTACATGCCTTAGTAATCGAATCTTGAGAAAGGTAATGAAAGAAACCACAGCACTTGGTATGTGGAAGGCCCTGGAAAAAGAATACCAAACAAAGTCATTACCAAATAGGATTTATCTTAAGCAACAGTTTGCAAGCTTCAAGATGGAAGAAAGCAAGAGCATTGAAGAAAATGTTGATGGTTTCTTAAGGTTAGTTGCTGACCTTGCAAGTCTAAAGGTAGACATCTCTGAGGAAGATCAAGCCATACATCTACTGTCAAGTCTTCCTCCACCGTTTGAGCCTCTGGTGCACACCCTGAAATATGGGAGAGGTAAGGAAACAATAACTGTTAGAGTACGAGTGCACCTTACGACAAGGAGCTTGAGCTCAAACAGAAGGAAAAATTGAACAGATCAACAATGAAGTCAAAAAGCTTATATGTTGATTCTAGAAGAAGATCAGAGAAAATGTATGATAAAGGTAAAGGTAATGGCTATATGGGAAGATCTAAAATCAGAGGCAGATCAAAGTCTAAGCCTAGGTTCAATGCAGCAAACAAAGGGGCTTGTTTCATATGTGGTAAGGAAGGGCATTGGAAAAGAGAATGTCCAGACAAGGGTCAGAGAAAACCTGGTGAATCTGCCAATGTGGTCCTAGAAGTTCCACAACCTATGATCTTGACTGTGAGTACTGATGCTTCAAATGGTGAATGGATCATTGACTCTGGTTGCACATTCCATATGACTCCAGACAAGGAACAGCTGTTTGACCTGAAAGACTTTGAAGGAACTAAGGTTAGGATGGCAAACAAGAGCATCAGTCAGGTTAATGGAATGGAAAAGATCAAGATCATAAATCCGGATAATTCAGTAGTTATATTAAGTGAGGTAAGATATATTCCGAATTTTGATAAGAGTCTGATATCAGTAGGCATGCTTGACAAAAATTAATGCAAGTATGAAGGTGGTGATGGGGTTGTTCACTACTACAAGGATGGCAAGAAGGTTTTCTCAGGAAAGTGGGAAAATGGCTTGTACTATTTACAAGCTAAGGTGGTAAATGCAGAAGCCAACACATCAATGGAAAAGGCAAACATGACTGATATATGGCACTCTAGACTGTGATATATGAGTTCTAAGAATATGGAGATTCTTAGTAAGCAAGGATATGGAACTTAGCTTCTGTGACAGTTGTGTTAGGGAAATATCATAAGCAGCCATTCCCAGCTTCTAGGCACACAACAAAAGAGACCTTAGAGTACATTCACTTGGATCTCTAGGGATCTCCTGCAAATCCAGAAAGCCTTGGTGGTTGCAGGTACTTCATAAGCTTCATAAATGATTTCTCCAAGAAATTTTGGGTATACTTCCTGAAAACAAAAGATGAAGCATTTGGTAAGTTTAAAGAGTGGAAATCAGCTGTTGAAATGCAAATAGGCAAGAAGATAAAGTGTCTAAGGACAGACAAGGGTCTAGAGTTCTGTAATAACCAGTTTGATAATCTATGCAAGGAATCAGGGATTAAAAGGCATAGGACATGTACGTATACACCACAACAGAATGGTGTAGCAGAGTGATTGAACAGGACAATCATGGATAAAGTTAGATGTATATTAGCAGAAACTAGTTTGGAAAAAGAATTTTGGGCTAAAGCTACCTCTATAGCAGTGTATCTAATCAACAGATCACTGAATTCTTCTATTGGCTTCAAGCTACCAGAGGAAATATGGCCTGGTACTAAGCCTGACTTGACACACCTAAGGAGATTTGGGTGTTCATCTTTTGTTCACACAATACAGGACAAGACTAGTCCAAGGGCAGTGAAAGGAGTTTTCATGGGTTATCCTTTTGGTATTAAAGAATACAGAGTGTGGTTGACTGATGAAGGCAAGTGTACTACAAGCAAAAATGTTGTGTTCAATGAAATGGAGCTCTACAAACACACATTGAATGGTTCTAAGGATTTTGATTTAGAGGTTGCAAACTCTGGAAAAGATACTAAGAACAAACAGAAAAAGAAGGTTACCTTTAGTACACAGTTAATCAGAGGATCTAGTAAGACTACTACTAAGACAGGAGGGTCATCAGATCAAGGTGAAGTAGTTGACACTATTGAAAGCTCAGAGGGTTCAGAGGCAACTTCAGAGTCAGAGGGTTCAGAGTCAGATCAGATTGTTGAAGATTCTGAGGAAGAAGAAGAACATGATATTGGTGATTACATGCTGGCCAGAGATAGAACCAAAAGGGATAACATCAAACCTCCTTCCAGGTTTGAAGATGGAAGCTACATAGCTTATGCTTTAGCTATTGCAGAAGATATTGAGATCATGGAGCCTAAGAAGTTTGCAAAAGCTATGAGATGCAAAGAAAAGAAGCATTGGAATGATGCAGCTGATGAAGAGATGGACTCTTTACTAAGGAATCAGACATGGATTTTGATTTAAAGGCCACTA
The DNA here is from genome assembly GCA_900406555.1 of Pseudoturritis turrita. Lineage (NCBI taxonomy): Eukaryota > Viridiplantae > Streptophyta > Magnoliopsida > Brassicales > Brassicaceae > Pseudoturritis > Pseudoturritis turrita. The sequence goes on from OVBL01000426.1 coordinate 48,940, forward strand.
ACCCAGAAGACAGTTGGGTGTAAGTGGATATTCAAGCTAAAACCAGGAATCCCAAGTATTGAAAAGCAAAGGTATAAGGCAAGGTTAGTTGCTCAGGGGTTTTCTCAAAAGGAAGGCATTGATTATAATAAAATATTTTCACCAATGGTGAAACATGTTTCTATCAGAATAATGCTATCAATGGTTGTGAATTTATACTATGAGTTGGAGCAATTAGATGTCAAGACAGCTTTTCTACATGGGAGTTTGGATGAAAGAATTCTAATAGATCAGCCTGAAGGATACATCAGAAAAGGAGATGAGAACAAGGTATGACTCCTAAAGAAATCTCTTTATGGGTTAAAGCAATCTCCTAGACAATGGAATATGAGATTTGACAGCTTTATGAAGAAAGAGAAGTTTGTTAGGAACAGCAAGGATCCGTGTGTATACATGAAAAATGTGAACACAGATAAAGCTATCTACCTACTTCTGGATGTGGATGATATGCTAATAGCTTCTAGAAATAAGACTGAGATCAAACAGATTAAGGAAAGCTTGAATAGAGAATTTGAGATGAAGGACTTGGGAAAGGCTTCTCGTATTTTAGGCATGGACATCATCAGAGATAGAGAGAAAGGAACTCTAATTCTATCTCAGGAAAGCTATATTGAGAAAGTGTTGAAGGCATTTGGGATGATTGATTCAAAGCCTGTTACAACACCTATAACTACTCACTTTAAAGTTTAAACTCAGGAGTTTAAGTGAAGATGAAAAGGAAGAAGAATCCAGATACATGGATGAAATTCCCTATGCTAGTGCAGTTGGAAGTCTTATGTATGCCATGATAGGATCAAGGCCAGATTTGGATTTTGCAGTTGGTGTGATTAGTAGATTTATGTCAGCTTCAGGAAGAAAGGATTGGGAAGTTGTAAAATGGGTTCTGAGATACCTCGAGGGAACTCTAAAGACCAGGCTTACATTCACTAAGCATGACAAGTTCAGCATTGAAGGTTTTAATGATTCTGATTATGCCACTGACCTTGACAAGAGAAGATCAGTGACTGGGTATGTTTTCAAGGTTTGGGGAAACAAAGTCTGTTGGAGGTCTAATCTACAATCAGTTGTTGCATTATCTACAACAAAAGCAGAGTACATGGCGTTGTCTACAGCTGCTAAAAAAGCTATATGGTTAAAAGACATTTGTGAGGAGTTAGGTTTCAAAGACAACAGTGTTACAATGCATTGTGATTCACAAAGTGCATTGGCTCTAGCTAAAAATGCAGTACATCATGAAAGGACGAAACATGTTGCAACTAAGTTTCATCTTATAAGGGACACGGTTGATCAGGGGGATATAACTCTAGCTAAAATACATTCACGCAGGAATCCAGTAGATTTCTTGACAAAAGCCTCACCTGGGCCAAAGTTCAGTCTCTGTTGTGAACTCCTGAACATCGTCTAAGAAGGAAGAAGCTCCAGGTAACTCTAGTATCAGTGTAGGTCTCTCACAACATCATAAAAGAAAATGGTCAGGATCCATTTGGTTCTATGTTAGCTGATACTAAGGAAGAGTGAAGGGTCTTAGAGAGTTACCTGTTGAAGCTATATGAGCTGAGTACAGAGGATTCAGTTCCAGGTGGAGAAAGTTCTATATCAGCAGAAACGATTCAGGTTAAGGGTTTCATCTGAAATAATCGAAAGTCGAGAGGGTCAGATCTGAGGAAGCTAAGGGATTAGGAAGCTTACCGAAGACAGATTGAAGCCGAAGATCGCATAAGCTAAGGAAGCTTGAGGAAGATCTGAAGCAGGAAGGATCGAAGCTGAAATGGTCAGATTCGAAGACGAAGGGTTTCTCAGAAGCATGATCTTAGCTCACTACAAGAAAACAGCTAATGAGTGACTACTTTTTGTGACTGTTTTTCCTGTCGCAAAATTTTTTGACTGTTTTGGGACCACTTTACGACTAATGAATGCTACGGAAGATAGAGAAGCAAATCAGTCGCATGTAAGACCGAATTATTCAGTCGTTTAGTAGTCCTATATTAGCGACTGAATGGAGACTACTATTCGATTGTTTAAATGTAGTCGTAAAGTGAGACTCTTTTGCGACTATATTATTAGTCAGTAAATTTAGTCGCAAATCAGTCCCAAAATTGTGATTGTTTTGCTACCATTTACCAACTCATCCGTATGATTTTTGGAAATTCAACAAAGATAGTTGTAAAAATATTAGTTTTAAGTATTTAGACTGATTTGAACAACTTTTAACACTAAATATATTATATAATAGTGAAAACCTTAAACTTTCAATTTGGTGAACTATTGTTGCATCTTACATAACATGTTTTTAGATATATTACATAAGTTTTCAATCTAATATTTGTTCAAGATGAATATTTTTCAAAATTATATTTAATTAGTATTAGTTTAGTCTATATACTGAAACATAATTTAAAAAATAGAACAAAGATTGATTGCAAATGCATATGTATCAGTTTTTTGTTCTAAATAGTTAGGGTTTAGGGTATAGATTTGTGTTTCACCAAATAATGTCACAAAATAGTTACATTTTGTGACTATTTTGCTACTGTTATCAGAAAACGTAGTAGCAAAATAGTTTCAAAATTGCGACTCTTGTATTAGTAGAAAACGTAGTAGCAAAATAGTCCCAAAATTGTGACTAATTTGTGACTAATTCGCGATGGTAGTTTGAAAGTGTGACTGCTTTGCTTCCGATTACCAACTCATCCGTATAATTTTTTTTTAAATTCAACAAAAGATAATGGTAAATAGATTAGTTTTAAGTATCTACATAGATTTTAACTACTTGTTACACTAAATATATTATCTAATAGTGAAAAATTTTAACTTACAATTTCATAAATTTTAACTTATCTAATATTTTCATCTTACATAACATTTTACTTTAAATTACATATGTTTGCAATCTAATGATTGTTAAAGTGTAAAATCTTTCAAACTTTACTTAATTAGCATTAGTTAACACTATATACTGAAGTATAGACTTAAGAAATAAAAAAAAAACTGATTGATTAAGCATGTGTATCAATTTTATGGATCTAAATTGTTAGAGTTTATGGTATAGATTTGTGACTCACAACAAAGTATGACAAAACAGTCACACTTTGTGACTACTTTGCTCCTATCGTCACATATTTGCGACTATTTTGTGACCAGCTGAATTTGCTAACTTGTTTGATTTTAAATAATTTGAGATTTTGGTTAAATAATTTGAGTTTTTGGGTGCAAATTAATCCCTCCTAAAATTATTTTGCGACTAATTACAGATTCTTTAGGGACACTTGGTTAAAACAAGTACTCGAAAAATCTGATTCCCAAATTTTATTAAAAATAACCTCACTCTCTCGCCTCTCTACCTTCGCCGATCTCACCGACCACTATGCCGCCGCCTCCACTTCCACCAAGGTTAGCCATCATCATCTCTTTCTCTCTTTTTCATAGTCTATCTATTTTTCTCTAATCTCTCTCTTTCTTTAGTAGTTCAAACCAGCACAAATCTAGCCCATCTACGTCGCCATCTACTTCAAACGAGCACATATCTCCAGCGAGTCATTCTCTTACCAGCCGTCGCCTCATCTTCATCCAACCGACGCAGATCTAGGTTTGTTTTTCTATATACCCTCAGATCTTTTTTATTTTTCTTCTAAAAACACCCTCTCCTTTTCTCTGCTTCAGATCTGAACCTCCAAACTCAATTTTTTTCCTCAGCCTCCGACCTCCACAGATCTGAACCTCCAAACTCAAGTTTTTTCCTCAGCCTCCGACCTCCACAGATCTGGTAACCTCCGTTCTCTCTCTCCAGACCTCGCTTCAAGGATGGGGAGATCAAAGGTTGTTGGAGATCTGAACCTCACAAGAGAAGAAAGATCCTCTCTCATCTTAACTTTCCATCCTAACTTGAATGATGAAGCCTCTATGAACGAACGTGAGAGAAAAATCAAAGAGGAGAAGATTGAAGATACGAAGAACAACTAAAAGTCAGAGAGATTTGGTTGGAGCTACTCTCAATTTTGTTCTTCGAGACGGAATCAAAACCCTGGTGAGTTCTTCTTCTCCTTTCGTTTGTATAGTTGCAATTTCAACTTTTCCTTTGAACGATTTGGTAAGTTGAAACTCAGATCATTTTGTTGATGGTTATGTTGAGATGCGAATTAGGTTTTGTTGTTTGATGTTTTACTCTCAACTGTGTCTATCATTGTTACTTGTAGCTTTAAATTCGACGTATATAAGCTCAGATTTTGTAGCTTATGTGAGTTGATCTTCGTTTTGTGAATTTATGGCTGATTTTTTGTGCCTTTATATATTTGTAGTTGATAAGCTCTGAACCTAAAGCCATAATGGAGAGGATAGTTGGAGAATGATATAAATCTCACTGAAAGCTAAAACCACATGTCTTGTATTTGCTAATCACTATTGGGATTTCAATCCCAAATAGGATAAGATTTTTGTTATGAGCTAACTTGAAGGCAAACTAATATCTTTTTCAGACCACAAGAAGGAGAAATCTCTTTGGCTTCTCTCTCAGAACTTTGTGAAAAAATTTCTTTGTTCTACTGTAAGTAAACAATATGACTAGACACCTCTATTTGGCTTCTTTCATAAAATTTGTGAAGTATTCTACTCACATCATGTTTGCTGTTTTCTCTTCAGGATGATCTTATCACGTTGGATAGTGCTACAAAAGCCTTGCTAAGCGACTCTCAAGATCCAATGCATATGAGAAGTAAATCTCTATTTCTTGTTTTACATGTTTTCTGATCTATGGGTTTATCACATATAGAGCACCACTAACTAACCCAATTTCTGAAAATGATCAACAGCTAAAGTTAGAAGACTTTATGACATTGCAAATGTGTTTTCCTAGATGAATTTAATTGAGAAGGTAAGAGCTTTACTCCTAAACCAATACATTAACCTTGAACTTACAAATTCCCTTGTTTCATCTTTTCGTTGGTTTTTTTTTTGCTCTTTCCCAGAGACTCAAATACCAGAGACTAGGAAGCCAGCATATAAGTGGTTGGGGTCCAATCCTTAACCGAAAAAGGATCAATCTTGTTTAATTCCTCTGAACCGAAGAAAAGTGGGTGATGACATTCCTGCTTGTGGTTTTGGTTTTAGCGATTTTAAATGGTATAAGATATGTTTTTGTGTTTTTGATTTGTGATGTTAGTTTAAAACTTGGATTGATGTTATGTAAGATATGGATCTTATATTTGATGTATATTTTGCATTAACAGTTTTCAGCATTCGATTTTTTGTTTTAATTTTAGTTTTTCAAATTTGAAAAAAAAAAAATATATATATATATATACATCAAATATAAGATCGCACATCTACAAGTTGCTATTTAGCTTCTAACTTATCAGTCTCGAAAAGGTCGCACATCTACGACTACAAAGGCAGTTACAAATTAGTCTCAGAAATATGACTACCAACATCTGTCACTATTTAGTCTTTAATTTACGACTACTAAATATTGTCTCAAAGTAGTCGCTTATATAAGACCAAGTTTAGTAGTCACAAAATAGTCCGTAATACGCGACTAATTTGCGACTGTTTCAATTAGCGACCAAAATTTAGCGACTACTTTTTTAGTCTCAAATCAGTCGCTTATTGCAGATTAGCGACTATTTGGAACTGTTTAGGGAGTCACTCATGCTCTGGTTTCTTGTAGTGGCTAAAGAACTTAGCTTAAGATAGATGCATCTTAACTGAGATAATCTGGGATTCCGGCATGCGAGGACTAACCGGTGAAGGAGCGACTAAGGCGGAGAGTCGCATCAGACACTACTATGACGGAAAGGCAAAGGTTAGGGTTCGGTGGAGGAATCGGTGTTGTCTCCGAAAGGTGGAGTTTGTGAATTGGTTCGGGACAAACACCAAGAACCATGGGCCTCATTATCAGAATGGGCCATGTGTTATTGCCAATGCCCATTAGGATTTGGTCTTCTCCTAAACCCAAATGGAGTTGACTTATCTGTTGCCTTTAGATAGGTTGTTACAAGTCTGTTATTTTGGTTCAGAGGACATAGAGAAACAGAGCAAGAGTTAGAGAGAGAAAGAAGATTGCAAGGTAGACAAGTTAGAGAGAGAGAAAGCTTCAACAGAGAGAAGAAGACTCAACAATTGTGATTGCTTGATCGGAATATCATCGGATTCCGTTCTTCGTCTAGTTTTCTTCAAATCAGTTTCTCCTTCTCATTCCCTCTTCTTTTCTCCTCTTGTTTTGTGTAATCGAACCTGTAACCGAAACAAGCACCTTGTTAATGGTGTTTGGCTTGTAACAATCTTTGGCATAGTGGATGTTCTGGGAGAGAGATCCCAGTCGAGAGGCACCCAAAAGATGGGGAACTCGGTCAACAAGTTTCGTGTTCTTAAGCTTTGATCATTCTTAGTCTCAGATTCTCAAGGTTAATCGGAGTTGAAACGGATCAATTCCTCAACAGTTTTAGACAATTTTAGTGTTGAAGAAGTGGTATTTGAGAGTGATTCTTGGATACTAATGTAAGCTCTAAAAGAACAATTGCTATGGCCAAGATACGCAAACGAGATCATAGGAAGTATAAAGAGACTCTTGAAACCATCTTTCAAATTTGTAGGACGGGAAGCAAATGAATATGCTGATGCATTAGCCAAAAGGGCTAATTTTCTTCTCCCTTGCTACCTTAGCATGTATTATGCCATCTTGGCTAGTGCGAATGGCTGAAAATGAGAAACCTATTGTATGATTATGAGAATCAATGATGAAATGAAGTAAGTTTGATTTTTTTTTAAAACGGTATTAAGAAAAACGGTATTAGGTAAAGAAATGTGCAAGAAAAGTATTATTTAGGCCCACTAAAAAAGGTTAAGTCTTACGCTTTCAGTCCATTATATCCAAGTTAATCAATTGGGCCTATAAAAGGAACAGTGCAGATGGATCACATTACGTCGAATTATAGTTTGTCGTTAATAGGTTTGGATTTTTCGGGTTCTAAAAAATAATCTATTCAGTATCAAATTATATTTTGGGTCGGTTTAAAAAAATTGGATTCGGTTCAATTTTGGATAAAAAATTATAACAAAAACAAAACTAATTAATTAAATTTAACTAATATTGTAGATTTTTAGTATATTTTAAACATAATTTTCTATATATATATAATTAATAATATACACTTTTAAATGAATTTTGTTTAGTTTGGTTAATTTGGTTCGGTTTCATAATATTCGGGTTCGGTTCGGATTGGATTCGAATAATTCAGTATAGAAATTTTTATTTCATTCGAATTATTTTAATATTCAGTTTGGGTTCGGATTCTGAGATTTCAATTCGGTTAAGAACGGTTCAGTTCAATTTAGTAATTTTGCCGAGCCCTAGTTGCTAATACGAGTTTCTCTCTTCCCTTCGTTAACCGGTTAATTCTTTGTACAAATGTCCAATCATTTTTTTTCAAATTATTATTTATGTTGTTATTTGTTCACTAGAATTTAAATTTTAAGAATTGGAGATATATGAAAACAGTAAACACTGTAATTTCTAAATTTAGTATTAAAAATATCATGGTGTTATATATATTTTTTGGTTTTATAGTGTTGTACTTTTAACTGCAAAATATGTTTACTTTCAAGAGTGATATATGTTAGTTTAAAAATTTTCGGATGTTTGATCTTAAACTTGTTGCAAAAACTTGGAATACTCTGTTGGATTGAGGTGAAACGTACATGACATTACACCATTTTGGCATTTTCTTTTCGGTCAGAGTCTAACAAAACCGGATTGAGCTGAAAATCAATCCCTAATTAAACCGGATCAATTTGGCTTAAGTAGTCAAGAAACGTCCCTCTAGTGTGACGAACTAACAGCTGTTCCAGAACATAAACGAACATATAAGAGCACATTCAACGGGGTTCTCTCACATGGTAACTAACTAATTAAAAAATAAAAATAAATAAAGAAGCAAGAGAGAGAGGGAGAGACGTCTCTGGAATGAGAAGCGTTTCTCAACATTTTGAGAAACTCCCCTGCCACTTGTTCTTCCATAATTGGTTGATTATTTTTTAATAATTTATCTGAAAATGATTAAAATAATGTATCTGAGAGACCCACCCAGTTTCTTACCATTGAGGGTGCTCTAAATGGGTGTCCACTAAGAAATTTAGACACATCACCAAGTTCACATCTCTGTCCTTTTTTCGTTTTTTTTTTTGAATTTTCTAAGTGAACAACATGTAAATGATGACGACTTAAGGGCCGTCTCAGCACCAAGACTTATTCTCATGAGTTGACTTTTTAATCCACTAACCATTTTTAATTTTTGTTTCCATCCCCTCTCTCTATAAATTTCAATCACATTTGTTGATAGATCCTACAGAAAACAACAAATAAAGAAACCAAATAAGAAGGAGAAGAAGGAGAAGAAGAATATTCAAATGGCAGCTGCAAGAAGTTATTTGATCCGCTTCGCCTTCGTCTGCATTGTCTTGGCCGTGTTGGTCATGACTGCCGAATCCCACAACGGAGTCGACCATGGTCACAAGGCTCCAGCTCCAGCCCCACATGGGCACGGCGATCATGCTCCGGCTCCAAGTGCTGCCACTTTCTCCGCCTACCCTCAGCTCATCGGCACCGCATTGGTCGGTGCTTTGTCTTTCGTCCTCTGAGTGAGATGTGTTTCCATTCATCTTCAGATTGTTTCTCTCTGATTTTTCTTTTTGTTTTCCCTCATGTCTTCCCTTCTTTCTTTTTGTTTTTTCGCAAAGATTGTGATGATTTGTTCCAATCATAATTCCTATCTATAAAACATTTCTCTTTTTCTGTTTTTATCATATGCTTTCTCCTTTGAACCAAAAGCATTACAATGGCTCATCATTTAAGCATATTAATTAACCTAGACTTTCTAAATAGTTAATTAGTTTTATAGCCTTTTACTCATTTAAAGTAATATAGAATAAATATATATATCTAAAGTAAAAGCCATGAGTACAACTCCAATGAATCAGATATGCAAAAATGAAAAAATTGGTCTGCGCCTAAGCAAAACAATGAAATGTAGGCATATTACGTTACAATAATGGGCATGATTCAACAAAATAATTAAGGGTGCATTCAGACGTTGGTTTCGATCGTAAGCAATGAGTATATCCTATATAGCTACTAGAACAACGACAAGCTTTAATAATAGATTCATGGATATATAATCCTTAAAAGCATCACGGAACAATATAATTTTTTCCAGAAGAAACCATAAATACTGTAGTAACTTGCAACAACAAAAAAACCATGAGTACAAGTGTACAACTCCAATGAATCAGATATGCAAAAATGAAAAAATGAAAAAATGAAAAAATGAAAAAATCCAAACAACTCAATATATAAAAGAAACATCAGAATGTTGTAGTAATTTGCAATCAATATCATGATGAGTACAACTCCAGTGAATTAGATGGTGCAAACAACTTGAAATACGTTAGAACAACATGTAACGATTTAACGAAGTTAACGATCGTTGCCTTAGCTCTACCAACCTATGTCATGTCTAGTTTTCTCCTCTCTTTAGACATATGTGAGAAGTTGACAAGTGCCATCGCCAAGTTCTGACGGTCTTCCAACCCCAATGCAAGAGGCATCCATTAGACCACTTGGGAGAAGATGTGTACTAGGAAAGTTTTTGGAGGCGCTGGTTTCCGTGCAATTCACGAGTTCAACTTGGTCCTTTTGGCAAAGCGACTATGGCGACTCATCCAATACCCAGATTCCCTCCTTGCCAGGGTCCTTAGGAGAAGGTACTATGGGAATAGTACATCCCTTAGAAACACCTCTGAGAATAACCCATCTTACGGATGGAGGAGTATCATCGCGGCTAAACCTTTGCTTACCCTAGGGATTCGTCATAAGATACACTCTGGCCTTAATACCAGAGTTTGGTAGGATCCATGGATCCCGTCTATACCGCCAAGGTCGGCAATGGCTACAGTACCCGTTGTACACCCACTAATGACTGTGAGGGACCTAATTACTACAGAGACCCTAGATTGGAATGTGCATATCTTGGCGGAGCTTGTCTCCCCGGAGGACATACCACTCATCAAATGTCTACCGGTCAGCAAAACTCTCCACATGGATGGTTTTTGCTGTCAATATATCAAGACAAGGTTATACATTGTGAAATCTAGATACTGGGTGACTCGCAATTTTTTGAAAAATCAAAGGGAACTAGGTTCTACGGAGCCAAGCATAAGGGCTCTTAGAGCACATGCTTGGAAAATTGATGCCCCCCCCCCCCCCCCCACAAGATCCGTCATCTTATTTGGCAAATACTATCCGGATACTTACTGGTTACCAAAAACTTGGTACATAGAGGGATGCGATGCGATGCGATAATTATTTCCCTCGGTGTGGAGCTAAGGACGAGTCCCTGAATCACGCCATTTTTTTGAATGTCTGTCGGCGATACAGACATGGGCAATAGCTTTGACACCATCTTCATCAGGGATGTTCCCCTATAGCGGACTCTTCACCAACATCGATTATCTTTTCTGGAGGAGATCGAAATTGCGCATGGATGGACAACCATTGGAAGACCAAGATCTATATCCATATCCATGGTTAATATGGTTCATATGGAAAGCAAGAAATGACAAACTCTTCTGCGGTATCTCACGAGAGGTCCCTGACATTGTCCGCTATGCCAAAGCCGAATGGTTTGCATGGTTTGAGGCAAATTCAAAGATAATTTCCCTACATTCTTCGGGAAGATCAATGAGAGCTCAACCACAGAGGTTGAGGAACATTTGCCTTGTCGATGGATCGTGGTCCCTAACCGACCTAAACAGTGGAGTAGGATAGAGTTGGTACGATTCAAATGGAGTTTTAAACCTCCAGGATGCCAAAAACCATACACGGAGACTTTCCCCCCCCCTATATGCGGAGTTAGAGGTTTTGATATGGGCAATGGAGTGTCTATGCAATTCGGGAAAAAACCAGGCTTTGGTACCGACTGTCAAGATATTCTCAAGATGATCGCAAACCCTGAAGAATAGCCGAGTTTCTACCGAGCTATGAGAATTGGCACGCCTAAGGAATCGCTTTCCAAACTTCTCCGTCACATACTATCCTCGGACAATCACCGTTCAAGCGGACCATCTAGCCCGTTTAGCTAGAACTAGTATCTTTAATGTTAACTTTGTCGGACTTTCTATTCCGGTGTGGCTAGCCACACCACCTCAAGTTTGAGTAATAGAATTTCCTTTTGATGTCGAAAAAAATGAAGTTAACGACCATCTCAATAGTTACAAGACTCATTCTCCTCCGTTGACTTTTGCATCTATCAAATTACCAAGGGTGTAAATGGTACCCGCTGAATCTGGCTGAATTGCAGAATCTGGCTGAATTTTTGGTGATTTTTTATGGAATCTGGCGGGATAACTTAAATGGTGATGTTTTATGGAATCTGGCGGAATAACTTAAATGATAACTTAAATGGTTGAATCTGGCGGAATCTAAAGGAATTTTTGAACATAAATAAATTAATTAAACTTATGAAAATATTAATTAAATAATTTGTTGTCAAAATTAAATATTCCTGTTTATAAATTTATTAAGTTTTATAAAAACTAATATATTTGTTGAATTATCTCCTAAACCTAACTTACTTTATCAATATTTTACAAATATTTTTTATTATTTACCAAACAAATAAATAAGAATACATTATTTTTAAATATATATTAATATTACAAAATTAAAATACATTATTCTTAAATATATATATATATATATATATATATATATATATTAGTAATTCACTAATAATAGTCATCCCATTTTGTATTTTTTTCAATTATGTTTTCACAATCTGAACTTGTATATATTTGTATGTGTATTTTGCAAATTAAGTTTATCATATCAACTAAAAAAAAGATACATACAATTAATCCAACACAACCGATGTTAAACTATTTTTTTCCCTACTAATTCCTCCTAATTCCTTCAGTTGCATATTACCATTTAGGTCCAAACAATATACAATCTCTGACTCTCTCTTGCCATCTTCGCATTTAATCACCAAATAATGGTCCCTCATTAATTGCTCTCTCCCCCTCATTAATTTCATTTATCTGTGTCTTTTTTTTTTGGGTGATGTTTTGTTGCTATTTTAAACTTCCGGGTTCATGATTCACTCTGTTAACTGGGGACTAGCTAGGGTTTGAGTTCTCTGTCTGTCATTTAATTATGGTTTACCTATAGACATTTTAAATGGCAAGAAAACTCTGATTTCCATAGACTCCATGGATTAGTTTGGGTTTTAACCTACGATTTTCCGGTTAATAAAAAATAATAACAATAATCTTAAAATTCTTATTAGAATTTACAAAGCATTTTTAATATATTTTTAGACACTATATTCACTAGTTTATAATTTTAATTTGACCTAAGAAATTTTTTTTTTAAAATAATAAAATATTTAATCAAAGTGGTAGGCTTGTAGCCTTTTACTCATTTAGAATAATTTAGATTTAAAGCCATGTCATCACTTTTAAACAAAAAATAAACAGTTATATTAAATATTTTGACCGTGCATACTCAGAATTTATTTTGGAGATGTTTTGTGTTAGTATTTTTAGTTTGAATATTTAAAGTGCGCTTGAAATATTCTGAAAATTTAAAATATTAATATGTGTTAAATATTATAGATGCAGAACAATCAAACAAAAGGGAATATGTTGTTTTTATTAAATAGATACTTTATACAAAGACAAATATGTGTAATACAAAAGACTAACTTGACGGTTTCTCTCTTGATCAAGAAGCGATAACTTGAAGAATGATAGAGGCTTGCTTGTGGCAATCTCCTAAGACAGAATTTCGTCCCTACTGTGGTGTAAGTAGATTCGTGGACGTCTATCTTGCAGGATACAACTATCGAACTCGGTACAATACACCGTACGGAGTTCCTTGCAAACTATACTTTGTGTTTCTCAGAAAGTGATTTAGAGAGATGAATAAGATCAGAGTTTTTCGGAATCTCTCTCCACACCGAATCACATCCAACGATCTCTTTATATATACTTCAAAGGGTATGTTGCCTCAAGCGGTGCTTTCTCAACGGACACGTATGTTTCCAACCAACACATATTATGAGTTATGTGTCCTTTCATTATGAGTTAATTATTTAATTATTTAGTTAAACAATATTAACTAAAATCAAATAAAACTCCAACAATATGTATTATTTGAAGGTTTTTATGCGATTGTTTAGAAAATAAATAAATAATGAAACCTTAATTAAAAATAAATAAATAAAGTGTTGTAAAAAAAGAATAACGTTTGCAAAAAAGAACTTATTTAATTCACCAAAATTTCAAATAACGTTTTTGGAATAAACAGAGCCAAACAAAGACGCATTTTGGTTCGACGTTTGTCTTATCCATTTGAAAAATATATATTAGATAGATACTATTGCAATGACCAAATCGTATTTTAATTTGATAAGCATGAAAAACTGTATGTGACATTCCTAAATTGGGGCAAACCAAGACATCTTGTAGCTTTGTGGTCCATTTGGCCATATCTCTCTTACTTTGGAGGCAACTAAGAGTAGACTACATCACCCATTTTGATGGAGCCACTTTTATCCTCAAAAGCTACCTTTTGGGAAAGAGATTTATCTAATTTAACCTCAACCAAAACTTTAGCTTCTCTCATTAGAGTTGGATCAAGCCAAGGCTTATTAGACAACATTGATTTTCCTATGCATGATGCTATCCAATCAATACCTTTGAAGGAATATAGTTAGTTTGGTATATTCTTGAGAGTCAGTCATATTTCTACTTTTGAACTTCTCTTTTGATGCATTTGTTTCTTGGCCTTATCAAATTACGAAATCTATTTTCACTAACAAAACAATTTCAATTACATCGTTATCAAATTAAGAAATCTATTTTCACTAACAAAACAATTTCAATTACATCGTTATGCCAATGTTTATATCGGCTTGTTTCCTCCCTAACGTGGTCTAGAAATTTGCTACCTGGATCCATCACAGCCAACTAATTCTCTCCAATGTCAAGAAAGCTTCACACGAGTTTGTTAAGTCTTGTAACTTTGTATTTAGCTCTCTCATCTTCGAGTATGTAATTCTAAAATGTCTCCCATTGGGAGAAAGAACCAAAAAAAAAAAAAACATTGTGTCTGGCCGAAAAAGGAGGAAACATCGTTAGTATGTTACGTTTACAATTATTTTCTATTTTGAAAAATGGAGATGCGTTTGTTAGCTTGGACTTCTTAAAAAATAATCACATTTTCCCCCTTTGGACCAAATCTTATGAGAAAGGCATTATAATGGCTCGTTTGTGAGCTTGGACTTCTTAAAAAAAAATTAATTATCTTATAGCATTTTACTTATTTAAAAGTATATCGACTAAATCAATGCTGTCTAAAAAAATCGATTAAATAAATATCCAAAGTAAAAAATAAACAAAATTGGTTTGCCTAAAAAAAATAAGCTACGATAATGGATATACTCAACAAAGGCTGTATTCAGGCGTTTTTGTTGTTGTTGTGTATGATAAAAGGGCATTAACACATTGATTTTTTAATCAATCGGAAAAAGTATATTCATACATCAACTATGGTACATTGTTATAATACAAACATGAATTATACAATTGTGCATATTTATATCTGAACTAAATAATTCAAAATCAGTTCGTACATCAGCTGAAGCGTTAACAATCATATGTCACGTCATTAAAACAATTCAAAATTAAATTAAATTTTTAAAAAAAGAATCTAAAATTTTTAGGAAAAAATCGAAGAAAAATAATATGTTTTATTTAAAGTTTTTGCTTGTTTATCTAAATTGTGTACCGTTTTACATATTTTTAACTATCCAAAAAAAGATTTTAGGTTTTTTAAAAAAATATATTTTTAGAAATGTTTTTAGTTAGACAAAAAAAACACTTTAATTTATTTTATGTGTGATTTTTTTTTTGGTTCAAAAGGAAGTTTAGTTTTTCAAAAATATATTATTTCCATCGACTTCTGAAAAATAGACGTACATGCACCAGGAAAAAAATCGCTAAAGCCACTCGGACCATTGGAGATGTTTTTCGAAGATTCTCCGTCGCTCAAGCCATATGAGATCTAAGAAAGGGATAAAATAGAACATGAATGTTGAAGATGAAAGAAAAAAAGATATGCATGGCGTGTCTTATCATCAGCTCACCATGTTATGCGCTTACTTAGGGGTGTGATTATTTTTTATAGTTATATTTCTGAAATTATATAAATTTATAAAAAATGTCAATATAAAGGTAAAAATTGTTTATTTAAGTTTCAATTAACAACAAAATAAATAATTTTTTACATTCTCATAAAAGATAATAATAAATTGCAAATTTCACATTTCTATGTAAGCGCATAACTTCCACATGATCAGCTGCTGATAAGACACGACATGCAATCTCTTTTTTACACCTTCAACACTCACGTTCTCTTTTAGCCCTTTCTAGGACCTCTTCTAACATAAGCGATTGAGAGTCTTCGAAAAGCATATTCAGGGCTTGGGGTGACTTTAGCGATTCTTTCCCTAATGCATTCATATGCATTTACTTTCCAGAAATCGACGAAAATAATATATTTTGTCAAATTAAAAGTATTTCTAAAATAATTAGAAAAATAAATAAACCAAAATCTTTTTTGGATAGTTTAAATATGTAAAATGGTACAAAATTTAGACAAAAAAGCAAAAACTATATATAAAAAACATATTCTTTCTTTGATTTTTTTCTTAAAATTTTGATTTTTGTTTTGAAATTTTGATTTTTGAATTTTTGATGTTGTGGTACTAATTGTTGACGGTTTAGCTAGCGTGATATGTAACTCAACAGCTCTTGACGAGTGAATGTATGTTTTAACTAAATTATATTAGTTAATCTATGAATCGGCAAAGCTAAATGTTTCATATTTGGATTGCAACGACGAACCATAATTAATGTATAAATTTGACCATTTTTTCCTCAACAAAATATGTATTCAGGCAGTGTTTTATTGTTGTGTGTGATAAAAATGCATTCAGACATTGGTTTTGTAAGCAATATGTATAATCCTATTTAGCTAGTAGAACAACGACAAGCTTTATAGTTTCATGGCTAATATCTCCAAGCATCACGAAACAATATAACAAACATTCCAGAAGAAACCATAAACATCATATATAGAAACACCCGGATGCAACCAAAACCATGAGTACAAGTGTAAAGCTCTAATGAATGAAATTTGCAAAATGAAACAAAAAAACCTCAACCAACTCGGTATACAAAATAAAAGAAACACCCGAATTTTGTAGAAATTTGCAACCAAAATTATAAGTACAACTCCATTGAATCAGATCTGAAAAGAAAAAAAACAGCCAAATAACTTATTGGTGTGAAATGTTCAACAATCAAGATTTCTTTAGAAATGTTTTTGGTTATGTTTGGTTATGTTCATTAACAATTACAAGACTCATTCTTATGCGTTGACTTTGCATCATTCTTATGCGTTGACTTTTAAACTCGCTAACCATTTTTTATACACCCACCCCCTCTCACTCTCTATAAATCCAGTTGCATTCGTTGATAGATCCTACAGAAAACAGCAAAGAAAGAAATCAAATGGCAGCAAGAAGTTCTTTGATCCCCTTTGCCTTCCTCTTCATTGTCTTGGCCGTGTTGGTCATGACTGTCGAGTCGCACGACGGGCACGACCATGGTCCGGCTATGGCTCCAGCGCCACATGCCCACCACGACCATGACCACGCTATGGCTCCGGCGCCACATGCCCACCACGATCATGACCACGCTATGGCTCCGGCGCCACATGTACACGCTCCTGCTCCACCTCCTAGTGCTGCCACTTTCTCCGCCTATCCTCAACTCATCGTCACCGCATTGGTCAGTGTCTTGTCTTTCGTCTTCTAAGATGTGTTTCATTCAATTTCCGATTGTTTGCTCTCTGACTTTTTATTTTTTTTATTTTCATGTCTTCCTTGCGTGTCTGTAATTTCTTTAAAGATTGTGCCAAGTCGATTGTGATGTTTCTGTTGCTCTCATAATTATTCCAATCTATAAACATTTTTCTTTTTATGTTGGGATTATAATGAAAAATATCAAATTTTTTTTTGAGAGAAAAAAAAAAAAAACCGCTCAAATATTAAACCCTCAATTATGGGATATTAATTAAAAAACCGCTCAGATATTACTACATCCATTTTAAAACACTCGACTGAATTTCTAATGTTAAAACTCTCAACTAAAGATTTGTTAACGAAATGTACCGTTAAAATTAAATTGCAATTCACTAGATGAATGATAAAACGACATATATCTCGTTTGGTTGGATCAAGATGAAAAACCTTTTATTGGATGCGAGAACAAAGATTAGGAGTTCAGAAAAATGAGTGTCTTTTTTATCACATATTATCAAACCGTAATCCGTTTTTTACAAATCAAAATGCAAAATTTTATCAAATGGGAATCATATGTGATTTTAACGATACGATATAGAATTAATTTCGTTAACAAATTTTCACTTGAGGAGTTTTATCATTAGAAATTTAGTTGATGATATAAAATGAACGTAGTAGTGTTACTTGAATAATTTTTTTATTAAAATTACTTTTATGGCAAGGATGACTAACAAAAAAATTATATTTTGCTAACTAACAAAATGCCACCTATGTGGCATAATCTCATCCTTTAATTTTAGGGCATTTTGTTGGTTTTTAAAAAAAAAAAAAAAATTTGTTAGTGGCAAATTAACCCTATATTTTATCACATATTCATCCTTGGGACCAAATCTTCTGACCAGGGCATTATAACGGCTCGTTTAAGCATATTAGCTTGGACTTCTTTAAAAAAGTTAATTATCTTATTTCATTTTGCTCATTATATCGAATAAATTTTCATAAATAGATGGTTATTTGTAAAAATTAACATTTTCTACAAAATTTGTAGATAGCATTTTTTTGGTGCTACTTGTTTTTAGCACTTTTTATTGTGTTGGATATTTTGCCCTTTTTTAAGATGGATGCAGTTGATCGATTGTCCTCCCGAAGAAAGAGAAAATTTTACGATTCAACGATATCTCATAAATCTTTTGGAAATGTCCTCATGTCGACCTATGCTACTATATAAACACAGAGAGGGCCATAAAATTTTGAAGTTTTGGACGGAGCCACAACCATTCTTTTTTAGGGAGAGCCTCACGCTCAAACTCCACAGTTTTAGGGTTATTTACTTATTGTTTCAAGGGAGACGAACTCCAATCTTTGTACCACTAGAAAGAAGTTTTTTGGAACCATTTTTACTTATGAGATTTATTCATTCTATCATTTTATGTGTTTTCTTTCCAAGATTGAGTAGTTTGATTGTTGGGTTTAAGGATTTCGAAGGGGGTTTCATGGCTCGATGAATATGAAGGAGTTCTTCATCTTTGCTTTTGTCTATTGCATATTGCTTGTTTGGCCAACTTGTGATTAAATCTAAATTGATTATTGCTTGAAAATTACTTGATTAATCAATTGACATAGTAATGAATGAGCTTAGTGTCATACATGCGAGAGTTTACTTATGGAATTAGGTTAAAATATCAAATCTTGATATAAATATTGCATATCTATCTATCTATTTGCATGAGAGAGGAGTACTTAGGAATCATACTTCGCTAAATTTACCTGCCTAAACACCTGAATAAATTGATCTATGAATCCATGAGGTTTTCCTTATGCACAACTCTTGTTTTAATTGATTTATAATCATTATTTAATTACTTGTATCATAGTTTTAGGAAACAACAAACCCCCCCCCCCCCCACTTCTTATTTTGTCTTAGCTTAATTCTTACCTCATAAACTTGTAGCGTAACCTTTCAATCTTTAGTGGATTCGATCCCAAAGTAATACAATTGTCTACTATGCACTTGCAGTTAGAACATTGTGTTTTTGGATAAAACTTGACACACATAGAGTCGCCATGTTGGAAGATCGACGGTGCGATTCATTCTTGGTGTCGATGCAAACGCCCCAGCTCTCGCCATTCCGCCCCGTCTCTTTTCTCTGGATCGGCTTTGTCGATTTGTTGGCAGAGCTAGGTTTGATTTAGGGAGTTAGGTTTTTAGTGTTTAGTGTCTAATGTCTAGATCCTTGTGGTCCTTCTGATTTTTCGATATGGTTTATGTGTTGCATTTATGGTGCTATTTTTTATTTCTCCTTTGCCAATGATTTTCATGGTCTTAATCAAATCAAATCCTTCATCATCTCTTCCTTCTGAAGGGTTTAGTGAATCGATTAAACAGCTATATTAGTCTCTCCCATTCTAAGTAAACATCATGTTTGGTCGAGACCTATTTGTTTGTTGCATCCATCAAACCGGTTTAATGTCGAGCTAGTACCGACACAATCGGCCTCGGAAATTTCATAATCTTTGGAGGATTTTTTTTTTTTTTTTTTTGAAAAAAGGTGTGTATCTAATAGTCTTAGGGCATTTTCAACCCACCTCTATTTTTTACTCTAAAATAGAGTAAAAAATAGCATTCCTCTATTTTTCTCTCCAATCCATCTCTATTTTCAACTCTAAAATAGAGAATGCTATTTTTTACTCTATATTTGGAGGAAAAAATAGCTTTCCTCTAAAATAGAGAAATATATTGGAGAGAAAATAGAAAAATGCTATTTTTTACTTTATTTTAAAATAGAAAATATTGGATACAGTAATGAGCCAGTCCCAAGCAAAGAATAAAAGCCAATAAACCCCAAAAAAAGAATAAAGGCCCATTAAGTTTTATTCTTGAATAAACGAAGCCAAACAGAGAAGCGTTTTGATTCGACGTTTGCCTTATCCGTTCGGCTCTTCTTCTTCATCATCGCCTCTGAATTAGTTTTTTCAGATTAAAATTCGCAGGAAGAGTTGTGAATAGAGAAAAATGGCGCAGATGGTTGCGATGCCCGTAGCTCACTCGCTCTCACTCATTTGCAACTGGACAAAATCCAATTCTCTCTCTCGCAACACTCTTGCTTTGCCATCTTCTCCCAATGTAATAATTTCTCTTGCGTACGATGTTGTAATTTAAAATTCGCGATTTTGATTTCTTGGGTGTTATGTGTCCCTACTGTTCAATCGATTTTTTGGCATTTTTTGTTAAAACCCTAAGAAGCCCATCAATTTAGGGGTTTGTCTCTGGTTTTTAGGGTTTGGTTTTTGTGTCTGAAATGCAGAAGCAGAGTCTAAGCATTAGATGTGCTCGTGTTGGAGGTGTGGAGATTCCGAGTAATAAGAGAATTGAGTACTCTCTTCAGTACATTCATGGGATTGGTCGAACAAGAGCTCGTCAGATTCTCG
This sequence comes from Pseudoturritis turrita, assembly GCA_900406555.1. Classification (NCBI taxonomy): domain Eukaryota; kingdom Viridiplantae; phylum Streptophyta; class Magnoliopsida; order Brassicales; family Brassicaceae; genus Pseudoturritis; species Pseudoturritis turrita. Next base: position 69,324 of record OVBL01000426.1, read on the forward strand.
TTGATCTTCAGATGGAGAACAAAATCACCAAAGACATGGCTGAGGAAGAGCTCATCGTTCTTCGTGACGAAGTCTCCAAGTATATGATCGAGGGTGATCTGGTATACACACTTTTCCCTACATCTTTGCTTTGTTTTCTAGCACAAAGCAATGTTCATCGTAGTTAGCAGTTTTGTTGCAGAATGGGTTTCGTGTATCACTTCTTGAGATTGGAGAAGAACTTGGAATGCTATGTCTTTGCTGTTAAACTGCTTTAGTTTTGGGTTTCCATGTGGTTTTTATTTGTGTTCTTTAGGCCTTAGAGGATGAAATTTGTGATTTTGTGTTGTGTTGTGTGGTGTTTCTGCAGAGGAGGTTCAATGCGCTTGCGATCAAGAGATTGAAGGAGATCCAATGTTACCGTGGGGTAAGGCACATCCAAGGGCTGCCATGCCGGGGACAGAGAACGAAGAACAATTGCAGGACTCTTAAAGGCAAGAAAATTGCCATTGCAGGGAAGAAGAAAGTTTCCAAGTAACCATGTTCTTGATTTCATTCTTGTTCTGTAATACTCTTTTTGGTTTGTCTAGTTTCTCTGTTTAAAATGTGATTTGTAATCCCCAAAACTTGGCTCGAATTGAGCCCTTTCCAGATTATATTAAGCTCTTTGGTTATTATTCCTCCATATCTTCATCATTCATTATAAAGTTACAGAAAAAAGTTAAGATTTCAGCCATCAAGAATCGTCTAAATGGATTTAGTGGTGAAGATGGATTATATGAAACGTTCAATTTAATCCCGCTCTAAAGTGTTTATAATGTCAAAGATACGCTCCAAGATGCTGATGTTAAACCAATAACAAACTTGAAATTTTGATAAAACCAAGATGGTTTATTCAGAATAGGTACATACGAATACATTAGTAACCCAAAAAATATAAAAATTAATAATTTTTGCAAAAAGACTCGATCTCGGATCGTCTCTAATCCTACCCAGAAATTTTTGCTATCATACGAGAAGGAAGAAAATGAATAATAATAATAACATGGTAAAATTTCAGTAAGAGAACTCATGGCCGCGGATCGAAATGTACTTCTTGACCCAAATGGCAATATCCTCGGCGCAAGCCTGCGCCTGAGGAGTCTTGAGAAGCATATCAAGTGTTGCAAACTCATGAACTGCGTCTTTGTATTCTAAAACTGGAGAATCTACATTTACCTTTCTAAGCTCCTCTGCATAAGCAATGGCTCGATCTCTCATCCAGTCATGCTCAGCTACTACTGTAAGCGTTGGAGGCATTAGCTTCAGAGGCGGTCCACTGCGGTCATGGGCAAGTGGGTTTGCTGCCGGGTGGTCAAAGTCGAACTCTTTCTCTGGTAAGAAGAGTTTCCAGGCGAGAACAGAGACGGGTTTATCGTAGAAGTAAGAGTTTGACAGCTTTATTTCGGATTGTGTTGGGTTGTTTCCGATGAAAAAAGGGTACATTAGAACCTGTGCAACAACTTTCACCGGGTCTAAAAGCTTCCCAGCTTCCACTGCTTTCCGAGCTACATAGTCTGCTATGTTCCCACCACAGCTCACCCCAAGAAGAACACATCTGTTTTAAAACCATATGCGTAACAAGTTGAGAACACAGCTTTTGATGAAAAATTGCAAGCAATCGGAAGATTAGCTACCTAAGTGCATCTAACTAGTTCTCCATAGAACCCTGACATAGTTCCTAGCTCTTCATAGATCAACTCGAAACTATTCTAAAGATCTAACTCGCCGAAATGGGTCTAAATTCCATAAACCAATCTCTGCAAAACAATCTGGTTTAAAGAGTGCTCTAACTTACTAAACATAAAGGCTTCATGAATCACATCAAAATCCAAATATATGAAGTGGGCGTTATCTAAACTCATGTGAGCAATACACCCTATGGTCGTTTACATCTAACACTAGGTGTCTCTAGCTCATACTTTGTCTGTCTTTAGCAACAAGCAGGCAAGGTTACAAATACAAACCTGGAAGGATCGCCGTGAGCTGCGAGCCAAGGCTCAACCATGGAAGCTCCAAAAGCATCCACTATCTGTCCTTGAACGTTAAGTTTCTTCAACTCAACGCCATTGACGCGTCGATTACCCAGAGACTTGCAACATTCAGCTAAATTAGCCTGTTTCCCAAGCCAATTCAGCACTTTGACTCCGTCCTCAAATGCCGCAGGGTACCGATTCTCAGGCGCAAGCCTATAACCTACGGCCAACACAATTACGTCGCATACTTTAGCGATTCGCCGGCAAAAGAAGTCATTAGCCGCCGAATCAGAACTTCCGCTGACCCAACCTCCACCGTGAAACTGCAACATCACTGGAAGCTTCCGAGAATTCCTCTTCGGAGGTGGCGCGTATCCTCCGTATGATTCTAGATTCTCGTTGTTGCATCCATAGCTATTCCTTCGTGACTCGTTCCTCTCCGCCGGTGCCGGAGAATTCTGATTAAGAGGGCCGTTGCTGTGTCTCCGATCGGATCTGGGTTGGTTGGTTGGAGAAAGAGCAGATTCAGGAAGGAAGATCCTTACCGTGAGTGACGTCATCGGATCAATGTGGATATCTTTGGTTGCAACACCGTCGGTGAAAGACGGATTCGCGGCGGCGACGGATTCATCGGATCGGGTCGAAACACCGAACGAATCAGATAACCCATCAGCTGAAATCGAAATCAGATTCTGGAGACGATGTTTCAAAAGTAACTTGAAGAAGACGCTATATAGTTTCACAGCTACGCTTGGCATTTCCCTCCCACCCAAAAAAACAAGACCTTTCACCGCGTCTTGGCAAACCCGATTTTTTTTCTCAAGAGTTTGATCTTTGAGGTGTGAGAGAGATCACATCTATGGAGGTCTCGCTAGGGTTTTCCCAACTTGAAATTGACCCGAGTCTGAAGATTCCCAGAACAATTACGGAGATTGGGATCGAGTTTTCTTTGAAGAATTGGGCGAAAAGAGTCAAAATTGATCAATCCCAGTTTCGGTTTCTATATAATTTCGAGTAATTTACAGAGAATGAAATGATGACGACGAAGAAGAAGATAGAGAGAGAAAGACGATTGTGGACAAAGTGTCATTGGCTATTGCTTATGAGAGGAGACATTAATCCTCTGAAACGCGGTTACCGTAAATTGGTATGTTCTAAAAGCTTTTTCTTTGCGTATTTTTTTTCTGGTTCTTCACGGATTTTAATAAATTTGGAACACTTGGAATGAGATTCCAAATTAATCATAGAGATTTTGATTGACACTTCATTGTGTTTTAAATAATCATAGACTTGTGGCATAAAGACAGCACTAAAAATGATTTATTTTATTAGATAATCCATAATTGATCAACCAATATTGGTTATTTCATTTGCAAGAAAAATCATTTATAGAAGTTATTGAACGACAGATTTTAAAAGAATTGAAAAATAATTGATTTTAAAATATTCTACATAATATTATATAATTTCATCAAAATGACAGAAAAATGTAAAAATTAGCTCTTCACATTTTTTCATTTGAAATTTCATTAAATTTTTTTGAAATTATAATGCCATAAATGTTACAGTAAAATTGAATAATACTAGTATTTAATGAAATTAAAAATTCAATAAATTGAATAACATAAAATTTTTTAAAAATTATAAAATAGATAGTTGAATAGTAATAGAATTTGATAGAATATTCAATTTTTTCAAAATCAATTAAATTTTTGAATTAAATATTTGATAGATTTTCTTTAAGTTGAAATATTTTTGTTGGTCTCCAAAAGTTCAACTTAAATTTGGAAATGTAACAAAGAATGCTAGCTTGAATTGTTCATCCCATAATTGTTTGACCATCCTACCTTGAGTTGTCATGTTTAATAGTTTTATTCAATGTTCAAATGAAAGTATTAAAAAAGTTACCAAAAAACGATATAAAGAACAAAAAACCCTTGAAAATTTCAAAAACTTTGGTCGCTCTTGGTGAACTTGACCCTAAATTAAAAATCGAAGACTCTACTGAGAAATGTATAAGACATTGGTCGAACTTATAATATTAAATTGACACTAATGGTCGTTAATCAATTTGCAATATACGCATCGGTCGATAAAGCCCATAGCACAATAGATTGGCCCATTTCATTTTAATGGGCTTTGTTTAGATAATTCACGAGATAATTTATCTCTCTACCCATTGCGTTTTCGGTTAGATTATTGGCTTCCACCTTAAAATCAATTAACAATGAATTGATTGACTCATATTTTTTATATATTAGTTAAGATCCTCTTTAACTTCCAATATAGAATATTACTAGTTGATGGCCCGCACCGTGTGCGGGCATGAGAATTTTCAGAAAAATAAGTTAATATTAGTATTTAATATTTAATTTTATTATTTATAAAAATTAAATACGTGATTGCTAGTTTTTAAATTTATATGCATGTAAAAATGAATATGGGTTGGATAATATTTTTAATATTTCGAGTGTCATCTTGAAAGTTAAAGGTTTTCGTTTTGTAACTTTAATATTTGTGTTGAAATAAAACACAAATGATAGGAAATAAATTAATTCACGTACTATTGTAAACTGACAAAATCATGCATAGTAAAAGAGCAGCCTTGGAGTATTTGGTCCAGCACTTCACGCTCACTGGTAGGCTGGATAGGTAAACCTTCAGATTCACTGAAACTCCCGATAAATGATCTCTTTCCACGTTTGGGAATCAATAGATTTTATATTGCTTAATCAATGGACTGTTGATATTTTTTCTTTTGAGTGCTAAAAAGACAATTATCATATGTTGTATGTCAGTATTAGACAATATTTACTGGAATTTATGCTTCTACAAGACATAAAAAGAACGTAAAACCAGGTCACAAAGAATTTTTCTCAAACATCATGATGAAGAATGTTATAGACCACGTTAGCTAAGAATAAACAGAAAGAAAAGCAAAACATTATAAAATATATGTACACAACTAAAAAAAAATCATACCTAGTTAATATGCTAAACCTAGAGAACACAAAACAGAAATCAGAGGTATATAAATCATAAGAAGAAAGAAAATTAATATATACGAAATGAAAAAATAGAATCTATTATATTATTAGAGAGGTAACTATGCACAAGAATGAAAGTTGAGTTTTTATTACATTATATTTTTAAATCAAAAATTGCTTCCTTCTGGTTACGATCCTCAAAACCACCGATAAAGTGTAAAATTGGTTTTCAAGAGTATATGTATTAACCTTGAGAGGAATCTATTGATGATAAATTATTAAATCATACCTCGTCGATGGGATTTAAATGGATTGGGTTAGCATAGTCCAAGCGAACCCACTTAAAATCTTTGAAACAAAGTAACGTAAGAGAAATATAGGTATGGAATTGTGTAGACACTAAAAGAAATATTTATAGAGGAGAAAAATATATGAAAAAAGGAGAAACTGATGATTTGTTTGACAATGAAAGAAAGAAGATGGTATATATAAGAATCGAATAAGATATAGATAACCATGAGAATTATTTTGATATCATCAAATTCGATATTTATATATATGTATATATATATATATATCCATAATTAATATAAAAAAAAACATAAATCAATTATCGAATATATCAATAAAAATATAAACCACTTAAAGACAAATATATCCGTTAACTAAATAAATTTAGAAAACTATAAATTATCAAATATCGTATTATATATATATCTATAATTAAAAAAATTATAAAACAAATATTGAATATATCCGTTAAAAATAAAAATTAAAGACAACATAAAAATATAATTTAATAAAAACTCAACTTTCATTCTGGTGCATAGTTACCTCTCTAATAATATAATAGATTTCCTAATACCTCCTCTCGAGATGATGGCTTCTTGGCCATTGATCTCGGTATATTTGGACATGGATAGACGGGACCAATTTTGGTCTAAGTCGATTTCATGGGACCAATCTCGGATTGGATTGATTATGGATCAGGTTGGACAGTGTGGATCGGGTTCTGATACCATGTTAGATTATAGGTTTCCAACTCAAAACTAATTAGCAATTGAGTGAATTGGCCCATATCTTTTATATATTAGTTAAGATCACTTCCAATTTCCGATGTGGGATATTATTCCCGAATATTTTCCATTCGCTTTTTTTTTCTTCGGATTAGGTGGTATTTCGAGGAGTTCTCGGCCAAGATCCATACATATTTTCGCCGGGATTTAAGCTTCGCTTAAACTCCTCCCAAATGAACTCAAACTAGGGGGTTCTAGGACAACCCAACCATTTTGGCGGACTCTAGAATTTCGCTCTAACACCCACTTGATAACTCAGACTCGCTTATGTTGCTAGTTCTCTGTTCTTTTGGAATATTTGAGCCGTAACAGAAAGAGTGACGACTGTTAAGCACAAGATTATGGTTTTATTAGGCAAAGGCTGTGTAAATTAATATGAATTAGTAATGGGTGGCAGTGTAGCGGTAATATAAAGGGGTTGATTCTTTTGTATCTAAGATTCAATTTTCATTGGGACGGAATGTTATTCTTTAAATTGGAATATCTAAAATCGAACTCCGAGTACCGGAGATCATACATAATCTGAAAGTCCAAAACTTCCACGGTTTATAATTAAAAAAAACTGATATGAATTATTTTTTCATGACTCGAGAATTGGGATGATAGAAGGGGTGTCAAAATGAGCTATTAGCTCATGAGCTGACTCAGCTCAACTCGGATTTTCACGAATCCGATCTATGCTTTTTAGGCTCATTTAATAAACGAGTTAAATGATCGAGCTTAATTGAGTTGGCGAGTTATGCGAACCAGCTCTAATGAGTCGTGAGTTAGTTCACGAACAAATTCTTTTTTAAGATTTAAAATATTATTTATATATTATAAATATATATGAAATATTCATATACCATGTTCTCTTTTAACTAAAGCAAAAATAGAAATAATCCACTATATTTATATTTTTGTTTTACATTTTCATTTTTGACTCTCAAGTGGAATAGATTCAGCGACCATTGGATGATCATTGCATTATTTTATTTTAATTTTTATTATTAGACATTGAATTTAATTTAGCATTCGATAACAATATTATTGGGATTGTTTTTAATATTTAATATTTAAAGTTAATTTTGGATTTTATAATAGTTTAAAATTTTAGTTATTTTATTCTTATATTTATTTCGTAATAACTCGCGAGTTAACTCATTTAGATCACGATCTAAATGATCTGAGTTCGAGTTTATGAATATAAACTCATATAATAAATGAGCTGAGCCATGAAATAGTCGAACTTATCATGAGCTGAGCTGAGCCGAGCGAGCTGGCTCAGATTGACACCCTAGATAGAACCGATCCAACATTTACAAAACCTATATATAAAACAATTTTTATTATATTTAATTTTATTTTCGTTACTAATAATACATAAAAATCGAAAACACCAAAAAAAAAAAAAAAAAAAAACCAAAGAGATTAAACACCCTATTTTTGGCAATTAACTAAAGCAACTAAGTCGTCAAAGCAAGTCAATGGCTCGGACCGTTAATCGAAAACAAGAGATTCCCACCACCGCCAGGCAAATAGGCAACGTTGGGAGACTTAGAGAGCGTAACCGCAACCTCCCTAGCCGCCTCGATCCTCCTAAGCTCGATCAAACCCATCCCAGCCTCTGCAGTAGCTTTCGATATAACCCGAGCCGATTCGCTCTCTCCTTCGGCTCTGATCACAGCCGCTCGTCTCTCCTGATCAGCCTTTGCGACTACAAACTTTGACCGCTCAGCTTCTTGCTGCGCCACTTGCTTCCGCTCCACGGCACGTGAGAACTCTGGACCGTATTCGAGGTGCGTGATCGACACGTCATCGAGAATAATATTGAAATCTTTAGCTCGCTTGACCAGCGTCTCGCGCACAAGAGCCGAGACCTGTGGACGGTCTGTTAAGAGCTGGTCCGCGTTGAACTGAGCCACCACTGCTTTCAACACCTCGTTCCCTATCGCTGGTAGAATCTTATCGCGGTACTCGAGACCCAAGTGGTTGTATATGTCTGGAAGGCGCGAAGCCTAACACAAATCCACAATAAAAAATTATATATATACACGTTAAGTTTCATTAGCTTCCAACTCCTAACAAATTACAAATCAAAATCGTATGAATGAAACTTGGTTTCGAGATTCGCAAGAACTTACATCAGGGCGAGACATAACACGGAGGGTGAGATTAACCATCTGAAGATCCTTAGTTCCAGATTTGGAGGTTAATTCGTAGGGTTCGGTTCGAATATCAAAAATATACGCCTTTTGCACCCATGGAACCTTGAGATGTGTCCCTTCTCCGATCGATTCTTCGAGAACCCCTTTGAATCGGTCGAACATCACAGCTCTCTCGCCGCCATCGACGGTGTATTTCGCGGAACTCCAGACCGTCATGGCGGCTCCTAGACCAAGAGCCGTCTTTGCTATCTTTGTCCACTGCATGATTGGCTTCGAATTAACGGATTTTTCACGTTTTTGTTTTGTAGGGTTTTTGTTATCAGGTTGGTGAGAAGCAGTTATAAAACGCAGGAGATGAGATTTTGAAGGGTTCCATTTTTTTTGTTTGCGTGAGGGAGAAGGAAAGGATAGAGTTAGTTTCGGGTTCTCATTTACCGGATTGGGTTGTTGTTACTTACCCGCCACGCATTTTCTTATAGGCATTTTATTGGGCTTTTTTTATACGAACCTTCTTATTTTTGGGCCCATATAGCCCAAATGTTCTGTTTTTTAAAGTTTTTTCAGTTCCCAGAGAAACTTGGGTCTGACTACACAATTTGCTCTAAAAGAGAAACATGTTATAGCTGATTATGGAGAGTGGTTATAGGAATGTGTAGGCTTGTTTGTTTTGCTCTTTAATTTCTTTTGGAAATTTGCAGGTTATGAACATTATTCGATTGTTTGGGGATTTTCAATACTGGATCAAAAGATGTAGTGCGACTTGTGTGCCAAAGAACATTTGCTGCTGCAGCTGGTAAAGCGAAGAAGAGTGAAAAGGGAGTTGGATCAAATCCAGTACCGTCGTTGGTGCTAATACTATGAGTTAATAAAACAGAGCATACATACGATAAAAGACAGATGGTTCATCTACTAAAATCTCAACCCAATTCTTGATCACAACACTATCTTTCCACCCTCTAACTTTCCGCCTTAAGTGTCCCAAATCAATCAATGAATTTGATTCTGCAGCAATGCCTAGTCACATATTAATTTAGCGATAGACCGAAAAAGCTTTACCAAAACAGGCTGTTGCTTCTTGTGGTACTCTATTAAGCTTTCCACAACATCGCTGCCTTGCTTAACAACTTTAACTCCATCTCGGGTATCTCTTTAGTTGCTGCTGTCATGTCTGTGAGATAAACTAGCCTTCTCTGCCTAGTTTGTGCGTTATATCTTCTGCAAACATAAAGAAAGATGCAAAGAGGGTCACTTCCTATCTCACGGGGTAGCTTCAGCAACGGATAACAATTATACAAAGAAAGCTGTCAGTGAGAAGCAAACCTCTGAAGCAAGTTTTGGCCATTTCAGTGCATTGGGAGAGATGGATTTTGCCTACACAAGGCCATAAAGCGGTTTTGGAAAGGAGCACTTGTAGCTTATATGGTTGTAGCTTTCTGCTACTTCCCCTTCCCCCTCGTAAGGTTACACAAAACATTCTCACAGCACAACAAAACCGCAAGTGGCTAATTATTGTGGATAACATGCTAGTAGTTAAACACCTCTTGGGAAGCTACCAGGTATGTCATAACTTTAAACCCCCCACAGACATTTCGTAATGATCTATTGAATGAAACACATTCTACTTTTTATGCAATGCGAGTGTTTGACATGATTGCATCTGTAATGATAAGGAAATGGCACTTCAATCCTACCAGAATTCTAAGCTTTGTTGTACGCTGTTCTTTTGTGGGTAAGTCGAGTAAGAGTTTGTTTCTTATCTTCCAACAGAAAAAGTAGCAGCTATGACTTGATTACCTCTTTGTTGCAGCTAGCACAATGGGCGTTGCATACGCCTTACCATACTTCAGTGCACTGTTGTTCGTGTATGGAAGACTCGTGCTCTTTTGCTGTCAATAAACGTGTTAGTATCAGAATAGATTCCCAATTTAGATCCCTTGCATGATTTGGTTGATCCTAAAGAAAACAGAAAAAAATTACTCCATCTTGGTGGAACAATTGGTAAATTCAAACTTTACATTGACTTACCAACCAGGAGGATTATCAGCCAAACTCAAACTAAATAATATGGCTGATCATTTCAGATCTGCACGACACCTATTGGAGGGATAGGAAAATACTAATAAAAATTCAACAAGATACACTAACGAATCTGGGCTGCACACGAACCTGAGAAACAAATGCTAGGCCTCCCAGGACTGTCAATCATTTCTGGGTTTTCGACAAGAAGGCCGCCATGGAACAAACAATATTATCATAATTTTTTCCTCTATTTGTTGGATGTATTGCATAAACACAGTTTCGTTTCCGTTGCACAAACAAAAAGTCAAATCTAAGCCGATCAGAGTTATCTGACAAAAAGTACTATGAAACGAATTCTAATACCCTGCTGCGTCTTGTAGAATTCCAAATTCTCAGGAATACCAAGAATCAAGAGAAGACCAACCAAGTGTAACAGAAGAATTGACCCAAATTTTCATTAGAGATCGATAGACAATGTATGTCACAAAGACACAAACTTTAAATCAATTGGTAGCAACTCTTAGAGATTAACTTGTGAAAAATAAAAACAAACATGAACCAAAAATGCATTTACACATACTTGTTATCCAGAAGTTGTTTTTATAACTTTCGTAAGCAATTATGCGTATATCCCTACTTAGCGACTAGAACACCCACAAGCTTTTGTTTCATTTAAGTCCAAAAACAACATATACCACCATGAGTAAAAAACCACTGAATCAGAAGTGTTGAAGAGTAGAAAACAGAAAAGAAAAGCCAAACAAGCAAATCTATTATTCCCAAGCGTACATAAATTTAGAGAAAAAAATCTAAAAAGGTGAAAATAATAATGGTGAGTTGGGGTAATATAGTACATGGAATGATGTTTTGACAAACTATCTAACTTTCTTGTCATCTCTTAGTTTGGTCTTCTTTTCTCTAAACAACTCTAACCAGAGATTCCAAATCCAAAGTATACTAAGAGAAATAGCAATTCCAACCACAATAGCCCAAGAAATCCACAACCAATTTGGAATTACGCCTTGAGCACCTCCTCTGGCGTAAAAAGCAACCATTTTTCCGAAAAACAATGGTCCCAACACTCCCCTAACCATACTGTAGAAGGCGTAAAACGGAGGGGACAAGAGATCGTACACTTTCACGGCTAATCGTGATTCCGGGTCACTCTTCCTTGCTCCGGCGAGTGTCCATGCGTTTTGACAAGCGCTTGTGACTTCGGCGAGGATCAGTAACCCTAAGATGGCGCAAGCGCCGTGGAAGACGAGGAATCGGCATGTGAGGAAGACGAACAAGGTTGCTAAGTGATGTCCGATGAAGAGGACGTCGCTAGGGTAGAAGACGATGTAGTGGAAGAGATCGGTCAGGAAGTAGGCGACGCTGAAATCGAGTACGGTGTTCTGAGCTGCGGTGTTTGCGGAGGAGAAGGAGCGTGAGGGCGAGGAGAAGACGGCGCGTGAGGCGAGGAAAACCGCAGGAGTACCGTGGAAGATTGAAATCAGACAGCTTGAAGCTTCGGGACGGATTTGAGGTTTCCAATTGCGGAAAACGATGAAGTAAGCGATTAGATAGATGACTGAGAACATGGAGAAGAAGAGAGGAAGGTCTGGAATGGAGATTTCTCCGACATCGATCGACATTGAGATCGGAAATCCCCAACCCTAGGCAAAATCGAAGAAGAAGATGAGATTTTTATACGGAAGAAACTAGACAAAACTCTAATCTAGTTCCAATTATGATGTCTCGTAGAGTTAAGCCAAAAATCGATAAGACACATGTTTGTCCAAAAAACAAAAATTAATACATTACACTACGTATTAGGAATGTCTATTTTAGTCATTTAGTAATATTATTTTGACCAAAATAAATAAACAATTATATTATCTCCATTTTTCTCCTTTTTTATTTGTAAACTCCATCGCAAATTTGAGTTCTAAAAAACAAAAAAAACTCCATTTCAAAGATCGCAGTTTCTTTTACTACAAAAGTCTGTTCATGTTTACCAGATTGGCTTCAGACTTGTGTATTCTTTTTTTTTTGTTTTCTTTTGCCAAGAATGATATTAATTTAACAAACATTACACTGAAACTTGGAAACAAGCAAAGAACAAATTATGCAGCCATTTTAAAACTCATTCCTGTGAAAGAAAGAAGAAGAAGAATATATGGTAACTGGTAAGTGAATAATCAAGAGAGAGAAGAAAAGTGAAGCATTTCACAACAACTCACACAAATGGAAATATCATAGTAGAAATGCCACAAACACCTTCCCAAGTAGATCACCAAAATTACAACATCCATAGATAATTACTACTCAACAACAGTTCTAAACTTATGACTACTAAGAACTAACTTACATAAGCAACACCAAATGCAGGCAATGGCTTTCTTCATTTCATCTATCATTTGCTGCCTCTGCAAGCTTTGCGGAAAATCTAAGCTTCTTGATATTCAGTTTTATTTCCTCGACGCATAACGCTTTCCATTCATTGCTCAACTCTTTTCTTTTCCCAGTTCCAAGTTTCATCAGCTTCTCAAGCTGCAACTTCTTTTGATATTCACTTAAACCTTGCGACAACATGGTCTCGAACGCATCCCTCACATAGCATAACTCATTCGCAGCATCATCGTCATCAGTCCCGTTCTCTGTTATTTTGTCAACAACGACAACATCAGGTGATTTGCCATCAAAGTTGCTTTTGGGCGGCCCATTCTCATTTAAAGGTTCAGCATTCTCGTCCTCCTGATTCAACTGAACAAAACCCAAATCAATCTAACTATTAGAAACTCCTAACTGCAATTCATCAAGCAAAGTAGATCGAAACAGATATGACCAATTGTGAGTATCACTTACACCATTCTCGCTCTGTTCCATGTCCCCGTTAGCAAAATCAGAATCATTTTGGCCCCAAATCATCATGGAAAAACCAAAGGCTTCAGAGTCAGTAGACCTAGTAAAGAGTGGATCATTCCCTTGATTGATTTTCTCCATGTTAGCAAGGAATTTCCTTTTCAACTTCATGATCTTACTCAACACATGTTCCTTGGAGACTTCTGCAACGATGGAAACTATGACGAAACGGTAAAACTCATCCCAATCAATTTGTGGTTGGAATCCTGTCTTAACTCGGAAATCCACTAATCCCTTTTGCACAAAAGAGTGAGAAATAGTAAGTGGTTTAGGAATCACAATGCGATCAAGTTAATCAAGTAGATGAAACAAGTAAAGAAAAAACCTTTAAGACAGCAAGCTCATTTTCCTCGTTCCAGATCCGGTCCGAAGCCAATTTCTTCTTATGCTTCTTCTTCTTCTTCTTCTTCGTCTCTTCTTCTGCTACTGCTTCGGAAGAAGCAGGCTTCAAGAGAGGCTTCCGCAGAGATTTTCGCCGGGGGAGTGATGATGAAGAGGGAGGGGAATCTTCAAGGTCAACAACACCACCAGGGGAAGAGAAATCTAGCCGCTTCGGAGTCGCCATGGTTAATCGCTACATCAACTTGCAAGTAAAATTTGGCATGCAGAGAAACCCTAATCAGGAAATCAAATCGACCCGTGATCCGAACCTCTCAAACTGATGACGGTAAGAGAAGAAGATGGTCCGAAGTTTTTCTTCCTGCTGAATAAAACAAATGTTATACAAAAACGTGACCACAAAACGACGTCGTATTAGACAAAAGACTCTTTTTTTCTTTTTTTGTCATCATCTGTTAGATTTAATTGAAATTTAGAATCCGAAATTACAAGCAAACCGGCTCCGAGCCAAAATCCGGCACGACACGAGAATACTTCCAGAGTCAAAAGCCGGCAAATTCCAAGGAACTTCCGGAGCCAAAAGCCGGAGGAACATAGAAATTTCCCCAGAAACTTAAAATACTAAACCCAAAAGCTACAATACAACAGAATCACATAACCTAAAACTTAGCAAGAAAAATAAACTAGAAAGTAAAGCAACCTATTCTTGGTTAAGTCAAAACATAATCATGTCTTATTGTTACACAATATACACATTAAACCCAAACTCTTGACGATTGACTGAAACAACGACAAGAAGCAAGAAACCACCCACAAACACATAAATTACAAAGAGTTTTTAAGACAGAAACCATATCTCACGGTCATTGCGGCCATTCCAAGTATCAACTCATGACTCTGTTTCCACTCTCAGAAACTCACAAATACCAATCCAATCCTCCTCAGGCATATTCTTCCTTGGCGTCTGACACGGACATTTGTTTTTTCTTCAAACTTTTGCTGGAGGATTTCGAACTCTTGGTTCTTTATATCAGATATACTTCAACAATTGTTTGACTTCGTGGATTTGTGCACACCAAGCTCAATCAATCTCCCCCTCTTCTATTTCAATTCCGGGAGCTGGCGAAGTGAGCGGATCAGCTTCTTCCTCATCCTCATCATGTTTCATAAACAGCCCTAGCTGCTCCAACGGATTACTACCTCCAAAACTGAAACTACGCAACCTATCATGACATACATCAGGCCCATCCTCATCCATTGCATTTGTCAGATGGTCCGTGTTGACTGTTTTGAGCAGTTCTAGATCCTTGAGAAACTTTGCGTTCTCGTTGAGTTCAACCGACTGCTCCATCTGCACCATTTACCATGAAAACTGATGTTTCAGTGAAACACAGGGACTATGTATTCCATTTTTCTAGAGTACCTATTCTGACTCTTAGTTATAGCGTAATCTGTTTAGGGGACTATTTCATTCAGCTGCTGTGAAATAAAATGAATCAGGAAATGTGTTTCGCATGCAACGGTGCAATGAACATCTTTACCTCCAGCAATGCCTGGCGTGCTGCTTCTCTTTCGAGCTCCAGCTTTCTCTTAGCCTCAACCGCAGCTTCAGCTGCAGCTTGTGCCTCGGCTTTTCTACGAGCTTCTTCAGCTGCCTTAGCTTCTGCTTGTAATCGTGCTTTTTCTGTTAAGAAAGGGCACATATTATAGCTTCAGGTTCCACTACGCTTTTATCACTTAGAGGTGGGAAATATCAGCAATCAGACTTGAACTAGCAAATCAAGGAAACAAACCTTTCTTCTTTTGAAGTTCGAGTTCTTCTCTCTCACGCTGCAGCCTCTCTGGGTCTCGCGTGTCATTCTGATCTCAGGAACAAATAAAAAATTTAAATAAATCATTTGAAAAGTAAAAAAAAAAGACCCAGGATAGTGGGTCAGAACCCACAACAAACCTGGTTAAGAGTTTTCTCTCGGGCTTTCAAGATTAAGTCTGCAAATCGATTCTTCAGCAAAGCAGCCCTGTAGACCTTTTCGGGAGGTAGTTGCTTCTCATTCTGAGCACTATTTCCTATCGTATTAAAGGGTCAAGAGTGAGATGCCACCTCAGACAGAAGAGCAGAAACATTTTTCTGCCACACTCCTTTTCTTACCATCTTGCTGACAATCCGCCTCCTCAACACAACTTATTTTCATCTGAGACGCACTTTCCAGCTGATCCAATCCACCAACAGATGCTGCTTGTAGAAAGGAAATAACAAAACATAAGTTCCGCACCAAAAAACTAAACTTATAAAACACCCAAAAAAAAAATGTACTCACATCCTCTTCTTGGGGAAGCGCTTGTAGCTCCATCCAACGAAGTTTCAGGATCCATGGTTCCAAGCCCCTATATCAGCGCATAGGCAGGAGCACGAAGAAACGATCAGGTTCTATTATCCTAACAAATCTGGGAATCATCAAGTTATCTTCTAGGTACCACGAAGATATTAGGATCCAAACTGATTATGACATGAATTTCATATAATTATGGTTCCACAGCGGTAACAAAATTGTGGTCAAAGTGTAGATCCTCCATATCAATTATATCAACTTTGTGACAAGGTAACAAAGACCTCCACAGGCATATTCATTGCGCCGCACCAAAATAAATTCATGGTTGCATGTTATTCCAGACCACTATGTACCTTTGATGTCGTCGGTAAACTTGATATTTTAGGATCACCCGATACACTTTCCGGGCAATTACCTAGATCAGTTATAAGCATCAAAAGAAGAGCAATCAGAAGTTAGTACAATCCAGGGGATAATCTAATCACCATAAAAACAAGAAATGGAAAGAGAAAAAAAAAACAATTTATATTTAGGAAGTAAACAAGTGGTGAATGTAAAAGCCCTCCTACTTTCGAACTAGACATAATATATCAGTAGCTTTCATTTCGCAACAAGAAACATCAGTTTTCACTCCAACTAAAAACTGCAGATGATAAAAATAAAAATTGTGCTAGTAATGTTCACTGCAAATCAACAACAATCTGGCTCCAAGGCTACTTTTGACATAATTTGAGTGTCCCGAGGATTTGGAAATTAAAAATGCAACAACCAAACCCCAACAAAATTTCCATACAGAGAATGACAATATGAACAAGCCATAGAAAATATACCATTAGAGTTCCCTATCACCAGATCCTTCTCCAATGTGACAGGAGATATGCTTGATTTTGGGTGTTCATTTTCACCAATGTCAATAACCTCATCCTCCATTTCACTCCCTGCAACGAAGAAACGGTAAGAAAATGATCAATTTGATCAAAGAGCACGCAGAAAATTTTCTCAAACAAGCAGACTGTAATCTAACCATCACAATGTTGCATTGATGAATTCCCTGGCACTGATCCATGCAAAAGCTGAAATAAATAAATGTTTCTCCGTTAGCAGTCATGGTGCTATTATATGATACAAACATGAGATATAGAAGGAGAAATACCTCTATCTCACAGGGTTCAACACTTGATTTTTTGTTCTGGCTCTCTCGCAAATGCTCGTCTAAGAGATCCCGCAACTTGAACAACGCATGGTCACTGAGATCATTAATGTCAATCTCAATCTCATCATCTCCAATCACCCCTTCATTTGAGTTGTGGTCTCTCAAGAAATTCATTAACTGCACAGGGAACTCAGTCACGGACTCCAAATCCCTACCAAGCTTGAGTCTATCCTCATCGGTCATAACCCGCTTTACAGGCTCTAAGACACCCTCACAGTCCACTGCGGTTGTCTTCCTCTTCTTAGCCATAGGCACAGGCATTACAATATCTTTTTCCTCGTGAGTATTCGAGTTACTCAGTTCAGTATGAGTTTTAGTTCCAGATAATTTCTTCTCAAGAGTCTTCCACCTCACTTCGAAAAACTTGCGAAGTGTATCAGCCATGATGTAAACATCATTACCAGGTGGATTATACGTCATTGCATTGCTGAAGGTAAGCCAGACATCAGCAGAAAACTCTAATGGACAGGAATATGTCCCCGAAGTTAACTTATTCTTCACAGTTCCTAAATCCATTGGATGTTTAATAACAGTAAAATAGTCCAGTATATTCAGCTTGACAACATCAACAGGAGTATTAAACACCCAACCATACTGATGAGACATCAATCGTTTTAAGAGCGCCTCGCATTGCTTCATCAGAAGCATAACCGCGGTGGTGACAGGAGTCGGTTTAGGAGCACTTATGGGGATCACTGTCTTTCCTGGCCCCGTGGAGGATCTCGACTTTCCAAAACTCTTGGCTCTTCCCAAACTACTTGCGGTTGAACTAGTGACACCCATTGATCTGGAAATCTCGAAATTATTCTGAAAAAATCGTACCTGTTCCAGCTCTTGTCTTAGCCTACGAATCAACTCCTTCCTTTCTGAAGATGACATCCCAGACAATGGTAATATCATTTTGGAGACACCAAACGTTTCGTGGTCTGTGCAGTTTAACCCACCCAACTTTCTTTTGGAACAATTTGAGCCCTCTGAGACACTAGGGCTATCATCATATCCACCTGGTGGATCAAAACTGTTACGACAATAATCTCCAGGGAAACCAACGTTTCTCACAGTCATATCGACGAAATTATGAATAGATTCCCCTAAATTCTCGTGTAGATCCCCGGACCAGTCTAACCTACAGGAAACAAACCATCTAGTATGACGGATTTGCTTCAGAAATCTCGATTTCGACAGAAGTTAGATGGAAGATTCAAAACCCTAATTTGAGCAATTTCATCGTACTGACATAGAAAAACTTCCGACTTTTCCAAGGGAAGTAAAGACCCAATACGGAAAGAGTAGGAACTCACCGACTAAACTTAAGAGCAACCGTGAAAATCGATGATCCAACTGAAGCGGAAACTAGAGAACCTAAGAAGAAGCGACAAACCTTAGACGAGCGAGGGGAGCACGATAACAAAAACCCTAAACTTTTGATTTGGAAATAAATAAATTAGGAAAGAAAAAAAAGTGGAGATGACGAAGACGACCGAGAAGTAGAGAGCGGAAGATTGATGTGACTCTCTCTCTCTACTCTCCACTGTCTCTGTCTGATTCCACACCCTCTAACGAGACAGCGGTTAACGAAAACAAAAGGGAAAATATAGACCGTCGGATTCGAATCACGATTTAAATCGAACGGAACAACAATTCACATGAGATAGGTCAACGCAATCAAAGAACATCGTGCCGTTTTTGTTAATTCTATCTGCTCGTCCTGACGTTGTTTTTTGGTATTCCAATGGGCCCAAAACTTGAACCTCTGAAGCCCAAAGATGCGGCTTTATGACAAATGGTTAGATTTTGTGAATTTGAGATGTGCTTATAGGAGGACTCAACCATAAAAAGCTTGTTCTACATCATTAACACTGGCTCAGTACAAGATCTTTACAGAAAGAGGCCATCGATGACCTCAAGTCCGGACGAATTGTTACATTATTGCCTACAAAAGCTACGTTTCTGGACGATCCTTTGCGAGTTCTCAGGGATATTCGATTTGGTGCAAGATTTGGCTTTACTCTGGATGAAGAACTAAAACCAAGCTGCTTCGAGTGAGGAAGTAAACGTAGCTCTTGGGGAAAAAAATTAGCAGAGAGCGGACTGGGAATGAAATCGATTTGATGATATCTGGGAATGGACCAGTTTCATTAGTAACTTATCATCTTTCTGATTTGAAATTAGAGTTGTCTTCGTCTGAGTTTGCACCATCAGAGAATTGTGGCAGCAGCCTCTGCCAAGCCTACTTGGAAGCTATGTGGAACCACACCTGGGCTTGGAAACTTCAGTGGCGAACAAAGAAGGCTTGCTCTGTTTCTAGAAAAACCGTTTACAAGGGCAAACCAGTTCCTGTTGTCAACCACATCTTCAAATTCTCCATGAAGCTGAATGAATACACAGCGGTACGCGGAGACATTCCTATCACTGATTCGTCTCCTTCGGTTGAAGAATGACTTACAATTGGACAAGCTTGATTGAAATCATTACGTCTCTGTGACATTTCTTCGGTATCTAATTTGTCTTTGGCAGTTGGAAAAAAAAACACGAATAGAAAACATTACAGAGGGAGTTGGGAATAACGAGGTGAAGTTTAAGGTTTCATGTCTGTAATTACACTCGCAGGATTTCCACAAGGCCAACAAAACAATGCTTCGTTGTTGTAAGAAAAAAAAGACAATCATAGGCTGAACATTTGCGTGTCAAGCGAGAGATACGCTCCTAGTAGCTACCTACCTGCAATTGCAATGTGCATTACAACATAGAAATTAAACTTCTGAATTCCGAAACAAACATCATTAAACCATCTTTAAGAAGATAGATTTCAGGCTTTCAGCTACCAAGAAATCTTACAAAATCCAAAATTAACTGGGAAATTATTCATGTTTTCGAGCAGCACACACTAGGATCAGATTGGGACTTGTACACACACAAAACTGACCTTAGTTGAGCAACCTCAGATTGTAATGATCAAGGACACGACCAAAAAGTACTCATGTCATGTCCCACCAATTGCAGCTACAACACAAACCTGCACCAACATTGTTTTAGAAGGTCAGGAAATATTAGTTATTGTTTGAGAGAGAGAGAGGGGACAAAGATAAGTGCCTTTTTATTTCAAGGACGGAGCATAGGGTGCTGGGCATGGAGAGACGGTTGTATCAGGCAACTGATTTAACAAATCGACTGTTGCCCCAAGGCATGCAGCTAGCATTTTCTTCTCCAATCGAACAAGCCGGGTTGCAACTCGCTTCCTAGGATTCAAACTAGGATCTGCCAACTATTGAGCAGGTATTCCATTAATACCATGCAGGAAGACCAAACAAATGGGTTTGATATGTTATGTAACAATCACAAAGTCTGACGATATACCAATGCCTCATCTTCTTTAGGAGTAGTAGGGTAGCCAGCCAAACGTCTCATGAAGTAATCAGCAAGCTGTTCTAGCACTGCTCTTTCCATGCAAGGGCTCACCTACAAAAGAGACTGAGAGTTAAACCTTTTAAAGTGTTTAAAAAGCTCCAAGTATAGAAGTAACACTGGAGGCCTCACATGTTGGGAGGATTTGACACAATCAAGGAAATATCAAAAGATTACTTAGACAAAAGGTCTGCCAGGTCACTCATCCTCTACTTACTGGACAAACTGGACCTTGGGACGAAATAACTGATTGCATTTCAGAAGGATCAGACATGTAACCCAACCGCAGGTAGGGAAGCATGTCTTGAACAGCTTCTCTTTCTTTCCCCACGCGAACCTGAGGTGGATGCAACATTAATCAGCCAAAACACCTCAAAGTAGCCTTGTAGAAATGGGAAAGTCACACGTTCATACCTGAAAAACTTGTTGGGATAATTTTCCGTTCCTTTGAGCAACCATTCTCTTGTCCTGATATTGAGGATCATCGGTGCTCAGCGCTGCCTGGAATGCAAGATATGACGCATAAAACATGTAAAAGTTGAGAAAATCACATAAAAACTACACTGAAGTTTACAGTAAGGCATCAAAATTTCAGAATTACCTCAACTATTATTCTATCATAAGGGTTATCTTCATCAACGAATCCATAGTTCAGAAGCAATTTCGCATTAGGTTGTGGCCCACACCTTGAAATAAAGGATTAAATACAAAAGTAGGAAAGATAAATTAGAAAGAGAGAGCTAGCGGGCGGAAGCAATTTGGCTCACAGACGCACCAGGCAACTATAGGATCACCAGCCTTATATGGCCTATCTACCACGAGTTCCACAGCATCATCAACAGCGGTAAGCATTGCCT
Source organism: Pseudoturritis turrita (assembly GCA_900406555.1). Lineage (NCBI taxonomy): Eukaryota > Viridiplantae > Streptophyta > Magnoliopsida > Brassicales > Brassicaceae > Pseudoturritis > Pseudoturritis turrita. The sequence goes on from OVBL01000426.1 coordinate 90,598, forward strand.
TGCAGTTGGAACAGTAGGCCAACAAGGGAGGACCAAGAGGAACCAAAGCAAACCGACGAGCCAAACTGACATTCTGAGTACAGGAAGAAGCATAACAAATCTAAATTAGGAGAAGCAACAAGCAACGCCTGACTGGTTGTAGATTCAGCTATAGAGTAACACAAGTAAGACCATATTACTAAAATGAACTCTAGGAATTCTTCCAAACACGGGCTGGACGTATAAATTGTGAACGGGAAGTCCAAAAAGAATGAAAAATTACTTGTAAATGCACCACACAGGACTGAATGGCAACAAATGCCTGTTTGAAAATCTCAAATGAAAAAGCTTCAGTTGGTATGTCAAATGGGTATTGCTGCAAAATACAAATCACTTGTAAGTCTGCTGCTGTTGTTAGCATTCCATATATTAATAAAAAATGAGACGAAGTCTTAGGTAGCAAATATAGTAGTTAAACACCTGAAACAAAGATCCAGCCATAAACCACACAGTGTCAAGCTCCTTGTATTCTCTTTTGATCCCCTCGGCCCTCTCAAGAACTTCAGCCTGGAGCATGTTAAAGAAGATCAACACTGAGAACCCACCAGACTAGTTCATCACATGTCATGCATATACTAACGCAATACCTTTGTCGGGCTGCCAGTTAGGTATTCTAACTCAGCCTCTGACCACAGCAACGGGGATTCCACATCTAGCTGACCTCTTCCTCTCTGACGATCAAGTTCTCTTATATAAGGATACCATACTGATTTCTTCCCTTGTTTTTTCTCATACATCAAATACAAAGCTAGGCAAGCCAGTTCGGACAATTTGTTCGTAGTCAACAGTTCGGCTGTATATGAAAAAAATGAGAGGTTATGGCTTCAGATAAGCATCAAAACTCCCGTATCCCCCACCTTCTATTTGCAACCACGTAAGAGAAATCACAAATTCTAATCCAAATATGATTGGACATGATTGTAAAAGTAACTTCTTGGAATGCGAAACGTGACATAGGATGGCTCATACCAATAGTCTCGTTTCCCAATACTCTTTCAAGCGTGACCACCAGAGAGTTGGGAACTGAAAACGCCACATCACCCTTCTGTAAAAGATAGAGAATTAGGACAGATTTATAATCAAATCCCGGAATTTGAAAGTGGGGAAAAACCAATAGATGTATAAAAGCAAATAAAACTGGTGAAAATGCTAAGTCAAACACCTGAAGATCCTCACTAGCAGCAACATAATGTATGGGTTTATGCTTCTGATCATGAGACGGCCTCTCCTTGAGCACAACCTTGCAAGGTGGCAAACCTTTCTTATCCATCCAAAACTTCAAATCTTCGGAGTCATCTCCTTCCTTCTTGCTCGATACTTTGCTCTGCCTCTCGTCTTCCTTTGGTGAACCGCCCGCGACCAAAGTATCCGAGCTCGAAGCAGAAACGCACAAGGTTCTTTGAGGAACCGATCGCGATGAAGAGACGAAATTACTATTCCTCCACCGAGAAAGTGAAGAAACCCTAGAAAGTGGGAAAGAACGAATTGGAAGAGAGACGCATTTGGTATGGAAACATGTTATAACCCCTTCCATCGGAATCAGCAGATTCCCGGAAATTTCGAATCTTTCGAAGCGCAAAGATTCTCCGGCGGCGATTCTGAGGATTTTGCTCTGTTCCTCCTGCGCGTTTTTTCTCAGATATTTTTTTTTATTATTGAGGATAAGAGAGGGAAATCAGGTTGAAAACGAAATGGAGAAGAAGACGCGACATTAAAAAAAAAATGAGTAAGAGAATAAAAAATATACGTGGCGCTTAGCAAGACGGGAAAGCCTTTTCACTTTCATGTTATGGGCCTGAAACTAGCCCAAACGATACGCAGTTTAAAGCTATAAAGTAAAACTAATACGCCGCCGTTTTGACGACTTTAAATATTTCGTCCTCTTTGGGTTTTTATGAATGCTTTGTGTAGAGACACCAAATCGCAATTTTCAAGTATGAAAAAAGATTTGGTCCAAAACGACTCTTCTCTACTTGTTCGCAATTGTGAGAAAAAATATTTAACCAACAAAAATGAACAAAAAAAAAAGCAGAAGAAACAATGTCAAGATTCACAACTCGGGTTGTCTTTGAGCCAAGGTTTTGTTCCTTTTGGTCCTTTTGCTGTTTACATGGAGAACTTCTGAGGGACAGTATCAAAATCGTCTCCAAAGTCATACCTTTGTCTTTCCCTTCCAACCTGACAAAAGTTATCAAAGGCTTATTAGTCTTGAGCAAACTCAGGTTCGACGACAGAAGACCGTTATGGACATATATGGCATTAAGTTACCTTTCCCAAGTATAAAGGGTCACATGATAAGCTCTCATCCATGGCTAAGAGATTCTTCGACAGCCCAATAGTCCTGAAAATCATATAACCACAATAAGCTTGCTTGATGCTACTGCTCTACTTTGGCAAAACCATTCATTTCTATATCAATTTTGTTCCAAGTGCTAATTATCCACTCCTTACGAAAGCAGGATTGAAGTTTCTCTTTTTCGTTTTCCCCAGAGAAAGCATGGTGGCTTAGGAGTTTCAACTTTCAAGTCATGTTTCCCCAAAAAAAACATATAAAAAAACTTGGTTCCGTGACACCAGAGTATATTGTACGTAGACATACCTTTGGATAACAGAATCCATGATCTCAATCATCTCACTCGTTTTGTACTGCTCAGGGTCCTCCAAGAATCTGACCATCCCATCTTTCTGGTTTATAAGGGCATGTATCTGACCATCCTGGATCTGCAAGTTTGGAAAGAAAACATGATGTTGTCATATACCAGTTATATAAAGCTACTTTCCAAAAATCATGTGTGGGACACAGAATATAGTACCATCTGAAGCACATGCATTTCCGCCTCCTTAGCATTAGCGAGTTGGACCATGTTGGCTATATCTTGAAGCGACAAGGTCAAGTACTTCTGAGTCAATCTCAGAATGTTTCGCTTGTAGAGGGATGACACTGCTTGCTTAACTAATCCAAGGTTATTGTCCTGAAAAATAGCATTCCGTTCAAGTTATAGTGGTGAATGAAGATTAATATCGTAACAGAAAGTACAGTGAGTGTCTAGAGGAAAATTTACATCTTCAAACTTTGAGCTGTTGGCCACAACCAATGCCTCTAGGTCACCGATCGTCCCTTCGTTGTAACAATTACCCACTTCAATGTAAGGCTGAGAAAAGGGTGAACAATAAAATCATAAGCCAGTTAATAGATCTAGCTGGGATGGAGTACGAAGCAACTGAAATCTTTGGACTAAAGTGAAAAAAGGACCAGCGTCCACTCAAAAATGAAAAATACAATTCATGGAATGAGCAAGAAATATAAAGAAATAATTAACGCAGGTAGAAAGATACATGTACAATGGATACGGTTCAAACTTACTATACACAAGTTCTTGAGGTTCCTCTGAGCTGCTGTAGAAGCGCACTTAGGTAGACTGTTAGTAAACTGCACAAGTAAAAATCATGTAAGATTTTAAGAATAACCTCATAAGATAAACCAATGCTTGAAGAGAAAATCAGACACAGGATGTAATTAGTGAAACCAACATTACTCAAAACATCCAAGCATTACCTGCCCATTGTGAATGAGAGACACCAATATGTACTTCTTGTACGCCTCAAGGGCTATGGCATTGACAAGATGCATAGGAGCAGTCACAACCTGATACAAGTACTTCGATTGAGTTAAAACTAAAACAAAAGTCCTTGATGGCTAAAAAGCATGTTAAAAAGGTAAATAGAATGCCTTACATTGTAAAGAAGCTCCAATGCTTTCTGAAATTTCTTCCGTCCAATGCATATCATTCCCCTGTCAAAAGTGCAGGGATCAAGGACGAGAATCAATAAATACTCTAATTAAAAACTCAACTGGATGGATTAATGCGATCATACAACCATCGATCAAAGCGAAAAACAGATAGCAATGAGGGAAACTGGCTTTACCCATAATAGCAATAGAGAAAAATGTCTCGTGGCTGGTCAACCTCCACGATATCATCACTAAGAATGGAGAAACCAGCTTTATAGCATTTCGCCTGCAAACATAGTTGAAGAAAATCTGGATGCAACGCAATCAAACGTTTGGCGGAGACCTGAAGCTTATGAACAGCTGTTAACAGTGTCCCTACCCCTCGCAGGGGATCTTTGAGCTCCAAAACATTATCCTTCAATCTCTTACAAAGAGATACAACTGCGAGAACAAAATAATAACATCATCATCCCTAAAGATAAGAACACAGGGAAAAGAGAAAAGAATCCCTTCAAGTGTCAGTGATTACATTTATCGCTCGCCAAACGAATCTGCCCAGCATCACAAGAGTTAATGAACCGTGCAATTAACAGAACCACATCAGAAGCTTTCTCCTCCGACACTGGACCACTCGTAAGAACATCACTGGAACAATCAAACGATACAAAATTGAGATCAGAAATCCAATAAAACAAGAACAAACAATCCTCGTTGTAAACTATAGAGCTCATCACACATCACACATCACACACCTCAAGTTCTACGAACATAACCATAAACACAGCAAATAAATAAATAAAACATCTACTGCAGATTATCCCAAACATAATATTTCCAGTAACCCAAATCATCAATCAGCCTCACAAGTTGCTTACAACACAAAAATACCAACAAGAACCCAATCTAGGAAAAAGCATGAGAAACCCAAACATCAGAAAAAATAAGAACAAAACTCACAGGAAATACAGGTAACCAAGAGAATGCTTCGATGGGTCGAGTTGGTCAAGAGTAGAGAGTTTAACATCCGAGTCGGCTCGAAGCGACTCCTCAGCTCCTTTCAAAAGATCGTGGAGCGCAGATAAATCCCCAGAGCTCGCCGATAAACCCTGGATTGACGCTATCACAGCTTCCACCGAATTCATAACTCCGATCATGTAGAATATTCAGACCCAACAAAAACCCTAATCGATCGCCTTTTCTTTCTCCCTCTCAAAAATTTTATTAAACTGTTTGTTTAATTATCTCTGGGTCTTCTCCATAAAATACACATCCCAAAAAAAAAGAAAAAACCCGGACCCTCCGAGTCATTCAGAGGTAACCAATCACTAACCGCCTTCTAAATTAGAACATTATTGGTCCGGTATGAACCAGATGAGCAATAGCCTCGGTATTTTCCGGTTTAACCAGACCAGTTTGCGGGTCTGGCCTTTTAGGAGAAAGAGGCTTTCTTCCACCATCGACGAGATTGCGATCACAGAGTGTCAAAGCAATCTGCTTTTTTCTCTCAGATTCACAAAGGTTTTCTCTGTAATCTAGCGGAGAAGATTTGAAGCTTTCTTCGGTGGTAAAATCTATGGCGGATTATCATTTTGTGTACAAGGACGTCGAAGGAACGTCGACACAATGGGACGATATCCAGCGGAAGTTGGGGAATCTCCCGGAGAAGGCTCCGGCATTCAAACCGCCGGCTTATACTCCGGCGCAAGACGAGTCTTCAGCTCCTAAGGATCAGGCATGGTTCGATGAGAAGACAGAGGAGGAGCTTGAGGATCTTGAGGACGACAAAGATCTCGACGATGATCGCTTCCTCGCAGAATACAGGTTCGTAGATCGAATCGAACATTCTGGTTTTTGTATTTACCATCTTAATCAACCCTATAGAATCCTTTCTGCGATGATATTCTGGGTATGTGAATTCGATTTTCTAGGATCTGTTGTCATGTAGCAATTATCAAGCTCTGGTCTTTCTCGATTCGTTTTTGTTTTTGGATATGAAATGCCTTCCTTTTCGTATTGTCTGAAGAAAAGGGCAGTGTCTTATTTCAGCTGTTGATGGATAGGCTAGACTTCTTGTGCAATTCACTTCACAGGCTAATGCGTTTGATGCTTTGATAGGAAGAAGAGGTTGTCTGAGCTGAGAGAAGCTGCTAAAGTTAGAAGGTATGGATCAGTGACTCCCATCTCGGGATCTGATTTCGTGCGGGAGGTTACACAAGCGTCTGCTGAAGATTGGGTTGTTGTATGTCTCTACAAAGATGGGTATGATTTTGAAATATTAGTGAATTATGATTGCTCTTGAAGAACCAATCTTATGACATGCTTGAAACGCTAAACTTTTGTTCATTTCTTGTTGTTTTCTGATAGTTTCGCACAGTGCGGCTTGCTTTTGGGTTGTCTTGATGAACTGGCTAGTAGATACCCGGCGACAAAGTTTGTTAAGATAATATCCACTGATTGTATTCCGAATTACCCTGATTGCAATCTTCCTACCTTGCTGGTGTACCGCCATGGCGCGGTCAAAGGAACCCATGTAGGCATGAAGAGCTTTGGCCGTAGGTGCACCCCAGAGAGTAAGTTTGAAGCCTTCTTTGTCTTTTGTATGATGTTTGATTCAATCTGTGCCCAATTGTGTTTGATAACTATGTCATGTCTCATCTCTAGTTTTGTCTGATCTGAGACCTGATGTGACCCACATTTGCAATCGTATCATGCTTTTAGCAGAATGGTCATAGGCTCATCTATGAACGTACTTGCAACTGGTTTGGTTTTTCAGGTGTAGCCTTAGTTCTGTGTCAATCAGAACCAGTTCTTAACGATGGCAAAAGTGGAGACGGTGACTCCTCAAGGGAAGCAGTGATGGCTGGAGTTCGAAAACAGTTCATAGAACGAGTGGTGAAAGACCACGAAGATAAAGATAACGATGATGATGGTTACAATAGCGATTAGAACTTCAAAGCTTCTCTATTTATCTCTACTGGTTATTGCCTGTTGCGTTTGTGACTGGTAAACAAAAGTTTCTGACTTCATGTGTGATGTAATGCTTTTTAAACATCTTGTTGTTGTTTTATAAGAGACAAGAATTTCATGCTGTTTTTAATATCCAGGTCCTGATCAGATGCAGAATTTCAGTGCTGGATTGGATCTAAGATTGTGAATCCATGTAAGAACCAAAGTTTTAAATAGTCTTTTACGTTCTGGCCGAAAAAGTTTGGAGAATTATGTCTTAGTTTTCATTCATATGCAACTCTCAAATCTCAAATCCATTGAGCTATTTCACAAATATACTGCAGATATCAAACCTAGAATTTGAGCCAATCTTCTTAGGCAAACCCAACAACTATAAACACCCCCAACAGAACAGAAGCACACTACCTTCAACCCTTTATCAAAACTTCTTTATATACAAAACAACACTCTAATTCTGAGTCTGACTTCTCCCACAAATAGCCTCTCTGGTCACAAGTCTTATTCCCCTCACCCACATCTCTGCACCCACCAATCCACCTTCACAAACAAAATGAACCTCCTTGTTCTCCGTGGTCACCACCCGGAAAATCCCTTCTTCCTCCACCATTGCGTTGCCTTTCCCCTTCCGGTTCCTCCTGAACCGCTGGCTCATCCCGATCTCTACTTCCTTGCACACCACGTTTCTCTTCCGCGATTTTCCCCAACTTAGTACTCCACTTGATTCCAACATTCTCAGTCCCTTTCCATGCTTTTTTCCTTTCCCTCCCTTGGTGTGTTTCATCACACTGCTTCCCTTTATCACAAACCTCCGAGACAACTCATTACCGATCACCTTCTCCGCATTACCAGTCGCGAGGTCCAGCAATGTTTCCCCTCTTCCGTTCTTAGCATTGCAGTTTGCGCCACGGGAGATTAGGAATTCGCACATATTTCCATGGCCTTCTATGGCTGCAAGCATCAGCGGAGTGTAGCCATCTCCATCCGGGACGTCTAGACCGTATCCTTTTCCACTCAAAAGCTTCACAGCTTTGACGTCTCCACGCCGTGCAGCACAGTGTAGTGCATAGAATCCGCCCGCCATGTTCCTGTTGTCCTTCTCGAGAGCAAACTCGAGCATCACCTTCTCGATCGCGTCACGGTTACCGTTCTGCTCAGACAAAGAGACCACTGTGTCGCCGGAATTGTTGAATAGCTTCACGTCTGCGCCTGCATAGACTAAGACTCTGAACGCTTCGACATGGCCCTTCATGGCAGCTAGCATTGCAGCCGAGAAGCCTTCCTCGTCTTGATAGTCTAGGAAGATTTCTTGAGCTTTTACAAGAGATTTAAGCGCCTCTGCGTCTCCTGCTTGGGCCGCGTACAACAAAGGCGAGAAAACTGAAGCGTTGCTTGAATATGGAACCACACCGAACCGCATCAGTTCAAGAATTACTCGGTCTAATCCGAGAGACCACTTGTTTGACTCAGCGATCGAAACAGCAGAATGGCCGAACGTGTTCACTAAGCCGAAATCAGCACCGGCGAGGGCTAGAACCTTTACACACTCCGAATGTTTCTGTCTTGTTGAGATCAACAAGGCCGTGTTCCCAGCATCAGTCTTTGAGTTGATGTCGCAGCCAAAGCCAACAAGTTGCTGTATGATCTCCACTGATCCGTAACGTGCAGCAATATGTATTGGTCGGAGTTCAATGCCTCGCGAAGTTCTGATAGGAGTTTCTGGATCGGCGCCACAGTTGAGGAGGACTCTGACGGCTGCCTGGTTACCGCAGAGGACGGCATGGTGGAGCAGAGTACGGCCATTATGAGGAGCGTTTGGAGATTGGACTTTGAGCAGCAAACGCAAAATGTCGCCACTGGTTTCAAAGTATTCTACAGCACACCAGGTTAAAGGGTAGGGCTCAGCCACTCCAGCTCCCACCCGAAACTCTTCTCCAGTGTTAGTGTCCCATGACCATGCTCCAAGCCTCACCATGATATCTGTCTTGAGACCAGCCTGTTCAAATCATTCAAAGAAAAGCTTGGATGTCTTAGATACGTATTCTCTTTCCAAGAAACAAGTTTTCAATTTTGCAGAGCCAATAACTACCTGTAGTAGCACACGGACGGCCGAGACTTGCCTATTGACAATGGCAGCGACAAGGGCTGTACAGTCCACATTTGTGTAAAGAAAAGGTTTTGAAGATTGAAGCAGAAGCCTATCGGTTGAATTAGCATCTACTCCGCACTGTAATGAAGCAAGAAAAGTTTTCTGTAAGATGCCTATTGAACAACTCTTAAGTGGACACTTGTTAAAACCACAAGATGAAGAACTTACTTTGAGCAAGGTCCCTACGACGTCCACAAAACCTCTGCAACAAGCAGTGGCTAGAGCATGCACAGCGACTTGAGGACGAATAAGATCAGTTCCCATGAGCAGCTCAGCGAACCTCGAGCGTCCGTGACAGCTCGCCCCTACTATAGCTTCCTCACAAGCAGGCTGAGAAGCACCGGCTTTGAGTAAAATCTCAAGTACCTCGAAATGACCTTCCCTTACAGCTACAGTTGTTGCAAATCCCCTGAAGAGCTTCTGGTTCACATCAGCTCCAATGTTCTGTAATATGATATTGACAAAGAAAGGTCAGAACAGTGTAAAGATTATAAAGTAAACTTTTTTAAGCTAGATACTGCTCCAACGTGGGGTGAAAACAAAAGCCAGAACAAGACAAACAAAAAACAGTGTACATATATAATAGTAAGCTCTATAATAATGCAAAGTGAATAATTGAAATGGATCTATATGAAACATGAGGGAACAACCCTGACGCAAAGGAGCATGGCTTGATCTAAGGGCCTCTGATGATGATTTAAAAGGAAAGAATGCAAATATAGTATTTAGTGTATATTCCAGATGCAGACAATGACAAGTTGACAACACCATATGGGAGGGGCCTCAGGTTCTGTTTAAACAAGAAGCTACATGGTGAAAATATTCAGCAATTTCTTGTCGTACTAAAATAATATCATCAGTTCCTCTCAAGAAACAAGAGAATCAAATCAAATCACTCAATTATCACTGCAAACAAAATAGTGAGCTTTGGAAATTAATGTCTCAAAATATCCATCAACGAACACCAATCCATATCCAAATTCAGCTTAATTAACTCTAGAAATGCGCGCATCTAATCGCAAATATAATTAGGATTAGTAAAAGCGAACATGTGATTTTCAAGCTCGGTAAAAGATGCAATTCTTCTTTGTTTTTTTATACATTTTTAGCATCTTGGAAGATTCCATAACTAACTAATTGAAGTTAGTCAACAGATTATGAATATAAAAAAAACTCGCACGGAATCCGATCCACATTTTAAAAAAATTTAAAAAAAAAAAAAAAAAAGTGGTAGAGCTAAATATAGACAAATACGAGTAATGGAAGGAAAAACAAATCAGAAATTATATATGCAAAAGTTATTAATCCTGATAAACTAAAAGCGAAATCGAATCGAGAATTTAGTGGGAGCAGTTTTTACACAAATTTACAATGAAAATTTCTTTCATAGAAAAAATAAGCAGCGTCCGAAATTTGAATTTCGAAAAAAGAGGAAAAAGTAAAGTGGACTAAGACACTTTAATTCAATAGACTTTTTAGGTACGCAAAATTCGACGAATCATCACTAATCAGAAATGCGCAAAAACAAACGGAAACAAAAAAGGAAAAATCACTACGAAATCATTAATGGAGAGCTCAACAATAGTTTTAACTCAGAGAAAACAAAAGATATTTAAATCAAAGTTATGCGAAAACTGATTTGCTTAATTAAGTTTGTGTATCTATCATTAATTAATGCCAGATTTGTTCATCGGTTTCAAAAATCTAAGCTAGCGACACTGAGAAAACGGCTAAATTGGCTACGACGATCTCCTTTCATAGGAAATTAAATTTTACCAGTAATTGCTTCACGAGAGCTACGTTTCCGAAATTAACGGCGAGAAACAACGCCGTTACATCGGTTTTGAATTCCTCGTACTCGACTCGGATTTCGCTGGCCGATTCGTCACGGAGCACGACCTCGCTCCTCCTCGTCTTTAAGCTGACGGCGCCGACGAAATTCACGTCGACGAGCGGATCGGAGACGGAATCCGATGCCGTTTTGAAATCTCCGTCTAGGATAGCATCCAGTAGCCGCTGTGAAACCTCTGCCTCGTAATCCATCGGAACGACTTGTTTGCCGGAGAAAACAGTCATTGTCGGAGTTATGATCCTTTTACGCCGCCGTCAAGTCGTTGACCAGAATGTCCCAAGTTTCGGAAGCTACCAAAACGTCGCCGCTTTAGAGGATCGTTTTTGTCTCTTTACAGAGACGCGAGGCTCGAGAGAGAGAGAGAGACTTGAAAAGAAGTGAGCGCCAGGGAAGGAAGAGGAGTGTGGGGAATTTATTGAAACGGAATTTTACAGCATCAACCACGGTTAACGATGAATGGTTAAAATGGGTAAATTCATGAAAATCCGTGGGTCCCATTTTTTAACCGTGGGTTACACTCACTGGCTCGGCATTGCTTAAGCAGAAAATAATCAAAATTGTTACTACAATAATTCAAACATTTTTAAATGCCGTAAAAAGACATAAAATAGACCATTTCTGAATTGTTCACATCTAAAGAAATATAATTTTTTATGAGCATAAAAACATAAGCAAAAGAAAGAAATAATTTTCTTCCTTTTGATTACTGAATTGTTTATCTTATACGCATACTGTGTGAATTATATTAGTATAAAAAAGGAACCTCTAGTTCATTGTATAAAGCATGTAAGATCATATAGAATTATAAGTCCTGTGTAAATTTTCATAAGTTAAAAATATTAGAGGGTCACAAAAGGTGTTCTTGAACCACATATTATCATACTCTGTTTTTTTGTACATTTTAAAATAATATAGATCTATATACAATAAGAAAAACAGCTTAAAATAGAGAGTGGTGTCTAGAAATTATCATAAGATAATCTCATTAAAATACCAAAAAAAATGTTTCAAACTTTTTGGGGTTGAGGTTGGTATGAAATTATCTAAACGATAATGATATATAGAGCAGCATAAAGAAAATATATAGAAACAAGACTAATTTTTCCTAAGATGGAGAGTTCTTCTAAACAAGTTCATGTCAGATTTAGGTAAATATTAGTTGGGAAAAAAGACAGAAGTAGAAATAATATTGGAGGGTAATATATAAAAGGAAAAGTTAGATAAGACTGTTGAGAGATTGTTCATTTTGTCAATATAGAAACTTATCAATACGAAGATTATTTATTTTGTTCAGTGAGTCCATACTCTTTTGCTCACTCCTCTAGCTACAATCCTAGAACTTTTCCCTGCTCAGTTAAGCCAGCTATGTACTCGCTCAGACTATGTTTTTTTCTGTTTCTTTTACTGTTTTTTTTTGGATATCTATCTATTTTATATTATTGGGAAATTGTGAATCGACCAAGTGTAGATCACTTTTTTTTTAAGAGTTGATAACTTTAATAGTTGTTGTTGCACTCCGGAGAAAATTACATTCGAAAAACCAATGTTCAAACTTTGTTTGAGAAAGGTTTAAGTCCGGATGAAAAGATGTATGAGTTTTTGTCCCTAACATTTAAATTTTTTTTTAATTGTGAATCAAGATATTTGGCGATATACTTTTCGGCCTTATATATGTTAGATGCATCGCAGTGAATTCATGATGATTTTTTTATTATTATATATGCGACATACCAAAATAACCAATAGTGAACATACACATATCTTCACAATTATAACTCTTTTATCTTTTTGTCGTGTACGATGTGATTCGAGTAGAAAACAGATCGTAATAATAAAAACGGTGGGAGATTAAATGGGGGAGAGGGAGATAGAAGTGATGTAAGTGAGATCTTTGGATGATACAAGGAAGATCAAAGTGTGGTAGAGAGAGTATTGTATTGGAGAAGTCGGTGGAGATACATAAAGAGGATAATATAATAGGACCATCATCCATGCCTTCGTAATCGTACGTACGGGAAAGACGAGACTCGTCATGAGGTTGACTCCTCATCAACCATTAACAACTCATTCGTGGAATCCGTCTTTGTAGATATGACTTTTTTGGTTAAATCAAATATATAGTCCCATCTAATTAAATTCTGAATTGATGTAAATTGATGTAACAAGGAAATAATTCAACCTCTTTTCACACCAAAAAAATAAAAAATCTTAAGATTTTAGGCAATACCTTAAAACATATTTTAGTCTATGACAAAGAAAAAAAGCGTTGTGATGTGGTTAAACTATATGTTTTGCAATTTGTCACATCACACCAAAAAAAAAAAACAATTATGTGCATTTCCATTTTTTGTTGTCATATTTTGTGAACCACATTTAAATCGAACACCGACTTCTAAAATAAAGTGGTTTAAATGTGATTCAAGTACGACTCAAGTGCGGTTCATATATTTTTTGTTGCAATATATATGTTTAAGTCATACTGTTCATTTATCAATCATTCAACCGCACCGCAACGGTTGATAACAAATATTGCATGAGTATTGTCGAATAAAAAATAAGTTGAATTAATATTTTTCTTCTTTTTACATCTAATGTGACGAAGAAACAAACTTACATCAAAAATCAAGAAAAAATTATGGAGTGTACGTTTTGCTCTATTTATTTCTAACTTTATGAGTATGAGCCCAAATAGATAATTTATTATTTTAGGATATGATTTAAATGAAAATGAGTTGACCAAAAGAACGTGATTCATCGGATCCTAGTTTGGACATTCATGTTGCGGAAAGATCTCGTGATCCAGATTGCGACATGAAAATTACATGTTTGATTCAGTTTAATAAGTACAATATTATATAATTATGTAAAACACCGAATTTCTTTTGTTTTAAAAAAATGTCGTCAATTATTATATATATAAGTAAAAATTACGTCGACTGGCAGTAGAAAAAAAGAGAGGCTAAAGCCGTAAAGTCCAATAGATTTGTTTAGGCTTTTTTATTCTTTCTCTCTTTCATTTCTTCCAACTTGGCATTTGTTTTAGAGATACCATTTTGAACCATACATGACAGATATATATATATCAGATTCACTACAAACCACACGCAGGTGGTTATCAATGATCCTAATATATATGATCAAAAGGAATGTCATACACGCAGACACAAGACCGCAGACACAAGACAGAGCATAACGGGATGAAATACCTCTCTAATCGAACAAGTATATGAGACTAAAGGGATGTTATCCATAAATGATAGATTTTAAAATATTGTCAAAATTTTTATAGGATTTTAAATAAATTCCACCAAAATCACACATAAAATACAGAGAATTCGTTCTTCCCGATTTTTTATTTAAATTCTATTAAATTCTTTCTAAATGACAATATCATGAAAGAAATTGTAAAATTGAATAACACTAATATTTAATAGAATTGAGAAATCAATTAATTGAATAACATTAGAATTTTATAGAATTTGAAAAAATGGCTACAAATACACAATCCAATAACACATGAATTTAAAAGAATTCATAGAATACATAATTGAATAATACTAGAATTCTATAGAATTTAAATTTCTTTCAAATTCAATTAAATTCTGTAATTGAATACCCCCACCTAAAACTTTGTGGGACTTGCTATGTTGCACTAGTCAACATAGTGGTAGTGGTGAATTGAAAGTAACCAAACCAAGTGGAGAGAAAGGAGAGATTGCGCTTGAATCACAATCCCTAATCTATGACCGGTCTAGACTTGCTAATTTTTTTTTGAGGAGTAGCTGAATTTCCTTGATAATAAGATTTGCTTGCTTAGAAGTGGATTGGTGTAGCCTTGAGTTCCTTTCTTTCCAAATTCCATAAATTACCGCTTGTAGAATCAATTTGCAGATTGTATTGACCTTTGTTACCCTGGACGATCTCGAAACCCAACTAACAATTGCCTAAAGCCCAGAAGGTGGAGAAAGGCTCTGATGGTTAAAGAATGCTCTCCATACCTAAGAAGAGAAGGTAAAACTGAAGAAAAGAAGATCTTTGCTCTCCGGATTCTATTATACATAAGACAAGCTGGATCAATATCCATACCCCAACTAATCAGTTTGTCTCTTGTGGTTAATCGGCCCCTCATCACAACCCAGTGTATAAAAGCATGTTTCAGAATACGGTTCATAAACCAAACAACGTTGTATCACGGGACAACATGACCCATCGGATGGAGACTCGTCCAAGTTAGAGAAGATGAGAACGATGAATCCGGATACCGTAAGATATTAGATCGATAAAACGTGATAAGGAGATTTAGAGAATCTCATATCAATGAAGTCGGTGCTCGGCGATGACATGGAGGTTAGGTCATGAATGGTTTTATGTTTTATAGCTGCGCCTTAAGAAAAGCTACCTACAGACCCTTTGATGAGGGATCAAGCCATTCGTAGTTCGTTTACATGGATTTTATTGTAGCTCGGCGGACGAGCGAGTTAGGTCATCAGAATGACGATCGAGTTAGGCCATCGGAATGGCGTGCGAGTTAGGTCATCAGAGTGACGAGTTAGGCCATCGAGTTAGGCCGTATGAGTTAGGGTCTTATTGTTGGAGAGCTCACAACACTAATCCCCTTGTTCTCGTGAGTGGTGAATTATTTTTCATGCCTCTCTTTCTTGAGATGACCTCTTATTTATACACATCTTATGTCGGTCTTTTTTTCTTTTCTCTTAAGACATTTTCTTTTTCAAGAGTTTCCTTTTTCTAAATGGGTTAGAATATTAAGCGGACCGATCTTAATTTAGGATGGGCTTTTAGGTGGGTGCTAAACCCAACACCATCAATAAGCCCCCCCCCTCAGTTTGTCGAACGAGTGTTGTCCGTGTTCGGCGAATTTGTAAGAAAGAGACCAACTTGGAGTGAATTGAGATCAGTATGATTTAGAAGACAAAACTCACTGCAAAGCTTGGAGTCAGAAATGTTGAGGTTTAGGGGAATGTGGTTGGATGGGAGATGAGCTCGGCTTATCCTGTTTTGAGTATTCTGATCGATAAGTATGCGAGGCGGACTCGGTTTAAACATAGATTTTTTTTTTGGGTGTGAGTATGAACTCGGCTTTAAGTTGCTTTGTGCGAGGCTGGGCTCGGCTTTAAGTTGCTTTTAAGTGCGAGGCTGTGTTCGGCTTTAATAGGTTTTTAGGTGCGAGACTGGGTTCGGCTGTTATATTTTTAAGTGCGAGACTGAGCTCGGCTTATCCTATCTTCATGTGAGTAGTTGCGAGTCTGAGCTCGGCTTCGGTGTCATTTTTAGGTGCGAGGATGGGCTCGGCTTACCTTGTCTTTCTGTGAATAATGGCTTTTGTGTAGGATGATCTCGGAAATTGTGCGAGGCGTTCTCGACTTTTGTATATATATTTTTTAGGTGCGAATAATGGTGTCCGGCTTACTCTGTTGGTTGTTCTAGGTCGAAGGTGAATGTGCGAGATGTGCTCGACTTATTTATTATCACCTGGCCTAGAACTCAATGCGGGACTGGGCCCAGCTTTTTATCTTCAACATAAGTTGTTTAGGCTTAGAGGTTGAAACGTGGATTATTTCACTACTGCACCCATGTAGAGCGTAAAATCATACATCTGGCCAGGATGTCGATGTGTCGAATAGTTCAGTATGACGAACTGATTTTATTAATATCATAGTTGTGCCTTGATCAGAGGCTGCCTACGTACCCTTGGGAAAGGGATCAACCCGTTCGTAGTTCAGTAGTGATGTCGATGTAGTATAGTTTGGTATGATGAACTGTAACGAGTTGTAATCTGACTCGGTAACGAAGACGAGCTGTAACATAGCTCGGTAGGTGGGACGATCTTGATGAATTTATATGTGATTTTTTCACTAACGAGTAATGAGATCCATATGCGTCTTGAGTAATTGCAAAAAAGTCGATAATCATTAGAAAACTTATCTTGATTTTGTGTTATTGTGGCCGTATTTGTGTTCCCAAACTAAGCTTCCGAGTCGGAGAAAATGTTTTAAGTCTTTTTGGTAACTGGGAATGAGGGGTTGAATGACATATTTTGAGCTATGAGCTTCTCTATCTTTAAGCTTGGATGACAAGCTATTCTATCACCTAGCTTGGAGGATGAGCATTCTTCTAGCGCCTAACTCAAAGGATGAGTTTTTCTAACGCCTAGCTCAGAGGACGAGCTCTTCTGACGCCTAGTTCGGAGGATGAGCTCTTCTGATGCCTAGCTCGGAGGATGAGCTCTTCTGACGCCTAGCTGGGAGGATGAGCTCTTCTGATGTCTAGCTCGGAGGACGAGCTCCTCTGACGCCTAGCTCGAAAGACGAGGTCTTCTGTCTTCTAGCTCAGAGGACGAGCTCTTCTGTCTTCTAGCTCGGAGGAAGAGCTCTTTTGATGCCTAGCTCAGAGGACAAGCTCTTCTGTCTTCTAGCTCGGAGGACGAGCTCTTCTGTCTTCTAGCTCGGAGGAAGACCTCTTCTGATGCCTAGCTCGGAAGACAAGCTCTTCTATCTTCTAGCTTATCTTCTAGCTCGGAGGACGAGCTCTTCTGTCTTCTAGCTCGGAGGACGAGCTCTTCTGTCTTCTAGCTCGGTGTCGTTGTCATCGTTGAGCTTCGAACTTCTAGGGTTTGATAATTCTCACTTCCCACAGACGGTGCCAATTGATGAATCCGGATAACGCAAGGTATTAGATCGATCAAACGTGATAAGGGGATTCGGAGAATCTCGTATCAATGAAGTCGGAGTTCGACGATGACATGTAGGTTAGATCATGAGTGGTTTGATGTTTTATAGTTGCACCTTATTAAAAGATGCCTACGTACCCTTTGATGAGGGATCAAGCCATTCGTAATTCGTTTACATGGATTGGGTTAGGCCATCAGAATGGCGCCCGAGTTAGGTCATCAGAGTGACAAGTTAGGCCATCGAGTTAGGCCGTATGAGTTAGGGTCTTATTGTCGGTCCTTTTTCCTTTTTCTCTTAGGACTTTTCCTTTTTCAAGAGTTTTCTTTTCTAAATGGACTAGAATATTAAGCGGGCCGGTCTTAATTTAGGATGGGCTTTTAGGTGGGTGCTAAACCCGACACCATCAGAGAAGATACATGGATTGGAATATGCAAAATTCCTCCACAGGAACTGATCTTGACAGTTAGTATTAAATCTGGGAACAGAAGGAAGGCAAGCACGTAATAGGACACATAGGAGATTTCTTCCTTGAGGGACTAACCACCTATCGTTTCCAACTACTTGCGCCATTGTTGCCATATTGTTGATTCCAATGACCCTTGGTCCCGATAAACCAGTTACATCAATGAGAAGGCCTAATGACGTCCAATCATCATGCCAAAACAAAGCGATGATTCCAAAGTCGATGACAGTAGACAAATAGGGCCTGGCTAATAGTCTTTTCTTAAGAATTTTCCTCCACAACCAACTGCCAGCAGATTGAGAAGATATATCCCAAAACAACCGTCCTTTAACCAACACGTTAGCAACCCAAGAAACCCATAAAAATCCACTTTTGGTAAATAAAAGCCAGATAAGCTTAAGAGCGAAAACGGTATTCCAAGCCTCAAGTCTTTTGAATCCTAAGCCTCCTTCCTTTTTAGAAGTGCATACCGAATCCCATGAAATTTAGCCTTAAAATGTATGGTTTTAAATAAACAAAATCGTTAGATTTTTGTACAAATCACCATCTAGTCAAACTTATTAAAATACATGTTGTTGATTAATAAATAAATAATAAATATATATATATATATTTTTTTTTTTTCATTGGCTCCTTTCAATTATACTCCCAAAAAGTATAATTGAAATTTTATTTAAACGATTTGGCTCCGTTTTTTAAGTTAAGGTTTCGTTGTTAATGTTTTTGAAAAACCATAACCTATCCAACAATGAAATAAATTGCTAATTTCTTTGAATTCAAATTGCAAACCAAATTATACCAAACTAATTTTTTTATTATAAAGAAACCAAATATCCGAGTCGACCAGCTAAAAAAAAACCTTAGAAACACCCAAACAAAAAATCGGATTTGAACCCGCATCGACTACTCGTCGAGACATCAAGCATGTATAGAATATTCAAAACTCAAATCCTTGACATTTTTATGTTTTTTTAATATTCTTCTTAATTTAGAATGTTAATAAAGTGTAAGCAAACAATGCCAATGGAATATAATCAAAGTGGCAAAAAAGAGAAACAACTTGCACCAAACATCTTAGGACTTGTTACTTTTTCAATTTTGAAATTTGAAAAAGATAATAGAAGACAATCATACATGATTATAGTGTAAATCATTTATATGATTTCGAATTCATATTTGGCGGCAGAGATTAAATATTTAATTGCTTTGCTTCAATCTTAAAGCTCCATGGCGCAAGCAAATATCATGTCTAATTAATGATATAATTTAATCTTCAAATAGACATTTAATTAGTCTACCTTAAAGCAAATGGACTACCACTCCTTTTCCTTTGTCCATGCGAAAATTCTAAATCTCTTAAATTCGAGATTCGAATTTTCAATTGTACAAATGGGCCACATAATGTTCTCGTAATCTCAGCACAATTTATTTGTTAATAGTTTTTTATAATATTCAAAGATGGTATGCTCTAAAAAGCAATTATTAATAGTACTGTTAGATACTTTTCTCACAATAAATCCAATTACATCTTATTGAAAAAGTGCTTTTCATTTCATCGATTAAATTAACTACCACGATAACTACCAACAAACTTAGCATTCCTTTAGTTTCCCAAATCCACATTAAAAATATAATAAAATTTGCCTTATAAATAACGAAAGTCTTTCTGGTCGGGAACACAAATTAAGATAAGATCGTGATTGTTGATAATTTTATTTAAAAAACTACGGATTATTTGACCAGAGTTGATTGACCAAATGTATCATCTATATCACCAAGTATAGTTTTGGTTCGAACTTTCATGTGGAGGAACTGTAAAGTGGTTTAAAACCGCTACACTAAATTGACAACGGAAGTTATGGATCTTTTGTTTTGTTAAGATGTTATTTTATTTAAGAACATCAACCATAATTGTTAGACCAATCCAAAGGGGAGATGCCCACATGAAAAAATAACACATGAATTACAAGTCAAAACGAGATAACTCAACACTCTGAAAGTTATATAATTTATGAATTAAATGTAAAAAAAAGGTTTGCTTTGGCATGAACACATACAATTTAGTTGAAAAATTCATCCACTCATCAAAAGGCTATGTTATGTTGATCAAGCCTCAAAATCTATCGAAAACAAAATATGTCGCATTTGTCGGAATATGTAATCTATCTTTCATATTAGTGTTTCCAGCTCGGAATAAAAAAAAGTAACAGACGTATTCCAAAACTAAAAGAATGTGGTTTTCCTATGGGCTCGAACATACGTCCATTTTTCTTCACTAGAGTTTTTTCTGACCAGAACTATCCATAAGGTTAGAAAACCGCAAGATTGTATATTTTCACATAAAAATGACTATTTTATAGACAAAACCGATCTTAATTTTTAGAAAATCGTAAGCCCATATTTGATCCGTTTAGATTTAAGGTCGGTCCTGCTTCTGACACTCCAGGATCCCTTGGTACCTATGACTGATGAAGTGATGATAGTTGGTCCGAGGAAATTATGTATCATCTATGTTTTCTAGGTTAGCAAAAAGAAAAAAAAAAGTTATTCGGAACGGATGTAGAATTAAAATCAGGTATGGATTCGAAGACATAAACCAAGGCCCATTAGACCTATGCGTAATGATAGTGGGCCTAAGAAAATAAAACGGTACCCTTTGTTGTCGTTTTTAAGAAGCAGGAAAATTTGCCGTTGTATATATTTTTCCGTCTTGCTTTGTGTTCGTCTGGTCAGAGATTTGACGCTGAATTGTCTTTACCTCTTGGAGATAGCAATGGCGTCTGACGAAGTAGCAGATACAAGTAAAGAAACATTTGTTTTTAATCTTCGTTTTCATTTTCAGGTTTTGCTTTGAGAATTTTCAACTGTTTCTATATCGTAGTGATTTGTTTTTGCTTAATTCGTGTTTTGGGTTTAGAATTTGAAGCGGCTTCAGGCAAAAGAGTTGCTGTCGTAGGTGCAGGTGTAAGGTAATTTTCACATAGCAAATCATCTCCTGCATTGTTTTTCAGTCTCTATCCTGCTGATTATCCTAATTTTTCTTCAATTTTCTGGGCTTTGAGTCTGATCTGTTTCTGGGTTTTTTGCTCTGAGTTTTGTTTGTTGTCGATTTCGCTTAATTTTTGTTTGGGTAGAGTTTCTCGAGCGGAAATGGGCAAGGAAGCCACTCACAGATATGTTGTTTTGTCAATGGTTTTGATGGTTTTCAAGTGGTCTTGCGGCGGCTTACAAGTTGAAATCGAGGGGTTTGAATGTGACTGTGTTTGAAGCTGATGGAAGAGCAGGTGGGAAGTTGAGGAGTGTTATGCATAATGGTTTGATTTGGGACGAAGGAGCAAACACCATGGTAGTTTGTTGTTTTTAGTTCATGCCCAACGTTCTTTAGAACCGTTAGACATATCTGTTTCAGTTCACGGATATATCATTTTCTTGAATCCGGTATGGCTGCATGGGCAGACTGAGGCTGAGCCAGAAGTTGGGAGTTTGCTCGATGATCTTGGTCTTCGTGATAAACAGCAGTTTGTGAGTACTTTCTGTGGTTGTCGATGATCTTCCATTGCTCATCGAGAGACATATTTGTTTTTTTTTTTTTTTTGCTTTGTGTGTCTCACCCCTTATATTAGAGCATTCTTGATTTTTCAGCCAATTTCACAGAAAAAACGGTATATTGTGCGGAATGGTGTACCTGTGATGGTAAGCCCTACTTGTTTCCTTTTTCTTATGGGTTGCTGCTTCTTCATGTAATGAGGTGTTCTTGTCTAATATATGATGCTGATATGTTCTCTGTCTTCATGCTAGATACCCACCAATCCCATAGCGTTGGTCACAAGTAGTGTGCTCTCTACCCAATCTAAGGTACATTTCGCGAGATAGAAGTGCACTGGTTATTTATTACATTGAAAAGACTCGTCTTGATGATTATTTGATGCATATTATTTCAACTGTGTATAATTTTCTTTGGACTACCACCAGAAACAAGAAGCTCTCTTCTACCAAAGTACTTTTATCTTGTCAGTATCTCAAAAATCCCTATTAAGTTCTAGGTCTTACTTGCAGTTTCAAATCTTGTTGGAACCATTTTTATGGAAGAAAAATGACTTGTCCTCAAAAGTGTCAGACACTTCCGCAGTAGAAAGGTGAGTATATTTTTCTTGCTCTCATCATCAACAATCACAATCTCAGAAGTTTCACTTCCCATTTTCTTTGCTGTAGTGTAAGCGGGTTCTTTCGACGCCATTTTGGACAAGAGGTTTGTTGCTACCTAATCCTAGTTTTGGATTGAAATATTCTAATCTCACCCATTTGTTTTGTTTCACCTTTTTCTGCATGTGTCAACACCAATTGTGCACTATCTTAATCAATTTCAGACGACTGTTATCTTCCTTTCATGTGTCCCTTTTTATGTATTTGATTTGTAAGGTTGTGGACTATCTCATTGACCCTTTTGTTGGTGGAACAAGTGCTGCGGACCCTGATTCCCTTTCAGTGAGCAACTTTGCTCTAAACATATTGTCTTTGTTTTTAAAATTATTGTTTGATATTCCTCATTTTTATTTCTCTGCCTACGATTATCAGATGAAGCATTCTTTTCCAGATCTCTGGAATTTAGAGAAAAGGTACTTTCTCATGTAACTATACTAATATTTAATGAGTTCTGCTTGAAGAATACTTCCAAAATTTTGTTTATCAAAATATATATATATATATATATCAGACAATTTTTTGGTCCCTTGATGTGTAATATGACAGGCAGAATTTTTTTACTGACAAAGACGGCATTGAAAATAACATCAGCTTACTTATTTTGAGATTGGCTTGACCTGGTTCTGTACTTCTCTATGCTGATTTTATGGTGATGAGCTCTTTAACTGTTCTCCAGTTAGTTGCTAAATAGATTATATTCTTTCCAGTTTTGGCTCTATTATAGTCGGTGCAATCAGAAAAAAGTTTGCTGCTAAAGGTGGTAAAAGTGGAGAAACAAGGAGTTCTCCTGGCACAAAAAAGGGTTCGCGCGGGTCATTCTCTTTTAAGGGGGGAATGCAGGTGATGCTTTGTCAATGAAAGCTTACCATACAAACGAATATTCCCTTCTGTACTACTGATGTTCTTGGTCTGTACCATTTGTTGTTGGTATGTTTCCTCTCTGGGATATTGCAGATTCTTCCTGATATGTTGTGCAAAGATCTCTCAAATGATGAGCTCAATTTAGACTCCAAGGTTCTCTCTTTGTCTTACAATTCTGGATCAAGCCAGGAGAACTGGTCACTATCTTGTGTTTCTCATAATGAGACGCAGAGACAAAACCTCCACTATGATGCTGTAATCATGACGGTTAGTGGTGTTTTTTGTGGGATGTGAGATGAAAATTACAGAACCTCTCAACTGACAAGAAATTTATGTACAATAGGCTCCTCTGTGCAATGTGAAGGAGATGAAGGTTATGAAAGGAGGACAACCCTTTCAGCTAAACTTTCTCCCCGTGGTAATTCTGTCTTATCCAACTTTCAGAATCTTTTGTTTATGAGTGTTAGGCCTACATCTAGATTAAGTAGTCCATCCTTTTGTGCTGCTTAGATTTTTCTTGTCCAAATACTGATTATGAGGACCTTAATGTAACATCAAAGAACTTCCTCGCATGATTGGTTCTCTCTTACATGTACTATTTGACCCAAATCAATTGCCACGATGTTGATCTTGTTCATTGCTCAGATTAATTACATGCCCCTCTCGGTTATAATCACTACATTCACAAAGGAGAAAGTAAAGAGACCTCTCGAAGGTTTTGGGGTACTCATTCCATCCAAGGAGCAAAAGCATGGTTTCAAAACTCTAGGTAACGTTTTGGTGTCCTAGGCCATAGTTCAAACAAATAGCCCTATATTTCTTTCTATAATTATTAACACTTCATACTCCTCTATACACAGGTACACTCTTTTCTTCAATGATGTTTCCAGATCGTTGCCCTAGTGACCTTCATCTATATACAACTTTTATTGGTGGGAGTAGGAACCAGGAACTAGCCAAAGCTTCTACGTAAGAGAAATCTGACTGCTTTAAATTCTTCAGAGCACTCCAACACAAACGCCGACCATGTTAACTTAGTCACTAACAAATGTGATGCATGGTCGTTTGGAAGTTGCGAAGTATTGATGCGTTTATACGATTTTTCTAGTTTCTTACTTCACCTGATAATGACTAAATATCTTTTTTGGTTCTATCTTTGTAGAGATGAATTAAAACAAGTTGTGACTTCTGACCTTCAGCGACTGTTGGGGGTTGAAGGTGAACCCGCGTTTGTCAAGTATGTGGAGTCATTTGATCTTTTTAGTGTACGAAATAGGAGATTACCCTTATAGATGGACCATATATGTTAATTGCAGCCATTTCTATTGGAGCAAAGCATTTCCGTTGTATGATAGCAGCTATGACTCAGTCATGGAAGCAATAGACAAGATGGAGAAAGATCTACCCGGATTCTTCTACGCAGGTAACTTCTATTAAAGTTCTAGTCTCGTAAAAAGAGAGCATTAAATACATGATCCATGATGATTAGTGTAGCCCATCTATGGCCTTGAGACGATACACTATAGTTATTTATCTATTGTGCACGGACCAAAACGAACAGGTAATCATCGAGGCGGGCTCTCTGTTGGAAAATCAATAGCATCAGGTTGCAAAGCAGCTGATCTCGTGATCTCGTACCTGGAGTCTTGCTCAAATGACAAGAAACCAGAGGACAGCTTATGAACATTGCCAAGGTTCGTCCTTTTTTTATCACTTAATTTGTAAACTTGTAAAATGCAACAAGCCCGGGGGTTAAGCCATCAAACTCAGCAAAACCCAGATTATCTTAGAATCACTAATTCCAGCATATATTGTTTGGTCTGTTTTCTTGTTGCATCTCTCGGTAGAAGAACATGATAGGGTGGGATATTTTACGATTGAAGAATTCTCTAAAACCAAATTGCTGATCTTGCTTATCTTGAAGATCTCATTTCTGTTCTCTTAAGACAAGTTTGTGGAGAGAAAATTGTTTGGTTTCTGGTGAGAAGGGGATGTTGATGTTTTGCTTGTTTCTTCTCCAAAACCAAAACCATGAAATGGTCCCAAAAAGGTTGTCCTAATGTTAGATGTTAGTATCTGAATGTCCAGGTCTCCTCGTCTCACATGCTCTCCCCATTCCCATTTCATGGACTCTTCTGTTTTGTCTCATCTTTCTCCTATAAAGCGTCTTCTGTCTTCAAATCCAATTTTGCATTGTTTTAAGTCCCTTTTTGATGTTAAACATCAGTATTAGAGCCTGCACTGTTCTAGTCTTTTTGTTCCTTTTGTGTGTGCCCTTAATTGAATAAATAAATTAGAGAAATAAATATGATGGTACCTTCTTTTACATATTTTTATGTTTGGGTTAATTTTGGTTGTAATTATAAAAGTATTGAAGTATCATGACTAGGTTTGGCTAACAAAAGACATTAGCCAAAGTTTAACGATCGATTATGATTACAGTTTACACATTCACTATTGATTCATAGTTTTGTCAATTTGAAAGTACCAAATTGTTAGTTAACACTTAACAGTGAAGAAACATCTTAATTTTCATATTTCTGAAAATATTGACGCATGTGAGACAAATAAAAGTTATTTAATATGATGGTCCGGTCTCTGAGTCTGAGAGTAGAACGGACCTGTGGGACCTATAACGTGTGACCACTAAAGTGGCCATAACCTTTTAATTAACAAAGCATAATCACTACCTTTGCCTGTGAGGAAAAGACCTAGTTGGCCCTTATAATGCCACAAGTCTAGACCTTAGTCTATAGACATTTGTGTCACAAAAATATATATGCTACAATCTAAACACTCTGGATTTATGTATAAGAATAGATGGTTGATAAGATTACCTTATTAGATATAATAATATTATATGGTTGGGAATGATATGATTTATTTATTACCATATTTGCCCTTCTACGGAAGCTACTTCTACCGAACAGTGTTTCGTAGAGCAAAAGCTTCGTTTTGTCATATCATATTACGTGTATACCTTCTGTATCGTAGAAGGGCAGTTTGGTGAATTAACCAGACATGGAATCTAATCACACACATAAACCAATGTTTAAAATTAATAAAACCAAGAGGGAAGAAGAATAAGAAGAGACATGTGTTAACGGCATCTTCTATGAGTCAGTCAACCAAAGTCCCAAATTGCATTTGCATACATTAAAAATAAATAATTTATCATCAAATCAACAATCATACTTTATCTTTAACCAAATTAAAATTAAAATTTCATTTTCATTAGTACTATTAATTTACAGTAAAGAAGAAAAGAGAAACCCAGACAATTGCTCATAAAAAGGAACAACCTTTCATCAAATTGAGTGCACATTTTTTTGCTTTATGATTGTCTCTGATGACCCACATTCTTAATTTACTGTTTCCTTCATAAAGAGAAGAAGAAGATTCTTTGAAATCTCTTCTTTTGTCAAGTCTTCTCAGAGAGAAATAAAAATATACAGAAACCGCCATTAATGCTGCTCACCCCTTTGTCATTAATGTTCTCATCATCTTCTTCCTCAGCTTCCCCAGTTTCTTTCTCGTCTATGTGTTAATCCGACAAGCACACACACAAGATTTTACCGACATTCTCATTTGTCCTCACTTTCTCTACTCTCTTTCTTCTTCTTCTTCTTCTTCTTCTTCTGCTTTTTGTTTCCTGACTTTTTTTTTTCAGGGATTTGATTATAAAATCGTTTTCTTGGAGTCTGCTCGAGAGGAGCGTCTTGGATCACGAGCTGGGTTTCGTTTCTTTGACTTGACTTGACTAGCCGTTCCTTCTCTTAGTTAACTTCTTCGTCTCCAGAGTCGCCGAGATGGATCTTTTTCATTTTGCTCTCAGATGAAACCAAATCTGCTTCTCACTCTAGGGTTTTGTTTCCTTTCTGCTAATTTACCATGCTTTATTCAAAGGTCTTGCCTTTACTCTTTCTTTCATGGGTCATGTTCTTACGAAGCACCCATCAGCTTCAAAACTCTCAGACACAGGTCCTGTATCAGCTTAGGAAGCATCTGGAATTCCCTAAAGCTCTTGAATCTTGGGGAAATTACTACGGAGACTTATGTGAAATCTCTGCAACTGCTCATATGAGCATCTCCTGTCAAGGTAACTCTATCACGGAGCTTAAAATCATGGGGGACAAGCTTTTTAAACCATTTGGTATTTTTTATGGGTCTTCACTTCCAAACCACACTCTCTCTGAAGCTTTCTTAATTGATTCTTTTGCTACCACATTGACAAGGCTTACAAGCTTGAAGGTTCTTAGCTTAGTGTCTCTAGGTATCTATGGTGAGTTCCCAGGGAAGATCCATCGGTTGTATTCTCTCGAGTACTTGGATTTGAGCTCGAATTATCTCTTTGGTTCTGTTCCTCCTGATATTTCCAGATTGGTTCAGCTTCAAAGTCTGATGCTTGATGGAAATTACTTCAATGGCAGTGTTCCTGATACGTTGGATTCCTTGACCAATCTTACTGTTCTTAGTTTAAAGAACAATCGGTTCACTGGTCCGTTTCCTTCTTCGATTTGCAGAATTGGAAGACTAACAAATCTTGCTCTATCACACAATGAGATTTCTGGTAAATTGCCTGATCTCAGCAAGTTAGATCATTTGCATATGCTGGATCTGAGAGAGAACCACTTGGACTCTGAGCTACCTGTGATGCCTACAAGATTAGTTACTGTTCTACTGAGCAAGAACTCATTCTCTGGCGAAATTCCCAGACGTTTTGGCGGTTTGTCTCAGCTTCAACATCTTGACCTGTCGTTCAATCATCTGACTGGAACTCCATCTCGGTTCTTGTTCTCTTTGCCAAACATTAGTTACTTGGACTTGGCATCTAACAAGCTCAGCGGGAAGCTACCACTCAATCTGACCTGTGGAGGCAAACTCGGATTTGTGGATTTGTCGAATAACAGATTAAGTGGGACTCTTCCCCGTTGCTTGGCAGGATTCTCCGGCGAGCGAGTTGTTAAACTCGGTGGAAATTGCTTGTCTATAATTGGCAATCATGATCAGCATCAAGAATTCTTATGTGAAGAGGCTGAAACTGAGAGAAAACAGTTACAAGGAAGAAAAATTGGGACTTTAATTGCAGTAATTACTGGAGCTGTTCTTGTTCTTGTGTTGTTTGCATTAGGACTCCTCCTGTTATGCACAAAGCGTTGCTGTTGCTGTTGTTCAAGAGAAAAGTCAGTACCGCAGACTCGGCTTAAGGTTGTGACAGATAATTCACACACCGGTCTCTCCTCTGAAGTTCTTGCTAGTGCAAGTGAGTAACTTTGACTCAAAATGTAGACTTTTTGCTTGCTAGAAATTGTCCTTCAGGGGTTTTATATCCTTGTACGCTTTCGTCTTGCAGGGTTAATCTCTCAAACAGCAAAGCTAGGTGCACAAGGTGTGCCCTCATGCCGATCATTTTCTTTTGAAGAGTTAAAGGAAGCCACAGACGATTTCGATTCATCACGTTTCTTAGGTGAAGGCTCCCTCGGAAAGGTATGGTTCGTCTAACGCAAGATTGATTCTTGTGACCTCACCATCGGTCATTTGCTTAACTCTGCTTGTTTTGATTCTTTGCAGCTATACAGAGGAACACTGGAAAATGGAAGTTCCATAGCAATAAGATGTCTGGTTTTATCAAGGAAATTCTCCAGCCAGAGTATCAGAGGTCACTTAGATTGGATGTCTAAGCTCAACCATCCTCATCTCCTTAGCTTCTTGGGCCATTGCAGTCAAACCAGCGGAGAACATGATCCTGCAGCGACCATACTCTACCTCGTATACGAGTATATGCCCAACGGGAGCTATCGCGCACATCTATCAGGTCAGATTGATATATGTAATAAATTCAATGTTAAATTGAATCTCTCTGTACTTGGAAACTCAATGTTGTTAGAATATATATATTTTTTTTTGTAGAATCTTGCTCGGAGAAGATCCTAACGTGGCCAGATCGGCTAGCAATTCTGATTGAGATAGCAAAAGCAGTTCATTTTCTTCACACCGGTGTGATGCCTGGTTCCTTCAACAATCAGCTGAAGACAAACAACATTTTGCTTGACGAACACAAGATTGCAAAGCTCAGTGACTATGGAGTCTCTGCCATCATTGAAGAGAACGAAAAGCTAGAGGTTTGCTCCATTGCTCTCTCTCTCTCTCTCTGCTTATCTACATTTTGCATTCTCTTCTTTGTTACTAACTCAGGACTTTACTTTGCTTCTGCTTGTGCATTTTTCAGACAAAGACAGAAACCCACAAGTCAAAGTATGTTTCTTTTGCCCTTCTATAGCAAAACTCCATGCCGTTTTAGCAGAATCTGATTCAAAATTGCAGCTAATAAACATGAGTTTTTAAACTTGGTGAGTATGCAGGAAATTGGTTAAAAGAGAGGACGATGTGTACAACTTCGGATTCATACTTCTGGAATCTCTAATAGGACCAGTGCCAACTACAAAAGGAGAGGCCTTTCTTCTCACCGAAATGGTAACAAAGAGAAAAAAAGCAATCTTCATCATTTTTGTGTGTTGAAACGAAGGAAGTTTTTTAACGTTGATAATTTGTTTTGTTACAAATGTTGCGTTTTGCAGACGTCATTTGGGAGCCAAGACGGTAGGCAGAAAATAGTGAATCCAACGGTCCTAACAACGAGCTCGCAGGAGTCTTTAGCGATTGCAATCTCAATCGCCAATAAATGCGTTTTGCTTGAACCTTCGGCGAGACCTTCCTTTGAAGATGTTCTCTGGAACTTACAATACGCAGCTCAAATGCAGTCTGCAGCAGACGCTGAACGCAAATCCGACACGTCTTCGTGAATCCCCTAAGCTACTACTGATTGATAGTGTTTTTATTTTCCGGTCTTTAAATGTAAAGTTTTACAAGTTTGGTTTTTTCAGAAAAAAAAAAAGTAGTATGTTTGCGAGTAAAGATCATAGTTCCTTCTCTTGAAGATATTGAGTTTGTAGGTTGAGAATGGAGCTTCCAAATCTTCACTAACAAGGTAAGTGAAGCAGGAGACATGTCAATTTCTGTAACAATAGTTTATAGTCTTTCATTCCTTCCGTACCATTTTATAAAATGTTTTAGCTAAAAACGCGAATATTTCCCAATTCTAAAGAAGTGTATGACAGTCCCAACTATAAAGCATTCTTTTCTTTTAAATTGCAGATTCGATCCCATTTATTTATTATATAAAAAAGCTAGCATAGTACTGTTTCTAATACATGGATTAACATATTAGTAACTGTAAACCAAAGGCTCAAATAGCATCAATCACAAATGCTACATATTTTTTTCAAGACATCATTAAACTTAAACAGTAGCTGCAACTTTGGAGTCGACTGATTTGAGCACCTCCTCGCCCATCTCCTTGCATCCCACCAGTTTCTGTTTCACATTCCATTTTCAAAAACACAACACAATAAGTATATATATTCACTCTCTTTGTTACTTACTAACTTAAATAAAAACAAAATGATAGAAATCATCAAACATACATTTCCTGGGGAATAGATGTCTCCGGTTCTAAAACCTTTGTTGAGAGCATCCAAGACCGCGTCTTCGATCCTCTTTGCTGCCTTTTCTTCTCCAAGTCCATATTTCAGAAGCATCGCAGCGCTGAGAATGGTGGCTAACGGGTTTGCCTTGTCCTGACCAGCTATATCTGGTGCAGAACCATGTATTGGTTCAAAGAGTCCAGGTCCCTAATTTCATCACAAGTAAGGTTTTTACATATATGGTTAATAAACAGGAGGAGACTTGAAAGATTAAGATTTTAAATCTTATATTACCGATTCACCGAGACTTGCAGATGGAAGCATTCCAATGCTTCCAGTGATCATTGAAGCCTCATCAGATAATATATCACCAAAAATGTTATTGGTGACAATTGTGTCAAACTGCAATGTTTTTAAAAAGATCAAAAAACTCCCTTAAGTACTACTTCCAAAGCTTAATCAACGGGTAAGTTTGATAAATGCAAGAGGAGGAGCACCTGTTTCGGGTCACGAATAAGCTGCATTGCAGCATTGTCAACATACATATGTGATAGTTCAACATCTGGATATTCAGAGGCTAAAGCTGTTACTCTTTTCCTCCACAATATTGATGCCTAATATTAAAAAAAAGAAGGAAATTTGCATTACGAGAAACACACAAAAGTGGGAAACAAACAAATGATCAAAACGTACATCCAAGACATTGGCTTTGTCAACAGAACACAGCTTGCCACGCCGTTTCCTAGCAGTCTCGAATGCAACACGAGCAATTCTATCGATCTGAAGAACATAAGCAAATGCATCATTAAACATATACATTATAGTCCATGTCAAGAGAGAGACACATTGTGAAGAGTAGTAGTACCTCGTGAGAAGCGTAAATCTCTGTACTAATACCGACTTCTTCGCCATTTTCATTGATCTTAATGCCCCTTGGCTCTCCAAAGTAAATACCTCCTGTGAGTTCCCTTACAATCATCATATCAACACCTTCTGCTACTTCTCTCTTCAAGGAGGAAGCATCAACTAGCTGAAAAAAGAGAGCAAAATCTTGAGTTTATTTACAATTGTAGCAAGCAAAAAATCCGAAGTTTTAGCCTTATTAGACCTGTGGCAAAACTGTAGCAGGTCTCAGATTTGCAAAGACTTTGAGATCTCTTCGAAGGTAAAACAGAGCCATCTCAGGTCTCAAATGTTTCTCATTCTTGTCCCATTTGTACCTGAATCATCCAAAACTCAATATAAGAGAATGAAAGTTATTCTTTAAATAGGAATATATGATTCGGGTACCCGGGAGATTATGGACCGAAGGTCCGGAGCTACCACGGTTTATAAAAAAAAAAAAACTTGGAAGCAGATTTCTGAATAAGGACACAGCACAAACCCTCCGATGGCTCCAAGAAGAATGGCATCAGAATTTTTTGCAGCTGCAAAGGTTTCCTCCGGCATGGGAACTCCGACCAAATCCAAGGCTGCTCCTCCGACAGGCATCTCCTGGAAATTAAACTCCAGTCCTGTAATACAAACACAGCAAAGAGACGCAATTTCTACTGGCTAAGCAAAAATTCGAAGACTGACAAAAAAAAATACATTGAGAGAGAGATAATAAAAAAAAACCTTCGAGAGATCCAGCTAGCTGAAGCACATTCTTGGCGACGGAGATAACTTCTGGACCAATACCATCGCCGGGAAGGAGAGCTATGTTAAACCGTTTTTTCCCCGGTGAAGCGGCGGCGCACCTAATTCGAGACGGAGCGCGAGAGTGATCGGTGAGACATCTGCAGCTTCCGGGGAAGACCTTGATCGGATTTAGCTGGATCTTCGTTTGCAAAACCGCCGCCATTTTTTTGGAATTTGAAATTGTGACGAGTGAGTGTCACAGTATTTATAACATAAGTTTTTTTTTTGGCACTTAGATAGGTACGCACGTTTTTGCAATTTCCAAAATTAAGCCTCAAACGTTTTAATTAATTTTTCTTATTAAAACGGCTGAAACATTTTCTTCTTTTTTACCTATAAACTGGCTCACCTCCTCACCAGTCACCACTAGATAAGTGTTGATAATTTATAGAAAGGTCCTTACTCTTTTACGGTTATTCCGAATTTATAATTTTATACCATTGCGTTGTTTAGTTACATTTTAGAAGAAGAAAAGTCATTACAATTGGGTCGATCCGATTCCGCCTTTACATAGGCCCGTTTTTAGACGCAAAACTGGGCCGCTCTTGGGTTATATATTATAGAGCCCATTAATTGTCAAGTAGAAGGGTTGATTATGTTTTAGATTCATCATCGAGTTGTCTAATTAATTCAAGTAAAGATGTTTAAACCGGATATCGATTTGGTGTTAGTTTGGTTTTTCCAGTTTTTGGGTGTATGAGAATTAGTTATCATATTAAAAACATATCAATTTTCGTTTGGTTCGGTTCGAATACTATCAATTTTTATTTTTTTTCATTTTAAAACCGAATAAATCATAATTTTGTCTGGTTTGATTACAGATTGTTCATATTTTGGTTTAAAACTGGAAAACTATAGCTTAATCAACATAGGTTAATGAAAATAATTATGGTTTCTCTATTAAGTGAAATAATATTATTCATAAAATTAAATTTGTTTGATTGTTTTTATTTAAACAACTAATAGTTTATTACTTTCTTTTTAATTGACTAAAACTAACTTCATGCAATTACATAGATACTACTAATTTACTATACTAGAAAAAAATCGATTTTTCAATTTAATCAGTTTTTTTTTTGTTTAATCGGTTAATAATTGAATCATATTCAAATCCGACAAATTCCAGAAAACTATTTTCATATGGTTTATATAGCATAACCGAAATCCAACCATATTGCTGTACTTTTATTCGGTTTGGTTGGATTTTTCTATTTTAAATACCTTTAAAGTTTAAATCCAAAAATTAAAAGACCTTGGGCACAAAGAAACTTTCTACAAATAAAGTATTTAGATCCAAGTTTAAATGATCCATGCAAAAAGTTTACATACAGTAGAATCATCTGGATTATATAGCAATTTAAGCCCTTGTTTTTAAAGCCTAGAGTAGACACCACCACGCAAGAATTGTGGCCGATTATTTTGATATTTCTGAAGATGATACGATTAAGAGTTCCTAGGGAGCAGGGATGATAGCGTTGAAATGTGGACCAAATATGAAACCAAGACTTGGTTTATAAATTATTTGGAACATTATGTACGGCCCACATTAATAATATTATCTAAAACGTAGCATGTCTCGAGGTTTTTTTTTTTTGTTTGGACACCTTACAGTTTGTGTTGGGTGTGAAATGGAAGCAAACCGATGAAGAAGTGAACTTTTTTAATAGAAAAGATTTGTTAAGAGTTAAAGATGAAAACAAGAAACGGAAACTGAAGTCATGCTCCACTTATCCGTCCCTACAGCGTCTCCGATCGCCTTTAACAGTTTCTTCTTTCGTCCTATCTTTTTTTTTTTCCCAAGTCTCAAGAAAAAACAAAACGAATATTACTAATGTGATATTTTTTCTTCATTCTAAAATATCCGTTCAAAAATTAGAATGTCCGAAAAAATCCGAATTTGAATCTAGATATGAAAAATTAAAATAGAATACTAAAAATTTATAAAATTAAAATTTTGGATAATATTTTTGAAAATAAAGATATATTATAAAAAATTTAAATCAATATATAAGAAAATAAGATATGTTAAAAGTAGTTTTAATTTCTTAAAATATATCTATCAGATTTAAATCATGATAAGGATATTCAAATCTTAAAGTCATGATATTATTATATACTTCCGGTTTTGATAGATCCGATATTTCACTATTCGGAACTGGACACCCTAAATATCCTAATTTTTGAAGTGAATTGAAACAAATTTCATTATCAAATCTCGAATAATAATCAACCTCCAAATCAGTATTGCTTGAATAAGCACATGAATATATTTCATTCAATATTTTTATATTTCTATAGTGTGGGAGTACTTTTTTATCAGAGAGATATTCTAAATTTTTCTTAGTTTATTTTTTTTTTTTTTTACATCTGTTTAATATCAATATAATATATACGGTTTTTAAAAAAGTTAGTCGAAAATTTATAGACCAAAACACATATTTCTTTGTTGGGAAATATTTATTTCTTTTCCAATCGAAAATTTGAAGTTTTGAACTATGAACAAGGACACATAGTTTTTTGAGAGACTGGGGATTTGCCCTAGTTCAAAATTCACTTGGTGAATGGATTTTTTTTTTGGACTAAAGAAAAATTTAATTGTTTTGTGTTCTGTTTTCTTCTGACCAACCAAAGTGAAGGTGGCGAAAATTTTATTCAGTTACGTTGTGTATCATTAAAGAAATGAAATATGTAGAAAGTGGATTGGAAAAACAATTCCTCTACATACATGAATTTTAAAAATATAAAAATATAATATTGTAAATACAATATTCAGTAAAAATATAAAACATGATTAAATCAAATTTTGAATCTAAAACTTTTAAATTTCGTTCTTAAAAAAAAAATTACATTCCTTTCAGTTCCTCTACCATTCTTTTTTTTTTTTTAACAAAAAGATAAACAATTCCTCTACCATTCTATCTATTCTATTACTAATTTATCCAAAAAATCATTTTCCATTCCATTAATTTCATTCGTGTCAGTTCCACGTATTCTTCTAAATGTTTTATCATTCGAACCTTAAATCTCTGAAAGAACATAGAACTTATCACTGTGATTCACCACTTTTAAAACCATTATTATAATTATAAAGGGTAAATGTATTATCAATGTTTCAATTCTTTAAATTTTTTTTTTTAACCATAAATTTGTTGGGGGTGTGATTAATATTATAGAAGGCAATTGAAGTGGGTCCAACATCCCATTTTTTTTATATCCATATACCTAAACGGGATTTTTTTTGTTTTTACCAAATTAACTCGTTTTCTATTATCTTATGTCATCCCTTCTCTATATAAAACCCTTTCACTTTAATTTCTAGAACGAGACACACCGCTTATCTCAATCCCCGGCTCGGTTATGGTTCCGTCCGGTCCAATCGGTTTAGCCTTATGGTTCTTAATATTCTTCGCTATTTACCTTATAAAGCCCCTCGAAGCTCGTGGACCCTTCGGCCGGCTTGCCGGAAAGCCACCGCAGAGGACGGCTTCCGGCGGCATATGCGCTTCTTCTGTCCGCATATATGGCTACAAGTGCGAAGAACATGATGTACGATATATTCTTTTTTACTAATATATAGTTATTAATGATGATTAATTATCGATATATAGAAGCATATATATTACCTGAGATGTGTAGTTTTAATTGTGAAGGTGGTGACTCAAGATGGGTACATATTGAATATGCAAAGGATACCGGAAGGACGAGCCGGCGCCGGAGATCCGGCAAAGAGACAGCCTGTCTTAATACAACATGGAATTCTTGTCGTAAGTACTACTCTTTTTTACCCTTTTGCATCGCATATAAATAATTAGTGTATTTACATGTACACACGCATGCTATTTATTTAGATTTTTATGTGCAACTAATTAACGTGATACGTTTCAAACTTTTTTTTGGTCAACATGTGATACAAATTTCAAAGTAGTAATTAAATTGCATCGTACCCAAAAAAACATGTACACTAATCATTAAATTGAAGCTGTTTTCGTTAAAAACTTAAAAATATCAGAAATTTTTTAATTTATTTTGAAAAAAGTGACGTCGATCGATAAAAAGTGTAAAAAATAATATTTGGTGAAAACTTTATACCTGTTTTTAGAAGTAATACAAATTGTAGTAATGATTGTCTACGTATGTGAATATATACGTTTATTTTAAGAGGATAAACATATATATACAAACAAACATGTGGACCAAGACCAAACGTTGCACACGTATACGGTATATATAAAATATTATTGTAAATCTATATATAAACTTCGAGTGTGAAAAGGAAGGTTTCTACTCTCTATGTGCCAGATAGAACTTAGAAGTAAGATTAAATTAATGTTTATGTATCTAAGAAGTGGGTAAAGAAATCCTTTCTCTATTTCAAAATATAAGATATTTTAGTTAAAAACGCAAAATTTAAAAAATTATTTATAAAAAAATTTATTTATTATATATAAAATAAAATAATTCAACCAATAATGAAAATAACTGCAGAATATTATTGATCACACAATATCTAATAAAATTAAAAATTGCTAGAAATATGAAAACATATTATATTTTAAAACAAAAGAATCTCAAAATATCTTATATGAGGGGCAGCATAAAAAGAAAATAGACAGCATGAGTGTTTAACATGTGTGTCCAACAAATAAAGTGATATATAAATCGAGCGTTACTAGATCAAAGTTAATTGAAATAAAGTCGAGCTTTTCTGGTATGGGAGAATGGTTAATGTGTACGCAAGTTATATAAATAAGCGTGTCGACTCTAGCACTTCATCGAATTCTTAAAAATTATAGATCAAGTGCATATCAAACTCATCAGCACTATTTTTATTTGTCTACAAGAAAGAAATGTTTTTTTTTTGAATTGTACAAGAAAGAAATTACTTTATGCCTTACCTTATGTTTTAAGTTTCCTGTGGACAGAAGACAATCGTACGTATGCAAGAATCATACACTGTCTCTTCTGATGATGTTGACAAAAAAAGTCGTTTGTTTCTTATGGTTACATTACGGAAACACAGCTTAAAATTTAAAGGTGTAGAATAGAATCACGGAAACAGATAAAAACAAAATTATTGGAAGAACCAAATATAAAATAAAATCATAAAACATTGAAGATTATATAGTTCAAATAAGAAAACCATGAATTAAGTTAAATGAGAAGTCCGCTATTCGACCAATTTATCTAATGTTTTTGTGTTTTATGCTTGATTTTTTGATTCAATTAGATTTTTTTTTTCAGTTTGGTTAGCCAATGTTCATGTCTTTAGGACTCTTTTTAAAGTTTTTGTATCTTTGTTGTCTCGTCTCCCTCATTTGGGATGTTGGCTCCGGAAACATTTCGTTTAATTCGTCGGTTAATGTATATTACCATTCGGTATTTTAACCGGTTTGATTTCAATAACATTATATGACAAAAATAAAAATTAAATGTGCAGGATGGGATGTCGTGGCTGTTGAATCCGGCGGATCAAAATCTACCGTTGATTTTGGCTGATCAAGGATTCGATGTATGGATGGGGAATACAAGAGGGACTAGATTCAGCAGAAGACACAAGTACCTTAACCCTAATCAACCGGTCCGGTTCAATTAACCACTCTTAATTTAACCAATAGATTACGTACTTTTCACTAATTAAACCGAGATTAAATTAACCGTTGGCACGTTGAGCGTAGGCTTTCTGGAATTGGACGTGGGACGAGCTTGTGAGTTTCGATCTGCCTGCTATGTTTGACCATATCCACGGTCTAACAGGCCACAAGATTCATTACCTCGGACACTCCTTGGTGGGTCCACCATATTTCTTCTATGTTTTTTTTCTTTTGTCTTTTATAAAATTGAGAATATAAGAAATGATAATGTAATGGAAAATATGATCAGGGGACTTTGATAGGATTAGCGTCGTTCTCGGAAAAGGGGTTGGTGGATAAACTGAGATCGGCGGCGATGCTTAGTCCCATTGCTTATCTCAGCCACATGACCACCGTCCTTGGCGACATCGCCGCCAGATCCTTCCTCGCCGAGGTCTCTAGCTCTTCCCTTTTCCCTTTTGTACACATATACATATATATATATATATATTTATAAAAATTAGCGCCTATAAATATGAAAAATAACTTGTTTATCATCTTTCAAAAACAGGCCACCGCCATTATTGGATTGGCAGAGTTTAACCCCAAAAGGTAAATATATTCATATATATTTTTTCTTCTTATAATCTGTTTGTTCTTGCCTTTGTTTGATTACAGAAAATAATCAATGTTGTAGCTTATTGTATACAAATTTGGCAGTGGACTAGTAGGGAGTTTTATAAAGGCTATATGCCATGAAGCGAAGATCGACTGCTATGATTTACTCGCCGTTATCACCGGTAATGCAACAATTAAAAAATCACCATTAATCTACCATTGATGAATGATTTATTAATTAATTTTACAAAAATATAGGTAAGAATTGTTGTCTTAACGCATCAACCATTGATCTATTCCTGGCTAACGAACCTCAATCTACTTCCACCAAGAACATGATCCACCTTTCTCAAAGTAAGAAAACAATTTTTTTTTTTTTTTTTTAATATATAATACACAACCTTTGATGTGTTCTTGAAGATTAAATAAATTTTTGTAGCGGTAAGAGACAAGGAGCTAAGAAAATACAACTATGGAAGTAGTGATCGCAACATGAAACATTACGGTCAAACGTTGCCACCGGCTTACAACATATCGGCGATCCCACACGACCTTCTGCTTTTCTTCAGCTACGGTGGTTTAGACTGCCTGGCCGATGTGACCGACGTCGAGTATCTCCTCGACCAGTTTAAGTTTCACGACATCGATAAGATCAATGTGCAGTTTGTGAAAGAATATGCTCATGCTGATTTCATCATGGGTGTTACTGCCAAAGACGTTGTTTACAACCAAGTTGTTACCTTTTTCAAACGACAAGCTGTTACATAAATGATTTTTCAAACGACAAGTTGTTACATAAATGATTTTTCTCGTCATTTATGTAATTGCATGTGCTCATATATACAAATTACAATTGTTGTTCCCCGGCCCAAACAACCGGGGGAAAATTAAAAAAAAAGTTATTGCTACTAACGTCTAACAATATAATCTATTAAATCTAGCCATTTTATTATCTTTGTTACAATGGAACAATTAAACATTATCTAAATTTAGTTATTAAAAACAAAAATTAAACTAATATTTACTAAAAAGATAAATCGTAAGACCATTTCCAATGATGTTTCAAATTTCATATTTTCTTTTATTTTGAAAATAGAAATGAAGAAACTTTTTTCCAATAGTACTTCATTTTCATCTTCAAAATTGGTCATTCGATTTTTGAATATGTTTGAATTTTATACATAAACAAAATTATGTGTTTTATTTTAGCCAATTAATTTAAAATTTGGTGTTTTTATTTTGTCCAATTAATTTTAAAAATAAAATGCAATATTAAGGAAACTCATTTTTCACTTTGAAATGTGTTAATTGATCATTTATGAGAAAAAATATATATCTGCTTTTGTATTATAAAAATCTATTTTCTTTTTGTTTTCCTATTTATTTTATGAAATATAGTTTTATTTATATAATAAATGTTTAATTTCATGATTTTATTGAACTATTTGTTAAAAACAAAATAAATAGATAAAACTTGTACATTTAAAAAATAAAGAGGTTTTTTTAAAAATAAAAAATAAAAGGCTTAGTTAGCAATTAATAATAAAATAGAGATCGAAATATGGTTGGAGATGCCTTAAGATTATATTTGTACTTCAAATTTTAATGAAGAAAATTGGATAATCCCAAGAAATTGCACGTAACTTATTTTTTTTTTTACGTAAAAATTTCCACGTAAGTAAATTACACAAATTCGTAAAACAATTGTAGCTGCACATGTTCGTGTCAATATTCCCATGTTCAAGTTTCAAAAAAAAAAAAAAAAAATATTCCCATGTTCTTCGATCTTCAAATGTACATGCACATACTTTGGCTCACCATGTTTTTCCA
Source organism: Pseudoturritis turrita (assembly GCA_900406555.1). Classification (NCBI taxonomy): domain Eukaryota; kingdom Viridiplantae; phylum Streptophyta; class Magnoliopsida; order Brassicales; family Brassicaceae; genus Pseudoturritis; species Pseudoturritis turrita. The sequence goes on from OVBL01000426.1 coordinate 130,733, forward strand.
TCTTGTTTTTTTTTTACTCAGATTGTATTTCTATACCTAACCATGTCATCTCTGTATCATGATTACAATTGTTTCCAAATTATCTAAAATTTCATTTTGTCAAAAAGAAAAAAAAATATATGTGGATTGAAAGTTGGGCCAATGGTGTTAGTTTCATTATACTCGTTGTGGGCTTTAGAAATACGGGCCGGGTCATAACCCGGTCAATAAAATAGGTAGCTCCGGTGGGCATTTATTTTCTCTCTCTCGTCTCTCGACAACTGAGAAGCAGCGGAACACCGGGAAAATCCAGCAAGAAGGAGAATCAGAAGAAGAAACGAAGCTGCGAAATCTTCGTCTTTTGTAAGAATCTCTCGTCTCTTTCGATCTGTTTGGTAATATAGACTCTCTGGGTTTCCTGTTTTTGTATCTCTTTAGGCTTTTTTATGAATTTTAGATCTTTTCATGGGGATTTAGTAGTATTTCGATCTTAAATCGAGTTCTTCGTTCGCATTTTCCGTCTTCTTTTTCTGTTCTGCGTACTTTAAGCCTGGGGATTGTTCCTACTCGGGGAACTGTGTAGCAATTTTAGAAAATTAGGGTTTTATGAGGCTTCGATTTCTCTAGGTAGCCGATCTATAGCGTCTGCATTCATCTGAAATTTGGAAAGATATTTCAGGGTATTTCTTAGATTTCTGATAAGCTTACGATACTGGGAATCATTACAAAGTGTGTTCTCTTTCTTTAGATTTCGGTTTATCTATTTTCATACGGAAGTTTAGTTTTTTAAGAGTGTTATTTCTTCTGAATTTGTCAGGCTCGTAGGTTTATATACCCATGTCGGGTAACAACAACAATCCACAGAAGCCTCAAGGCACTGCGCCTTCGCCTTTTGGGAATTCTGGGATGGCCTCTGCATCGGTTCCTGGAAACCAGGGATATGCTCAGTCTCAAATGGCAGCTAACTTTCAAGCTCAGTTTCAGTTCTCACCAGCTCAGGCCCATACTCAAGCACAGTCTAAAGTCCAAGCACAACTGCAAGCTCAGTTACAAGCTCAAGGCATGACGATGAACCAAACCCAAGGTTCCCCGGGGATTGGTGGGTTGGGTCCATCTTCGCCTTCTTTGATGACTCCTGGAAGTTTAAACATGAAAAGGTTCCAGCAGAAACCGCCAATGCGACCTCCTGGTGCCCCTGCGACTAACAACGCTTTCTCCCCTATGAGAACAATGGAGTTAACTCCTGCTGCACGGAAAAAGAAACAGAAGCTTCCAGAAAAGTCTTTGCAGGAGCGGGTGGCAGCAATCTTGCCCGAGTCTGCCTTATACACCCAACTTCTGGAGTTTGAGTCTCGGGTGGATGCTGCATTAACTAGAAAGAAAGTTGACATCCAGGAGGCCCTTAAAAACCCTCCCTGCATACAGAAGACGCTTAGGATCTATGTTTTCAACACGTTTGCTAACCAAAACAACACCATTCCTGGGAATCCAAATTCTGACCCGCCAACATGGACTCTTAAAATTATTGGTAGGATCCTGGAAGATGGGGTCGATCCTGACCAGCCAGGATTTGTTCAGAAATCAAACCCATCGCATCCCAAATTCTCGTCTTTCTTCAAAAGGGTAACGGTTTCCCTGGATCAGAGGCTGTATCCGGAGAACCCACTGATCATATGGGAGAATGCTCGATCACCTACTCCTCAGGAAGGGTTTGAGATAAAGAGGAAAGGAAATCAGGAATTTGCAGCTAGTATACGGTTGGAGATGAACTATGTCCCCGAAAAATTCAAGCTTTCTACTGCATTAATGGATGTTCTCGGGATTGAGGTCGATACCAGGCCAAGAATCATTGCTGCAATTTGGCATTATGTTAAGGCGAGGAAACTGCAGAACCCAAATGACCCCTCTTTCTTCAGCTGTGACGCTGCACTTCAGAAAGTTTTTGGGGAAGAAAAGTTGAAATTCACAATGGTCTCGCAGAAGATATCTCACCACTTGTCACCTCCGCCACCGATTCACTTAGAACACAAAGTCAAGCTCTCAGGAAATAATCCGTCCATATCAGCGTGTTACGATGTGCTGGTGGACGTACCCTTCCCGATCCAAAGGGATCTGAGCAATTTGCTGGCCAACGCAGAGAAGAACAAAGAGATTGAGGCTTGTGATGAAGCAATATGTGCAGCCATAAGGAAAATCCATGAGCATAGGAGAAGGAGGGCATTTTTCTTGGGGTTCAGCCAATCGCCAGTTGAATTCATAAACGCCCTCATCGAATCTCAGAGCAAGGATCTCAAGGTCGTAGCGGGAGAAGCCAGTCGAAATGCTGAGAGGGAACGTCGATCAGACTTCTTCAACCAACCTTGGTAAGCTCATCATAACTGATCACTCTGGTTTCTAGTGTCTTTAATTCACTCGGAATTCCACTGATTGATTTGATTGATTGATGATACGCTTATGAATCATAAAACGTTGCAGGGTCGAAGATGCAGTAATACGTTACTTAAACCGGAAGCCAGCAGCTGGGAACGAGGGGCCAGGGAGTTGGTGAGTTTCTTGCGGATACAAGTCTCTTCATCTGTTTGAGCTTTTTTAGAAGAAGAAGAAGAAACTGTTGAGATCAGTCTGGTTTAAAAGGGAACTAGTGTATCTGTAATCTTGTGTATGATGAAACATTATTATTACTTACAATTAGCTTTGTTTTGTAGCTTTTTTACTTTAATGGTTCAGTCTTAATTCTACTTTTGAGAAATTGAGCCGCACTAAAAGAAATATACCTTGTCCGGTGCACCTCGTCTTTTTTTTTTTTTAAATCATGAAGTGATTTCTAGGGGTGGGCATTGGTTCGGTTTTTTTTTTGTGGAAATAAATTTTTAAAAAGACATAAATAAACTAAAATTTAATTAATATAAAATAAAAACCGAGTATTTAGTACAACGAAAATAAAATAAACTAAAACTCGATATGTATCATGATAATCTGAAACACAATCTTCAGATGTTCCAGATGGTCCAGCTACGGCTTGCTTGTTCCACAAAGGACAATTGCCTCGACACATGATGCGTCTCTGGAACAAAATCTTGGATAAGAGGAGTCGATGTAGGAGGTCCCCGACGTCGTGACTGAGATCCGACACGTTGCGGTACATGTGTACCAGAGGCGGCTAGAAAATCAGTATACTCGTTTCTGCAATAAAATATTTTAAAAAATTAAAATATATACCAAAAATTAGATTTACTATTAATTTTAAAAATACCATATCAATAATCTAAAATTCCATACTTAAACTAAAGTTTTTCACTTAAATATCTAAAATCCATACCAATTTATTCCATACCTAAATTCTAATCTTAACCATTCTAATGCAAAAATTTAGAATTTAAAACAAAATTTCGGATTTACCTTAGGAATTTTGTAGAGAGAGAATGTAGAGAGATTTAGTGAGGAGGGATTGAGCAAAATGCAAGGGAAATTTGGGTGGCTTATATAGGGATTATAACTAGTCGCAAACGTCTCGCAAAATTCCAACGAATTTTTCACCCAATCGGATTTACCACAATAATTTGCGACGCGGTTGCAAGGCTTCATCACAAAATTTGTGAATATTTACTTCATGCGGTAAACGAAAATTAATTTTTTTTTCATTTTACCGCCACAATTTGCGACGTGTTGCAAGGCGTCGACGCAAAGATGTCGCAAATCCAGTATAAATTTATGACACGCAGAAAACGAAAAAAAATAATTTTCGTGTTACCGCGTCAATTTGCGACGAGGATGCGAGGCGCCGTCGCAAACTACTCGCAAAAATTGAAGAATAGTTTTTGCGACTCGTATGCGACTACTCGAAGCAAACAAGTAGCAAAAAAGGTTTAGGGTTTAGGGTTTCGGGCTTATTCATAGTTTATATATTATAACATGCTAGAAATATAGGTGATCGATTATAAATTAATGGTTTAACCAAAAAGTGGAAAATTTCTATAATGATTCGACAATCGTAATAAAAGTGATCGATTCATCATGCATGAAGTATATAGTTACATACTTACTCTCTAGTGATTCAACCAAACTATAGATGTTGTCCTATAAATTAATATATCGACAATGCACGGTGTGAACAAAATATGAACACTTACCCAAATGTCTTAAGTAATATACATCATTCTATTCCGCTGCACGGAGCAAGAATCGGAAGTGCATCGAATTATGCTAAGTTAAAATTTACGACTAATTTGCTACCCCTAGTCGCAAACGCCTTGGAAAAAATTAAATTTTTGCGGCTCGTTTGCGACTAGTCGAAGCAAACCAGTAGCAAAAAGGGTTTAGGGTTTAGGACTTACTCATAGTTTATACACTATAACATCAACCAAAATATAGGCGTTGTCCTATAAACTAATGGTTCAAACATAATGTGGGTCGATTATATAATTGATTCGACAATCGTAATAAAAGTGACCGATTCATCATGTTCAGCATATATAGCTACATACTCAATTACTCTATGGTTCAACCAAAATGTAGATGAAATCTTTTTGTGAGTAGATTTGGAATTTTTTTTATGATTTTCGTCTCCCCCTTTGCTCGGTATTTATAGAAGATCAGCAATTTTAGCTACTAATTTGCGACCACAATTTGTCACTAATTTGCTAAGACAGAGATATTTGCGAGGTGTTTGCGACTAGTTTGCTACCCCTAGTCCCAAACGCCTCACAAATTTTAAAATTTTGAACTCGTTTGCGACTAGCGAAGCAAACCAGTAGCAAAAAGGGTTTAGGGTTTACTTAGGGTTTAGGGCTTACTCATAGTTTATACACCATAACATCAACCAAAATGAAGGTGTTGTCCTATAAATTAATGGTTCAAATATAATGTGGATCAATTATATAACTGATTCGACAATCGTAATAAAAGTGACCGATTCATCATGTTCGGCATATATAGTTACATACTTAATTACTCTAGTGATTCAACAAAAATGTAGATGAAATTTTTTTGTGAGTAGATTTGTGATGTTTTTGTTATGATTTCCGTCTCCCCATTGCTCGGTATTTATAGAGGACTATTAATTTTAGCTACTAATTTGTGACCACCATTTTTCAATAATTTACTACGACAAAAATATTTTCGAGGTGTTTGCGACAAGTTTGCTACCCCTAGTCGCAAACTACTCACAAATTTGTGACTATTATATATAATCGCAAATTATCCTCGCAAAACTACGTGTTTTGTTGTAGTGGTGTAAAAGAAAATGCTAAGAAGTGAGAATTCGTATTATATAAATATTATCATATATAAATATATCATACACAACTTCTACCATAATCTATCATTTTCTCTTGCCTATTTTGAAGCTACTTCTGCAGATGTGGAGAAATTTTATGAGGTGATGCATCGAAATCACATGGTTTTGATCACCGATTAATCAAATAAATAATATTTGATTATTGAAACCTAAAAATCGAATTGAAAAGTGGGATGGCAATCGTGCATGGATAAACTAAAATAATTTGGTGCAGAAGTTTGATATGCCAAAGTTGGGTCGACGATCTATTTCTCTACCAGAAGTATGATATCATCATATATACTGTCCAAACTAAGGTCTCTGTTTATATATCACCGAAAATAAAGTTACAAAACCTATATATCCCCAAAATAAAAGTTCGAAACCTATATACTCCCGAAATAAAAGTTTAAAACCTCAGAATCCACGTATATCGGTTTTCGATGGTTTACTATTTTCAAATTACATATTAACCAATTGAATTGACACTAAACCATACTAAACTACACTAAACCGGAATTAGACCGGATTAAGACCCGATCCAATTACAATCCGATTACACCTAAACCAAACCCAATATCCCAACTCTAAAAATCCCCAAACCTTAGATTAGAACCCTAGAAAAAATGAAGACTGGTGATGTAATAATCGGTGATTTCGAAGAAGAAGATGGAGAAAACGAGGGTGATGACGATGATGATGAGGATTGATAACTCGTCGATCCAACGGTTAATTCCGATGATAATTTCCTTCTCGATAGCCCTTACATCCACCGTCTTCTTCGTCATCTCGCATCCGAGAATTTCGAATCGTCTTCATCTTCATCATCTTCTTCTTCATCTCTTCTTCTTCTTCTTCTTTTTCTTCTTCTGCTTCTTCGTTATTGAAATCTTTGGATATTGAATCGATTCCTACGATCCAGATCTGAAACAAGTCTCTGGTTTTCGATTCGTTTTTCGTTCTCAAGCTTTTTTTGTTGGATTGAGAGAAAGAGTTTATGCTTGAAGAAGGTGGGGATTCCGTATCGGAATTAACTAGTTCGACCTAGAAGAGTATGCTAAGGTAAACGACGATTTGTTCCTCCTTTTTTCAGATATACGAAATCGATTTTAGTGTGGAGATGTTCAAGTTGAAGTCTCAGCGACTGAAAAAACTTCCATATGATCTCTCTCTCTCTCTTCTATTTTTGGATAATCAAAACGTTTCCCATAAAGGGGCTATGAAAATTGATTGATTTCAAAAGGTTAAATGACAAGTTTTGATTTTCTATTCATTCTCTGGAGATTTTGAGTAGTTTCGTGTGTTGAATCTGTTTGATTTTCAGTTGCTGAAAGGCGAAGAAAAGAGTCGATATGGAAGAGGTATGGAGTTGGAGAAATGGAGAGAAATCTAGGTCGAACGGTTTCGGGTCCGGAAATTGCTACGAGAAGGGAAGAGATAGCTTTAAGCTTTCTTCAATTTCTGGGAAAGATTCAAAATCAAATAAGAACTTGTGGTGTTCTTGAATTCTTTTCTCAGTTCTTTGTTTATTTTTACAGATTTAGCTTTTTTAATAGATTCTTGATTATAGCATATGAACGAGAGTTGTTTTTGTATGTTCATGTCTTTTAGTCAAATAATGGGGTCTACTTGTTGATGAAATAAAACATTAATGTAATGATTTTGTTCTACGTTTTTGATTTCTCGATAGTCATTGGAAAATATAAATGCCGATTAATTAAGCTAATTTTGTCGAATTAATTAGTATTATGACTTATAGATATATGAATCAACTAAAATCTCATTTTATATGGTTTTTGGATCGGGTTCAATTTGATTTGGGTATCTGATTTGGTTTGGTATGGATTTAATGGTTTGATATCCCGTTTACAGCTTAAACCGATTGAAATTGACATTTGTGAGTATATAGGTTTCGAACTTTTATTTTGGGGATATATAGGTTTTGAACTTTATTTTCGGTGATATATAGACAGAGACCTTAGTTTGGGCAGCATATATGATGATATCATACTTCTGGTGGAGAAATAGATCATCGACCCGCCAAAATTTGAAGGTAATTGTATTTTGTGAATACTTTAAAAAATATATATCAAATATATGTGTTTTCAATGAATTAATTACTTCTGATAATAAAAATCATTAAAAATTTCAAAATATTATACAATTATTTATTAAAGAGAATTTTTGTAGTTATGTAAGAGTTTCCCTTTATAATGTCACTCTAACACATAAAATACATTAGAAATTTGATAAGAAACGTAACACTTGTTTATGCAAAAATCTAATTTAGGATGCACAAAAAACGTGATTATTTTCCGTAAAAAATTATTTTTCTACGTGGAAATTTAATTTAAAACAACAATTTAGATGGATTTACTCTGTGCAAGAATTTTTTTATATATTTGTCATTTACCTAATCAAGTATTTAAACCCTTGCATTTTTTTTAAGTTTTACATTACTGGAAAAGTAAAACATACAAATTGGATTGTAAAATGAGGAGAAATTAGCTACTTAGTGCGAAAAAATGCTAATCTTGCTCGTTAGAGAAAATTAAATCCCCAAAACATTCATTTTAGTATAACAATAAAACTTGATCTCGATCCTTTAATTTTGAGCCCTTTTGGGCTTTTAAGTTACAGATTTTGGGCCCATTTTTTCGATATATGCTTTTGCTTAATCATCCCACCCCCACGTTGTCGATGCGCCGGAATGCTCCACCGAAAACCGCCGCTTTCTTTTCTCGCAGACAAATGCGCGATGATGAAACAGATCGTCACTGCTCGGACCAAGTTGCTCTGTTTCTCCACGTTGTCGGAACAAGGTCATCTTACAGAGTTTGGTATTTGGTTCTTCCTCGAAACTTCAAGATAATAATTAAAAAAAAAAAAAAAGTTAAGTGTACTTCAAATCTTCTTTTTCTTTATGGTTAAAATGGTCAACGTTATGCTCACATGTTACAGCATCATTTCTTCTTCTCAAATAATTCACCAAGACACACAATCACTGGATCCAAGAAGCGTTGACATTGAAGTTTTCTCTGTAATTTGAAGCAATGGCGATGTGGTTTCAGAGAATCTTCCTGTTGCTTCTCGTTTTCTGTTTCGCATCTTCAGGTACATTGTTATATTTTGTTTTTGGGTTTCTTCTATGGATTTTATTCATTCATCTTCAAATTATCTGCACAAGTACTTCATCTTCCCTTCTGTGAATACCTCTTGTTGATCAATGTTTTGGGATTAATTCATTCAAGTTTGTGCATTTCGATATGCAGATTTTATCGAAAATCCAGACTTTGAATCTCCCCCATTAAACTTAACAAGAAGCTCAAATGCGAGCTCTAGCTCGTCTGTGTTGCTGGATGAGAACAGTACCCTCCCTGGATGGACAGTGCAAGGGACAGTGCAGTATATTACTTCACTTGAACTGCCTGATACCGGACATGCGATTCAGCTCGGTGAAGATGGCAAGATCAATCAGACGTTTATTGCCAAAGGTGATGTTTTGAACTACATCCTCACGTTTGCGCTAATCCCCGGAGGCCAGAACTGTTCAGCCTCTGCTGGTCTCATTGTCTCTGGACCAGACAGCAATGCGGTGTTTTCTTACCGGCATAACTACAGTCAGGTTCCATGGCAGAGCTACAGTCATAGCTTGGGTAGTTGGGGAAATGGTGAGCCTATTAACTTAGTTCTTGAAAGCCAGACAATAGATTCTGATACAAACTCCACATGTTGGCCTGTTGTTGACACATTGCTCATCAAGACTGTTGGTGTCACACTGGTCCAAGACAGTGGTTAGTCATCAAATCTGAGAATGTTTAAATCCGATGAAAAAGACAGATTTTGTTTATATAAAGCTGATATCTTGTAAATTTAGTTGCAAAGACTTATATTCTGATTTTGTTGGTGTAGGTAACCTCTTAAGCAATGGTGGATTTGAATCTGGACCGGGTTTCTTACCCAACTCAACCGAGGGAGTTCTGATTGATGCGGTGCCAAGTCTGATCCAATCAGCATTAAGGCAATGGTCTGTTACCGGAACAGTTAGATACATAGACTCGGAGCACTTCCATGTCCCAGAAGGTAAAGCTGCAATAGAAATTCTGGCTGACACATCTCCATCTGGCATACAGACAGCAACAAGAGACATAAGTGAGGGTTCGAGATACAACCTCACTTTTACATTAGGAGATGCCAACGATGCGTGCAGAGGACATTTCGTGGTGGCTGTCCAAGCTGGATCCACGGCTCAAAACTTCACACTGGAGAGCAATGGGACTGGGTCGGGTGAGAGGTTTGGGTTGGTGTTCGAAGCAGACAAAGCTGCAACACAGATAAGTTTCACCAGCTACTCAGTTACAATAACAAAAGAGGATGTTCTTTGTGGTCCTGTGATTGATCAAGTGATGGTACATCCACTTGGTGGAACAGCCTCAGTAAAGCCCACATGGCTGCTACTTCTTTTCGCTTTGTTGTATGTCACAGTTCTCTGATTAAATCTGTTTGGGAGAGTGATCATAAACAGATCTTTTTGCAAGGAGATGTGATAATCATTCTAGTTTCATGATTATATATAAACACATTCGTCACACATGAATCTTTCACAGATACATTGGGGTACGATCATGGTTTATTTTGCAGTGATACAATCTTAATTTCTACTTTTATGTAGAAAGCACACATACAAAAACACACTTGAAGCCTTGGAATAAGCAGACACCGACTCGCCAATTCCCCGATGTATCTGGGATCTTCTGCAAGGCTTTGAGCTTAGGCAGAACCTGCTTGTTCACAGAGATCCAGCAGGGCTAGTGTCTGTGTCATCGACAATTTTGTTAGTACAAACTAAAATCAGTGGAACAAGGACGGTTGTATCGAATGATTTGCATACCTCAGGGATGGTGAGCTCGAGTCGAAACTTGGGACCATCGTAGTGGTGCAAAACCGGCCTGAAAGCATCCTCTTCCAAAGCTTTGCACACTTTCCTTACACGAATTCTCACCTATTATGTTGTTTTGGGGTCTGTGAATCGATCATTGAGAAAAGATGAAAGACAGAATCTACATCGGAGAAGAGAAATGGAACCTGTGCAGGAAATCTGGATTCTCCTCTGCATTTCTTGTCCTCCCAAGCAGTTGGGTCAATGTTTGAACCTCCAAAGGTTGTTGCCTGTGCAAAACACAGATAAGCAATAATCATTGAGTCATAGAGCAAGTCATGAGCACCATTGAGAAATTAAAGTGCTATAAAGAACAAACCTCAAAAATTCCATGCAACTGATGAGTTGTGTAGTTGTAGAGAAACAGAGGCAGGCCTGGTGTTATCATCCTAACGGAGTCCCTGTATCTTGGAGGCAATCCTGCAGACACAATAGTGGCAGTAGAAGACATAAGAACATATGAAAATGGAGATGTAACCCTTAAATGGACATACTCCAAGATGAATTGAATACCAAAGAGCTGGCGCTTCAGATCTTCCAGCATTGTATCGTTGTTACAGACAAAGACATAACCTCCAAGCACTTCGCTCTTTGGGAGACATTCCGAGGCAGGTAAGGTCTTGAACCTTTTGTCTGCAGCAACATTCATAGAGTCATTGTTGTGAGTGTTGCAAAAGCTGTTACCATCATTGTTGCCTTCTCTGTTGGTGAACTGATTGTAGCTAAATTTGCCTCCGCTCAGGTGTTTCTGGCCAAAAACAAAAGCATTGAACTTGAGCTCTGAGTTCAACATGTTGAAGTTAAAAGTCTCAAACTTGTTCTCTTCTTGAAACCCAAATTTCTCCCTTGGCCTTGTTTCAAATGGACCCTTTGATAGATCAAGATTGTTCGATCGTTCGCCCTTTGATCTAGTCTGGTCGGCTAGTTTAGATGCAGCCATGAACCACTTCTGATCCTCTGAGGCTTTCGATTGTCCTCTGAGCTCATCTCCTAGCTGCCAAAAGCTGCGCATGTTCTCCATCTCCAAAAGCTTTTGTTTGATAGAGAAACCTATCATAAACCCAAACAAAAAAAAAACACTTCGCCAACCAATCCTAAAGATTTAGCTTTTCAATTATAGCAAGTTTTCGCGAGTTAGTGAATCATCCCTTTCGATAGTTTTATCAAAATTTCTCCAAAAGTTTGAAACTTTACACACATTTTACAATACCAGCAATTTCAGAGAGTACCAAGGCGAACGACACTACAGTTAAAAGCAAAGCACTGAGATCTAAAACGAACAGAAAAACAGAGTCCGAACAAGCAGTCTGTAAAAGGAAAGTAAAGAATTGAAATTGAAAACTGGGTTTAAGAAAATTAGCGAAAGCAAAATCTTACCAGAAAGACAAACCCTAGATTGCAGGATCCCTGACTGAGAAGAAGCTGTTTGATTTTAATTGTGTTTTCAATTTTTTGGAGCTTCTTTTTCCCCGACAAGGTTGTAAATCATGGCAGTGTCCTTAATGCCTGAGCAGAGAAAGCTTGGTCAAACAGAAAGCATGCCGTCTATCAACATTGGAACGGTATAATGTTTAGCTACGAAACTCCGAAACGGGATGCAGTTCTAATAAGTCGCATCAAGTAAGCTGTCTTACTGTTACGGTCACGTGAATCTTTTTGCAAATATAATTTATGGGTTTGTAATTGTATTATTTTTTAAATAACTAGTACTACAAAATAAGTTAAGAATAAGGTGTCTAAGCAACAGAATCTGTTCGTGAAATTATGATTATCGAATTACAAAGCTTCTTAGAGAATTGAAGTTGTGAATTTATAAGTTAGTTTTCCAACGATCGATATGAAATATCACTCGTAACTTAAGTACCTTTCTATGACCATTAAAATGTGCATAGGTTAATCCGCTTCAAGAGACTTTTATGGGTCAATATTAAAAACGGGCTCTTTGTTTTCGTATAGGATTGGCTATAAAAGTAAAAATGCCATTAAGATTTGGGCCGAACTAAAAGCTATTACGATTAAGAGTTTCTTACCCGTTATATTAGTTTCCTAATGGCCTATAACTTAATCAACTATGTTCGTCTTTTTCCGAGTTTAATTACTTAAGTGACCAAATTTAGATCGTTTGTTACTCAAATGCATTCTTCAAAAGACCAAGCAGCTAACAATGTTAGTACACAAAGGAACAAATTTTTCTTCACTATCTTCTTACCTCAGACTAGGAGAAACCATAAGACCACGACTAAGTCGTTGGCCCCGGTGCAGACGAAGATTCGGTTCGTTCTTCCCTGCGAACCGACCTTGGAACAAAGGTCAGCCCACGGCCATGGCGACGACCGAAGCTGACATTCGAAGGAGTTGTGTCCGAGGTGGTGAGTGTGGACAGTGCTGAGACAAGACCGTCCATGCTGGCTTTGTCTTCCACTTCCATGGCATCTGACGAAGCTTCTTCTTTGTCTTCTTTATGTTTCAGCTTTGATGCACGTTGCCTCTGATGTTTCTCTCTTTGCTTCTTTGAGGGTTGGGTCTTCTTGAAGAACTCGAATGTCGTTGGGAACTTGTGTTTGTCAACTAAGTGTCGATGCCGGGGTTTGTAGTTCTTGAACTTCAATCCGCAACCTTCCACGAGGCACTCATACTGGCAATTATGTTCATGAGAACAGAGAGAAGGACGATTTAGCATCACATCGCAGGTGAAGGGTAACAAGATTTATTCAAAGCGATGACAGGAGCGCTATCACAGTCACTAATAGTTTCAGCTCTGCCTCGAAACGCTATTTATAGTTGCAGAAGGAGATAAAGAGTATACAGTGCATACCATGTCATAACCCCGAGCAACTTTAGCTTGAAAGAAAGAGTCATGTGCTTCGGATATGTGGATACTTAGTAAGCGAGAAGTAGGATAGACCCTTGAGCATACTGAACAAGACGCAGTGTGCCGTGCCTTATAGTGATCTTCAAAATTGTCCAAAGATTTCAGGCGCTCAGGGCAGCCAACGATGGGACACGAGATTCTTCTGCTCAAAACAATCAAGCTCATGACCATCATAGAGAATTGCCAAAGTTGGAACTGAAACTAGTCTACATAAACTGATCAGTAACATAATAATCATTGCTATATATTACTGGTCGCCACTTCAAAGGCGGGTATTGAAAGAGAATTACTTACATAGCAGTGATTCAATTCATGGCCACTTGATTACTATATTTGCTAGAACACACTACTAACACATGTATACTGCACGGTAAACAATCAGATGTAGGAGAAATGACACGAAGCCAGATTCATCAATAAAAAAAAGACGGTTCAAAATATTTAGCTTCAGTACCCCCATCACGAGAATAACACATCAAAAACCAATGTAAAAAGCATTAAACTCTCGTAAGCAATAATCTAAACTGCAAATTATAGTCATTGGCATAGTTGATTGAATTTGTTATACATTACTAACAGAAAACAATCACAGCCAACGAGCTCATCAGTGAAGAATGATAAAATACCTGCTTTCGGTTTCGACGAATTTCTGCAGATGGTTGATTTCATCTTCTGTTAAATCCAATGCCACCTGTATATTAAATCCTCCTTAGGACTCAATTCTTCCGAGCAATATACATTTTGTAGATGATAAAACAATCTACAGCATAAGACTTATACAATGATTGGTCAAACATCATATAATTTCACGGTAATCGAAATAGAACAATGAGATGATATAGTGGTTTTATACAAATTGACAAGCCAAGCCAGACCTAGTTAAAGGCCAAAAAAACTCGAAAAATTCTTCCCAATTGAAATCCGCCATTACAGAATAACCAACAGATCGAAACCGAATAAGTATCACTACGGAGAGGAATTCCCAAAAAACGACTCCGGAGACAATGATAGAAACTTCGACCTTAAAAATAGCTTCGATTTTGGCCAAAAGCAAAATAACATCATCAATGAGTGCCTATTAGGTTAAACGATAAGCTCGTAAGGTCCAGAAACCGAGAAAACTCTTCGATTGGGGAAATCGATCATGCAGAGTAATCCCTCAGAAACAGCATTACAGAAGATTAGATCGATTCAGATGCCAGAAGGAGTACCTGTTTAGCAAGTAGTTCGCGCTCGACATTTCCAGATGCAAAGAAGGGCGAATCGGGAGGAAATCTTCGTCGGATAGGATTCCAGTACGGAAATCCGGCGACCGTGTCTACCGCCATGCCCATAGCCATCGCCTCCAAAGCAGAAGAAATTCAAAAAAATTTCGTTTTCGTCTCACAAACATGAAACTAAAAGCAATCCGACTGAACATTTCCTCTTGCTCCGGTTTATTTCTGGATCCTTCTCGGATTATGTCGTATCCACTTTACATTCGCCCCAACTCAGGCCCACGTCAAGGAAACAAAAAATAAATAATTACTTAGAATAAATAATTTTAGAGAAAATGATTAAAAAAATCTACTTTCAATAAATACCTAATTTTTTTTTAAATCATTTTATTTTTTCTAAAATAGAAAACTCCACAAATAAGTACCAAAATTTTTAAAAGGTATTCGTTTAAAACTTTAGATGTTAATTCATCAAATTTTCAAAACTCCATTTTTAATCTCGTAATGAAGGATGGCGTGGCATAAGTAATTGATAAAACTGAATAAAACTGAATTGTTTCACTGAACCAAATATATCATAAACTATGATAACTTAAACTAAGCATTTGAGTGATAAGTTATGAGAGATAAATGTTGTTTTCTTCTTGTCTCAATTGATTTTGGGAATAAAAAGGTATCAACGACAGAGATATGCAATGTAGAAAAATATTGTTCACAACAAAGGTGATCGAATGCTCTATATGACCAATACTTATTAACTTTCCAAACTTATGAGAATCAGAATGACAATACACATTCCAATGGAAACACATAACAAATTACGATAAAGAGAATGCTTAGATTTATACTCTCCGAGTCATTTCTTCATGTTTCATACTCAAAGATATTCAAACACAGCTGTTCATTATCATTCTGCGGCTCTCTATTTCTAGCATATATCCACTGAAATTTGTCATGTACTTCTATCATTGTTACTTTTTATCATCCATAAATACAACTAATATCTTTCCACCTAAAAATCCACATGATTTCCCTCACTATATCTTTGGCAGCCATAAAATTATCGTCCTAAATTTGAATATGTCCAAACTTTCTTTACAATAACCGGTAAATTACAACGGCACATCACCTATGTCTTCATTGTCATTTTTGCTTAAATCCCAAAATTGATAGAGCATGATATTTCTTCATGCTAATCCAACATGTGTTTGCCATAGTTTGACATTGAGATGGACAAATTACTCCGATTTCAGATCAAAATCGAAAAAATTGTTTTTAAGGTCTTTTCCCCAATAATCGATTTGAAGAGCTGATAAAGAGACGATTTACCTTAAAAATAATTATCTTATGTTGTTTTCTATTTGACTTAAGATTAATTTTAAATTTTCATGGTTTGATTCAGTTAAGAGAAACATTATCGGTTTTATTCAATTCTCCCAATTGCATATGTCACGTCATTCATTGTTAACGGATTAAAAAATGGCGGCTTTATCATTTGACGAAACTAACATTTGAGGTTCTAAATGAATATTTTTTTTTTAAAAATTAGTATTTATTTATGGCGTGTTCTTTTTTAGAGGAATAAAATGATTTCTGAAAAATTTTAGATAATAAATAAATATTTTTAAAAAGTATATATTTTTTAATCATTTTCCCATAAATGTACTATGAATAAAAAAAATTGCTAGAACAATTTAACTAGACTAATTTACCCATGCATCAATGGAAAAAAAAAATTCTAGTTGAGATATTTTAAAAACTTTCTATAGATAAAATCATCAATGTAATTAGTTCAGGTCTTATATGTTTGTTGTTTGTACTTTGTACACGTGCCCATAGTATTATATATGGATATAAGGCCGTCTTTTAGACATGCGAGTGAAGCAGTCATGGTCCATATTCAAATACAAAATTTTCTGTAAATTTTTTTAACTATATATAAAATGGGATCTATATTTATAAAAAACCTATTTTATTGTATTACATATACATGTTTAGTATAAATTTGAACATGACTGCATGCAGGGGCAGATTTATGTTATTCAAGATGGGGCAGTTGCCACCAATAAATTTTTGAATTTTGTAAAAATTTCTAAAAAATTAAATCAATTGCTCCCAATAAAAAAATCTCTTTTGCCCCTATAAATTTTTGTGTCCACTTAACCAAATCTACGTTAACTAAGTTATGGTAATCGAATTTTCTATATGTTTGATTTCCTATAATTTAACAGCTTTTTCTACAATTTTCAATCCAAATATAAATAATTGATTTAATCAATACAATAAAAACACAAGTGTCTCTCCTAAGACTACATTTTCAATCATTTTAGAGCTATCACATCATCAAAAATCATTTTCTTTAAAACCTAATTACAATATTTTAATAATATACCTCAGCAATTTGTTTTGTCCACATCATTGAAAAAAAA
The DNA here is from genome assembly GCA_900406555.1 of Pseudoturritis turrita. Taxonomy (NCBI): domain Eukaryota; kingdom Viridiplantae; phylum Streptophyta; class Magnoliopsida; order Brassicales; family Brassicaceae; genus Pseudoturritis; species Pseudoturritis turrita. The sequence goes on from OVBL01000426.1 coordinate 147,444, forward strand.
AAAAAAAAACATCAACATATGACATCGGTCTATTGGAAAAACCTACATGTAATGGGAACCAATAATAAATTTACATCTGTCAAGAAAGTTTTTTCTAGGTGATAAACAATTAAAAATAAAAAAATGAAAGAAGTTTTCGCTCCTTACCAAAACGTCTCTCTAACGTTTTTTTGCATTTTTAGTTCATGTATTTGGACAACTTTTGCTTCATCATCATTTCAACAAAGAAGATAGAGAGTTAGAACATGACAAAAATAAATGTTTTATGGGAAATAAAGTCAGAACACGAGAAAAAATTCTCATAATAAACTTGTTTTACATTCTCACGAAAACCAAAAGACTAGGTGTATTTATGAGAACCTTAATCCCTAAAAAAGTAATCATAGAACCGGAAACGACCAATTTTACGCGGGAAAGAGCTCGACCTGCAGCAACGGCGCTAGAAGTCATGGCAAACTAAGAAACGAAACAATCAATTACAAAACATGGAGAGGATAGATGATATGAATGGTTTATGGCTACGCTTTGCTCTCTCCATTCTAAATGGTACCTTCCGCATTTTTTTCTTTTTTTCCCTTGCTAAAGATTATGTTCTTTAGCTTATTTTGTCAGTTTCGAAGAATCTATATATCAGCCATTTGCTAACCATAATATATTTGATTTGTACCAAAACCAAAAAAATTGTTCTGTTTTTCTTCGGCTCTTACCATCATTAATTGGTTCTCTTAAGGCAATGGCGTATATGAAAGCACTACGTGATTATGGAACCATTCGGAAAGACACTAAACTGGTCATGTTTACAACTTTTGAAAATCTTCTAATTTAATGGAACTTTGAGTACCTAGGTTATACAAAATCTCTGAGGTATTTTCAAGTGTTTAGGTCATACTAAACACTAGACACTATGTTTTTCTTGTACTAAGTTTTTGTTCGTTGGATGTACTTGAAGGAGAAGAAGATTACGAAATAGCAGGTGTCTTAAATCTTAAATCACGGTGCCACAAGCGATATAAATTAAAATTTTGGGACTAAGTTATGGTTTGTGTGGAATTGGATTTGTAAAAAGATGAGTTTGGGGAAAGAAAGCGAGAGGAAGTCGGTTGATTTAGTGTGGAAAAAATGAAGCTCTTTTTATTGATGAAATTTTGGAAAATAACAGTGAATAAGAGAAGAAAAATGTAACAAATTCAAGAACATAATTAGATAACAGATCATATGCGGGTAATGTCCATTAGTTCTCTATAACAAATATTGGAATCTGATGTTAATAAATGTGGGAGGGTTTAGCAAATTGGAAACTTGAAAGAGAAAACATACACAAAGTTTAACAAATTGGACTGGACATGAGAGTTGGGAATATATGCAAATTAAGAAAACATGTACTTGATCATGTTATGAAAACATGATTTTACTCTCAATTTACATTTTGATTTGATCCATTTTTAAACAGTTTCATTCAAAATCTAATATAACATCAAATATATTCATTTTTATCTGTTTTTATTTATAAAACATAATATTTTATAAATACAAACAAACAAAAAATTACAAAAAAGTCCGCAGCGTAGCGCGGATACTCATTTAGTTCTTTTAATTTATAGCAATATCTCTTATGTCCAAATTTAAGTAGTTTATCACATTATCATTTATTTCCCTTTTTATCAACTCGAAAGTTGATTCGTAATCCCGTTTCTTCTCATAGTTATGGTGAATTATTATCATATTTTTGGTAATTGGTGTCTCTATAATTTTCTTATATTTTGTTAGCAAATATTTATGTTTTTATACAACAATTTAATTAAGACGTTAATTCAAATTTTTTTATGTTTTAAATATTATATTTTGATTCTTTTAAATATTATGGGTTTCTTTGTCAAAAAATTAAGATTTTCTAAAAAAAATTATATTATATTAAAAATATTAGGTTTATTTTACTTCTTTTTCCTATATTATAGGGTGTACATATCATACATACTAATAGTTTAAACTATATATATATTTTTAATTATTTTATATTTCGCATAAAAATATTTATATTTTATAGATATCGATTTTCCCATCTTACAAAAAAAATCTTAGATCCGCCACTGACGGTATGTATCGGTCCCTACAATGAGCTTATACCCTTACACCACGCTAACGTTATTTGATTTTTTTTTGTAGAAAATTGTAAAGATTAAGCAGAGAAATCATCGTCTTGCCCTTACACCACGCTAACGTAATTAGATTTTTTTTTTGGGTAGAAAATAACACTTTAACCATCAGCAATTTGAATAGTTGTTAAAGTAGAATCATTAAAAACAAAAAACAAGTGGGGGTGTGATATGATACCAAAAGAATGCTGTGTTAAAATAATTAAAATTAAATATTTTATTATATAAAGTTTGATGCGTTAAACTTTGTAATTAACACGATCGCGACATGTCTCAGTTGGTCGATCAGATATTAGCACGTATTAATTTTGTTTCCAATTAGATTTTGCCACATGTCAAATAAATTTTCTTTTAGAAAAAACTTATATATTTATATTTATCAATTAGATATTTTGATTTTAAATAGAAACTAGATTAGGCCCCGTGCTTTGCACAGGTAAGTAAAGTTTACAAAATAGTTTATTTAAAAGTAAAATTATGATTTATATATTATTTGTGAATTTTGATTATGTCTAAGTTTTGAAGAAATTTGACTGGTTTTCTTAATTTAGTCACATGAATAAATTTGATATTGATATGGTTTTCCATTCATAAATTCATATGTGGATTTTGTGGTGCAGACTAAAAAAATAATTTCTAAATCTATATGTTCGTCATTCGATATTTAGAATTAGTAAACATTAAGATAGATTGTCATTCCAAAAAATCATCATAAATATTATTGTTATGATAATTTTGTTTGTTTTTAAGAATATTTCTTGGAAAAATACTCGCTCCAAGATAATAATTCTCGATAAACCTATTTAGAGTGGGATACATTTCTATTTTTGGTTGAATGATAATTAAATTAGATTTTGAGTTTTTGGTAAGATATTTCAATAATTGCATGGAAAAGAGGTTAATTATAGTAGTTACCAAAATTTTAAAATATTATTATTTTAATGGTATTCGATTTTTTTTTTTGAATTTAGATGTCAAAAAGTCTTAGTATGATTTATTTAATAATATTCTGATTTTTTATGTTTTGGTTATATATTCGATTGTTTATATAATTATTTGAGAAATGAATTATTATTATGATTCTTAAATTAAATTAAATAAAAATTATTCAACAATATATGTCATATATAATGTAAATAAGTTTCATACTTCATAAAATTTCATACTTCATATATTAATGAGCATTTTAGTAATTTCATAAAAAATTATGTGTTAATTTGATTACAAACATATAATTTTGTCTATTATTATGTTGCATAATAATAAAAGTCCGGAAGATAATTTTTTTTAATAATATTTTTGCAATATATTTTATACTGTGTAAATATATATAATTAAATTTTGTAAGTTTAGGATAATTATAAGCGTAATAATATAGGTTTTTTATATACAAATTCATATTTATTTAATTGGTAAGTTTTTTTTCCGAAAAATACTCCTCAATTAATATATAAAGATTTAAATGGAAGTTTAAAATTATGTTTGGTAATGAATATATATTTTGTTTAGCAATGAGTATAACCGAATTAAATAAAAAATTTAAAAATTTAAAAAAATTGTGTTGCTGACACGTCAGCAAAAATTGCTTCCAATACTTCTCTTTTAATATATAGAAGATAGATAAGGCAAAAATCAAGCACTTTTTCTCATTAGAATATGATATTCTCATATTTTACATCATTTTGATATGTTTTCATCATGTTTTCATCCGCATTTGCATATCATCTAGGCATTCCTAGGAGCATTTGCATCTCTTTTTTGTTTTATAGGTTTTGAGGTGGTTATCCCGCTTCGAGGCAATTTGGAGAGCATTTGGTATGTAAAGTGACGGAGATTCAAGAGGGAACAAAGATGGATCAAATGGATGCAAGAAGGAGTCAAGATAAAGGCAAATGAGTGAACAAAATATTGAATTGACAGCCCCCATACGGTGGCTCCATACCGAGGGTCAGACCTCGGTATGGAGTGATGGAGAAGTGATAAATTTTGAGCCAATATTCCAGCGTCCATACGGTGGCTCCATACCGAGGGTCAGATCTCGGTATGACCCCTCCGAAAACCAACTTCCTTTGACCCTACCCGGATCAAGAAGGGTCGACTCGATTCCGTTTTATTTTGATATAAATAATATTTTGGACTCGTAAAAATCAAAGTTTCCTTTCCTCTAGAGTTGGATTTAGATCCAAACTCCTCTTTTGATATTTTGGATTTATCTTCAACATCTCATGCCACTTTAGAGAATGATTCTTCAAACTCTTATCTCTTATCTTTTTATTTATGCATTTTTATTATGTTTATGTCTTTTTCTTTGTTTTTCATCATGTTTAGTGATTAGTCTTTAGTTGGATCATGGGTAATGCTATATTATGATGATTTGATGGTTAGATGATGATGATTTAGGTTGATATTTGTTAGATATTTCACTTAGGTTGAGCTTAATGCTAGTTTGGACTTTATCACTCAAAATCTAGACTTTAGGCATTTCACGCCTGTAAGGTATTTGCCAAAATGTTTGAATCAAACCTTTTGTGAGCTTTACATACATAGCCAATAGAAATTGATGATTAGGGTGTTTAGTGAACTAATTTGATTTTTTATTAATGCTCATTGATTATCTAATTGTAAACGGAAGTTTATGATTAGCATCTCTTTTTGTTTTATAGGTTTTGAGATGGTTATCCCGCTTCGAGGCGATTTGGAGAGCATTTGGTATGTAAAGTGACGGGGATTCAAGAGGGAACAAAGGTGGATCAAATAGATGCAAGAAGGAGTCAAGATAAAGGCAAATGAGTGAACAAAATATTGAATTGACAGCCCCCATACGGTGGCTCCATACCGAGGGTCAGACCTCGGTATGGAGTGACGGAGAAGTGATGAATTTTGAGCCAAAATTCCAGCGTCCATACAGTGGCTCCATACCAAGGGTCAGATCTCGGTATGACCCCTCCGAAAACCAACTTCCTTTGACCCTACCCGGATCAAGAAGGGTCGACTCGATTCCATTTTATTTTGATATAAATAGTATTTTGGACTTGTAAAAATCAAAGTTTCCTTTCCTCTAGAATTGGATTTAGATCCAAACTCCTCTTTTGATATTTTGGATTTATCTTCAACATCTCATGCCACTTTAGAGAATGATTCTTCAAACTCTTATCTCTTATCTTTTTATTTATGCATTTTTATTATATTTATGTATTTTTCTTTGTTTTTCATCATGTTTAGTGATTAGTCTTTAGTTGGATCATGGGTAATGCTATATTAGGATAATTTGATGGTTAGATGATGATAATTTAGGTTGATATTTGTTAGATCTTTCACTTAGGATGAGCTTAATGCTAGTTTTGACTTTATCACTCAAAATCTAGACTTTAGGCATTTCACGCCTGTAAGGTATTTGCCAAAATGCTTGAATCAAACTTTTTGTGAGCTTTACATACCTAGCCAATAGAAATTAATGATTAGCGTGTTTAGTGAACTAATTTGATTTTTTATTAATGCTCATTGATTATCTAATTGTAAACGGAAGTTTATGATAATTAGGTGATTAAATGAAGTGATTAGTGCCATAGAAGTGGATTAGTCATATCTGTGAGTTTCATGTTCTAGGATGATGTTTAATGCAATATTTTGAATCATTGTTGGGTTGTTAATCCATTCTTATGATAGTTAAACCCATGGTCCAATGTTTTATCTTGTTTATCTTCTTGCATTTCGATTTCTTGCTTTTCTTAGCTTTTAAATCAAACAAAAACCCAAAAATATTTGCTAGATTAGTTCGTTTCTCGCATCTCTAGTGTGCAAACTTTAGTCCCTTGGGATCGACCTTTAAATACTACCTCGGTGTACCATGCACTTGTGGTTTTATTTGAGGCTTTAAAAATTTTAAAGCTTCGATCGCCTATTGGATCTTTGCTCCATAGTGAAGATAAAATAGTGCGCATCAAGATTTTGGCGCCGTTGCCAGGGAGATTGTGCAATAGCCATCAAAAATATAATATTTGAATCGCTTAACTTAATCGATTGTTTGGATTCTTAGTGTAGTTATTCCGATCTCCCTTGGTTCGACCTTATGTTATGCTACAACAACTAGAGTGTGTTGTAAGCAAGGTCTAGGTACAAATATAATTTGACTCACATCAGAATATTCTAATACACATAAAAATCTTTTGAGTTTGAATAAACTTAGGTTTGCATACCCAAATCTTCAAGGATTATAATATTTCACATTTATTTAAACACTTTTGTGCTCCCTCCATCTTTTCACCAAACGATTTAAAACTTCAATAATTTCTTCCAGAAAATTTGTTTTGGTTTTTTCATCAGGAAAATATTGATTACTATCTTATTCAATAGGTGTGATAGAATACGACGATCTATTTTAGTTTTCTGAGTGTTTACAGCATAGATATCATCACATAAACAATGACTACTCAAGTCCAAAAATCAACATAAATTATCTAACAGATTTTGACACGTGTAAAAAACTTTTTTCCAATTAGATTTAGCCGCATGTCAACAAAGTTTTTATCTATCTAAAAAATCTAATATCATTATTTTTAAAATAGTAAAAAGCCAACGTCCAATTAAATTTAGCTACGTGTCAAAAGAGTTTTTATCTATTTAAAAAAAATTAATATCAATATTTGTAAAATAGTAAAACGTTAACGTAATTTAAATAGAAATAGAAAAAAACTAATTATTTGGAAATATGTAATAAAATTTACTTAAAAATCAAATAATATTAAAAAAAAAAAATAAGAGAATCAAATTAGATAAATAATTGGTAGGCTTCTCTATCAATGGTTTCATATCAACTTTCTCAATCTAATTTTATTTATTTTTATGGGGTGATCTAATTTACTTTCCACTTTTGTGTTTGGTTTCTTTTTGACGGGTTATAAAATATTAAAAAGTAAAAGTATCTTATTTTGTAAAGCTTGATTCGTCTACTTTGTAATTAATCTGATCGCGACATGTGTGAGTCAGTTGATCAGATTTCTACACGTGTAAAATAATTTATTTCAATTAGATTTAGCCACATGTCAAAAGATTTATCTATTTAAAAATAATTATATCATTATTTGTAAAATAGTAAAAAGTAAACCTAATTTAAATAGGAATAGAAAAATCTAATTATTTGGAAATATATGATATAAATTTAAATGAAAATCAAATAATAATAAAAAAATATAAGAATAAAATAGATAAATAAATGTTAGACTTCTCTATCAATTAATTTACTTCATGGGGTGATCTAATTTTGTTTTTTCATTTTTTTTTGTTTGGCTTTTTCACGGGTTATAAAATATTAAAAAAGTAAAAATAATTCAAATATAAATATGAAAATAAATTCATCAACATTTTCCAAAAAAAAATAAAAAAAAATTGAGTAGTAAAATAGTAAAAAAGTATACCTAACTCAAATAGGAATAAGAAAAACTAATAATTTGAAAATATGTGATAAATAATTGTAAATCAAATAACAAAAACATCAAAATAAATAAATAAATGTTATGTTTCTCAATCAGTGGTTATGCATCAACGTTCTCATTTTTATTTTATTTACTTTAACGGGTGATCTGGTTTTGTTTTCTACTTTAAATATTTCATTTTTTCATTGGTTTATAAAATATTAAATTACAAACCCTATGCGGGTCCTAAATCTAGTATCCTATATATATTAATAGAGGAGACATTAGGGAGAAAAATCCAATGTGTCACTCAATGAGCAATTTAAGGGATACATCATTTAATTTTAACAAATCAGAATATTTCAATAAAAAAGACATGCCATGGTGGAAATCTCTACATATTCTCATTAATTTTATACAGAAATTCTGAGATATGCCACTTCTCAACTGCCACTTTGCAAAAATATCACTGTTTAAAAATCTTTACAAGCGTGCCACTCTATTTTTTCCATATCCCCATATTACCATTTGACCATTTTAACCTAAAGTTTTGTATTGATTTTTTTAGATCTTGCCTCCCAACTCGAGAATTCCTCTAAAATCGCCGTTTCCGATCTCAAATCTCTCTGTCTCCGATCTTAGATCTCTCTGTCTCCGAACTCCGTCGCGATCTCCTCTGAGAAGATTCAAGAAAGAGTTGTTGTTGATCTGGTGGTGCGTTTAACGAAGAACATGGATCTAAGATTAGATCTGAGATTGGATCTGGTGGATTTGGGAAGAAGAAAAGTTGTTTAGCCCGATTAATGACCCGGTTTGTTGAAGATCCGACCTGTGTTAGGTCAAGAACGGTGAAAAGTCAACTTCCAGGTAATATCCAGGGAATGTAGAAAAAGAAGAAGGAGGAAAAGAAAACGCAATCGCGGAAGAAGAAGAATTGGAAACGCTTTTGAATAGCTTATAAAACATTTTAAATACCTTATAAAACCTTTTAAATAGGGTTTAGTTTTGAAGGTAATAACACTTGGAGTGTTTGCAGGATGAGTCTTTTAAATATAAAACCTTTTAAATACCTTATAAAACTTTTTAAATACCTTATAAAACATTTTAAATAGGTTATAAAACATTTTAAATACCTTATAAAACCTTTTAAATACCTTATAAAATTGTTTCAAAACATTATAAAACATTATAATACCTTATTGTTTCTTATGATGCTTTACTTTGTTGTTTACATAGTCTGATCAATTCTTACACGAATACTTTTGTTATTGTTTTGTCTATGTTGATGCATAAACTTCTGATAGCACTTGGAGTGTTTGCAGGAGGAGTCTTTTAAATACCTTTTAAGTACCTTATAAAACCTTTTAAATACCTTATAAAATATTTTAAATACCTTATAAAACTGTTTAAAAACATTATAAAACTATTAAAAACTCATAAAACACTTTTGTACGCAGTTACAGAGATCAATCGTCTCCAGCTTTAGAAGATGTCTATCTAAGAGAGATTCTAACATCAAAATTAGGTTATAAAACATTAATTATGTTTTAAAACTTACAAAATATTTTAATTACAAAACTGTAAGAAAAAAATAAGGATCAAAAAGAAGAACATCGTTTGATAAAATTAAAAGAAAAAAGTAGAAGAAGAAGAACATTCAACAACAAATTAACCCAGATTAAAATCAACCCCAAATTAACAAATTGAAATTTACCCCAAATACAACCCATATTTATTACTACATTCAACAAAATCGAATAAAAATCCTAGATCTGTAACCCAAATCGAATAAAAACCCCTAGATTTGTAACCCAAATCGAATCAAAAACTCATATCTGTAACACAAATCAAATAAAACCAGATTTGCGAGAATAAAAAACCAGATCTGTAACAAAAAAATGACAAAATTCGATCTAGATCTAGATCGATATGCGAGCGAGAGAAAGCGAGAGAAAATCAGAGATCGACGATGAGAGATCTGAGCGTGAGAGATCTCCAACCCAGAGAGATCGACAAGAGAGAGAATCAGAGATCGACGAGGAGAGATTTGAGCGTGAGAGATCGCCAACCCAGAGAGATCGACGAGAGTTGAGAGAGAGAGAGAGAGAAAAGAGAGAAAAAAACAAAGTTTGATTCATGGCTTTTCTGATAGGGATAAAGTAGACAATTTGTTTGTAAAAAGTGGCACAAATGAAAATGGCCAAATGGGAGTAGCACGCTTGTAAAGTCATTTTCAAATGTGGCATTTTTGCAATTATCCCAATTTTATAACATAAGTCCATTAATACATTTTTTACAAATTTAAGCACAACTAAATATATTTTAGATTTGCCATATCTATTTTTAATTTTTATGATATATTAACAAAAACATTATTATTATGAAGATCAATTTAGACGGAAAAAATGAATATCAATTTTACACTTAAAATATATTGAAATAAATAACATTTGTATATTTTTAATCAATTTTACACATAAAATATTAAAACTAATGACATTTAACATATATTTGATCAAAAGTATTTAACTTTATTACATTTATGCACAAGATATATCATTTTGTACGTTTATAGATACTAGAAATCATATGCTTTGTTATACACGTTTAATATTAAAAATTTATATATGTTAAAATCGATTCGTCAATCTATTTAATCATTTAATCCCGCGCATGGCGTAGATAAAAAAATCTAGTTAAATGTTTTATTTGAATATCGGCTTCAATATAAGAACCGTTGAGCTAAAGTTGATGACCAAAATTAGAACGATATTCGCTGAATTTAAGAGACCAGTCAATATCATTATCGTATTAGGATGAACAAAGACTACTTTTCTGTCTCATCTTTTGAATTTAGTTTATCCATTTTGTGTTTAACGACAATACATTAGTTAGTGATTTCTACATTTAATCAAGAATATTATTTTTAAATTTCCATGCAGATGACTGACCTAATGATGTTTGTTAAAATGTCACTCTCAATAAAACCCCTTAACTCAAGAAATGTCCTCGCTTAAGTAAAAGTTGAGAATATCCCAGTTGTAAAATTCTGGCATTCATCTGTGTATATGACTAGGTTTTAATTATTGAAACTAAACATATGTATTCAATTTCTATAACTTTTTCATTAACAAAAAAAAACACATATTGTATAAAATAGATCCAGCGGCTATAGTTATATCCGGTGGCATATCGGAGGGGGTCCAAAAAGCATATTGTTGTGATCCTTTATATTCAAGAGAGGACCGTTTTGAGAGCAGAGTTTAAACTTTAAAGATAACAAATAAATTAAAGGAGAAGGATCGATCAAGATGGATACTCGTAGCCATGGTTCAACAAAACACATGATGATATGGTTCCTCTTGGGGATGTTGTTCTTTTTCATGCTGGTCGAGTCAGATGCTAAATTGTCTGAAAATTTCTACGCTTCGACATGCCCTAACGTGGAGCTCATCGTTCAGCAGGCGGTTACTACGAAATACCAACAAACTACCATCACGGCTCCGGCAACGTTACGAATGTTCTTCCACGACTGCTTCGTCGGTGTATGTATAGGCTTGTTTGTGTTCTTGAAATTTTCTTGTGTTTTTTTTCTTTCTATTTTTGGTGTTATAAAAGTTGTGATGACGTTTGTTGGTGACTATATAGGGATGTGATGCTTCTGTGTTGATAGCATCTGAGAATGGAGACGCGGAGAAGGACGCGCCGGACAATTTATCCCTTGCCGGAGATGGATTCGACACCGTGATTAAGGCTAAACTCGCTGTCGAAGCTCAATGTCCAGGCGTTGTGTCATGTGCCGATATTATGGCTCTAGCCGCTAGAGACGTCGTCGGCCTCGTAAGTCAAACGCTCCGTGACTTTTCATTTTGATTCGCCTAAGTAAAAATCATTAACCATGTGATATTGACAGGCTGGTGGACCGGGGTTTAGGGTGGAGCTCGGGAGACGAGACGGGCTCGTGTCGCAAGCGTCTAGAGTGACCGGGAAGTTACCTGGACCAGAGCTTGACGTTAAAGGTCTGGTCGAGATTTTTGCTAGTAACGGGCTTTCAATGACCGACATGATTGCTCTCTCAGGCGCGCACACAATCGGATTCTCTCATTGCGACCGTTTCGCTAACCGTCTCTATAACTTCTCAACGTTCATGCCCGTGGATCCCACGCTCGACCCGGCCTACGCACAGCAGCTGATGCAAACTTGCCCTCGAGTCGGCTCGGATCCCAGCGCGGTCTCAAACCTGGACCTAACCACCCCAGATGTTTTCGACAATAGCTATTTCAAGAACCTCGTGGCTCGGAAAGGCCTTTTCGCTTCCGACCAAGTTCTGTTTAACGATCTCTCGTCTCAGTCCACGGTTTTCAGGTTTGCTAACAACGCCGGGGAGTTCAATGCCGCTTTTACTTCCGCTATGAGGAAGCTCGGCCGCGTCGGAATTAAAGTTGGGAACGAAGGGGGGATTCGTAGGGACTGCTCTGCTTTCAACTAACTTTATCGAAAAAGTTTGTTTAAACCATAAATTCTCAAGCTTTTGATTTATGCTTTGCTATATTAAAAGGTCAATAATCCACAATGGAACCAGTGAAATTGTAGTTGCAAAGCTATTTCTCAGGATTACTCAGACTCCAAAAGCATTATTTGAAAAACAAGCCCATTGAAAAATTATTTTTATTTATGGAGTTTCTAAAGATCTTTATGTAACTATTACCCATCGTAGATATTGCCGCGGATATGAATCGAAAAAACATACAAATCAAACACAAAATTGAACAACGACAAAAAAATCAATACAGAAACAAAACCTGTATCGGAGAATGGAAGACAAAACCAAAGAATAAGAAGCTGAGCACGACCTTATATATATAAAAAGAACAAACAGATCGCTCAGGCGCGGGTCTTGCCATAGAGATGGGTGTAAACGGGCTTGGTACGACGCACGAGAATCATACTCAAGACGCAAGCGAGGATGCAGAATCCAGACATTATGAGTGACGTCAAGAAGTAACAGATGGAACCTTCGCATCTAAGGGCGTCATCCGGATTAAAAACAGATCTGTGTGCTTGCCGTTCTGCTTCCCGGTCGTAGATGGTGCTTGCAATCAGACCCGAGAAGACTAGGGACCCGGCCGGGTTGGCCAGTGTCAGGAAATTGTATAAAGCTCCAAACTTTTTCAGGCCAAAGAGCTCAGAGGCAGTAGCTGGGACAATTGCCCAGTGAGCACCATACCCGAGTCCAATCAATAGTGTGCCAATGTACATCGCTCCAGGCCATCCGAACGCAAAGAAGACGTGTCCCACAGACATTACTACCTGAGCCACGGCCATTGCTACCGGCCTTGGGTATGCGTAGTCCCTGCACCATCATTCAAACCAAAATCAGAACAGAGCACAAATAAACATAGATGAAATCCGCAGATCATACGACTAAAGTTATTTGGCTTTCCGCGAGATCAAACCTGACAATGAGCTCAGAGAAATAACCGCCGCCAATACGTCCAAGGAAGTTCCATATGCTAATCATAGACACAAACACATGAGTGTTATCATAACCAAGAGACTGACTCATTTGACCAAGATTGTCAATTACTGTCAAACCAGAACCAGAACCGAGCAGCAGGGAGAAGAATATCAGCCAAAAGTCGGCCTTCACCAGTGCCTGCGTCAGAGTAAAATCTTCCCCTCTGTGTGGCCCTCTCCGTCTCTTCACCCGTATCGCTCCCTCTGCAGCTGCCTGCATTAGCTGTGCTTGCAAATGCGCAATTCTCTTATGTCTCTCTGACGCAGGAAGCAAATCCACACCTTTTGGTTTCTCATCTTCCACTTCACTCAAGATTAGGTCAGGTGTCTCCTGTCCCGGTTCTTGGTCTTGCCGTTTTGGGACAAGAGGTTCTTCTATTGTGTCAACAGGATCGATTGGCTCTGTGAAGAAACTTGTCATGACTGGGACACAGATTGGTACGACAAGAATGACAAACAACACAATGGTGAACGCGGTGATGATGTCGTGGCTAACAACAACGAGATCTTCAATAAGCATAACGGCCATGAGATAGGCAGCGAGCAAAAGGCAGACACCGTAAATGAAAGTAAAGCTGGCTCCATCGGTGGGACGGATCTGCCTGTGACCACCAACGGGTCTGATTAAGAACATGAGTGAAACAATGACAACTGCAGGTGCAACAGCAACCATGAAAATGAGAGAAGCAGGGTCAGGTGAGTTAATCATTGTATATATCTGAGAGAGGATCGCGCCGCCTAGCCCAGCAAACCCCTTGAGGATACCCACCACTGGACCTCGGCTCTTGGGGAAGTTATGAACACCAGAGACTAATGATCCAGTATTGAAGTAAGTTTCACCATTGTTCCCAACGAATATGAGAACACACATCTGAAAATTAGACAGAAATAACAAACAAAATGAGGTTGTGTCAGCACAGAATATACTAATTCTCTAACACTTTCCCTACTAATCCAACCAATCTACTACATTATCATAGGAAAGGCTAACAAAATTCCCAGAAACAGAACGATTTCAACGAAAGCAGAACAAGAGATGAACAGGGAACCAAAAAGTGGAATTTGTCATAGATTCGAGTCATTTGACAACGACGTCTCTGTAAACCAAACAAACTTAAAAAAAGCAAACTTTCTCCGAGAATCTCCAACACATCCTTGAAAGCGGATTTTATTAGAAAGTCTGCAACTTTTTTTTCTCATCAGTACCCAAAAACTTTTTCCCCCAATACAAACTATAATCAGATGAATCTAAAGGACCACACAGAGATTTTTCAAACCGAGAAATTAAAAAAAAAAGAGAAAGAAGAATCATTTTTCAGAAATACTCACAGCCCATAGCGGCAGAATCGGTGCTCGGCCGGTGACGATAAGCCAAACCCATCCGTAACCGACGAGATTCTGAATAGCACCGACGAGAAGAGCGGCCCAGAGAGGCAAAATCTCGGAGAGGGTCCCGGCGAGGAATCCGACACTATCGCCGAGATCCTTGGCGACTCCAAGTCGGGAAAGCTCCTTCTGGTTGTAGTTTAAGGAGCTTTTGATCACCGGAGAAATGCTTCCGAACAAGTAACCGATGCCAGCGCAAGACTGTATCCACATGGCAGCCACGAAGACGAGCCATCTGTTGTTTATGAAAGACACAAACTTTTCTCGCGTAGTCGACGCCATTGAAGAAATGATTTCTGGGTTTCCGTTATTATTCTCTCCGACACCCGAAAATCCGGGAAGAATCAGATCAAAGGACGGTGAAATCTGTTGTCCTGGAATGGAAAACAAATAGAACTTTTTCTTTTCTTTCTTTCTTTTTTGAGTATTTGTTTTTGTCTATCTGTCTCTTTGTTTATACGATTTTATCCTTCTTATATAGTCTTATTTTGGAAAACACTACGATATCTTTTTATATAAAGAAGAATGCACTCAAAATTATAATCATTAGATCGTGACATATGTTATTTTAATTGAGATGATAACACGTGTTAATATATTAACGTATAAAATTAATTTTAATTTAAATAATATTTCCTTTTTATCTAAAAATTAAAAGAAAAATACATCATCGCAAAAAAAAAAATGTCATAACGTAACCAAAAAAGTCAATGTCCTTCTGTAAAAAAAAATTGTCATTAAAAAAAGGGAAAATTTGTAAATAAAATGTCAAAAGGAAAATTTGTAAAAAATGTCAAAAAAAAAGGTAAAAGAGAAAATTTGAAAAAAATATCATTAAAAAAGAGAAAAAATTTGTTTCATGTCAATATGTTTAAAAAAAAAAAAAAATGCCATAACTAATCGAGAAAGAAAGGAACAAAAATACATCATTGGAAAAATTTGTAAAAAAAAATGTCATTAAATAAAAGTAAATGGAAAATTTTTTAAAAAATATTATTAAAATAAAAGTAAAAGATAAAATTTGTAAAAAAAAAATATGATTAAAGAGGAAAATTGGTTTCATGTCAATACGTTTAAAAAAAAAAAATGTCATAACTAATCGAGAAAAAAAAGAAAAAAAATACATCATTCAAGCAAATCATGAATTCGAGAGTTCCACAAATCGATCAAAACTATTTTACTTTAAATTTTGTCCAACGTGGGTGACATGTGTTAATTTTAATTGAGATTGACACGTGTCAATATATTAATATAAAAATATAATACATCATCGCCAAAAAAAAATGTCCTAATGTAATAAAAAAAAGTCAATGTCCTTATGTAAAAATAAATTGTCATTAGAAAAAGGGAAAATTTGTAAACAAAATGTCACTAAAAAGGTAAAAGGAAAATTTGTAAAAAATGTCATTAAAAAAGGTAAAAGAAAAAATTTGTCAAAAATATCATTAAAAAAGAGGAAAAATTTGTTTCATGTCAATACGTTTAAAAACAAAAAAGGAAAAATGCCATAACTAATCGAGAAAGAAAGGAAAAAAAATACATCATTGGAAAAATTTGTAAAAAAAAAATATCATTAAAAAAAGAAAATTTGTTTCATGTCAATACGTTTAAAAAAAAAATGTCATAACTAATCGAGAAAGAAAAAAAAAAATACATCATTCAAGCAATCATGAATTCGAGAGTTCCACAAATCGATCAAACCTATTTTACTTTAAATTTTGCCCAACGTGAGTGTGACACGTAGGCAAAATCGTAACTCGCTAGATCGTGACATGTGTTAATTTTAATTGAGATTGTAATATGTGTCAATATATTAATATAAAAATATAAATTTTCTTTTTCTACATTATTTATTTCTTAAATCAAAGTGTAGTGTAAGTAAAAGGAAATAATACTCTAAAAAAAAATAAGACATGTTATTAAAAAAAAATTAAAGGAAATAGTAAATCAAAAAGACTAAAAAAAAGAAAATAAGACAAATTATTTATAATTGTAGTGTAAATAAAATGAAATAATAGTAAAAAAAAATAAAATAAGACATATTATTAAAAAATTAAAAGGGAATACTAAATTAAAAAACTTAAAAAGGAAAATAACACAAATTATTTCCAATTTCTAAAAGTATTAGTGTGGCATATAAAAAATTGATATTCATGAGATTACGACATGTTTTGTTAATACTTTTAAATTTATTTACTAATATATTTTTATAATTTTCTTACTATTTGTTTAACACTAATGACATATATAGACATAAATTTGATAGAATGTATTATGCATATATTATTTTGATATGAAAATTTTGGGTATTATTGATTGACAAGGAATGCATGGAGTAAAAATATGGTTCTAATATTATGGATGAAATACATGAGTTGTATTGCGAGATGAAATACGTGGAGTTGAAATTCAGTTTGAAACAAAATTACTAATCAACATCTAAAATAAGTGTGCGAGTAACAATCAAAATCTAAATATTTACATCAACAAGATTTAATATATATTTCTTACATTTTCATAAATTTTATCTTTATTAAATTTAATCGATTACCGACACGTTTTATTTTATTTTTTTATCATTTATAAATAAGTTATAATTAAAACTCCGCGTATTACGCGGATGCTAATCTAGTAGACATCGAAAATGAAAAGATTTGCCATTGGAAACTGTAAAACGGTGATTATTATTATTATCTTTTTTTTTATTTTTTAAACGGTGATTAGGTTTGTCAATTTACAGTAAATAAAATTATTAACAACTTTTTTTTTTCAATTTCAAAAAAAATTAAAACTTATAAGTGGATTTATGTGTAATAAAGTAGAGCAAAGGGTTGATGATGTTTATGAGCAGTAATGTAAGAATCGTGAAATTGATTGGTCACTATTTTTCAATGCACAGTCCCTGTGCGTGCCTGCCATCTTGCACGGGTCTACTTTTTAATTAAGTTTGATTATCCCTTACAGCTATTCAACATTATTGTTAACTAGATTTTACTTGTCTGTCTTTGTTAGCTGGATCAATATTATTACTAAAAAAATATATAAATACATTTTCAAAAATCATATTTAAAAAAAAATCATATATATTTAAAATAATTATGAAAATGAGAATAATAATATACGATATAGATGTTTTTTATAACCGAGCCAAAACATAAACTAATCTCGTTAGTTTGTGGAATAATTTGATATTCTTACCAACTAATATACCACAGTCAATTAGTTTTTAAAAAATCATATACAAAAGCTAAGTGAATGCAAGTTGAATTACAAAGTACTTGGTAATCTAATGGTTATGCGAGTACTCATGGTCGTTAGTTTAATCATATTTAGGATATGTGATTTAGTCTTAGATATGGTATTATCAACGTTTGGTTTTGAATATTTATAAAGATTATGGCCAAAAGTCTAAAACTTTCAAGATTTATAAAAACTGAAAATTTTGAATTGAGTCTTTATCACAATTACTTGTTCCGACAGGAATTAGTGGAGGTAACATAAGAAACGTGATAAATGTGAGAACATATGGAAAAGATACAAATAGCTGTATTTATTGGCTATATTTATAAAGGAACACATCTTTTGTTAGAAAAAATCCAATCAAAAGAATACATAAATGTTAAATTCTCGAAATACCATAAAAATAAGTTTTTTTTTTCAAATATACCATCATTAGTTTTTTTTTAAATATACCACTAAAAATTTTTTGTTTCCAAAAGTACCACAAAACTAAAATTAAACTTTAAACCCTCAAAACTAATTAAATCTTAAATCCTAAAAACTAAACTCTAACTCCAAAATACTAATCCCTAAATCTAAAATACTAAACCCAAATCCAAAAAAATTAGTTATAAACCCTTAACATTTATTATTAGTGTTTGTGGTATTTTTAGAAAATAAATTTTTTAATAGTATGTTTGGAAAAAAACTAGTTATGGTATTTTTAGAAAAAACTTATTTTTAGTGGTATTTTAAGGAATTGATGGTATTACGGGTGTCGTTATCAATTTAAATATCATAATTAAAATCTCAACTATTCGTTCTAAATTTGTTTTTCTTTCAAATTGATTCTACAAAAATGTTGAGGTTATAGACGAGTAAATTAACTGATGGAAGCTGTTCGTGTGGTGGTTGCACCTTAACCTGCCATCAAGGGTCAAGGTTATTGTTGGGGAGAACTTTAGTCCCGATTGAAAGATGTATAAATATCGGTCTAGAAATCTTCAATCAAAAAAAAAAAAGATGAAGGTTATGGTTTTAACTTTCAACCCAATCCCCTTTTAATGGGGTTAACATGTTGTAAAAAAAAACTTAAATAATACACAACTTGCATGCATGTCTTTTTTTGCCGGTAGCCTTATAATATGAACGCAACTTGCATGCATGTCTTCTTTGCAACAGAGCATGAGACACTGTTATCTTTTGGCATTAAATCAAATAATGAATATGATTGGTTTTTTTTTATAAACAGTGTGGGAGTTCTGGATTTTGACCCATAATCTCTTCGGTATCTGAAGTCAAGTTTTTTTTTATACTAAAAATGTAAATATCATTAAGAAAATGAAAGTCTGAGGTATTACAAAAGTTTTACCTAATAAATAAAACCTTGGCATAAAAATTAAAAACAAGGTTACATTAGAGAGGGAATGAAATGGATTTGTCCTATTCGATCCATAAAAGCATTAGATGTCTCCGGTGCTTTTTGTGTCTTCTAGAGTTGATGATGTTGATGATCTCTTTGTCAATGATTCTAAAAACAGTCTGAGGTGGGATGATTTGGGAGTTATGAAATACGTTGTTTTGCTGCTTCCATATGTAAAATATTGTAGATTGAGCTACCACTTTTCTGAGAAGAGAAGGCGTCCTTGTTGAGGTTGATTTCATCCAAGACAGCAGTTCAGGCCAGGAGCACAACAATTTTTGAGAAGGTGTTAACCTGGAGAAATTCAGTCTCCAAATCACCGATGCAAAGTTGCATGAGATGAAAAGATGATCCCTTGTTTCTGTTGGCAGAGAGCAAAGACATCATTCAACAGTGGCTATTAGTCTCCAAGACAACAACCTATGCCTCGTAGACAATCTATTAAGATGAATTACCCACATAGTAAAAGAGTGTTTAGGGACACTGTCTTTAAACCAGACAAGGTCAGACCACTCTTTAACCGACTGCCTAGGTCTCAGCACCTCCCAAGTTTTGGAAGAAGAGAAGCGCTTGTGCAAAACGTTATCCAAATCCCAAGAAAAAGAGTCTGGAGTTGTAGACTTGCTTGGAAGCGGAATGGTTGTTAGATGAAAATGGAAGCTCATGGCTTCATCTGGTCTAGGCAGTGACAAATTCTAACCCTCTGAGGTACAAGCATCTGCCACTTTTGCTGTCATTGGAATGCATAGAGCTCTTGGCCCCTCAACACCTAAAAGCTTGATTAGGGGACCAAGAGGAGTCCAATGATCATGCCAGAAGAAAGTGTTCTGGCCATTCCCAATATTGCTTCTCAAGAATCTTTCAGCAAGAGGCTTTAGCCTAAACAACATTGTCCAGGTCCAAGGGTCTCTATTGTTCTCTTCAATCAACCAAAAAGACTTATTCCTAAGGTGGTTGTGTTTGTGCCACTTAGCCTAGAGGGAGTCTTCCGCTGCAAAGAGTTGCCAAATCCACACAGAGAATCTCTTGAGGTCAAGACCCCCTTTCTTTTTAGGTAGGCAGACATCAGACCATGCAACCTTTGCTCCTCTACAACCATCGATGGAGCCTGACCATAGGAAATAAGAACAAAGACTCTTAATACGCTTTATGCAACCCTGAGGCAGGACAAACGTAGAGATCCAGAAGATGACTATCCCAGAGATCATAGAGGAGATAAGTTGTGCCCTTTCTGCAAAAGACAGACATTTAACATGCCCAAGCTCTGAACCTTGCTCTCAACTTTTCCAACAAAGGCTCATACTCATCCATCCTCAATTTTCTGCTCATCAAGGGCAATCCTAGATACCTTATTGGGAGGCTGCCAACAGGGAAGCCAAATTGAGAAATTGAGACTGCAGAGGCTGGATCCAGTCCTGCATGGTAAATGTGAGTTTTGTCTTTGTTCATATGCAAGCCAGACCAAGAAGCAAAATCATCAAGTGTTTTACTGATTCCATGCAGTGAAGAACACCCACCATCGAAGAAGACCATAACATCATCTGCAAATATGAGATGTAACACTTTAAGGTCAGAGGTCATTGGATGGTAATGAATATACCTTGCTTCAAATCTTGAGTGTAGGAGACTTGAAAAAACCTCAATTTCCATGACAAAAAGGTAAGGGGACAAGGGGTCATCTTGTCTGAGGCCCCTTGTATTTTTGAAGAACCCACTAGACTCCCCATTAACTGAAACAGTAAAAATTGGGGTTGAGATGCATTGGAATATCCAGTTTATGAATCTTTCTGGAGCCTTGATAGCTCTGAGGGCATAGATGATGAAGTCCCATCTAACTGAGTCAAAAGCTTTCCTAAGATCAACCTTAAGCATTCCCCTAGGTTCTATATTTCTCCAATTATACCCATGATCAATGTCTGTTGCCAGCAAGATATTTTCACCAAGTAATCTACCAGGAAGGAAGGCAGACTGGGAAGGAGATATTACCTGGGAAAGAAGCTTTTGGAGTCTCATTGTGAGCAGCTTAGCAATGACCTTATAGAGAGTGTTCAGACACGAGATGGGTCTGAAGTATTTGGTGGTTGAGGCATTCCTGATTTTGGGAATGAGGACAAGTGTTGTTGCATTTTATTGCTTGAGCAGCTTACTAGAATGAAAGTACTCTTATACCGCTTCTGTAACCTCAGCACCCAATATATCCCAAAAATTTATGAAGAACTCAGCAGAAAAGCTATCAGGCCCACTTGTCTTATTTTTGGGCAGAGAGAAAAAGACAGCTCTGATCTCTTCAGGAGAGAAAAAGGCTTGTAACTCAGCAACCTGATCCTGGGAGCATCTAAAAGGCAGTAGAAGATCCATGTCTGACTCCTCAAGCAAGAAGGGGCCGACTTCACCACCTAAAAGGTCACTGAAATACTCCATGCAGTGCTCACTAATCCCATTCTGGGTGTCAATTGCAACACCGTCAATATCATACAAGAGAGTAATGGAGTTGATACTCATTCTTGTTGCTGTCATTCTATGGAAATAGGCCGAGTTACTATCACCATCCTTTAACCAAGTGACTTTTGACCTCTGCCAGAAGAAAGCTTCTTCAGCTTTTGACAGAATTAGCCATTTTCTCTTAGCCTCAAGCTCTCTCTTTGCATTGATCACTGAAGGATTTGATAGAGTAGCTCTTTGGCAAAGAAGAACCAGCTTATGAGCCTCCACCACTCTCTTCTCCAGATTAGAGTAGTTACTACTACTGAAGTTTTTGATCACTACAGGTTCCCCAAAGACAGTAAAAGCAGAAGGGAAGTGAGAACTCCAAGACTCATTCACCAGAATTCTGTCTAACTTCTTAGCAACCGGTTTGGTTTTGTTTTTGTTCCACCAGGTGAAGGAATTCCCTTTGAAAACTAGGTCATAGAGTTCAGCCTGAATCAAACACTCCCTGAAATCTTGAATCTTCCTTCCCACATTCAGACTAGCTGGATTAGAATGCTCTAAAGGGTGCAAAATCTGATTGAAGTTCCCTAGGATAATCCAAGGCTTATCATCTAGAAACTGAGAGGCAAACAAGTCCACCAGCTCCTCCCACAACTCCTTCCTTTTTTCATCACTATTAGAAGCATAAACCACATATATGACAATCCAGAATTGTAAGTGAGGGAGCAATACCTCACAAGTTATCATCTGAGAAATTTTGTAATTACCACCACTTTCACACTAGAGTGCCACAAAATCCAAATCTTTCCCAACTCTGAAAACCCGTAGTTTTCTTCAAACCAGCCTGGCATCAAATCACTAATGAACTTCTTTTCCTTTTTCTGTTTCACATGAGTCTCTATAATACCTCCAAAAACTGGTTTGTTTATATTAAACCATTTCTTAAAACCGCTGCGATGATTGAAAATATTGAATCTGCAGACATTCCAACAAAAGAGTTTTGTACACATATCTAGATTGAGGCTTCGAGGCCCTTGCCTCTTAATTTCTTCCTTTGACTCCTAGTCATAACCTCCAAAAAGTGTTCCTCATCATAGTAAGAGGACACAGTGTCCTCAGAGTCCGCAACCGGCTCTGAACTAGATGAGTGATCAGTTTCACCTGGACCAATTTCCACTAGACTACCTGGTGTAGCTAATACTGCGAATAACCCACTAGAATCACCCTTAGAGATGTTTTTTCCTTCTCCTAACTGGACACCAGATGACAGTGCCGACAAAACAAGAGGGTTAGTGAAGGAAGAGTTACCTGGTGCAGAAGAATGAACTTTTTTTGGGACCCATTCTTGGCTCATATGCAATATCTCCAAATCACTTAACTGAATAGCCTCCACAGCTCCAATTGGGGTCTTAGACCTCCTCCTACACAGGTGTCTCTTATTCTTTGTACTGCCTTCATTTAGCTTAGGACAGTGTTCATCATCATGAGAAGATGAAGAACTGCCTTTGCACGTTATTGGTGCCCTTTTGCAGTGCTTCAAACTGTGACTGATATCCTTGCAAAATCCACAAATAGGGGGTATCCAAGGGCTGGACACAAGAATTCTCCTGATCTTTCCCGAGTCGAATTGGACGTTGACGGCTTCATGTAGCGGCTTCCTCAGATTGATTAAGGTAAAGACCTTAGCCACCTCCAGATTCGTCTTATTGGCAGTAATAGGGTGTAGGAATTTAGGCTCACCTACCAACTCTGCTATGTGCTCAAGGCCTTCCTCACTGAAGAACTGGAAAGGGACATTCCTGAGCTCCAACCAGATAGGAGCCAATGTGAGCTCAGGCTTGACAGGGACCACTCCGGGATCCCATTTAGCAAGAAACATTGTCTGACCTTCTATCTGCCAGAGGCGTTGATTCACCACACGATTCCGAGTGAAAGTATTTGGGATTCGGAAGAGGAAAGCGTGCCCTTCCATCTTTGATACTGCGATGTCACGTAATTGTTTACTCCAAATCCCATTTACGATATTGTGAATTGTTCCTTGCGAGGATGTGTCGGAGTAGAATTGACCTAAGACGAAACAATCCCAGGCCTTGCGATTCTTCTCAATCACTATATTTTGAATCTTGACACAGGTTTCTCCTGAGGGTGGCGCGAAGGCCGTACCCTTTTTCTTGAGTTGTTTTGATGAACCCTTCACCAGATCAACCCATGAGTTGGTCCCCGTCAAGTTGTTTGCTTTACCGGATATCGTATTAGCTTCGATTGAAGCACTCATCCTAGATACCGCAACATGAGACTTAAGCAGAACTATTGGTGAGTCTGGATCGGTTGGGCGAGCAACTTTCACAGGCTCATCTGTTTTCAGATCTTGAGCTACAAGAGCAACGAGTAGATCTGAGCTGATGGTTTTACCCAAATTTGCCGAAGGGGCAGTCGGATGGGCATGAGGAGATGGTTGAGGACCAGAGATTCGCTCAGTAGTGGTATCTGTAACTATCGCAACATCGAAACTGAGAACCGGATGATAGATGATTTCAGGCGATGGAGAGGGTTTAGGTTTGTGTTTGGATGGTTTTCTTCGCCATAAGGTGACGAGGACCTGGAAGAGACGGCGGATTAGAGATCTAACGCCGTACAAGGTGTCGATAAGCGACGAAAAATGATGTCACCTTTCGCTCTTTTGAGAGAGAAAAAAAATAAGTCTAAAGGAATCAAATTTTAAATATTTCGATTTAAAGAATAACTTTCTGTTTCAATAGAAATTTGAATCCGAGATAAAAAAAAATCTAACCCCTCGAATATGAGTGGTTGGTTATACTTGTACGTTTTCTTATCAGTTATCGCATTTGGAAATCAATAATTGGGTGAAGAGTCGTTTTCCCGTGTGTTTATATGAGATATGTATATATAGATCGTTTGAGAGTAGACTAACATGCTTTTAAAATATTCGTCCCAGCACATAAAATAAAACATGTGTTAAAATTATTTAATAAAATAAAGATGTGAGCGGCTTGACTCGGATATGGATAAGTTATAGATTTATATGGACAAGAATCGATTTTATCATCTTTGTTTTTGGCACATAATGTCGTTTCCTAAATATTCATTAAACTTATCCATTTGATATTGTATTCAAATAAGGCTATATATATGATAGAAATTAACTAATTACTATGCATTTACAGAAAATTACTTGCTATGAATTCATTGATAAAGACAGACTTTCAAAGGCCAAATGTCTCTTATAACAAAAGATAAAAAGGCCAAATGTCTCTTATAACAGAAAAACAATAGAGAGAGATAGACCAAATCATGTCTACTAGACAAAGAATCAGATGCTTAGCCTACCGAACAATCAATACATAGTGTGACAATAATATAATAGTATATAGTTTTGATACGATCGAGTAGCTGCAGAGAATCGTTCTTTCCTTCACTCTCCAAACTTCTTAATTTCGTCCGGTTCAAGCCACTGTTTCATTAAGATCTCAATCTTGATTCAAGCATTCTATAAAAGTAAATACATGGGTGCATTAAAACACACACACTATAGCTCCTATAATATAAACTCGTAGATTTACATAAATACATCAACCTGATTGATTCTATATATAAATATTGACATGGCGCTGAATTGGGGACCAGTGTTAATGTCCGTGGTGTTGTTCATCATATTGACTCCCGGAGTATTGTTTCAGCTTCCGGGGAAGACCAAAGTGGTTGAGTTTGGCGGTTTTCAGACAAGCGGCGCAGCCATTGTCATTCACACTCTCATCTTCTTTGCGTGCATCACAGTCTCCCTTATCGCTCTTCATATCCACATCTACGTTGCCTAATTAATCTAACCCTAAATCGCCCCTCTCGCTAGCTGCTTCCTTAATTTTCTTGTTTTAATTTGATTTATGATTCCCATTTAAGTACTTGTACTGGAATTACAACGAATCCCTTTTCTTTATTGTTTTGTTTAATCTACAATTATATCATTGCCTAAATATGTACCATCTTTCATAAAGAAACATGCATGCAGACGAGATCGACGTTACTATATATCTAAAAATATGGATGCGGATATTCGTACAATTATTGAAGACTATAATTACAATAAAGTATAAGTTTAAGATATATATTGACTTTACTATCTTAATTACTCAATTTTATAGACTTAATGATATTTACTTATGAAAACAACATGTGAAGATATAGACATGTTGATATCTTCAAAGAGAAGCATGAATATAAGTTAATTAATTAGTATTTCAACTCAAACTTGCACTCAATCAGAACAAGCTATCCTTACGTCAAATGTAGTACATCTTTAATCAAGATTTTCTTTGGTCAATAGCTTTATCAAGTTTAAACCTTGATTTAACAACAAACCCGGGTTTTTAACCTATCTCAATGATTAGTCTGAATTTGAGATTTCCGGGGCATTAATCTAATTTGTTGTCTATTACAACTTAAGAACACGAGAGAGATTAGAGAGAGAGAAAAAGAGATGAGAGAGAAAAGGAAAGTTTTGTTATTGATCTGTTGACCTCAGTCTGATCTGGTTTAACTAACTCTACAACCGGTATAATTAACATTAATATTGTCCAAAGCGTTGTGGTTATCTCGGAGTAATACGTAAAATTCCACCAAAAACAACCTCGATGCAATTGGATAATCGTAGCTGAGTTTCGACCCAAATAGAGAGCTAAGCTTTTTTTGGCCGGACTGGTTCATCTCTGAAAATAGTCGACGGCTTAATTCGACTGAAGTTGTTGGATCAGGATTGACTATTTAGTTATTGATCTCTAATCCGATGTTATCCTTATTATCAACCATGGTTAAAAGAAGAAGAAAAATGTTAAGACCTTGCTTCGATGAAATATATTCAAGTTTACTACGAGGTCCATTAACTATGGGCCCTATAGTTGTTATGTTACATCCCTTTTTAAAATGCGGAGCTAAATGGGCTTTTTAACAATCTTAAGGGTCCATATAACTACGGCCCATAGAAATTCACGCCGAATCAACGAATCACCTGCCTTGGCTGCTTCTCCAAGTAAAAAAAACACATAAGCCCTCTTTAAATCCCTAGCGTCCTCCCAGAATCTGATTTCGCAAATCTTTGATCGGACAAAAATGGGGTTGACAAATTTCATATTGACGGTGGCCGGAGTAGGCGCCGTGGTGATGCTATTGAGGAGCGACGTCAAGCAATCTGTCACCGTCCTCAAGCGCAACGTCAAACACATCCGCCACTGGCTCGAAGAAGAATCCTCCGCCGCCTCCAAGTTAGCTCTCTCTCTTTCTATCTCTCTAATCTCTCTCATGATTCCTTTTGATTTCCATTTCAAGACGATTTTGGTTTGGGGATTGTGATTTCGTAAACCGGTTTAGTCTTTATTTTTAGATTTTTTCTCCGAGCTTTCGTTGTTGGAAAGCTTATGATATGATTATATGAATATTATATAACTTGGTGAGATTATATTAGATTAATGTCTAGAGAGTTAGTAACAAGCTTTACACCTAGTCATTTAGATGTCAATATAAGCAAAATTGGTTCTCTCTGATTGAAATTGTATCTAAGCATCCAACTAGAGACACTTGATTCATCCTTAATACAGTGATGTATTTGATTTGTGGAGATTCTAAAGATAGTTCGAACAATTTGTTGTAGTTTCTTCTGTGATAATCTGAGATTTGGCAATTTGAGAAAACAGAAAAGATTGATTATGTTATGACTTGGGTGGGGCATAACAATGTTGTTGGTATTAGTGATAGATCTTGTATCAACACAAAGCAAGTTCTCTGTGTTTGTGTGTGAGACTGATGAGAGTTTGATGCGGTTTTCAGGGCAGCGGAGTCGGTAAAACCAAAGCCAAAGGAGATCGAAACAAAGGTTCCGGGAAAGGATATTCCAAAGGAGCAGGATTAGTGTGCCTCTGCCTATATAATACGAAATGGTCTTTTGTTAGAGTTGGATTTATGACTTTGGTTTTAACACCATTGTCTACTTAACTATTTAGCTTGTGAATTTTGGTTCTTTATGTTTAAAGGATTTCTGTTTCAATCTCATCTCTTTACGTTTATGCATTCTTGGAAGCCAAACTCAATAATTTAGTATAATCTCTGTCTTATTCTATGTTCGTTTGCAATGATCTCCAAGGTATTGTTCTTTACATCCCATTTTTTTGCTGAACATTTACTCATTTTGCAGCAGTTACTGTATATATATTAAAATTTGGTTCATGTAAATATACACGTAGGGGTTCACGTAAACATGTACGTAGATTACCAAAGGAAGTTATTCATGTTTAAGCAAGTTTCAACAATACCACTGTGAGTTGTGACCGTTACATACATGTACGGGGTCGGGTGATTTTTTGGTCCGCGGGTACTTGTAGATTCAGGGGTACAAGAAGAGGAACGCTTTTTGCTGCTCAAACTGCAGCAGGAAATGCTATTCGAGCAGTAGTGGATCAAGGTATGCAACAAGCTCAAGTAAGGATCAAAGGCCCTGGATTGGGAAGAGATGCTGCATTACGAGCTATTCGTAGAAGTGGTATACTTTTAAGTTTCGTACGAGATGTATATGTAGACAACATTATCAAGTGACAAAAAAGAAGACAGATAATGGGCTTTTTGATGTTTTGTCGAGAAAGCCCAAGCAGATTGTTAAAAGAAACTAAAATAGCCTGAAAAGCTCAATGAAGGCCCGATTGATCCATCGCCTTCGATATAAACTCATTTTCCGCCAATGTTTTCGATCGTCCTATTTTATTTTCTTTTTCTTTTTCACTGAGAATTTGAAATTTTCTGGGGAATCCGAATTTTAGTTTCTCGTAGATTTCACCATCCTATTCGAGAAATTGGCGAAGCTTCTAGAGTTGACCATGGCAGTGTCGACGTTTTCGAGCCTCGCGCCTGTCTCCAGCATCGCTGAACCACCAGGATCATTCTCCGCCGCAATTGGCTGGAAGCAGCCGTACGCCATTTCGTCCCGACCTCCAGCTTTACTCTTCTTGTAAACTTCAACTCTATATCTTCATTACTTGATTGCTCACCGTGTTTGGTGTTTTTGGTTCGGTGGTTTTTTCGACAGGTTGAGATTTCGGAGGACGAAGAAGCCTCGGGTAATCTCTTGCGATTATTCATGCCTCGAGGTCGGTTTCCAATTCTTTATGTCAAGTAAAGTTATGTATGCCCATTGAGTATTTCCCACTTCAGATTCGTATTTAGAGCATAAGACTATAACCTGACAACTTGCAATTTTCGTTTGCTTTTTCATTTATATTCAAGGTTAGAGATGTTTGTTACCGTCCTCCTGGAACACAGTTGAATATACTGAATGGAGTTAATTTTTCTCTGCGCGAGAAAAGGTAGTCCGGTTGTTTCCTTATGTCATTATTGTTGTCCATTGGAAGCATTTTAAGTTCGTTCCACAAAATTTTATTGGGTGCCATGTATAAACATGCCTATTAAAGAGTTATGTGTTTTGATCATTTTTGCAGCTTTGGCTTGATTTTTGGGAAGAGTGGGAGCGGTAAAACCACCCTTTTGCAGGTTCGTTGTTTCAATAGCTCGTGATCATAGAGAGCTTTCCGGTGCTGTTCTTTGAGTTGCAGTCGTGGGAACTTTTGGGTTTATCTTCTTTCTCTTCTGCAGCTTCTTGCTGGCCTAAACAAACCAACATCAGGTTCCATTTGTATCCAAAGATATGGGGATGATGGCCAGCCAAAGGCGGTTCCTGAGTTGCTGCCCACTGAGAAGGTGGGTATTGTTTTCCAGTTTCCAGAGAGGTAATAGTCATTATCATACTTTGTTTGATCTCATCAGGTGTTTTTTTTTGTTGTACTTTTTCAACTTTGTTATTGCTATGGAATTATGGAAGGCTAACTTGGTTGGTGCTGCTGTTTAAGTGACAAGAAAATATTGATTTGGGTTTTCTTTTTTTGGTTGAGGCCAGATTCTTTGTTGCAGATAATGTGCTTGATGAAATTACTTTTGGTTGGCCAAGGCAAAAAGGTAGTTTGCAGTTAAAGGAGCATCTGACTTCGAACCTCCAGAGAGCATTTAATTGGGTATCCCACTCCTCCTAGTACAAACAGTGGTTATATTTTTTCCAGTGATCTGTCTTATAGGTTCTTTCTTCTTGAATTGTTAGGTAGGATTAGACAGCATCCCACTTGATAAAGATCCCCAGTTACTAAGTGGAGGCTACAAGCGTAGGCTTGCACTAGCTATTCAATTGGTGAGGACAAAGATTTTTTACGTATTCCAAAGTGTGACTTGTTTTAAGCAAGTAGTCATGCCTATTGTAGGTGCAAACTCCAGATTTGTTGATACTGGATGAGCCCCTCGCTGGTCTTGGTATGAATTTGCATCCTGCTTCTTCTAGTTCTTGGGTTATCCTAAAAAATTTCATATCCGGTTGTAGCAGCAGGTGCTTGATGTCCTTCTCTCCCAGGATTTTCTGCTTCTCATTCTTCCAGAGGATGTTTTTGTCTCTGGCGTTCTCTCTGCATATGCTCTGCATTTCTTTTTCTTTTGCATGAAAATCATGGAAGTTTTCTCATACTATTTCATCATTGATTTTGTTCTGCAAACAGATTGGAAAGCACGTGCAGATGTTGCAAAGCTCTTGAAGCACCTAAAGAAGGAGCTGACTTTACTTGTTGTAAGTCATGACCTAAGGTATCCTCATTTTTTTTTTCTCCTCACTTCTGTGTTTGTGATTTTACACAGCTTCTTTCCCCTCCCTCTCATGAAAGGCATTAGAAACTGAATCAGCTCTTTCTCTGCGCCAAATAGATTTTATGAAATTTTGTTACACAATCCTTTCCCGAAAAAGCATTTTTCAAGTATTCATCACGGCCTGTTATAATTTTAAATAGTCAAGCTCTGGTAAAAGTCATGAATCCATTTTTTCCTTGTAACATTAACTGCTGCTTTTTTCTTCTGTGTCTTCTTGTATGAACCTTCTGCAGAGAGTTAGCAGCCTTGGTCGATCAGTCATGGAGAATGGAAACAGGTGGTGTTCTTCTTGCAGAACGACCACCGGTTTAGTGCAACATTTGCTATTGCAGAAGGTCCAGACCAGGTTTGGCCTTGATGCTTCTGATTCTTTTGGCTATTCTTGCCAAAAGTGATATAGGCTCTTACCCAGGCATATTTGTAATTGCATGAAATTTCGAGCTAGTTATTCGTCCTCTATGTTGGATTGTCTATGTAAGTTCTTTTAGATAGGAGAGAATGAAATTTTAGGGCTTAGTAGTGTCTCTCCTATGAGATTAGAACATATAACTGGATTTAAATCAATGCTTACAAGAATGCATTCTCTTGATTTAAGTGCTTTAAACAGTGAATATGAGATATCATGCTGCAATTACAACACT
Organism: Pseudoturritis turrita; assembly: GCA_900406555.1. Lineage (NCBI taxonomy): Eukaryota > Viridiplantae > Streptophyta > Magnoliopsida > Brassicales > Brassicaceae > Pseudoturritis > Pseudoturritis turrita. The sequence continues at coordinate 178,363 of OVBL01000426.1, forward strand.
CTGTAACATTTATTATCACACAGAGGGACATAGTATACATTCCCAGTAAGTCTTGGACACGTCTGCCTTAATCATACCACACGATTCACACATGCATGAGATGAAATAAGACACTCACACTTCTTAATTTATGTGTTTCTTCTGATCTCTTTGCTACAGCTCCAACACGAAGTCTGCAAAACAAATATGGATTATTATCTGGTTCATCCACAAGCAGGACACTTGTGCATGCCTAAACCCCAATGTATCAGAAATCAATATTTTTCGAAGGAAGATCCTACATAAATTTAGAATCACATTCTTCCTTTGAATTAGATGGGCTTATGCGAATATATCTATTAATTGCATATAATGACAGACTTACAGTCTTCGTCTGTTTTGATCCAGTGTTCTCCGTTGCTAGCTGAACGAGAACTTCTTAGCTCATACTGGATCCATCTTTTACTTGTCTCGTTAGAGCGGTTTACCTCCTCGGACATTAACCCAATAGAATTTGCTTTGCTGTATTTTGGGTTTTTCACCCTGCTGTATATTTCGCTTTCCATCATGGAGTCTTCTGGATGTACTTTCCTATGGAAAACTTGTACCATCTACACTCCTCACAATAATTGAAGTTTGTTAGGAACAAGCTTTTCATTGGAGAATGATAACTAATTCTGCCAATGTACTATAGAAGTGCTATCAAAAGTAAGGGATAAATCATCTGAAGTTTGGTGTATGATTCAAGATAATAGGTTCTGACAAAGAGGAGCAGAATAAAAACCACACCTTTTGGAACTTCTTCTTTGTGGAAGCCACTTCAGTTTTACCACTGGCAGAGCTCCTCGAGGACGGGTGCAGTTTTTTCAGTACCTTCTTCACAAGATGCTTTGCAGACTTGTGAGTTGGACTTGTTTGGTTCTTTTTCTTCCCATATCTGGTTTCTGAATGTGTATCCTGCATTTCTGTTTTTTGAAACAGCTCTCCAAGTGATGCCCTTTCCTTCTTCCCTGCAATCTTTGTTTCTGGGAATTCGATTAGAGAACCAAAAAGATACTCTTGGAGCGGGAACTTCATTGGCTGACTATCTTCTTCAGCATCTAGTCCCTCAATGGCCTCAATGGTAGATGCAATAGTGTTAGTGTCGCTGTTCCTTCCTGATGGTTGGTTGTGTCCTTCTTTAGCTTCAGCCTCAAGGAACTTCTCCAATTCATTGCTCATGAGCTTCAAATCATTCTCTGTCACATCTGCATAATCTTTTTCCGGGTCCCCGGATGACATGCCAAATGTCGGCGTTGCTGGTTCATCCAGAAGTGTTTCCCCACCAAGGGTTCCAATGGCCAGAAATCCATGAAAAAAATCACTGTTTCTCTCATTCTTGAAGTTTTCTTCTATATTTTCCATCGGTCCTGCGAAGGAGCTTTCCTGGAACAGGTTTAGCTGTTTTCTGGATCCAGTATTGTATCTGGGGCCAGCACATGGTGTGGGGTAAACATCTTGGCTATCAAGGGATTGATGAGCTGAAAGGAGGAAATAGCTGTTACCTGAAATGGAATTTCATGTGAAGAGAAGAATTCGTTAATTTTTGGAAAAGTAAGAACAGCTACTGAGGTTTGGAACAAGATGCATTTGCGTAAGGAAATAGGGAAAATGTCGAGTTGTTGCTACAGGCAGGCGGAGGCATGACATTTACTGGATGATAATAACTACTCGCTAGGGAGAGATCCTGTTTAGCTGCTATCACACACAAAATCAACGCCCAAGACAAAGTTGATGTCAGGCAAATTGAGTTGGTGAGCTGATTAGTCAGCTAGCTTACTCCCATCATAATGCTTTGCAAACGAGCACATGACCCTAGTCTTTTATCAGGCCAGCAGTTTAGTTTTCTAGAAATGGATGTTAAAATAGTGAGATAATTACTTGGCCATGAACTGCTTTCTAAGTCCTATTGATATTCTCCTAGGATTTAGACGCTTCCTATTTTTGTTCCCACATACTTGACAGGAAAAGAAGCACCAGAGAAGTACGGTCAAATTACCAGTTGTAGCATCTTTCAATGGCTCTTTGCCATTCTCCCGGAACTTATGATGCATCCAGCCCCAAAACTGCCAGAAAATAAGATTTGGTAAGTGTCAGCTACAAGTTAGTGTGAATTTTTTTTGGTAGATGTAGAACATACCTTCATTTTCGTACTTCGGTTGTGACACAATACTAGAGAAGAAAGTGACTTTTATAGAAAATCATGATTGCTTGAAAGCTGTTCATATAGCAGTGAATTGGTTGCTAACAGTATCTCAAGTCTTTTAGGTTGATGACAGTGGAGACCAACACCAAGAAAGGTACAAAATTTTGGTTGGCCATTCTCTTTCAAGATCACATCAAGAACAAGTTGGAGGGCCATTACAGACATGAGCCTACTGTTGTGGTTACATGACGCGCAAATTTATTTGTGGAGTAGCTATCCGTAAATAACAATCATCAATCATCTCAGGTATTGCTATTTGATCTTGATTTGAGTTTCAATATCATAAAACTTTGTGGATTTTATGTGGCGTTCATGAGCAGTTAATATTAAATTTACAAGTCATTTGCAAATAAAGCATACATAAATAGTGGCTGCAAAATCAAAATTTTTATGCTATTGCTTTGTGTTGTGTAGACCTTGATTTTTAGACATTCTCTCCTGCAAATTCTTTTCAAACTTTTTTAGTTACATAGCCCACGTGAGTGGATGGTACAAACTCATTCTGTGTTGGTTATAGAAGAAATGTAAACTTTAATTTGCATAGAGATCGAATTTGGTTTTATTTTGAAACAATAATCATAGCTGGCTCCTTGCTCACTTAGAGTGATTGAAGCTGCATTATGTTATAATAATATCCAATGAAAAGCGTACTGCTTTGTTGACCTGGCTGTCTCCGACAAGAAGAAAATGCAATTAGATGATGACCATCCTGCAGAAAAGGGAAGAAAGTGTGCTTTTTCCAGGAAGCATTTGGGAGCTCCGTGACAAAACAACGAAGGCTTTGGCGCTAGTTGATTCAGACAAGTGAAGCTGTCCACGACATCAGGTACTGTTGTTTCCTTGTATGTTCTGTTCCATTTCTCTGATATAAGAGAACCCGTTTCCTTAAGCCATAGAAGCACATTGTTTTGTTTTGGTAGATCACAAGTAGGAACCTTGCTAGCCGGAACAAGGATTGGATGGTGAATCTATGTGAAACACGATTTGACAAATATGAATAGATAATGAGAAAGCAATGTGGTGGGGGGGTTAATTAGAGGATTAAAATGGGGAAGCATCTGGGTATTAAACAAAGGAACAAGGGACAAAGGAACAAACAGAAGTAGGTAGTATGGGTATGGGACCTAGAGAGAAGCAGTACGCTTTTGTTCCAGATTTAAACAAACATACAAATGCTAAATTTTGCAATCTGGAGTCACTTCCATATCTCCCACTCCATTATCTTTGATTTTCTTAGAATGTGATCGACTTATGTCCAAGTCACGTGGACACATCGATAAGTCGACACTTTCCATTCCTGTTCCTCAATCATATCTTCTTTTGGTATAATCTCCACTTTCCTTATTGCATATATCACAAGTCGGTATGATTCCCAAGTACCTACTAGTTTTTTTTTCCTTTTTCTCTATAGGCTTCGTCTAGTGGATTACTCCTTACTCCTTAGTCCCCAGATGCCAAATTATCAAATAGCTAGGGATAAATATGCTTAATCCGATTTAATTCAACTGATATGAACTGAAGCCGTGCCGAAATAACTAATTTGAATATTATATCCCAACAAACTTACTTAAATCGCAATCGAATTAACAATAAATAAAGTGGATTAAACTTCCATTTCTTTATTTTAAACAATATATTTTGATAAAACATAAAAACCAGAATTGTATCGAACGTACAAAAAAAATTATTCGTATTTATCCCCGATATAACGAAAAAAAAAAAAAGCTTCTCATTTAAGGTGGGTTGTAGATGTTTTATGAGCTCAATTGCAAAATTTGTAATTTTGGGTCACTGCAAGTCACTTTTTGGACTGGGCCAGTAGAAGTTTGACTGCTAACTAATGGACTGGTTCACTAATTTCTGATCCTTCCTCCTCCAACTTGTCAGCGACCTGAAAATGGTGACGTCAGCTTCTCCGAGGTACCTTGGTTAAACCGGCCCGGACCCATGAAACCTGCGGCGGAGCTTGCGGTGAGGATCGGCCGCGAGCTTCTAAAAGTTTCCGGAAACTCTCGGTCTGCTCGGACATGGAGTCCATCGTTTGAACAGAGTCTTCACGGTCTCGGCTTTCGTCACTCAATAAGTCCTTCGCTTGTGGCTCGAGTCATCGACCCGTTTCTCCTAAACCACCATTCCCTCGCTCTCGGGTTCTTCAATTGGGCATCCCAGCAACCAGGTTACTCTCACGACTCCTTCTCTTACAACTCTATCTTCAAGTCTCTTTCGCTTTCTCGTCAGTTCTTCGCCATGGACGCACTCTTCAAACAGGTCAAATCGCAGAAAATCCTTCTCGATTCTTCCGTTTATCGCTCGCTCATTGATGCGCTTGTGTTGGGTAGGAAAGCTCAGAGCGCGTTCTGGGTTTTTGAAGAAGCTCTGTTGACGGGTCGGGAGATTTATCCTGATGTATGCAATCGTCTTCTAGCTGCTTTAACTTCTGATGGGTATTCTGATTATGCTCAGAAACTGTTTGTTAAAATGCGTCAAAGAGGTATTTCTCTCGATACTCTTGGCTTCGGCATGTATATAGGAAGATTTTGTAGAAGTTTCGAAACGGATCAGCTCTTGAGATTGGTGGATGAGGTGAAAAAGGCTAACTCCAACATCAATGGCTCCATTATTGCACTGTTGATTCTCCATGGTCTTTGTGAGTCTTCAAGAGAAATGGACGCTTTTTACATTTTGGAAGAGCTACGAAACAGAGATTGCAAACCGGATTTTATGGCATATAGAATCATAGCTGAAGCATTTGTATTATCTGGGAATCTGTACGAGAGACAGCTCGTCTTAAAGAAGAAGAGAAAGCTCGGAGTAGCACCCAGGAGCAGCGATTACCGAGATTTCATCCTGGATTTGATTTCCGCTAAACGATTAACAGAGGCTAAGGAAGTGGCTGAGGTGATTGTGAGTGGAAATTTCCCCATTGATAATGATATCTTAGATGCGTTAATCGGATCAGTCTCTACAGTTGATCCAGATTCTGCTGTTGACTTCTTAAATTTCATGGTAAGCACAGGGAAATTGCCTGCACTTCGGACTCTGAGCAAGTTGAGTAAGAATCTTTGCCGGCACGACAAGAGCGACAAGCTGATAAAGGCTTATGAGCTTTTGTCAAGCAAAGGTTATTTTTCAGAGCTTGAGAGTTACAGTGTGATGATATCGTTCTTGTGCAAGGCCGGGAGAGTCAGGGAAGGTTACAGTGCTCTGCAAGAAATGAAGAAGAAAGGGCTTGATCCAGACGTGTCACTCTATAACGCTCTAATCGAAGCTTGTTGCAGAGCGGAAATGATCCGTCCAGCAAAGAAACTGTGGGATGAGATGTTCGTAGAAGGCTGCAAAATGAATCTGACGACATATAATGTACTTATCAGGAAATTGTCAGAGGAAGGCGAGGCAGAGGATTCATTGAGGCTGTTTCAGAAGATGCTTGAGAAAAGGATAGAACCAGATGAAACAATCTATACGTCTCTCATTGAAGGCCTATGCAAGGAAACAAAACTCGAAGCTGCTTTGGAAGTTTTCAGAAAGTGTATGGAGAAGGATAAAACAGTTGCTAGAAGAGTATTAAGCGCGTTTATCTTAAATCTATGCAGCAACGGTTAGTGAAAATATTCGTCTTCTAGTTTTTTTGTTGCCTTAATCAAGTTTCTGGCTGATTCATTAGGGGTGTGTGTGTGTGTAGGCCATTTTGGTGAGGCGTCGCAGCTGCTACGCGAGCGAGAACACTTGGAACACACAAGTGCACATGTCGTACTGCTGAAATGTGTGGCGGATGCGAAAGAGATTGAGATTGGAATCAGACATATGAAATGGATCAAAGAGGTATCGCCATCGCTTGTTCGCACCATTTCTTCTGACCTTTTGGCATCCTTTTGTTCATCATCTGATCCTGATTCCATTCTTCCGTTTATTCGTGCAATTGAGCACACATAATTACACACACACCAATAGGGTTTAGCTATTAGATTCCCCAAATTGTGTTTTTTCTCTTTATTCTGTGTAGATACTATACGTAGCTATAAGCTGTAACCGATCGCTGGGTGAGTGTAAACGTTACTCAAGTCGTTTATTGTCTATGTAAGAAATATTCCAATGAATATTTTTCTTACGTTATATGCGGTTTAGTTTTTTTTTTTTCCTCTCATGGTTGTGAGGTCTTCAAAGTTTTATCGAACTTTCTAACTCAGAAAATGTGGTACTGTAGTTTTGTTAATTTGGAACGAAAAGAAAAAAAAAAGTATGGAAAAGTGTTTGGTGAATCAATTGTATGAATGATTGAAGAAGTATATATTCTCTATTATTTCCACAAAAGCAAAAGAAATTAGCAACGAATTTTCTATATTCATAGCTGTGAAATCAGCATGTACGAGCCGATAGAGCTCATCTCCGACGTAACGGTCGGGTCAAAATCACGAATTATTGTTGGTGGGAGTCCACGTAATCTTGAGTGGGGACCCCTCATGAGGTGATTATTTCCCCCACAGTAACAGTTATTACGGTTAAGATTTCATGTCATGGAAAAAAACCTCGTTCTTGTCTTAATTTTGACCAGTAAATTTTGCAAAATCAAAATTGGAAAATTAGAGACAAAGAAAGCTAACCAGATACATCGATTAGTAGTAAACATATATTATATTAGTGTGATTAAGATAGACAAAGAGCTAAGCTTAAAACAAACGCACCACTCTTCTCTCTCACTGTCTCTAATTCAACACTATAATTAACCTAATCTTTTTTGTTCTTAAACCCCAAAAAAGGTCAAGAAAAAAGCACATGAAGAAGAAGAAAGGTGGAGTTTGGAGGATGGGATGATCAGAGCCAGAGAGCACCAGCATCTTTGAGAAGAGGGACGAGTGAGCCATTGATATGAGAAGCCATCACTCTCTCCATTGCTCCTACCATCTTCCCTCCGATGAATACCACCGGAAGTGCTCCCGGAGAAGTAGCCCCACCGCCGTCGGAGCAGCCTAGGAGACGAATGAGGGCTCGGTGGATATCAACGCCGTAAGGGTGGAGATCGAGCTCGTGGACGGCGGGGCTGACTCCCATTCCACGGAAGAGTCGCTTGACGGCGTGGCACATGCAGCAAGTGCTCACGCTGAATATAACCACCGCATTCTCCGCCGCCATCGACTCTATCCTCACCAGAGTCTCCGACGGAAACACTCCCATGTTGTTCACCTTATTATTGTACGACAAGGACCCTCGAGTTTCTGTTTTGTATTGCATTTTCTTCTTCTTAGAGAGAGAGAGAAGAGAGTGAGTGAGTGAGAGAGTGACTGTGTGATTTGGTTGGGGAGATAGCGAGAGGCATGCAAACTATTTATACAAGGTGAAGTTCTAAATTTAATTGGTAGGTTTTTAATTTATATATTGCCAAATGATAATAAAGTAATGATGTGATAGACATGGTTTGATAGCTTTCGTAATGATAATACGATATTTTAAGTATGTTATATTCTTGTTTTTTTCCCATTTTTTCTAACAATATAAAAGTAGAATTTTTTTCAGTTAAATAGGTTTGCAGAATAAGGGAATTATTTGTGATAGATATCTATCCTTCGTGTCGGCTATTACCGTAATAATATCTAACACTACCTAGTTTGGTCTGCAAAACTTGTCCAATATGTATAATGTATATAGTGAATAATATTCTATTTGTTTTAAAATATAAGATATTTTAATTAAAAATATGAAAATTAAAAAAGTTATTTCTTTTCAAAAAGTATTATGAAAAAAGACCGCAAATACAATTGGTCACACAATATTTAATAAATTTAAAATGTATAAAAATGTGTAAACATTTTATATTTTGAAACAAACAAAACTTTTAAAACATCTTATATTTTAAAACGGAAAAAATATGATTCAATATAATATATGAATGCGCCGAATAAGAATTTCGGTGCTGCCAACATTATGTGAGCAAGTCGTAACATTGAGATGAGGTCGAATGTTTGGAAATGGCCGGTGGTTTTCCATTATATTCCATCTTTCGCTTTATGCTCAAATCCTCTAATCAATCTCTATAATCAAGCTACATATAATATCATTATATCAATATGATCGTAAAAGGAGATGGAATATTTTTTTGGAATGTAATCCAACTAGAGCATCCCTGTCCCACAAATATAGGTAGACATATGAGTGTATATGTATGAGTTGGAATATTGTTTTGTAATCAAGATCGAATTTCGTATAATTGTTTTATTCTTGGCCCAATGGGATATAGAAAAATGGGGTAATGTTTATAAAAAGAAATAAAGGACTCATCAATATTCTTGGAATGATCAGTTTTTTTTTTTTTAAAGAAGGCACTATTAACTTTTATATAGTTGCAACCAAGGTTTTATTGCTACCATCAGAATGTCAGTGTTCTTGATTGTATGGAAACTACAAGTTGCCATGTGTTCTTGCTACGATCTTTTTTCTTTAAATATGATTATTAAAGGTTGCAAATTCTGTTAGATAAAACTGTATAATTTAGATTGTAAAAATTCACTAAAAGCCTGAAAAAGCTTAAATTTTACAAAGTTGGTCACATGCATTTTTGGCTTCTATGCATGCTTCTACCTTTTTTATCTGCAAATTTGCCTTCTTGTTTTTCTCATGTTTGACCAACCCCTTGCAAAAAAAAAACCTAAAATGAAAATATTATCGTGGTCAGCACAAGCAATTTGTTATGAAATTTGTAGGTACCAATCTGCAATATAGAGTCATCACCTCTCATCGATTATATATGAATAAATCTCCCTAAATTATTCATTTAGTTTTTTCATCTATATCTAATCACATTTCTGATTTCTTTGTTTAAAAAACAAAAAAAAGATAGGAGGCTTAGGACATGGATAAGGTTAATTAAGTGAGTCCCAAGAGTTATATGTCCCTTCAACTTCAATTGGTTTTAGATTTGGTGTATAAACTAAAGCTGATTCTTTTTTGGACTAAATCTTCGCCTTGAGGTAATTAAATAACAAAAAAATATCTTAACATTAAAACCAATAAAAAATTAAACAATCTTGATTCTTGAGGGATTGCGTTTGTCGGACCACTTTATTATTTTAAATTGAAGGTCCGTTTGGTTACAGAAGCCTTACGTAACAGATGTCATCAGATGTGTATTTTTTGTTGACCGGTCGGTTATAACCCTGGAGAAGTAATTGGTGCATATGCTTTTGAGGAAGGGTATTCTCGGAATTTTCGAAAAAGTGCTATGTTTGCATTCAATAAATGAATGCCCACTTTTCCACATTCCATATTCCGTTTTTTCTTTTTCTAAATTGAAATTAACATTTTTTGTTGACCGTTAAGTCATGTTTTGTAGCAACTTGTAAAACATTATTATGTTATTAGGGTTTGGCTCAAATTATGTTATTACTACAACAACAAGAACAAGAACAAGAATGTGAAGTTGGTTCCAAGTCTCTTAACACATTCTTAGCTCTTTGTTTTACATTAAGAAGAGGTCTCAAAGAAGGCAGAGTGGAGAGCTCTCACACATTGCTCTGCCTCTTCATCATTCACTATCAATGAGATGTTTACCTGACACAAACACACAAAACATCTCCATTCATTATAAAACCATAACAATGCCATATTCACTGATATTTACAAGTAGGAGTAGATTTGAAACCTTAGATGCTCCCTGCGAGATCATCTGCACGTTCACTCCATTGCTTCTAAGTACTTGGAACACCTGTTTTGTTGTTCGTTCCATTTTCATTAACTAAAATTTCAATATCAAAGAGATCACAAGAGAGGTTTACTACTCTCACTCACCTTCTCTAATATGAGTGAGGATTTCTGAACATTTCCAATGAGAGAGATGATTGATCTGCGCTGAAGCAGTTTCACAACAGCAATCTTCTCTAGCTCCTCTACCACATGATCCAGCTCCTGTTCACACCCAATCATTTTTACCAATACAATATGTTCCTCACAAAAGAAACAATCTATCAAAGTCAAAGGAGTCTTACGTTTGCCCGCTGTATTAACTCTCTACCCCACAGCTTTGCTGGATCCAATGTCAAAGATATACTAACTTCACTTGTTGCCACAACATCCACCGATATGCCTAAATCTTCAAATGTGGTAAACACCTGCACTCAGACAGTATGTATGCTTGCAGTGAGATATTAAACAAAGGCGAATAAGATATCATTATACAATGATATTACCTTGGCAAGGAAACCATATTGGCCGAGCATACGGGTGCTTGCTATGTCCAACATTGTCACATTACGTTTCAGAACAATGCTTGTCAGCACGGCCTACGAGATGATATATGAAGGGAGAAGAAGAGGTCATTGATGTTTTTATCTAATGAGTTTTAAAAAAACTCTTGTTTCACGAACCTTACTCATGTCTCTTGATCTGGTGATGACAGTTCCTGGAGCATTGGGGTTATACGAGTTCTTAACCCTCACAGGTATGTCGCCATCTCTTGCTGGCCTCATGGACAGTGGATGCAACACCTAACAATGGAAGAGGAATATGCTCAGCCATCAGACAGAGAGAACTCATCAGCATAGATAATCTACGAGATTACCTGGGCACCAAAGTAAGATTACCTGGGCACCAAAGTAAGCAAGCTCAGCAGCCTCATCGAATGTTAAGTATGGAACAGATTGAGCTCCAGCATATATGTTAGGATCACAAGTCAAAACTCCATCCACATCTTTCCAAACCTGCACCATATTGAAATCTTTGCTTAACAAAATTCCATCTTCATGATGCAATCTTGGCTAAACCCATCAATTACCTGAATCTCCCGCAGTCCTAACGCTTTCCCAATCGTTGTGGCCGTCAAATCGCTACCACCCCTACCCAACGTAGTTATAGCACAAGACCTCCATCCCTGCAGAAACACATACATATGTGAGATTGAAGTTTTTGGTTTCAAAATTGACACGATAAGCAAAACAACTCATGAGCAATAAAATAGATGGGAACCAGAGTTTTGCACTACATATTTCTTGGTTCACGAGAATAACATGATGTGAAACAGTCAAAAATAAATAAACCTTTCCGAGGAAGCCAGTAACTACAGGGACTGCACTTTCCTTGCTCCAGTCACCAATTAGTGTTTTCGAGACAGCAGGGTATGTTGCTTCAAGTATATCAGCATTTGTGAAGTCGTCTGTAGTAATAAACCCGATCTCAAATGCATCATACTGCCAACAACAAGCGAACAACTCATCAAGTCATGAATCATACTCATGTTAGAGTACAGAATTGTAAGCATTGCCACACTCTCAAGTTTATCTAATCTGTCTGACGAGCGCTGCGATCTATAAAGTCTCAAGGTTATGCTAAAACTAGGGTATTATAAAGCAACATACTTGACGCGCTTTGTGGCCAATTTTATTGAGATACGCAGAGAAAAGCCTTGTAGACATGCACTCTCCAAATGAAACCAAGTAGTCCCTTGTACGTAAGGTTAACTCTTTCATCATTGCTATGCCTTTCAGAAGCTGGTGTAGTCCTTCTAGATGTTCTACAAATGGATTAAACAGAAAATGGATTCAGATACGAAAAACTAACTAAGTGAGCAACGGAAGATTCAGAAACTGCAATTGGAGAGAAGGTCGATAATTCAAGCATTGAGAAAGAGAACCAAGGCACTTACTTGCAATAACCGTTGATTCCACTCCAAGCTCACGAGCAGTTCTGGACATAGAGAAATTTGTATCCCGTGAGAATAAGGCTAACTTTGGACTGAGAACACTAGGTAACAATCAAATACACATGACAAAACATTTTTTTCTTACCTTAAATGGAGTTCCTTTATGAAGCTCAATTCTTCAATACTTTCTACATTAGTGACACCGCAAGTAACAGCTTTCTCTCCAGCCTAATGAAAGCCAAAGGCCAGGAAATAATTCACTCTACTGATAACAGAAACGTCAGCAGAAAGAAGTAGAAAAGATCAACATTGTTGTATTACCATCAAAAGCTTATTAGTCGTCTTCCCCATTGCTGATAGCACAATAACTGGCCTTTCATCTGGAAAGCTGAGTATAAGATTGGCAATTTCTTTCATCCTCTCTGCTGATGCCACTGATGAGCCGCCGAATTTCATTACACACGTCAACTCCTTGTCAGTTCCACTTACATTGCGCGTCTCATGCTGTTTTCTTTCAAGCAAATCGACTCTTCCAGCTTCGCAACTAACTCTCAAAGCTACATTCCTACAAGAATGCTCTACGGTTCTAAAGACTGCACTACTTGAGGCCAGGGTAACTGAAAAACTGTTCCCCTTTGAGCCAAACTCAAGCCTCTTTGAACATAAAGTAATCCCTGGAGCTTTAACTCCGTACAACTGCAATGAAGCCGTCATTACTCAATAGTGAAGCTTGCTTAAACTCAGAGACTGAGTGTTGTGATCTCGACAAATGGTAAAGCTATGTGATTGTTCAATGTGGGAACCTGCAACTATCAAATTCACAGAAAGATTAAAAAAAAAAAAAGATTAGGTCTTTCTCATAGGATCTACTAAATATCTAATGATAACAATGAGGTAAAACTCTGTTAACGAAACACTTTCTTCAACCAATTAATACAATGTAAGTTGACTAGGAGAGACGACTACTTTTCAATGAAATCAAACAACCAATTGTACAAGCAATCTTATTAAACAACATTATAAGTTGGATACTAGTACGCTTGTTTTGAATGAGTCAAACCCAAATGGATCTGCTATAGTTAAGAATATGAAACATATAAATGTATAAAAATGGTGTTTTTTCATCACCCAAATGCAAGAAATTATGAATCATCAGAGAAATTGAAGAAGAAAATAGCAAAAGAACGATCGCAACAAAGAACAAAAACCCAGAGAAGAGCAGCAAGCAAAAGGAAGACGACGAATGTAGACGAGTACCTTAACTGGGTGTGCGTAATAAAAATGCGAACTTTCTTCTGAATTACTTCGGACACAGCTGAAACGACCGGTCGGATTCGCCGGCCAGGCTCCGAAGGCAATACTGTTTTTTTGTTTTTTTGGGTTTAAGGAGTGAAAACGCCGCTTAAGACATCATAATTAGAGAACGTGAGACCCAACACTGTTTTGTTTGCCCTTCCCACGAGGTACGGTCCAGATTTAATCGAGGTACGGTCCAGATTTAATCTCCACATTTGAATGGTCTCTGGTTCGAGATACCCTTTCAGCCTCGGGTAAGCCACTAGCATTGGTGAGTTAATCAGTGATATAATGACGACATCTTTCTTATTCTAACATGTGTCGATATTGAGAGGACTTGGCCCACCCAATCCAAAGAATCAGAAGAAGAAAATAAAAACATTTCATTGATCGAAAATGGAAACGAAATTGATAACATAAGAGTAATACGACCAATAAGAAAACACAACAATTTCAAAACTGTCCTCGCTAAGGCCACTTTCAAGCATTCTGGTAATGATGCAGTTTGTACAGCAAAACTTTTCCGGCGGCGTTTCCCATGGCCATGAAACCACTTCCGGGGCTGAAGTCCAAGCAGCGAGGGTAATGCATTGTGGTGTTTGGCGGTGGCCAGTTTGAGAAGACGGTTAGAGACGGGACATGAACAAGCTTTACGCTGTTCTTGTTCATCGTAGAGACTATAGCTAGAATCTGAGCATCATGGTTAAACTTCATGAAATCTATCTTGGAAGTGAGATTGTCCACTGTCTTTATCGGCTTTCTCTTGCCTCCCACAAACTCGGATTTCTTGTAAATGTTTACGATCCCTCTGTCAGTCCCAGAGGCAAACAATCCTCCGTTTAGCGAACTGCAAAGAGAAGTGCCACACGTACTACCTTCATCCACGCCTTTGTATAAGCATTTCATTGTTCTTAGGTCCCAGAGGTAGACTTGCCCGTCGCCTCCTGAGCTCAGCAGCTGCTTCCCATCATCGCTGAATGCCAAAGACCGGACTGAACCGTTCATCTTAAGGGTTCCCGTCAGCTCTTTTGTTTTTGTAGACACAAGTAAGATATAACCTTCGTTGCCTACAAAAGCTATGGTGTTAGAGTCTTGTGACACCTCGAAATTTTCCAAGCTTTTCTCCTCTCTACCAACCAAAGGGCCGATTTTGTCAAACTTTGCATTCTCCAAATCAAAGCTGTAAAAGAACTTTCTTCTCCCGGAGACAATGACCTGAGAGCCATTGGGCAAGAAAGCCGCTTTACGAATGGGACAATCCTCGAGAAAAATGCTCTGGATCTTGGTGTTCCTCTTTCCATCAATCTGGAAAAACCTCAACCGTCGATCCAATCCAGCAGTGAGGAGCAGTTGAGCATTTTGATGGAAGTGGACAGAGTTTATTGGGCCATTTGAAGGATCAGCTGCATTGGCATCCACAAGTTTTGAGAACTCAAGAAGACCAGAACACAGCTTGGTACCACCGGACTTCACCACAAGATCTTCATTTGTTCGGAGGATATCATCAACTCTTCCATTCTGTGTATCATCATCATCTGAAGACTCTCCATCAGTGATTTGGTCATCACGCCGAGCCCAATCTGTCCCCGGGTTTAGCTTAGCATGATGAGCTCTCAGCCTTGCAATGTACTCAGACCCAGAGATTAAGCCCTCATTTTCCTCTTTCCTCAGCTTCCTTAAACGGTTGACAGTAGATATATTGATTTTTAGTTGTTTCTCTTCTTCATCCTCCCAGGCAGCTTCTCCCTTCTTAATTCCCTCAGTTCGACCTTTCTCTTCATCAGAAAGTTCTTCATAATCATCATCCTCGTAATCCGGAGGCTGCCTCACAGCAGAACGGTCTACATGAAACAAAGCAGAACCATCTGCTTCTTCTTCGAAGCTCTTATCGCCATCTTTCTTACCAAACGTAACAGGGGAATAGAGAGACCCAAATAACAAATTCTCAAGCTTTTTCATTTCAACCTGTTCCAACTCTTCTTGCTTCTCCTTCTCCTTCTTTCTTCTCTTCCCCCTAGCGTCATCATCGGACCCAATATCATTCCCATCTTCAACATCTCTGTTCTGTTTCTTGGGCTCATTTCTTTTACCCTTACTTGTCGGAATATTCTGAGATAACATGCTCATAGCTCAATACCACAAATTTCACTGCTGCATAAAAGAACAACGATAAGATTCACACCCAAGTTCGCTATCTATCGGGAAAACAGTGCTAAATTAAGCCCTAATTTCGGCAAGGATTACTACAAAAGCTACTACTAAACCTAAATCGTGCAAAAATTTGGTTACACTGAAGAAACAGGAAATAACTTACAACGTTGACGAGCAGAAACCGTGTAGCCAGTGACTGTCGGCGAGAGCTTCTTCTCCTTGTAGGAGATATTTAGGGTTTTAGAAGTTTAATTTCCAAAAAAAAATAAACAAATAAAAATTGGAAAAATTCGTTATATTAGCCTTTATTATGGGTCAACGGGTTTTATGCCCCTTGAAAAAGCCCATGGGCCATGATAGGTAAGATAATAAAACTATTATAATGGCATTTTCGTAATTACTACAAAGTATATGCCTTATTTCCTCGGAATCTATTCGCCCAATAAAGGACGAGATTCGAGAGTAATAATATCATTGGTGCTCTTTTTCAGCAGCGTGAGATCGGAGACATCGCCACCGTGCTCATTTCTTACGCAATCTATCTCCGTCGTCCTTCCTCCGCCGCGATGGAATCGCCGAAGCATTCTCTGATCCCTAGCTTCCTCTATTCCTCTTCTTCTTCATCGCCGAGGAGTTTTCTCCTCGATCAGGTGTTGAATTCCAACTCCAACGCTGCATTCGCCTCCTCCAATCTCGAGAAACCTCCTTCTCCGGCGGCTCGTTCCTCTCCGACGACGATGCTGTCCCGGAAAAATTTCCTTATTGCGTCTCCCACCGAGCCTGGGAAGGGGATCGAGATGTATTCACCTGCTTTCTACGCCGCATGTACCTTCGGTGGAATTCTCAGCTGTGGTTTGACTCACATGACCGTTACTCCTCTCGATCTCGTCAAGTGCAATATGCAGGTATTCACCTTAGATCCGTTATCCTTCGTATGTTTTATCGACTCATTTTCGCCGATCCGTGTCTCTGTGTCGCTCAGGTGGTGAGATCTACGTTTTCGCTTTGTTTTCTGGGCTGGATAAATCCGTGATCTGATTTTCTCTGAAACTGATATTCTAATTCTTGATTTCCCTGAATAAATTGGTTTTTGTGTTGCATTCTGTTATTTGAAGAATTGTTATATCTCTGTTATACGTATCGTCGTCCATCAATAACCATGTTGTAGACTAACCTTGAATGGAAGCTTTTATATTTCTTTAGCAATCATTCTATTTCAAAATACTTCGATCTGTTCTGAGTTGCATTTCCAAATTTACATACTTGACGTTGTGGTATGTGTGGATTGATTTACTTGGTCTTGCAACACTGATATTCTATGCCATTCCAGATTGATCCAGCAAAGTACAAGAGCATCTCGTCTGGTTTTGGGATTTTGCTGAAAGAGCAAGGAGTCAAGGGATTTTTCCGTGGATGGGTTCCTACTCTGTTGGGTTACAGTGCTCAGGGTGCTTGCAAGTTTGGATTCTACGAGTACTTTAAGAAATACTACTCTGATCTTGCTGGACCTGAGTACACTGCCAAATACAAAACCCTCATCTACCTTGCTGGTTCTGCTTCTGCTGAGATCATTGCTGATGTTGCACTTTGCCCATTTGAAGCTGTGAAGGTCCGTGTTCAGACACAGCCTGGATTTGCCAGGGGAATGTCTGATGGATTTCCCAAGTTTATCAAGTCCGAAGGATTCGGAGGGTGAGTTTTTGAATACCAATAACTATTCTCTCCCTTGTTACAGCTAGTCTTTTGTTTCTGATTTCTTGTTTTTTTTTTTGCAGCTTGTATAAGGGTCTTGGTCCACTCTGGGGACGTCAGATTCCATGTAAGTTCTGGCCTCTATTTTGTAACCTGTTGCACATTATCTTCTTCTTTTTTTATTTTTTTGGGTCATGAAGCATGGTACTTTGATTCTTTAAAAGCAAAGTTTGGTGATGATATCTGCAAATGTGACAGACACTATGATGAAGTTTGCTTCGTTTGAGACCATTGTTGAGATGATCTACAAGTACGCAATCCCCAACCCAAAGGAGGAATGCAGCAAAGGTCTGCAACTCGGGGTGAGTTTTGCTGGAGGTTACGTCGCTGGAGTGTTCTGTGCAATCGTTTCTCATCCTGCGGATAATCTAGTGTCGTTCCTCAACAACGCTAAGGGAGCAACCGTCGGAGACGTGAGTCACTATATCTTCATCTAAACACAATGTGCATATATGATTCTTATGCTTTGAATACAAGAGCCAAAAGCTAGGGTGGCTGCTTTTTGGGCAATTGTATACAAAGGAAACAATTGATATCTGTTGCGGTAGGACTAATATATTGAATTGTTTGTAATGAAATGTTGCAGGCGGTGAAGAAGATAGGGATGTTGGGACTATTCACAAGAGGGCTTCCTCTAAGAATTGTGATGATAGGGACATTGACTGGAGCACAGTGGGGATTATACGATGCCTTCAAAGTCTTTGTTGGCCTGTAAGATCCTCCTCTCCTCATTTCCTACCTTCCTCAATACCTTAAAAAATGCAAACTCTTATTCTTTCTTTTTTTAATTTGGTTCAGGCCAACCACTGGTGGTGTTGCTCCAGCTCCTGCCATCGCAGCTGCTGAAGCCAAAGCCTAATACAATGATGAAAAAAGGTTAGGAGTTTCTATGGGTAGGATTTTTGTTTGGCAAAAATAAGAGAAACATATGGTAATGAGGAAGAGTGAGTAACCTCATCCTCCTCCTGATTCCAACCTGATCATTTTTTTTTTTTTGAAATTTGTGTTCCTGAAGTCAGGATAGTGCTCTCTCTCTCTATCTCTCTTCACATTCTCTCTCTCTGCCTACTATTGTTTATTTCTTGCCCTTTTTTGTTTGTCATGTAATCTTAAAAGATGAGAGGGACACACTCGAAGATAGAGAGAGTGGGCTTACCCACACCCACTTGCTACTTTTGTTCGTTTTCATTTGAAAATCTCTTTTTGTTTCGATCTTCTTGTTCTCCCCTATTTATGACCTAACTCCTCTCTATTACTGTCAAGAGTTACGATTTTGCTTTGAAACTGTTCCATTCTTTCGTTTTTTATGCTATCTATGGCATGCTATATGTATCTAAAACTAGCTTAAAACATAACGAATATTCTATTTAACGACCAATAGATTCAAAAACAGAAAAATATGATTTCTCCGAGTCGCCCACCGTGGGGTTCGAACCCACGACCACAAGGTTAAGAGCCTTGCGGTCTACCGAGCTAGACGGGCTTTGCTGTTATCCTCAACTTTTATATTGTTCATACCCAAAAAACTAACGTTTGTCATAAAACAATATACAGTACTTGATTCGTTGGTTAAAAAAAAACTCGAATTTGTTTCAATCGAAAAAAAATAGGATATAAACCATCTATTTTTCAAGTAATAGATATTATCATTTTCATAAAGCGAAAGAACTAGAAAAGAAGTGGCTTTCAACAGCGTAAATGAACACTAACCAGTCTGAATATCTGATTAAAAGCCATCGTATCAACGGACCTATTGGTTTTACAGAAATTGGAAGAATTCGTTCACTGTGGGACTTGTATGCTCAAATCATGAACATTCACAAGGTGGGGCTTGTAGGCTCAAACATACATCACAACATCTCTTTCAATTTTACACACAACCTCTTACTTTTTCAACTTCAGTTAAAAAACCATAACAAATAAAAACTTGTAAGCAAAATCATAATACTAACCAATAACCAGATTAGACCCTATTAAAAAGGCTATACTAGTCTATTAAACAGGATACAAAGCATACATGCAATTAAACTAAACATCAAAGACTAACAATAATATGTAAAAGAGAACGCAGACAAAGGCACAAGGCAGAACCAAAATAAAAGAGACCTCCGTGACTATGCTCTCACAAAGACATTATTACGCAAAACCAAAATAACTCTTTGAGATAGTCCTCTGCAACACCAAAATTAAAGTGTGTTCTATAGTTCTTACAAGTTTTGAAACTGTGTTTAACTGCTAAACACAACACCGAACCATACCATACCAACCTTTCTCACCTTCATTTCACTAACTTAGCGCTTCTTCTTGCTGCTAGCTTTTGCTGCGTTGGACTTTGAAGGTGTTGCTACCAAGTATATGAACAAAACCACCATGGAGATCACTGAAAAAAGTGATCCATATTTCGCCAGCACCCTCTGCAACAATTGAAACACGGTAAGTTGAGAACGATTATATTTGATTATTTCACTGAGAGGGGATAATTACTACACATAAAGTTACCTTGGCCTGATATTATTTTAGCAGCATCAAGAGCAACATCCAAGACACAACACAAGATAACAACGAAAGTCAATAATGAGAAGAAAAAAAAAACATCGAGGAGATGATTGAAAGAACAGTCCTTCAAAATAAAATTTACCAGGTCAAGCTTGTCCGTCGGAGGTTTGTCTGCGAGGACATCTAGAGGTAGTATTGGAGTTGAGTACGCTTGCTACAAACAAGAAAACCATATTACATGTTAACATCATATAAGCAGATTTTAAATAAAACAATGGTCACTACAAGAGAAAGTAATTCTGATTAGAAACATTAATTGGGAGGATTAGAAACTTATAAAGCATAGTTGCTTTTACCAGTTCCAGGTGCTACAAGTTATGGATAGTTTGTTACTAGACAAAGCTGTGAAATGGATGAGAAGGGATTATGTATGGCTCTACAGATACACACCGAAAGAAGAACGAAGGGCCCTTAAAAATGGCAAACCTGTAGAGCTGTCTTTGTCGGGATGCGGAAAGTAACCAGAGCAGGAGCACCGTAGAACAGTCCTTTAACCTTGGCTTCCAGTTCGAAAGAATGAGACAGAATACCTCCTCTACACACAAAAAGGAGGAAAATATCAGATTATCGAGGAAAGGAAAAAGCGAAAAGCAGCCACTAAAACATTTATGATTAAGGAAGATAACTCACGCATCAAGTCTTTCCCATGATCTTGAAGTGTTTCCATTAACAACTTCAAAAGTGCCTTTATCCCAGCTATTATCTGTAAGAGTCACTTCATATGCCGTCCTGAGAGTAAACACCCAAAATATCTGACACTCTTAGCATAACATTCTTTGACAACAAAAAAATCTCAAAGATCCAAAATTCTGAGGAACAAGAGGATCAGATCAAATGGCGTATTGTTTACTCTCTACTGATACACATCCGCACGTAAATCGAATATACGGTAGATCTAAGGATAGCTCAAGCAAACATGATTTCCTAATTCTACAATACCCAATCTCTCAAAGCAAATCAGAAACTAACACGAATCGGAAATCAAACGGATTGAGAAAACAATCAAACAAGAGGAGAAGTAGAGAAACTTACGAGGATCCTTGGTTGTAGATGTCGAAGGAAACGGAGACACGTTCGGCACCAGATTTGAGCCTGTTGAGAGTAGCTTTCTTGTGGACCACCATGAACGGCACTTCCGATGTCGCAAACGAAGCAGAAACAAGCATGAAAACCGCCATGGCTGAGATCAGAAACCTAACGAAGGAGAGAGCCATGGTTTGTGTTGTGATCTTTCCACGATTAAGTTTGTTGTTAGTCAGATGCGAAAACAGATCTACGATTGATTTCCTCCGCTCATAAACCCTCCGAACCAGTGACTACCACCCTCGGTTACAAAAAAAAAGTCAATGATGGGCCCAATTGTTTTTTCACCTGATAATAAGCCCACTTAAAATAGGCCCATTATGGTAATAAATTGCATTTTTCTAATTTGGGTATTAGAATAGTGTCCAAATTAATCAAGTGGTATTTATATAGCCAGATTATTGGGATCTAAATCTGGGAATGGAGCTGCTTACGTGGAAGACAAGTGTGTGGTCAGTATACAACAATGAAGATATCATAAACTTGTAATACACAGCCTGTCTCCTGCAACGATCTAACGTGTTTCTGCTCTCACACCACAAATTTGATCGGATTTCAGATATTCCCTAATATTTATAACCACAAACATTATCTTCTATTAATTTTCTCCTTTGCTAAGTACCAAAAACCCATCAGCTATTCATATGGAACTAGCAGCATTAATCTGGACTATGAAGTGTATATCACACTCACAGAGACTTATAGCACTAGTGATTTTAGGTACATATATTGTAAAGAGGTGATTTATATGCAGGACTGATTCAGAATATAGGTAAGTGAAGCGATCATTTAGAGCCTCACATGTTTATACGTTAATTTTTGTGGGAAAAAAATTTCATTAACAAAATGGTACGGTTTTTTAATTTCGCGCTGAACATCCAGAAATTTTGGTTCGGCACTAATTATATTATAGAACAGCTTTAAAAATGGCCCGATTTATTAACTAAGATACGGAGTTTAATCGTGTTAAAATATTATTTGATTATGTTTTGATCCCGGAAGCTTGTTTTTTACTTTGCGAGATGCTCATATCTCGTCTTTTGGTGTTTACTTTGTCATTAGATTCTCGATTGTCAATTTAAACACGCTCGTATTTTAAATCTATGGGTTTTTCTCGGCCCATAACATTTGTTATCTTTTATGCGAATTATATTTCCTTATTTCTTAAAATGATTTATATTCTAATTGGCGGGATCCAACACCAACATACCCAAGCCACACCAAACTTAATTGAGTAAAAAAAAATGTCTTTTGACGTTTCGAAAATAATAAAGTATACGTAATGATGTTTATACAAGCAAACGATTCATTCATTCAAGTGCCTATTGACCCAAAACAATAAAGGTATTAGAAAATTGTTACCAGAATTTCATTTTCAGTTATAATTATTTATTGGTTGGAGTAAGAACATAGAGTAAAAAGCGTAAAAGAGAGAGAGAGAAAGAGGGATTGATTTGATTCTGTTAATCGAGGTGGCGGGAAAGCCTAAGGAAATTAGTCAACTAGCCACTTAAAATTAGCCAAGTGGAAATGAATATTCAAAACATAATTAAAACTTGGATTAAACCGAAAGGCATGTGCCCCTTCTTTTTTAATTTTTTTTTGGTTAAACTAAAATCATCTATAAAACTGAACAGAGCATGTGGGAGGATTTGCATCGAACTCTGAAACCAAAGTGAATCTTCATCCATTTTCTCTCCTCGTCCTTCTATGGAACCTTCAAACTAACCTTCCCTCACACATGCTTACTTCTATCTTCCTCTGTTCTTTATGCCTCTGAGATTCTCTTCTAAAGATTTATATTACTCTTAAAGTTTACAAAAATCATGGGTTGTGCTACATCTGCTGATGCTGTTGTCGGAAGCAAGAAAAACAAGAAGAGGATCATTCAAGAATCCGCAGTGTTTGTTCTGCAGTTCCGTGTTCCTGTTCACTCTGATCTTCATCGTCAACTCAAAGGTGTTGTTCCCAAGATTACCATCGATCGTTTGACATGTCTAAGGAATCAGATTCAGTTGGTAGCTGAGGACACAGGTATATAGAAGAAATGAAACAATCTTCTTCCTCTTTTTCTTGAAAACATATTCAAAAGATTCGGTTAAAAATTTCAGGGTGTTCTGCAATATCTGAGCTGCGTAAAGCTTTGGAGGAGTACTTGTCTCTTCTCACCCTTCTTATCAAGAAAAGTCCAGGTTTGCAAAATTTGAGTTAGTTAAAAACAATTTAGTAGTGTCTTGTAAATCAAATAATGATCATATCAGATTGTTTTTTTAACTTTGTAGAGAATGATGGAATGGAGGGATGCCTGGAGTTGAAATGGAAAACACTTGGAGATGGTCGACGAGTAAGTTGGTGTTTTGCTTATAGCTAAAGCCAATCCTGAGAAATTTTCGATTTGTTTCTTCGGTTAGTGTTAACAATGTGAAGGTGTGTATACAGGCAGAGATATGTTTCACAAACCTTCAGATGGAGATGTTGGCAGTGATCCACATGATGGCTGCTTTGGCATTGACTGAAGCTAACTCTCTCATGATTCCAAAGGATTGCTCTGTTTCTGGCAATGGCGTCCGTGTGGTCTCCACTGGTTTGGCCTCCTACTTCAAAACTTCATCTTTTACTTCTATTTTGCTGTGTTTACAACAAACCTTATAACCCATTGTCACTTTCAAACAGATCGCAGAAGAGATGCGGTTGACTTGCTGCTCAAGGCGTCTGGATACTTAGAGTTTTGCATCAGAGAGATTCTGGCTCACTTTCCTGCTGACATAAAGTATGAAGCAACAACACACAGTAAATCTTGGGTCAGGACTGAGATAAAATGTATACTTACACATATAGCTGTAAAATTTTGCAGGAGTAAATTGCCAGATGACATGCAGGAGAGTGTAATACAAACTCTCTCTATCCAAGCACTTGGCCAGGTTACACATTTTTGAAACTGTGAATCTTAATAAAATCTGAATCTTGTATGGGTTTTTAATTTGTAAGTGTGGTTTAATCTCTCACTGTAGGGAACTGAGATCCAACTTGGTTTGGCAATTGATAGCCAAAAAGCAACACTGTCTGTGAAGAGGAGAATTGCCTGTGAGCAAGTCATCTATTTCTCTCAGGTTTAAGACAATCTTCATCTTCTTACTTGGGGCATGCTTTTTGGACAATCATATGTTTTTGCTCTAATCTCTCTATTATCATTTCAGGCATATCATTGCTTGTCTGGTTGTGAAGTAGTCAGCCATGGATGCGCCAAGAAGCTTCTCCGGTTTATCTACTGGAAGTTTCTGGAAGCAAAGGTATGTATGTATACATACATATGAAAGCTACCGTTGTAGCTCATAATATTTTCATCTCTATTCTTCTCTCAGAAATCAATCTCTCTGTTATGTTGTGTGTTTTCTTGAACAGGCTGCGGCATACTACTACCATGGACTGGTAACAGACAAGGGAAATGAGCCGGCTTGCCACGTGACCGCGGTGTGTTGTTTCCTTGCAGCTGCAGAGATCCTAGGAGAAAGCAAGAAGGCTTGTCTTAGCTTCTGCTTAGCTCCTCCTGTCACTAGGTTTGTGTTGTTATATATATCCAACATTGCATTAAACATGTGAAAATTTGTGATTTGATTCAGCATGTGCACGTATATCAGGGCTCCTCCTCTGTGGGGAGTTATGAAGCATTTGAGCCAGAAGATTCCAGAAGTTGCTTTTAGGAAGTCTCAGATGTATGGATACTTGCTTGAAGAAGAAGAGAAGTAAGCGTTTAAGATTGTTTGTCTTGTAGCATTTTTAAACTAATTATAGAATCAAACAAGATAGCTGATGATATGATGATAAACCACAGGGCAATGCAGTGTCTGCCAGAGCTCCCAGACTTTCAGTTGTCACTAAGACCAGACGAGTTTGAGCTGCCTGAAATGGAGGCTGTCTCTTCCGAAGGAAACCACACCCATTTGCTCAGAACATCTTAACTCCTTTGAGAATCATGATGATGAATGATGATGATTACCTTGAACATCTCTACACATGTATTCTTTGGGTATTTTACCACTTATAAATTGTAATGTAATATTTTGTCTTCTAGAGTTACTTGTTTTACACTACTTTGTTGTCAGACAAAATCTGATATGTATTTTACATGAGTAATAGTATAGTACAATGTAATAATATCTCAGTCACTAATTGATTTTTCCTGATAAGAATTTGGAAGGAATAAGAAAAAGGGTACCGAAGACGTTTAGCTATTTTAAAGAAGAAGTGGTTGTTGTGTGAGGCGCTTAGAAACGGCACGCATTTTACTCGTTTCAATTTGGAAAATAAGCTAGCTAAAACGGATAACCGCAGCGTCACGTGAGTGAGTCACGTGTGGGTGATGATGAGATGTTGGATTTCCGCACGTACCAACTTTTCGGAGGCGTTTAGTGATTTTTTCAGCAAGATCGGAACACGGTGGTGGTGGATCTCCGATAGAGACATGATCGGATTTTCTCGTGTCCTAATTCGGAAAATCAATCACCGAAGCGCAAGGAGATTTCCGATTGTCACTTTGCCATTTCCTAATCAGCCTAAACAAGCGAATCAAATGTTTATAAACTTGCTGTTTCTTTTATTTTTGTGGAACAGATTAAGTTATTGTTTGTTTCAAAAACCCAAACCAGAGACTGTTCGATCATAAATCCTTAAAATCGAAACGATCGATCATCATATATATTCCAAAAGGTAGTTTCTCTTCGAAGGAGATCAAAAGTAGAAGATAAACACAGAAAGAAAGAAACGCTACTACATAGCTCCAAAGTTGTACTTTAAAGAGTCCTAAACCAAACAAAAACCAAAAGCAAAGGTGTTCATCTTTTTTTTTCTAAACTCAGAGACGGAGAGAAAGGTCGAGAGGTTCTTCTTCTTCCTCCATACCTCCGTTTTCGTTACCGGTTAACCCAAATGGGTACCCATACGGATACGGATACGGGTCGTACCCACCAAGCATCATCGTCTGTTGACCCGATCCGTTCCAGATTCCGGTCCCCGGAGTGGATCCTTGAGGTGGGTTAGGGTAAAAACAAGGATAGGAACGAAGCAAAGTAGCGTCGTCGAGGATGGACGGAGAATGAGAGACGACGCCGAGGTTGCGACGAGCGGCGGCGCGTTCGCGTTTGTGGGCGTTTTGGTGACCGCCGAGAGCTTGAGAGGTGTAGAACTTGCGAGGACAGTACTGGCACGGGAAGAGACGGTGACAGGTGGGATGTGAAGCTCCGGAGGAGAAGGAGTGTCTCTTGCTCGACGATGATCGAGGTTTTGTTGGACCCACGAACTGATGGAAAGACGACGGTGGTGGCTCTGCCATTGAAAGAGAGAAAGAGATTTAGAGAGAGAGAGAGAGATGAGAGTATCAAAAAGCAAAAGCGTCGTCGAATTAAAGAGAGAGAGAGTGCGGTTTGGGGAGGTTTTATGGAAGGGTTTAAGCTGTCGTTTCTTTGTTTGTTTGCGTCGTTTGTTGCAGAGAATATCTGCTTTTTAAATTACCCTTTTGCCCTCATCACCTCTCTCTCTCTCTCTAGTCTCTAACTAATTTCACAGATCCCAATTAACCCTTTTGCTCCACACCATATTTGCATGGGATGCATATATAATTATATACACACACACTCCTTTTCGATATAAATATATTTATACAATATCGAGTGAAAAGTAAGCTTTTTCTTTCTTCCCAAATGACCTCAAGAGCACATTCCCTGATTTAACAAAAAAAGATTGGATAACGTTAACGGTAAGTGCGTTGCTAATCTGTGTTTTAAATCGTTTAATCTACTCTACAAAAATAAAATGGCTTTCTCCAGGGAATACCACATCAGCACACAATAAGAGAACATGTGTCATTCCTTTAAAAATATGACGTTTTCAATTCTGAAACTTCGACCATATCGTAGTTTTTAGATTTTCTCTTTCTTCGTAAGGTACCACAGTTCTGTATTTTTAGCCTTCATTTTCACCAAATTTTTAGCTTCTTCAAACACATATCGCCCACCGTTTTGTGTCAATTGTCTCATGGAACTTGAGTTCTATATTTTACTTTGTAGTATTATCTCATCACGAATATGGTATCTATGTTGCTCGATTTTGATTTGGAAGGCTATTTAAATATGTGTTTTCAAAAGACAACAACATATCAAATTCTACTTTGGTTATATAGCATCATGCGCCCAACCTGTTTTCTATCTCCGCCAGTTTGAAGAATAAGACAATATCACAGACGTTAGATCAGTTCTATGTCGTCGAGGTTTGGTTAGATTTGGGTTATCTTGGTTTGGTTGCGTGTTAATCTGAAACTTTTATCCGGAGAAAACTCTGGACCACTTGGGCATGAGGCACGAGCTATGTCTTCATCGCCATCAACGGAAGATGGCGGTTTGGGCTCCTGTGGACCATATGCTTTTGACGGCTCTATGAAGGAATTGAAACGCTTCGCGACTCAATTGGTAAAATTCCACCTCCAGTTCTATTTTTGTGAAAATTGATTATTTTCTTGATATTATAAATTTGGATATGCTAGAGTAATCTGCGTGAATTTGATTAATGTTGGTTTGAGAAGTTTCTTATGGTTTCTCCCGTATAAATGTTTGCTTCTCGCTATAACATATTGTGTTAATGATGTTTTTGTGTATCAAAGCAAGCGAAGACGTTCGTCGATCTCAGGTTTAATGGTTTGATTGTTTTAGCATATCTATCTCCTGTATTTCCATAGATTTGTCCTGAATAATCACACACTAATCAATAGTGTTGTGGCAGAGGAATAACCATTTGAACCTTTCTATATATCATCATTGACTGACTTCCTTCATTGTTTGGGATAATACCTCCCAATGACGAGCCACATGAGAATACAATTGTTTTCCCTAGCTAACAGCTTTTTAAGTTGTAGTATATCAATTTATTTGAAAATACGATACCCTGAATTATCTTAAAAGAGTTAAAATGATGAAATCTACGTCACATTTTTTCACAAATCAATTTTTCCTTTGGTTAATGATAAAACTTTAATTGGTCGTTCATTTAGATAGTTTGTGAGTAAGGTTTTTTTTATTTCAATGAAGAAGAGAGGAAGATGAATTTTTGGAAATAATCTGATCGAGGGAAGTATAAAGGAAAGTAATTGAGATGGAAGATGAGATAAGACCAATGGTATTACACGAGTATGGCGGGAGTCCGAGGATTCATAACAGAAATAAAACATTACATTATTGATGAGATCAGGATCATCACTCTCATATTCAGAGTACTTTTGTGTTTGATGAATCTAGATTTGATTTTCACCGTTTAATAATCATCTAAAATGATTTTTTTTATTTGTTTCGATGAGAGGAACATATATAAGTTGCATTCATTTTTTGGGGATTATGGATTTCGAAGAGAATAATTTTTTTTTTTGATAAGAACATGAAAGGTTGGGAAACCTTTTTGTACTACCACAATGATTTAATCATTATAGGTATACCAAACTCTTTAGATACCACGATAGGATTATATTGTGAGTTTCCAGAAGAGAAGCGCTATTCAGTTTGGGTTAATAATAACTAAACCTCTTTTATATGAAGGCATAAATCTTCTCACCATTAAACCAGAGAACAAAGGATTAGCTAAAACAAGGAACTGCTACCACCAAAATTGTGTGCATGACTCAAGTAGTTACAGAGGACGGCCTTAAGAAAATGCAAAGTTTGTAAGAAATCTCTATTGCTAAGCTACGTTCATTCTTAAGAAAATAATTACTTTATTCTTTTATATATTTTTACGATTATGTTAAAAGCATATTGATTTTTGTATATACGTTTTACTTGGTTTGTATATACATCTTGATTTTTGCCTTTTTGTTGTCCCCCGTTGTGCTATAAAGTATATCCTCTTATATTATATATCACCTAATCTCCTTACTGTGTTGTCTCTTTTTTTGCCAAATTGGTGCCCAAGTCATTTTCTTGGTTCTGTCGTATGAATATATGGATCAGCATTTCATGCTTGTTAACTTATTTTAACCAAACAGAAGACTTATTTTGATTGTCTCTTTCGTTTCACGTAGGTCTGTTTTAGTTTGGTACTATACATATAATAGGAATATTTACTCTGTTTTGATTTTGCAATAGAGATATTTGGACCGCGTCTGCATCTGCCGTTTTCCTCTGATATCGACGATTCTGTGATTTTATCTAAAAGCAACTTGCAGTGTTTTGTAAACAATGTGATACCAATAAGATTGAGATATGGATTACAACTAAGATAGAGGCTAATGCAATGTCATGGAACAACTTCTTGAAAGTTGATATGCTACCACTCATTGGTTTCATTTTCCGTTTCTTTGAAGCTGGAAGATTTCAGTTTTGATATGGGAGTTTCTTTGTCGGGGAGAAGAAGAAATGCCAGTGATTTATAATAAAGACATAAAAAGAGGATAAACTACACAACTTACGTCGTTGGAGAGGTTACATACTACAAAGAAGTAAAAATGTTTGCCACTTGTATACTCTAATGTTCCGAGTTCGGATCCAGCAAGGTCCAGTAGCTGGAGGAGGCAAAAGAAAAGAACGAGATTATTAGTCCCGTATATATTTTATGTTGCCTTGTTTGTTTCTTGGATAATCTCCTTTTCATTCGTTTTTGTTTAAGTGTTCTGATCATGTCCTGAAAGTAATTTTGTTTGGTTAAAAGTTAACCAAATTAAAATGTCTGTCTACTGTCATGAATATCATGTTCTTTTTTAATAGATAGTGAACTGAATTTTAAGCTGTTTCAAAAGAAAACAATAAATTCCCTCAATTTTAATCCCACCAAAACTTTACTATAAAAAACCAAACTAAAAAATACTTTAGCAATAGAAAAGTTATTGTTTAAGAGCATCTTCAATCCACATTTATTTTTCCTCTAAGCTCTATTTTAGAATAAATTATACTCCAACCCACTTCTATTTATATCTTTAAAATAGAGAAATGATATTTTCTATTCTATGTTTAGAGAATAAAATAGAGAAATACTACTTTTTAGAGTAAAAAATAGCATTTCTCTAAAATAGAGGATACATTGAAAAAGAAATAGAGAAGTGCTATATAACTATTTTAGAGTGAGAAATAAAGAAATACATTGGAGATGGTCTAATTAAAAGCAAAAAATGAAAACTAAAAAGCAATTGTAACTCATTGTATAGACTAAACTTTATAAAATAAATAAGTAAGTATTGTCTAAATTATAAATGTTGTACGAATATATGAAAATATGTATAATACGGAAATAAAATGATAACTTATTTAATAAGTAGATAATAAATAATGTATAACTACATACGAATATAAAAAGAAAAACATAATTATCAACAAAAATATTCAACATAATTTTTCTAAAAAAAATTCAGAACAATAACCCGCGCACAGCACACGAATATTCACCTAGTAGTAATAAACATTAAAAAAATGAATGCAGAGAGGAGACTAGTGATTGAGAGTAATTAAAGAGGTTCTAAAGTGAAATTTGCGTCGTCGAGAAAAATTGATGAGATCAGATTTCTCTCTCCTTCACTCTTATTTACTTTTAAAATTAAAATTATATAAAAAAATAAATATAGAGAGAAAGAGAGAGAGAGATTGGTTGCTTTTTGTGTTTGGACTGTTACATCAAGCAAAGGAGAGAGAATCTGGTAACGACACGTGCTGACTAGACAGTTGTGTGCAGTACAAATACACGACGAGTGAACACTCTCTCACACTTCAAACTCAATTAAAATTTTGAAAAAACCTATCAACACTTTTTTTTTTATCAAGTTAAGCGTTTTGATTTGATGGTACACAACCTTTGTTGTTGTGGTGATGACAAAGAAGACAAGAAGAAGAAAGGGTCAAGTTCCAAGATAGCATTTGCCAAACAAGGAAGGCTTCTATGTTTCTCTAACCTTCTTTATTCTTTCCATTCTCTCACTACTTACCCATCACTCTCTCTCTCTCTCTCTCTCTCTCACACCTCTTTCTTATCATTGCCTTTTCCTCTTTTCTTCTGCTCATTACTTCTTGGATTTACTACATTTCCACATATCTCTCTGTGTTTTCACTCGAAGCCCAACATTATCATTGTTGTGGTCTCTTTAAGGCCCATATTCAATGCCTACACACAAGGCATGTTAACTTCAAGTTGCTCTCAATAAAAAAAGGCTTTTATGTTTTTAGTCTATAGTAGAGGAGAGGCCCACTTTTTAATCAATAGCTCTACTTACTTTTATATCCCACATCTTGATCTTGTCTCTCATGTCAATGTCATATTGCTCTCGCTCTTCAAAATCATTTCATTTTTAAACAATGATTTTCTATAGAAAAATAAAATGTTAACCCATTGGGTAGAACCGCTTTTTAAATGAATCTATCGTCTATAATTTAGGCATGCATACTATAGGGTTTGAATACATATTATAACACAAATGCAACGTTAGTAATACTAACTATTAGGCTATATATCTTCATCAAATTTATCTACGTTTTTTTTTTCCTTACAGAATTGAAAGATGATCATAGAATGATGGTATTTTACTTCTTGTTCTTTTGTCAACTATAGTATTTTACTTTATACATTTCAAAGCAAGGAAGTTTTAAGTATATTTTTTTTTTTCTTATATAATTTGGGTGGTAATTAGGTCGTGTTAGTCAACATAAGAACGTTTGCTTGAAATTGAAGCAACCCCACATCTAATTTACCTTTTGTGTGCTGAAAAAGTAAAATTGCTTTATCTGCTAATTAAGCATATTCCAAAAGCCATTGGCCACCAAGTTAATCTCTTCTCACACACAATTACACAGGCTTGTTCACATTCACTTTTCACTTAATGGCTCCTCGCCTCCTCATCATTTCATTACTTATATTTATTTTATTTAATGTAGGTAACTTTGTTACATTTTTCTTTGATTACATTTTGAAAACCAAGGGATTGCTTCTATTAAAAGGAAAAGAGGACATGTTTATGGTAATATGTGTATTTGTGTGGGAAAGAGGAGAAACTTAGATTGCCTTAATCGATGTTGTCTTTTTCTGGATTGTACATTGGAAGATGGTGCACAATGCACATGTGACTTGTCTTTGACCTTCTCCACCAATTTTTATTTCTAAGTATAGTGTCTATTATTTAATTTACAACTGGTAAGATGTATACGACCAAATTAATACAAGCTTTGTATTCTCAATCATTACAATGTTCACATATACATATACCCATGTTATGTTCCACTGTCTTTCTTGCATAAGCTATGCTCAATATTTTGTCTTTCTTACATTGATCCTTTTAGATGGCACACATGATACATGTCCTTTTTTTTATATATAGTTGTGAAAGTTTTGGGAACTTACTTTTTTTTTCTAACAATTCATGAAACTCATTCAAACATAAACTATGATACCATATCAACGATTTTTTATTTTGTCAGTTACAACTCACACATGTACATTACCGACTAACGATTATGTTCACGATCTTGGTTTCCAAATTATTATTTACATAAAAAATTAAATAAATATGTGGCAATGACAATAAATGTCTCTATATATTTTAAATAAATGGTTCGACACGAAGAACTTTAGCTTCTCGACACCCCATGCGATGGCTTCTTCGTTTTTCCAATTTATTTTAATTTCAAATTCAACTCTTTCTTTTGTCTCTTTGTTCTATCTAACACACCAATTTATGTAACTCAACTCACCCATCCACCTATATATTAATCACATATAAGATATCAACTTGTTATATGTTAATACAAAATACATCCCCATCTATATATTGTTTGATTCTATATAATATCCTTTATATATTTAGATATGCTATGGATTCTTACTTGGTTTGAAAAGAAAAGGAATCAAGTTCTCATCCAAGAAAAAGAAAGATACCTCTTTTTCATTTAATTCAACTATACTTCGTCTTGCTTAGTTATATCATTCTAGCTACTTCCATGATAATGTTAAAAGACATTCAAGTAAAAAAATGAACAAGTTTGACATATATTTGGTTTTGCTCAAACGAAAGTTTAGGCAATCGCCACTCATACAATACAACAGTTTCAGATCAAAATGAGCTCCCCTAGCCTTTCTGTTACATATTTCTCTAGCAAATGAATCAAGACGTGGATTTTTTTTTTTTTTTTTTTAAATAGCTTGAAGGAAACGGAAGTAGAGTAGGTTAGGGTTAAGGAGCTTGTCACATCTCAACGTTTTTAAATATTGCTCCTCTGAGATATTAACTACTCATCAGATGAGGTAGGAGGAGAAGGTGGTGGAGGACCGGTTTCATGATCGGACCCAACCGTAAAGTTGATGCAACTCAAATCTTCATCAACTCTCCTTCTTGATTTCCTCTGCATACTTCCTTTTGATCCCTTCCTCTCGTACACACTGTACACTACCCACTCTCCAAACACCTGTTTTATTATACCAAATCAATTCCATCATTAGTCCAAAGTCTTTCTTTCTTATTATAGTCGAGACTCGAGAATGGTGTAC
This sequence comes from Pseudoturritis turrita, assembly GCA_900406555.1. Classification (NCBI taxonomy): domain Eukaryota; kingdom Viridiplantae; phylum Streptophyta; class Magnoliopsida; order Brassicales; family Brassicaceae; genus Pseudoturritis; species Pseudoturritis turrita. The sequence goes on from OVBL01000426.1 coordinate 211,548, forward strand.
CTTAGTTGATGCAAATCCGGCAAGGCAATACTCTGTCATGCTCCAACTGGTTTTGTTGCAATTAGAGGAAGACTTGTTTGTTTCGTAGAAATCAAGTGTTCTTCTAATCCCAACTGTTTTACCACAGGCAATGATTTGTCTCTCTTTCCCAATAGGTTTCCAATAACCATCACCAGATGAAATCTTGATCCTATGCTCATTACTTGACACTTCTTTTCTCTTCTTGCAAAAGAAGTACCTCTGCTTCTCCTTTTGATCCCCTGAAAAAAAGGGGACCCACTTCAGTTTTAGCATCACGGATCTAGACCCAAACATCAGTAAATGATACAAATCTGTTGTAAAGTTACAACTTACAACCTTTGATAGACCCATTTAAAAAAAAAAGCTAAACAAGTAAAGAAGTCTAGGAGACATACATACACAGGCTTAAACAAAGAGAGAGAGAGAGAGAGACCTGGGAAAGTAAGAGGATGAGAGAAGAAGACGTCAAAGACAGGTATGATGGAGGAAGGCAAAGGGGAAGCAAAGGCCTTTCGAAGCAAGTAATGAAGGATAAGCTCTTGCTCCGTTGGGTGAAATCTGTATCCAATAGGCAATTTCATGCCTCCATTCACCACTATCCTCTTCTCCATATCCATATTCTCTATTTTTTCTTTTCTTTTTCTCCAAAATAGTTCTTCAAAAATTGAAAAAATTTCAAATCTTTTACAAGCATTGATCCATCATTCCATCAACAGAGAGGAAGAGAGAAAGAGAGGAGAGAGAGGAGAGAGATAGAGAGAGAAGACTCGTGTAGTCTTTTGTTTGTGGGCTTTGCAGGCTAAGTGACGGTACGAGAGGTTCTTTATATATGTATATACCCCACGGGTACACATATAATATATATATATATATGTATATATGTAATATAAATGGTAGAAAATAGAAATGGCTCCTTTGTCTAACATTTATTTAGTTCATAATAAGAAAGATGATGAGAATGAGTAGGGAAAAAGGAATGTGCTTTTGAGGGATGTTCATTGACTTATAAAGTTTTTTTATAAAAAAAGAGAGAAGAAAATGTCATATTATTCCGAAAATTAAAAGAAAATGAAGGAAGAGAGAAACGTGCAAGTTTGGGGTTTCTTCATTTGCAAAAGGGATCCTTGTTTTGGACCCTTTCACTTCTTACAGTTTCATCATTCTCCGGTTTTACAAATTCCAATTAATATTTGATTTTCAACTAAAGTATTTTTGGTTACCAATTAATCAAACACAGTAAAAGTTGGAAACTCCTTTGACAATTGCGAGCCAGCCCACGGCTGCCTAACCACTACTACATAGCATTATGCCATTGTCTATCTAATTTAATTTTATTACTTTTTGCAAGGAGTGCTCAATTGCATTTATGTTACCAAAAGAAAAAAAAATTGCATTTATTTATGCGTGTGAAGAGAGGAGGGAAGAGACACAACACCGCCTACTTGTTCCCCCTACTGGTTTAGTTCTGGTAAGTCTCTAACTTTCACTTGAGAAGGCCCAATTATTATTTGGGCTTTTATAGGCCTTTTCTTTTCTTGCTCCCCCCATTTCTCTCTATTCCATAATTTTTCCACTTAACTATTTTAATTTTTCAGATGATTCATACGAATGACTAATTTTCATTAAAAAAACCAGCTAAAATTACAATTGCTTAATTATTATGAAAACTAGATTTTGACCCGCGCGTCGAGTGAGGAAATATAATATTTGAAAAAAAAATTATGATTTTTTTTTTAATATATCGGAAAAATTAGAAATAGCAAGATTATGTGTTACATCTCCCATATTAATAAATATATTTTATTCTACAAAATTTAATTTGCATGACACTTGGTTTGGATGTAAACATTTTTGGTATAAATCGAATACGTTTGAGATTATGAGTTATCTCAAACTTATTTGAGTTCACCAAACAAAAAAATAATGCGTTAGTATGTACAAATATTTTAAAATAAAAAAACAAAAAATAATAAAAATGCAAAACTAATGATTTTTTGAAATTCATGCATTATTTTATTGTTTTAAATTTATTTTGTATGAACTGTTTGGATTTCGCCAATATTGACAACTTGTATATATGAGTGATAGTTATACAAACTTCAACAATTTGATTGATAGCAAACAGAGCAATGATTCTTGTATCATTTTATAATAGAAATGGTTAAAACTTTATATATATATATATATATATATATATATATTTCTATCGATAAACATACGTATTTTTCTGTAAAAATTATAAAAATGTTATATTTGTAAAGTTGTACATTTATAATAAAATCTCAACTTTAATTAAAGTAACCGATATTAAAAAAAAATAATTATATAATCAATCATATTTCAAATATAGTATCCAAATAAACATTAATATAATTTTTATAAACTAAATTTAAATTGATATCGATAAATAATTCATCGTTAAAATTTTATGTTATATAATATTTTAAAATATTAAAATATTACGATTTAGTTAGATTTAAATTTTTAACATATGTATTTGTGGACTTACGTATTAAAAAAAATGAGAATATGTAAAGATTTCCACCATTACATATAGAATTAATTAGAATATTTTAAATGGACAGTTTTTGTTTTTTAGTTATGTCATTTCAATTATATAAAGGATGTTTTTAATAAAACATGAAGAAACGAAGGATGGTTTATGCATGCACGTATAGAGTTGTGTGAGGAATATGCGTGCGCACCATACTCCCACGTTACCCGCTTTTTATTCAAATCATTGTTCCCTTTTTAATATTTCGTGTAATAAATTAATAAGAATATATATATATATATATATATATATATGTATATATATATATATGTATTAAACAAACAATTTTAAAAAAGAGTTAAATAATTACGAGGTTTTAAAAAAAAAATTATTTTTGGTTAAAATAGAATACACGGTAATGGTGTTAGATGAAAGAAAAAGTCAACGGTCAACCACAAAAAAAAAAAAACAAGGCTCCCCTACTTCCTCGATTCACCCAATTGAGACCTTCTCCAAATCGCATCTCTAACCACACAAACCACAAATTTCCTAAAGTCTAAACGAAAAAATAACAGAACACATGAATCTCTCCTTCCTCACCATCTCAATTCCACTTCACCATTTTTAAGCTTTTATACGTAAAATAATAATAATCGATGGAGAAGAACGACAAGGACCATGATCATCATGATGACAAATCCATGGGAGGAGATGAAAAATGCGAGGCTGTTTCGGATGCTCATCTCCAAGATGATTCGAATCAAGATGCTAAAAACAGTAATGAGAATGTCGATAATGTTGGTAATGCCGACACAGATCAGGATCCAGGAGACAATGTGGTCGACAAGGTTTCACAAGGAGGAGAAGAAGGACCAGAGATTCGTCAAACTCTAGAGTCCTTGTCTGAAGAACTCGATCAGCTTCTCTCGAGTCTCTCCCTTCACAAGGAGGAGAGTAATAAAGATGGGACCGAGGAGAAAGGAGAGGATGATTACTTTCAGATCCCACAGTTTGTTGGGAAATTCTTGGATCTTTTTGAGGACAAACTCTCCAAATACGACACTGGTGAGCCTAAGACGACTTGGTACCAAGATCCAGAGGAGGTGTCTTCGCTTCTTGAGGCAGTGGATCGTGTCTCAAAGCTTATGCGTCTACTGCTCGATACCAAGTCTTGTTTGGACCATCATGAGCCCTTGATCAACCATGCGGGATCCATCCAGCAACGCGCAATGGCCTTCTTGGAAGACGAATTCCGCATCATTTTAGAAGAATCCGTGATCAAAGAGCCCGCGGTGGTGGCGGACGACAGCAACAGCCAGAGGAGGAGCACGGCGGATCAGCAAGACCACCAGAACGATGCGGTGGTCTCACAAGATCACGACCAGATGATGGTTTCGGAATGCGGTGATCAGGAGATCGAATACCCCGGTTACCCGGAGGATGTGGTTGTGGTGCTGAGGCAAATAGCGGAAAAGATGAAAGGAGGAGGGTACGGATGGGAATGCAGAGAGGTTTATTTGGTTGGGAGGAGGAACATCTTGATGCGTACATTGAAACATGACTGCGAGTTTGAGAAAGTGAGCATCGACGAGGTGCAGAAGATGAGCTGGGACACACTCGAGAGAGAGATCCCTATTTGGAATAAGACTTTCAAAGACTGCTCTTCCCTCTTCTTCCCCGGGGAGCTCAGGCTCGCAGAGAAGATATTCCCAGGAGACGAAGGGAGCTTGTTCTGCATCGTCACGCACGGTCTGGCCATCCAGTTCTTGGGTTTCGCAGAGGCCGTGGCCATGACAAAACGCTCCACTGAGAAGCTCTTCAAGATCCTCGACATCTACGAGACTCTTCGGGACAGTTTTCCTGCCATGGAGGAGCTGTTCCCAGAGGAGTTGCGCAGCCAGCTGAGGAACGAGGTGACCAGCGCTCGATCCCGCCTCGGAGAGACCGCCATTCACATATTCTCGGATCTGGAGAATTCCATCAAATCGGATTCGAGCAAGACCCCGGTGCCAGGAGGTGCAGTGCATCCCCTGACGAGGTACACCATGAACTACCTCAAGTACTCGTGTGAATACAAAGACACATTGGAACAAGTCTTCAAGAGTCACTCGAAGATGGAGCGAGAGGAAGAGGAGCCTGCGGAGAGCGGGAACTCGGCCTTTGCGAGCCAGCTGATGAGGATAATGGAGCTACTTGACGGGAACCTCGAGGTGAAGTCGAAGCAATACAAAGACATACCACTGAGCTGCATCTTCATGATGAACAACGGAAGATACATAGTGCAGAAGATCAAAGGCTCAGCGGAGATACACGAGGTAATGGGGGACACATGGTGCAGGAGGAGGTCGTCGGAGCTAAGGAACTACCACAAGAACTACCAGAGAGAGACATGGGGAAAGCTGCTAGGGTTCTTAGGGCACGAGGGGCTCATGCACAACGGCAAGATAGTCAAGCCCAATCTCAAGGAGAGGTTCAAGAGCTTCAATGCAACCTTCGACGAGATACATAAGACGCAGACCACATGGGTGGTGAACGACGAGCAGCTGCAGAGCGAGCTGAGGGTCTCTATAACCGCGGTCATGATACCTGCCTACAGGGCCTTCATGGCCAGGTTCGGACAGTACTTGGATCCTGGTCGCCAGACCGAGAAGTACATCAAGTACCAGCCTGAGGACATCGAAGATCTCATCGACCAGCTCTTCGATGGTAATACCTCCTCTTCCACCGCCACAGCCAGGCGAAGAACGTAGCTTCTTTCTCTCTTTCTCTGTTTTGCAACAACACTTTTTTCTAATTTCCTCAAATTTTCATGTCTACTTCTACTGTTTTTGTCTGAATGCCACAACTTGGATGACTCCATATTCTCTTACGTCTTCAAGCAAAACGATCGTGGCTCCGTGCCATGTGTAAATGTTAATTAAAACCAATTTCATCAATAAAAAGCCAATTTTATCTTTGTTGATGGCATAATAAAGGGGTAAGCTGGATGCTGGGAATGATGTAAATTCGATGCAAGACTCACTCACCTTTTATCAAGTAGTCAGCGTCTGGAAAGCAAACACAAGAGGAAGGAGATAAGAGACTCTATCCTTAAAACTTTCTTATTCCTTATTTAGGCTTGCATGGGCCTCAAGCATCGAATCTGTATACGTGGGAGTGAGAAGATGGATGTTCCAAGTGTATCAACACCGTCCTGATCTCCATCGGGTAAAGCTCCATCTCCAGCTTTCTTGGATCGATTCCTCTCCCTCTCTTCGCCCTCTTCTCTTCTCCATCAGCTCCTTCACCTTCTACTTTCCACACCAATCTCTTCTTCTCCATCGCGCTTCTTTCTTGATTTGCTGATAGACTCATCTCCGTCACCTTCCCAATCTGCAACACACGTTTTTTCATCATCTTCCACCTCAAACTCGCAATCTTTCTAAAAGAGCTTCTACCTTTTTTCCAGGAAAAAGTTTCTTCAGTTCCACGCTTGCCACTCCTGAAAGTTCCTTGTCCTCTCCCACCTAATTTCACAACCTCAAATGCTTCATTCTACTACCAAACCCACAGAAATAATGGATATGATTAATACCTCGTAAAGATGAGCTAGACGAAGTAGCACGTTCCCATCATCCAGTTCCTGAAATCATCTCAACCAACAAATGGTGAACAAACGAGTTATCAACTCAACCAAACTATATCTATAACTTTTAAGTTTGCAAAAGAGGCACCTGCAGAGTCAGAAGTGCCACATTTTCAGGCAAACTGTAGGATGAATCAATCCCAGAGAATGATGCTGCACCAAAACTCATGGGCTTTCCATCATCCTGAAACATTTTAACAATCCATTGTATAAATGATTTGGGACAGCTAGAGTGTAGCATCCTGATTTTTCCATTTTACTCTTGTTTTCACCTGTTGAACAAAGGCCAAAAGGAGCGGCGAGTAGATCTCTTGTCCAAAAGTTCGTCGCCATTTTGCACCTTCTCCATATGGATCAATTCTATAGTAATATTTTCCTTGGATCTGTAATAATTGTCAGAATCTGCACCTTAGACCAGGAGAAATAGAATGTGTTTGAAGTGAATACTTTTCCCCTGGAACCTAGTTTGTTTTTATCTGGGCTTACAGTTAGTCCAGTACACTTGTCTCGAACACACACTGTCTCGTTTAAAGCCTCCGCTACACCTCTAGAGTCATCAAGGAGCAGTCTCCTGTGATTACAGTGAGAGTTTGATTAGAGGCAGAGAGAGAAAGCTAAGGGAAATTTTGATATTGATTATGCTCAATACCTATGAAGCATAAGCTCAACTTGTCCGTCCACTATGCTCGACCCTCCAAAGGCTCTGTCCACCATCACTGAGAATTCCTTCTTACTGTCTTGCAGGTAAATTCCATGATTTATCTGAGCAGAATATGGAATTATTACCCAACTGATTAGGTCAAACTCAATTCATGATCATTTGCAGAGAACTGTAAACTACCAACCGGTTTCTTGCTTGACCAATGTCAGTTACTCACATACCGGGTAATAATTTCCTGCAACAGGTTGGTTGACTTCTAGTTTCCAGTCTGACCTATAATCACGGATCTGCGAAACAAGGTTTTAGTTTATTCTTCAACAGCAACTAGAAAGGAACAAGTAAACAGATCTTTATGGGATAAAAGGTGTTAAAAGATAACATGGCCGTCATACCCGTTTGATATAATCACGTCCACTTGAATCAGTGTAGAAAGTTTTGTTGCTTTTCAGGGAACTTGAGATCTGGGTTACGACTTCTTTGCCAACTCCATCGTCAATCGGTATATTACCAACCTACATACCCAGATAATCCTAAAGCCTTTACAATGGAAGATAAAAAATGCAAAGCGGTATTGGAATAGTTAAATGCATCAGCCTCACAATAAATTCAACTTCCACATGCTCCTTGCCCTTGTAAACTCTAGTGATCTGCAGATAATTACAAGGTCAGACGATATACGAATCTACAATCTGCACTTCTGCAGATTCAAACAAAGTTTAAGTAGCCATGGAGCAGTTTTAGCTTTAGGTAGAATCCAAGAGTCTGTAGATGCAGACAATCTAGTGAATCCGCAGATAGTGCGGAAGGAGAACACACTGAAAACGTACGTACCTGAGATATCCATGGATTTATCCGTTGATGAACTTCATCCACTAGAGGGCCACGTATAACAGTCAAAGGAGCCTGAAACTTGAACCAGTGGTTAACATTGTATATCTTTTCTATGATTCGTTTTGAAGAACTATATTTTTCAGAAGTGAGTCTAAACCTGTCCTTCTGGGTTGATGGGGAATGTGCCATTTGGACGGAAAACATAAGCTCCCGAATTCTAGTGGTTGGAAACCAAACAAGAAGACAAGGAAGCTCGTGTAAGTACTGTAGCTAGCCATCGAAAGGACACTGAAAAAAGAGAAAAAAGCTCTCCGCTTACCTGAGGTTCTTTGTCGTTTGTTCCATTGTATGCAGAGTAGTAGCTATATGTCTGTTTGACTGATTCTGTCATCTATAAGAAAAACAAAAATTGAGGAGACTTATCAGCAACTTTAAGGATCGCAGCCAGGGAGTGTTTAAAAATAAGGACATACCGAGGTTCTGCTATTAATATAATTGATAGCTGTCCCTTGATCAGTGGATAAACTAAGCTTCAGATGCCCATGACCAACGTCAATTATCGATTGTTCGCCTTTTTGGAATCTGGAGACATATGATTTGCTAGAATATCCACCTAAATTTGGAAAAGAAATGTGATAATGATCAAGGTAAAAAATTTGTTCATAGGACCAAATAGATATCTGTTCACCATTGTATTGTACCTGTTTTCTTAGCAGAGGAGATAGTGTAAGTAGTGAAGCCAAGTGGAGGTACAGAAACCGAAAACACAAGCCAATACTTTGGCACCTGTGTAGGCCTCTGACCTAAGTATGCCTCTACATGATAGTTCCTTAAGGCTGCATATTCATCTGTAAATGGAACGAGTTGAGACTCAACTTCGTGTCCCTCAGAGTCATGAACCGCAATGTCTCCACTCACAACCTATCAAAGATCCGTCATATACTTGTTAACACATAATAATGATTTTAACGAACAAGAACTTGATTGACTCACAGGAAGGCGGACAATGTCCACTCGCTTCCATCCAAGTGGGTTATAAGCCACTACGATCTACAAAGAAGCAAAAGAAGTGTAAGTATCAGGAAGCAGACACGGATAGCTATTATAGATGAGCTCAAAATCCAGAAGAACAATAATTTTCTGCTTACCAAACTTTTCCCGTCGGATAAGTTGATTTCGCTTGCGGGGCAGTAACTTATGTTCAGCAGCAAACACTGAAAAGAAGGAAGGCCAAACTATTAAACAGATGTAATGTAAACCTTCAGAACGATTAGAATCTTCTGAGAAATACGTATAAGCGAGGAGATTATTTGCCTGTTGGAAGGTTGGATTCAGGGCAGGATCTACTTTAGTCAGATGAGCAAGAGAAGTGGCAACCACACTCTCAGCCTGCAAGGTCAAGAGATCTTATTGCCTTGCAAATATGGCAAACAGGCCACTAGAGAACCACAATTCACAGAGCAATTTGACACACTACCTCCACATAGCCTATTGCTAGTCTTTTGGAATAATCATCAGCCACATGCTGTTTCGATGTACCAGAAACAGCGTCATGATGTTGAGCAATTGCTAGGGCATCTGCTAATGAATCTGTATTCGGACCCTTCTCACTTCTCCCTTTGAAAAACTCAAGTTGCCTCGCCGCCTAAACTCTCAAGTTACACACATGAATAAAAACACAACTTCAAGAGTATTATTCGAAACTTGGAAGAACAAATACCAAGTAGTAGCCACTCATGACTCTGACATAACGTTTAAGTGCTGGCCTACTTGTAAAATATCCAGTCCAGTAAGCATTTATACGGTCTGCATAACTGAAGTAAAGATTGGTTTAATTTCTACGCAAAACGAGGATCAAGGAGTTAGAAAATTTAAGACCAAACTCACGGGAAATAGTCCTCTGTTTTCAGGGGCCAAGCCTTATTCGCCGCGTGTTTTGCATCTGTATATATGGAAGGAGTAGAGTAGAGAGCATTGATACGCCCATCCTAAAATAATTAAGGGTAAACGAATTAGAGATATCTCGTTTGTTGCTATCCGTCTAGTTAACAATAAATCCACAAAGAAAAATATCTGGAGACATAAAGAGGAACATAATAATTTAGACACATCTTTAAATGACTTACGAGGTTAACATAATGAAGAAGCTTGTCCATTTGTCGAAACCAGGTGTGTGCATACTGGTACCTGAAATCTGTTCCCATGGTAAACATGATGTGATCCGTTCGAGTAATGTTGGCCTGCAGATACCAAGAAACATGTCACATATATGTAACAGAAAATTCTACCCAAAAAAGAAACGTTCTACAAATCTACCTGATCCAAAGCTGCAGCTACAAAGGCATTCACTCGGTCTTGAACATTGTAATCAAACAGGTCGGGATCATCCTTCACGGATTAAGAGCCAAACTTATCATATGAATAGAATAGATACAACAGAAATGTTAATCAACCGCCAAGGAAAATACTTGGACAACGGGGGAATCATCAGTGATTTCATAGTAGAAGCCACCAGGTGGAGGTTCGTAGTTCTTAGGGAAAGCACCGGCAAAAATCTGTATCAAGTCAGATCAATATTAGCAAAAGAAAATGAAAAACCAGTGAAAATGGACAGTATAAGCTACCACATGCAAATTTTCTGCTTTGTATTTTACCTGTGAAGAAGAACCGAGGCTCTTAGAGCCCCGCCATATAACTTCAAGACTCTTCTCTTTTTTACGCTTCTCCCTATCCTGGTAATCTATCCGACCAAAAAAGACCGAGTCGAACCCAACCTACGTAAATCGGTAAACGAATATCTTCACACCTCTGGGTTTTAGAAACATACATAAAACTAAAAATGAAGGCCCAAAAGAAGATCTTACTTCTGCGCCTAGCAAATAAGCCTGCACCGCAGAATGTCCAAAAGGATCAATCTGCCAACCGATTCTTGGAGTCACATTGAACTCTCTGATAATGAATCGATGTCCGAGGGTCGTCTGATCAATCATGTCTATATAGTGCGGTGCTGCTTCATCATGCATGCACATACCACCATTTCTGCAGAAGAGGCAATTATTACCTAAAAGAGACAAGGACAAGTTTGATATAGATAGAGTTTACTGATAAAAACAAAAAAAACCATACATGAGCTCTAGCTGGCCTGAGTGTATAAGTTCCTTCACAATACGCTTGATTGCCTCGCTTTGTTCGTTCCACCAACGCTGAAAAAACGCCTGCACTCAACATAAAGTAACCGTCATTCAACTCAAAAGATTGTTCACACCTAAATTACAATGAGAGTACAACTAACTTCTCCCCTAAATCTTCATTTACAGGTCAAGTCAACAAATTTCACGAATAGTCACTCAATGGTCCAAATATCTGAGAAGTCAATTAGGAAAAAAGAGACCAAATTTACCTGTTCAACATAGATGAATTTGCGATTCTTATCAGCCAGCAACGCAGGAACAATCGAATCCAGCACATTTTGAACACAAGCAACCTACGAGCAACACAAAAACAAAAACAAAAAAACTAGGTAAGTACAACAAAATCTGATGCATAAACAGAGGAAAAAAGGTAAAAGCAGAAAGTACAAGACCTGGATAGAGTTGTTAGAGCCGACATAGTACTGATCAACGGTCTTGAGCCAACCAACATCATCGTGGGAATGAGGAACAACATGGACATTAAGTTTTCCAGGAACAATGGTATGTGAAGTATTGTAGACCGTGTACCTTGATTCTACGCTTGAGATTCCAATAACCAAAACAACCCAACACAGAAACTGGGCAAGATCCATTCTCTCAAACCAAACTCGGACTGTGTTTTAGTCAACTCAATTAGAGTGACGATGAAGAAGAAGAAAGATTTACCCTTTTTTTTCAACTCTCAAAAATCTCGACTTTTATTTCCGAAAATGTTGTCCTTTTTTTTCTTTCTTTTCTTCTTTAATAATTCACTGCTTGCTTTAAAATAAGTGGTCCTTATCCATAGACAAACCTTAGAAGTGAGGTTACGCTCCAACATACACATCATAAATCAGACAAAATCAAAAAAAAAAAAACTCGTCATTATTCTGCAGCCTGCATCTGCTTATGATTGAATATTGCAACGCGTGGAAGTTTCTTGGAGAAGGCGAGAGGCTCGAGGGTAACGGTGGATTTTTAAGTTTAATGGGCCAAACCTACGTAAAGGCCCAATAACAATATTAATTGGGCTTCAATCTAGCCCATTAATTAAAGCTAAAAGTAGCGTCGGTTTGTGTTTGGCTACAGGGGCATATATATCCCAACATTGCATAAAATCCCACAGTTTTTCTTTCTCCGCTTCCATCGTCGTCTCAAATTCGCTGCAATGGAGGAAAGTTTCAGAGTGAGGATCGACAAAATATTCGGATCTCTTTCATCCTCGTCTGCGTCTTCAGCATCTCCGAGCCTCTGGTGTCTCGCGGAGGACGAAATCGATGGAAACGAACGGAGCGGAGAAGAGGAGGTTTCGGGACCCCAACCTTCTCAATTTGACCCGAGCAGCTTCCCGGATATCCAAATCCAGGAGGATGATCTAGAAGATTTGAGCGTCGATGGGGACGAAGGACAGTCTAGTGTATCACAGAAGCCGAACGATTACAACGACGAAGAGTGGGAGATCAAAAACTCTATCGGGATGGATTCTACTCTTGATATGGAGGTAATCTATCTTATCGATCTATCTATCTTCTGATGTTGGAATTGCGCTAGTAGATGTTTTCAGTATCGTCATTGGGCTAAAAGGTTTTTCTATGTTTTCAGGAAGAGGAAGATGAAAATGATAAAGTGGCTGTAGCTGAAGAATTGTACGGTTACACGAACGATGTGAATGACTATGAGACTGAAGCAGACGAGTGGGAAGAGCTTCCAGCTTCTTTCAAAGAAAGAGAGAAGGATCCGCGTGCTAATCACATCGCAGCTAAGCTTAGGCTTAAAGAAGATGCTGAAGCTGTTAACAAGTTGAATTCTTTGCATGTCTCTGAGGTACTCTTTTTACTCTTTCCCTCTTTTTTATATCTGATACTTTAGAGACTTAGTCTTCAACAAGTTGGATAGTATGCTGATCATAATTACTCACTCTCTTGTTTCTGAAACCAAAATTGTCATCTAAGAAAAGATGGAACTCTTTGCAGGTACATGAGGGTAACCTCTCCATGTCGACTTGTGAAAACGAGAAAGCTGTGGTGGTGTCTGAGGATAGCAAATCGCAGGAGGCACATGTTGGCTTTTCAGATGATAGTGGGCTGAAACCGATATTGAAGAGGAAAGAAAACCAGGCTGATTCTAAGTTGCAGAAGCGTGTTCGGTTTAGTTCTGATATCGGAGATGACAACAGGACTGGAGGTGACAAAGATTCTGTGATGGAGACAAGTTCCCCGGACGAGGATATAGTAGTGCAGCCAGACTATCCGACTGGGATTCCAGATTATATGCGAAACCCATCAAAATACACCCGGTATACATTCGAATCAGGTGAAGTCGATGAAGTATCTAACCGGAAAGCATACATGGACTTCCTCAACATGATTAGGAGCCGAGATGAGCCTCTGGTAGACCCTCTGGTTGAGCTTCCAAAATCAGTGGCTTTTGTACCAAAGAAGAAACCAAAAGCTGAAAGCAAAGCAGAAAACTTAGACAAGGTTTGTGAGGAGAGAAGAGGTGCAATAGCTGTCGTCGATACCATAGAAGACAGCACAGTTTCTGCCATGGAAGAAGATGAACCAGAGGCAGCTCTAACTGTCACAAGAAGACCCGGCCGTCAGTATCGTACCAGAGCCAACGAAGATCAAGAGGAACGTTGAAGATCACCAAACTTGCCTTTGCTGCATTTTCATTACATTACTTGAATTTAACATTTGGGTACTCATGGCTTACATAGAAATAAAATCTAATAGGGACTTCTTGATGATAATTATGATATGATAATGATCAAGTTGTGGGGTGATACCAAGTTATATATTCTACGGCCGCTTGTTCCCCGCAAACCTTCTTACACAACGAATTAGGCTAAAATGCAAAGTCTAAATACTTATATTGTTGATACGGCAAATTAGATGCCAATGACATGAAAGGGTTTCATTGTTAGCTACATAAGATGCTAAAGACCCTCAAAAACCTTGTTAAGGGGTCTCCACTTGGGAGATTGTTGCTATGTGCTCCCCAAAATAGATTGTCCAAATAATATGTTACCAATAGCCTTTGCTGATTCTCCTTGTCCAAACTATATTACCAATAGCCTTACTGATCCTCCTACTCCATGTTAGTAAAGGCGTTTTCTACAACCTACTGCTCCACAGTAACAAGGAAGCTGTTTCACCTTCCCATCTGGCCCATGAACGCTATCAAGCACATATCCATAGTCGTAAGTCAGCTCCTACAATTGAGACAAGATATGTATCAATCAAGTTTTCTTTTATAAAGAGAATGTCTGAATGAGTCGCCCTCACAATAGATGAGTTTCACAGTACCTGCAGTGGTGGGATGTTGTCAGCTGCGAAAAGAACCACACGGGCGAGCCTTAGATCCTGGTGAGAACTCAGGACGCTCTGAACAAACAGGTTTGGTTCACAACTGTGATTTATGAACCTAGCAATGTTCCCTTTTGAACCAGCATCGATGCAGAACTCTGGCATATTGTCATCTTCACCGTTACTGACATTATCATTCATTGGTACAGCTACGTCTTTGAGTCTTCTCTGTTGACATGAAAAAAACAAGATATTCCTTAATAAAAATAAAACCATGATTGATCCAACAATAATCACATCACAAAATAAGCTTCTCTATGTTACCTGTCTTCCATCAAGACCTTGCATTGTTTGTTGGCAATCCATCTCAAAGATGTAGTCGTTGTCACAAATAGTATCCACATCGTCGGTTCTTCGGAGTACTCCTATGTACTCACATACCGGTGATCCAGCTGGTATGTAGTCCCATGATCTAACTGCCCAGCCCTTCTTTGGAGAACGGAAAACCTATTCGAGGCCACAGACCAAAACAACAAGAGAGAAAACTCAGGCTTCAGATTGTGATTTGTCCGCTAAATATAATAAGCTCAGATTCCAAAGAACATCAAAAGTGACAATAACTAGATTTTGCACTTTTCTTATTAACAGACAACAGATAAAATGAAATCCAAATGTAGTTTGGTTATTTTTCTCTATTTTATGAGAAGCTGTCTACGTAAACAAAAAAACCATTTCTAATTAATTATCAAGGTCTCGTTTCGACTTTACTGGCAACTGGATGTTCCTTACAAAGTCTTAACCAAAACATACCTCGAGATTAAATCTTAGTCCCTTCTGAGAGGTTCGGTTGACACATTCAGGCCCACACCCACAGTTTGGACCACATTCAAATACAACGTCTCGAGGCTCAATTAATCTGAAAAGGAAAAAACAGATAATCAACCCAATCAATGTTCACCGCAACATTGCACCAAGAGCCCTGCTAGTCAAAGCTCATGGAAAAGAAGGATATGAATGAAATAGCAATCGCAGCAGATTAGACTAATTGTGTACTCCTCTCATTGAAAACTTCAGTTAAAAACATTACGCGTAGGTTATACAAAAGAATGAACAATAACTCCACAAGGAATATCACCTGCCATCATTAAGGTCGACATATGGAAAGTTTCCACCATTACGCTTAGCACAGACACATTTATTTGGATCAGTGCAGCTGCCTCGGCAGTTGCACCCAGTTGAGCTCTTTGGAATTTTGACATTGGGCTCAACCTTCAAAGATTTGATGTATGTGAACCCTGAGATTCGGAAAGAGGATAATTCAGCTCGTGTATCATCAAGTAGATATACTAATGCTTATATTACTTTCTAATTCTGCTCCAACTTGCCTGATGGTGAAACTGGTGGATCATCAACACGGTTAGTGGCTGGAATGCGCTTAGCTTCTAGCCCTTTAGAGATGTCCTCGCATACCAAGCTTCACGAAAACATAGCATTAATGGATGTTAAAATGCAACTAATTGTATAATACTACATGGAAAACAATTAAACAGATACCCCTGAATCTCTGAAGTTGACTTTGGTATGCGTCCATACACAAAGTTGACCTACAATGATAAGAAACAAACGTAAAGTAAGTTAGAACATAAAAGATATTGCCAAAGAAAGAGAAGCAAGTCTAGGAAGAAAGGGAATGCAACCAAAAGCTTATTTCTTGAGGTGGCTATATAAATCCTGCTAAATTTGGAAGTGCTCGAAAAATAATATTGTCTTGATGGGATAGATCATAGTTTTAATTTTAAAAATTATATAATTTATAATGTCAGAATAAGAATGACAAAAATAATGGTAGGAGAATTATTTGGTCACATTATAGCAAAACTGAATACACTGTTTGGATATTTTACCAGGAAGATAAACCATATTCAGATGATATATGTACAAAGGAAAAGATCAAATCCTAATTTTGAAGGGACTTATTTAGTTTGTAAGGGGTCTTTTGAATGAGCTACGTTATTTGTTCAGAACATACAGGAACTATGTGGACTTGAAATAACTTATCTAAACAATGCCGCAACAATATCCACGCTAGGTATTTAGAAATTTAGAATACAGAATTATATTAAAAATTGCTGCTATCATAAATGATTAAGACACGAGAACTGACAGACCTGATTAGTAGTTAGTTCTGGTTGCCCCTCCACTCGTTTCAGTTGATACTTATACACCGTGTATCCTGAAACGCCCTTTTCTGCCCAGTACTTTACAACCTGTACAAAGAAGGTATGGAATTGGACCAGAGTCACACCAATGAATAAGGAAAAACTATAATCCCTTTGATGTATTGCTGAAGAACAAACTCTCTTGTGAATCACACCTTTAGGAAATTAGAGATGATATCACAGATAAAAGGAACTCAAGATCAATAATACAGGGAAATATGCACGAGTACCTTGTACAATCCATCATAAGTGTATACTTTTTTGGTATAGCTACTTGTGCAATTATGACCACGAGTAACTCTGACAGGCACCTCGTGTTCTAAGCAGTTCTGTAAAAGATGAAAGTACACAAAAAGAAAAGTGGGGAGAGCTAGAAAGAAAAACTTAAATGATTAGAAGATTAATCTGCATTTCTTATTAAGAAGATTAGAATGAAAACAGACCTTTAAGGCCATATTCCCTCGTACTAACTCTTGATCCTTAATCTGGCGTTTATTACCAGTTAAGTTATGCCCTCCCTGGCCCGTGTAAGTCACCACATCTGCATTGTCTAGGTCATCCTCGTACTGGCCCGACATAACAATAGAAACAGCAAGGGGGAACTGGTAATTACTATACTCCTGTAATGGAAAGAAAAAAGTGAGATTAATCAAGCGATATCGTGAAATATCGTATATTTCAGATAAAAGTACAGCAAAAAAGGCAAGTTGTATTACTCTTTTGTATTCGAGACCCATAAAGTCGATGCCATTTAGCCAATGGCTATGGAAGCCTACTGCAACCATTTCGGCTCTTGAGAAAAACCGGTGTCCTACGTCAATACCTGCAAGCCAGTGTGGTCAGAACCTAATAATGAAAACTTGGGGCAAGAGTTTTAAGAACAAAACTTATGGTGGCTTGTAAGTAAAATACGGGAAAGAAACAAATTTGTAAAAACACAATTACCAACTAACCTGGAAGGTCACCTACCCTTTTTCTAGGGTACAATACTGCATTGGCTAATCTCACCTGGAAATTTTTCTTAAAGGCTTAGGTCAACATACATTGAAGATTACAGAATCGATAAACCATCATATTTGCAAGAAAAGAAAATATAATGAGCAGTTATGGTTAGCAGAATATTGTGATATATTTGATAGACAAATAGATTCAAGACATAAATAGTGTATTTGCACCAATAAAGTTAACAGTTCATTGCTAAATTTTAACATTATTTGGTGTTATTCTAGATGATTTGAAATCTGCAAATGTACTTCATTAATTGTGTGAATGAATATTACAAACACTTATGACCCATATATATAATTCTAGAAGGGTACATGTTAGGGTTAGAAAAATTTCCCTATTTACAATTCCTACTTGTATCGGGTTTTGGGGATTATATATATGGGTCATAAGTGTTTGTAATATTCATTCACACAATTAATAAAAAGAAAACCCTAGACAAAAAGGGTATTCGCCCTCAATTGCTTTCTCTCTTATTCTAACGTTTTAACGATTTCATCATTGTTCATTTACGAATTCACAACACATTGGATACTATATTTGTCATCTTGTAAACAAAATAACCACAATGTTGAAATGATATCATCAAACAAACTAACATCAGAGATGTATTATATTACTTGCCTGAGTTATCCCTTTCAAATCAGGTCTGCTCGCCTTAGCCTTAAAATTAAACAACAGTGAATCAACAACACAAGTCAACATCACAAGCAGAAACAAGAAAAATAAACAACATTGCGCTTCAGGAGACAAAAAAGGGAGAAAAAAAAACAAACCTGGACCATAAGAAGATATTGCTTGTTAAAAAACCTCAGATTCTTCCTCACTTTGAGATGAGCGTCCTTGTCATCGTCATTACCATTCCCGTAAAAATCCAATTTCTGCTTTCCTTTCTGCTTTGTGGTTAGCTTTTTTCCTTTCTGCATTGTGGTTAGATTCGAAGGGCTGCTTCGTTTGAGGCTTCCAGAGACATCGTCTTCTTCCTTGTCGTGAAACTCGGTCTCATCGACACAAATTTCAGTGGTTTTGTCGCTGAGAGATCTTACCCTCTCGAGTGCTAAGCGTTCCTTCTCGTCAAGCGCTTTTTGTCTTAGTTCCTGAACACGAGGACTCACTCGTCGCTCCTTCTTGTCGGGACTTTTCGCTTGTTTCCGTTTTCCAGCCATCAAAATCACACCTTTTCTCCCTGCAGACAAAACCAAAACCCCGAAAAAATCACAATCGAAACCGTAGGGTTGCAAATCGAGACGAGAAAAAAACGAAGGAGATGGTGAATCTGGAGAGGGAGAAACACGAACCAGGAGGAAAAGGGCTTAAGCAGAGAGAAGAGATGGGGAAGACTGAAGAAGCGCGAGAGAAGAAGATGAAAAGAAAGTGATTTTTCTCCTTTCTTCTTCTTTTTTCCCTTTTTTTGTTTTTTCTTTTTTTTTTATGGGAGAAAATAAATGTGAAGTAAATATCCCATCTTTCCCGGTGATTCGACATTTCAATTTCCCTCCTAAATACTTTTGTCGGAAACATGCATCCAACTGGATTGCTGTGTTTGGGCCTTTTAAAGCCCAATTTAATTAATTTATTAAGGAAACTTATCGACCATGTTTGGAATCAAATAATTGGTTTTTCTTTTTCCTAGTAATTTTTTTATATCAAAAACTGAATTTTATTAATAGAAGAAAAAAAACATACTACACAAAATTACGATATGGGATGCAAAATTATTTTAAATCCATTTATTAAATCGAAATATATCACGTTTTAGACCTATTAAAAACCTGATGAATTGGCTATCAGAAAACATCAGAATTTTTTGTTTGTTAACACAAAAAAAAGAAAATAGAAAGTGTGATGAGGAAGAAAATATACGTTGACTTTGACATTGTTATAACAAAGTCCATCTACCCAAAAGGCCCAGCCTTATTCTTCTTCCTTTTTTGTGAATATCCTAAGAAAAAAAAGAGAAAGATCGGTTCGATTCGGTTCGGTAGGAAAGTCTAAACCGAAGCAGTGTGGTCCATGGGAAGCAAGCGAAGCAGCAGGGTGTGTTTGACGGCTACATAAACTCACCCCAAATATCCTCTTTTTGCCTTATCTTCCTCCCAATCAAAAATCTCCTCTTCTTCTCTTCTCGACTCTGTCTGCAGGTATGTGTATACTCTCTCTATCCCCTTTCTTCCCTCCTCTAGGGTTTTCTTTTCTTCAATCGCTTCTCCAATTCCTTGCTTTATCGCATTGCTTACTTCTCCCCCTTGATTGTATATCTTCTTCCTCGATCTTCGCTCTCTCCTTCTGGGTTTTGTGTTAGATAGACCCAGAAATTGGAATATATACCCTACCAATTGATCGATTCCCGATACACCCACTTCTTTATTCAGCCGTAAAAGTACTTGGTTTTGATTTGATTCTCGAATCAGATGTTACTTCATTGATTCCATTTTGGACTCTTATGTTTAGGCTTTGCGTAAATTTCAAATCTTTTCAATCGCTTTTACAATATGTGACACTGGGTTTTTTTTTTTCCTTATTCTATGGATTCCTCCTCAGAATGGCAGCTGATCAGAGAAGAAAGCGTATGAACAGTGCCAATGTTATTGGTTTCAGTTCTCGGGAGCATTACAGAGCCAAAAGGAAAAAGATTGGTTCACCAGATGCTGCTGCTTTGCGTTCGGGTGATCACATCGGTCTTGAATGGGACCGTAACCGAAGCAAAGTAGTCTCTAAGAGGGAACAAGTTGGCCTAAGTTTTAGGCATCTTCGCCAATTTGTTGATTTTGTTCCTCCTAGGCGTAATGTCTTGGCACAAGTATGCCCCGTCCCGCGTGAAACTTTCCAGTTGGAAAATCTGTCTGAGGTGCTTTCTAATGAGGTAAGACAGTGCTATCCTTGCGTAGCATTTGCTTACACCTTTGAGGTATTAAGTTTTCATCATTTTCTGCACCTATTTTTTCTTAGGTTTGGCGGGCTTCTCTATCTGAAAGCGAAAGAAATTATCTGCGGCAATTTCTCCCCGAGGGAGTTGATGTGGAGGAAGTTATACAATCATTGCTTGATGGAGAGAATCTTCACTTTGGAAATCCTTTTCTTGATTGGTTAGCGACACTGAACTTTTTGGTTTGGATTCCTTGAATGAACTCTGTGATTGCTTGCTAAACGAAAGCAGAGTGTGTTGGCTTGAAATAACGTCGAGCTTCATGATCTGCCTTAACATTCTCATTATTATAGCCCGTACAGTTGGTGATGGTCTAATTTATGCTCAGGAAATTCGACACCATTTGATCGTAAGTTGTGGTTTCAGGGGAACAGCTGTCTGCTCCGGCAAAGTTCATCCAGATCAAATTGTTTCTCGGGAGGAATGCCTGAGGGCTGGTAAAAGGAGATATTACTCGGATTTAGAGAAATACCATTATGAGTATGTGCAGTTTTCTCTATTCAGATAATAGGAGCACTTGGAATGTCTGTCCATATGATTGTGACTCCTCTTTCCCTTGTTTCTGGTAGTATTATAGATTATTTGCAGATGTTGAAGGAGAAATGGGAAAGTTGCAAAGATCCAGAGAAGGAAGTTGTTAAGAAGATGTGGGGGTCAGTGCCTTGGTACCTTTTTTTATTTAAAGGGAGAACTGTTGAAGTGTAATGTAATCAAGCAGATACATTCAAAATTCTGTAGTTTGGGGACGAACATATATAGTCAAGCAATAAATGTTGTTGATTATAGTATGATCCTTACAGAAGATTTATGTTGAGTTTGAGGATAGTGGTACCGTTGTCTTGATCTTATTCCGCTATATGTAACTAGTAATTATGATAAACTCATTGTCTGTTGCTTTCGTTTATTTCTTCAGGAGATCAAGAAGGGGGTGTGCGCATGTACACGGTAGCTGCCAGGATCTAACTGCTGCCTCGGAGTCTAGTTCCTGGAATGCAGATGATAAACCATGCAGTAGCGACAATAAGATTTCCTCGGTTGTAATGACTGAAGAGGTTCAGAGAAGGTGCTGAGCACTCTCTTTCACATGTATATGCAATAGCTGTTAGTTTTCTTTTCCTTATTCCATACCTGCATACTAATTTTTCCAGTCCATTTTAGGCCCAAGAGCTCTGCTGTACAGAAAGAAAAGTCTCAAAGTCCCTTGATTGCTCTAGATAATGTTGTAAACGTGGGTGTGAAAGCTAGAAAAATAGAAAAGCTACCGAAACATAGCATTCAGCAAACTGATGGTGCTAAATACATGTCCTACCTTAAGGTTAGTTATTCTTCTGCATTTCTTACTTTATTTAGTTCATCCGCTTGCTATCTTATGGATGCATAACATCAAAGCAACAGTAAACTGGCATGTCCAAAATTTATTAGCTTGAAAATTATTAGAATGTTCTGATTTCCATGATACAGCTGCATGAATGGTATTCGGAAGTAGGACCTTAACTTGGAGCGGTTTGGAAAACAAATGATTGTTATCCTATGTGGCTTTTGTTGGGTTGAATGTTCAGTTGCCATTCATGTAACAGATATGCTTATTGATCAAGCATTTAACTGCATTTTATATATTCAGATAAGTAAGAAGCAGCATCAGATTGTCACAAGCATGAACCAGTCTGGTAAAAGCATTCAGTCAAGAGCACTTAATCGAATTTTGGGTAACATCAACAATTTGGATGTTCAACCATACGGAGTGTTTGTGGAAGAAGAACAGAAGAAACTGAACGCTCATTGGTCAGTGTTCTGGTGAAACAAGCGGCTTCCTTCATGAGGCCTTTAATTCTGTTTTTTGTTTTTGAACTTCAGTTGTTTCATGCAGGCTGCAACTGGTTAAAGATCTTCCTGCAGCATATGCAATCTGGAAAAAGCTGCAGTTACAGAAACGAGATATAATCAACTCTGTGGAAAGAGAACTGAAGGACAAAATCAATCCATGGATGGAGGTTTGTTTTCTCCACAAACGTGTATCATATATTTTTTCTGCATTCCCGTGTTAATAACGACTTTCTTGGGTACAGGATAAACAACAACTGCACCCTGCAGAAAATCCTCTGCAGAAGCATGATGTCCAATTAGACTTGAGGAATAACGATCAAATAAGTCTGAATCCAAATCAGAGTGGTGATTTAGCACCAGACGTTGAAGATTCTGGAAGTTTCGGTCAAGTTTCTGCCAGGAGTCACTCCCTTTCAAAGGATTCTTCGTCTTACGGTGACCAAATCACAGATTCAGGTCGCTGCTTGCAAGTTGGTACATACCCCTCACAGGTTTCGTCGCCAGATTGTGACAATAGCATCAATCTGGAGGATATAGAAGAAAAACGATATTCTTCTCCCAGCAGGTGTCATGGCCTTAATCGAAAGGATGTTGAAGCTAATGATTATTCCAGCTCCATACAAGGCCAGTCTCTCCCACAGGCTTCATTTCCTAGTGTGCCCCACGCTTCAGATCTCGAAGATGCAAATCCTGTAGGCAATCACTCTGTACCAGAACTAGAGAATGCTTCATCAGACGAGAGGATTCCTTGTATTACTTCAAGCCGTGGAGAAGAGTCTCAGTTTTTGTCTGGTGGAGATGTGTGGCAGCCAGTGGGAGGAATTAGGCAGTCCTACATTGGCCGCCAAGCTTACACACCCAGTGGTGGATTGTCAATCATACACCATCCTGAAGGTGATGAAGAAGGAAAAAACTGTTTCATAGACCTAGAATCGGACATGCCTGAAGAAGTTGATAGGAGAAAGATGTTGCAGCGGAAAGCAAACAACAATTTTGGTTCTTTCCCTAACAACGATCAAAATGAACTACTCCAGTCTTTGTTTAAAGGCCAAGGCATGGCATCTCGCACCACTGAGCAGCTTCACTCTCTTCTTAAAGTCCCGCTTAACGAGGAGCATAAACAAATTATGGGCATTGGTTTTCAGCAGGAAGGAAGCAACAATCTGATGGAGGGCAGCCAATATTCTGTTCAGTTCCAGGGTCAGATGACTGCACCACAAGCACTGTCCCAGGACCAGCAAAGACAGGTTGACATGTATGGCCAAGGAAGCATGTCAGACAACATTTACTGCGATGGACGTGGATTCTTGATGCAGCGGCCAGACTGGAACACCAGTGTTACTCAGATTGGAGTCACCACACAGCCCCTGTTGAACACTGGCCCTTTGTTAACTCAGAACTGGCAATTTAAGAGCATGTGGGCAAACACAAACGGTGTTGGCTGCTCAAGCCAAGGTAGTCAAACTGGGAGTGAGAGAGATCAGAGCCTTCTCAGAGCTGCTACTAACGCGGAGCAACTCATTCATAGGGGAACTAGTTCAGATCAAAGCTTGTTCTCTGTTCTCTCCCAATGCAGTCAATTGCGCCGTTCCGGAACTGCTTTCGAGCCAGAAAGTTCGAGTAATCAAGTGGTTGCATCTGGAAACTACGGAATGCTGATGGGGGGAGCCACAACTCAGGTAGGCAGCAATTTGGTTCAGCCTGCAAACCCGCTTGATTACTTGAGCGGTAGCAACCCGACAACATCTTTGATGCCAGATGATGTAGCGTGGATGAACCAAAGTCGCCAGAACTCTGGTCTCCATGACCCACTAGGCAAGCTGTATCCAAGGTCATGGAATCCATAACCATGTTTGTGAAGTTTTGCAATGCAGAAGACGCACCTAGTCATCGTTAAGATATACAAAACCCAAGATGGGTGTCTTAGTTTTTCATTTATTTATCTGTGCCTGTACATAGAAAGATACAAAGGAACTTTTGTTTTGTACATATTTAGTTTTTGAGATATGGACTAGGAAAAAAGTGAGGTTACACCAGCTACCTTTTTATTTGTCTTTTCACCTTCTCTCTAAAGTTGGAGATTGTTTAATTCCTTTTCGCATGAAAATGTTGGACAATTTTGAATAATCCTCAATTATAACACGTGAACCATAGGACTGATATCTGCAAGTTTTTGCATCAAAGAGATGATCATCTCTGAATTTGCAAGAATTAACAAAGCTCTAAAGCCTAAAACCCCATCTTCCTTTATGGAAAATTGCAATCTTTTTCAAATTACTCACGATATGCCTCTTACATGATGTCTTTTCTCCCATCCAAAACGCATCGATAAATTATTGATTTTCGAAATTATTCGTGTTGGTAGTTTGAAACACGACATAGAGTAAACATACATCGCTATAGCTACATAGTTCAAAAGGAAAAAATTAAAGGGGTAACATACATAATAGACTTATAGTGTTTAACTATAAATAGAACTACCGAGCAAAATTAATCTATCAAAATTAAAGGGGTAACATACATGCTTGGGAGTTTCTTAAAACATAAAAAGGAATTTTGGGTATAATCTTTTTCATACTCTGGAATATACAGAATTATGTGTTTTTGAGAGAGAGTATATATGACTATTTTCCGATTATCGTTCCGGAAATTTTCTTTAGAATCCGGAATATTTTTGCTAACATTTAATGTTATTGCTTATGCAATTATGCTGCTGAATTTTCAGTTTTGTTAACATTAAAATAAAAAAATGTTTTCGTGTAAGAATGGTTAGTGTAACGGTTATTACAGATATGAATCAACTAGGGCAACGGTTGATTCAACTAGGGTACATATTGAGTTCCCTAATCTACTTCAATCAGGTTTAAAATGAATAGAAATGTTAATTTTAGTTGATAACAAATTAAGTAACAGAAAAATGATAAATTTGGTAATATAACTTTTTATTTAATTGGTAATATAACTTTTTATTTAATCTTTGCCATTAATGGAAGTTCTCAAACACCTTTATAAATACGAAAATCAATCTCATGCACTAATAACCAAATCTCAATCTCTCTCTCCACACACACAATAAACACATAATTACAGTCTCTAATGGACTTAGAACAAAAGACAAGAGGACTTGGCAAGTCATGTGTTCTTCTCATAGGTAAATAAAACTTCTCTCGCCTTTTTTTGTTTGTTTCAAAATATCAAACTTGACTAAAATCAAAAACTAAATTTTCTTTTATATATAATGTTTTTGTGTTATATAGTGATTGCGGGAATGGAGAGATATGCATTCAAAGGAGTTGCATCAAACTTAGTGACATATCTAACAGATGTAGTGAAGATGAGTAATTCAAGAGCTGCCAAAACAGTCAACACTTGGGCTGGTTTCACTTCTATGTTGCCTCTCTTCTCTGCTCCTTTGGCTGATGCTTATTGGGATAGATTCTTCACTATCCTCGCTTCTTCTTCTGTCTACTTTGTGGTAAGAATCTCTTAATTTTCACAATATCTATTTACATATTTGTGTAAGTATATATGTCGAAACACTCATGAAGTGTAAGTAAGTGTTGAAACTCTCTCCCACCATCGAAAAAAGCGGTTTAGGCAATGAAAGTTAGGTATTGGGTCATCTTCCTGGTTTTTAATCTACTTTCGAAACTGATTTGTTAATCAAATTGATTATATGTTGATAGTACTTGGTCTCATATATGTCTATATGCATATGCTTAACCAGTCATGAAGTGACCGAGTGATGATGGGCACTAATGGTGTTTTTTATGTGTCTCCCTTTTACAATTGGATTGATAATGGAATTTCGATTATAATGTAGATATAGTGCTCGTATTTGAATTTTATCTAATTATTATCTTTGATTTTATGAAGGGGCTAGTGGGATTGACATGGACGGCATTTGCTGGGTCACGTTCAGCTACAAAGACAATCTCTACTTTTTTTCTCTACTCTTCACTAGGTCTTGTCTCCATCGGTTTAGGCGTCTTAAACCCTTCTCTTCAAGCCTTTGGTGCGGACCAGCTCGACCACGACCTCGATAAGGATTCCGAGCTTCCCTCGGGTGATCAAAAGGAGTCTAAAGCTACCCAAAAGACTCGGTTTTTCCAATGGTGGTACTTTGGCGTCTGCACCGGAAGCCTGATGGGTGTCACAGTCATGGCTTATATCCAAGATACTTTTGGTTGGGTCCTCGGTTTCGCCCTACCCGGAATCGCCATGTTCCTGTTGATCTTGTTGTTCCTGTCGGGTTGCGGAATCTATGTTTATGGTCCTGGTGCCGGTTTGAAGACGAAAACATATACTACACCTTTTGCGAAGATCCTTAAATTCATCAAAGGGACAGTAGTGAAGCAGAGAAGCAAATATACACTTGCAGATGAGGAAGATTTGGATGCTATGGAGCTAGAGTGAGTCTCTGTGATTTTCATGAGAATTAGCCTTTAACGTTTTTAGTGACTTACGATGACCGGTTTTTGCTCTCTGTTTCTTGTTTATGTAGGCTACAAGAGAGGCCTCTCTGTAAATGTGATAACACTGAGGCCGAAGACATTGAGACTGCTTCAACAACCGCCAAGAAATCAGATGATGAAAGCTCGAAAACGGTTTTCTCTGGACTTGATAATGTCAAGTTAGTGCTTCGCCTGTTGCCCATATGGACGATGCTTCTCATGTTTGCGGTTATCTTCCAGCAACCAGCGACCTTTTTCACAAAACAAGGTATGACTATGAAGCGAAACATTGGGTCCAGCTTCAAAATCCCACCCGCGACCTTGCAAAGCACGATCACGTTATCGATAATCCTTCTTATGCCGCTGTACGAAAAGATCTTGATCCCTGTCACCAAAAGAATCAAGAAGAACGGTAAAGGTATCTCCGTGATGGAGAGAATGGGAGTTGGAATGTTCCTATCGATCATTGCCATTGTCATTGCGGCATTAGTCGAAAGGAAAAGACTAGACATAAGCCAAAAGATGAAGACTTTACCTGATTATGATCCAGAAACCGTCCCGCTAAGCATCTTCTGGCTGCTTCCTCAGTATATCCTCTTGGGAATCTCAGATATTTTCACAGTCGTTGGGATGCAAGAGTTCTTCTACAGCGAGGTTCCGGTTAGAATGAGAACAATGGGATTTGCTCTCTACACAAGTGTCTTTGGTGTTGGAAGCTTTGTGAGCGCCGCGCTAATCTCAATCGTCGAGGCTTACTCGAGCTCAGCAGGTGAACGACAGAACTGGTTCGCAGACGACATGTCGAAAGCCCGGCTTGACAAATACTACTGGCTTCTTGCTCTTACAAGTACAATAAGCTTTGTGGTCTACATACTTCTCTGCAAGTATTTCAAGAGTAGCAGCGATCAAGGCGGTGAAGAAGAAAGAGCCCCTAAATGAGAGGACAACAGTTTCGATTCCTTCAACACAGTCAGACTCAAACTAACCACAAGATTCCACAAATGATCTAACTCTAGTAGCTTAAGAACTAATGCAAAAGATTCAACATTATTATTTTGTGTTTTTTTATTACATATCGTCTTCAATCCAACAACATTTCTAAAGTCGACTGAAACGAAACCATAAAGACAAAAAAAGTCTGAAACTTTGATTTGTACCTTTAATCGGATCTTCACGGAGATAACATTTCTTCACGGAGATAATCGATGGGCTGAGTAATCCCACGCGCCGAAAACTGCAAACCCGCCGCCGGCGACGGCGTAACTTAAGATACCTCTATTCAAATTCTCAGAATTTCACAAATTTGGAATTTTCCGCCATTGATGAAGCTTAGTAGAAAGCTCATTCCATTCCTGGTACACCCGAGTGACCCGACCCGAATAACTAAAATTGGGATAGGCTCGTGGCCCAATAACTAATTATAGGTCCATTCGGTCTTCATGTAGACTAATTAGAGGCGGTAATCATCAAGGAACAAATCACTAATCATGGTTATGGGCCTGTGGCTTTGGTTTTACTGTAATTGCACGCCTCTAATGTCGTAGACAAAGAGATTTTTTTATTTGCTGCGGAACACATGATTGATGGTAAAAATGTAAGTTTAGCAATCTTTTCTAAACTAATATGATATTGCCAAGAATATCATCGATCTTATGACCAAAAAGCCAAACCGAAGAACCAAACTAAATTACCTTAAAAATAAAACCGAAGTAACCAATTACCAAAAGAACCGGAGACTGAGGCGAGGAATACAGAGGTAACAGCAACCTCAATGGGTTGTCTAGGCCAACAACACAAAAATATTTGAGTGACGTCACTAGTCTTGTTTTGTTTAGTTTTTTGTGTTTTTTTCCGTAAATCTACCAAAACAATTTTTGTTTCTGCAAATTAACAAAACAACTAGGTTATCATCCCGTGCATAAGGATTAAAGTATTCTTTTTAATTAAGTTTATATATATATCAAATGTTTTAGTATATTAAAATATATTTGTAAGATTTTGTAATGTTTTTGTCAATATTGATTTGGTATATTTGTAAAATATTTTTTTTATTAATTATATTATTTTTAAGTTATTAATAATTTCATTATATCATGTTAATATATAATGTATATTTTTTCAAATAAATAAAGTTCCAATAATATTAAATAAATAAATAAATGCTGAATGTAATGGTAAATTTCGGGTTCATAGTCTATCAGTGTCGGTTAAATAAAAAATATTTGGATAATAGTAGTATTTTTATATTAGAAATTGGTATATATATCGGTATAGATATAAACCGACGGTAAACAATTGGTAAATTAGTAAATATATTATTTGTTTGGGAATGAAGATAAGTTTATTACGGGATTAGTGCTGTTTGGAAAATTAATTGTTTGGCAATTATGATAGTGTTAAGAGTTTAATTAATTAAATAAAAAAAACTGAAAAAAATTGTGGTGTTGACACATCAGCAATTTTGATCTCTAATGTTTCTCCTTTAATATATAGAGGATTTTTGTTTCTCAAATCATTAATTTGTAAAAATAAAAAATGTTTAATTATGATAAATATAGCTACAGACATTCATTCAGATATTTAGTTATTTTGGTTATTTTGAATCTAAACATAATTAATATAGTTGGGTTTATAATTATAATTTTGGATATTTTGGTCATTTCAAATCTAAATATAACTAATTTTTTGGGTATATAATTGTACTTCAGATAGTTTGGATATTCATTCGATTTTAGTTCGATTTTGGTTCGGTACAATATCTTAAATGTTTTTAAAAAATAACTATTCAGATATTCATATAGTTCGGATATCCATTCGATTATCAGTTTAGTTTTAATTCGTTTCGAATATCTAAAATATTTTTTAAAAAACACCACTCAAATATCTATGGCTATCCAATTTGGTTTTTTCCAATTCGATTTGATTTAATTCGGAGTAATTTGCCCAAGTCTAATTACAACTTGGTTGGACAACTCTATTTAATGTCTCCACCACTGTACTTGAAAGTGGGGATTATCACCTTTAACTTGATAAATAATTTGACAATAACATGTCTTAAGACTTAAACATGGAGCCGAAAATATGCCCTTTTAAAAAAAAAAAACTTTTGAAATTGACCACATGTACACCCCATTCGGCTCTGGACACACAAGAAAAACAGTCGAGTGTTTTTTTTGTTTTTTTCTCTTAACACAAGAAAAGTAACCAATGATGTAATTGTAATAATAGAGCTTCGTGTATACGGAATTGGTAAACCCACATATGCATGGGTCGAAAACACTCATTGACATTTACATGTAAGTAAAAATTATTGAGATACATGTTTTAAATATGTAGAAGTGTTGGAGTATATATATATATATATACCCTAATTTATACTAATCTTCATAAAACGTGCGCTGCTGACCTCATGACGTCAAAAAAGGAAAAAAACCTCATGTTTGGTAAATCTATATATAATATAGCAAACCACTTTTAGGATGCTGACGTGAGTGTTTTTTTCTTTTAGGAAAAAAATGTTCATCCAACGACTAAAATTTGTCAACATACTAATCCAAAGCTTGTGGTTTCTTCACCGTTTGTGACTGCTAAAAAAATGCACAGTAACGAGTTAGTAGCTAGACCAAGTTAGCAATATTAATTTTATAAATTTTACTTTCTAAGTACGGGTTTATTTCCTAGTTAATTATAATAAAAAACTAATACTAACATATTTAGTCATTATGTATTTATAGTCATTGACTCAATATATACCGTCTATCGAAGATAAATGCAAACCCAAAATTCAATTGTATTCAGGACCCAAATAAAATAGGATCCTAACTAGTTTATTTCTTACGCAAGTAATTGATGGAATATGTCAGGATTTGCATGTGCATGTAGAAGAGATATGGAGGAAGTGTTCAATGTCTAGACCGCTCTGTGAATACTCGTAATTTATTGGTTGGCTCCACTAAATTCTTTTGATCTGGAATTGTCCACACACCCATTACTCTCGCCTCTGGACATACAACAAACACCAAAACAAAAACAGTCAAAATGTTTTTTTTTTTTTTTCTCAACACGAATAGCCAATTATGTACCACTATATTGTATTGTTGTAATACTAAAAATGAATATATATATATATATATATATATATACTCACATGAAGGTATTGAGATAAACATTTTCTAAATGTTAAAATATTTGAGTATATGTAGTATAATTTATATTAATCTTAAAGAACGTGCTACTTTAAATTCTGATGATGCTGCTTTATCTAACAAGACAAATGAAAATTATTGAAATAAATATTATCATAGACTCACGTAAGGAATTGCATTTGACAAATGAGATAACCATTCCAAGTCATAAAAGTTTATCAGTACACAACATGTTTAGTACTATTTTTCAATTCTCTTTCTTTCCTGTCATCCCATTTGACCTAAGAAAAAAACAGTCCTCGGACGATTAGTGTCTCAGAACTAATGTGTAATTAGCTAATTATCTATGTTAGGGGCGGATCCAAATGAGGAGTAATGGGGCAGTTATACCCTATAAAATTAGCAAAATCTCTTGTAATTACCATAAATCTCATTAAATGTCTCCAATCCTTTTTTTTATTTCCAACCATTCTTTTTTATTAAAAGGTTGTTTCCTACCTTTTCCACACAAAAACTATTATTTCCTTCTTATGTTTAAATTCGTTTATGAGATCACAAAAAAATTCAAAGTCGCTAATAGTATAATCTTCACTAAATACAGAAAAAAACAAAAATGGAGTTTCGCCATTGAAGCTATTAACATAAACCCTTTAGCATACTCGCTGCAATAGACTTTAATTAGCATAAAACATAACATCTTATAATGACTTTGGTTCGGTAAAATCTTTTCTACTATCTCGGGATTCTTTACCAACTTTAGATGAAGCGTATAATGTGTATTTTTGAAAATTAATTTGTGTATAATTATTTGAAAAAAGTGATGGGTGTAAAACAAAATTGGGGGTCGTTTGTCAGTGAACATGTGAAGAGGATTATGATGACACTTGGGTAACCACCATTTTGTTCTTTAGCTCCATTATATATATATATACACAATACTACGTACTAGATGAGTATGTTATCATTATGCATTAGCCTTGGGCGTTCGGTATTTGGTTCGGTTTAGGTTTTTCAGTTTTCAGATATTTTGGGTATAAAGATATAGGAAACATTCGGATATGAAATTTAGATCGGTTTCCGTTCGGTATTTTTGATTTTCGGTTCGGTTCGGTTCGGACAGTAAAGCTGAGAACCGACTAATAATCGGAAAAAATTCGGGTTCGGTTCGGTTCGATTTTTTCAGGTAATTCGAATAAAAATATCGGGTAATTTGGATGATTCGGGTAAAATTATCGGATAGTTCGAGTAATTCGGGTAATTTCGGGTGAAAATTTTTACCCAAATATATATACTCGAAAATATCCGAACTAACAAAAAAAATAACAAAAACAAATTGAAAAATTACACGAACATACCCAACCTATAACCGAAATATCTTTGGATTAATTTATGTTTCGGATATTTCGGATACCCGATTCTCGGTTTGATTCCGGTTCGGATATCCGAAATATTAAAAGATAGAAACCGTCTGGGTAATTTGGCATTTTTGGTTCGAATCGGTTTGGGTATTTTAGATCGGTTCAATTCGGTTTTTACGGTTCCGGGTAATATACCAAGGCATAATTATGCTTGTAGGCTATAACTTTTTTTAAGCTTTTTCGAAAACTCGTGTTCTAACTTCTTTTTTTTACATCTCTCGTTCAACTTAAAATCTTAATACATGGATTAGTCTTTATGTGAATGAATTATGGGACTATAACTTTATTTTGGCATATAAGGTTATAGTCTCATAATTCATTCACATAAAGACTAATCCATATACATGTAAGATATATAAAGTTGAACGAGGTTGTACGCATTAGCTCAATTATCACTTTCTTGTCAGAAATAATAAATACAATAAAGCCACCAGTAACCTC
Source organism: Pseudoturritis turrita (assembly GCA_900406555.1). Lineage (NCBI taxonomy): Eukaryota > Viridiplantae > Streptophyta > Magnoliopsida > Brassicales > Brassicaceae > Pseudoturritis > Pseudoturritis turrita. The sequence continues at coordinate 244,090 of OVBL01000426.1, forward strand.
CTCCGGAGTAAAACAAAATTTTAAACACTAAATGGTGTTGAAATTTAAAATGATAAAGCACTTACATGAACATGATTGTTACTTAGCCCCAAATCGTAAGTATGGCTAGTGAAATTCCTAAACGATTGGACATGATAAATTAGTGGATAAGGTAGGGACTGCCTATTAGATGATGTAATTAAGATGAAAGTATCCTGAATTATTAAAACAATTAAACACGTATAGAAAACAATGTAGAAGCTTACGTGTCCAATTTTAGAATGCTGACTTGGCTGAGATGGAGAGGCTAACGTGTCACAAACCCCTTCTTCATCTACTATATATAGGATGATGATGATACACATTACTACGTACAAATATTTTCGCTCTTACATTACACATTACTACAAAGAATCTGTGTGGTACTGATTGATTTTTCCTTGACGATTTTGAAATATTCCGTTACGGTTTTGAAAATTTTCCCCTTAGATTCTCTCCTTTAATTTCGGTCTGATTCGACAGTTTCTTCAATTGTTCAAATTTTTTGTTTTTGGAGTTTTTTAGCTTCTTTTTTGCTGGATTTTTTTAGGCTGCGATTTTCTGGAGTTGAATCGGAAAAGAGGAAAATGGCGGAGGAGTACAAGGAGGCGTTGTTGGAGAAGCAGAAGTATCAGGACGGTTGTCCGGGATGTAAAGTGGAGCAGATGAAACAGCTCCGGCGAGGATATCCTTACCTCGAGCTTTCCTTCGTTTGGATCATCGTCCTCTCCACTTGTAAACACCTTCGACTTTTTTCGAGTCTCAAAACAGTTTCTATTCTGTTGATTTGTCTCTCTTTAAATGATTTTTGTGTCGAATATTTATGAAACTGGAGGGATTTCTGATGGTTTTTGTTTTTTTTGACTTTTCCGGCAAATTTTCGGAAAGTGACTGATTAATTGGTTTTGCTCATAATGGCTAATTGTGAGAAAGCTTTCTTGTGTTAAAAGTAATGATTCGTTATGCAATTTCTCATGCGTTTTCATTTCAATTCATGTGTGTTTGCAGCTCTACCGATTTCTTCACTCTACCCTTTCCTCTATTATATGGTGAGTATTTGATTACAGAGCTTAAGAGCAACCACTATTGGATTTTTTTTTGATGCAAGTTGAGAGATATGTTTAGATAATTGGGGGTTGATGTATACCACATCGCATACAACACGTTTCTTATATCACAATGTCTCCTTTGTTTTCATAGATTGAGGATTTTGGTGTTGCAAAGACGGAGAAAGATATAGGGTTTTATGCTGGATTTGTGGGTGAGAAGACTTTTCCTCAGACACTTTTATTCTGAAATTGAATCTACCAATCTCTGTACCGTTTGTTCTAATTGATCTCTCAATACTTCGAAGCATGCTCATTTATGCTTGGCAGAGCATTGACCTCAGTGTTCTGGGGAATTGTGGCTGATCGTTATGGAAGAAAACCGATTATACTCTTGGGAACCATCTCAATGTTAGTATTTTCAAAGATAAATTTTGATTATTTGTATCCATGTTCGTGTTTAGATGACTGATTATGTGGTTATTGCAGTGCGATTTTCAACGCTCTTTTTGGCTTAAGCTTGAACTTTTGGATGGCAATTGGCACGAGGTTTCTTCTTGGAAGTTTCAACTGTTTACTTGGAACAATGAAGGTGACATCTTTGTTCTCATTGTTACTCTTGGTTTAATTTTGGTTGTGCCCACCAGATTGTCATTTGCATTTTCTCATAATGTAAAAAATTTCAGGCATATGCATCGGAGATATTTCGTGATGAATATCAAGCTACAGCAATGTCAGCTGTAAGCTTTTCCGTCACATACCTTTTTTACATATTTTGGTTGTCACCCTTTGTGACTTTACTCATTTCAGGTTAGTACCGCTTGGGGCATTGGACTAATCATTGGCCCTGCTTTAGGGGGATTTTTAGCGCAGGTAAGTTAATCATATCTAAGCTCTCCAAATCTTCTCATTCCTTATGTTCTAAATGCTTGAAGCTTTTGATTTGTCCATCTCGCCTTGCTGCAGTGTTCCTGCGTATTGATTCATATCTAGCTTTCTACCGTTCTAATTAATGCTTTTCATTGTTCTCCAATATCAGCCGGCCGACAAATATCCAAATGTATTTTCCAAAGAATCCATCTTTGGCAGGTATATAATTCTTACTCCTCTGTCAAGAGTTTAGTATATTGTATATAATGGAATCTCATGAAATAAATATGCGAATTGCAATGCAGATTCCGGTATGCGTTGCCTTGCTTTACGATATCAGCTTTTGCATTGGTTGTGACAGTACTATGCTGCTTCATTCCGGTACTCTATTTTTATCCCATAGCCTACTGAGAGAACCTTTGTCTTCGTTGTCGAGTCTTCTTTATTTATATATTTTGCACATAGCTCACTCACAAGTCTCCTATGTCTTTCTCCGAATAGGAAACACTGCACAATCATAAGCGGGACAGCACATTGCATGATGACACATACGAAATACTTGAAGCTGCATCCTGTGAATCCACTGCTTCTACCGGGAAGGCAGAAAAAAAGAAAGAAAGGCTTCACAAGAGTCTCTCTTGAAGAATTGGCCCCTAATGTCATCTATCATCGTGTATTGTGTTCTGTGTCTACATGATACTGCATACTCTGAGGTAACTAGTTGAAAACTGGAATTTATTGTCTTCTCTGCTCTTGGTCTGAACAAAAAACTTGGAATCTGGCTACGCAGATATTTGCACTATGGGCTAACAGTCCAAGGAAATATGGAGGTCTGAGCTATTCAACCAATGATGTCGGTACAGTTCTTGCTATCTCAGGTATGCAGAACAACCTCGCTCCTCATGTCTTGTGTTTTAGTGACAATAACTTGTGAAAATGATGATTAGAGTCTGCTTTGATTTGAATATGTATGAGAGTTGAGCGATCATGAATAGGCAGAATTCCTAAATTGAGATTGTGTTATTACTCATCAACAATTCTGCTTTAGGTCTCGGCCTATTCTCCTTTCAGGTTTTTGTTTATCCTTTGGCCGAGAGATTGCTAGGACCTGTACTGGTCACGCGTTATGCTGGGGTCAGTTGATATTCCCTTTGATGCGACCCGTGCTTCTCTACAAATTCTATGTAGCTCACTTGAATTAATGCAACAAGATAGAGATCGTTCTTCTGACAATTTCTTTTGTTTCAGGCACTGATGATACCTATACAAATGAGCTATCCATTTATAGCAAATTTATCAGGTCTTAGTCTAAGCTTAATGTTGAACTGTGCATCAATCCTCCTAAATGTGCTAAGTGTAAGTCCAAAAGCAAACACTAATCCGTTGTGTGTATTTAGTTGACAGACACAGAAAATGAGGTCATGCTAATAGATTTCTCGGATGCTTAAGATCCTTTTGACGTCATACTTTACTTTTTGTGGATATAGGTGTCTGCCATAACCGGCTTGTTGATTCTGCAAAATAAAGCAGTGGTAAACAAACCATGTTCTTTTATCTTTTGTAAACCACAGTGCAATTTTCTAATCTCTTATAACTCTATATTTTTGTATGAAACAATAAAAAACAACAGGATCAGAGCCAAAGAGGGGCTGCTAATGGAATTGCTATGACTGCGATGTCTCTCTTTAAGACCGTTGGACCAGCCGGCGCTGGCATCTTGTAAGTGACATTTCGAATGAACACATTAGTAAATTCAAAGAAGCAGTAATGTCTTAAACACAAATCTCTATTGCTGGCAGATTTTCTTGGAGCGAGAGGCGACTAGACGCAGCATTTCTACCAGGTATCGTCGCATTACTTCCCCTTTGGCCATTCTCTTATGATATTCGTAATACTTAAATCAATTGAAAACTAATGCAGGATCGCATATGGTGTTCTTCGTCTTGAATGTGATAGTCGTCGTCGGAGTAGCTCTCACGTTCAAGCCATTTCTAAACACGGCTCGGAGTTGATAACTCATTTGCAATGGCCATAGGAGAATGTATGGACTCCTCGTTGATTCTATATTAGAATTTCGGTTTCTGTTTATTGGTTAGTGAAATTTTAAGAAGTGGATTGTCGATAGCATAGAAGTGGATTCAATCCTGAAGTGAATCGTTTATCTAATGGGTCGATTTGTGCCACTGCATTGTATTTTGGAGATGTTGTTTAGACCCATCATGGGTACTAAACGTTTATCTAAGCGTTTAATAAATCGTTTATCTAATGGGTTAACTCTCATGGACAAATATGGGAAAGATGTACTTTTGATGATTTTAGTTACAATCTATATAAATAACTAAATAATATTATTGAACTGATGAAAAAAGAAAAAGAAAAAGAGAAATAGATAAAATTCATATAGCAGGATTAAACAATAAAGGGTTTCATGTTGTTGGGACTCTTTGTTTATATGATTCTCTGTTTTGCAATAAACTCAAAAAAAAACAAAAAAACAAAGGGTTTTATATGAATATCAAAATCTCCTTTTTATTTTAGTTTGGATATGTCCAGTTTCCATTTCATCTTAGAAGCTTTAGAGAATAGACTCATTCACTTGGCCGCCTATGGGATCTCAATTTTAATGTTGGATGTTGGAAAGCTCAATTTTATTTACTTGTCGAGTCTTGGTCATTAACCCCAAAAGGTTTGGTGTTGGTTTTGAAAAATGATATACTATACTCGAATCTTGGTTTTGGTTTTGAAGAATGATATACTATTGTCGAATCTGCTTGATTCTATCCAAATCCTAACTCTTCTTATCACTTGTGTATAGAAATAACATTGTCCGCAAATCTACATTCAGATATTTGGTTATTTCGAATCTAAACATAATTAATATCTTCGGATTTATAATTATAATTTTGGATATTTCAGTTATTTTAAATCTAAATATAACTAATTTTTGGGTATATAATTGTATTTCGGGTAGTTCGGGTATCCAATCAATTCGATTTCGGTTCATTAAGGATATTTGAAATATTTTTTTTAAAGAACCATTCAGATATTCATCTAGTTCGGGTATGTATTCAGTTTTTAGTTTGGTTCGGGTATTTTAAATTTTTTTTTTTAAAAGAACAATTCGGATAGTTATGGTTATCTGGTCCGATTCGGTTTTTTCCAATTCGATTCGGTTTGATTCCGAGTAAGTTGCCCAGGCTTAATTACAACTTGGTTGGACAACTCTATTTAATGTCTCCACCACTCTAATTGAGTCGGGGTGGGGGGGGGGGGGGGGAGGGGATTATCACCTTTAACTTGACGTCTTAAGACTTCAACATGGAGCCGAATATATGCCGTATTTTGTTTGTTTTTGTTTTTAACTTTTGAAATTGACCACACACCCCATTCGGCGCTGGACACGCAAGAAAAACAGTAAGTGTTGTTCTTTATTTTTTCTCTAACACAAGAAAAGTAACCAATGATGTAAATTGTAATAATAGAGCTTCGTATATACGGAATTGGTAAAACCACATATGCATGGGTCGAAAACACTCATTGACATTTAGATGTAAGTACAAATTATTGAGATACATGTTTTAAAAACTCTTCTTGTCACATGTACATAGAAATTAACATTGAGTGCAAATAGACTTTGGTCAAGAACCATATGTTTTAGCGGAATCATCAGATTGAAACCTAATAAATAGTAGTTTTAACTAGTGAATGGGCGAGGTTGCTCTGGCACAGAAAACGAGGCAGCCGCATCTCCGACATGAACCTCCATTTTTTCTCCTCCGTTATTGCCAGCCTTTCATCCCGGAGGAAAATCCGTTAGATCTGAAGCTCCGCCTAAACCTCCTTCCGGTGGCTCAGCTTCCCGACGAAAACTTTTGGACTTTTCAACTCTCTCTCTCCCCTCGGAGAAGAACCTTCGGCGAGCTCTTCTAGGCTTCTAGCCGTCGGCCTGCTTCGGATTTGATACTTTCAATCTAGTTCTTTTCGATACCTGAGGCTGTGCTAATGATTGTTCTCCAGCCTCCTCTCTCCGCGATGGCGAATCAAACCGTTCAGTACAAGACTCTCTCCCACATTCGGTGGTTGATCCCATCGGCGCAGCTGATTCTTCTTCATCCTCCGGAGCCACCAAATCCGCCAGATCCGTCATCAACTCCTCTTCAACTCTGGAGCCGCCGGACTTACCGTTCTCTTCACCTGCGAGATGTTAGAGGAGTACATCATCCCTATTCGTCGCGGCTAAGATATTTTTTTCTTAACCGGAAAGTTTCTCCAGCGACTGCTGATACCTCCGGCTCACCACCGGTTTGCTCTTTGCCGGCTTGTTCTCCGTCGTTTTGCTCGCCGATAAAGCATAGTCAATGCTCCTTGTCCCAGCTCAACTCAGCCATCCATCGTGGTGTGTTGACGAATTTGAGGTTTTGTGGATACCTAATGGGCCTTTCATTGTCCAGTCCGTTGAGGTCCATGGCCTCTATTCAAATTTCCTCCATATCATGTATGGAGAGATCTTTATCATCCTCCTTCCCTCCCGGGAAGAGATCGTTTCCACCTTCCTCCTTTTACGGGGAGAGAACTCTTCCATCACGCCTTCTTTCTTTGAAATGTGGTCTTTGCTCGGTCGGAATACCGAGGATAATTCCCAACATACTCATCGCTTTGCCTTCTTGTGTAGCGGTCTTCACGGAGCCAGAAGAAGCAACCGGTTTTGTTTCGACGCGATTCGGAGATGAGGATTGGCTTTCAACGTCACATCTTAAAGTGACCAAGTTTCAATATTCCGACTATGCCGTGAATTTTCTACCGACGCATTCGAGCCTTGTCTCAAATTCGTTGTCGATCTTCTATGAAGAACTATCTGCTTTATCTATTATCGTTTGTTGTATTGTAGCAATCAAAGAGGATGCGTTTTCCTCTTCTCCATGTATCCCGAGTTTTAGTTAATGAAATCAGGAGTTGCCCCCAAAAAAAAACTAATGAATGGGCTTCTTCTTTTTTTCTCTCAACATCCTTACGTATTCACTTCTCTCTACTGATAAATTACCTTTTTAGTTCTTCAAAACTCTTCTTGTCACATGTACATAGAAATGAACATTGAGTGCAAATATACTTTGGTAATTTATCAGTAGAGAGAAGTGAGTACGTAAGGATGTTGAGAGAAAAAAGAAGAAGCCCATTCAGCAGTTAAAACTAATATTTATTAGGTTTCAATCGGATGATTCCGCTAAAACAGAGGTAGAAGAATTAGTGATCCAATCTCCTCAAAGGTCTAAAGTCCAAACTACAAATATTATTAGAGATTTTGATATTCATACAAGACCCCTCAAAAGCATCATTAACGGTGTTCAATCTGAATGGTGACGTGACTGATGTTGTATTCCCTCTTGATGTAGTCTATAACCTTGTCAAGAGCCATATCTGCATCAGCCTCTGGCCTAATCTTCACATGACACGCCAACAGAGTTTTGCCAAGAGTGATTGACCAAATGTGAAGCTCATGAACAGCCACCACGTCTTCCATCTCGCACACTCCCTTTTCAAGCTCGGTCGCGTCTATCTCCCGTGGTGTTGACTCCATTAAAACCTCTAGAATGTTCCTCAACATCCCTACCGTTGTCCACAACACAATCACTGAAAAAACAAGTGTGCATATGAGATCAATGATCTTCCACTCGGGGTTGTACCATATGATTGCCCCTCCTATCATCACCCCTACGCTCTGGATCAAATCTCCCAACACATGAAGATAAGCCCCTTGAATGTTTAGGTTACGCAGCTTCTTCTCACTCTTCCCACCTCCACTGCCATTCTCAAGCAAGGCTTCAGATAGATGTGGAACATCATGGTGATGGTGATGGTGATGATGATGGTCCTGACCATGACTGCGACCGTGACTGTGACTGTGACCGTGGTCGTGCCCCAACAGAACAGCCATTGCAATGTTCACCAGCAGACCAAACGCAGAGACGAGAAACATGAGAGACCCCTCAACTTGGCCACTGCCGTTGTGAAGTCTAGCAATTGCTTCGTAGACTAAGACGCCAGCAAGAAGCCAAATCATCTGGATGGAGAAAAGGGCACCAATGATCTCGATTCTGAAGAAGCCATAGGACTGGCGTGGAGTTGCTTCCCATCCTGAAGCCCAGAGAGAGAACAAAGATATGGCAAAAGCTGCAACATCGGACAAGAGATGAGCCGCATCTGTGAGAATTGCAAGACTGTTGGCTTTGATCCCTCCAACAACTTCGACGGTAATGAAGAGTGCACAGAGCACAACAGCCACCAACAGCTTCCTCATAGATGTTTTGCGTTCTGCAGCGTCTCTTGAAATTGTCTTGACATCAGAGAACCCGCAAGGCGCTTCTCCACATGTCTTCTTGATTTCCCCTACCAAGCTTGCATCTGCTGATGAAATCTCAACCACATGGTGATGATGATGATGATGATGATGGTTTTCCCCAGAGTCACACTGCTTCTTCTTATGTTCATGTTGCTTTTGACCTTCCATATCTAACAAAAAGAAAAGTGCACTGTTGTGAAACTTGAGCAACAAGATATCGTAGCAAGAAGAAACTTAAATCAGCAAGAAGAAGAAATCCCAAGTTGTTGGGCATAATCCTCGCCTCTCCTTCCTTATAAAGAAATTGGAATTTGATTAGAAGAAAGGAAAATGGCAAATAAGAGGGAATTAACAACACAGAAACTCGTGAGTGACTTTTTAGATTTTAAATATTTACTTTTTACCCAACTTATTTCCAAAAACAGTTTTACAAATCGGATTTACTTTTTCAGTTTTAAAAAAGGAAACAAGAAGAGTTAGGGTAGAAAATAGAAAAAGATATAAAATTGAAAAGCATGGTTTTTAAATTTTCCTCTCTTCTCTTCTATTTTCTAACTCTCTTTAATTTTGCGTCTTCGATACTTGTATAAATTCAGCTACAAGCCACATTCACAGGACCATTTCTACTTTTTCCATTTTAATATAACGAATTTGGCAACTCCATCATTGTGTTACTCACAAGAAAAAAGTTAACACCTCTGAATGAAAACGCAAAGTCCTATGCACCAATGTGATTGTTTTGTCTTTTACTTGCTGTCTTTTTGCATATTACTTTTAATAATTAAAAAGAAAATTGTTAGTTATATAGTTTTCACTAAATATGTATGCATTAACATTTGATGTGCCTCATCTTATTTACTTCTTATGTTATTTGAAGTCCGCTTTAAACATTTAAAATATGTTTTTATTCTATCTTAACCCAACATTTTGTAGCCGGTGGTTGAGAAACCCATTATTATTTTCTAGCGTAGGAAAGCTCTTTTTGATTTCAATTTTGAAGTACCAATAGTTACCAAAAGAGATATATAAATGCCATGGCATTAGAACACTTTTCAAAGATATCCAGAAGCAGAGTGGCTTAAATTTGTTCCTTTTTCTCTGGAGAAGAAGATTCAATCAAAGATTCCTAATAAAATTGAGAATTAAATCAGAAAGGACATTAAAAAGGGGGGAAAATAAAAAGAAAAACAACCAAGGGAAATAGAGTTTAGTGGTGTATACCTCTCTCTGGCACACTCTGGGTTTTCGTGATTTCTTGATCATAATGGGCCTAGCCCATAGTATGGCCTGGAGAACTAGTCAAGTTCTAAGGCCCAATTTTGATTATGGGCCGATGGATATCACTTTTGCAATTAGAAAGGTAAAAAAAACGGAAATAACTAACTAACTAGGAAATGGAGAGGAAAATGAAGTAGAGATGTGAGAGGAGGAGACTCAACAAAAGAGCTTCCCCTCCGAGAACAATGGTGAAGCCACAAAATGAAAAACTATGAACCTTCTTTTTCTTGTTTCTGATTCCTTAAACTTACCATTTCAAAGGCAATCTACAAGTTTTTTTGTTTTGATCAGAAAATAAACACAAGATTGGGATGGGGGAGAAGAAAAAAGAAGTGATCAGATTGGAGAGAGAAGCTGTGATCCCAATTCTAAAACACAAACTCACCACTGCCTTGTCCCTTCACTTTGGTCTCCTTTTCTACATTTTCATTGTTTCTCTCTTTCTACATTTTTATGTTTCTCTCATTTCTAAAATTCTACATCATATTGTTGATAATCTTTCTCCAGCAGAGACATGGGAGAGAGAGGAGTTCTTGAGGTTCTGCCAGAGAGTGGAATACACCATTAGAGCTTGGTACCACCTTCACTTTGAAGATCTTATGGTATATATATATAACCAATCTATCTTCTTCCATTCAATCTTGAAATCATTGTAAAGTAAGGGAGATTGTGTGTTAATTTGTAGCAACTTTATTCACTCTTCGAGCCTATCCGTGGCCCTCACAGGCTTAATCAACAGAATTTATCTCCTCATGAAATCGATGCTCTTGAAAACCAATTTCTTCTTCACTTATTCCAGGTTCTAATCTTTGTTTCCACTCCATTCTTTTTCCTTAACTGACAAAATTAAAACGATGAAATTGAAAAGAGAAATCTCCTAGGTGATGGAGAAGAGCAACTTCAAAGTGATAACTAATGAAGAAATACAAGTAGCTCTCTCTGCGCAATATCGTCTCAATCTTCCCATTGTTGTTAATGAAACTAAGGTATACCTATAATATGACAACCTTCAACAAGTTTTTTGTAAATGACATATCTTGTATATATGGATCTTTGATATGTATGTAGCTTGATACAAAGTTGTTGACAAGATTCTTCTCCAAGTTTCCCCGCGATGATCTTCCTCATTTCGCTAATAAGGTAATCGCATTCTAATAATTCAGCATCATGAATCCAACAACAAATTGCTTTTCTTTAACTAACTAATACATGATCTAATAATTTGTTTTGTTCCTTAAGTATATAATATTCAGACGTGGGTTTGGGATAGATCATATGACGGCTTACTTCTTGCTAGCCAAAGTAAATACAATCCTTGTCCGTATATGGAACTTTCTACTCACCATCACATGGTATGTCTCTTTATCTTCAGCCACAAGTTATAATGGACAAATTATGCTATCAAACTGCAAAACTTTTACTTTATAAATTCACTGTTGCAGTTTAACAAGACTTATATATGGGAAAAAGGAAAAAGCTTTGTCACAGCAGATTGATATTAGCATTGAAACAGAGAAAGATAGTTTATATATCGAAAGAATCCGCATAGAGAAGCTAAAGCTCAGGTTTCTCAGCTAATTCTCTCTTTTGTTTAAGGCTTATTTTGCTACACAATTATATCTTTATTGACTTGTCTCTTGTGTTTGTGGATCACTGATTTAGTCTCTCCAACTTGATGAAAAAAATAACCATCCAAGAGCCTACCTTTGAGAGAATCATTGTAGTGTACAGGTACAAAGTTAAGAGTAGTAGTGGGATATTTAGACAAGAGTGAGTTTTTGACTTCTCATATTGGTTTTGAATTCACACATACACACACACAGGAGAGTTTCAGGGAAAAGGGAATCAGAAAGGAACATATACGTAAAACATTTCAAGAGCATTCCAATGGCTGATATGGAAATAGTACTTGTGAGCATCCATTAATCAACACTTTGTGCTCAAATGTAGCTTACTAATTATAAATTTAATGAATTGCTCATAATTAACGACGATAGCCAGAGAAGAAGAATCCAGGTCTTACGCCACTGGACTGGGTCAAGTTTCTTGTCTCTGCTGCCATTGGACTGGTCAGTTCTACTACATTTTTCTACAGACTTAAGACAATGACAAAATTTGATTTATCAAAGTCTGGTTTTACACAGGTTACAGTGGTAAGCTCAGTGAGCCTCAAAAACACTGACATCAGAGTCATTGCTGCCATACTTAGCACGGTGGTGGCCTACTGCGTTAAAACATATTTCACGTAATCTACACTCATTAATCAGACACCACCCTCCATTTTTGTTAAATTTTATCCTTAATATCTCTCTGTCTCTTCCCCTGAATTCAATGTAATATAGGTTTCAGAGAAACTTGGTAGATTACCAGAGCCTTATCACAAGATCTGTGTATGATAAGCAGCTAGATAGTGGAAGAGGCACTCTGCTTCACTTGTGTGATGAAGTCATCCAACAAGAGGTGCTCATTTAATCACCCCTTTGGTATTTTTTTGTCGCATTCTTGTGTTTTGGTTAACAAACTGATCAAAATGCAGGTTAAAGAAGTAATCATTTCGTTCTTCATGCTGATAAAGCAAGGACGTCCCACGAGCAAGGAAGAGCTTGACATGCAAAGTGAAGCATTCATCAAAGAAGAATTCAACGAAAGTTGCAATTTCGATGTGGATGATGCTGTCAAGAAGCTTGAGAAGCTTGGACTTGTCTCTCGTGTGAGTCCCTCCGATCCATCTCTCTTCTAATCTAGACTTGTCTCCGTATATATATATACACATATTTATTCAGTTAAGTAAATATTGTGAAATGGAAAGGGTTGGTTAGGACTCAGAAGACAAGTATAGATGCGTGACTGTGAAGGAAGCAAACGAGATAATGGGAACAACGACTGAAGAGATGGTACTCAAGGCAAGAAGAGAATTTGAAGATGAAGAGACAACAGAGATTGAGAATCGAATAAATCCTCAAGATGAGCTCACAGCAAAGGAAGATCGTTACCAATCTCAATTAAACGACTTCGAGACCTTGTGGATGTAAAAAAATATATTATTTCGTCATATGGTTGGTTTTATATTTTTTTTAAAAAGGCACACAATTGATTGAGAGTATCCATCAACAACAGAGAAAGTCCACCACATTTCACATTTCACATCAAATAAATCCTTGCTAAATTATTGCATACATAGAAGATATTTTATAAAACTGATAAAACATAAGACGCGATAAAAAGGCATGTGTAGGAAGTAGGTAGGCATAACAGGAGAAACTAAGCGTTCTGTTCAGACAGGAACGCTGTGCAAGACGACTGTCTCAACAGTGAGACCTGGTCCGAATCCAAACAAGACACCCCACTCCAACCCTTCACCTGTCGTGGCTGCACCATCCTCCACCGACTTCTTCCTCATCTCATCCAGTATAAAGAGGACACACGCGCTCGACATGTTTCCATACTCGCTCAACACGTGACGCGTCGCCCTCATCTTCTCTGCTTTAAGTCCAAGTTTGATCTCAACCTGGTCTAATATGGCCGGACCTCCAGGGTGAGCTATCCAGAAGAGGGAGTTCCAGTCACTTATTCCCAGCGGTTTAAACGCTTCTTCTAGACTCTTCTCTATGTTCTTTGAGATGAGCCCGGGGACATCTTTCAGGAGATGGAAAGTGAGTCCCACCTCTCTCAAGTGTCCATCTATGGCTCCGTCCGAGTCTGGGAGGATGGTCTGCGCCGCAGACACCATCTCGAAGATGGGCTTCTCTCCCGCTGAGGTGTCCGGGTCCGAACCGACGATGAGAGCCGCGGCACCGTCGCTGAAGAGGGCCTGGCCGACAAGGGAGTCGAGATGGGTGTCGGAAGGGCCACGGAAGGTGACGGCTGTGATCTCGGAGCAGACGACGAGGACACGTGCGCCACGGTTGTTCTCGGCGAGGTCCTTTGCGAGACGGAGGACAGTGCCGCCGGCGAAGCAACCTTGCTGGTACATCATGAGACGCTTGACGGAAGGGCGGAGACCAAGGAGCTTGGTGAGCTGGTAGTCGGCGCCAGGCATGTCGACGCCGGAGGTAGTGCAGAAGACAAGATGAGTGATCTTGGACTTGGGCTGACCCCACTCCTTGATAGCTTTCACCGCAGCCTCTTTGCCTAGCTTAGGGACCTCGACCACCACAATGTCCTGACGAGCGTCAAGAGAAGGAGCCATGTAAGCACACATTTTGGGGTTGTCTTTGAGAAACTCTTCAGTCAGGTGCATGTGCCTTTTCCGTATCATCGACTTGTCGCCTGTTATAGTTAGTTATAATGTTAACTAACTAAATATGTAAATAATATATGTTGCAAATGAAATGAAGTAAGAATATATATGCTTACACATGCGCTTAAACTTCTCCTTGAGGTCGGTCATGTGTTCACTGTTGGTGATGCGGAAGTAGTAGTCAGGATACTCAGCTTGGATCACATGGTTCGCAGGGTTAGCCGTACCTATCCCCAAGATGCCTGCGGGTCCATCAGCTCTCTGTGCCTTTCTGATCTCATCAAGATCTAACGACGACGCACCCATCACCATTTTTAAGACCAATTGGGCTTTGTTAGTAGAGTTTAATGGGTGTAGTAGCGTATGGAAGTTGTGTATATTTTAGAAAAGCGAGGAGTGAGAGGACTATATAACAAAATCGACAAGAAGAAAGGAGAAGAGAGTTGTGGTAGGTTAGATGGACGGGTAGATGAAGCACCACGTGTCTTTTTGTTAAACCTTCTTTTTTGTGGTTCTCATTCTTGCTTCCCGTTTTCTCGTTACTTACCAAGCACACCCTTCCTTCTGTCTCTCTCTCCTTCATTGAATGGTGGGTTTTAATGAATTTGCAACAATAAATCAAAATTTTTTTTTTTTGGGGCATCAATCAGATATTAATTTCTATGAGTATATCAATTATATTATATATACGGCTTAGGTTGTTACATGTATATACATATCTGAAGATACAGCTACGTAAAAGGGGTTAGGTTTGGATAGTTTCTCGACCGTACGGAGGTCTCATTTCCCACACGTGCATACTTAACTCCATCATTAGCTCTTCCTAATCTAATATTTTCCTTTCTTCATTTACCTTCTAATCTTATAACTAACTAAATATTACATTAGGTACTCAGTGATGGTGGATGTAGAAAGGTTGGTTACCGGGGGCATAACATTTTTGATATATATATATACAAAAAAAATTAAGAAAAATTACTAACAAAAAAAGATGTTGATGAGAAAAGATCTATATTAAATTGGGCTAAAGTGGAAAATGAGACTCAGGGGGCTTTTAGTGGATTCGTTCTTTTAACCAAATGATCCAACAATTTAAAGTAAGACTATAACAACTAATATATACTCTCTCCAATTTAAAATATAAGATGTTTTGAAGATTTTTATTTATTTTAAATTATAAGATGTTTTTATATTAATATACAAGTTTTTAATTTATTAGATATTATGTGATCAATTGTATTCTACCATTTTTTCATAATTTGCTGAATTATTTTTAATTTACACATTAAATAATACTTTTAGAAAGAAAAAAATTAATTTCCGTGTTTTTAACTATTTGAAACGGATGAAATTTGTTTTAACGGAGGCGCGTGACAAAATTGTTTCTTAAATCGGTATGCCCCGGTTAGGTACTTCTTCTTTATTCCCTCCCATCACATCATCATATCTACTGCTGTTTTTTCGTCTTCCAACAACGCAAGATGCATTTGTTTTTTTTTTTTCGTTATTAATTAAGAAAATATTAATTATGCTCATCACATCCTTTTTAGTAACTCACATATATATATGGATAATTCATGTTTCAGATTTTTGTTTTTTTTTTTAATCATAAAAATGATATCCATCGGCCCATAATCAAAGGTAGGCCCAAGAACTTGACTCCTTATGCTGACCATATGAGTTAGGAAACAAACAAAATGGGCTTGGCCCATTAAGAAGAATAAATCACGAAAAAACCCGAGTAAAGCGTACTGTGTGAAACCGAGATCGCAATGGAATGAGAATGACGACGACGGGGAATTGCTTCCGTTGCCGTGAGCCTGGCCACTGGATCAACGACTGTCCTCTAAAGCTCAACGCCGATCATCCTCCACCGTCGATTCACTGTCCCTGCGGCGGCGGTTTCTGTGAAATCAAGGTCTCGAATACTCGAGAAAACCCCGGAAGGAGGTTCTACAAGTGTCATGCTGTTCGTAATTCGTAACCCACTTTCTTAGCTTGATTTCTCCTGCAATTTCTTGAAGCAAATTCGAATTTCTACTGAGAATTTTGAAAAAAACGCAGGCTCAGAGTTGTCGATTCTTCAAGTGGTGTGACAAAGTAACCGATGAAGATATCAGATTCCGACCTGCCTTCATCATACCTAATTGTCCCTGTGGTTCTGGACCTTGCCGGAGAGTCATATCCGATTCCGGACCTGATTCCGGTCGAGCGTACTTGCTATGTTGCATCAAAAAGGTTTGTCTCATCGCAAGTTTTAACGGCTACTCCGAATATCTGGTTTACATTTGATGTTTTAAGAAGAAATCTCTGTAGGGTTTTGGGGCTTGTGGATTCTTCAAGTGGGAGGAGGATGTTGAGATGCCTCCGAGTTTTGATGCGGTGGATGAGATTGATTTCTGGGTTGAAGCTGATCTAATCTTGAGCGATGTGGAAAGCAGTTTCCAGGCTGGTGGTTTACCGGAAAATGCAAACCAAGTGGCACCACCGCCCGGGAAAGAATGTCAAGGCTCTGTTAGTACAGAGGATGATTCTATATTCGAAAATTTGGATGCCATGTTTGTTTCTGATTTACATTCTGATGCTGCTGTGAATCAACAAGGTAACTTCAGTTATGGACGATTTTGATTCTTTTAAAGTATTATTATGCTTGGGACTACTCTTTGTATATCTTACTGTCCAATTTCTTATTCTATTCATCAGGGATCCCTCTGTTTGATCCGATTGTGGCTGAAGAAGAGCAAGTGGCGGTGGTGATTGAGCCATGGATGAAGACTCTGCATGGTGATCAGGCAACAAATTGTGGTCTTTCCAACCCCAGCTTTAAGGAGAGTTTCCAGTTGAATGTGGATGAAGCAATGAGTGTTTTGGGCTCAGCCGATCGATGTGAAAACGTGGGAGATGCAGTCTCTAGTGGTTCGGTTGTGACAACAAACAATGAGCAACCTGGAACTGGTGGAGCTGAGTGGTCATCCCCAAACTTGCAGGACGTCATTGAGCAATACAACTCAGAGAAGCTTCAATTGGAGAGTGTTTCGGGGAAACATGTACAAGTGTTGAGTGCATTTATGGGTTCGTACAGACGACTAAAGTTACTTCACGGGAAAACTTGTTGTCTCAGGAAAAGGTTACTCGAAACAGAGAAGGAGATGGCTTGTTGCGAGGCTGAGACATTAGAATTTGGAGCAAGTTGCCGAGAAGTGGCTGGTGAAATGGCTGAGTCTCAGAAGAGGATGCAAGAGACAGCAGAGAAACTAGGAAAGGAAGTAGAAGTGTTGAAGCAAAAAGAGTTTGTTGCTATGAACAGAAGAAGATGCTGAGCTCTTGCATTTGAGTGCCATTGTAACCAAGTGTTGGAAGGTAATGATCACTGTTTACATTGATTTTAGAGCATCAGTAATAATAACTTACTTAACTCCTTAATTCCAACACTTAACACTGCCTAATCGGATGAATTGTATAGAGACTTAGTTAGATTAATGGATTAATTGATTGGTGACTGCAAAAGCTCGTGGTCCTAAACTTTTCCAATATCACACTTTTAGGTTTAGAATCAGATGAGCCAAAAGCAGACTTGCTTTGTGTTTTAACTTGTTAAATGTGGTTTTGAGAATTATGAATCTACATTAGTGCGCTCATCACATGGTCGCTTTAATTAAAAGAGTAATTAGATTAGAATAAGACAAAAGATAAATGTGTAGGTAATAATTAGAAAAAGGATTAATTATGTTAACCGTCCAAGAGAAATGGCCTTTCCACGTTGGCCGCACATGCCTTCTCTTCTTTCTTCCTTTTTTTTTAATTTTCTTTCTACTAAAACAAACAAACACCATTAGAGGCCCAAACCCACATATAATTGATCATCAAATTATTTACATCAAATAGTTCGACATTAAAAATATGAGTATAGGTCCATATTTGAAACTTAAACAGAATAAACCAACCCTTCCATTTCCATAGAACTGGCATACTTAAGAATTGGAATTTACAATCTCCCGTTTAAATCTAGTAGTGCGCGTGTCTTAATTGTAAACGACATAGGACTATATAAGAATGGTTCAATGTCGAACTGACTTTTGCGGTGTGAGTGTGAAAAAGAGCAGTGGTCGACCAAGAGGGCTTAATTAGGGTTCTTGACCTTAACACTAATTAATTAAGATTCGTATAAATATATATTATCTATTGATTACATTCATTTTTTTACTTGCACCCATATATTCTACCGTTGAGCATGAGAAGGCAGTATTAATTTTGTAAAGAAAGCATCGGAGAATAAAATCAAGAGGCGATAGAGAATGGAAGATGGAACATAAAATGTAAACAAGATTCAATGCATCAAGATTGGAATAAGAATATAAAACTAAACGAGAAACATGAGAGTTGGTCAAAAGGGGGGAACATAAATTATAGGACTTGTTTTCTCCAATGAAATTAGGATTAAAAATGAAATTCAAAAGTATATAAAAGATTGCTCACATGCAACCCAAATTCCTTTGTTCTCAATAATGCATGTTTATAAACATTTTTTTTAAATAGTACTATAGAGCAAACGAATTTGAATGGAGTCTTTTGGTCAGACTATAAATAGAGAAAATTGATTTTAGGAAGAGACATAAAATGATTAAAAATAAGTAAATGATAAGGAAATAGATAGATGCCTTTGGGATTAGAAAATGGGAGATAAAAAAAGGGTGTGGCACTATTCATTGAAGTTGCAGCCTATAAAACTGGGAGCACATGCATTACCCCTATTTTTGTTTCTGATTATTCTCTAATTAATTAACACCCACTTTTGGTTGTGATTATTGTACATGTAGACAAATGGGTCGTGTATTATAAAAGAGTAAGAAATATACGATCCACTACCACCGTCCCTAACGTTGGTCGTGTAGCCAAACATATAAATGGTCGTTGGTCTTCCTCTGACACAATAAGATCGTACTAGAAAGTCTACTACTTGCTTCCTTAGATACTCATATCATAATCTCTCTCCATGCGACTTCAACTTATGTCGCCATTTTCTTTTCATTTGTCTAGGTCAAAAGTCAAAACCTAGCACTGACTGATTAGTTTTACAAGATTACACATATAATAGATGCTTAAGCAGTGACTTCATACCTCATTATTAGCTCGACTACCTTCCATCATGCGGCCATCATTGCACCCTTCTTTCCCAATTATTAGTACTAATTAAAAAACCAAACTCATTGTTTTTATGTGTTGTATGATTGATTAGAAGGAAATTGTTTACGTTTCATGTATGAAATAATCAGGGTTTGCTTCACTTTTCCTGGGAGAATGTATGATTAAAATCGCAGTTCATGAACATTCCATCATTTAATTTGGACCATCACATGCAATAGTATCTGGACTCGTTATGCAAAATATATTCTCCGAATTGAATAGTTTATCTATTACGTTATTTCTCTTTAACTTGTTTATCAACTGCGATATTATTGAACACACGGGACATTGGTATCTAGGGTAACATGCTAATCATGGCTCTTATCATTCCTCATCCTTTAATTTTCAGCTTATATTTTGTTGATGAATGATGAGTACGTATGTGTATCTATATATCTATCTAGTTATATATAATGCTGGCTTATTTGTAACCAAGAAACAAAAAAACTAGTGTATTTTAATTAATTGAGTTGATAACTTGATATACTAGTAGTTGTAAGTCAGTCCGATCTAATCAAAGCATATATTTGACCAGAACCATGTATGAAATTTACTAGTGTAGAACAACCTTGAGGTATGCATGAAACATGCTACCAAGTGGCAAAAATCATTTGATAATTATATATTTTTTTGATTGATTGATAATTGATATATCATGGGCCACAATTAACTCAACCGGAGTGCTATATTTAAATGATGTTTCTATTAAAAAAAAATGAAAAAGAGGAAAAAAAAGGAAAGGTGCAGCTCTTATATAAAAGGAATGTGGAAGGGATACTTTTCCAAGACCAAACACACATTCCTCTCTCTCTCTTTCTTGTCCTTCAACTAAAAAAAAACAAAAACAAAAATCTCGGACTTGATATTTGTGTATACATAAGGTATAGTATCATAGAGAGAAGAATAATGAACACAACATCGTCAAAGAGCAAGAAGAAGCAAGAAGAGGTTGGTACAAGGTTTCTTGGAGTGAGAAGGAGGCCTTGGGGGAGATACGCAGCTGAGATTAGAGACCCAACTACAAAAGAGCGTCACTGGCTTGGCACTTTTGATACGGCCGAGGAAGCTGCCTTGGCCTACGATAGAGCCGCTCGGTCCATGCGAGGAACTCGTGCCCGAACCAACTTTGTCTACTCAGACATGCCTCCTTCTTCCTCAGTCACCTCCATTGTTTCTCCTGACGATCCTCCTCCTCCTCCTCCTGTTGCTGCTCCTGCTCCTCCTTGTTATCATGTAGACGATCCTGTCGACTACATGATGATGTTTAACCAATATTCATCAACAGACTCGCCAATGCTACAGCCTCATCACACTGATCAAATGGACGGTAGTTACATGTTTGGTGGCTCTACTTCTTGTTATTCTAACAGCGGCACAAGTGAGCTTCCTCCTCTTCCGAGCGACTTGTCCAATTCGTGTTACGGATACGACTACTCGTCAGCTAACTATTTCGAGTCTGACTATGTCCACAGTCCAATGTTCAGCAGAATGCCTCCGGTTTCCGACTCTTTGCCTCATGGTTTCAACCACTTCGGCTCCTAAATATCATTCATCATAATTTTATTTTATTTCCTTTCTCATTTGTACCTTTCTCTTTTCTTTGGGTTTCTCTATGTTTCGCCGTCCTTGATCTCTCTGTCTATGATCAAAGCGACTGTTTGTCTTGTTAGCATTTCAATAACAAGTTATATAATATCATCATCCATTTGTATCTTATAATAACACGTACATATTCTATATGGGCCTTAGACCTCAAAGGCCCATTCATGATGTGCCGGATGGGTTATGGGTTTCAGGTTTCATTAAACGATTAAATTGGCCCGTGTGTATATATGCTTATGTAATTAATGTGAATGTTTTCATATTTGATGGGTTCTGGTAACTTACCTATTGTCGATGGTCAAAAGATGGTAGTAGGTTTCACTGGTGAACTATGTCTACCTGTCTGAAAAGCTGGTTACCAAACACATAAAATAGAAACAAGTACATAAGTGGTTCATGAAACACTCAGAAGAGGAAATAAATCAAGGTGAAGATGGAGATGAAGTTTTTCTCTCTTTATGCCATTGCAGCTGCACTTCTAGTTGTAGCCAACTTCGGGATGATGAAGACAAGTGCGCAGAGCGTTTCGTGCCTAAACCAGCTTGCTCCATGCTTAAATTACCTCAATGGAACCAAGGAAGTGCCACAAGTTTGTTGTAACCCTCTCAAATCAGTGATAAAGAACAATCCAGAGTGCTTGTGCCGTATGATAAGTAACCGAGGGAGTTCTCAGGCCGAACGAGCTGGCATTAATGTGAACGATGCTCAAATGTTGCCTGCCCGATGCGGGGAACACGTCAATCCTCTTGCCTGCTTAACTCGTACACACTCTTTTCTTACTTGAGAAAAACTCTCTCTTTTTTGTGTGTGTTTCAACCAAAAAGATGTTTTTGTTTTAATCTTATGTACGTTTTATTTGCAGGATCACGAGGATCTACAAACTCAGACCGAAGTTCCTCCATTGGCAACTCCTTTTCTCAGTCTTATTGCATGAAAACATTAGCTTTTGCAGCCACCGTTTTGTCATATTTTCTTCAAATAAACTAAATCTCTCTCAAATACTCTGTTTGCTTGTTAAGGTTGTTCATTCTTTTTATTTGTTTGAATGCTTATGAGTTATGACCATTGGTCGTCACCAACACATTGTACCAATTATTTCACATAAATAGTATACAACCTCCATTTCTAATACTGTGCTCATTTTGCGACAAATCAAAGCACCTATCAGTCTCTTCCTACGAAATACAATTCATATACCAAATACCGGAAAATTTCCATAATCTCTTGAGCGATATCCTTCGACATTTTATAACTCCAAAAGTTAAGAAGAAGAAAAAAGTGTTAAAAGTGAGACTCTTTTGGAAATAATTTTGGTTACCAACTTACCAAAAATAAAACGGAGTAGTTGTATTCTCTCGGTAAGCCGTAAATTCAAGATCGAATAGCAAAACCGGTTGAAATGGTATAATTTGTCCAATAACCGAAAAAACTCAGCTGGTTTAACAATTGTGCCCGGTCACTTGACAGGGGCAGTTGACCAGATCGTCCTCTATTCCTCTCATATTCGGATCGGAGAAGTTTCTTCTCTCTGGCTACAAATCCGACCAACACTAAACCCTCCGAGAGATCATCGGAGAAATCTCCAAATCTTGCAGCGTCTCCGGCAAAAAAATGGGAGGGATGATGTACAAGCTCTTCGCTTCGGCGTCGCTGCTAACCCTAGGATTGTATCATCTCATTTGCACTTTCTTCCATGTTCTCAAGTCTCCTCAATCCTACTCCGCCAAGCCCTTCTACGCTCTTCCCCGTTTCTCCACCGTCTCCGGTAATAATCACCACAACAACCACCGCCTCCAAAACCTACCCTTGTTCATCCTCATACTCTCCCTCGCCGTCGCTTTTCTCCACCAAACCCTAATCTCCTTCTACTCCGATCCTCTCGTCAAAGGAAGTACCCCTGTCCACCGATTCTCATCTCTCAATTCCGCCGCCGTGTTCTTCCTCTTCCTCCTAATCGCCGTCTACCTCCTCCTCTCCGATTCCGCCTCCTTGATCCCTCTCCCTTCCGATCTCCTCTTCGCACTCGCATCAGCAGGTTTCTTCCTCCATTACTCCGCCGCTTCATCATCGGCGTCAATCCAAACATCGGATCTTCAAGCTCACTGTGATTCCCTCTCCGCCCGCATCTCCGCCTTATGCTCACTCCTCTGTTTGCTCCTCGCTTGCCGTCCCAGACTCTTTATCGCTGACGCTGCCCTCGCTGCTTCCATTTGCCTTCAGGGTCTCTGGCAACTCCAGACCGGACTCTCTTTATACGTCGATGGTTTCATTCCCGAGGGATGTCATCGTCTTCTTGATGTTCAAAGCGGCGTCGAAGGATCCACCAAATGTGATATACAAGAGTCTAAGCTAAGAGCTGTCTCTATCTTGGATCTCATGTTCACTGTCCACGTCGTGCTTGTTGTCATCCTCCTCTTTGTGACATACACGATGGTGGCTATGGCGGCAGGAGTGCGAAGAACAGGTTCTTACGAAGCTTTGCCCACAAATTCTACTGATTCTAATCACATTCAGATGAAGTCTTTGACTGGCACTCAGGCCTAAACCTTATCAATCATCTTGCTTTACCTTTTTTCTCATACTCTCAACTCGTTTTAACTCTTTTGGAACTTGTTGCTGGTCTTTTCTTGGACAAGTCTTTATCCAATTTTTCTTTGTTTAGCGTAATGTTCAATCCTCGTATAGCTGGAATATGATGATGACATGCTCAACAGGATTATGGTTTCTTCTTTGTTGGCAAGTTGGTCACTTTAGCTGATTTTTCCTTCGATTTGGGATACTGATGATGATCTTGCCTGGCCGATGTTCCATTTGGTTTTTGGGACAAAGACGATGGTATGGTTGAAGATAAAACTCTTTTGAAGACGAAAACGCGAAGGAGGATTTGACAATAACGCAAGCCTTAGCTTAGCAATACCATGTCAAATGACGTACCTGAGGTATGTTTTTCCGGGTTTCCTCCTCTTTTGCCTTCTTTGACATTGGACTGCCGAAGCTAAGAGTTGTTGTCACATCTTCGTTCACTGTTTCAAAGGAGTTTTATCTTCATCCATATCATCTTCTTTGTCTTTTCACCTCGTGCTGGGTTTGCTTTAACCAAATAAATGTTACATGATGAAAACAATATTTCCAAAAGCCAGATAAATGTTCAGTTTGAAATGGTTACAGACTTCAGTCGCAATTTGAAATGTTATAGACTTTGTGGTACTCCTTTAAGTTACTAGGATAAACGCAGAAAAAGATACATGTTTGAACGCCATCAGTAGGTCTGATTCAGTTGTTAAGGTATATGTCATTTGATTGTTAACTCAACTAAGCTAACTTTGAGCTTGCATTTGGAAGCATAACAACATGAAGTTGTCTTCGACATTGGATCTTGTAACTTTGTAGTTTGTAAGCCTATGCGTGAATAGCAGTTGATCATTGTGTTCAAACTTGCTATCCTTCTGATATTTGATGTTCGATGGGAGCAGACTACAATACAGATACGTTAGGTTGCAACCAACAGTGCCGATAAGGAGTCAAGGTAGTATTGCTATTTAGTTAATCAGGCTAAACATACGTGAAGGTGAAGGTTCCGACTACACAAAAACAAAACAGTCCTTTTCCCTCGAGTCATTTGCTATTATAGGCCCAAATATAGGCCCAAGTATAGGCCCAGATATGTCATGTATGGTTTTGTATGCTTTTTGATAGCTTGAAATACTGAAACCTTAGTGGTTAAGTAATGGGAAAAAGAGAAAAGGATGATAAAACAATCAAATGAGACCTTGAAACGGCCAAAAAAGTAACCTTATGGTGTTGCGAATATTTAAGTGTATTTTTTTTCACTCTTTTTTGCTGAAAAGCTACACTTGTCTTAATATATTGTTTCCGTAAGTCACATTATCTACTCTTTTTTTTTGTTTTTTAATCTCTAGACTCTAGAAACATCGAGACAGATGATGAGTATATCACATTCACGCAAATTGTTCGTGTTTGGTCAAAATTTATTGAGACATGTCTGAAGATCTTTCTTCAAACATTATACAACAGAAAAAGGATACACCCGAATATGATAATAGCAAAAGGCAACAAAAGAGAAATTAAAGACAAAAAGTAAAGTGATTTGGCCTCAATCAACGGTAACGTATCTTAATTAAAGAGGTTCGTCTTACCTTTTGGGACGAGAGTTTGGGAGAGTTAGGTTGACTAATACAACAAATGCATGGAAACAGAGAAAACTAACAATGATGAAGGAATATTTGTCACATTTTTACACCTTCACATTGTTTCCTTAACGTTTAATCTAACCTTGTTCAATTTTAAAAATTTCAGTCATCATTCATTACAAAAATTTCAATTAATTTATTAAAAATAAGATCGTGAAAATAATGATTTTGGCTAGTGTAAAAAAAATTACAAAAAAAAGAAGTGAGGGAAAGGAGGAGTGGTCCCCGGAAAATTGTGAATTGTGATCATCTAAACCAGCCAGGCGTAGCCACGTGTCCTCCCCAGCTTTATGGATTTCCTTAGCCAACACCATTATTGTGGTTGTATAAATGTAACTCGTCTTTCATCTCTCCCGTTTTCCATTCTCCATAGACTCCTTTTACAATACAGATATACATAGGATCCAAAAGCGAAGCCAAGCAAACATAAAATAATGAAGAAGGCGGCAGAATTTGTGAAGCATATAATAAACATGTTGGCTGGTCTAGCAAAGGACAAGACCAAGGAGTTGAAGAGGAAGACAAGAGCCTTCAAGACCCGTCTTGTAATATTCTCGCTGCTCCATAACAAAAACATGGTGTTGAACTCGTGGTCTCACAAGCTCAAGGCCAACCCAACATCAAGAAAGATAGATCATGATGTTCAGGCCAAGGAACAAGATCAAAACATGGTGGTGGTGTATAGCCACAACGCCATGTCTAGCACTCCTGTCTCTCCGCGATATGTACAATATGTGGAGGAGGAAGAAGAAGAAGAGGAGGAGGAGGAGGAAAAGTATCCAGACCTAAGACACTCGCTATTTGAGGCAGAGGGTTCGGTGATAGACATGGTGAAGCATTCCAAGGAAGACAAGGGAGAAGAGTTCCGGTTGGAAGATGAAATCGACAAAGTAGCTGACCTTTTCATTACCCGGTTCCACCGACAGATGTGGTTGCAGAAGCAGCTCTCTCTCGAGAGTATTCAAGACACATCTTCCTGATTCCAATCTTATAGAGGACGCAACGATCCTTTTAGATATTTTTTTTTTTTTGTCAATAACATGCATTTTATCGCATTTTACAAACTCAGTTAATGAAACAACGACCACGTAGTACAAACTTTTTAGATTTTGTGTACGTATAGTGAAATGAAAACAGGACATATACGCATGCATGGTTATTAATTTCCCTCAACCTGTACTTAACAACGTCCCCTCTTTGTTCATGCTCATTTGACGAATAAAATACATTTTTTCTTTCTTTCTTGTTATTGTTGTTTCTGTGATTAGTTGAGCTTTTCATTATCTAAGCACTTGACGACCCAGGCTAGGCATATACCTCAGTCAGCGACCATTATCTATCCGTCTCATGGTCCATCAAATTAAACACGGGCTCGAATCTACACTAATTACAGGCCTATTAAGGCCCATTTACCGGTTCTCTGTGAATCGACGCGTCTTTATCTTTCCCTGATTACTATTTCTCTCTTTGATGATTTTTCCTTTCATTTGCAGCTTTGGGGTGGATTTGTTTAGGCTTTTTTCTTTCTTTCTTTTCGTGATGCTGTTTGGTTGATAATTAGAGCCGGTTTATCTGACTAATCTGGTTAGTATGTACATCTTTATATCTAATTTGTAATTCTTGCGGCTTAATTTAGAATTATCTGATTAGCCGAGGAGACGAAGAATTTTCTTTATCCCTTGTTCAAGGCTGATTAACATGCCCTGATGTTTTGTCTTGGTGCGGTTAAAGCAATTTAATTTGATAAAGTGGGCCCTGAAATGTGATGATATTGGGAACTTGATTGTGATATTCTCTTACGAGTTTAGCTCAAGAGAAACCAAAGAGTGTTTCTTCTACTTCACAAGTACTCTTGGAACAACAAAAGCATTTTATTCTTTTATTTCTGCTTTGTGCATAATTTGAGATAATACACTTTACTTTTTTTTTTTTTTCTTTCTCGACGATCTATTTCCTCACAAAAATTATCATATAACTATATATACAGTCCAAACTAAAACTTCTTTATATATGTCCCTGAAAACAAAGTTCGAAACCTAATTACCTCCAAATTATATGGAGTCAAATAGTGTTGTTTTATTATCTTCAGCCCACAGATCTTAAGGAAGAGAATCCAAAGATGCATTAATTAAGGATAACATGGGGATAATAAGGGTTTATTATCATGTCAGCATTAGACCAGTCAGTCCCCATGTGTATCTGCAACACTCCCTAAGTTACACTAACAAGACTGCTCCAAACATTGAAAGTAACCCAAAGTGCAGTTATTATATGGCTATAAATAGAAACGTCCGCGTAACGTTTGTTTGGTGCGATGAGAGTGAGAATGGGTCGTTTTCCATTTACTCTTTGCCTCACCTTTCTGGTTATGGCCACAGTAACATTTGGTGTACGTCCTAAAAAGTCCATTGATGTTTCCTTCGGCAGGAACTATTTCCCCACTTGGGCTTTTGATCACATTAAGTATCTCAACGGTGGTTCTGAAGTGCATCTCGTCCTCGACAAGTATACTGGTGAGAGTTTTTGACACAAATTTTGATCTTAAAACAATTCTCTAAAAAACCCTTCTGATTGTTCTTGTTCCAATATGCGCAAAAGGCACCGGTTTTCAGTCCAAAGGTTCCTACTTGTTTGGTCACTTCAATATGCACATAAAGATGGTTCCTGGTGACTCTGCTGGTACTGTGACCGCCTTCTACGTAAGTCAAAGCCGTTTACTATATTACATGGAACATCTTTAAGTTGTCATCTTCAAAAAGTTGTTAACTTGCCTTTTTCTTGCAGTTGTCATCGCATAACTCAGAACATGATGAGATAGACTTTGAGTTTCTAGGGAACAGAACCGGCCAGCCTTACATTTTGCGGACAAACGTGTTTACTGGAGGCAAAGGAAACCGAGAGCAGCGGATCAACCTCTGGTTTGACCCTTCAAAAGATTACCATTCCTATTCAGTTCTTTGGAACATGTATCAGATTGTGTAAGTTTACCATTCCTCAAAAGTCTAGTTTCTACTCAAAAACAAAATTTTCACAAGCTAAGTTGTACAATACAACATGTTCTTTGTGGATAACGTGCCGATACGAGTGTTCAAGAATAGCAAAGACGTTGGTGTGAAGTTTCCATTCGACCAGCCAATGAAGATATATTCGAGTCTTTGGAATGCAGACGATTGGGCCACGAGAGGAGGGTTAGAGAAGACAAACTGGGAAAATGCCCCTTTCGTTGCGTCATACCGAGGATTCCACATCGATGGATGTGAGGCTTTGGTGAATGCAAAGTTGTGCGAGACGCAAGGAAAACGTTGGTGGGATCAGAAAGAGTTTCAAGACTTGGATGTTAACCAGTACAAGCGTCTCAAATGAGTTCGTAAAAGATACACCATCTACAACTATTGTACGGACCGAGTCCGATTTCCGGTAACTCCTCCCGAGTGCCGCAGAGACCGCCACATCTAGTGATTTTTCGGATTTTATATGCATCATCTAGATTTTTTTTCCAATGACGTTATCCATTTTTCTAATTTTTTTTCATGTTTGTTCTTCTTACAAGTTTATGGAAAACATGATCTATAGAGAGAGTGGAATTGAATCTTAAAGAGTCTTGAGAATATGAATCTAAAAGTGAAACTCATTGTCCATTTTTATTCAAAATGATCTCATCACAAAATAAAACAATTATATATATATATATATATATATATATGTTTCAAAATGAAAGTTATCTAAGATGATACCGAATAAGGTGAAAAAGTTATAAAAAAAATTATGACTTCTCCGTTTTGCTTAAGAGAAAATCCTCATACAAATAAAATTTTAAATAGTTTGACCAAATTAAACGTAACATTGAAGATTTATTTGTCTAAGCCGAGTTTTTGTTTTTAAAATCAAAACAAGTAATTTGAAGGTAATGCACCAAATCTTGAATGTTGCACCCTAAATGTTGAAAAATAAGAAAAAGAAAACGGGTAATTTGAAGATTTTATTTATTTATTTTTCCGTTGTATAAGCCTATATAACTATGAAATCGCCTATTCGGATTTAGGAAAGTAAAACCTGTAATCTCTCCCCTTGTTAGGAATTTCCTCACTGATCGTCGTCTTCAAGTCGATTTTCAGATCGCCGATGGCTCCTCCGGCTTCAGATCCGGCGACGATGCAACAGCTCCAACAATTTCTTTCCTCCGTGCTCTCCCAGCGAGGCCCCTCCGCTCTCCCTTACGCCGAGACCACCAAGTGGTTGATCCGTCAACACCTCCTCAACCTAATCTCTTCTTACGCTTCCCTCGAGCCCAAAACGGCGACGTTTACTCACAACGATGGCCGCTCCGTGATCCTCCTCCAAGCCGACGGCACAATCCCGATGCCTTTTCAAGGTGTCAGCTACAACATCCCCGTCGTGATCTGGCTCCTCGAATCTTACCCTCGCCATCCTCCTTGCGTCTACGTCAACCCTACCCGCGACATGATCATCAAACGACCTCACTCCAATGTTTCACCTTCTGGTCTCGTCTCTATCTCTTATCTCCACGATTGGGTTTACCCTAGCTCCAATCTCCTCGATCTCGCCGCTCAGCTCAGCGCCGCCTTCTCCCGTGATCCTCCGCTTTACGCTCAGCGCCGTCCACAACCTCCTCCGCCGTCTCCTTCCATCGGATCGGGATATCAGCAGCCGTCGAGGCCGTTTCCTCCTCCTCATCACCACCAGCAGACGGACGATGCGGCGGAGGTTTACAAGAGGAACGCCATCAATAAGATGGTGGAGATGGTTCACGTCGATCTCGTCTTGATGAGGACTGCCAGAGAAGCGGAGGCGGAAGGATTACTGAGCTTACAAGCCGGCCTTAAGAGGAGAGAGGAGGAGATCAATAGGGGTTTGAAGGAGATGGTGGACGAGAAAGAAACCCTAGAGCAGCAATTACAGGTTATCTCCATGAATACCGATTTTCTTGATTCCTGGATTAGGGAGAACCAAGGGAAAGCCAAGAATTTGCTAGTAGATTTGGTGGATGTAGATAATGCATTTGAATGCATTGAGACACTATCCAAACAGATGTTAGAGTGCACTGCATTGGATTTAGCCATTGAAGATGTTGTTTATTCTATGGATAAATCGTTCCGAGATGGGTCGTTACCGTTTGATCAGTATTTGAGGAATGTGAGGTTGTTGTCGAGGGAGCAGTTCTTCCACCGAGCTACGGCTGCGAAAGTCAGTGCGGCTCAGATGGAAGCTCAGGTTGCTTCGATTGCAGCTAGGTTGCACTCCTGAAACAAAGGCAAGATTTTTCATC
Organism: Pseudoturritis turrita; assembly: GCA_900406555.1. NCBI lineage: Eukaryota > Viridiplantae > Streptophyta > Magnoliopsida > Brassicales > Brassicaceae > Pseudoturritis > Pseudoturritis turrita. The sequence goes on from OVBL01000426.1 coordinate 274,163, forward strand.
TGTAGCTACTACAACTTTTGCTGATTACAATTTATATTCGATTTCATTGTTTATAGGCATATACTACACCAGTGCATATACAAAGTTGAATTGATCATCCTTTTGGGTTACCTTTTCTTTGTCATTATTTGTTCTAGTGAATCAATTGGTTTGGGAAATATGTTTCTCCTTCCGCAATTCCTCTTTGTCTCATTTGGTCTCTCTATAAGAAAGTGGTTGTAGTTGTGTTGAAGACCTAAGAGTGGTATCTTGTAGGCTTGACCATAAAGAAGTGAAGCACTTGCATTTCACTTGATATGACGAATAACCGTATAAACTCGTAATAATCCACTCAATCTCTAAAATATGAAAATGAGTCCAAACTTATGGTGTATAATGATGATACAACATGCAAATCACTTAAAAAGAAAGAAAAAAACACGAAAACCACATCTAAGTAGAAAAGGTTTGGGATTTAGCCATTTAGGTGGTAAGCTCCATGATGGCAGAGACTATGTCTCCATTAGCGGCCTTGAGAGCCTTAACTGCCCTTGGCTTAGACACTCCTGCTTGGGTCATCACCAGCTCAATGTCCTTTGGCTCCACACCCTCCTCGTCCACCTCTTCATCATCCTGATCAGTAGCGGCTGCAGCTGCACCACTCGATGTTTCTCCCTTTGAAATCACATTGCTGAGGTCCGGAGCCTTGAACTGTTCTGCAGCCTGTGTCTGAAGCTGCGAGCTCAAATCCTCTATCTTCGCCTCACCAAAGATGACATATGTATCTGATGCTGGACTCTTGAACACATCAGGTTTCGATATCACAAACAAGATCTGCATTTTCAATCCACATTCCATCAGTAAATTTGCAACAAAAGAAACAGTTATGATTGTTAACACAACAAAGATGGGATTTTCAGAAGACCACAAACATTCTTGCTCTTTTTGACAGTGACACGGCTAACACCAGTGATGGGTTTCATCCCAAGCTTCAGCATCGCTTTACGACTCTTTTTCTCACTTCTGCTTTGCTTTGACCGGCCGCCCGCCTCTCCATCATGTCCTAGTTAACAAATCATAGCGCCGTAATGGCTCAAGCTTATAAGAAACGACACCCACTTCTTCATTCTAAATTAACCGAAACAAGTATCAAATTTTCACCAATCAGCAGCATCTATCCAACACGGGTGATATGAAAACAAGAGAATGGATTCGACAAATAGGCTCATCACAACAAGGTTTCAAATTTTAATTCAAATTTTGCTACTCCTCTACACACGAGAACATTCAACTTAGCTCCCCAACTATAAATTCTCAATATATAGCATTTTGATAAATAAATTTGCAATGAAGACTCTAATAATGAACAGAAGATGTACTATTCAAAGCAAAAACAAGACAACTTACCCTCCGCCTCATCATCATCCTTGTCGTCGTCATCGGAATCATCCTCATTATACACATCATCGTCTTCAACCTCAGGCTTATCAAGCTACAAAGAAGAAGAAACAGTAAGTACCAAAAATTCTTAAACCTGAAAACCATAAATTAAATTTAGATATTCGTCGACTTAAGCAATGCGAGAACAAAGATGTTCATAGGAAAAGAAGATTTCAGATCTGAAATCGGTAGCTCCAGCGTTGAAATATCTAAAACCAGACACGGAGATCTAGGTAGGAAGAAATCAATAATCCGAATCCACCCCAATCAATTTCAGACAACAAGATAGAGAAAAAGGGTTGGAAAAGAGCGGAGAGAGAGAGAGAGAGAGGTCCTTACATCGATCTTTTGCTCTTCCAATTTGGCGGCGAGGATCTCCTCTTTCAGTTCGGCAGTCATGTTTTGAAGAGAGCGAGAGAGTTATCGGTGACGAAACCCTAAAAACCCCTCGAGAAAGCTTTGATTTGATGGCTTCAAAGGTAATAAAATGGTTAAAACTCGATTCGAAGTGCACTGATACCCCTAAAACCCAAAAGATAGACTCGAAATCGAAATCTGGGTCCCAAACCGAAAGGAAAACAGATTTTATCATCTTCAAAACTAAAAAATCGCCGTCCGTGGCATCGAACCCACGGCCACGTGATAAAAAAGTCAAGCGCTCTACCACTGAGCTAGGACGTATTTGATGATTATAATCCCTTACTTTTTTATATTCACCGATGCACATCATCAACCCCAAGAATGTGACCGTTGGATACATCGATTTGTTTCATAAATGTCTGTCTTGTTAGGTTTTAAATTAAAAGAAAAAAAAAAAAAAAAACTCAGATCCGCTCCTATATTAGAATCTCCAACCCCCACCAAAATTAGACCGTTGGAGAACATATAATCTTTGTTAAACGAAGAGAAGATTATTTTGCGATCTTCTCCTTGGTTGATTTCTTCTATCTCCGACCACCAAATCCAATACAAACTCCCCAGTGATTTCCAAGAGGAAAAAACCTCACAAAAAATGGAATCCCCACAGAAGTTGAAAACCGGCCTGAATCTACCCGCAGGGATGAACCAGACTTCGTTGCGTCTAGAGACGTTTTCGAGCTCGTTTCGTGGGATTTCGAGTTTGTCCTCTCCGTCTAAATCGACTTGCAGCGACAGATTCATACCTTGCAGATCTTCCTCGAGACTCCACGCCTTCGATCTGCAAGAGAAGGAATCGACGACGACTACGCCTGTGAAAGAGGGAGGGAACGAAGCTTATTCTAGACTTTTGAAATCTGAGCTTTTCGGATCTGATTTCGCTTCTTCTTGTTTGTCTCCTGCAGGTTCTGCTTCTTCTCCGATGAGTCCGTGTACCAATATGTTGAGATTCAAGACTGATCGTTCCAATTCAAGCCCGAATTCGCCGTTTTCGCCTTCCGTTCTCGGTAACGACAATGGCCTCTCTAGTGACTCGTCTCCGCCTCCTAAACCTCCCCGCAAGGTTCCTAAAACGCCTCATAAGGTAATATCGTTTGCATCCAATCTGTTTTATGTGGTGATTTGGTTAGAAATTCTTGGGATGTGGAATTTGAAAGATTGATTGTTTGTTTTGATGTGGTCTCAGGTCTTGGATGCTCCTTCACTACAAGATGACTTCTACTTGAATGTTGTGGACTGGAGCTCACAGAATGTTCTTGCTGTTGGACTTGGTACTTGTGTCTATCTTTGGACTGCTTCCAATAGCAAAGTGAGTGTTCTGATTATCCTTGACTAGTTTTAAGATTTGCGTAGTGTTACTGTTGTGGTGGATTTATTGAACATTGAACTTATGGGTCAGGTGACGAAGTTATGTGACCTGGGACCTAATGACAGTGTGTGCTCGGTTCAGTGGACAAGGGAGGGTTCATATATATCGATCGGTACAAGTCATGGTCAGGTTCAGGTGTGTTGTTTGTTGTTTCCTTCCAATCTGTGGTTTTGAATTGGACGCGTTTAAGTTACAAAAGGTTAATTTTTGTTGCTGGCAGGTTTGGGATGGAACACAGTGCAAGAGAGTCCGAACAATGGGAGGTCATCAAACGAGAACTGGTGTCTTGGCATGGAACTCGAGGATCTTATCATCAGGGAGCAGAGACAGAAACATCCTTCAACATGATATCAGAGTCCAGAGCGATTATGTCAGCAAACTCGTGGGACACAAATCTGAGGTCTGCGGCCTGAAATGGTCTCACGATGATAGAGAGCTTGCGTCCGGAGGCAACGATAATCAGGTGATCTTGAACAAACATAAACTATTCAGTGCTCTGCAATCTAATATGTTTCATATGATAAGAGCTAATCTGCTAATGAGACTTGGTTGATACCAAGTGTCCTAACTAACTGCTCTCTAATCTGCTACATTCAGTCCTAGGCTAGATACAATAGACCTATAACTACTTTGAGGCTTATCATATTAAGAAATATTGTTGGGTATTTTGTATGAAACAGTTATTGGTATGGAACAATCATTCACAGCAACCTATTCTGAAGCTGACCGAGCATACAGCAGCAGTTAAGGCCATTACATGGTCTCCTCATCAGAGCAGCCTCCTTGCTTCAGGAGGTGGAACCGCAGACAGATGCATTAGATTCTGGAACACGACAAATGGACATCAGTTAAACAGCATCGATACTGGAAGCCAGGTCTGCAATCTGGCGTGGAGCAAGAATGTTAACGAGATAGTGAGCACTCACGGGTACTCTCAAAACCAAATCATGCTCTGGAAGTACCCATCCATGGCAAAGGTACATAGTTATCTCACACTTGAAAGCCCATTTCTTGATCTTTTCTTTTACTTTATCACTGACGCATCAACCCATGATTGTTTTGTGTAGGTCGCAACCCTAACTGGGCACAGTATGAGAGTACTTTATTTGGCTACGTCACCTGATGGCCAGACTATAGTGACCGGAGCAGGAGATGAGACCCTGCGCTTTTGGAACGTCTTCCCTTCAGTGAAAATGCAGGTCAGTATTCTTTCTTCGAGCTTTAAAATTCCTTCAGACCAGAATCAGATCTTCTGGCTGTGCTCAGTTGATTAATGACATGTCTTTCTGTTTTCAGACACCGGTGAAGGACACAGGCCTTTGGTCGTTAGGGAGGACACAGATCAGATAAACAGTCGTATCAACCTTTCGTTTGTTTTTTCATTGTGTCTGAGAAAGACATATACTACTGCACAGAGAGACAGATAGAAAAGCTGCAATGTAACACGCTATGTTTTATTTTATTTTTTCTGATCCTTTGTAAACTACATAATCCCAGAAAAGACCTGATACATCTATAAAAAAGAGTTACCATTGGATATGAAAGGCATATGAATATTATCGAAATCCCTGGCAAATCAAGTAAATTTCTCGAGATGATGATCTTGTAGCTTTTGGCCTCAACCAAGATGCCTTGTGAAAGATGGGCTTGCAAATTCGGGCAAAATCTAAAACAAAAAGAAACAGTGTATTGTTAAGAAGAAGCATGTTTTTCATTTGTATATGTCGGGCTCTTATCTTTACAGTTGTATATGCCTTACCTTGAGCATCCTCGCTTTCTAGAAGCTTGATGACGAGATGACCTCCATGCCTAAGTACACCACCACGACTTTCGTTGCTTGAAACCTCATCATTGCCTCCATCATTATCATCATCAGGTGACTGAGAGATGGCAGCTTGACCAACAGCCAAATCAAGGGCTCGCATTCCCAATTCAGCGGACAACGCTGCATCTCTAGTGGTAATTCCAGATACCGAGGGACACATATCTGAAAGAACAACTGAAAATCCCATTTGCTGCACCACAGAGCAATCCATAACTTGTGTTACAATAGCTTTTATACAAAACAATAACATCAAGCGCGATCAGGGAAGAGGTTAGAACCAAGTACCAAACACCAAATACAGCTCAAGAACAACAAGGAGTGACTAGGAAAGACCATAACTTCGCATTTTCACAGCTATTAACACCCAGACGACTCAATGTAACTCTAATTCAAGACAGTTTCAGAATATTTTCAATCATGAAAAAGGCAATTACATTCTAAGAACCTCAGAATATGATTGAATCACCTGAGGAGACAACTCCCTAATCTTTTGTCTGGGGAAGTTTAAAACATCGGCGGAAATGGTTTGCACACGCAAATCACACTGTGGAGGAACCTTCACCTTCTGCTCTGAAAATAAAAAAAGCCAATGGATTCACACAGTTTACAAGTGTATATACATTAATGCAAAATCAAAGTTAAGCCTCCTCTGACCTTTATATCCATACCGACGACATTTCCACCATTTTTAAGTGGACCTAAGCTTTGGCAGGCAACCTATAGCAACATATTCAAGTTAAGCCTCCTGTCGCAGAATTCGAATGCAATAAGACAAGTTGGATTCATGGAATCAAAAGACCTGAAGCCAAGCACCAGGTGCGCAACCTAGGTCAAGAACAGAGGAGCCTGGTTTGATGAGTTTGTACTGTTTTTGAATCTGCAGAAGCTGTGGTTCCAGGGAGAGATAAGAGTCGATGTAAGAAGAAGAAGAGGAGGAGGGCAATTTCGTAATTTCACCTTGAAAGCAGAACGAGCGACATAGCCAAGACGTTGAGCTTCTCTGTAGAAGAAGTCCGGCGCTCCTGCCCCACTCATTTCCTTTCCCCTCCGGCGCCGTCAGCAACCGATTTTGTTCTGCTTCCGTTTTGTTTTACCAAAAACCTAAAATGCCCAACATCATTTTGAAGGAAAAGTAACTTCACAAGTTGATTTTCTCATTTTGTTTTTTGGTCGTCCGAAAATATATAGATCTGAAATGGAAATTTGATCGAACAATTTATGTTAACCGCGGACTTATGTAAGTTTGTAAATTTTAATTTTCAATATAATCTATTAGATGGAGAGAAAAAAATAGAAATAAGTTTTACAATAGTCGGAAACATCGAAGACAAACTCCGCAATTTCCGACTAACTTAGTTTGGAAACTCAAGAACCAAAAAACGATAATTATGTAAATAAAAGATATTAACCACAATTATAATTAATGCGCTAAGATGAGATTAAGCTAACCATAACAATCAATCTCTTTGATTGTTTCAATCAAAGAGCAAAAACTGATCATACACCTTCAAAAGTCTATCAATATCCGGCCAAAAACTTAAGTTAGATTTTAGAGTACATAAAATTTCGTTTTATATAGGAAAAATGGTTAAAAATATCTCTACTTTTAAAAAAATGTTTATTTAATACTTAAATTTTTCAAAAATTGTTTTATTTTTTTTATACAAGAAAATTTCACAAACAAATACTAAATTTTCTTTAAAGTATTTTTTTAGAACTTCCGATGGCAATTCCGTCAAATGATTAAACCGTCGTTTTCAATCTGTTAATGGAAAATGACATGGCATATACAACTGACGGAAAACTGATCTGTTTCACTTGACTGGGCCTACCTTAAACCATGAGTATTTAAATTAACCATTTGGGTGATTAAACCGAAAAGATAAATGTTATTTTCTTCTTGTATTGTTTTGATTTTGAATAAAATCGAAGGAAAGTATTTGCGGTGAGAGTGAGCAAATACGCCATATGATCAAAATACTTATTGATTTTTCAAATTATGACAATCATAATAACAATACACATTCCAACGAAACGCATAACACATTGCGATAAAGAAAGTATCTAGATTTATATTTCATGAATCGTTTCTTAAATGCTTCACATTAAAAAAAAAAAATCAAACGCATATGTTCATTCTCCTTCTTTTCTCCGGCTCTTTATTTCTAACATATACCCTCTGAAACACGTCTCATGCTTCTATCATCTTTTTTACATCCATCAATACAATCAATATCTTTTCAATTAAAAGAAACCACATGATTTTCCCTCATCATATATTTAGAAACCATAAAATCGTTGTCGTAAATTTGAATTTTTCCAAACTTTCTTTATAATAACCGATAAGTTAATATCACATTACATATATCATCGTTGTCATTTTACTCAAAACTCAAAATTAATAGAGCATGTTATTTTTTCATGTCACTCCAACATAGTTTTGTCATAGATATCATAATTTGATATCTAGACAGACGAATTGCACCAATTTCAAATCAATTCGTATATTCATCTATGTAGCTGACTATGGCGTATATTCTGTGTAGTCATATTCATTTTTGTACGTTACAACTTACAAGTATTTAGAGTTTTATAGACATGACCGAGAATAGCTGGCTATTTTATTAATTCATATACTCAAATACTTATATATGTATAGCTGACTATTTTTCTACGTAGTTTATAAATGCAAACCATTTATTTGATATAATAGTAAACCATATGCATAACTAGTCAACCATTTATTCATATAGTTAACCATATCGTTAAACATCTAACTAAATATGTACTTATGTGTTTTCAGGGTAGTGTGAATATCGACGTCCCGGAAATTAGTATTGAGAAAGAGAAAACCCTAAACTCTAAATTCTAAATTCTAAATTCTAAATTCTGATTTATTATTGGTAACTTTTTTTTTAAACTACTAAAAAAAAAGATTTTTTTTGAAAAATGTCACTTTTCAAAAAGTGCCACAATTCTAATTTTTTTTTTTAAATTCCATTAATATTATATCATTTACTCAAAATAACATTTATATTTAGGTTAATTATGTTATGTTAATGTTTAGTTTTTAGAGTTTAGAATTTATTAGGGTCAAAAACATTTTTTTAAAGTTTAGAATTTTAAGGTTTAAAATTTAATTTTTTTTTTAATTTGTGGTATTTTTGAAAATAGACAATTCATGGTGGTAATTTTATAAAATAGTATTTTAAAAATGGTATTTTTGAAATTCTTCCGAAGAGAAAACACTAATTGTCGTTGGATCCTACAAAAGAAAGGATTAATGAACTCCAAACCGAGGGAAACTGCATGAATATCTCTAGGCAATGAGTTGATGATGAGTGCATGTACTACAATGAAACATTACGGTTCAAAATAACGTTACAAATTAGGACAGCATGTTTATCAAAAAAAAAATAATAGGACAGCATAAATAATTCTCTCTTAAAATATAAAATAAAATATACTGAAATCATATTTTTTTTTTTTTATATAAAGTTAGGACGAATTCAACATGAGCATAACATGTGGTATTAATTAAATTATTAATTTGAATTAAATCATGAAATAAACATAGAATTTTCTTGGAAAGAAATGTTAAAAAATCAGTTTTCCTAAAATGTTGAAACTTAAAAAGGGTAGGTTTCAAATACAAAAAATAATAATAGAGATATGTAAAAATTTGATAAATGGAAACATCACATTCACATATGCATGCATTTGTGATCTATATGTGATTTATGCATGCATCGCGTAATTTTCTTTATATCTGATTTGTGAGATATGTTTAGTCTAGTGTAAATATTTGTTTTTATAGATTATTAACTTGAAAATTCCTTTTGTTTTCAGATTTAAACTAAAAAGTATTCGACACAGTTTGAAATTTTCTTTTTTCAAAAAAAAACGGTTTGAAATTTTTAAATATTCAATAACGGATAAAAAATATAATTTTTCTTCGTAATATATGTAAATATTATTTTTTGTCATCTAGAATATTTATAACATCAAAGTAAAATACATAGTAAAATACAAAATCGGGATTTATAAACACTAACCCCGAAAACTAAGTCGGTGGAAGAATACTAAATCCCTAAAAAATAATCTCAAAAAAGGGAATCACACAAACTTACTAGAAACAAAACAAATCTAAAGATACAGGAGGAACAAAGCCCAGAAACGAAACAAATTACATATATATGTAAATGTTTATTAAGAAAAAATTTTGTTCCTTGGTTTCAAATTTCCTTTGTTGTTTCATTTTTAATTATATGGGTTGTTACTTCATTTTTTATGATAAGTAAGTTTTTTTTATATATTTTCTATTGGGCTATTAACATCATTCTCTTTGTTGGTTATTCGGGAAAAAAAACCATTCTTGCGATGAAGATTGAAAACGCACAAGTGAATTATAAGGGTAAAATATTATTCTAAAATTAGATTTTGACCTGCGTCAAGTTAGAATATTCGATAAATTAAATAATTTATTTTAATATTTTGTAAATACTTTGAATACATATACACATCAAAGGTTTGTAATTATCTTTTAAAGTTCTGAAAAAACATTATCTATCAAATCTCTTAAACTTGAGAGAATTAATATTTATTCTATGTGATTGTAATTAATTTTATAAATTACGTCGTGAAATAAATATGTTTAGTACTATTGGTTGTGTCATCCCAAATAACTAATTTGAGTCAGCGACATGCTTTTAGATATTTTTCTAATGCCATATGTAGTGTTGGTTATTTTTTTAATAGATTGCTGAAGTATCTCTGAATTTACTTTTTGATTGACATATCAGCTATTTTTTACGAATGTCTTCTCAACTAATATATATAGGATATTATATACAATATTTTAAAATATTAAAATGCTATATTTTAATTGGATTTAAATTTATTACACATGTATCTGTGAGTTCATGTTAAAAAATTAATGAAAATATGTAGAGATCTTCACCATGGCATATAGAATTAATTAGAATATTTTGATTGGTTAATTTAATTGATGTGTCTCTTAAATTTATTTTTTATCGACACAGATAATTTTTTGCAGGATATAGTTAATTGGTGATATACAACTTTAATTAATCCTTTTCTATGCTTTTAGTGATATATAACTTAAAATGTATAATTATGTCATAATAATCATAATTTTGAAAGTTAATTTACAATGTTTTTATAATTAAATTATAATAAATTTTATAATAAATAAAACATTTAAATTACTTAATATTAAAAATTACATATAAAGTTAAAAATCTATGTATAACGGGGATCTAATCTAACATCTAACATGTCCAATCTAATAATCGTTCCTGAGATTTGCACTAGTAGATTTCTAGAGAGCGGATTGTCTTTAATGAGTTTATTGCATTATGGACAATAACATTTTTTTATGGTTAAAATGCGAAATCAAATACTAAGACTTTGCACAAAAAAAAACATTTTGGCTTATTAAGAAATAAGAATTGGATTTTCTGGAGTTTTTCATATTGTTGCATTTCTTTGATGTAGTTAGTAATTAAATATCATTTTTGGTTTTTTAAATTTAATTATATAATTTCTATTTCTCACTTTTTCTTATTTTTTTGCTTATTTTCTCTTATATTTTTTAATACTTTTTTTTGCCTTTTTTACTTATATATATATATATATATAAACATAAATTAAATCTTACCAAAAGAAGAATGCATATGAATTATATGGGGTCCACATGTCTGAATTTTGACAAAACATTATTTTGAAATAGTGAAAATTTAAATTAAAAAAAAACAAAGGAGAATATGATATTTTTCCTTATTTTTTTCCTAGTTATTACAAATTGAAGTACTGATTTTTCGTCTAATTAAATATATTTTTCAACAAGTAATAATTTTTTTCCAATTTAAAAGATGTATTAATTCAACGTGAAAAAGACTACCTAAATTCAGAAAAGGAAAACTCAGATTTTATGGCAATGTTTCTCAACCCTATTATTTTTTTTTTGAAACTTTTTACTTTTTAGTACAAAATAATAACAAAACTATTTTTTTGTAAAGGATAAAAATTAGAATTTTTTTTTTTTTTTTTGATAACCAAGGATGATCCGGGTTTTTATCACCCGACTAATTTTTCAGGATAAGTGTAGCCGTCGAGTAGTCCACTCCCCGGGTTTTCTAATACGTCTAAAGTGTGGTACCATTTCGACTGACCAAATAGAGATGAAAGTGTTTCCAAAAGAAATCGAACTCAGATCGGAAGAGTTTACTCTTTCAAAAATTAGAAAAGTTAGAAATTTGTTTATGGAAATAAATACATAGTTATCGTCTAACTTTTCGAAGATACGTTTCCATTGGTGTTGCAAAAAAAAAATTAAAGATAAATAAACAAATGGCACAACTAACTCTATAAAGCGTAGGGCTGATACATCTCGTTTATTATAAAATGATATGAAACTCGTTAGGCACTATCAAGAACAAAGTATTATACAAGCCAAGAGATTAGATATGGAGGTGGGTGAAAGAAGTAACGGTGGACGCTGGAGACAGAAGCGGCAGAGAAGAGCATCGGTAGGGATAAGTTACGAAAGAAGCGTTGAGAATCTGTCAAGAGGAGGGAGAGAGACGCTTGAAATGGTGAATCAAAACCGTCCAAAGCCATTGAACACAATCCCTGGCACTTCTTCTGTTGTCTTTGACAATACTTCTCGACAGTACGACTGGCTTTGTTCTGGTTGGCTCGTCGAGGAGCGTCGCATGCTGTCCAACCGACTCTACCGGGTAATTTTTGTTTGGTTTGGATATAGATTATGTGATGAAAAGTTATTTAACATGTTTGAGATACAACTTCTACCAAAAATCAAAACTTCTCTCATGTGTACCCTGAAACAAGCAATGCTATGTCATGGAATTTTTAGGCCGTATCCGAATTGTTCATATATATATATACAAAACATGTTTTCATTTTCATATAATTTCATTATGTAGTACTATTACGATCCAGTGGGGCAAACGTACAATACGCGGCAAGAAGTGGAGACTATATGCCAAGACATTGAAAGGAATCACGTCGTAATCATCCTCGACGACTAATCTACTGATCTGTGTGCCTAAACTCTGCAATAAAATTTTGATGGCCCTATCATCCAAACCATTAGAGAGTAGTAAATGTAAAATGAAAAAGGTTCAAATCCAAAATGTTGTCTTTTTTTTTTTTTTTTTAGCCAAGCTTTGTCTTGAATTGAGATTTTTAATATAAGGATCAATTGAGCATTTTCTCGTTGTTGTTTACATAATTTACAGAATTTGGTTTTTAGAGACAAGTTTTCAATATATAGTACACAAAAACATTTTACTCGAATATTGGTGTGAAAAAAATAGTTTAAGTTTAAACATTTTATGTGTTTTCACGAATATCGCCGGTCTCGGATCTGATATTATGAAAGAAAATATACTAATTGGTCGTTGGGTCTTACACATGAAATGATAAAATGAAACCAATGAAAACGACAATCAATAACTTTTTCCGAACTAGCTAGTTCGACCACCATACACTACAATGAAACAAGCGAAGATAGTCGTATCCACTCCTATTGATGTTTGGTCGTTCATGTTTTTAATTGTTTGTTGTTGCGTTTTGTCCGATCCTAATGTTGTTCACTTTTTTCCAAACTTATTGGACGTTATTCTAGCTTTTGGACCTTAGTTAATGAGTGCTACTAATTAAGAAATTCAGAAAATAACAACAGAGTCACTAAAAGCCCTCAAACAATGGACTTTCTATCTCTTGAAAAAATGTAACATACAGAAAGCTGGGTGTTTTTGTCTTTTTTCTTATTTTTGTTGGTCACCAATATATAAAATCCATCATATCACTTTCAATATTTCCACCACCAAACATATATATGTTATTCAACTAATTCACCATTTGTATTACATGTGGAATACATTTTCCAAAAGATTTATTGTTTTAGAACATAAATCTTCTATTTAATAGAATGTACACTGAATAGATGGTATGAGATTTACTTGCCAACGTTATAATCGGGTTTTTAAGATGATTATGTTTTGGAACCAATATTTATCAAGTACATTTCACATTTTAACAGTCAAATAAATCAATTAGAACTACGTACGTACATAAAATAATTTTGGATAATCATCTATGCATGAATGTTTTAATACTTTTATTATATTTTCAATGAAACAATGTATTTTTCGATATGGTATTCGATATATAATTAAAATCTCTTAATAGTTTTAGTGAATGTTTTAAAATTACATATGATAAACATTATTAAGTAGTTACCTAAAACATTATTAAGAAACATGTATTGGTGTCTTTGTGGTTTTTCTAGTCGGTTCGATGTAAACGTGATGTCTTTTTTGATTCCGGTACTTCTTTTTTTGCTGACGGAATTTCCGGTTATTAATCGGTGATTGTTCTTCTACCCATGGTGTGGAAATGTCATTTGAGTTTTTGTTCCTAGAATCATTGGTATAGTCACTTTACTTGAAGGAATACAACATTTCTAGTATCGAATCGAGAGAAAAACAAAGTTGAAATTTTTTAAAATAACTATGATACGGAAGTTTTGGTATCAGAATGTTGATATTTTAGAACTGTTAGCGGAAGCATCAGGTTTTGTCATACAGTGTGCAATTTAGAGGTTTAGCCAAGAGATACTACCTACACACACAATTCACATCGGAACAAAATCGTATACGGAGAAGGAAAATAACGGATTTAATGATTCGTTAGCGAATAAAGCTTGTCTACAGAGATCATCGTCCAATTCATTTTTTTTTAATGTATTTTTCTTTCTATATGGCGCATATATATATATTTATGTAATAATTTATGCCGACTTTGTAATTTCGATTTGAAATCAATGAAATTGTTAGGTAAAAAAATATATTATATGGGTCCCTGTGTCTGAATTTTGATAAAACATTATTTTTAAATGGTGAAAATTTTGAAGAACAAAGTAATATATAAAATTCTTCCTCAATATTGTTCATCCAGTTACCAGTATTGATTTGTCGTCTAATTAAATATTTTTTGTAACAAGTAATAATTTTTTTTTTCAATTTTAAAAGTTGTAATCCAACGTGATATACTGTATCACTAACGTAATCCAAAAAGGGCAAAACAGATTTTTGGCCAATGGTTTTGTGACTTTTGTCCCTTTCTTTTGAATATTTTTAATATTACCTTTTATGACAAATAATTACATAGTATATATTTTTTTTTATTGGATCAAATAGAAATTTTCTTCTGGAAATAAATAAATATATATCGTGTAAACATTTTCAAGATACTTTTCTATATATGGTCAAAAGAAAATTAAAACTGAGGTCGTCAAAAAAAAAAAAAAAAAGTTGTCAACAAATGTCACGACTATACAATTAAGGACGTATTAGCTAAAGGTGATAACTCTTGTTTTATATAAAGAAAAAAAACGTTATCGATAAGGTGTTATCACTAAAGTTCCTACAAGCCAAGAGATTAGAGATATGGAGATGGGAGAAGGAAGCAACGGTGGAGACCGGAGCCAGAAACGGAAGCCGCAGAGGAGAGCATCGGTGAGGATAGATTACGTGAGAAGCGTTGATAATTTGTCCACTGAAGGGATAAAAACCCTTGGAATGGTGAATCAACTCCGTCATATGCCATTGGGCACAATCCCTTCCAATGTTTCTGCTGTGTTTGACAACACATCACCTTACTATGACTGGCTGTGCTCTGGCTGGCTCGTCGAGGAGCGTCGGATGGCGGCGTCCGACCGACGACTCTACCGGGTAATTGTTTTTGGTCTGGATATTAATTTTTAACTAAGTGATCATAGTAGTTTAGTTGTTATCGTTATGTGGATCTAGGGTTTTTGCTAGACTTATCCTCTTTTTTGCTACTACGGAATTCACGTAGTAAGTGCAAGTTTTAAGAATTCGTACTCTATGTTTTGGGATGAAATCTCTGGTTATATGAAAAAGGGGCATTCCTTTTCATTCAATAAAACATGTTGTATTGTAAAAAAAAAAAGGGATAGAATCACATTTATAAGATCTACGACCATAGTATGTGGGTATATATATATAAACAAACATTGTCTATCCGAGATTATCCATTTCGTACGATTGATTTAATCATGATCAGTATATTACCCACGCTATTTGTTGGTTATTTTGTTTCCAAAAAAAAAAAAATTCTATATATATATATATAATAGTTTTAAACAAAGTAACCAACAAATAGCGCGGGTATTATACTGAATAACTGGATCAATATATATAATTTTAAAAAAAACTTTGAATATTACGCGCGCTATTTGTGATTAAAAATTTTTTTTTTGACAATTGTTTTACTTACAAATCTTCTCTAATGTTTTTCCATTGTTTTCTTATGTATCTTGTTTCATCTTTTAAACACCTTAGATGTAGGTTTCAACTTATTAGATTTTTTTTTTTTGCATTGAGATCCAGATATCTCACTAAAAAATATGATATTAGCGTTATAAATATTCATCGCTAATTGACTGTTTTTTTGTAGAATCTTTTAATTTTTTTGCCATTTTACCTCTTTTGGAAGAGTTTTATGAATATGTGTAGTTATAAGTAAATATTTGAAAGTCATTTGAATGTAATAGATAGAAATAAATAAGTTTTGTGACTATTATAAGATCTAACAACATATTAAACGTTTCTATATGAAACTATCTATTTAGTACGATCGATCTAGCCATTATATATATATATATATATATATATATATATATATATATATATATATATATTAAAAACCCGCGCTATTTTTAGGTTATTCTGTTTTTTAAATATACCATCTCAATCTAAAACAAAATCATTACATATCTTGGAGAGAAGATTCTTTGAAAAAAACGTGTCTTTTTATATGTTATTTTGTTAATGAAAATTTTTTTTCTACATAAATTAGCAGTTAAACATGCGAGACCCTACGCGGTCGCTTCACTTGCCTATGCTCTGGACTAATCCTGTTCAAGAGCAATCTGTGTCTTAGAGTTTTGAAAATGTGCTTGGTTTGCTTATGCATGAACTTTTAAAATACCCATGTTTGATATTTGAGATGCATATGTACCAAAAAATCAAAACTTCTCTCATGTGTACCATGAAACAAGCAAGGCTATGACATGGATTTTTTTTACTCCGTATCTGAATTTTTCATATATATAAAACACGTTTAAATTTTCATATAATTTCAATGTGCAGTACTATTACGATCCAATGGGGCGAGTGTACGATACCCGGAAAAAAGTGGAGGATATATGCCAAGACATTGACAAGAATCGCGTCGTAATCATCCTCGACACCTAATCAACTATGTATGCCTAAACTCTTGATGGCCAAATAATATCATCTAAACCATTAGAGAGTAAAATGAAAAAGGTTCAAATCTTAACTGTTGTCTTTTTTTCTTTTTGGGTTTTAGCCAAACTGTTGTCTTGAATTGATATTTTTATTACCAACCATTGTTCAACTCTTTGACAACATGAAAAAACTTAAAATTATGTCCTTCTGTCCTTCTATCCAAAGCATTTTTCCGTTGCTATTTACATAATTTTCAAAAGGTGGTGTTGTTTAGAGAGAAGTTTCCAATAGTAGACAAAAACTTTTTATTCAAACACACCATTAATTTCGTAATGTTTTATCGGTTTACAAAAAAAAATTTAAGCTAATTTGTAAACATATTTTTTGTCGTCTAAATTATTTTTTATTATAAATTATGAGAACAACTACGACTATATATATGGACAATTTGTAAACATGTTTCTAAGATATAATTTTCGGTGTAACGTAATTCATGATAAACGTTCTACACATGGAAATATATGCCATCAACATCTGAATTAGGGCTTTTCCAGCACAGCTAGCGACCAATTTTAACGGTAGAAAATGGAAAAATAATTTGTTATCACTTAATCTCAGCTACTCCTTTCAGTTATAGATGAAGACAAATTATAGTCGCTTGAGTGAAACCCTTCTTCAACGACAATTCTTTCTCTCAACACGTATCGTTTGTTTGTTTTTTTGTTGTCGCTGAAAGTTATCGTCGGCGACCATGCACAGATTGTATTGAGTGTAGATTTGTAGTACATATTTTCTTATAAGAAATCGTAATTATATTCTGAATAGAGAAAAAAAAATTATTGAATGATTATATATATATATATATTTTTTTTTTTTTTTTTTTTATTACTCACCTTCACCGCAAGCAACCTTCAAGGTTACTAATCGACTCATTCGTGACGCGATTCTCGCAAAAAGGAAACAAAAAAATTATGGTGACCTGATGTAAATGCGGCTCACCTTCGCTATCTTTCCTACTTAGAACGTTCAATAGGTTCTCCCTTGCTTTTATTTTTTTTGGTAGGGAATAATAACCTCTGTGGTTAAGCTATGTTTGTATAATTTTACAAACCCTCTCGTTACTTTAATGAAATTCAAATACATCTAAAAAATGATTATATGTATTTACATAGTGGGTTATGTTTAAATATGATACATACTCTGCAAGATGCAAGTGTAATAACGTTTTTATAATTCACTTTAAGCAGCCAACTTTTCTTTTTTTAAAGTTAATTAAAGAGTTAATTACAACGTAAATAAACTTTGCTGATATAGCCAATGACTTCACTCACACTCAGGATTGAAGGAGAACTGAAATGTTTTATGATAAACGTTCATTGTAGCCCAAATAGTCAAAAACAATATTCGGAAGAGTGGAGTAAACTTCTGCGCTTCGAAGATCTTCAGGAAATCCCAGTTTAATGTATCAAAAGCCTTAGGAAGGTCCACTTTTAATGTAAACAAATCAGATTCAGGGATCTAGATCATATTAAAAAAATATTTGAAATAACACAAATTCAATACATAAATATTAAATAGATTAACTAAAGATAAAGATCGGAAACGGATTTGGACGTAGTTTCCATGCAATTTTTACTAAAGATGATTGAATTATACAAAAGAGTCTTCTTTTTTAAGCTCAACAAATCTTTCATTAAGCATCACTTGGCTTCTCCAATACCACAGTCGGTACTAGCCAACTAGGAACTGTACAATCCAGAAAAGCTTTATAAAAAGAAAAAGAAGATGATTTCCTCGCGATAGAATTTGCAGACAAATTTGCTTCCCGGCCCTTGAAAGTAAAGGTAGATCGTAAGCTTCGTCGTCTTTGATCAAGCACCTCGCTTGTGAAGCTTCTCAGCCTCGGCCATTCTTTTGGATTAGTCACAAGACTCACAGCCGCTCTATCAAATTTATTGAGTCACTCTCGAAGCAGGGATCCATGTATCCAAGATAGTCAAGGCAAGACATAACCCGTGGTGAGGGCAGCTGCTTCGGCTTCTAGGCTAGACGAGGATAAGCTTTACGTCCACACCATTTCACATTTCCCATCTCATCCAGCCAACTCCACACACGTTATTTTCTACTTTCCAAGAAGCATACACTTACTTAATGTACATAGATAAGGTGGACTCCATCTACTAGCTCTTCTGGGATTATCTTGTGCATGGCCTGTTTCTTCTCATTAAGTTTAAAACGACAATAAAAAGACTTTTAAAACTTTGAACAAAAAAAAACATACAGATTCGAGAAGATGGTCTTAGGGAAAAGGATTTGTGTTTGAGATTGATGGAACCATTATCTAACAAAATAAGAGGGTACTCAAAGTTACAGTGCCATAAATTGAATGATGAACAAACAATAAAAGAATTGTTTAAAAATTACATGTCCCTACTTCATGGACCTACCACCAATACCATATTACAGAATCAAATCAATTAGAAACTGAAATCAACAGATGTAACATACAAGTAACCAAAAGTGTCAAGAAACGTCTTGTTTCTACCAGCTATGATTTAAAAAAAAATAAAAAAAAAGTCTCAAGTTGGGAAAAAAATAAAGTATGGTTTCTGTTGTTTTTTGCCTTTGTACAGTTGCCCCCAATTTGGTTCCTTAGTCGTCAAGTGAAAGTTACTGTAAATTTACTTTTCTCTTTCTTTACATGGACGAAACTGATTTAACCACCATTGTTGCAGCCGCCTGATGTTTCCCGTTCTGTTTCGTTTGGTGCTGTGACCAATACCGATGTGCTGCCAAGACTCTGTCTAGCAGGTCTTGAGGCACTGGTTCGCCTCTTCGTTGCTGCGGTGAAATACTTGCAGTGTGAACCAACGTTTTCCATTTGTCCTGCGAAAAAATCATCACACGGTTACTGGAACCATTAAAGCTTACAATGGGATTATAAGTGTGTTTGACCAGTTTCTGCTATGTGTTTTCTTACCTTCAAGTCCACGTAGGTTCGATGACCTGCATTCTCGAAAGAACGCAATTTCACATCACGCCATCTGTGAGATAAGATTATCAATCATTAGTTGACCCCATAACCAGAGTTATCGTATTACCATCACCGACCGAACCAGTCTTTTTACCTTCCAGTCCCAAGTTCTTCAACTGCGTGTACTAGAGCTTCTACCTCTGTAACAGAGAATGGTCTCCTGGTTCTGCGCTGTGAAAGCTCTGTACGCTTAGGTTTCTCGTTAACTGGAACAATTGCAAGAGCCTCGGGTTCCAAGGCCGAAACTGGAACCAGCGCTCTTATATCTGATGAAGGTTGTTCATCAGCTGATATGTCACTCTGATATGGGACTAATTCATGATTATCCTCCACGCTGTTTCCCAGATTAATCAGTTGACCTGCATCTTGGAGTGGGCAAGCAATTCTAGAATCTAACACGGGAGAAGCTGCGGACCTGGCAAGATCGTAATAATGATTTTCCTTAGGAAAAATCTCTACAGTTTCAAATTTATTCACATACAAAAAAGCAAAATTTGCAAGTACCTTTCTAACGAATTTGTAGAATCAGTTGGCATAGAAACGACAGGATTTTCAGAGCAAAGAGGTACAGGCAGTTTTTCGGGACCAGGCTCCAAGGTGAAGCCAAGGTTGCCTAGATTTTCTCTACACGAAAGACCAGTCTGTGATAAAGTGTTGTTGTCATCTCTAACCTTCTTCCCTTGGACTAACACCCCAATATGTATTCCACCACCGAGTAAAGCAGTAACAGCCTCCCTCACCGTCCTCTGTAACCAAAAGTGTTAAGAATCACGACTAATGTTATGAAATAAACACTTCATGTACACTGCACAACCCAAAAATCTACAGAGAACGACAGGAAAAGACATTTAATCATGCACCTTCAGTGAGCCTACTGTTGCTGTTTCTGGAACTTCAATAAAAAGCTCCGGAATCCTAAAGGACTTGATGCTGAACTTTACTGCAAACAATGAAACATAAAATGAGACCCACGTATCATGTCTCGGTCAAAACGACTGTGTGAATTATCAACTGATCAAGTACCGCGGGAGTCCTTTGAATGAAGACCTATTGCTGCTGAGAAAACACCATTTTCTGCATTTAACAAAGACGCCAAAAGATCATGAAATCAAAACCATACCAGCCAGTTAATGAAGCATCTGGATATAGACTGATGCATACCTGATTCTTCCTTCGCAGGAGAATTGGTAACACTTTCACTACTGAGTCCTCCATCAGAATTTACGACCCGTCCTTTGCCAGACAATTTTCTCTTCCTATGAACAGTCTCATGCTTCCATGGGTTGTAACCATAACATAATTTTCTCTTGCGGTACAGAGCCTTTAAACAACCATCTAGACAGATATCCGCAAGCAGAGTAAGAACAGAGCAGCAGCTAAAAAGGATGCATCAAAGAGAAACACAGTAGAATATGGTACTAACCTGTTCTAGTGTCTTCAAACCACTTCGACCTGGGGATTGCTCTCCCCGATTTTGTCATCACCGACTTTTTTATTCTTCGGTTTCCAACCCCTGTCAAAGGCCTATATGACTGACATTTGTCACTAAGTTTGTAGTACTTACAATAGTTTTCATCATCATCTCTGCAAACTAACTTAGAATGATTCCCATATCCTTCAAAAGAACCATTAGGGACATGATCCGTGCCTGGTGGCAATTTTACATCGCCAGCCGGAAACTGCACATGTAATTGACGTGGATCCTTCAAGCTGGAAGTATCAGCGATTAACCCGCCATCTTCCAAGCCATTGGTAGCTTCTCCTTGTTCAAACCCGGCATCCACATTATCAACACCAGTCTCCTCAGTGGTGCCCCCTGATTCAACAAGAAAACCAGAATCCCCTTTCTTATTTCCACACCCTACTAGGGGCTTCAAACCACGAGCCTTGTTACAATCAGGAATCGGTGCCTTCTCCAAAATGCAATCATTTTCCAAAGACGAAAATTGCAAACATGTCTCGCCGGTATTTTCACTAGTCGACTTTGACGCAGGGTTTCCTAGATCAGAAAGCTCGGATTTACAAGGCTTGATACAGTCATCTTCATGTTCTTGCTTTATCTCTCCACCCATATGATCTCCTTCAAATGCATTGGCAGAAGTTGAGGAGCTTTCGCTTTCTTCCAGCAACTTTCCAGCCAGAGAAGCGAGTAAATCAATTGCACAGATCTGACTGTCATCATCATCATCAGCTCTCTTACTTGATACCTTCCTCTAGAAACAGCAACCACAAGTCATCAGAGACGAATTTTTAATAAAAACAGTGAGAAAACGAATCGAAATGAAGCAGACGAATCGTTACCCTGGTTGAACGAGGAGCCTTGGGAATATTGGGGAAATCAAAGTCATTAGATCCACAATTTAACCTCCTCTTGACCACCATTTCTCAATTATGCATAACAAAAAAAAAAAACCTGCAAAAAGATTCAGCATTTATCATTAAGCGCGAGATGAAATCAGTATAATTTGAACAACTAAAATGGTCTACGGATCGGAGGTTAATCAGCTGGAGATTTATCAATGTTGAAAGTCATATGCAAAATCATGAAGATAAAACTAAACCCTATACAGATCAGATCAACAAAACATGCAAAGCGCAGCGAAACTTTTGTTTTCACAGATTTACGTAGGAACAAACAATAACGTCATCTTCCTGATCAGATCTCCATAAAACAAAAAACAAAAAAATCTGACGAGCCGCGAAAAAATTTTATTCGAAATTTTGAAATTCGACAATCAGATTCACAAATTCACAAAAACCCAATGGGAAACAGATCGAGGGTAAAAGCAAAAACAGAATCGAGATCACAAATTGTGATGATCCCTGGATCACAATCTCGCGCCAGTTAAATTATAGATCACGCAAACTGGAAAAAGAAAAAAAAAAAAAAATTCCGAATCACCCTACTACTTACCCAGAATCTGATTAGAACAATTTCTGTACAATCACAAGAAATTTACACAAAGATTTTGAAAATTCCAAGAGTTTTAGAAGGAAGATTTCACGATCATCCTTCTCTTTTTTATTTTTTTTCCGTTTAACCTCTCTATCTCTCTCTCTCTCTCTCTCTCTCTTTTAGAATAGAAATAACGAAGAAAACATAAAACCCTTTGAAAAGAACCACAACCGAAAATCTTAAACCCCCATTTATTCTTTTTCAGAAAATACACAGTTTTTTTAACAAAATAAAATTATTGACCACACAACCGGATGTCGCAGGTCAAGGATATTGGTTTACCGGCTAAAGACGGTCACTCTTCTAACCATTTTTGTTTTTATTAACGACACGTGGAGTATCCTCTCACTACACGAAACCTATTTTTTCTTTTGCCATTGTCAGAAAAAAGAGTTAATTTCGGGATTGGATAAAAATTTTATTCCATTTGATTTGAAGGAATATTATTTAATTATGAGGCTGTGATACCGCGTGGATCCCCACTTTTACTGTTCCGTGCACGTTTATTCATCATTGGTCCACGTGTATTTTCTTGCTGACGTGGTAATTGACCTGGAATTTGTTTTTCATTCAGAAATTTAATTGTCTCCGAGTGGTTCTTTTAAGTCGAATCTTTGCTTTAAAGTCTAATTATTAAGGTTAGTAAGTTTATTTAGATGCTTTAAAACAATTGAATATTGAGTCCAAAGCTCTATTTATGATTTTTTGGGGGGTCAAATATCAATGTTTGTAAGTTCATTCTTCGCCGTTATTAAATAGTTTACGATGTAATTGTTTAATTTTGACCGGAGGCCCAAGACAAGTATATTTTTTTGGGTAACAATTATTAAAAATATATTGATTTTTTTCCTGGACAAATTTTTGTAGCTATACAAATTATAAGACATTACATGGTTACACATTTGAACTAAAATAATGTGTATTTAGCTACGTTAGGGGTGTCAAAATGGGTCAAAACACATGGATCGACCCAATCCAATCCGAACCATTAATCCTAATGGGTTGAATATTTTGATCCTAATAGATTTATGGGTTTAATGGTTTGATGAGTTAAGTGGATTGAGTTGAAATGGATTGAAATAAAATGGGTTAATGGGTTGAAATAGGTTGACCCATCAACTTTTTTCTAAAGTAAAAAACATGATTTTACAATTTAATTTTCAGCCAAAAACATGATTTCGTAATTTTTTCCGCCAAAAACACGATTCCGTAAAATTTTCGCATCAAAACCGTCATTCCGTAAAAAATTTCCGCCAAAAACACGATTCAGCAATTCCCGTCAAAAATGTGATTTCGCAATTTTTCCCGTCAAAAATGCGATTCCGTAAAATTCTCCTGCCAAAAATGTAATTCCGTAAAATTTTCCCGCCAAAAACACGATTCCGCAATTTTTCCGCTAAAAATGCGATTCTGTAAAATTTTCCCGCCAAAAACGTGATTCCACAATTTTTCCGCTAAAAAGGGATTCCGTAAAAAAATTCCCGCTAAAAACGCAATTCCGCAATTTTCCTGCCAAAAACGCGATTTCGTAAAAAAATTCCCGCGAAAAACGTCATTCCGTAAAATTTTCTCGTCAAAAATATCATTCCGTAAAAAATTCCAAAAACACGATTCCACAAAACAATTCCCGCCAAAACCGTAATTTCTCAATTTTCCCACCAAAACTTCGATTCTGTAATTTTTCCGTTAAAAACATGTTTCCGCAATTTTCCTGCCGAAAATGCGATTTCGCAATTTTCCTGCCGAATGCGATTTCGCAATTTTCCCGCCGAAAACATAATTTCGCAATTTTTACGATTTGTTATTTTTCATTAAAATGTGATTTTATAATTTACCGTTATTTTTTTGATAAAAATGTGATTTTGTCAATTTCTTTTATCAAAACGTGATTTCGTAATTTTCCACACAAAAATATGACTTGTAATTTTTTTGTTAAACATGATTTCACAATTTATTTATTTTATTTATCAAATTAAATGGATCGAATCAATGTCAATCCGACTCATTTATATTTGATGGGTTAATAGATTGATCCACTCCATTTACTAAATGGGTTTGGTTGATCCATAACTCATTAACACTCAACTCATTATGGTTATAAGTTGGGTTGGGTTAGATTATCCATTTTGACGTCCCTAAGCTACGCCAACAAAAATATAATATATGGCGACATACACAAACTATATGACATTACCTAGCTATACATCTGAACTAAAACAATATATTTTTAGTTACACCAACATATTTTTATTTGTGTATGGTGATATGCACAAATAAAAATAACTTATGTTGAAAAGCATATTTCTGTTAATTTTACCACGATTTGTTTCAAGCCGCAATAAAATCATTATTTAGTATTAAGATTAAATTAAATAAATTCAAAACTTGATTCAAATTCAATTTTCTAACAAAACAAAGACTATATGAATAAAACCCCCCCAAAAAACTCACATTTAAAACAAATTAATTTTAAAAAATACAGCCAGATTTTAATCTTTCTTATCACTAAGAGAGAGAGAGATTTGAATGAAAAAGGAAAGAAATACGAAGAAGAACGAAAATAAAAAATAAAACCAATGTTTTAAAATTCAGAACGGACATGCTAAACTGTGGCCAGACTGATAGTCTGGTTCAGATTAATTTTAAAACCGTACTTATATAAACTCAGGTTAAACCGGTAAAAACCTAACTTCAATATTTATATTTTCTATTAAATGTGTCCTTATTTTCCTTTTTCATCATGTTTGTCAATTGTTTTTATTTTTTTCATGTTTTTGGTGAAAAATACTATATATGTAATTATCAATTTATTTTAACTTATAAAAAAAATTCAATTTATTAAATTTATATGTCTATTATTTAATAAATCATGTTTTATGTCTATTTATTGGAAAACTAAATATTTTATTCATAAAATCAAAATAATTATTAATTAATTAATTTTCCGACTTGATCAATTCGACTAATGACCCGTTGATCCAAAAAGCTTATGCTCCATCATCCGGTTTGTTTATCAACATATTTACTGAAACGAGCTAGCTTTCATTTGAAAATGGTTGGAGATCATTTCAATAGTGTGATCGAAATTTATTCAAATTTTTGTAAAGATATGTCAATTTAGCGAATTGGTTTGTTTTAAATGTGGGTTTTGTTTGTGGGTATGATTCATGAGTTTTTAGAATTGGGTGTCGAGTTTAAAATTTGGGTTTTGGTTGACTTTCAAATTTATCTTGTTTACTTTTGATCTAAAATAAAAATTTCTATCGCGGCTATACAAAAATGTGGCAAAATTAACATAAATATGGTTTTCAACATAATTATATATATATATATATATATGTTACTATGCATTATACTTTTGTTGGTGTAGCTAAGCATACATTATTTTAGTTCATATGTATCGCTATGTAATATTATATAGTTCGTATAGCTAACAAAGATTTTTCATTTTCTTCCTATACGTAATAATACATCATTTTAAAGTCGGTTGGGTAGAACAAAATTCATGATAGTCGTATAAACGATATTGTCACGTCAATTATAATTCTTGTGAAATTAAGAATTAACAATGATGTGTTATTATTAATTTAAAATAAATTAGGGTTTGACATGTACCTATAAATATAAAATTTTAAAAAATAAAGAAGGGATCCAGAAAAAAGATAGAAAATTCTAAGAACTTCTACAAAATAGTAACGAGAAATGAGAAGAAACCATAGCTGATGTAGAAGCTTTTCGATTCCGACCAAGAGTTTCGAGAAGTATTTTTATGAGCAAGATCTTCGGAAAGATTTTCATTCGATACATGTTAAAATTTCTTATTTATTATTGTTGTTTTCAACGATGTAATCCAAAAAACTAAGCATTAATAAAATATCTTTTCAAACATCATCCATAAAATTGTCTTAATAAAAACGGATTAAAATTTACCTAAACAAAGCCGACAAATTATTCCCGTTTTCTATATAGTCGAGTCAAGTTTCCTCTTTCAAACAATACTACGGTGTTTCAGAAACACAACTAAAAAATAAAAATAGAATCTTAAAAGAAACAAAACTAATAAACATTATAGTGTTAAGCATATTTCTAACTGGACGGGGGAAAAAGCATATTCCTAACTGGACGGGAAAAAAGCATATTCCTCCTAATTGTAAAAAAAAACTGTTAAATAGCTGGGTAAGACGGATATACAAAAATATAAACAAAATATATTTTTTTGTTGCATGTTATTTTTATATTAATGTTACATGAGATCCAACCACCCAACAAATCGAGGATATTCCATTTAATTTGAAAGTCAGTTGGCAGAAGCTTATCGCGAGATATAATATATAGTATAACACTATAACAAATAAATAAAATATAACAAAAATACTAAAATAGTATATATAGAAAACAAGATTTCACATGGTTGATTGTCACACTCAGACCCCCCTGATACATTGTCATATTTTTTAATACGCGGATAATTTGGATTTTTATCCATGTCGTTGTACATACAATAGATCCATGTGTTTGTGTTTCACGTACATTGTGCTATATATACACATATATATTGCCAGCATAACATTTTCAGAATTTTATAATTCGATTTATGGTATATGACACCGCCTCAATAATCATACCATTACCACTAGCTATTTGCTCTTCCAACTTCAAAGTTTAATAATGGTATATTATATACGCTAGCTGTTCATGATAAAAAAAAAATTATAATTAATTTATTTGCTATGGCAATAACGTATTTATCGTCATATATGTCAAAACTAGATTTCCTATCTTTTCTTTAATCTCGGGTGAAATATGATGGGGATTAATACAAACCCCTCGACAACATCAAATTATGTATAATAATCACGTCAAAAAACAAAAAACAAAAACAAAAAATTAACAAATTTGTTAATAATCTACTCATGCATATGCAGTATGTATGTATATATATACTGATATACATGGAGCTATGTTTATAAGTAAGATGTGTATTGAACAAATAAAGAAGTGAAATTAAAATAACTATGCATGCATCACTTAGGAAAGCAAAAAAAAAAACACTATATATGCATCATTTTGTTCCATTTCATATCCACCGGTTATAATATTAAACTTTCACGTGTTTTAGTTTGTTATCTCAATATATAGCTTGAAACAATATATAATATAACCAAGTTATGGTAGTCTAGTGACAAAAAGATTTAGGGAAATGAATAAACCCTTTCAATTTGAATTCGATTCTTTATAGGAACACTTTCACCTCCATTTAATCAGTTGAAATGGTATCACACTTTAGGTCCATTAGAACACTTTCATCTCTATTTAGCCAGTTAAAATGGTGCCACACTTTATATCAATTAGAAAATCCAGTAAATTAGGTTACTCAACGACTACACTCTCTGAAATATATAATATTTATACAAAGAGACCGAAGAGGAATAGATCTGGTCTTTACTCATTTACGAGTTCGTTTGGTTGTACAGCTTTTGTTCTTTTATTTCTCATTAAAAAAAAAAATTTCCTGTCACCAATTTGAAGTAAAGCAATCACGAATCATCACATGGTTCTCATATTCTGGCAACATTTCGAAATTGATATAATATTCCGTTACTCCACAAGAATCTCAATATCTTACATCATACCCTAACATCTTCGTTTATTTTTTACAATAACTGTTTCATTTATCAGGGGCTTTAACAGGGTTTCGTATGCTTCGAGGCCGTATATTCGTTGAGGTGTTTGACATAAATTGACAACTTTGACTCCATCTCTAATCAAATTCATCTTGCGTGAAAATATATTCCAATCAATTTCATGAATAAATTTTCTACTTACTAATATTTAATGTGTTTATCTGTTGGGTCCCTTTATATATATCCGGAATAACAAATATTTATATCGGTCAGATCTTGTGTGTTATGGAAGTAGATCTATAGATGTGTTTGATTTCATATTTCCTATATATTAAAAGAGAAATCACGAAGAAAGGACATGAAATCATTTCTATGAATAACGAAGTGTTGTTCTCATTTGGATTTTAGCAACCTTTTTCATTAATATGAAATCTAGAGTTTACAATAAAATCATTCATTTATATTAGTGCACGGTAATAAATAACACTTAAAATATTATTAAAAATTACACTTTTTATATTAATATATATCTTTCATTCAAATGGTAAATACTAAGTTCAAAAACATTCATTTATATTATCTATGGAAGTGATTTTTCGACTACCAATTAAGACAGTACACATTACATAAGAATGTCGCATTAAACAAATTCGTATTAGACAAGATTAGCGAATAACCGAGTCTTTCGATATATAGAGTTTATATTAAAAAGAAAACCATATAACTTTATGAAATATAAATAATCATGTTTAAAAGCGATAAAATTCACATACAAATAAAAGATAATTTAAAAACATAAAAGCTAAAAGCTAGTAGGGTAATTTATCCAGTAGTAATAAAATAAGGTGTATATTATTATAAAATGGGAGGAGAATGCGTGAGAGAAGAAGATACCCACTAGTAGCTCAACTGTTCGGGTAACCTTTGATTAAAGTGGAAAAAGCGTTGCGTGAATAACAAACATCTGTAACCGTCAATTGTGACTAAACTACAAAAACAAACAAAATAAAGAAGAAAATATGCAAAATACAAACGTAAAAAATATTTCCTCGTGCCAAAAGAAATAACAAACAGAACAAAAGTAGGCAAAGAAACTGATGACTACAAACTCATATATTTCTATATCTTTGATGAAGTTATTATATTTATATATTGGGAGAACTGAATAAAAATGATCAAATACAAACCTAAATCATTACCATCATCATCATCAAAACTTTGACTATGCTAAATGAAGATCAGAGATTTCAGAAACGATATGCAGAAGAGGATAGCAGAGCAGCCAAGCATATATATTATATAACATAAAGGCCAATACAGATCCCGATCTATAGGGAGATTGATGAGATCGACCAAGATCGAATGGTCGAGATCATGAAGATAAAGAAAGATCTAGAAGATTGTTGATATTTGTTAATATCCTAGTTTAAGAAATTTAGGTTTATCATAAATATATTTTTTACATTTATATTTATCTTAATTTAGGAAATTAGGTTTAGTTCATTCTCTACATAAATCAATGTAATTTGTAACTTTATTCTTACGAGAGTCAATAATAATTCTTCCTAAATACGTTTGTGTTCTTACTCTCATCAATTTATCACAATCGACTATACCGGTCGGTGAACCAAAACCGAAGAAATCGAGCTTGAGAATTAAAACAAACGTTTCATAACATCTTTACGGTTTTTTTGCATTATTGTTAGATTTTAGTATAGTTTTGGTGTTTAAAACTTTATCTAACCTGTTAATAAAGTCTTTGGAGTTGTTTTTAGAAAGAAAAAAAATGAAAATTTTGAATTATTTGGAATTCTGTTTTTTGCAAAATCTTTATCTAATAATACAATTTTTCTTAAGCTATTCTAAATCAACAATTGAATAATAAAAGCTTTTATAAAAAGAAAAAAATTCAAAAATTCACGTTTCACTACACCCCCTTAATGAGCCAAGCCAAAACAAATGTCGTGCCAAAACTTAAACTTAATACTTCATTATGTGATGTCAATGTATATAGATTCTGCTGGAGAAGCAATGGAGACCAATGCAATATTTTTTTGAACTGTCAGTTCGGTATTTGTAAAAGAGGTAGTTCGGAGATTCTCGTTGTATTTGATTTCAAATCGAAAAATACAAGACAGAGAAAACAATGTGAAACTGTAAAACAATACGAAAATGTAAATCGATTAGTTTAAGCCTTTAGGCGGCAGATGAGATCGGGATCTCTTTGCCATACTGACGGAGTGAGGTCAGATGCTTTTTACCGAACTTATTTCGTGGTTTCTTTATTGGTCGGACCGGATTCTTGCTTAGGAGTTAGAGACCTAAACTCGTCGTTTTGGGTCCCTTATGCTATGATGAGAAGAGAAATTAATACCCTAACCATAAGATTTGGCCCTTATTTATAAGTGAATGTCGGTGGATAACCTGATTTAGTTTATCATCTGGTTAAACTCTTCCTTTTGATGGGCTTCTCTTCTATGGGTTGGAATGGACTTGGGCCGAGTCCATTCTCCAAGGGTGAAAACCCATATCCAACACATTTGACTCGATTCTAAGAGCATCTCAATCTATTTTCCATTTTAAACTCTATTTTGGAGTAAAGTCTTCTCCAACTCTATTCTATTTCCAATTTTTAAATAGAGTAAAAATATATTTGAGGTAACTATATTCATTACTCCATTTTTTACTTACTATTTTTAAATGAAATATAAATACAATGAAATAAGAGTAAAACTCAATTCTATAAATCGAATAACGGATTGGAAATGCTCTAACAGATACATATCGGGGAAACGAAATATTGGAGTGCCAAGAAGTTATCCAATTTGCAATAAGGCTTTTAGATGGGCTGCCTCATCACTAATACA
This sequence comes from Pseudoturritis turrita, assembly GCA_900406555.1. Taxonomy (NCBI): domain Eukaryota; kingdom Viridiplantae; phylum Streptophyta; class Magnoliopsida; order Brassicales; family Brassicaceae; genus Pseudoturritis; species Pseudoturritis turrita. The sequence goes on from OVBL01000426.1 coordinate 304,998, forward strand.
GTTGGGCTTTAAGAGAGGAATTTGCTTCCTTTTGCAGGATCTAGTGTTGAGCCTAATAATGGAGAATAGGTGGGTCTCCTTGAAGGTGCACGCCTAAATAAACATTTTAAGAAGAGTTCGAGCTAATTTCCCTCTCATTTAGTACCTTCCTCAAGCAAATCGAGTAGTCGATAGAATAGCGAAGCAAGAGCTCTCTTTAACCATGTTTGAATCAATCATTTCTCCATATATATTGGATTGCCTTCGACCCGTTGTAACAGCTGATAAGCCAATGAACCATTTTAATGAGTAATGAAATAGTTTCTTTTGGGGAAAAGAAAAAGAAGTTTTTGCTGGAAATAGAGGTTAAATATCAATGTGAAAATGAAGTATGGGCGGTTTGTAGACTTGTCGCCGATATAGTCATGAATGGGTGCGGAAACAAGTTTTTGAATACTGTCAATGATATACAATAGTCTTATGTGTTATGTTTCAACCACCAATGATATGGGTTTGAGAGCCCTTGATCGAGAGTTAGCAAACAAGATCGAGGAGTGATTATGTTGGTAGAATACTTCTTAACAACTTGTCATAAAAAGACGATCAAGTGAGTAGGGAATCATGTAGAACACAGTTACTGTCGTGATCAACATAATACCCATAAACACACTAAATATTTACAATCAAATATATAGCATAAGAACAACAGTTGTCTTTCACAACATTGACACACAAAGAGTCAAAATGCTTACTACCCGTTTCGACATTTTGACTACACAAATTACATTAGTCCTTAGTAGCAAACATACGTAGCTAAATCAGATCATCAACATTCCCATACCGATGATCACAAACCTTAAAAACGGAAAGTGAAAGGCTGCTGATCCAAAAGAGATTTTCGGAAAGCATCATCATTCACTTGTTCTAGACAACAATGGAAATATCAAAAGAGAAAGAAATACACCTCTTTTTTCTTTTTGTTTTTTTGGGTTCTTCAGGTTGATTTCTCAAGACGAGCAATGCGGACAACGTATCAATCCATTCTCATTGCAATCGGGACATCTCTTGAGCCTATCTTCATCCTCATCAAACAGTTTCTTGCTCCCACTACAATTCGAACATGGAACGAATCTAACATCCCCACAACAACGGCACACAAACCCTGGCTCTCTCACTGGAAACTGTTTAAGGATCTTAGCGAGCTCGCCAATCTCGAACAAACTCTTGATCACATCAGCACCACCCACATACTTTCCCATAATGAAAATCTGAGGCAAAGCCACAGTCTTTTCCCCCATTGCAATCTGCAACTCTTTCCTGTAAGCCGAATCCATCGACACATCACGCTCATCTATCCAAACCCTAAACCCTCTAAATATCATTCTCACAGCATAGCAATCCTCATACGTCCGCCTAATCCCTCTCAAGCTAGTGAAATACACAACAATCCTGTCCTCTGTCCCGGGAAGACGGATCACCGAGTTGTTTAAGCTCGAAAAAGGCGATATCCGAGATTCGGGTAAAAGCGATTTCCCTGATTTCGCCTTTTGAGGAGGATTATCAGTGGAGGTTGGTTTCACGGATTTCGAACCTTCGAATAATCTACAAAGGTTCTTAACTTTTCCTTTAACAGAGCTTCCCATTGATTCAATGGGGTTGTAGAATTTGGTGATGGAGGTGGTACGATTGAGAGAAGGATTTAGGATGTGGGATTTGGGGCTCGATTCCACTGTCCTCCCGTGAATTGTGAGTGACCTGTTGAAAAAGGTCGACGATTTCGTCTTCCCCGAGAAATCCACGTTTTTCTCCAATTCCGCCATCGACCCAGATCACGAAAACACCTTTCGACGGCTGTTTTGGTAACAAAATCAAAAACCCTACCGATCAAATTCAACACAAATCGACGAATTATAAAAGAGAAATTGAAAACAACGATCGACTCACCGATCGATTTACCCCCAATGAAGAAACGGAAAACGATCGAGAGAAAAAAAACAAAGAATCGGCTTCTCTGATTTGAGGTCGTAAACGACCGGCACTCAGTTTTTTTTTGTTTTCCAGCAGATGATGAACACGAGATTGATGAAAAGAATATTTGATTCTGGAAATTTCCCAACTTTTTTTTTTGTGATTTCTTGGCGGAGGAGAAGATGTGGAGGAGAGCTTCGAATTAGCCTTTCTGTCTTTGTTGTTACGCAAAGGATTTTTCTGTTTCTTTCTTTAATTTATTTTTCATAATTTATGTTATTATTATGTCTGTTATAAAGGCTCTATCTAATCTTTTTCCTCGATGATACCACGAGAAGAAACGAATAAAGAAAATAAAAAGGTCCATTAATTTGTTACGAAAAGTCGTTTTTATTGGTAAAACGCGGTTGGCGTATTAAAAAGAGTTATTAATTCGAAATGGATCGGGTTTTTACGGTCCACTTCCAATTTAGCCCATATGTTTTAGAGGCAAAATAATGATTAAAATGGTCTATCGGAAGATAAGATAAAGTGTTTTTCGAAAACTCTCCCACATACAAATCAAAAAATATATTATGATTTGTTGGAGGACCAAAATTTCGTGAGTTTAAAAAAAATTTGAAAAGCAGTGAAAATTTTCTCCCATAAAGCTGAAATTCTCCGAGAAGCAAATGTGATCACTCGAAAAATGGTGAAAAGTGAACTGATGTATCTTAATTTTTACGGTTTTGTGCTACGACTTTTATTATTATATCTAATAATTCTTATGCGGTTTTATGCCTTAAGTGGTAATTTTAGTGTGTTTATAGTGTTTATAGTCTTTTACGGGTTAATTGGATAAAATGTCAAGAAATCTTTGAAAGCCTTAATTTTATTGGATTGAGCTGAAATTTGGACGCAAGGTAGCCACTTGACTTAGATTTCATTTGGAGGTGGTTTGCAGTTATTCCGATAAACGGTTAGAAAGTTATGATATTTTATGTGAAGATTGGCCTGTCTCGCAAACAGTCAATCTGAGAGCACCAGACCGACCGGTACAGAATTGGCACCGACCGGTGCAGTCCATGAGGCAATTTTCAGCAGTTTCGGCAGTTTTCAGCAGATTTCATTTTTTGGTCCAGTTTTCTCCAAGATGACCGACTTTAGACCTATAAATACACATTTTTAGCCACTTTAGAGGCACACACATTTATTTTCTATACACACTTTCTATTCTATTCAGAATTTTGGGTTTTTGCAAGTTGTAAGCTCTGGGGAGACGAAACTCTGACTCTACATCTCTTGAAAAGATTTATGAACCCTTTTGGATTTCTAATTATATTATCATGAGTTTTTATTCATCTCCTTATTGTTTTTCTGCATCCATGTATGAGTAGTTTTATAGTTAGGTTTAGGGTTTCAAGAAAATTTATGAATCATTGAATCAGATATAGATAGAGATTATTCATCTTGTCTTAACCTATCGTTGTTCTTATTGTTTAGACTAAATTGATCACTTAGTCTCTGATTTAGGGTTTTATCTATTCATCAAAAGTGCTATAGATTGCCTGATAGAACATAGGTGAGCGAATTGTCCTTAGCCAACGAAAGCTGATGCTAAGCCAATTCGTGAACATATCAAACATGTTCGTTAATGCTTGTTTAGAATTCTAATATCAAACGACAATTTAGATTCTTAGGTTGCTAGATAAAGTGATTGATACCACAACAGTGGATTGGTTATATATTCATGTCTGAGTTCAAGATTGCACTTATTGTTTTGGTTCATGATCTCCGAATTCCTGCGAATTGCCCTTGACCTAACACTTGTTTTTAATTGATTTTCACACCGTTGTTAATTGATATTTACGTTTCAAATTGCTGCCAACATCCATATTGCCATCTTAGCTTAGTTTCATTCATATAGATTCGTAGTGTGGTACTTGGTTCTCGTGGATTCGATCCCTAAATACTACTTCGTTTGTTGTGCATTTGCAGTAATATTTTAGGGTTAAAACTCTGTGTATCAAGTTCTTGGCACAGTTGCCGGGGACCAATTGCGTTACCTTCGAATTTAAGTTTGAAATTTAGTCTAAGATTTACTAATTATTTATATCTTGCTTTCTTGTATGTTTCAGGTGTATGCAGAGAAGGAGCAAAGGATCTGACAACCTTTTCAACTTCAACAACCAGGAACTTGCAAGGCTAGAAAAAGCAAACAGGAAGACAAAGTCGAATCAAGTCACAATGGGTGATCAAATTGACAACCATGCACTAGCTACTGCAGCTGAACTTCAGAGGCTACAAGAGCAGATGCAACAGTTGCTGCAACAGCAGCGACAACCTGCCATTGGGGATGCAGACACTCTCCATACTTTTTACCAGAACAAAGCTGCTATATGTCCGCCAGCCATTGCAAGGCAGGACTATGAGATCAAGCCTCAGATGATCGGATTAGTGAGCAGCACGTGTTCCACGGTCTACCAGCTGAAAACCCAAAGGATCACATAGAGAACTTCGAAGATATTTGCAGCACTACTAAGTTGAATGGGGTACCTGCTGATTACATCAAGTGCAAGCTCTTCACCTTCTCTCTGGCAGACAAAGCATTGAGATGGCTCAAGTCTCTACCTCCTGGATCATTGACCACCTGGGATGAATGCAGAGCCACTTTCTTGGATCACTTTTACACCAAATCCAAGACATCTTCACTGAAGAACAAGATCACTACCTTCCAACAACACTCGGGAGAGTCATTCTATGAGGCTTGGGAAAGATTCAAGGAGTATCGCAGAGAGTGTCCTCATCATGGATACTCGGATGGGCAGATTCTAAGCATCTTATATGATAGAGTTGAGTGGAATTACAAGATTGCTTTGAATGCTGCAAGCAATGGGGACTTCATGAATCAAAGTAAGGAAGGAGCCTACCAATTGGTTGAGAATTTGGCTGCAAGTTCTAACAATCGTTGTGCTGAGTATGACATATCCAAGCGTGTCAACAGCATGGAGTCTCAAAAGATCGACGAGCTGAATGAGAAGTTAAATCTGCTATTGAAGGCGAGCCAGGGTCATAGAGGTGTGCAGTTTTGCGAAAGTGGAATAGATCCAGTTTTCTGTCAGGAATTTCTTGAATAAGGGATTGATGAGTTGCAGGAAGTGAACTCTTTGAATGGACAGGGTTTCATGCAAAACAAGGATTTCAACCAGAACTACAGAAATCACTCAAATATGTCCTACCGAAGCACGAATGTCGAGAACCCGCAAGATTATATCTACCCACCACAAGTGAACGTTCAGGGTCAATAATTTCTGGGAAAACCGGTCTTGCAAAATGCAGGCGTCACTGCTTTTCAGGGGGTTACAGGACAGACGGGCGTGCAAAACCACGATTTCCAGAAAAACTTCTCTCAGGGTTTTCAGGAGAACCAGTTCGTGCAAAATCAGGGTCATAACATATTTCAGGGTGGATTTCAGCAGAAACAGCCATTCAACAGCTTCTAGTCAATAGCGCCATCCTCATTCCAAGCTCATGCGAGCTACGCGAATGACTCTCAAGATGAACTCAAGGTTCTTGTGCAACAACTCTTACAAAACCAACAGAATTCTGCTAATGAGATCAATGTCAAGGTGGATAACATGTACAATGATCTCAATGGAAAGTTTGAAGCTCTCTCTACTCATGTAAAGAAGCTTGACACTCGGGTAGCTCAGATCTCATCATCAGCCAAGCGACCACCAGGGACTCTTCCAGGAAAAGTTGAGACAAATACCAGAGAGCACTGCAGTGCAATATCATTTTAGAGTAAGATGGAGATTGTACCAACACCGCTTAAACCGGAAGAAGTAGAGGAAGCTGTAGAATCATTACCGTACATCCCTAGAATCCCATACCCTCAAGGACTGAAGGATCATATTGACAAAGAGAGGCTAGTTGAATTCAATAAGATGGTGAGAAAGCTTCCCCATGATATCTCATTTGAAGATGCACTTAGAGGCGATCCTGCATATCGGAAGTTTGCTAGAGATACTAGAGAAAGCCTTACAGTTGTCAAAGCCCTCTTTGTTGAAGCAAGGAATACACCAGCTCCTGTGAAGATATTGCCTAAGGTGGAAGACCCTGGGAAGTTTGTGGTTCCATGCTCTATTTCAGGAGTTAAATTTGAAGAATCTCTCTGTGATTCTGGATCTTCTACTAATCTCATGTCTAAGGTTATTGCAGAGAAGCTCGGGATTGCTGAGATGAGACCTGCTCAGATATCTCTCAAGTTTACAAATTCTTCCACCATGATAACACAAGGTACCATTCATGACTTACATGTTCAAGTAGGAAATTGTCTAGTTCCTACTGATTTTCAGGTGGTGGAGATGAGCAAAGATCCTGATATGCCTTTGATTCTTAGAAGACCATTTTTGGCCACAGTGGGTGCAGTTGTCGATCTGTCTAATAGGAGAGTCTCATTCTCTAATATTGACAAAAATGTCATCTACAAAGCCATACCCACTAATGAAGCAACCAAAATTGCATATTGTGTGACCATTATCAGTGGGGAGAAGTTACAAATCGAGCAACGAAAGAGCTTGTTGCCAAGAGTGAGGTCAAGAAAATCCTGGATGGAGACCCTCACATCATTACTGTTGGGGTCAGTTTTCACCTCGTCGAGATCAACTGCTGATAAGACTAAGTATGGAGAAAAGGCTAGCCAAGCAAGCACAAACTCTTGGCTCGGCGGCAGAAGCAAGCAATAACGAGCCAATGTTTGGCTAGGTGACGAGCCAACATCTTGGCTAGGTACCAGGGAGAAATGGTGACGAGCCAATGTTTGGCTAGGCAGAAAAAAGCAGTTACAAGCCAAACTTGGCTCGGCAGCACGAAGAAACGATGACGAGCCAACATCTTGGCTAGGCAGCAAGGAGAAAGGAGTGACGAGCCAACATCTTGGCTAGGCAACAAGGAGAAAGGAGTGACGAGACAACATCTTGGCCAGGCAGCAAGGAGAAAGGAGTGACGAGCCAAAATCCTGGCTAGACAGTAGAAGGAGCAGGAGACGAGCCAAACTTGGCTCGGCAGCACGAAGAAACGATGACGAGCCAACATCTTGGCTCGGCGGCATGAAGAAACGATGACGAGCCAACATGTTGGCGAACCAACAAACGGTGATGAGCCAACAGACGTTGACGAGCCAACGTGTTGGCAAACCAAAGAACAGTGACGAACCAACATGTTGGCGAGCCAACAGACGTTGACGAGCCAACATGTTGGCAAACAAACTACCTGGCTCGGAATGGGGAGAAGCAGGCGAGACAAGCGACGAGCCAACTCATCGATGACCCAACGAAGCAACGAGCCCAATATTTTATTAGGCCGAGGCAACGAGCCATAAGAGATTGGCGGGCCAAGATGACGAGCCTAAGAAATAAGCCCACGTCCGAGCCAGAGAAAGGAAGTTTTCCAAATACCTTTAGGAAGCAGGCCTAGCCGACTTATTCTTGTATAAATAAGACATGTACCCCTTTGAGGAAGGGATCCGAAAATTGACCTAGCTAAACACTTATTACTTTACAAACAGCTTTCAAAACAGCTTGAATAAAATCTCCATCTTTGGATCTCAGCTTGTTGGTTTCTTTACATAGAAGTTTGGAATAGGAACCAATATGCCTCCGGCGAACGCGGAAGGAACGTCCGAAACTCTGACAGAGTTGAGAAACATGATGACCACGTTACTGAAGAGGGCCGAGGAGCAGAAAAAGCTGAACAGCTCGCTGACGGAGAGAATTGAGACACTGGCAACGGAGAGCCGAGCCAGAAACACACGATTCGGAGGCATGGGTTTGGCGGTGAACCCACCTGTCAGTGGAATCACCAGACGACTTGGCTTAAACCCGACGGCCCTGGATTTTTCAACACCACGAGATGTACCAAGGACGTTAGGAGGATTGCCACCACCGTATCCCATCAACGAGCAAACACTCGCGGCAACCAGGTCAAGTATCACCGAGCCACCTCGACTGATTCACAAAGCAAGAGAAGCCAGCGGTGGGTACGACCAACACACCAATCATGGTTTGGCTGCAACGATCGTCCTTGACAAAAAAGGCCACGGGGAAAGAGATCACAATACGGAGAATCCCGCTGACGAAGGGTTTACGCCAACGCTGACACAAGTCTGAGCCAGCGAAGGCAACATCGATCCGAACCGAGCCAGGAGCTTAGCGGAAGAGGAAGAAAATCTCTTGTGGGTACGACAGGCACAATACACTGACGAGCCGAGGACAACGAGCCAAGCCCAGAGAGAAGAATTGGACAAAATCCGAGCCTCATTGATTCGAGCCACTGCTGAGATGAAAGCCGTCCGATCCCAGGTGCACAAGGCAACCAGTAAAGTCCCGGAGATTGACCGCGTATTGGAAGAAGCGCACAATACACCGTTTACAGCCCGAATTACCAAGGCAAGGATCTCCGACCCAGGAAAGATCAAAGTCCCAGTCTACGAAGGGACAACCGACCCAAAAGAACACATAACGGCATTTATCATAGCAATGGGCCGAACCAATTTCAGAGAAAAGGAGAGAGATGCCGGTTTCTGCCTCATATTTGTGGAGCATCTGAAGGGTGCAGCCCTCCAATGGTTTTCAAGATTAGAGCGGAACTCCATTGATGATTTCCAGCAGCTGTCTGCCGCCTTCTTGAAGCACTACTCCATGTTTATGGATCGAGGAGCCTCAGATGCCGACCTATGGACATTGACTCAAGGGCCTATGGAGACATTACGAAGCTTCATAGGGAGATTCAAAGCAGTGATGTCAAAAGTCGAAGACGTAAGTGACAAGGCCGCTGTGCTCGCTTTAAAAAGGGCTTTGTGGTACGAATCCGAGTTCCGAAAAGAGATTGCTCTGAACACACCACTATCAATCCAGGACGCACTGCACCGAGCCTCGGATTTCATAGTCAACGAAGAAGAGATGAAGGTTTTGTCTTAGAAATATGGAGTCACCAAAGCGACGAACCGTTCCTTCCAAACTCCGAGCCAACCGCCTCATAAGAAGAGTATTCAAGGAAACGGATATGTACACCATGAGAAACCCAATTTTGGAGGAGCCCAAAACTACCAGGTGGGAACGAGCCGAGGCAAAACACCATGGAATACCTGGACACGAAGTCAAAGTTCGTACGACGAAAAAGCTTACTGCGAATTTCATCACATGCACGGTCATTCAACTGCCAACTGCCGAACCTTGGGAATGAAGCTTGCAGCAAACCTGGTAGCCGGAGAGCTCGGTAGTGCAGTCAGCCTAAAGGACTTCGAACAAGAAGGCGAAAAGGATCAGCCGAACCAGACAAGTCATAATGACGATACACCCAAGCGAGGGAGACGAGATGACGAGGCGACGCAGTCAGGTTCTCGAAGAAGAATAAATATGATAATGGGTGGATCACAATACTGTTCGGACACGGTGTCTTCAATCAAAGCTTTCCAGCGGCGAGCCAATGCGAGTGTCAACTTGTCAGCACCTTCCAAACTTCCCAACGATGTTATCTCGTTCGAAGAAAGGGAAACTACCGGCATCGACCGACCACATAATGACCCCCTCGTGATAGAATTGATCGTTGATGATTGCGACGTCGCTCGAGTTCTGATAGACACAGGAAGCTCCGTAGATGTGATCTTCTGGGAGACTCTCAGAAGGATGAACATAGACCTAGACAAAATTATAGCCGCGCCGAAGCCTTTAACTGGATTCTCGGGTGAAACGACCATGACCCTTGGGACAATAAGACTTCCTGTCCGAGCCGAACAGGTAACCAAGATAGTGGAGTTTTCGGTTGCGGATCATCTTGCGATCTACAATGTGATCGTGGGCACACCCTGGACAAACTCAATGCGAGCCGTGCCATGGACCTATCACCTCTGCATCAAATTTCTAACCCCCGGAGGAATCAAAATGATTTGGGGAAACCAGAAGGAGTCCCGCATTTGTTTCCTAGCTGAACATAAACTCAGGAACCCCGTTACAGAAACCACTACTAAGAGAAAGAAGCTGAAGACCGACAGGGAGCCCGTAAAGAAGTTGGCAAAACTCTTATAGCAATTACAGATCTCGGAGGATCGTGAGAAGAAGAGCAGAACAACTTGCGACCCCGTTGTCTCGGTGAACATCGATAGGAATCACCCGGAATGCTGTGTTGAAATAGGGGCCGAGCTGAAAGATCCAATAAGAAGAGAACTGATTTCTTTCCTTAAAAAGAACCTACACACCTTCGCGTGGGAAGCTGAAGATATGCCCGACATCAGCATCAACGTGACGTGCCACGAGCTGCACGTGGATCCAACCTTTAAGCCAGTCAAACAGAAAAGGCGAAAACTTTGTCCGGACAGAGCGCAAGCAGTGAATGACGAGGTGGAGAGATTACTACGCGTGGGATCAATACTCGAAGCGAAGTATCCAGACTGGCTCGCCAATCCTGTAGTAGTTAAGAAGAAAAATGGAAAATGGCGTGTATGCGTGGACTTCACCGACCTGAACAAAGCCTGCCCCAAAGACAGCTTTCCACTACCACATATTGATCGATTGGTGGAAGCAACCGCAGGCAACAAACTCCTTTCATTTATGGATGCTTTTTCCGGATATAACCAAATCCTAATGAACCCAGACGACTAAGAGAAGACGGCGTTCATCACATACCGCGGGATATATTGCTACAAAGTGATGCCATTCGGTCTCAAAAATGCTGGAGCCACTTACCAGCGATTAGTAAACCGAATGTTCGCTGGCCAACTGGGAAAGACGATGGAAGTATACATAGACGACATGCTGGTGAAGTCTTTAGAGGAGAGGGATCACGTAGCTCACCTAGAAGAATGTTTCAAGCAACTGAATCTGCATAACATGAAGCTGAACCCAACCAAGTGCAGATTTGCAGTCACGTCTGGAGAATTTCTTGGATATCTGGTCACCCACCGTGGAATTGAAGCCAACCCGAAGCAGATTGATGCGCTCATACAGATGGTGTCACCAAAGACCAAGCGCGAAGTCCAAAGGCTAACTGGACGGGTCGCCGCGCTGAATCGTTTCATCTCTCGGTCAACTGATAAATGTTTGCCTTTCTACGATACGCTACGTGGGAATAAGAAGTTTGAATGGACAGAAAAATGCAAGCAGGCATTTCAACAGTTGAAAGAGTACCTAGCCAGCCCTCCAGTACTTACGAAACCGGTGGAAGGCGAGCCACTGTTTTTATACACAGCCGTTTCGGCCACGGCAGTAAGTGGTGTACTCATCAGGGAAGAGCGCAGCGAACAGAAGCCAATTTTCTATGTTAGCCAAACTCTCACCGACGCTGAAACCCGGTATCCACAGATGGAGAAGCTGGCATTGTCTGTGGTAATGTCCGCTCGAAAACTGAGACCATACTTCCAGTCACATTCGATTGTAGTTTTGACTACCTTCCCACTGCGATCCGTCTTGCATAGCCCTAGCCAGTCTGGGAGCGAATAGCGAATATGACATCGAATATCGAAGCAAAACCTGCGCAAAATCTCAAGTCCTAGCCGACTTTTTGATAGAACTCCCAGAAGAAGTGATGGAAGAGTCGGCTCCGAGCACAATATGGAGGCTCACGCGGATGGATCATCATCAAAACAAAGATTCGGAGTGGGAATACGGTTAACCTCTCCAACAGGGGAAATCCTCGAGCAGTTATTCCGCCTGGGTTTTCGTGCATCCAATAACGAAGCAGAATATAAAGCTTTGATTGCTGGAATGAGACTTGCTCTTGGACTCAAGGTTTCGCACATCCAAGCCTACTGCGATTCACAGCTGGTGGTCAACCAAGTTAGCAGTGAGTACACAGCCAGAGACGACCGAATGGAAGCTTATCTAAAGATTGTCAAAGGACTGGCTGCACGGTTCGAAGAGTTCACATTAACACGGATACCACGCGGGGACAACACTTCGACAGACGCATTAGTAGCACTCGTATCCACCTCCGATCCGGATTTGAAAAGAATAATCCCAGTGGAATTCATCAAAAACCCAAGTATCAGCCTCTCCGACACCGTGAACGCGGTCACTCGCTCCCAAACAGCCGTTCAAGCCGAAGGAATATCTGGGCCAAGTCTTGCAGAAAAGGGCAGCACCGACACCACCAATCTAGATGACCAGAACATGACACCATCGGTGGAGGACAAGGCAGTTGAGATAGAGGAAGAACCTGAAACGGAGCCTCCAGCCGAAGGTGAAGCAGTGGAGATGGAGGAAGACCCACAACAAACAGAAACGGACTACGGATGCGACAAAGAATGGTTAGGAGCAATCCGAGTATATATCATGGACGGTGAGACACCATCAGATAAGTGGGCTGCTAGAAAACTCAGAGCTCAAGCTGCTCGATATGTTCTCTTAGATGAAAACGTCTTCAAGTGGAGATTCTAGGACCACTGATGGCTTGCGTCGAAGGCGCCGAAGCGAGAAAAATCATGGAAGAAATCCATAGTGGCTCGTGTGGCAATCACTCCGGCGGAAGAGCCTTGGCGGTCAAGATCAAGCGTCATGGCTACTATTGGCCAACGATGGTGAAGGACTGTGAAAAGTTCTCCGCCAGGTGCGAAAAATACCAACGACATGCCCCAATGATTCACCAACCTACGGAGTTGCTGTCATCAATCTCAGCGCCCTACCCTTTCATGCGCTGGTCAATGGACATTGTCGGGCCTCTGCATAGGTCCAAACAAAAGAGGTTCCTGCTGGTTTTGACAGATTACTTCTCCAAATGGGTAGAAGCAAATTCCTACGCCAACATAAAGGATGCCCAAGTCGAAAATTTCGTCTGGAAAAATATCCTGTGCTGACATGGAGTTCCCTACGAAATCGTCACAGACAATGGTTCACAATTTATCTCTTCAAGTTTAAAGCTTTTTGTGAAAAATGGAAGATACGACTCAGCAAGTCTACCCCACGCTACCCACAAGGGAATGGACAAGCAGAAGCGGTAAACAAAACTATCCTGGATGGCTTGAAAAAAGCCTTGATGCAAAGAAGGGACGCTGGACAGATGAACTCGAAGGAGTATTATGGTCGCACTGAACCACTCCGCGGCGTGCCACCGGAGAAACACCCTTTGCTCTTGTCCATGACACCGAATGTATCATCCCAGCCGAGGTCCAATTTCCTGGAATCCGCCGCAGACTTCTTTCTGGACAGGAAGGACTGAACCACCTCATGCTACTCGATGAGTTGGACTTGGTTAACGAACGAAGGGATCAGGCACTGGTTCGGATTCATAATTATCAACAGGTAGCAGCTAAGTATTACAACACTAACGTCAGAAGTCGCAATTTCAAAGAAGGTGATCTGGTTCTCCGCAATGTTTTTCAGAACACAGCCGAAACAAACGCTGGCAAACTAGGAGCGAACTGGGAAGGACCCTACAAAATCACCAAGGCAGTTCGACCAGGAGTATACGAGCTCTCAAACATGTCTGATGTTCCGATACCAAGATCTTGGAACGCAATGCACCTAAAGAGGTATTACCACTAAGTCACTTCACATGAACTACGGGACGACTTGATCCCTGAAAAGGGTACGTAGGCAGCCCATCTTCGGATGGGTTCAGTTGTCCCCCTCCTTAAAAAAGGGGGGGAGTGGGTACGTATACATGTATACTCCCATATCTCGGATCACTCTTCAAAGAGAAACTTCAAACTCTTTCTAACACAACTCGTGTCACTTAGCCTACACAAGTCACATCATAACATCCTTCATGGATATTCACCACCTCGTCTGAATGCTGGCCACAACAGACGAACAAACACATCCTTTGCGGATTTTAACCACTATCTCTATATGGGATAGGGTTCTCAAACACCCTCTTACGGGTAACAAAGCGCGCTATACAAATTTCGATTGGGTATATCCTAATCTAATATCTAAAGGTATATCATGGATGATATTCTTACAAGTTTATCTTTGAGAGGGACCCGTAAGTCGAAAACTCGCAAGTCTTAACACTCAAACTAAACTCTAAAAACCCAGTAAACACCTCTTGGTACACTGGTCATAAACATCTCAGAAACATAATACTAGACCAAAAAGTTAGTATGAGATTTTAAACATGCTTCACTGTCAAAAGAACGAGAATGTAAGCCGGAATACCGCAAACTGACACTAAAAAGGCTACCCATGCTTCTAATAAACAAAATAGTTCGCAGTGTCACATCGGAGCAAAAGTCAGAAATTACTTGAGCAAAAACATAAACAGAAAATTCCGAACAGAGTTACGCTTACAAACAAGCAATCACTACAAGAAGGTGGATAAAGTCATCCAGGCACTTGTTCTCAACAATACCAAACAAAAGGGAAAGTTCTTGGGCTATAGAAAAAGAGAAGGATCATTGACGAAGATCCGGCTCGAAAGGCTTGTCAGCGGCTAGATCGGCAATCCCCGGAGTGTCAACATTCGAGCCCGCAAAATCTGCAACTCCGGCTGTCGCTGCTGCATTCTCTATTGGTTCGGTACCCAGAAAAGCGTCTACGGAATCCGGAGAAACAGGTGAAAGCATTATGCCTTTTTTTAGCTCGGCCTCAATCGTCTCAAACTCATCAGCCGCCTCGGCAAGATCAGCTCTCCAGCCTGTCAGTTTAGCCACCTCAGAGTCAAGGGTAGGCGCATCCTCTTTCTGCAGAAGTTCGAGCAACTGAAGGTTGCTGTCAACCTGGGCCAGATCGAGCTCCTTCTCTTTCGCCTCTCGCAGCTCGTCGACTTTCTTCTCAATCTCAGCAAGCCGCCCCTGAAATTTCTCAGACATCTCCCGCCTCGCTGCCTTCTGAGCCTTCTTCACGTCTGCCTCGTGCAAGGCATTTACGGCAGTGATTTCCCTCTTCAAAGATTCAATTTCAGCAGCTTTCTTCTGCTTCGAGCGATCTATCCTCATAGCCAAATCACCGGCTTTGTTCTACTCTTCCTTAAGGAATGCCTTGTCCTTCTCGAGAGCTTCAATCCAAGCTGTTGCAGTCGCTAGCTCGGCAGTGTGCTTACTCTCCAGTTTGGCAAGTTTGTTCTTTAAGATAGATGCATCTTTTTGAGCATCTTCGATCCGACGCCTGTCCTTCCACACATCCTTTTCGAAAGCGGCAACCATTTTGTTGATAGACGCAACAAACTGATCAAAGGGAAAATGGTCAACACTTAGTTTTACTACTCTAACAAAAAAGCACACAGTCCCTGAAAAATACATTAGTGCCTCGAAGCGACATGTCGGCGTACAGGTCGCTGTGAGATAGAACGTCAAGGGGAGGCAATCTGTCCCCTGAGCAACGAATCTGCGAGAAGAATGTAGCTGAAGCTGCCTCGTCGTTGCATATTGGCTCGGATCCCTCATGCCTGAACGACGTAGGCTCCGGCTCGTCAGAAGTCGGGTCGACAGGCTTATGGCGTTTTCTTTTTTCCTGCTTCCCTTTGGTTCTCTCTTTATCGGCCTCGGAGGCAGGGCATTTGCCAGAAGATTTCTTGCCTTCCCTGTGCTGAGACAGTGTTGAAGAGGAGGGTCTAACAACCGAAACGAGAGCCGAAACTATTTCTCGAGCTTCGGCGGCAAGAGCTGGTGGCTCGGTAGAAGGATGGATCTCGGTCTTGGTCACAGTTTAGCCATGTATCTCGGCAACTGGCTCGGTGGGTCCTTCAATTGCTTTAGTTACCTCGTTGGCTCGGCTGGCTGCCTCTTTTTCTTCCTTCTCCTTCAGAGCTTGTTTATCACGGATCGTCAATCTTTTTTCCATATTTCTCCTCGGAGGACTTCGTAATGAAGATTCAGACTCTGAGCTGTCGGACACTTCAACACCGGCGAAAATAGCTCGCGCTTTTTCGACTCTTCTTAGTGAAAAATATCTTTCCCAATGACACTTCCTAGCGGCAAGTGTGTTCCGAAGCGTAAGCGTGTCTTCTGGAAAGCGTGGTAGAATCTGCCAAACTGCAAAAACACAGAAAAAAACGGTGGTCAGCTCGCTACAAAGCAAAACTTAGTAAATCTCCTGAAGGGTCTACAGCTCGCCCACCAATATCTCCCCACTCCGGCTTGACGTAATGGATGCTTTCGGCTTCTACTGTAGCATCATTAATGGGAACAAAGAAGAAATAGTGTCCCGAGTCGCCATCCTTGCTTCAGAAGCCTTCGATTATTTTTCTTTGCTTCTTATTGGAGATGTAGTAGGCTCGGGAGTTCTTAATCTTTCGAAACTCAAGGAACTGCCGAATATGGGAGATGCGGACAGTCGCATCACACTCGTAACTCCGAACCAAAATCCCAACTAAGTGACGCATCCCACGAGGCGTAACTTGGCTCGGCGCTAACCCATGTTTGTATAGGAAACGGATGATCAAGCTGGGAATCGGAAACCAGAGTAGACAACCGTAAAAGAAACTCTCATAGAGAGTGAAATACCCAGGCGGTGGAGATTCAGCTCGGTCTGTTGAGGCCAAAACGATCAGATCTACATCCTCTGAGATATTAAAACGATGCCTCAGTGCCTCCAAAGACTCAGCAGTGCATAAGGACGAACCAGGTGTGTCGGGTCGTCTCTTGGGAGCTTTTTTCTTAGGCTTTAGCCTTGTCGACGTGCTAGCCTGGTGGCTCGCAAACAATCTCTCCAAACGCATTTTTTCCGCCTCGTCAATAACGTATTCTGTCTGCTCGGCTTTGAAATCTGCAAGAGCCCTCTGAATAAAAACTGCCTCGGCATCCGCTTCGGCGTCAATAGCCTCGGCATCCGCCTCGGCATCAATAGCCTCGTCAACCAAAGACGGGACAACAATCTGCAGTCGACCCTGTGGAGAACTAGGCTCAGCTGGCTCGGAAACCTCCGGAGATAAAACCATCTTGCGACCCAGCAGTGAAGCAGAAGTTGCCGAACCAATAGAATCTTCCAGCTCGGTGATATGAGACATCGATGTTTCTGGCTCGAAGTAAAGCTGACACTTAGAAAGAGTTTGAAGAGATTTTGGCTCGGAAACACTCAATGCGAAGAATTTTGGCTCGGAAACGGAAGATCAAGGAGGATAACTCGATCCGGATAAAGATGGATCGGAAAATTTAAACACTCGCCGGACGCGTTTGAAGATGGATCGGAAAATGTAAGGAGACGATGAGCCACGTTTGAAAATGGATCGGAAAATTCAATAGTGGCGGCGGCGGAACAGAAGAATCTATGAAAACCTAGCCAACTACTTAAACAAAAAAGAGAGAAAAGAGGAGAGAGAAGAGAGCTACCTGATTTGTCGGAAATGGAAAGAAATGAGTTATGAGGAGTGAGACAAAGATCTGAATATAAAGACGCATGAAAGTACAGCGCGTGATGTCACGCGGCCTCGGGAACATACGAAAACGTTTGCGGTTCCCAATAAAGTTGTAATCATGAATAGCGACTTCAAGCCAACATTACTGCCGAGCCAAAAATGAATCACTTAATAGGATGGTTCGGCAGCATATCAGAAGAAAACGGCTCGGCGAAATAACAATCTAAGCAATGCAGCAAGATAGCGGGCCAAACCAGCTCGGTCAAACGAATGATAAGTTGGCTCGGCAGCATGACAAAGGCGTCAGTTCGGCAGAATGAAAACAAATATATCACAGGCCAAAGTGGCTCGGCAACGCAATTGAAGTCAAATAAGCAGCACGTCAAGGGGTTGGTTCGGCGATAAGATACTCCAGTGTTGGCTCGGGAATAAAACACCTCGGTAACACTATCAGTTTGGCTCGGCATGTGTCAATGCCCGGATGACAACTTCACCACAAATCTGGCTCGGTAGCCCAAAGATGGTTGATCTCGATCTTGACTTCCCACCTCGTCACTATTATTAATAATACTACCGAGCTGGGGGGCTAACTGTTGGGGTCAGTTTTCACCTCGTCGAGATCAACTGCTGATAAGACTAAGTATGGAGAAAAGGCTAGCCAAGCAAGCACAAACTCTTGGCTCGGCGGCAGAAGCAAGCAATAACGAGCCAATGTTTGGCTAGGTGACGAGCCAACATCTTGGCTAGGTAGCAGGGAGAAATGGTGACGAGCCAATATTTGGCTAGGCAGGAAAAAGCAGTGACAAGCCAAACTTGGCTCGGCAGCACGAAGAAACGATGACGAGCCAACATCTTGGCTAGGCAGCAAGGAGAAAGGAGTGACGAGCCAACATCTTGGCTAGGCAGCAAGGAGAAAGGAGTGACGAGACAACATCTTGGCCAGGCAGCAAGGAGAAAGGAGTGACGAGCCAAAATCTTGGCTAGACAGTAGAAGGAGCAGGAGACGAGCCAAACTTGGCTCGGCAGCACGAAGAAACGATGACGAGCCAACATCTTGGCTCGGCGGCATGAAAAAACGATGACGAGCCAACATGTTGGCGAACCAACAAACGGTGATGAGCCAACAGACGTTGACGAGCCAACGTGTTGGCAAACCAAAGAACGGTGACGAACCAACATGTTGGCGAGCCAACAGACGTTGACGAGCCAACATGTTGGCAAACAAACTACCTGGCTCGGAATGGGGAGAAGCAGGCGAGAAAAGCGACGAGCCAACTCATCGATGACCCAACGAAGCAACGAGCCCAATATTTTATTAGGCCGAGGCAACGAGCCATAAGAGATTGGCGGGCCAAGATGACGAGCCTAAGAAATAAGCCCACGTCCGAGCCAGAGAAAGGAAGTTTTCCAAATACCTTTAGGAAGCAGGCCTAGCCGACTTATTCTTGTATAAATAAGACATGTACCCCTTTGAGGAAGGGATCCGAAAATTGACCTAGCTAAACACTTATTACTTTACAAACAGCTTTCAAAACAGCTTGAATAAAATCTCCATCTTTGGATCTCAGCTTGTTGGTTTCTTTACATAGAAGTTTGTCGAATCCCTAAATCTCTTTACAAGTTTTTGATTATGCGAGTTTCGACTCCCACAATTACCAAGAAAGCCCGTAAAAAGACAAAGGTACATGCGAAGGTGAAGAGCCAAGGAATCAAGGGATATTCTCATATATTTTGGTACCTCAGAGATGTGTTGGAGACACGATTGAGTACAAGGTGAAGTGCAAATGAATTTCGAAGCCTTTTTCCAAGGTTAGAGTTATTCTCACTCCAGAGTTTCAAGAGAAAGGTGCAGAAGCTGTGAAGCAAATGTTGAGCAAGGTTCTAGAATTTAGATGACTGATCGGGGAACTTGTTTTGGAGCAAGTTCCCATGCTCATATTCCTGACTGCTACATGAGACTGAAGTAAAGCTAATGACTATAAATAAGCGCTTGGTGGGAGGCAACCCACCGGTAAGTTTTTCTCTTCTTTTATTTTTATTTTTTTGAGTTTGTTTTGCCTTTATCTTGATTTATTTTCATACCGAGACGGTGTGAAGTAAGTCTGGGGAGGATATTCATCGTTTACTAACGCTATTTTCTTTTTATTTTTTTTTCCCTTTGAGTCAGTCTAAGATGTTTTATTGAGTTAAAACTTTGTTGGGAATAATGACATTTCTCTTGGTTTATTGTCTGACTATTTCATCTGAGTAACCATTGTTGCAGAATCAGTTCAGATCCGACTAATGAAAAATCCAAAGGCTGACCAGTTAACTAGAGGCGTCCACATTTCTCGTAGAATCCACTAAACCGAGCTAATTTCTAAGCTCCTCCTTTTATCTCATCGATGTGACTAATATTCATAGAGCTTGACTCCTCGTTCATACCTGACAAATGCATCATGTGTGAAAAATAATGATACTCCTCTCCCTTATTCTAAGTTGAATAAAAGCAGAAATGATGAAATAATTTTCTTTTGAGTAAAGGGTTAGGAAATTTTTCAGCGATCCCATTATTTTACTTCGAAAGGAATGATCACACAAAGGTTGGAAGCGAGGCTAGGAAAATTGTCCGTGATACCATTATTCGCTTACACCTTTGAGAAAAAAAAAAAAAGATGAGAACAAAATAAGTTTGGGGGGGGGGGGAGAAAGAGTACAAGGGATTATATGGTTGGTTTGTCATGATATTGTACGGGAATGAGTCTAAAAAGTTTTTGGCATTGAGATCATCGATGAGACCCAGCGATGAAAGGTTTATGGCAATATTGCGAATTGTGGGTTGAATCTGGAAAGCTGCGAATGTCTGCGCAGAAGTTCATGGTGGTTCGATTGGATTTGGTTTTGCAGTATGGGTCATGAGATGAATGGTCATTACAATGCTCTAAAGAGAAGGTGAGTTCCCGTGATTTTCGAACCTCGACTTTATTCTTAGTGTTTGCTTGAGGACAAGCAAAATGCTAAATCTGGGGGAGTTGATGCATCATGGTTTTTACGGTTTTTGATACGGCTTTTATTATTATATCTAATAATTTTTATGCGGTTTTATGCCTTAAGTGGTAGTTTTATTATGTTTGTAGTGTTTAGAGTCTTTTACGGGTTAATTGGATAAGATGTCAAGAAATCGTTGAAAGCCTTAACTTTATTGGATTGAGCTGAAATTTGGACACAAGGTAGCCACTTGAGTTATCTTTCATTTGGAGGTGGTTTGAAAGGTATTCCGATAAACGGTTAGAAAGTTATGACATTTTCTATGAAGATTGGTCTGTCTAGCGAACAGTCAATCCGAGAGCACTAGACCGACCGGTACAGAATTGGCACCGACCGGTGCAGTCCCTGCGGCAATTATCAGCAATTTGGGCAGTTTTCAGCAGATTTCTTTTTTTGGCCCCGTTTTTTCCAAGATGACCTAATGACCGACCTTACACCTATAAATACACGTTTTTAGCCACTTTAGAGGCACACGCTTTTATTTTCTATATACACTTTCTATTCTATTAAGACTTTTGGGTTTTTGCAAGTTGTAAGCTCTGGGGAGACGAAACTCTGACTCTACATCTCTTGAGAAGATTTCTGAACCCTTTTGGATTTCTAATTATATTATCATGAGTTTTTATTCATCTCCTTGTTGTTTCTCTGCATCCATGTCTGAGTAGTTTCATAGTTAGGTTTAGGGTTTCAAGAGAATTTAAGAATCAT
Organism: Pseudoturritis turrita; assembly: GCA_900406555.1. NCBI lineage: Eukaryota > Viridiplantae > Streptophyta > Magnoliopsida > Brassicales > Brassicaceae > Pseudoturritis > Pseudoturritis turrita. The sequence continues at coordinate 325,947 of OVBL01000426.1, forward strand.
TAAATCAGATATAGATAGGGATTATTCATCTTGTCTTCACCTATCGTTGTTCTTATTGCTTAGACTAAATTGATCACTTAGTCTCTGATTTAGGGTTTTATCTATTCATCAAAAGTGCTATAGACTGCCTGATAGAACATAGGTGAGCGAATTATCCTTAGCCAACGAAAGTTGATGCTAAGGCAATTCGTGAACATATCAAACCTGCTCGTTAATGCTTGTTTAGAATTTTAAGATCAAACGACAGTTTAGATTGTTAGGTTGCTAGATTAAGTGATTGATACCACTATAGTGGATTGGTTATATATTCATTTCTGAGTTCAAGACTACGCTTATTGTTCCCTGAATAATTGTCTGGTTCATGATCTCTGAATTTCTGCGAATTGCCCTTGACCTAACGTGATAGACTCCTCGTAAGGATCTGTGCCCCAAAATACCCTTCGTGTGGTTGTGACTCGAACGGATGATGATCGGTTCAAAGGATGCGGAAATGATGCGGAAGATGAACGGACTTTGAAGATGAACGAATGAGTGATGGATCGATTTGTACTTCCAAGAGAGATGTAAATCTCTTAGACTACGAGGCTGGATCCTATCTTAGATATACGCACTAAGACAAGAACAAGTTGAGAAATGAATCTCGTTTTTGATCAAACAATTTAGAGAGATTTTTAAAAAAAAAGTTTGATGATTTTTATTGAAGAGAAAGAGGGTTTATGTAGGACCTTGGCCACGTCCAAGGTCATTATCACACATGGAAAATGACAAACATTAAAGACATTTGACCAAGAAGTTTGAAAGACAAAAACGAAAATAAAGGGATAAAAATGGAGAAGGCTCGCTTGGTGAGAATCGAACCCAAGACCTCCGAGTCTTCTAGCGTTGCCGATGATGAGGATTATGATTAAGTGTGTGAACCTCGCCTCATTAAAAACCTTGCCGGAAAACCCATTGGGACAAAACCGAGCGAAGGGAAAAAGAGTGCGCATCACACACCTCTCATCACCGACCCTTAAGCCACTTGAATCACGACCAATGTGATCGGACAAGTGCTTGGCTCAAGGTCGCTCTTAATATGGTGAAGTAGAGAGTTGATGGATTGGTTAAGTTGTCTCGTCCTCGACCTTGTCATTGGCCCAATCGGAATGTTCAAAGACGTAGCCTCGAAAAGATCCTCCGTGGCTACGAGCTGCTCCTCGGCTACGAGCTTGTCCTTAGTCCTTTGTCCTACGTCTTCTTGTCCCGAACCTCCATGCTCTGAGTTTGCCATGATCTCATCATCCTCTCCCACTTGAAAAGGATTTGACCTCAAATCCGCTTCATCTGCACAAAAAGGAATAAGATCAGAAACATTGAAGCTTTCGCTAACCTTATACTTACCTTGGAGATCGAGTTGGTAGGCGTTGTTGTTGATCCGTTTGAGAACTTTGAATGGCCCGTCAATTCGCGGCATCAACTTAGACTTTTTTTCCTCTGGAAAACGCTCCTTTCTAAGGTGGACCCAAACTTGGTCTCCTTCGTCAAAGACAACTTTTTTTCGGCCCTTGTTTGCATACTTCTCGTAAAGTTTCGTCCGGGCCTCTATGTTTTCTCTAGCCTTCTTGTGGACCTGTTTAACCAAATCGGCTTTCTTTTTGCCGTCTAGACTTATTCTTTCACACAAAGGCAAAGGCATTAGATCCAAAGGCGAAATAGGATTAAAACCGTAAACAATTTCAAAAGGAGAGAACTTAGTAGCGGAATGCATCGAATGATTATATGCAAATTCTACATGCGGCAAGCAATCCTCCCAAGTTCTAAGATTCTTTTTAATCAAGACTCTTAATAATGTAGGCAATGTTCGATTAACAACTTCAGTTTGACCATCGGTTTGCGGATGACAGGTAGTAGAGAAAAGCAACTTAGTTCCTAGTTTTGACCACAAAGTTTTCCAAAAATAACTTAGGAATTTAGTGTCTCTATCCGAAACTATGGTCCTAGGCATGCCATGCAAACGAACGATTTCCTTAAAGAACAAATCGGCTATATGAGATGCATCATCAGTTTTATGACATGGAATGAAATGTGCCATCTTAGAGAATCTATCAACAACCACAAACACTGAATCTCTACCATTTCTAGTCCTAGGCAATCCTATAACAAAGTCCATAGAAATGTCAGTCCACGGATGCAAAGGAATGGGTAAAGGAGTATACAAACCGTTCGGTTGGACCTTAAACTTAGCCTTTTTACAAGTAGCACATCGTTCGCAAAGTCTCTCAACATCTCTTTTCATATGTGGCCAATGAAAGTGATCTTGCATCACCTTAAGGGTTTTAGCCACGCCAAAGTGTCCCATCAAGCCTCCTCCGTGAGCTTCCCTTAGAAACAAACTTCTCAAAGAAGAGTGAGGTACACAAAGTCTATTTTCATAAAACAAATAACCATCAAAGCGATAGTATTTTCCGAAGGCAAATTTCTCACAAGATTGAAATATCTTACCAAAATCGGAGTCGTTGGCATAAAGATCTTTGATTTGTTCAAATCCTAACAATCTTGCATCTAAAGAGTTAAGTAAGACATACCTTCGAGATAATGCGTCGGCTACAACATTATCTTTACCTTTTTTGTACTTGATCACGTATGGAAAGGTTTCGATGAACTCGACCCATCGGGCATGACGCTTGTTGAGCTTTTGTTGGCCTTTGAGATGTTTTAATGACTCATGATTGGTGTGGATCACGAACTCCTTAGGCCATAGATAATGTTGCCAAGTTTGCAAAGCTCTCACCAAGGCGTATAACTCTTTGTCGTATGTCGGGTAGTTAAGTGAAGCTCCACCTAGTTTCTCGCTAAAGAAAGCAATTGGCTTGTGATCCTGCATCAAAACAGCACCAATACCTAGGCCAGAGGCATCACACTCAATCTCAAAAGCTTTCATAAAATCAGGAAGTATTAAAACGGGAGAGTTAGTGAGCTTCTCTTTCAAGGCTTGGAATGCCTCTTCTTGTGCGGCTTCCCATTTGAAACCAACGTCATTTTTGATTACTTCCGTAAGCGGGGCAGCAAAGGTGCTAAAGTCCTTGACAAACCGTCGGTAAAAACTCGCTAGACCGTGAAAGCTCCTAACTTCACTTACGTTCTTCGGACTTGGCCAATCTCGAATCGCTTTGACCTTCTCCTCGTCAACCTTAATGCCATCTGTGCTTACAACAAAGCCTAGAAAAACAAGATTATCCGTGCAAAATGTGCATTTCTTACGGTTGGCATAAAGCTTTTCCTTCCTAAGCAAGTCTAGAACCGTTTTAAGATGCATGACATGATCATCTAGATTCTTAGAGTAAATCAAAATGTCATCAAAATAAACCACAACGAATACTCCTATATGCTTCCTAAGAATATGATTCATTAACCTCATGAAAGTACTAGGTGCATTCGTTAATCCAAACGGCATGACTAACCATTCATATAAACCTTGTTTCGTTTTAAATACCGTTTTCCATTCATCACCTTCCTTCATCCGGATTTGGTGATAACCACTCTTAAGATCTATCTTAGAGAATATGATAGAACCATGCAACTCATCAAGCATATCATCAAGTCTAGGGATAGGATGGCGATACTTAACCGTAATGTTGTTGATGGCACGGTAATCAACGCACATGCGCCAACTTCCATCCTTTTTCGGCACAAGTAACACCAGAATAGCACATGGACTCATGCTCTCACGGATGTGTCCCTTGTCCATAAGCTCGTTCACTTGCTTCTCAAGTTCCTTTGTTTCCACCGGATTGGTTCGATAGGCTGGCCGATTAGGAAGAGCGGCCCCGGGCACAAAATCAATTTGGTGCTCGATCCCTCGGATTGGTGGCAAACCTATAAGGCTGTTTTCTGGAAAAACATCTTGATAATCCTGTAAAAGAGACTTGATAATACTTGGCAGCGCCAGTTCGGGGTTAGTTGAACAAGTAAGTGTTTCTTCAAAAACAAATAGTAAACTGTTTGAAGAACTTCCATTTTTCTTGGAAACGGTTGGATCGGTTGATTTGGTGGAGTTCTTTTTCATACTCAGCTGATCTAGGTACACTTCATGCGGAGTCATAGGAGCTAAGATAGTTTTTCGGCCCAAATGCTCAAAAGTATGGCGGTTAGTGAACCCGTGATGGACTACCTTTCGGTCTGATTGCCAAGGTCGACCAAGTAGAAGGTGACTCGCACTCATTGGTAGGACATCACACAAAACCTCATCCTCGTACTTGCCGATCGAAAATGGGACCTTAACTTGCTCGTTGACGGTCATTTCACCGGAATCGTTGAGCCATTGAAGCGAATACGGCTTCGGATGCTTAAGTGTTTCCAAACCGATCTTCTCCACCATGGTCCTACTAGCCACGTTAGTACAGCTCCCACCATCTATGATCAAGCTACAAACCTTGCCTTTAACCAAGCATCGCGAATGAAAAAGGTTCTCTCGTTGCGCTTGTTCCTCGGTTACGGTCAAGACACTTAACGATCGTCTTGCTACGAGTAACTCCCCTTGAGCCGCGGTCTCTATACCCTCATCGGCTGAAGTATCACCTACTGATTTCTCCTCTTCGGACTCAACCTCTCCATTATCCCTAAGGATCATAACCCGTTTGTTTGAACACTCGCTAGCATAGTGCCCAAGTCCTTGGCACTTGTAACATCGGATATCTTTAGCCCTCAATACTTCCTTGGCCTTTCTTTTGAAGTCGTGTTCCACCGGTTTCGACTTGGTAAAGGGTTTTGAATCCTTTTGGAAAACAGTCTTCTCTTCTTTGTGATAACTAGATCGGCCCGAATTAAACCCGGTATTGCCTGAACCGTAACTTGTCTTAAAGCTTCTCCTCTTTATTTGTGTCTCAAACATCACGGCTTTGTGAAGCATCTCCTCAAGCTCCACATAATGTTGCGTTTCCAATCGGTCTTGGATGTCGCGGTTGAGACCTCCCATAAACCGAGACATAATAGCTTCACCCTCTTCACGGACATCGGCTCTCAACATCAAGGTTTCCATTTCTTTGAAGTATTCTTCTACGGATCTACTGCCTTGAACCAAGTCTCGTAACCGTTGGTGTAGCTCTCGTTGGTAGTGGCTCGGCACAAATCTCCTTCGCATGATGGCTTTCATTTGGTTCCAAGTCTCGATGGGATAATCACCGACACGTCTCCTAGTGGTCACAAGTTGATCCCACCAACTCAAAGCGTAATCATAAAATTCAGTTGCGGCGATTCTAACTTTGGTGTCCTCGGTGCATTCTCGGCATATGAACACTAGCTCGATCTTTGTCTCCCAATCCAAGTATGCTTCCGGATTATTGGTTCCATGGAATGGAGGGATATTGATTTTCAACCCACCAAAAGCATCTCGCGGTGGCGGTCTCTCTCGCGTTTGCCTTCGCCTCCTTTGGCTACTGTTAGAAGCATGACTAGAGTAGTAATGTACTGCTGCTGCACCATCAATCCGTTGTTCCCTTGGTGCCCTTTCTTGTGGCTGATTTAGAACAGGACCCGGAGCAACCCGGTTCAATTGCAATGCCCCAAGCTTCTCTTCGATGATTCTAGCCACGGTTGCTTCAATTGATTCCAACATCTTCTTCTTGCCCACTTTTGAATTGGATGACTCTGCTACGGAGCTCGACATGGTACCTGAAAAAAAGAAAAGGATCTAACAAGTAAGAAGTCCTTTTGAAAGTTGAAACTAGTTAAACACAAGAAGATGAACAGTTTTGACACGAATGGATGAACAGTCACGAAAAATTATCAAATCGGATCAAACAATTCCAGAAACACTTTAAAAAAATACTAGACTCAATCTAGGTTCAGATTCAAGTGAAATCACAATTTTACGATGAGCCAATTATTTATGATAAAGTTTGCAAAATCACAGAAAATGAAGAAATACGATAAAAATCCAGAAAATGAAGAACACGAGATTTTTAGCAAGGAACAACACAACCTTTACACGAAGTGGCTCTGATACCACTTGATAGACTCCTCGTAAGGATCTATGCCCCAAAATACCCTTCGTGTGGTTGTGACTCGAACGGATGATGATCGGTTCAAAGGATGCGGAAATGATGCGGAAGATGAACGGACTTTGAAGATGAACGAATGAGTGATGGATCGATTTGTACTTCCAAGAGAGATGTAAATCTCTTAGACTACGAGGCTGGATCCTATCTTAGATATACGCACTAAGACAAGAACAAGTTGAGAAATGAATATCGTTTTTGATCAAACAATTTAGACAGGTTTTTAAAAGAAAAGTTTGATGATTTTTATTGAAGAGAAAGAGGGTTTATGTAGGACCTTGGCCACGTCCAAGGTCATTATCACACATGGAAAATGACAAACATTAAAGACATTTGACCAAGAAGTTTGAAAGACAAAAACGAAAATAAAGGGATAAAAATGGAGAAGGCTCGCTTGGTGAGAATCGAACCCAAGACCTCCGAGTCTTCTAGCGTTGCCGATGATGAGGATTATGATTAAGTGTGTGAACCTCGCCTCATTAAAAACCTTGCCGGAAAACCCATTGGGACAAAACCGAGCGAAGGGAAAAAGAGTGCGCATCACACACCTCTCATCACCGACCCTTAAGCCACTTGAATCACGACCAATGTGATCGGACAAGTGCTTGGCTCAAGGTCGCTCTTAATATGGTGAAGTAGAGAGTTGATGGATTGGTTAAGTTGTCTCGTCCTCGACTTTGTCATTGGCCAACCGGAATGTTCAAAGACATAGCCTCGAAAAGATCCTCCGCGGCTACGAGCTGCTCCTCGGCTACGAGCTTGTCCTTAGTCCTTTGTCCTACGTCTTCTTGTCCCGAACCTCCATGCTCTGAGCTTGCCATGATCTCATCATAACGCTTGTTTTCAATTGATTTTCACACCGTTTTTAATTGCTATTTACGTTTCAGATTGCTACCAACATCCATATTGCCATCTTAGCTTAGTTCCATTCATATTCTTGGTTCTCGTGGATTCGATTCCTAAATACTACTTCGTTTGCTGTGCACTTATAATGATATTTTAAGATTAAAATTCTGTGTATCATGAACAGAAGAAAGATGTTACTTCTAACGTAGGGTCAAAACATATGTTTAATGAATTTTAAAGTTTTTTTACATTATTCTTGTTGTAAAATGAGACTGAGCGCAAAAAGAAAAAAAGATGTAAAATGAGATTTGAAAGATTAGTTTTTTTTTCTGCCATGTGAATTTTCATCTGCTTATGGAATTGATAGAAGAGCGGGAATACAACATCTCGACTAAAATTAAACACTAAATAAGAATAAAAATATAAAGAGTGATTACACCATGGTAATCAACGTGTCTACGGAAATTTTTTCTCTCGTCTATAAAGACTATCCTTCAACTAGTCTTATGTGTCCACTTCCAAAACTAAGAAAATTATGAATTTCACCTAATAGATTGCAACATTAATCTGATCTCCGTTTTAAGAACTTTTCTAAACATAATTAATATTTGAAAGAAATGTAAGAATTTCGTCCAAGAAATTATGAAATAAAGACTGATATTCACAATTCAAACATCAAAACGGTTTGTAACGTGATTTTGATGCAGTATAAGTGATTTCTAGAAACTCTCCAAAAAAATTTCAACCGTCTCTAAATACGAATTCAAACCAAAATCCAAGAAATCTGTTGGAAGATTTTTAATCTATATATCAAAAGTCAGCAGAAAATGATGATTTCTCCTGTAATAAAGCTCTACAAAATAATCTAAAGACTCTTTGACGAGAGAATTAAAGTTAGAAAATGAATTTTATGATACATATATAAACTCCTTTAAAATTTTCTCTTCTAAAACACGCCAACACACCAAACACCAAAAATTAGATCTACACATCTATGTCGCATCACTGACCACGAAACAATCACCGGATTGACCTTAAAAACATAAATCTGAAGTTTTTTTCTCTCCCATTTTCGAAAACCAAGCCACCTTCATTTTTTTTTGGAAAATTTTGCCAAATAACAAAAAAAAAAAACCAAAACTTAAAATCTAATCAAATTCACCTTACATGTCAATATCTAAACTCCTCATTTTAGGGTGTTTGGCTAGATTTTTAATTTTTATTTTTTTTAGTTAGTGAGCAAATTAACCTTTTTTTCTTTTACTTTTATAAAAGATTAGTTATTTCTAAATCTTTTAAAAATATTTTAACCTATTTGTCAGTAAATAATGGTTTTCGAGATAAGGACAAAATTGTCACACAAAAAAATATCTGCTACACTCACCCAAAAAAAATCTCTATTTTGCAGTGTGTCAAATTAGCAATCTCAGATCCAAAACATGTTACATTATGAAAAAAACCTAAGCAAGACTAAGAATTTGGGATCCTTTAAAACAATAAATTCAACAAAAACGTTGTTGTCGGTTTGCACCGTTAACCAAGACAACAAGCAAGCGAATTCTCAACCTTCTTTCTTCAACCTTTGGATTTTTCTGAAATCCCTCAAAGATACCTCCTTTAATTTCTGTAAGAAACCCATTTGATGAAGCTTCTCGCATCCGGAATTTGAAAGGTATATATAACCTGAAACTCGTTTTTTTTTTCGCTTTTCCGATGAATCGGGTGATTCTGGGTCTTGTCTAGTTGTTGTTTGATTTCAATTTGACAGAAGATTGCTCGAAAGTTGTATGTAATAACCCTTTTATGTTTCAGTTTTTTGCTTCGGTTGCTCGAAACTTGATTTGCTATGTTTTAATCTATGCAACTTCATGACTCTTTTCTATGTGGTTTTAGCTTTTGGTTTTAACAAAATCACTCTATAAACTTTGGCTAGTCTCTGTGATTTTTCTTCATATTCTCTCATCTTTGTTATGAAGTTGGAGGAGTGGCTAATTCGTTTGAAACGACATGCGTTTTGGTTGTTTCATTACAGGGTTTTTGTGTTATGGAGATAATCTCACAGAACTTCCTGCCTCAGTGCTCTGTGGTGACTTGGTCGAGTAAATTAGACAAGAAAAGATTGGTCACGCGTCGATCAAATACCTTATTAACTGGTGTCAGGAGATCCAGACTTGTGATTCGAAATGGAACTTCTGATGGTTATGTGGTTGGTGAGAATGAAGATTTGGGTAGTATAGCCAGAAGAGGAGAATCAAAGTCAAAAGTTTTGATTCCTGGTTTGCCAGATGAATCAAATGGTGAGGCTGGTGCTCAAATCAGTCGTTCTCGTTGCGAGTGGAAGCCGAAGCTCACAGTACATTACGAGAAATCGGGTTGTGGTAACCTCGAGGCTCCTGCGGTGTTGTTCCTTCCTGGCTTTGGTGTTGGTTCATTTCACTATGAGAAGCAGCTTACGGATTTGGGAAGGGATTATCGAGTATGGGCTATTGATTTTGTTGGGCAGGGTTTATCTCTCCCAACCGAAGATCCTACTACCATATCTGAAGAAACCGGTGCCTTGGAAAATAATGAACCGTTTTGGGGATTTGGTGATAAAGCTGAACCATGGGCTAACGAACTCGTATACTCGCTGGATCTCTGGAGGGATCAAGTTCAGTATATTGTAGAAGAGGTAAACAATATCTGTGAAAACTTTACTTTGCTGTTCAGTTGTTGTTGTGTTACTCTTTAAGCTCTTGATTAACTTTTTGTCACAAGTTCAAAATGTCGTCTCGGAAAGTATAGAAGAAGAGGATGGTGCAGTGTTTTAGCTCTTTCGTTTTCGATTGTTGCTACGAGTCATATATACTCATGGATTTCAATAGGTGCCAGCTCAGTACCTGGAAATGTGGGTATTGGGTCTTTGGGGATTGGTTTGGGCACGGCAGAGTAAAGGATGCTTTAGAATTCGTCGCTTTTCTTTGGTTTTGTGTTCTAGTTTCAGTGAGAAATAAAGGAAATCACGATCTGAATTTAGCGCATACCCACCTGAAATAAGTTGTTGAGTCGGTAAGAGTATGTTGTATTTGTTTTACAGGTTATCGGTGAGCCCGTGTACATTGCAGGGAACTCACTTGGAGGGTATGTAGCGCTCTACTTTGCAGCAACCTATCCTCATCTCGTGAAGGGTGTTACATTGCTCAATGCAACACCTTTCTGGGGTTTCTTCCCTAATCCAGTAAGATCCCCAGTGCTAGCACGTCTCTTTCCATGGTCTGGAACATTCCCTCTACCGGCAAGAGTGAAAAAACTCACAGAATTGGTGTGAGTAAGACTTTATTAACATATCTTTTCATCTGCAAAGTGTCATTTTTCCAGCTTGAAGACCATACCAGTCTAATATCTTTTATTTTGTTATACTTCCCCATGGAATTACAGGTGGCAGAAGATAAGTGATCCTGAAAGCATAGCTGAGATACTTAAACAGGTCTACAAGGATCATTCTACCAATGTGGATAAAGTATTCTCACGTATTGTGGAGATCACGCAGCATCCGGCTGCTGCAGCGTCATTTGCTTCAATCATGTTTGCTCCTGGTGGACAGCTATCTTTCTCCGAAGCTTTATCTAGGTATAAGACAGTAATGGTTCTCTTGTTCTATATGTTTTTCCCTTTGCGTGATTGGTCTTGACGCTTATCGAGGAATGCTATTTGATGGTCCATGTTAGGTGTAAGAAAAACGATGTTCAAATATGTCTCATGTATGGAAGAGAAGATCCATGGGTGACACCGATATGGGGAAAGAAGATAAAGAGGGAAATGCCTAACGCTCCGTACTACGAGATCAGCCCAGCGGGTCACTGCCCACACGATGAAGTCCCTGAGGTACAATGAACACCTCAAAAATTTCTCCAAACTCTGCAATTAGCTTTCGACCTGAACCCTTTTGCGTATGGAAACGAGTAGGTTGTGAACTATCTGATCCGCGGCTGGATCAAGCACGTGGAGTCTGATGGTTTTGAAGCGCTTCCGCTTTTGGACGATGCTGAAGAAGACTGGGAGAAGTCCAGCATTGCTCGGGAAATCGAGTTTCCGAGAGATGGTTGGAAAAAAGCAGTGAATCTGTGGTTGTACGGGAGAAAATATTCGTTCTGGAGTGGAGTTGGAGAAGCCTTCAGATCCACTTTCATAAGGGCGTTTAGGGGGAAATCCACATAGAAGAAGCATTTGCAACAGTCGTCGTTCGATGTAGATAGTTGTAATCTTATGATGCAATGCGATGCTATAACGTTGTATGATAGAATCAAGTTTCAAAATGTTCAAAAAGATTAAACGTTAAAAAAAAAAAAAAAAAAAAAATTCAAACTATGTGTATATGTGTATGTAGATTATCTACCTTCTTTTATAAATGACACTTAAGTCACCCAAATCCAAGAAACTCTCATCTTGCGGTGTTGGATTGTGTTGTATACAATCCAAGGTTTTACTAATTGTTGCTATGATTTATGCCAATAAGTACAATTTTTTTTTGTTTGGGTCAAAGTATTCATTAAACCATTTTCTCAACTTTTTTAAAAGGTGGAATCGAATTCTATTGAAAAAAACTTTTAACCACTTCACTAAATACACGTTCTCAATTGTCATCATCAATCAACTACAATTTAAAAGGAAAAAATAAAAGACATTGGCAAGCAATAAATAACAACTTTAGTAACAAAAGGAAACGTGGGTCCCAGTGAAACTGGCAAAGCCTCCAAATGTGGCAAAAAGGTGTCATGCAAATACCCCTAAATTGAAAAAGAGAGAGCACGCAAAACAGTGCCCATGCAACACACAACACATTACAATCTTTTTCTTTTTCTTTTCTAGAAACAAATTATATCTTCCATCCAAATTTAGCAATCTTTTGGTCTTCCCATTAATAGATTCCCAAAAAGGAGAGTTTCAAAAGTCCCAATTTTTTACGAGTTGAAGAAGAGCGGAAGAGAGATTGAAAATTTGGGGGAAAAAAACAGAGAAGATATGGGTCGTGGCAAAATCGAGATAAAGAGGATCGAGAATGCGAATAGCAGACAAGTTACCTTCTCGAAGAGACGTGCTGGGTTGCTTAAGAAAGCTCGCGAGCTCTCTGTTCTCTGTGACGCTGAGGTTGCCGTCATCGTCTTCTCCAAATCTGGCAAGCTCTTCGAGTTCTCCAGTACTGGGTATTACAATCTTATCTCTTAATTCGATTTTGCATGTCTAGATTTGATGGGTACTCAATTTTGATTCTTTGCATGTTTGGTCGGATCATTTCTAACTTGAGTTTTGTCTGATTGTAATTTCTCATTTGGGTTTTTTAGCATGAAGAAAACACTTTCGAGATACGGCAATTACAAGAGTTCTTCTTCAGATGTTTCTCTGATTGATTGTAAAGCAGAGGTGAGATTAGATTCATCATGTGTTTGTTTTTGATTTGGTAGCATCAAAAATCTGATATGACCGTTTAGAACCTCCAGGAGGGTTGTTGTACAGAGGTGGATCTTTTAAAGGATGAGATTTCAAAGCTTCAAGAGAAACATTTGTATGGAATCTAATCTCATGACTTTGGCTTGTTTATTCTTTAACCCGACCACCACTTTTGTGTTTATAATTTATATGGTTTTGTCTTTTGTGTGTGTGTTCTGCAGACAACTGCAGGGTAAGGGATTGAATATTCTCAAGTTGAAAGAGCTTCAACACCTTGAGCAGCAACTAAACAACGCGTTGATATCTGTGAGAGAGCGAAAGGTAAACTTGTATAATATCACTCTTTCCCATTTCATTTTCGTCAAAATGTTTGCATTTTCCGTGATAATTCTTATGTGATTTCAGGAACAACTGTTGACTAACCAACTTGAAGAATCTAAGCTGAGGGTAATGCTTGAGTTATATGCAAAACTAGCTTTTCCTGTTTAGCTTCCAACGGCAGTATATAACGAAAAATCCACTTATGCGATCACATTGTTCTCATGTCCGCTCTATAGTGGCTATAAGATATCCTTTGAGAAGCTCATGCTCTAGCTAACTAGTTAGTGTACATTTCTTTTCTTAACCATCCAGAATATTTACTTTGCAGGAACAGCGAGCAGAGCTGGAAAACGAGACCTTACGTAGACAGGTGAATGAAAACCAACCCTTCTTATAGTTTTAGTTGAATCAACTCCGGTCACGGAATATTTTTTCTTTCTCTGACTTCTAATCATCTCTTGAAATAGGTTCAAGAACTAAGAAGCTTTCTGCCCTCGATTAACCAACACTATGTTCCATCCTACATCAAATGCTTCGCTATGGATCCCAAGAATTCTCTCCTACATCACACTTGCTTGGAAGGCATTAAGTGCAGCCTCCATAAGACCGATTCAGACACAACCTTGCAATTAGGGTATTGCTTTTTAACTCTTTTTGCTGTCATGGGTTGCAAATTGCAATATAGGAAACTCATGTTTATCTAATAAGCATTTGCCCTCGCGTCTAGTATGCATATGCCTTAAACACTATTGGAATTATAATTTTTTGTATGGAGGGCTCAAGGCTATTGTGCAACAATGGATACATAAATCCTTAACTACTTGTGTTTTCTCGAAGGTTGCCGGGAGAGGCACAGGATAGAAGGAAGAATGAAGGAGACAGAGAGAGTCCTTCAGGCGACTCGGTGACAACAAACATGACCAGAGAAACTGCACAAAGGATCACTCTAGTTTAGCAAATATTCCACCTGAAAACAAAAGCCAAATGTTCTGTGTTTAGCCATAGAGAAAAATGGGAGTGAGGTACATAATGTTTCTTTGGCAAGTATTAGATTATTTTTGAAGCAGTTTTAGAAGGATACTTGAAAAAAACAAGAGAAGATTCACTTATGTCGTCTATATTTTCTTCTAACCTCACTCTTAATTTTCCTTTTTCTTTTGATTATATTTCGGGTTTGATTGATATGTTTAATAGCGAAATAGTTGAATGATTGAATAATGAAAATAACTTAGCTGGATAACATTTTATACGGAATAATCATAAACCGCTAATAAACTAGTTTATTTTGTAGATTAATGACGTTTCATTTTTTAGTTAATAAAATATGGTTTCCAATGTATTCTTCTATTTTTAATCTTAAAAAAAAATATTCTAAAGTATATTCTCTTTTTATTTTATTATAAAATACATTTTGCTTATAAAATTTACAAATTGATCCCATTTATTTTATTCTTGTAAAAAACTTAACTAAATGAATTTTTTTTTAAATTAAATATTTATTATACAAATAAAATCCCATGGTAGATTTTATTTTAACCATTGTATTTTATATTTTATTTTATACTTCATAAATATTCATTAAGCTATAAGTAATTTAATATATTAATTTTATTTATACTTAATGAATATTCATGTTTCGTTATACTTAACGAATATTATTTAATTTATCATAATTCACTAAATTTCCTAATTCTTTTTTAATCATAAAAAAAAAAAATTCAAATGACCATTTTATAAATAAAAAAAGATTGATTCTAAAATAGAGATGAAAATAGTTTTTCTCTATATATATAGAGGAAGAAATAGCATTTCTCTATTTTAGAGATGAAAATAGAAGTGGATTGGAGAATATTTTCATCTAAAATAGAGTTTGGAGATGAAAATAAAGATGGGTTGGAGATGCCCTAATCACTAAATACTTTGAATGGTAAAAAATAACATAATCATGTTTTCAAAAGGTAAAAATGTGAAAAGATGGTATACCATTCATCATCTTATTCCTAGAATCACGAAGATTTTTACCAAGTTGAGTCAAATAATATAGTGCATTAACCAGAAGTAAAACAGAAAATTTAAATTTTTAATATGCGTGAAAAACATTAAAACGTCATTTATAATAAAATTGAGGGAGTATAATTTACTTTCGTCATGTAAGAGTAATAGCTGGGTAATTATTTAGGATACCTAAACTATCATGTTAGGTAGTTATTATTATTATTATTTTTAATTATCTAAAAGCTCTTAAAAATTACTCAAAATTACTTTCAATTACATAGAATATCCAATATATGCGAACATGAATCCGACCTTTAGCTAGTCTAGTGAGAATTCGGTTAATGATTTTAAATTTCAGAAAAAATGTTTTTTACCTGATATAGTGATATCCAAATTACTTAATCCGTTTTTTGTAATAAAAATACATTTTTATAGTAGTTTTAAATTGTCAAGTTAGTCGTATCGTGCCTATACGTTATTCCTTGCATTGATGGGCCTTGGGTCTTCTTGCAATATCTATAGATTGATTCGTAGAGTGAGAACTCCTTGAATGGTCACTTTAGATCCACACTTTAACCGTTCTTTGGGTTTTGGAGTTGGATCTCACGATTCCAAGCAAATTCTTGGATTAATCAATGATTTTGAAATTTTTGTTAAAATGTGTTATTTACACGATTTAAAAATCCTAATTAAAATATATTTTTATTCAACTAATGACTGGAGAAATACAGGTTACGATCTTTCTTTAAAAACTGAAAATTTTGAATTAAAAACACAAAAAGATAAATGTTAAGTGTATCAAATTATTTGAAAATACATATAAAATGTTGAGAAATTTACACAATATACCATATTTTTCAAATCCTTTCAATTTATATAATAAATGACAAAATCTTTTGCCCTATACCACACGGACGAAATGAAAAGACGAAACTCTCTCTCTCACAACTTATTATCCACGCGTAACAAGATTCAGTCTCTGTCACGATTTTAGTGAACAACTTATTTGTCCACGCATAACACAGATTCACAAGTTGTCCACTCGATTGTGTATTCGGACTACGTATACATTTGAACGTGGATATCTTCTTCTATTTCTTAAGTGGATTCGGTCACGTGGACGATAAATCATAGGTAGGAACAAATACAAATTTCGAAAATGTTACGATATTTTCGTCCACCAAATTTGAAAGACTCTTAATGCTTCATCAATTATTTTCATCCACCAAATTCTCAGTTATTCTCGTCCACCAATTAAATATATCACAATTGAATGCATTTAATACTAATTGTCATTTTAGTTCGTCCATGCCATCTTCTACACACCAACTCCCTGACGCAAGCGTCTGTCCCTTCTTACACAGGAGCAAATCCGTCTTTCCATCTTATGAACAGTGTTACTTGTGGTATGTATTGGAAAGGATTATTTTTTTATGGTAGATTTGAACATTTTCATAGAGTAATATGGTAGATTGAGACAAAATCCCTAAAATGTTTTTAAAACAAAACAAATTCAATAAACCATCTAGCTCATATTTCTCTGTTATTTATAATATGCCCCGAAACTATCAGCTAAAGTTGCAATAACAACCCCATATTCCTCCGTTATTAAAATTCGTCTTCCAGATTAAAACCCGAAACCATCAGACCCGAAACCCTAACCCCTCTTTATCCGCCAGAGAAGAAAATCCAGCAGCCATGGTTTGCATCAGGCGAGCGACGGTGGATGATCTGCTGGCGATGCAAGCCTGCAATCTCATGTGTCTTCCTGAGAACTACCAGATGAAGTATTACCTCTACCATATCCTCTCGTGGCCGCAGCTTCTTTACGTGGCCGAGGACTACAATGGTCGCATCGTTGGCTATGTGCTAGCCAAGATGGAGGAAGAGAGCAACGAGTGCCATGGTCATATCACTTCTCTCGCCGTTCTTCGTACTCATCGGAAGCTCGGCCTCGCCACTAAGCTTATGACCGCCGCTCAAGCAGCCATGGAACAGGTTACTTAATCTTAACATTCGTTTTTCCTTGTTTTCTTCGATCGAAGCCAGTATATAGATTGTGTTAAGTCGTCTTGTAGAATTTGGATGAAAGTTTTGTTCTTTTAAACGAATTTGTGTGGTTTGAGTTATGTTGAAGATGGAAACCTGAATCACTGAAAGTATATAACTTTTTATATCAATTTTTGGGATCTTGCTTCTGCTAATGAATTTTGGTTCTTAATGAAGATGAAGTAATTGTGGTAGTTGCTTTTTTCACTTCTTGCATTGTGTTATTGGAATTTGAAGAAACTCAAAGCTCTTCTGGAGACTGTATAAATAATTCACCTTTTTAAGCTTTGTCTCCGATTGTGTTATGCTCTTTGGATTTGACGATTAATTTCTGATTTTACCTGTGAAACTAAAAACAGCAGACCCGAGGTTGATAGTTGTTTTTGCTCTCGAATTTGAACTGTTTAAATCATTCTCATAGGGTTTTGTGGCAGGTTTACGAGGCAGAGTATGTTTCGCTGCATGTTAGGAGAAGTAACCGAGCAGCATTCAATCTGTACACGGAGACATTAGGCTACAAGATTCACGATGTGGAAGCTAAGTATTACGCGGATGGAGAGGACGCCTATGATATGCGGAAGCATCTCAAGGGGAAACAAAACCATCACCACGGCCACGGTCATCATCATCACCATGGAGGTGGATGTTGTTCAGGTGATGCAAAAGCTGTAGAAACAGCTCAAGTGGAACATGCAGCTAGTTCGAAGTGAGACTCAAAAGCAGGATGACCAAAACAGGTAATTATGAGTATGTTAGGGTGGGATTGCTTGCTCGCTCTAGTACTGCTCACTATTTTCTATTCATATGATTTCGAGTGACAAATACATTTGATAGCCACTCTGTGTTTCTCCCATGTCTTCCTTTGGTTGTACTTGATATCTAGCCCTTCTTTTTTTATGTATCATGTTTCGGAAATCTTCAAGGTTTCTTTAAGCTTTACAACTTCAGATGGAAATCTTCTATTTGCAAGATAGCAGATCTCTATGGCAATATAGTACATTTAATTACAAAAAAAAATCTCGACTTCTACAGTTTGTTCCCCTTTCAACTTCAAGAACCCTGCAAAGTTCTTATGTTCTTCGTATTTGAATATCTTGAAGCACTAGTTTGTGCAGTGTCAAAGCTTTCCTGCAGCCATCTCATCTGGGAATTGAGACCAGCATCACGCAGAGCATTCAAAGCTGATGTATAGAGCCTCGCATCAAGCTTGGTTCCTTCAATTTTCATGTCCTGCAACAGCCTCATTAGCTCATCAATCCTGCTGGTTTTGGAGAATACACCAACCATGATTCCTGCCATGGCCCTATCGATCTTTCCTCTGTTCATCCTAAACTCCTGGTAAAGCTCCACACATCTATCCAACTCTTTTGCTCTATTATATGCACTGATCATGCTTGTGTAACTCACCTTGTCCGGCAACACCTTCATCCTCTTAATCTCTTTCCATATCTTTTCAACCCGCCTTAAGTCCATTGCTCGTCCATGCATATCAATCAAGGAATTGTAAATCCAAATGTTGGGTCTACATCCTCTTTGTTTCATCTTAGCCATGAGTTTCACCGCATCGCTTAGCCTCCTTGTTTTCCCATACATATCCATAATGTTTGAGTACGCGACAACGCATTTGTCAAATCCCTTCTTCACCATCTCTTCAAACAACGTTTCAGCCTTGTCGTACTCCTCTAGCCGACAGTATGCATTGATGATTATTGCATAAGTCACTTGCCCAGCCTCACATTCTTGCTTCATAAGCCATTCATAAACCCTAACTGCTTCCGCAAAACCTCTTTGCTTACAGAATCCATTCACAATTGCGCAGAGAATGCAATCGGAGACCTTTAATTCTCCTTTTCTCATCGCGGCCACAACCTCTAGAGTTCTCTCCATTTTTCCTTCTCGTACATACATCAATACAACCTTCAAACACATTTCTGGATCCTTCAACAGTTTCTTCTCTCCTGCTTCTTTGAATAGCTTCTCGACCATTACAACCTCTCGGGCTTCCGCTAAGGCACGGATCAGCAAAGAGTACAATTCGCTACTTTCCGGAATTCCTTTATCTTTCATCTCCTCCAAAACCTCAAGAGCTTCGAATGCCCGTCCTGATTTCGCAAGAGACGAGCATACAATCGTGTATATACAGCCTGATTCCTTAGCCAAGAAACTCAACCTCACACTCTTAAACTCTTGAAATAACTCAACCACCTTTTGATTGTCACCAATCCTCTCATGAGCCTCCATTATCCCGCAATAACATCCCGGGCTCGGCTCAACTCCCACAGATTGTTTCATCCTATCAAACACTTGGATCGTGCTACTATACATCTGAAGCTTGTTAAAGCCTTTCATCGCCGAATCAGATGCAGACACAGCCAATGATTTGTCTGATCTAAACACGTTAAGCAAGCAATGCGTGATTCGGAATTTCCTCTCTCTGATGCAACTCCTGATCAGTTTGGAACACGTATGAGCATCGGGCAAAGCTTTATGTTCCCTGAGATCCTCACAAAGCGAGACGAGCAAGTCCCAATTCTTGCAACTCACCAAGTGATTGATGAGATGTTTGGCTGTCCTGAAATCTGAGTTCTCCTTAGCTTTCTCGTAGAATTCATAAGAAAGTTTCCGGGTTTCCGGGTCTCGGAGCAACCTTGTCAAGACCCGGTTAAGGCCATCGGGGCCATGTTCGAAAAATGGCCACTTGTCGTCTTTCGGACTCGGTGACTTCTTTTCATCTTCTTCAAGAACAAGAGAGCATCGAGACGAGCAGACATGGAAACTGTGAGGCTTTTGGGAAAGAAAGAAAACGGGTTTCGTCGGAGAGGTGAAGCTGTTGTGGTGGTTCACGGTGGCTACCCACGACCCACTCGCGATGGCCATGCGTGTGTGATTGACGGAGAGAGAGGACGTGACTTTGTGGATGTTAATTCAGTGCCACGAAAAAATTCGACCACATGTTTTAATTTTTTTAAGTTTGTAATTTGGGTTGGTGCGTAATCGTATGACGTTGCATCGTTTCGAGGTTCAGCGAAATCGACGAATCACGTGGCGGATTTTAGATTTCATGTTATGATAAGATTGGACTTTCTCTGGAGACCGGTCAGGTGGTTTAGGGTTTTTGTAACTGGGCTTTTATGGGCCTCTCCGGTTTTAACAACTTAGCGGGGGACCTAAGAGATTCGAAATATTTCAGATTTATTTTTCTACATTTGGGCTTGGGCTATGAGTCCATATGTGGACAGATGGCTGTTGAACCAATCATTTAGTGAAGCAACTTGCAAGTGGGCAACATCTATAATCCATTTTGAAACCCTCGGAAGTTTTTATGCTACGATTTGGTGTAGAATATTTACATCAAAATATGGGTAGTTTATAGGGCTGGAAAATTATTCGTTAGATT
Source organism: Pseudoturritis turrita (assembly GCA_900406555.1). Taxonomy (NCBI): domain Eukaryota; kingdom Viridiplantae; phylum Streptophyta; class Magnoliopsida; order Brassicales; family Brassicaceae; genus Pseudoturritis; species Pseudoturritis turrita. Next base: position 346,017 of record OVBL01000426.1, read on the forward strand.
CATTCCAATTCAGTATTCGTTTTGATTCGACCCAAAAAATTTGGATATCCGTTATGAATCAAAACGGAGTAAATAATAAAATCTACGTCTAAAGCGGAACAGATCACATATATCAATTTTAAAAAATCGGATATCCACTCCGATCCGTATATGACTTATATATACATATAATATGATAGATTTATAACATATAATTGAATTTTGGACATTTTAAATACATTTTGCGAAAATATTCATAGTAAAAAGTAGATTTAAAAACTTTATATTAATTAATAAATATTAATTAAAAAATATAAGAAAGTAGATACTAGTTTTTTAATTAAAAATGTATTTTTTTTCTTAAATAAAAAACACATGTTTCATTTTCACCATTTTAATCTTCTATTTTTCATTTTTCTTTAATTATATTGGGTAAAATTAGATAATTTAATATATTTATTCACTAATTAGTTTAAATATTATATTAAAAATTATATATATATATTTTTAAATATGGTCTTTTGGTTTTTTTTTTTTAAATTTAAAACGGATATCTGAGAATATTCGCGGATATCCAGAATTTTTTTGGATATCTGCAATTCCGGATATCCGAATTTTTTCGGAGCAAAACAGAACAAAAAATTTGATATCCGGCAAAAACGGAACGGATCACAAATACTACATTTTTTCCAAATATTTTCTCCGTGTCCAACCCTAGTAGTTCATAGAGAACTTAAGGCTGAAAGTTTGCTTCTTCACTCAAAAAATAACTATGATCGAAAATGTTCATAGGACCAGTAGTTATAAAACGTTTACATCTATCTACCTACCAGGCTACCACGCATGTCCTAATCTAATTAATAAAAAACATTAAAAAATCAACAACTTTCCAAAATTGAGAAAGGAATATACCAATATACAGAAAGGAACAAAACAATTTAAAAAAAAATGTACAGAAAGTAATTAAAGGGGTCTCAACAACAAAGAAAAATGAAAAGATAAAAGCTCAACCAACTTGCCTTTTGGCTTTCATTAGTTGGATTGTGTCGATGTCATGAGCTTATCTATCAACATTCTTCCCCTACCCCACTGATATTGACCCTTCACTCTATTTTGCAACTAAATTAAATTTCAAAAATTTAAATACAATTTTTTAAAACTAGTTATTTGATTTCTGAAAATTTTGAACACCTAAGCCATTCCAATCAGGCAGTAAAGAAAAAAAGAGATGAGCTAGGCTAAGCGTTATGAGCAGCACGGCGGACTCTAGGGGTGGTGGAGACAACAACACGGCCGTTTCGGATCAAAGCTAGCCTATCTGTTATGGTTTTGTCGAAGAATCTGCTATCCGGATTTTCAGCGTAGCATGTGTAGTAACAACTTACGCAGGCGTGAGGCATTGCCATTGAGATCCTGGTCTGTTAAAACATCCGAAAACAGGGGTAATGATGAGAATATTATTGAATAAAACATTTTAGAGTCCAAAGATTATAATGTCATTACCATGAGGTATCCAACGAAGAAGGCAAGTAAGGAGATGGTGGCTGTAAAAGGTTTGTAAACTGTATGGGTCCAAGCAGCCGCGACAATAATACAGACGCAGCCGCTGCAGATCCCTGTGAGGAAGCAGATGGCGCTTGTTATGTCTGCATCTATGATTTCAACCATATCTTGATCCTCAAACAGTTTCCACGTGTCTTGCGACGCCGTCACAAATCCTTTCCCGTATGCAGCTATCTGTAACAACAATATATTCACAACGTTTACTCAACAGCGGGAAAAAAAATACTTGTAAATGGTGAACGAAAAGCGATCTAGTCTAGTTTGGTCCATCTGTTGTTACCATTCAATTTCAAAGCTCAAATTATTTGCAACAACAAATTTACTATTAACGCAGCTCGAGACAAATGACCCAATACTATTGATTCCAAAACTACACCGTACTTTTTTTTGTGATTCAAAATAGTTACTAAAAATGCAGAAACGCATGTGGTTGTGCCTCGACTTCTCAAGATTCTCATATCAGAAAGAAAAAGAAAAAAAAAAAGACCCACCAAAATCAAGTTGATTTTTAATACTATTCCTGGAATGATTCTTTGTAAGAAGATTTTTAATATAAAGAAATCGAATAATTGCAGCAGATATATACTATTAAGAAAGGAGAGATCACGACAATCACTTGTAACCTGCTCCTTTGAAAATGAGAAAATGATTCCAATATAAGAAAATGAGAAGTGGCATGGTTTAACTTCAAAGGCTTTAGTTAATACCTGCACAAAGGCCCAGCCATTGCCGTGCTCGAATATGAAGTCCATGAGTTTGAGACAGCAATTAGCGCAGCAAAACATGAACTCGTCTTCACCCTTGAGCAAATTCAATCCTCTTGCCACGATTCTTAGGGCTTCGATTGTTGGAACAAACAAAGATCCCAAACACGCGCTCCCGAGGTTACGAGACAAGGCCCTTTGGAAACTAAACCGTGTACTAGACTGCATTCCCCTAAGATAGTACAAAGCAACCACCCGACTCACAGTTAGATTAACAACATTCCTCATAACTTCCGTCGTCCAGAGCAGGCTCAACACCAAGCCAATAATCACCAGTGGCGGAAAATAGAAGTTCAAGGCACCAATGACACCGAAAATCCAAAGAGACATCCAGAAGAAACCAGCGGCTAGCATGTAGTAGGTTGGTAAATTCAGATCTGAGAACTTGGAAACTGGTTCTAACGACTTGGCCAATATCTTGGAACAAAATTTGATCCTGCGAGTAGCCCAACAAGCATATAAACCATTGCCAATGGAGAATGCTACAAGGCAAACCCCAATAGCATCAGTAGCTGGCATCTGGAAACACAGTAAGAGAATCCCCGAGGACAGAGACATCAAAAAGGTACTCCAAAGTATGAAGTGGATCATGAAATCAGGCCTAAGCCGAAATGCCAATTGCCAGAGGAACGCGAGTACGATGCTCAAGAATGATGCAGCTTCGACTTGTGGAAGTAGAAATCTGAGGATCTTTTGCTCTTTCCTTTTGACGCTACTATTGGATCCAATTAGACCTTGGACTCCTTTGAAGACAAGGAAGCATACAAACCCAACAGCCACAACTTTGTGAACCATGAAGAGCAGTAGAAAAAACTTGTTTGTGTACTTTGTTGAATTCAATGACGCCAAAGTTGGCTGCAACCCAAAAAAATTTAGGAAATTTTAACTTACCAGCTAATTTCAAAGAAGACCACCAAAATTTTAAGCAGATATTCAATAAACAGGGCTAAAAATCTATCAATTTCCTCCAAATCTTTAGTATCCATCGAGGTGAGAAAGAAATTGAAGCTAATAATAGAAGGAATCATGAAAAATACGGATTAATTGCCCTGAAAAATTGCAACTTTCTGACTGAAATGCAAAATAGAAAGGAAATTACTTGAGGGGTTGGGGTGAAGAGGGAACGAGGTTGATGTTGAAGCGGCGGAGGCGGCGGTGACGGCGACGGAGACGGCGGAGGCTGAGGCTCAACTGGCGGTTGCGCGCGAGTGGGAGGCGTCTGCGTCGGCGGCGGCTGCACTCTTGACGAAGATCGGAGTGGCTGCGCGAGATTAGGAGGCGGCGTAGTGAATCTAGAACCGCCGGCGCCGCCATTAAAAATGATCCTAAGAGGGTTTGTTGGGTTTAATCTGTTCAAGCTTGCCAAAAATCTGTGATGATGATTGATTTCTTCATCTTTCTCCTTTGATTCTTCTTCTCCTTCCTTTTCTTCTCTTCGCTTCTTCTCTGTTGTTTCTTCCCTCTCTCTCTCTAACCTCTCTCCTTCGTTCTCTCTCTCCACCACCGGCTTCAAAAAAAAAGCTGATCGTTAACAAAAAGATCATTACTTTAGCGCAAAAAAAAGAAAGGTAATTGCTCCGAAATGCAATCGTACGGGCTCTGTGGCACCCATTGACACCGTTTTATGACGTCACTTTCCGGCGACGGCGGTCGTCTCTCGTCTTAGGAATGTTTTTTGCAAAAAGTTTCTTTTTTCTTCTTCTTCTTAAAGTGGATTGTGTAATTACGTTATTTGTGTGATTGGTGTGTGAAGAAGATGTTACTGTTTTTGTTTTTTTTTTTCGTTTTAACTTTCGCATTTATTTTTTTATAATTTTGGTCGTTGCCATGAGTCACACAGTAACGTTTTTTATGATGACCTCAATGGTACGAAAGCAGACTCTACCAGAGAGATACGACATGTGCCAGATCTCCGCGCGTGAGACACACTCTCCGTTAAGGTCTTTGTTTGTTTCCACTGCATGTTGTTGGAACAAAAAACACACACGTGAAGATGATGATAGTGGAGAAGAAGGAGATCGTTATCCTCTGTATTGACGTGTAAGCTACAACGAGGAATAATGAATTGACACGTATGCGGTTTGACTTGAGATGGACGGTTGCGATGTGTTTGGTTCGATGGAGATTGAGTTCCGTAAAAGTTTTTTTTTCCCAGAAGATAATGATTCGAAAAAGATGATTATGTAGAAAACATTGTTAAATCGAGTTGTCTTTTTAATTATTATATCAAGATTTGATTTAGTTAGCTAACTAGCAATAGACTGCAAATGATAAAAAGATATATTATTTTATGGGAGGTTTGATTTAATATTCCAAATATTTTATAAAATTTGAAAGGTAACTATTCTTTTGAAATTTTTGAAAAATAATTTTTTTATTGAATAAAAATATAATAATATCCATTTATATTTGAAAATTTACAATTAGTAAAAACGTATAATTTTTTATAAGAATCTCCCAAAGATTCGTCACTCTAAGTTGGCAAAGGGGATAATCCTTGACTCAAAAAAGCTGTTACACTTCAAGAACAAGGCGTTGGATTGAATGGTCGCACAGAAGCTGCGGAAGAATCCTGATATACCCGTTGATCCCTTGGATATGACACACCAAGACGGATCGGTGGATCGAATGGTCGCACAAGAGTTGCGGAAGGCTCTTGATTTACCGGGTTGATCAATGGATATCACGCACCAAAGATCAGATCAATGGATATTACACACCATTGACAGAAATGAGAATCACTCTCAAAGGTTCCAAAAATAAAAAAGGTTCTCTACTTTTATTCATGAAATAATCCTCATTATATATAGGAAATACATCAAAAACGTCCATAAATATAGCTTAACATGCAGAGCATTTAGGGAAACAAAATTCAAACTCTAAACTGCATGTAAGAGAGAGAAAAATACTTAAATAAATGTTGTTTTGAATCTGAACGAAATTCTCTATTTTCTTGTTGTTTCTGGGCTGAAAATACTCTAATTAAGATCTATTCTTCTTAAATCCAAGCCCATGAAATTGCAAGTCCTGGTTAGATGTTTTGTTCCCACAATTCAGATTTGATGTCCTCATCATATAAACATGTCTTGTCTTTGCTGTTTCCCATGATCATATCATTTTCATCTTTCGAAAATTGAAAAATAATTTTCAAAATTAATCTAAATTTAATGAATATTTTATGGCATATTTACTAACATCATCTTAGACAACATATAACTAAGCTCTATATCACCAACTAAATCATCTATGCCGTAATCTTCAACAACCATATGAATCAATTCATTAAACTTCATACCATCTTTGATTTGAAACAACTTACTTCCTTTCTTGTGATTAATCACAAAATACCATGATTCTTTATGCATCACCTAATCTCTACAAACTCCAAAAATCTACATCATTTTTAAGAAAAAAGGAACTCACTTTTCATTTTTGTTAAGAACCAACGTTTAAGATAATTTAAGGTATATAAGTCACGATTCTTCTTTATAATGGGAGATGGAACTTTGAAATTTTCAAATCTTAGAAATGTCATCATATCTTTTAGTTTTTGTATTTTAGTTTTTTTTTTTGTTTTTGTTTTTTATGTTTTGATAATGCAAATCAAATCTTAGAAAAAACTTAAATGATGATTTTTTATTTAAATAACGTCAATTGTGTTTAAAGGATGATTTTTATTTAAATTTTTAATTAAAAACGTCCATTAAATTAAAATGAAGATCATTTTTTATTTTTATTTTTATTATTAAAAAATATTTATAAGGTTGATTAAATTAGGATATTTTAGTAATTTTCAATATAGAAAATATTAGTTTTCAAACTTTTTAAACGAGAGGTTAATTTTCAAAATACAAAAGATTTTGAGAATACTTTTACAAATTTTCTCTTATTTTATTTATATAATTCCCTCTTATATCGCTACAAAAAATTTACTAAAATTTTGCTAATTAGCTCAAATCAGAATTTGTAGCGACATTATAGCAAATCATCAAAATTTGCGACAAATTTTACTACATAATTGTGAAAACTCTCTTAATCAAGGGTTAATTAATGTTTTTTTACTAGATATGTGATTTGAATCATAAAAAATGTAAATGATTGCATATTAATGGAGGATCGAAAACTTATTGAAAATATGTTCTTCGTGGTACAACGTAGTAGAGATAGAGTCATTCGTGGTCTTGTGTATCAAAAATAAAGTTGGTCGGTAGAGATAGAGTCATTCGTGGTCTTGTGTATCAAAAATAAAGTTGGTCGGTCTATTGTGAGCGTGGTATAGAAAAAAATCGTCCATCGTAAATATTTGTAATCGGAAAAAACTGTCTGTTGTGAAATTATTTGTAAAACCGTTCATTGTATTTCCAAATATTTGCATGAGATTAGTTTTGTTGGCCGTGAATGTAAAATCATCATTAATTTGTAATAGGTTAAAAAAGTATTTCAATTGATGTAACAAACTGGAAAAAAAATTGGGACAAATATCGAAGTCTTGGTAATTTTTGTTTCAATTCATTAAAAAAAACAAAAAAAAAATCTTATATTGATTTGCAACCGTTTGCTACCGAAATCCGTAGTAGCAAATGTTTTACATTTTTTCTTCTCGCGTCAAAACTTTAATGAATTTCCAACTAACAAAAAATTAAAACAAATTTCTTTTGATTTATGCGATGACATTACCAAAACTATCTCCAACTTTTGGTGGGGTTCATCCCCTTAAAGTAGAAAGATGAGCTGGGTGGCATGGCATAAATTAGTTAGATAAAAAAGAGATGGTGGATTGAGATTTAGAGATTTATATCACTTCAACAGGGCGCTTCTTGCTAACACAGTTTGGAAATTGATGCAACGACCCCATTGTTTGGCATATTGAGTTCTTAAAAGCAAATGTGGATCCGACATTGTTAGTTTTTCAGTTCATAAACCAAGGCGTTAAGGAATGGAACAAAGACAAGCTGGATGAGGTTATAGAAACAGAGGATGTTGAGGCGATAAATCAGATATATCTACCTAAATCTGCTGCAAGTGATACATATATGTGGGCTTACACCAACAACGGTCGTCATACGGTTAAATCAGGTTATCGTTTAGCCGTAAGTGAAGCATCATCCAATCCAAATACGTTCCCTCCATTAAAGCAAGCTCCTGATCTCGCAAAACGTATATGGGATATACATACAATGCCAAAATTGAGACATTTTCTATGGAGAGTTCCGTCAGGAGCTTTAGCTATCAAAACAAACTTACTAAAGAGAGGTTTGAATGTAAATCCGTTGTATGAACGATGTTGTTCCGCACTCTTGTTTGATTGTTTCAAGCCATCCATCAACAACCACCAAACCTTAGACTCGACAAGTATCTTGATACGATTCGACAATGGAAACAATCAAACAGGTGTTTCATAATGTGAAGTTCGGATTTACAAAGAGAGAAGGCAATAGGTGTGCAGACCGTCTTGCAAAAGAGAGCTTAACAACAAATGAAATTGGGAGTTTTTTTTATCTGATTGTCCTATCTATTTAACTCCTTTGTATGCTCATGATTTACAAAACATTCGATAATCAAAATGAAATGAAGTTAGAAAAAAAAAAAAAAAAAATTACGACAACTTACTACAACAAATCCGTAGCAAAATTATTATCTTTCTTTGTCCCATCTCGGATTGTAAATATTTTGGAGGTATGTATATAACTCTAATCAACAATTCATTATCGATCAACTAGCCTACCGACCCGCCTAATCCATCAGCCACTGTCACGACCGCCACTACTGCCGACCTCAGATTTGAAAGTTAATGTGGGAAGAAGGAAACATATTTATCATCTCAATCGCGGTTTTGCCTCTTGAACCATTTCGGTTTGATCTGCATTTGGTACTGTCTAGTCTTCGTTCCAACACACTTTGTTTACATATTTGTTCTTTCTTGTTTACATTGGTTATAAATGCAAGAGAAGCTAACTAGATGCAAATAAACAAAACAAAGATTGGTCAAATGCATCCAAAATACTTTGTATATAATCATTTTTCGTTTTCAATTTACTTTTGTTTCTTTCGTTTTCAATAATTCAAAACTATATCATGGTTATCATAAATAAAATATTTATCAAAATCCCTATGAACTTAGACACGACCGTGTTAGTTTCTAATTAAATTTGTGTATAAATGTATGTGAGTGATTGACTAAGCTTTGTAAGGATAGATGATGTAGAGGAAAAACATTAAGGCGCAGAATGGTGACAGTGATAAAGCTAAGAGGTGTAAATTTGACTTCATTGGATAATAATAATATGCCAAAACATTCTAACAAGTTGTTTCCAACTTGGCATCAGACAAATACAATCTACAATCCAAATGTATTTTGAATACCATCAAAATTTCATCCGTCTCTACTGCTGTGCTTCGACTAGAAACGGTTTGAATGTCATTAAAACTCCGAGTGCCAAGACCGCATTCAGGATGAAGAATACCATTTGGGTACCTGCACATTCACATTCACAGTACCATTTTCTTCTTTTTAGTATCGTCGAACCCATTTGAATTCCGAATATATATATATAGCTTAGTGATCAATATGGATATGAATATGAAGAAATCCACATTACCAGGGAGAAAAGCAGCATCCTGACGTTTCTCGCTCCAAGAAAAACTGCCAACAAACGCGAACAAAAAAAGAGAGAATTTCGATAAACCAACAAGTTCTTGTGGTTTGTTTTATAACCAAAGTTGAAGCATATTGTTAAAAAGAGGTAGAGAAATTTGCATACATGATGCCTGCTGCTGCTGGACCTATTGCTTTAAAAAGAGACATCCCTGTCATGGCAATCCCATTAGCTGCTCCTCTTTGGTCTTGTCTCTGTTTTTTTTCAATAAAGCATTAAAAGAGGTTCTACTTTTATTACCGGTTTCACCTAAATAGTAAAATGAATCAATGTTCTGAAGATACTTACTACAGCCTTGTTTTGAAGGATGAATAAGCCAGTTATAGCAGACACCTGCACACACACACACACATAACTGTTGAAAATATATATACTAAAACCAGAATTGACACATTTCTTCTAAAGTTATCAGAGACTTACGCTTAAAACATTCTTTGCTACGGATGCACAATTTAGCGTCAGGGTAAGCGCGAAACCAGATAACTTTGCTATTAGTGGGTAACATGCTAAGAGAACTAAAGCCAGACTCTGTTGAGTGTCGAAAACAAGCACAATGTTAGAACTTTCCTGCTCAAAAACATAAGTTTTGGAGTAAGAGTCAACAGAATATAGTGGTTACCCCGGATATACGTGTAACTCTGATGGGTCCTAAAAGCCTCTCCGCGTGAGAGTAGAGCGAAAGCTGAAAGATAAGGAGACCAAACCCTAGAAAGAAGTTACTGTTTAGGTCAGAACAATTTCATTTCTATTGAAAATGTTAAGCATTGAGAAGTAATGGACACACCTGAAATTGCAAGAACAGAACCAACATCTGCACTGGTGTATCCCAAACCTCCGTATTTCCTCGGGCTATTTGCCCACAACGAAAAGATCTATAGGAGAAACTAAGAAAGCTGAAGATTTTGTTTTTTGGACCAAATAAACAAAGATGAATGTAGGAGGAAGAAGAAGACTCTCCCACCTCTGTGTAAGCCATATCGTGAAGTGAAAAGATGCAGTAGACTATAATAGATGAGACCAATGGCCAGTTCTTCAAGAGAGAGCTTTTTTCATTTCTCTCTGACGCTTTATGAGATTCAGGGTCATGAGATAAATCTTTGAGAGCATCAAAAGACTCATCATGTGATGCATCCTCATCCATCTTGTGATTGTGCAGTGTTTCCTGAAGAGGAGAAACAACCATCTCTAGGCTTAAGCTAAACATAAGTTACTAGAGATTTCATGGAGCATGAAAAGTAAAGAGCGTACCGGAATCCATAACGAGATTATGGTCACCAAGAATGCAAAAACAGATATTGCAAAGCAGGGCAAAAAGTAGGGAAATCTGCATTATGATTTATAGACCAATGAGACTATATATATAAGTTGAATGAAAGTGAAGAGGAGATAAGAATATAATACTTACTTCCCAAAAATCGATTCCTCTGAGAATAAACTTGGATATTGCTTTGCAGGCTACAAGATCAGGAGATTAAAACAAGAATCAAGCAGGGCGAGCGAAGTAGAGTGAAAAAACAAGATTGAAATGTTTTTGTTAATGAATACCTGAGCAAGAAAACCTCCCAAAGCAGGGCCAATGATGAGTCCAATGCCCCACGCCGTACTAACCTACACGATATGATTAAGATTCTAAATTTCTTTACTAAATTGGAAAGATAAAAAGAGGTAAAATTTTGGATCAAGAGCTTACGGCTGAGAGTGCTAAACCTTGATATTCATCACGGAATATTTCCATTGCGTATGCCTGAATTCATCCATTTTTCGAGTTAATGAGCTTAGAGATATTCATGGAATAAGTACGTAAAAATGTTAAAAGAGGACACCTTTATAGGACCAAGTAAACCGTTGAAACTACCAAGGCAAAACCTTGTAATGATGGCCATCCAGAAATTTAAACTTAGACCAAACAGAGTATTGAAAATGACCCTGTAGCAGAATTAAAGCAATTGGTTTTAAGAGATGAAAACAAATACGGGAGATTAACAAACAAATTAATGATCACAGAATCACTAACACTGAAGCTGTTCCTATGAGGATTACAGGTTTTCTACCATAACGATCAGCCACAATTCCCCATACGACAGACGTCAACGCTCGCCCGAGCATGAAAGAGCAACCTTCAAAGGTATATATATAGAGACAGACAATGTGAGTTTATAATCAGTGAGAATAGAGATTATTTGATGACTTACCAACAAATCCAGCGTAGAAACCAATGTCCTCTTCTTTCTTTGCTATGTTAAAATCACCAATCTACAACACACAACAAAAAGATTCTACTGTTACAACAAGTTACGTATAATAATCACCAGGAATCAAAACCAGCACACGTACGTACCAAGACAAAAAAACATGTCGGTAAGAGGAAAGCGCCAAGTGAAAATTTATAAAGTGGGTACTCACCATAAAGTAAAGGAACGGGAAAAGAGACGAAATAGGCAGAGCTGAAACGATGCAACAACCAAAACAAAAAAAATTTCAAATCATTATATTTACTTTTTTTTTTGTTTCAGACAAGAAAACGTCAAAATTTGAAGAGTGGTTTTTTTTACCGGTGCAGAGAACGATGATCCAAACGGTACAAAGCTCCCAGAAAGGGAAACCACGGCGAAGCCTCTTCATCTGATCGACCTTGCAACCCGGACAATCCTCATGGAACTTATTCTCAAGCAAACACTCTGTATACTCTTCCGCCATTTTTTTCTTCTTCTCAAAACCCACCTCGAATCGATCGAGAGAATTGGGGAAGAAGATGGTAGAAGATGCGATGTGTTTTAATGGAAGAGAGCAAAACACAAACACAGGATTTTCACGTACTCTCTTAAATTCTCTGTCAACACAAATGACGCGAAAACAATTAATAATAGAGAGAGAGAGAGAGAAGAGAAGAGAAAAACAACTTTGGCTTTTCTCCTTTAACATAAAAAAAAAGAAAAGAAAAAACATTTTGGCTTTTTCCCTCGACTCGAGTCGCGAGGACATGTCACCTTTGCTAATCTCTTTAGCATTATTGTTTGGATCTTTTTCCTTGTCACCGTTCATAATATAATAAAATATGTTACGAGAAAGAAAACCAAAAAAAATTATTGGAGAATTAGATGCAACTTTTATCGAAAAATCCCCACGTGATGTAATTATTAAAGTTTTTTTTTGGGGTTTATGCAACCATTATAGTTGGGTTGTAGGGGTTCCATTTGTTATGGGTGTTGAATAAGGTAAATCCTAATCAGATCCGAAATAATTTAAACCGAAATAAAATAATGCGGTTGTATATTAAATATTTTACATAATTATTTGAGTATATTTTTTAAGAATCTATCAGAGTTTAGTTATTTGGATTAGTCATATATTATCCGAACTAAACCAAACTCTGATAATAACGTCTATACATAATAACGTCAAGGAAACAGAAAAACATGTTTTACAAAAACAATATATATTTTTTTTTTACATTGCCTTTTTGAAGATATAAATAATTAACAAAAAAAAAAATTATATTTGTTTATATTAAAATATTAACACATATAATGATCTAAATTAATAATGACATATATTATAATTTGGTGAATTATAATTGTTCTACGTATACATTCTATTTTATTTAATAAAAAATATATATATTATATATAGCAAAAATAATTAGATGAGTTAGATAATAACGTCTATACATAATGTATTAAATTATGAATATAAAATTTTGGAAAAATTAAAGATAAGTAAAATATAAAATTTTATGTTAAATAATTTCAAATAAAATAATTAAAGTAAGAAGAAAAATGGAAACTTTATTTTTAAGAAGAAAAATATAAAGTATAAAATCAAAAAATATAAATTATAAATCAAAATACAAGAAGAAAACTATAAAATTTATAATGTATGAAATTACAAAAATAATAATGTCTATATACATTTTTTGCTTTCGTTGTGATTATATAAAAATATGTGTTGGGGATAAAATAATCCTTTTCAAGTTAAGCGAATCGCTTAATGCCACATATCTTTAGTTTAGGCGAATTTGTGTAGTTGGTATACTAGACCGAGCCCTAGAGGTATTTGGGCATGAATCAACAATGGCCCAAGTAACTTGATGGGTAAGGCAATCAGTAACTGATCCCCGTCCTGGGTAGTATACGGCCACTATACCAGGGATGATCTAGGTCAGACACTGAATGGTCAGACGAACATGTACCCCCATCAGGACCCGGAAGCGGCGCATGGAGCCCGAGTTCCCGTATCAGGAACTCGGGCTAGATATGAAACTTATTTCTTAGGCGCGAAACTCAAATTCTTTCAAATATCTAAGCTAAATCTTTAGTCAAAGTGTAAAAACAACTTTCACCTTATGCGTGTTAGGGTAAAAACAAGTGGTCTCCACTCAAAGAACTATTAAAGCACAAATGACTGATTCCAAGGAGCACCCCGACATCAGACCCGCCGCACCAGACACTGTCACCAGTATAGAAAAAGTCAGACTCAGCGTCTCAGAACCGTATTGTCGGCCAACTAGCACGAGAAGACAAATGTGTTAGGTTAAAATCACTCGAGTGCATCGTACCTGATCAAATCCGAGAATCCAGACCCGACCCAACTAAGGACGCATACCCGGTATCCGAGCCCGGACATGTAAAAGTCTATAAATACACCCTTCATTTACTTCAGAAATGGATCTTATTCTCTCCCGAGAAACTCATACTCAAATCCCATTTCGAGACTAAGGTCCAATCCTTCGTGATCTTAGTCTCTTTCTGACTGTTTAGGACCATTCTCTCCGAATTTTTCTAGGACCTCTCTCTTAAACGGTCATTCCTTGACCATTTTATCCCTAAATACTCTGTTCTCACTCTGTCTCACCGCAAATATCTCTCTCTATACGTTCGATACACAGTGGACCATCCCTTGCTCGGCCCGATGTCACCTATTTCACTCTCTTTCTCGTTTTTCGACTTATTTCCTTACTCTCAACGACTCCCCGTGGTCGTTCTTCTTCTCGTTCATTCTGCTCCTTTCTGACTTGAGCGTCATAGAGCCGTCGGAAAACACCTCCAAATTTTGTTTTTCCGGCCTTCACGCGTTTGTTGATTGCGCAGGAAATGGTCCTCAGTGGTTGTTCAAGAAGATTAAAAATCTCCGAAACAATATGATATGTCATATTAATTTTTTATGATAAGTAATGTAATAATGTGTATGTATTTTATTTAGTTGATGTTAGTTATTTTCATAATAGTTAGTATTATTATTTTGTGTGGTTGTGAATGATTGTTTAGTAAAAGATTTTTTTTTTTATGTAAAGTTAGATTTTTTCATGTTTAATGTTATATGTCTAAATTTTACTTTTAATTAAATATTGAATTAATAAAATCTATATAAAACATGGATCCTACTATAAAATATAATTACATCGATCACAATTACACGAGTTATAATTACACGGATTAGCAATTTTAAAATCTAAATATATAATAATTATTTTCTATATATTTTTATCCGCAGATTCTAATCTAAATACATATATAGGTCATAATAAACATAAACCATTTTCCCTCAAAAGTTCACGTTTTCTCTCTTGAGACTCTAACAATATCTTCTTTCAATATTCTGTAGAAAGTCAAGCTTTTTTTTCCTAGTTATTTATATATTAATCTTCTTCAGTTTTTAATTTTCGTATATTTTAATTATTTACAAAGTTAAGATCAAAACCAAAATTCGAATTTGTACAATTTTAAACCAAATGTTGTAATTATAATTTATTGGGATTTAAATTGAAAAATCCAAAAACCGAATAATTATGAATTGAACTGAACCCATATAAATATAGTTTTAGTTTGGTAGCAATATTTTCTTTACCGAATAACCCGAAACTCGAATAAACCGAACCAAAACCGATGCGAAATCCGGATTGGATAACCCTAATTTGTTACATGTAAAAATTGTCTGTCCTGACTTTGATTTAGCTAAAGTTACATGTCGTGAATATTTGTGTTAAATTCTATTAGCCCGTTAGCCTCATCTGAAATACTGAAAAATCTACTCACAAAATTTTCAAAATCTTCAGCGGCGGTAGAATGATTACAATAGAAGGCTCGAGCGACCCCATCCAACATAAAAAATTTCAAGGCAGTCGAACTCAATGAAACACCAGATTCAATACTTCCGCACCAAGAATCAATTTTTCCTAAAGCTTTGAAGATTTCTTCATTAGTTATTTATGTGTACATACCTATTAAATTTTATTTAAAAAAAGAATTGAATAGAGAACCAGAGCAGGAGATCAGGTCTGTTATGGTTATTCGAACTCGGTCAACAAAAAAAACATAATAGAAATGAAATCATAAATCAATGGCATTAAAAAAACCAGTAAAATTAAAAACAAGATTAGTGAGGATACAATGTACAAAAGAAAAAGAAAGGAAGAGGAACAAGGCAAATGGACAAAAGGGAATACACACATTTTGCATTAGAATACTTACTTGCTCACTTTGGATTCAGTCTTTGTATTTTTATATTCATAATTTTTCACACTGGATTCAATACACTTTGTTTAAATTCTTTTTCTTGTTTCAATCTGATTCGTTTATTTTTGTGTCTAACATTCAATCTTTTTCCAGTCAAAGACTAACCGAAACCTAAACCAATTTTAATATCAAAATCATCGATTGTGGATTTTTTCATCAACACATGTGAAAAGAGAATAAAGTGAAGACTGAAACTTTCTAACATTGGCAAGAAGGTTTTTTTTTGGGAAGTCTCATGCACAAATATGTGGAAGATGTATAATGGTTTCGAAAGAAACATAAGACGCCCATGAAATATTTCAGACTTGCGACTTTTACATGACTTCTACATGAACCGATCGTCAGCGTTGTAAAATAGTTTTGGTTTTCGGTACGGTTTGATTAGGTATTTCCAAATCAATCAATTCTTTCATTTTTTATCTATTATTATTTTTAAAAATTTTCTAACCGATATATATCAAATTATATCGAATTTTACAAAAAATATATTTATAATTCTGAATCGAAGAACCGAATTACTCTAATTTAATCGAATTTAACTGAATTGAAAAAAAAATCGAAAACTTCGGTTTAATTTGACAATACATTTAAAGAACCACAAACCGAAACCGAAACGAACCAAATCGAACCATAATTTTATTCGATTATATTTGGTAAAAAATATCTCTAATTGAACTAACCGAAAAATCGAATAAATCAAACCAAATAATCCGAATAAACTAACCCGCAGGCTTAAAATACTTCTTTCAAATATGAGATGTATTTTAAGGAATGCCAGGTTTGACGTTCACTTTTTGTGGCGGCCTTTTGTGGTGGACCAGAAAAATTCATCAATTGATTGTGATCAAAGTTTATTTTTTCTTAACCTTTTTCATTTTCTTAGCTTTTAGTTAATTCAACCAATAGTAAAAGTAAAATATTTTTTTTTCTTTTTTATTTCGTTCATAAATTATAGTAATCAATTTTACTATATTTAATTTGGAAAAATTTAGAAAATACATTTATTTTTGCCAAATATATTTAAGTTTAAAAAAAAAGTCTCATATATGTTAAAACTTAAGAATTTTTTTGAAGAATTTATTTAGTCTTCTAAAACTCTATACCTAATCTTATAATAATTAGATATTCCATAAGGTTTAAATTATTATTTTTTAAATAATACATATTTATGATTTTAAAATATAAATCTACTTGTAGAGGTTAAAACAATGATTTTAAAAACGGGATAATTACTCAAACAATTTTGGAAAGTCCCATAATTACTAAAACAACTTTGGGAGAAAATGGGTTTGCTCAAAAGTTGGTAAAAGACATTTAAACCTCTTTTATTTTTTTTAATAACGAAAATGCCATTGGCATTTCAAAAAAAAAATATATTTAAAAAATATATATATATTTTAATAAAAACTTAATTAAAAAAAAAAAAATTTTAGCAAACACTATTTATAAATGGCGTTTGCGATTGACGATTAGCGTTTGCGACTGGCGTTTGTAATTAGCGTTTGCGATTGGCATGTGCGACTGTCATTTATAATCAGCGTTTGCGACTGGCGTTTGTAATATGCGTTTGCGATGGACGCTTGCATTTGCTTTTGAAATGATGGTAGACTTGTTTTCTAAATGATGGTAGACTTGTATATCGAACGACGTTTGCGACTGGCGTTTACGTTAGAAAGTCATGTATTTAAATACAAGTCTACCATCATTATATATAAACATACAAGTCTACCATCATTGTATGTCAGTATACAAATCTACCATCATTGTATGTAAGCATACAAGTCTACCATCATTGTATGTAAACATACAAGTCTACCATCATTGTATGTAAGACCATATTAAATCTACCGCCGTAGTAACTAATAAATCTACCAACTGAAGGTTGTTTTAGTAAACTCGAAAGATTGAATAACTTTACCGCGTCAATAATAAGTCTACGACATATTATAAATCTGCCACCACTATAAATAAGTCTACGATCCAAAACACGTGTAAGTCTACCTCCCATGAATTTAAGTCTACCACAAATATTTAGTCTACCGTCAAACAAAATAAATCTACCACTCAATAATTAATCTACGAGATAAATCTACCATTCAACTACTAAGTCTACCACTCGAAAACAAATCTACCACCATTGGCGTTAACTGTACCACTCACAATATAAAAGTCTACCACTCCCAAACATCTCTACCACCAAATAAAAATAAGTCTATAGAATAAGTCTATCATTTGAATATTAAGTCTACCATTCATGAACTAAGTCTACGGATTTGAATTAAATCTACCGATCATTAAATAAATCTACCATCACTAGAATGGTAGACTTTTTTTTTTTTTTTGAAATTCATTAATGGCAGTTTCGTAAATACATTTTTTGTCTTCAAAGAAAATAAGGGTAAAACGGGTATATAAAGTTGTTTGAATAATAATAAAATATTAGCATTGGTTTAATAAAAAAAATAATAATAAAATATTAGTAAACTTTTCTTTAAAAACATATTAAATTGTTGGTTGGATTGTTGAACCGAACGAGTATCTGGATCATGGTCATACCAACTGAACTAAGTTTAATAAATGTTCATAACATAAAATTATTAACATAGAAAACTCAAATATTGAAAAAACAATTCTAGACTTTATACTTTTATGAAATTTATTGATCATATAAAGTTCAAACTTTGTCAGTCAAATTCGTTTCATCCGAAATTTCCTTTTCCTTTTTACTACACAAACTTACAAATTGCATTTTTAAACTACCCAAATTTCACAAATCGTATTGTTCCACCCAAACTTTTGTTCTACTGATTTTAAATTTACAAAACATTTTTAAACCACACCATATTTGATAGAATGTGAAATTGTTGTGAGACGTGTATAACAATGTGGCCGAGTTAATTAACGTATCCATTCTCCAATCATCTAATATCAATGAATCAATGATTCCACTGTTAGAAATCATTCAAAGACGAGCAATGATACATTTTTTTTTTTTTTTTTTAAAGCACAATAGCAAACCGATTAATAGATCATTTCAGGATCGCATCCACTTCTATTCGATAGACAACCCTAACGCTTATGAAAATGTTGATGATAAATTTCTGGTGTACCTTCTTATGTCAGTGATATTTCCATAATCTTAGTAGAAAATCAGACCAAGTAAAAAAAACACAAAAAGAGCTGAAATCCTAAGGTTAGTGAAGTTTGATTACTGTTTCTTTCGAATCTGAACATAAAAGAATCACCGAGGAGTACATACAAATCGCCATTGCAAATGAGTTATCAACTCCGAGCCGTGTTTAGAAATGGCTTGAACGTGAGAGCTACTCCGACGACGACTATCACATTCAAGACGAAGAACACCATATGCGATCCTGCATTAGTTTTCAATTGATTTAAGTATTACGAATATCATAAGAGAATGGCCAAAGGGGAAGTAATGCGACGATACCTGGTAGAAATGCTGCGTCTAGTCGCCTCTCGCTCCAAGAAAATCTGCCAGCAATAGAGATTTGTGTTTAAGACATTACTGCTTCTTTGAATTTACTAATGTGTTCATTCGAAATGTCACTTACAAGATGCCAGCGCCGGCTGGTCCAACGGTCTTAAAGAGAGACATCGCAGTCATAGCAATTCCATTAGCAGCCCCTCTTTGGCTCTGATCCTGTTGTTTTTTATTGTTTCATACAAAAATATAGAGTTATAAGAGATTAGAAAATTGCACTGTGGTTTACAAAAGATAAAAGAACATGGTTTGTTTACCACTGCTTTATTTTGCAGAATCAACAAGCCGGTTATGGCAGACACCTATATCCACAAAAAGTAAAGTATGACGTCAAAAGGATCTTAAGCATCCGAGAAATCTATTAGCATGACCTCATTTTCTGTGTCTGTCAACTAAATACACACAACGGATTAGTGTTTGCTTTTGGACTTACACTTAGCACATTTAGGAGGATTGATGCACAGTTCAACATTAAGCTTAGACTAAGACCTGATAAATTTGCTATAAATGGATAGCTCATTTGTATAGGTATCATCAGTGCCTGAAACAAAAGAAATTGTCAGAAGAACGATCTCTATCTTGTTGCATTAATTCAAGTGAGCTACATAGAATTTGTAGAGAAGCACGGGTCGCATCAAAGGGAATATCAACTGACCCCAGCATAACGCGTGACCAGTACAGGTCCTAGCAATCTCTCGGCCAAAGGATAAACAAAAACCTGAAAGGAGAATAGGCCGAGACCTAAAGCAGAATTGTTGATGAGTAATAACACAATCTCAATTTAGGAATTCTGCCTATTCATGATCGCTCAACTCTCATACATATTCAAATCAAAGCAGACTCTAATCATCATTTTCACAAGTTATTGTCACTAAAACACAAGACATGAGGAGCGAGGTTGTTCTGCATACCTGAGATAGCAAGAACTGTACCGACATCATTGGTTGAATAGCTCAGACCTCCATATTTCCTTGGACTGTTAGCCCATAGTGCAAATATCTGCGTAGCCAGATTCCAAGTTTTTTGTTCAGACCAAGAGCAGAGAAGACAATAAATTCCAGTTTTCAACTAGTTACCTCAGAGTATGCAGTATCATGTAGACACAGAACACAATACACGATGATAGATGACATTAGGGGCCAATTCTTCAAGAGAGACTCTTGTGAAGCCTTTCTTTCTTTTTTTTCTGCCTTCCCGGTAGAAGCAGTGGATTCACAGGATGCAGCTTCAAGTATTTCGTATGTGTCATCATGCAATGTGCTGTCCCGCTTATGATTGTGCAGTGTTTCCTATTCGGAGAAAGACATAGGAGACTTGTGAGTGAGCTATGTGCAAAATATATAAATAAAGAAGACTCGACAACGAAGACAAAGGTTCTCTCAGTAGGCTATGGGATAAAAATAGAGTACCGGAATGAAGCAGCATAGTACTGTCACAACCAATGCAAAAGCTGATATCGTAAAGCAAGGCAACGCATACCGGAATCTGCATTGCAATTCGCATATTTATTTCATGAGATTCCATTATATACAATATACTAAACTCTTGACAGAGGAGTAAGAATTATATACCTGCCAAAGATGGATTCTTTGGAAAATACATTTGGATATTTGTCGGCCGGCTGATATTGGAGAACAATGAAAAGCATTAATTAGAACGGTAGAAAGCTAGATATGAATCAATACGCAGGAACACTGCAGCAAGGCGAGATGGACAAATCAAAAGCTTCAAGCATTTAGAACATAAGGAATGAGAAGATTTGGAGAGCTTAGATATGATTAACTTACCTGCGCTAAAAATCCCCCTAAAGCAGGGCCAATGATTAGTCCAATGCCCCAAGCGGTACTAACCTGAAATGAGTAAAGTCACAAAGGGTGACAACCAAAATATGTAAAAAAGGTATGTGACGGAAAAGCTTACAGCTGACATTGCTGTAGCTTGATATTCATCACGAAATATCTCCGATGCATATGCCTGAAATTTTTTACATTATGAGAAAATGCAAATGACAATCTGGTGGGCACAACCAAAATTAAACCAAGAGTAACAATGAGAACAAAGATGTCACCTTCATTGTTCCAAGTAAACAGTTGAAACTTCCAAGAAGAAACCTCGTGCCAATTGCCATCCAAAAGTTCAAGCTTAAGCCAAAAAGAGCGTTGAAAATCGCACTGCAATAACCACATAATCAGTCATCTAAACACGAACATGGATACAAATAATCAAAATTTATCTTTGAAAATACTAACATTGAGATGGTTCCCAAGAGTATAATCGGTTTTCTTCCATAACGATCAGCCACAATTCCCCAGAACACTGAGGTCAATGCTCTGCCAAGCATAAATGAGCATGCTTCGAAGTATTGAGAGATCAATTAGAACAAACGGTACAGAGATTGGTAGATTCAATTTCAGAATAAAAGTGTCTGAGGAAAAGTCTTCTCACCCACAAATCCAGCATAAAACCCTATATCTTTCTCCGTCTTTGCAACACCAAAATCCTCAATCTATGAAAACAAAGGAGACATTGTGATATAAGAAACGTGTTGTATGCGATGTGGTATACATCAACCCCAATTATCTAAACATATCTCTCAACTTGCATCAAAAAAAAATCCAATAGTGGTTGCTCTTAAGCTCTGTAATCAAATACTCACCATATAATAGAGGAAAGGGTAGAGTGAAGAAATCGGTAGAGCTGCAAACACACATGAATTGAAATGAAAACGCATGAGAAATTGCATAACGAATCATTACTTTTAACACAAGAAAGCTTTCTCACAATTAGCCATTATGAGCAAAACCAATTAATCAGTCACTTTCCGAAAATTTGCCGGAAAAGTCAAAAAAAACAAAAACCATCAGAAATCCCTCCAGTTTCATAAATATTCGACACAAAAATCATTTAAAGAGAGACAAATCAACAGAATAGAAACTGTTTTGAGACTCGAAAAAAGTCGAAGGTGTTTACAAGTGGAGAGGACGATGATCCAAACGAAGGAAAGCTCGAGGTAAGGATATCCTCGCCGGAGCTGTTTCATCTGCTCCACTTTACATCCCGGACAACCGTCCTGATACTTCTGCTTCTCCAACAACGCCTCCTTGTACTCCTCCGCCATTTTCCTCTTTTCCGATTCAACTCCGGCACACGAAAATCACAGAGTGAAACCTAAAATTCCCAACAAAACAAACAAAAATCATCATCAATCTAGGCGTCGAAAGCAATCCAGGAAAGAAAATTTTCGAAATCTTAACGGAATATTTCAAAATCGTATCGGAAAATCCATGAGTACCACACAAAGATTCTCTTTCCGTCGCTGAACGTGGGAGTGAAAAAAAGACGAAGAGTCGGTCACGTAGCGAATATATATGTATTAATGTGTGTGTATATATAGTGGAGCTAAATGGCAAAAAGGTGGTGTCATCGTAATAATCTCTTCACATGTCCACGCTCCAAACGTCCTCCACTCCCAATTTTTTTTTTTTTTTTTCAAATTTTGAAATAATAAAAGTATCTAACTAGTATAATATTAATATATTTTAAGATAAAAATCTCACTATCTTGAGATACCATTAAATATCTTATCTATATAATATTAATATTTTTTAATATTATTTGATTTAAAAAAACTATGTTCAATTTTCATTAATATTTTTAAATATATCAAATTATATTTTAAATATATTTAATTGTATTAATTAATTGTATTTATTTATAAAAATAAAAATAAAAAAATCATAAATATTAATAATTTTAATCTTCATAACAATAATTAATAATACAATTCATTATAAATAATACAATCAGAAAACTATATTATCGTATTAACTAAAATAATATTAATTTAATATTTTGTATTAACCTTACATAATATCAATTAAAAATAATATTAAATATATTAAAATATAATTTTTAATTTTAAAAATTTCAATTTTTTAAATATTATATTATTATATTAACTAAAACAATATTAATTATAATATTTTGTATTAATTTTGAGTAATATCAATTAAAATAATATTAATATATAAAATTATGCATAATAGATTAAAAAAATAAAAAATAATAACATATAAACTATTTAATTAATATTTTAAACTATCAAAAATATAATTTATCATAAAAATATGAAACACTTATTAAAAAACATGTGTCAATGTTTTGACGAGAGGAAAAGTTTCTCATGGATATTTCATCTAAAAACCGATTTTTACCAATTTTCTTTAAAAACAATTTTTTTTTTTTAAAGAGAGACTCGCAATGGAAGTTCTCTAATTTGTTTAATTAAAAGTAATCTGTGATTTTTAAAAAATTGTATATATTATTATATATAGTGTGGGATACCAGGGGTAGGAGGAATGTTTTTGGAGGTCACATGGGATAATGGAGATAGGAAGAAAGAGACAACTGAGAGTGGAACAGACATAAAATAGGACTAAACAATGTTGTCTAGTGAATATATCTTTATGACTTGGAATGATTATCTCAATTAGCAAATCCAATTGCTTCACGTGTGTGTATTTTAAAGTTTATTTCAATAATTATCATTTGTCTTGTTAGGGACAGATGCATCACCAAAACTAAAGCAGCAGGCTCTTTAAGATTGGTATAAACTAGTCAAAAACAATAAAGAATCTTTTGTAATTTATAATATTTTGATAAAGGTAAATTGATTCCCTCCTAAAAATAAAAATTGAAAGCCTTTAGAATCATGGAAAAAAATCGCGAAAACACATTTTAGTTAAATTTATACTGGAACCACAACGAAAACTTACATTTTCGATTTGAAATTGCAGTGATATATAAATAAATAGGAAATATAGTGATAATTTTAAGTATTCTCGTAACTAAAACAACTTCTTCTTTTTTTAAACTAGTTTCAGATAAACGAAGCTATTCATCTATCGTCAAACTGTTTTGCAGTTTACACGTTCATACGATTCAATCAGAACCTTTACCAAAGTTCTTTCTAAAGTCAACCCTAGTTGACTATAATATGGGATGCTACATGCACTGTGAAATACTTCATCCCTTTCATAATATAAAATATTTTAGAAATTTTTTTTGTTTTAAAATATAAAATGTTTTCATATTTTTATGTAACTTTTCATTTTATTAAATATCGTGTGACCAATAATATTATGTAATTTTTTTATGATTAGTTCAATTACTTTTATTTTATATATTAAATGATATTTTTTAAAAGAAAAGTAGTATCTTAGCCAAAACATCTTATATTATGAAACGGATGGAGTATATGTTGAATATATATATATATACACATATATATTTTATTTATTTAATATATATACATATATCATGATTTATAAATAATGAAAATAAAAAATATATTTTAAAATGAATTTTACATTAAAATAGCATCCATATGAAAGTCAAGATTGTTTTTTTATTTTCTTATAAATCAAGATTGTTAAATTTTAGATTATAAAAAATTCAAAACTAATTCATCGAGACATAATCAATTATCATTTTTTTAATCAAATTATTGATCACATTAGAACTCAACACAAATGTATCCTGAAAATTAATACAAATTGTATCGAACAAAATATGCTCATTACAAGTCAATAAAATGGTTACATAATGGACTCATTATGTTGATAAAAACAAAAACAAAAAAACAAAAATTTCACTCCTTGTGTTGTGCTGTGCGTACCATGGGTGTGTAGACAATTCCACGTCAGCAGTATTAGTGGTGCCCACCAAAAAATCACGAGGACTCCAAAGAGCTCCGCGTGTTGCGCACATAGTACACCACAAGCAAGCTTTACAAGAGCGCGTTGCACCCACCCTCCTACACGTGGGGTCGAGACGTTGACGCTTGGTCCATACCTCTTCTACATGATGGCACATCCATCAAATTACATGTGACGCAAGCGTAATAACAACAAATATATAAACTAGGTTTCAAATTTATTGGGCCTTTTGTTAGGGTCCGCAAAACAATTGGTTTTTGGGTTTGCATTTAAGTTCGATAGATTTCATATTCGGCTTCTAAAGTAGAACTGCGTTGATTCGTACGTTGTTGTTTTTGGTTTTTCTTTTTTTTTTGGTTACAAGCCACAGTTTCACCACTTATTAGTTACTAGGTGACAACCGGACTACGTCTGAATATATACATTTGCTGTATTTTTTATATTTGGGTTCACCTTGTTTCGAAAATTTTAAGTTCATTTTCAGTTTTTCTACTGAAAAAAATGTGCTGTTCTGTTTAAATTAACAAAAAAACTATATGGTACTTGTTTTTACAGCCAAAGAGAGAAAAAACAAACAATTCTCTTCTAGTATTTGTAATTTATCTTTTCTTTTGTCTTTTCTTATTTGTAGCTAATTACAATAAGGAAAATATTTAAAATAAGATGTACTTGTTTAGCCCGTTTTCGGCTAAGTAGTGTTTAAGAGTTTGTGTACACATATGTTAAGAATTTAGTGAGAAAAAATATGTTAAAAATGTTTAAACAAAAAAATTTGAAAAAATATCACATTTATTAAAAATGAAGAGAGATTTAGGAAATTGGTTTCTTAGTAGTCGATTTAATTAAAAATTGCCAATGTTTTTCTGCCGCTTTTCTCCAAATATGCTGCTTAGGTTTATTCAAAACTAATCAATCACTATTGTTCAATTTATCGCTTTTTTCCATGAAATTTTTGGTTTTCAAGGTGGTTTGACTGGAAAAATATTTTCTCCCTTAAAAAAAAAAATAGAAAGAAAAACACATATATAAGCGATTCATATAAATAATTAAATTTTACAAATTTCACCATACAGAAGCTATAGGACATGTTGACAATATCTCCTCGTTCATACCGATGACATGCCTGCAAAATGTTTGATCCTGAAATTTTAAGAAAAAAAAGTGAGATGATAGAAACAAAAGATCATAGTATATTTGAGTTTTTGGAAAAAAGTATAATCAGTAAAAAAAAAACATATTTGATCTTTGTATCTCTCAGAAGAAAAGAAAATAGATCTGTTTCTTATTCTACCGAAAATTATCGTTTGTGGCGTATATATATATTCACAATTACGGTTTATTTTGGATAGCTATGCAACTTCTCCATCTAATCGTGGGGAGGTGGAAAATTTTGTTGTTGTTGTTGAGAAACTGAAAACTGATGTTGATGGAATAGAAAATAATGGAAAAATATGGGTGAAGTTTTATTAATCTCTTTAAACATTAGTTTATTATTCTCTTTAATTTGTTTTATTAATCTTTTAAATATGAAACTTCAGCCACATGACAGAATATTATTGGCCAGGTGATCTGTGCTTTAGTATATAAAAGATAGCTAATTGATTTTCTACTAAATTTGCAAACTTAATACAAACTGATTTCTAAAACCAAAAAAAAACTTCAATGGATGAGATAGTGAATTTTTGAGTTTTAAATTTTTGAGTTTTAAAAGCCATTAATTCAAACAAAACTGCTTCACAAACGAGTTAAAAAAACTGGAAAGATTATGAAGAGATTCCGTAAGCGAAAACAAAGACCGAAGAGAATTGTTTGTTTTCTCTCTTTGGCTGTAAAAATGATGAAGCAAATTATTATACACTTATAATTGATAGAGCTATAAAATGTTAGTTACGACTTACGACTGGAAACAAAATGTTACTTACCATTTTACCAAAAATCTTAAATATATATAATCAGAAACGAAAAACAGTTAAATATCAAGATTATTGGTGAAACATCCAAATTTACGGGATGAAATATAAAATGTGATTAAAAAAAAAACATCGAATGTAATTTGCCAAAAAAAAGATTTCAAAGTTGTTTGCTTAGATTTCAAAATTAATTAAAATTCATAAACTAATAACCCACATAGCATTCCAAATTTTCCTTAAAAAAAAAAAACCGAGCTCCACCAAATTTAATTGGGAGGGGATAAATAACTGATGACACAGAGGCTCTATGATATAAGTAACCCAAGACCGAATTATCTTCTGCTTCCATTCCATCCATTGGACCAAAAAGAAGATAGAAAAAAAAAAAAAAAAATCAAAGGTGTGGAAGCTCTGTATCTCATCCATGGCGACGATACCCACCACAGCCACCGCAACCATGTGTCCGTCTCCTCCTATCCCAACAATTTCTCCATTACTCAGAACAACTCATCAATGTCAACCAACTCCTTCTTCGTCATCCTCATCTTCCATAAAGCTTGGTACGGCTCTGGTTTCCGGCGAGAACAGAGCGGCCGAGAGCTCTGTTAGGATCAAACCTGAGAAATGGGGGTTTCAATTAGAAAAGAGAAGGAAGAGGAGAAGGAGAAGAAGATTAGGTTTCGATCGTTTGGAGCCGGAAGAAGATGAAAATGCAGAAGCAGAACCAGAACCAGAAGATACTATTAGTGTTCCTATTGGAGCTTCTTCACGATCTGGTTTTTTGAGTCGTTTTGAGGAGGTTCAACTTTGCTTGTACCTCAAGGTATTATCATCTTGTCCTATTTTTTTTGTTTTCCCAATATCTCACATGGCACATCTATGGAAAGGTTCAAACTATGTTTCCAAATTAAACTTTTTCTGGTAACAATCAGGAAGGAGCAAAACTTGAGAATCTGGGAACAAGTGTGGAAGATAATGAAATGGTATCAGTTTTGTTATCCAGTAATACTGGCAAAGGTACTGGCAAAGGGAAGAAGAAGCGTAGTGCTAATGAAATATTATGCCGAAGAAGAGAAGCGAGAGAAAAGATTACTCGTTGTTACCGGAGGCTTGTTGTCTCTATTGCAACAGGCTACCAAGGCAAAGGGTTGAATCTGCAAGACTTGATTCAGGAAGGAAGCATAGGGCTCCTTCGAGGAGCTGAGAGATTTGATCCGGAACGAGGTTACAAACTCTCTACTTATGTCTACTGGTGGATCAAACAAGCCATCTTAAGAGCTATCGCGCACAAGTCTAGACTAGTTAAATTGCCGGTGAGCCCTGCCTCTCTTACACATTTTGAGACAATAAGAGATTCAAATCCTTAAAAAAAAGACCAAATATAAAAGGAGAGTACATAAAGACTATATGTTGGAGGTTTATTTGCAAATATGACGCGGTGGTAAAATCATGTTATATTGTAAAGTTGTGACTATCTTAGACGTTCACTATATGCATAAACCATGTTAAGTCATCTTCTATTGCTGAATTATATAACATAGGAAATAAACTCCAATGGGTTGCTCTTTGTTCTGGGAAGTGAAGTGGTAAGTGATTAGTGAATGCATCGTTTTTAGCTTCTTGTGTGTAGGGAAGCATGTGGGAGTTGACAGCAAAAGTTGCAGAAGCTAGCAATGTGTTGACAAGGAAACTAAGACGTATACCAAGCTGTGAAGAGATTGCAGAGCACCTCAACCTCCACGTATCAGCGGTTAGACTCGCTATGGAGCGGAGCAGATCCCCTGTTTCGTTGGACAGAGCCGCGTCTCACAATGGCCGCATGACATTGCAGGTACTTTGATTTTCAATGAAAATGCAAAAGTAGAGAGAGAGAGAACAATGATTAACTTTGGAGTGATTTACCATGTGATCAGGAGATTGTGCGCGGACCGGATGAAACAAGGCCAGAGGAGATGGTGAAAAGGGAACACATGAAGCATGAGATTGAGCAGCTTTTGGGAACTCTTACCGCCAGAGAATCTCGAGTATTGGGACTCTACTTTGGGCTCAACGGAGAGACACCTATGTCGTTTGAAGAGATAGGTAAGTTGTTGAAGCTTTCAAGAGAGAGGGTGAGGCAAATCAATGGCATTGCTTTGACGAAGCTACGAAATGTACATAATGTGAATGATTTGAAAATATACTATTCCTCTAGTGAATGAAAAAAAAAAACATAAATAAGCAAAAATTGGTTGTTCACAATCATTAATAGCAATTGAAACTAAAAGAGGGATATTAGAAGAGTAAACACATATTGGATTTGGTTATGTACAAAATGGAGAAGATCATTAATGCTCTCCTTTGTGGAGATTATGGAGAATATAGAGAGAAGCAGATGACAAGAAGATGCAAATTGAATAACTAAGCAAATCAAGACCCGTGGCGATTGTAACCATCTTGCTTCTTTCGAACATCTTCACTAGAAGAATCATGACAATAACATGACCCACTTTGGTTTTGAGCTCATCCAGTGAGCTGATCTTCATCCATTTCGGTCTCTCCTTCATGGCAAACATTCCAAAGAGAGAAGAGGCTTTAAGGGCACGATCGGATTCCGAAGGAACATCAGGAGGGGAGTTGCTGATGAAGAGTCCATACAAACCCATACTAAATATCAGCATAACTGTCCCAGCCAGATAAACATCTACAAATCAAATTTGCAAAGAGTATGAGTGTTAAAACGAAACAAACCGGGATTATAAAGGTCTTTACTCATATATAGCAAATATAACCTATAGCTTCGACAAGGCGTAAAACCATTTGGCCGGTGTGGATGCCTTTGACACAGTTAGTCCAGTAGACTTTATATGCTTCTATGATGTAGACACACCCCTACATAGTGAGTCTTTACATTAGTATAAAGAATTAATGGTGTATTGTATTGCAAAAACATTTCACAGACTATAAAACCACAAAGTTACATTGAGGAAGCAGAGTAGCGAACCAGCCAGCGAACCTCCTACTGCCAATAGCGCCAGGAACCGGAAATCAAATATGATCTGCAAATACATCAAAAAAAAAAAAAATCATTACACAATTCTTAAACTAGACAACTTTCGGAAAACTTTAAAACTTGATAAAACACTGTGAAGTGTGAAGTGGTCTCCCCGACTCATTTCACAGCTCAATAGTCAAACCAAAGTCTCAAAATCAATATTGATGAAAACAGAGTAAAAGCCCAGAAAAAGGTTTGATTTTTTTGTTTACCCTCTCAACGTTGGATTCGGTGGAACGAAAGAAGCGAGCCAATGGGCTGTTGTTATCCACACCCTTACTGCGAGTTGTGCCGGGCAACGTGTTCCCGTTGACATGACTCGAGCTAGTGGTCGATGATGCCGATGACTCCGGTGACGACGAGGCGAGAGCTGCTAACGGCAACAGAAAGCGGCGGCGCGTGGGTAACACGTGATGATTCGGAGCCGAAACGGAGAGCGGAGTGGCTGAGATTAAGGTGTAGAGAGCCATAGAAAAGTTATTTGAAAGAGCTTAGTTTTGGTTTGAGTTTCTTGACTAGGCGGAGGACAAGGTAGGAAGGAGTTATGTGCTGGAAAGATCGGCGCGTGGGCTGTGGAACACGGAGGATTAGGCGGGAGAGAAATATGTGGTGTGTGGAGGAAGTTGGTTTTTTTCTTTACAAATTACAACCAAAACGGTCAACTCCTAACTTGGTTTTGATTAATTTTTTTGGACAACCATCAAAAAAATATAATTTGTAAAGTAACCAAAACATTTCCACTGAGCACAATCCTAGCTCTTGGATTTAAGGATTTTAGTTACTTTGCAAATTTTTTTTTTTTTACTATCCCACAAATTCACTTTTTGATTAACCTCTAAAATGTTTTTTTCAGTATCTTGGTATTAAATATTTTTTTTGGATTGTCCAAGAAATTCTAGATCCAAGACCCGTTCGTCTTTTCGGGCTGAGACGAAAAGTTTAAGACCTCTTCCAAACAACAACACTCACATGACTTCTTGCTCTTTTGGAAAAGTCATACCTACACCAATAGACCAAACACTATTTGATTACATTTTAAATTTAAATCAGCATAATACATATTATCGATAAAAAGATGTTAACAAAATTCTAGCAAAACACGGATGAATATGATTATATGAATTGAAGTTCAGAATTTGTAGTTTAGAAATTAAAATGAGAATAAAATTAGTTTGATGTTTTAGTTAAAAGTATAGAAATCGATTTTTTTTTAATATCAATTTTAAGTAGATTCTGATTAAAGTATAGAAATCGATTTTTTTAATATCAATTTTACGTAGACTCTGATTTTAGTATAGAAATCAATTTTTTTTTTGTTACTAAAGATGTCTACGATAACTAAGAAAAACCAATAATGGAAGTTTGTGGTTGGTAGATTCGATCATTGATCTAGACTCATATAAAAATGTTTCACCACTCTAACCTTTAGTGAAAATACGTAGTTGGTGAGACATATTAGTATAAGGTTTTACAGAATAAATTATACTAATGAGTAGGGATTATTAATATGTTATAAGATATGGAGTAAGTGGAGAATATACTTTTACACTTTCATGTATATTATAGTTTATTAGATTAAGATCCGCATAATACGTGAGGTTTTAATTATAACTTATTTATAAATAATAATAAAAATGTAAAACATCCGTTGTCGATAATCGATTAAATTTAATAAAAATGTAATAAATACATGTTAAATCATTTTGATGTAAATATTTAGATTTTGATTGGTTAATCGCATGTTTATTTTGGATATTGATTAGTAACTTTGTTTCAAACTGGATTTCAACTCCACGTATTTCATTTCGCAATACAACTCATCTATTTATTCCATCATATTAAAACCATATTTTTACTCCATGCATTCTTTGTCAATAATTAATACCCAAAATTTTCATATCAAAATAATATATGCATAATGCATTCTATCAAGTTTATATTTATATATGTCATTAGTATTAAATAAATAGTAAGAAAATTCACAAAAACATATTAGTAAAGAAATTAAAAAGTATTATAAAAATATATGGAAATGATATCAAAATTAAAATTTGACACATGTCGTAATCTCATGAATATCAATTTTTTCATATATCACACTAATACTTTTAGAAATTGGAAATAATTTGTTTTATTTTCTTTTTTTTAATCTTTTTGATTTACTATTTTTTTAATAATATGTCTTTTTTTTTTATTATTATTTCATGTTAGTTACATTATAATTATAAATAATTTGTCTTATTTTCCTTTTTTATCGTTTTGATTTACTATTTTTTTAATTTTTTTCATAATATGTCTTATTTTGTTTTTAGACTATTATTTCATTTTAATTACACTATAATTTGATTTAAAAAATAAATAATGTAGATTTTTTTTTATATATTTTTATATTAATATATTGGCACGTATCACAATTTCAATTAAAATTAACACATGTTATGATTTTGTTTACGTATCGTGTTGTATATAATAAGAAAGACTACTTATTTTATAAACATATAATTATTTAATTTTGTAACTATAGAGTAGAGGATATTATGGTAAATTTACAAACGTACAATCTTTGCCTCGCTGGGGCTTCATGGATTTGTCACACATACTAAAGCCAGTCAGGTGCCTCTTAGCTCTTCCCCACTACTCTCAAATCCTTCTTCTATCTCCGAAACAGACCTCGTAAGTCTCCTTCAATGTGTTCTCGATTCATCAGATTCTCTCCTTGATTGTTTCTCATATTCCCTCTCGCTTTTGTGATCCGCACTTGCAGATCTCGTTCGTTGCTGCGTAATGTCGAAGTCTGGAGCTATGGATCTCGCGTCGAATCTCGGTGGCAAGATCGATAAATCCGATGTTCTCACCGCCGTCGAACAGTATTTTGTTTTCTCCCCCCTTTGTTTTCAATCGGTCGTAGTTTCATTCTCCGATTCACTTAGAATTTCGCGTTTTCTTCTTCATGCATATCGATGATTTACTTCTTTCCCTGCTTAAGAGAAAACCTTCTCCTATTATTAACCATGGCGTACTCTTTTTTTTTTTTTTTGCTTTCGAAATAAAATCTAAGATCAAATGCAATATATCTCCCAATTTTGGAATCAGCGTTTTGATTTTTCCACGAATATGATGCGTTGAATATTCGCTTCTATGTTTGGAAACTGAGCTTTCGATACAGCAGGAAAAAGAAAACTGAGATGGTCCCTTTCTCTTTCGATACAAAGATCCTTTTGACGTGTATATCACTACCGTCACGTTCTCGAGGGCCCGACCCATCATGTTCTTGCCATCGACATCACCTATTTTATAAACAATTGATTTTTTTTTTTTGCCAAACTTTTTACAGTTTTATTTTTTTGTTAATTGTAATATCATTTCTCGAAGATGTATAAAGGCATGCATCATATGAAAATTTTCCTGGTCTATGGTGGTGGACTTGGACTGTTTTCTCAGTTATTCTTTTGATTCAGGTATGAGCAGTACCATGTCTTCCATGGAGGAGAAGAGGAAGACAGAAAAGCTAATTACACAGACATGGTAAATCCAAAAATGTTTTTACACTTCAAAAACCAAAAAAAAAGAAGTTTTGACCAACTTGAGACATGCCCTTTGAATGAGCTCATCATTACTGTTCCAGGAGATCATATTCTTAATTGATGAGTATTATTACTTCAGCAGGCCAAGTATTGAAGTTCTTATTAATACACAAATCATTGCCTATTGGAATTAATAGTCATAATGTATATTTCAGGTTAATAAGTATTATGATCTTGCTACTAGCTTTTATGAGTACGGATGGGGGGAATCCTTCCATTTTGCGCACAGGTAATTTTCCACTTCTCTACAAGTCTGTTTGGAGTTCTACAGTAAATTTTCTTTCTTGCAGCCACAGGTGCTGATACTCTAGTTATATTGATTAGCATGAGTTTTGGGTTTGTAGATGGAACGGAGAATCACTCCGAGAGAGTATTAAACGACACGAGCACTTTCTTGCTCTCCAGCTTGGCGTAAAACCAGGACAAAAGGTTTGATAACCTTAACTGAACGCTAAAAAATGGACCCTTCGCCATCAGATGCTCATTTCCTTTATATTTCTGAATAGGTACTGGATGTAGGATGTGGAATTGGTGGACCGCTGAGAGAAATTGCACGATTCAGGTAAAATGACTGCACATACCAAAAGCGCACACCCTTTACATCCTCTACTTCGACCTTACATTAGTTATGAAGTAGATTTCACGGTTAGGAGAATATTTCAATTATGATGTTTGTGTTTGCTCTGCTGCAGCAATTCATCCGTTACTGGGCTCAACAATAACGAATACCAGATCACCAGAGGCAAGGTAAGGTATCTATATCTGCGAAAGATGATGCATTTCCTGTCATGTAACCGGTTGCTGGAAATTCTTGAAAATGTTATTTCCTGTCTTTGAACTTAATGCATCATCTTAGTTATGGTCTTTTTCCTTGGTATCTTTTACAATTCATATCGGCATCCTTTTCTTTGCAGGAACTAAACCGACTTGCAGGTGTTGACAAGACATGTAACTTTGTCAAGGTCAGTTGAATTCTTGTATTTACAGCATAAGTTGTAAATCTTTGGTTTGATAAGAAAACACCTTTCAATGGGCAACGTGATGAAGGTTGTCATTTGTTAATCTTGCAGGCGGACTTCATGAAGATGCCATTCCCTGAAAACAGTTTTGACGCAGTTTATGCAATAGAAGCAACCTGCCATGCACCTGATGCAGTATGTGAAATTCTAAAGAGATATTTGTGTTGTTTTCTTCCCTGCATTTTGTATATGGCATTATGATTCATCATTATGATCTCAACAACAGTATGGATGCTACAAAGAGATCTACAGAGTGCTAAAGCCTGGGCAATGCTTTGCTGCCTACGAGTGGTGCATGACTGATGCATTTGATCCCGATAATGCCGAACATCAGAAAATTAAGGTTCAGTGTGTCCCTTGCATATGTATCCATATTATTTGTGCATCTATTATCAACATGAATACACAAAACAAAGACTCAACTTTGCAGGCAGAGATAGAGATTGGAGATGGTCTGCCTGACATTAGGCTAACTACAAAATGCCTTGAAGCTCTGAAGCAGGCCGGTTTTGAAGTAAGAATCTGATTACGGATCCTCTCTTTTTCTAAACCCATCGACATTTCAACATGTAAATACTAATATGATATGCGTTGAATAAAAGGTGATATGGGAAAAGGATCTGGCGAAGGACTCACCAGTCCCATGGTACTTACCTCTGGACAAAAATCATTTTTCCCTCAGTAGCTTCCGTCTAACAGCTGTTGGACGATTCATAACCAAAAACATGGTACAAAAAACTTGCTCTGACTCATCTGCCAAATCTCATCAAACAATTTAGTTGTTCATTTGATCCGAACTTGTTATTTAATGGTAGGTCAAGGTCCTTGAATACATAAGACTCGCACCTAAAGGAAGCCAAAGGGTTTCAGATTTTCTGGAGAAGGCTGCGGAAGGATTGGTCGACGGTGGAAGGTGAGATGATCCCTAACTTATATATATTCCCATTCAAGATTCAAAGTCAATCTCTTTTTTTGGGGTCAAATTGTAAATCTCTGTTTCACAGGAGGGAGA
Organism: Pseudoturritis turrita; assembly: GCA_900406555.1. NCBI lineage: Eukaryota > Viridiplantae > Streptophyta > Magnoliopsida > Brassicales > Brassicaceae > Pseudoturritis > Pseudoturritis turrita. Next base: position 381,272 of record OVBL01000426.1, read on the forward strand.
TTTTCACGCCAATGTATTTCTTCTTGGCCCGGAAGCCAGAGTGAGCGGATGAGAAATGCTCCAATTTCTCAGTTTGCTTTTTTATGTTTTTCTGTTCATCTTCTTTGTTGCAGTGTTTTGATGTCTCTTAGATTTTTAAAAGAAAACCTTGTTGCGACTTTTACTATTCACCAACTCTATATTTTGGATGTTCGTTAACATGTCACGTGTTCATCTGCACTGTGTCACTGAGTCACGTGCACTTGCGCAAAAAGATCTTGGAATATTTTTCTCTTTTAGATCTCAGAAACTCTTTTTGTTTTTTGTCGTTTTCTGTCATGATTCACAAGCGGACCCACTTCCACGGATTGGATTGGACTTTGGATTCTTTTGAATAATATCATGAGATAAGATTCGCTAAGCCTTTGAAGGTAGGACGAATCTTATTTTTTTCTTTGTGGATCTAATTATAAAATTTTCTCTTGAATTGAATCCTTTCCATTCGTGTATTGAATTATCACAGTCAGCTGTTATACAGATCTTGAAATCTATATATGTTTTACAAATTATGTCTTCTATGTAGAAAATAGAGAAATTTGTCCATATAGCACTTTTTTTGTTTGTAAATTTCACACTTTTTACTTTTAGGATTTGCAAAAATAATACTTTTTCTTGGTTGTCAAAAAACATTTTTGCTTCATGTGTAGATTAGATGTAAAAGTGACTTTGCGCTGCATGAACATTATCAAAGTGTTTAATAAATATAACACTTTACATGTACGCAAATTATAGTTTCTAGTGTAACAAATGTAGTAATTCTTTAAATTTCTTAGATGATGAATGTTAAAATGAAAGTTAGGTAAAAAAATGAACAAGTTTAGAAGCTTGGGTTTGGTAAACAGCAGAATCACAAATGTTTTTATCAATCACAAATTTATGCAGGACTACAATTTTATTAGAAAGTATTAATGGGTACAAAACCGGCTCTGGCCCAAGCAAGTGAAGCTTGGGTTTAGGTCTATAATGTCATAGTATATTTGTGGGACCATAAATCTAAATAATCGTTAAGGAGGCCGAGTTCGAATGTTCTTTTTTCTTTTAAAACAACACTAATAAGTGGGCCATAATTGATTATTCTTTTACTTGAGGCTTTAGAATATTCAGGCCCGGCCCTGATCATATACACACGTAGTTACTATGCGCATTTAAAATGCCATAGACACTCGCTCGGTACCGTGTACGCAAGCGCGTCTAACGCACGTGTTCCACTGTAATTAAGTTTGAGTTGAAGTATCATTCCTCCTCCTTCTATATATAAACCAAACGAAACGAAACAAAACGAAACGAAACAACCTCTCGCCTAACAAACAAACCTCCTTCCCTCTCTATGTCGACGACAGCCTCCGTCATTATCATCGGCGCCGGAATATCCGGTACGAATTTACCGTCAATACTTGCGCTGCAACGATCGGTGGCTTGATAACTAAACGGGAATTTGATCTGATTATGTGATATGAAATTTTTAGGAATATCGGCGGCGAAGGAGCTTTCCGAGAGCGGAGTAGAAGACGTATTGATACTGGAGGCGACGGATCGGATCGGAGGAAGAATACACAAGCGGAGTTTCGGTGACGTGACGGTGGAGCTCGGTGCCGGTTGGATTGCCGGCGTCGGTGGTAAAGAGTCCAACCCTGTATGGGAACTCGCCTCGCGTTTAAACCTCCGTACCTGCTTTTCCGATTACACCAATGCTCGATTTAACATCTACGATCGAAGGTCGACTCTTGCTTCTTCCTCCTCCGATCATGATTTATGTTTATTTTCTCTCTCTCTCAAATCGTAATTTCCGTTGAATTGCAGTGGGAAAATCTTCCCGACTGGACTCGCTGCTGACTCGTATAAGAAAGCAGTTGACTCAGCGATTCTGAAGCTAAAGAGACTAGAAGATGAATGTGCCGATAAAGAAGAAGCTCCTTCGTGCGTCTTCTTCCTCTCCGTTTTACCGGTTTTTTAAGATTTTGCGTCGATTTCTAATGTGTGTCTTGGTTTTAGGTCACCGAAGACGCCAATAGAGCTAGCCATTGACTTTATCCTGCATGATTTCGAGATGGCAGGTGAGTATTTCACTATGTGAGTGAGAAAGTCCCGAGAATGTATACATCGATTGATCGCAATTTCGTCTGTGTTACCAGAGGTTGAGCCAATATCGACTTATGTGGACTTTGGTGAAAGGGAGTTTTTGGTTGCTGATGAAAGAGGTTACGAATGTTTACTCTATAAAATGGCTGAGGAGTTTCTCTTTGCCTCTGATGGAAACATCTTGGACAATCGCCTCAAATTAAACAAGGTAAAACTCTTTCTTCTTCTTCAAACACCTCTGAAAAATCTCTCACTACTACTCCACTTTTGTAATGGAATAATAATCTTTTTAATTAGATTGATGAGGTTGATTGACCTCTTTTAATTGAGTATATTATGACGTTATTTGGAAAAGCTACTTTTGCCTTTTAGCTCTTGTTTTTCAATTGCATTTTCCTTTTTTTTATATTTTTTTCCTGCCAAAGTTTTCAACTCTTTTGCATACTAAGAGTTTCCCTGTTTTCTTCAGCTTCAATTGGTGTTCTTAATTTGATAGTTTCTTGGGAAGCATTATTGTGTGGGGTCTGTATGAGTGATGAGTGTGTTTTATTTAATAAACCAGCTGGCTTAAACTTATGAAAGCTGTTTGTTAGTATTTTAGTAATCTATAGTGTGATGAAGCTGTGTGGGAATTAATGGCAGGTGGTTAGGGAGGTAGAACAGTCGAGGAATGGGGTATTGGTGAAGACAGAGGATGGTTCTGTATACGAAGCCAATTATTTGATCGTGTCTGCGAGTATCGGTGTTCTCCAATCCAATCTTATCTCCTTCCTGCCCCCTTTACCAGTTAGCTTTCTTTCTCTTCTTCTCCTATAAATTAATTACTCATTGGTCTTATCTTTTATGCTTATTTAACATAAAAAGGATACAAGGGTGAATCAGAAACCTGGGGGCATATTAAATTGCAATTAAATATGTGTAGAAAGTCAGAATTCATGGTTTCTGTGTGCAATTAAATGAGAACCATAATTGATTTTTTCTCTTTATTTTTAATCAAAACCATACACCAAATACAGTGGGTTGGTTAATCCACAGAATTCACACTCTGCGGCCCTTTTCTTGGTTTTTAGTAACCAAAATCCTTGTGGAAGGCAGAATCTATTTCAATTCATTTACTTTGGGGATCTAACTATCAAAAAATATTTATTGGTGACAGAGATGGAAAACAGAAGCTATACAAAAATGTGATGTGATGGTGTACACCAAGATCTTCCTCAAATTCCCTCATTGTTTCTGGCCATGTGGTCCTGGTCAAGAGTTTTTCATCTATGCGCACGAACAACGCGGCTACTTCACCTTTTGGCAGGTTGATTTCCTTAGTAATAATAATAATAATAATATCTATCGTTTGTTAATCTCAATGCATCTTTTTTGGTCGTTCCACCAACGTCCGAAACGTGGCACATGCACTCTCTAATCTTAAAAATTAAACAGCTGGGGGGGTCCCTTTTATTATTATCACTTGCTTTAATTATCTTGAGTGTCTAAACCAGCGGGCATGGTCCATGTGGTCAAGATTCACACAATATTTATATCACTCTGTATTATAATGTTTATGCATATACCATCAAACAATCTTCTTGTAGCTTAATCATATGAATATACCATTAATATAACTTGCTTGCTCTCCTCTCCAGCTTATCTAACTGTTGCTCTGTTCTCAGCACATGGAAATTGCGTACCCTGGCTCTAATATTCTGGTGGTGACATTGACCAATGGAGAGTCAAAGCGCGTGGAAGCTCAATCAGACGAGGAGACACTGAAAGAGGCAATGTGTGTTCTCAGGGACATGTTTGGTCCTACCATTCCTTACGCCACAGATATTCTTGTCCCTAGATGGTGGAACAACCGGTTTCAACGCGGTAGCTACAGCAACTACCCTATGATATCTGATAATCAGCTTCTGCAAGACATTAAGGTAAACACTTTTTGTTGTTGTTAATGCAAAGCTTTTTAGACGCACACGTCAGGAATTTTAACAAAGTTTTTTTGGTTTGGTTTTGAGATTCAGGCCCCAGTTGGACGGATATTCTTCACAGGAGAACACACAAGTGAAAAGTTCAGTGGGTATGTACATGGAGGATACCTTGCAGGTATGGACACAAGTAAGTCTTTGTTGGAAGAGACGAAGCAGAGTTTCTTGTTACAACCTTTACTCGACTTCACCGAGTCTCTAACACTAACACACCAGAACCCTAACCCTCAAATCTACTCAAATGTCATTTCCCCAACCAATTTTATCTCAGGCAGAAGCTAGTAGAAGAATCTCAACTTCTTTTATTTTGTTTTATTCTTTTTGAGCTTACCCTTGAGCAATCAATGTTAACTCATGGGAAGTACTTACGAAACAGATGCCTTGAAATAGCCAAGGCGTCTCCTTTTGCCTTAACCGGATAAACCTCTGATGAACTTTGCTGCCATTTGTGTGACATCATTATCCATTCTCTTCGCCATTTCTCTACATCAAGTTTCTTTTTATCTCGTAAGCTTTTCAGCATTTCATTGAAATACAATCTCGCTCGGGGTAAGTAGTAGTCTTCAAGTAACCCACTCCACAACTTGTTTGCTGATGATGATCACAAAAAGATAACAGCTTATTTAAAAGCTCTATCTACTAAAAAAAAAAGAAGATCCTTTTTAAGTTTATTTCTTACCATAATCATGAAGCTTGCTTTGGTTCACATCTTTCGAGTCATACCACATCGTCACCTGCGTTCTCGCGTTCCACTCATACTGTACACATAAAAACTCAGTCATAAGCAAGCAATGTACTTCTTCTTCTACCTCCACGTTCCAAGAACAAAATTGATGTTAATTACACCTGTTTCCTTTCATCACTGTTTCTGGCCAACTTCTTTGCACTCTCAAGCCATGTCCCCAGTAGAAAATTATCATCCGAAGCAAGCAAAACGTCGATGTCCTTTATAAGCTCAAGAAACTTCTCACTCAATCGTCTTAAGCTTCTGATATCTTTCTTTACAAAAGCGGTCACCGCTTCCATGTACACCTGGTTTGCTAGCTTCGATAAAACTTGACGCGTCAAATCAACCATGTCGTACCTGCAAGCAAAACCCATGTGAATCTGTAACAATTAAAATGGTAGATACTCTATTTCTACTTGCTTCTACCTATATGTTAAACTCCCGAACAGGTCATCCCCGGCTTCCAGGAAAAGTTGGAGAGCTTTAATCACCTCCTTTGTAGAATACCATAAATGCGCCTTAGGCAAAGCAGAGCTCTTATCTTGAAACAAGAATCTTCTTTTTGTTTCATATGGGTCAGTGGAGATCATATATGAATCTGTTTGTTTCGATTCGTCTTGTACAGAACTAGATAGATCCCAATCCGGAAGCTTGACTATGAAATCTGTGTTATGATCCTAAAACAGAGAATTGAAAGCTAGTTTCTTATGAGTTTAGAGCAGATCCAAGGAAATATGATGCGGTAGTGACTGAAAAAAACATACTGCAATTCCATCAGTGCAATTGTAGACAGTGTGATAGAGAATCTCCCAAGCGACCTCGATTTGATGATTTTCTTTCATGTATCTTCTGCGTGCATAGCTCTTCAGCCATTTCTATAAAAACCGAATATTAAAATTGCATGAAACTGATAGTGCAAACACTTTCAAGTGTCGTATCAAGAGTGTGTTTATTATGTATGCATTACCTGTACATCGACTTTCTCATCTCTAAATGCCATTTCAGAAATTAGCTCGTAAACCACCGGGTTCTGCTCTATCCCTTCCATGCACATTCCTACTCCGACCTATGTGAGATACAAATAAGCAGATTCCGTTTCCAAGGGGAGATAATAGCATCACCAAAGTGTATACATAAGATTAAAGATGCGAACATATTGTGAATGTAGTCTTGAAAATACCATGGTTGAGTTTTTGCTGACACGGGCATCAACCGGTCCTGAAGAAATTGAATCAAGAGCACCATACATTTCAATGTTGCCTCCAAAATTGTGAAGCATGCACCTGGAATTCATCATATTTCAATAAAAAAAACACGTAAAAAATACAACTCTATGACACCGGCATAAGAGGGAAACCGAGACAAAGATATACCAGATATAAGGAGTTCCATAAAATTGGGCGGACGTGTTCCATATCGGTTTGACATCAGCAAATAGATCAAGAACTATCATTTTGCCAAAGGGAACCGAATGCAAGAGCGCCTGCAGAAAGCAAGAGAGGCTGTGAAATGGAATAAGAAAAATCCAAAATTTGTAATATTATACAATAGACTCCATCATCATTCATCATATACACTAATTGGATGTTTACTTTCATCTGGGGCGGCTTCCAGAATCTTGAGTCTGAACTAAAAAGCCAACCCTGCACAAAGGTGGGTCTCAAGTAAGAAAGCATTCAGAAGATCATGGCATGAAATGGAGAATTCCCTGACCCGTCGTTCTAGATTGCCGTAACTCCAATATTAATGCAGTAAAAACTATGTTTTACAGTTTTCTACATAGCCTCCCAAAGTACGAGTGCCACTGAGAATAAAAATGAAAAAGAGGGCATACTTGCATTAACCATACAGCATTCTTGTTTCCTTTTGACATAGCTTTGTACACTGCAGCTCCTAGTGAAGATATATACTCAGGTTCACTTGTGGGAGGAGTATTCTCATTGAACGTATCACTGCATTAACACAAGTGGGCAAGAGATAAGCCAATTAAGACTAATTCCATACAAAGAGAGTTGGTGTTTTGTTGAATCATACATTTTGCAGAAGTTGATGTTTTAACCAATACTTACCTGGGTCCTAAGAAACTAGAAAAAGTTGCAAACAATAATTTTACATCTTTCAGGTGCAAATTGAAGAGAATTACCAGTTATAGATGTTTGTAATCTCGCCATATTCTGAGACGGTAACAAGGTAAGATTAAAGGCATATATATACATAATTACATCAAGAACACTGTGATCCGGTGGGAAGTCTGATTAGTATGTGTCTGGTTTGATAAAATGGCTTTCAATGGATTACATATTTTATTTAAGATTATGGAAACAGAAATAGCTTCAGGGTACCTTCAATTTGTTGTTTAATAAAAGCCTCTCCAATGTCAATGAAGAGAGGATCAGAAGGATTCAGAAGGTAAGTGCAGCACCAACGAGAATCACCATCCACCGTGTTCCTGAGAAGACGAAACAGTTAAAAAGCTAGCATATTTATTTTCTCATCCCTCATCTCAAAACGTTTGATCCATTGGATAAAAAGTTTAGCAGCATGGTTTACGGACGGAGAACGTACCAGTTATCAAGTTGAGTTATATTTGCCCCAGGATATATCTTTCTCAAAGCTGATGGAACATTGCCTGAGAATGATGGAAGTACTAGGAAAGAAGGAAACAAAAGAAACTATAAGATGCTATGAGAACAATCTATCGAGTATCTGAGAACAGAAGAAAGTGATTGTTCCTTGGACCTGGAGTCATGCCAAGCTCCAGCATCCGAGAAAGTATCTGTTTCTGCAAAAGCAACTGATCACCTAGCCAGTTTTTCGATAATGGACCACCCCACCTGAGATGTAGACGATGCAGTGAGAAATATGGAATATGTGAGTTCCAAAAATGAAAGATAAATCTAGCTCAAAAGGAGCATTGGTGCTAGGAGCCTGAAAATATCAGAGATGAGGTTATTTACGCGTGAAGATTTCCCATGCGAGCCCAAGCAAGAAACGCTGGTCCACCGAAATAATCATCCAGATCTTCTTTGCTGATATTGAACCTCTAAACAAGATTGATATAGAGCTTCGTAAGTTTATATAAACTTAAACCCGATATAAAAGTATGCAATAGCCGATCATGTCACAGCAAACAATTACTATTCTCTAATTGCAATCAGACAATAACAGGAATCCAATTTTTTACCTTGAAAACCTTTTGCCAAATAGCTTCTTGCCCGGTGAATGCTAGAGGCAAGTTAATTCCTTGCAATGCCATCCAGTCAATCTCTCTCTCCCATCTCTCCCATCCCCACCAAACATATGAATCTGGAAAAAAAAAACAAGAAAGCAGAAGCAGGAATGTGATGTGAGTGATTCATTATAAAACCATTTGACACATGAGGGAATTTTGATTCCAAGAAGTGTAAATGTCTTACAGCTAGATGTAACAACATTTTGGTAATAGTTCCAAGGGACAGGACGTCGAATCAAGATGCGTTTAGAAGACAGACGAGGTAGATGTCCAGGGTGTGGAACAGAAGCAATCTGGATGCCACCAGTCTTGTCCCAAGAAACATGAGCATTACATTTATACTTCAAATACCAATGGAGCCCAGAAGCAATCTCAACTCCAGTTGTGCCTTTAATCCTGAATTACAAGTTAAGAAATGCCAAAATTTGATCCCCAACATGAAGAAATCAGATGTGGCTTACACAATTTCAGGTCCAATTCGTCTCGGGCCATCATAGTTTTCAATTAGAAAGCAGGTGCTGCCACCACAAACATCCTATTGAAGAAAAAAAACAATAATCAAACCTGAGAATAGTAGTAGAATAATAGGGTTTAAGGAAGAAAAAAAAAGGAAGAACCTTTGAGAAAATTTTGAAATCAAAACTGTGAAAATGGGTCGGAATCAGTCTGTGCAATAAACCCTTAGCTGCTGATTCTTGTACAGAAGGAGTTGGTAGTAGAGAATCCAAACGGTGAAGCAGAGCCTCGAGAGTAGGATGATGTTGTTCTGACAAAGATTGAGAGTGAAGAGAAAAAAGAAACAACAAAACCAACAAAACCAATTTCATGTGACGCATGCTGATGCTGTTCGCGTTCGTGACTAGCGAGGGAGTAAGCAAAGGATAGGCAGAGATTCATAGCATAGCCAAATGATCTCTCTCAAGCTAGCAAATTTTTTTTTTTTGATAAATATGTATACATAAAAAAACAGAGATAACCGGGGTAAGAAAAAAAGAAATTAACCGGGTCTGTTTCCAATTTCGAGTTAAAAAAACAGAGAAGGAGAAATATCGAATATCGAATATCGTCTCTGTTTGGGTTAAACCCTAATATCTGGGGTTTAAATCTGCTTCCTGGATCTGTAGCTGCCAAGCTCGTTTCAGTTGTAGCGATTCGTACTTCTCCGACCATGAAAAATTTGAAGCTTTTCTCGGAGGTTTCTCGGAACATCCAATTGCATTCGACCGAAGAAGTTGTACGGTTCGCAGCTTATGACATCGACCAAACTCGCTTATTCTTTGCATCTTCTACTAATTTCGTTTACGCTCTTCACCTCTCTTCCTTCCAAGTAAGCTATTGCTGCCTTGAGAAATACGGATTTGTTTCCTCGTTTTTCAATTTCGCATTTTGTGGATGAATATTCAAGTGAACATAAGGAGATGATCCCTTACGGAGAAGGGTTTGTTTTTAAATCGAAAGTTTTTCTACTATGTTATGTTGTTTCTTTCTCTTGTGTTGATTTATTTAAGTCGTAATGTGGTAGAGTGGAAGAAATTGGGCAAAGAGTGATTTGCCTGCGGAGGTCTGCAGTATCGATTTGGAGCCCGGGGACTTCATCACGGCGTTTGATTATCTCGCGGAGAAGGAGTCTCTATTGATTGGGACTTCTTGTGGACTTCTGCTGGTGCATAATGTGGAGAGCAATGTTACTGAACTAGTTGGCAATATAGAAGGAGGTGTCAAGTGTGTCTCGCCTAGTCCGACTGGAGATCTACTTGGATTAATCACTGGTTTTGGGCAGTTGCTTGTAATGACTTATGATTGGGTTTTGATGTACGAGAGGGCCATTGGAGAGGTTCCTGAAGGTGTTTACGTACGTAAGGACTCTTTACCTTTGTTACCTACATTTTCTTTTCTACATTCTTCTTGTTTTCTTGACCGCGTAGGGGTTAATTTTATGGTTTTAGTTGAAAATTATCCATCCTGAACACCTCCTCTCCATTTGCTAACCATGTGAGTTAAATACTGTTTTAGGTGAAGCAGATGATTTGTCTGTAAATTGTGGGGGAATTTCCATTTCCTGGAGAGGTGATGGAAAGTATTTTGCGACTATGGGTGAGGTTTATGAATCCAGTTGTATGTATAAGAAGATTAAGATATGGGAAAGTGATTCCGGCGCTTTGCAGTCTTCTTCGGAAACAAAAGATTTCATGAAGGGGATTCTTGAATGGATGCCTAGCGGGGCCAAAATAGCAGCTGTTTATAAGAGGAAGTCAGATGATGGCAGTCCATCAATTGCTTTCTTCGAGAGGAATGGACTTGAGAGGAGCTCGTTTAGAATTGGTGAACCAGGAGATGCTACTGTATCATGTGAAACTGTGAAATGGAATTCTGCATCAGATCTTCTTGCAGGGGTTGTTAGTTGCAAAACACATGATGCCGTTAGGGTGTGGTTCTTTAGCAACAACCATTGGTACCTGAAACACGAGATTAGGTACCCAAGGGAAGCTGGGGTAATGGTCATGTGGGATCCAACAAAGCCACTGGAGTTAATATGTTGGACTCTTGCAGGGCAGGTTGCTATTTTCAATTTTATGTGGGTAACGGCGGTCATGGAGGACTCAACAGCCTTTGTCATAGATAACTCCAAGATACTCGTGACACCACTATCTTTGTCCTTTATGCCACCTCCTATGTATTTGTTCAGCCTTAGTTTTTCTTCCGCTGTCAGGGATATAGCATATTACTCAAGGAACTCTAAGCATTGTCTGGCTGTGTTCTTGTCAGATGGAAACCTGTCTTTTGTTGAGTTTCCTGCACCTAATACTTGGGAAGATCTCGAAGGCAGAGACTTCAATGTGGAAATCTCAGACTGTAAAACAGCACTGGGCTCTTTTGTACATCTTCTATGGCTGGATGTCCATTCACTTCTGTGTGTCTCTGCTTATGGTTCTAGCCAGAACAAGTGTCTCTCTTCGGGTTCATATGAGACAGAGCTTCATGGTTCTTATTTACAAGAAGTTGAAGTTGTTTGTTATGAGGATCATGTTCCTGATCAAGTGACATGCTCTGGCTTTGAGGCTAACGTTACTTTCCAGGCACTTCTCGAATCACCGGTCATGGCTCTTGCCTGGAACCCTAGTAAGCGCGATTCCGCCTTTGTAGAGTTTGAGGGTGGGAAAGTGCTTGGCTATGCATCAAGGTCAGGCATTATGGAAGCTCGTATTAGTGACGATAGTGTATGTTTTCCATCGACTTGTCCTTGGGTGAGGGTGGCGCAGGTTGATGCTGGTGGGGTGCTCAAACCCTTGATATGTGGGCTTGATGATATGGGTAGACTGTACATCAACGGGAAGAGCCTATGTAATAACTGCAGCAGTTTCTCATTTTATTCAGAGTTGGCCAATGAAGTGGTTACCCATCTGATTATTTTGACCAAACAGGATTTTCTCTTTATTGTCGATACCAAGGATGTACTGCAGGGAGAAGCGGCACTTGGAAACGTATACTTTGTTATTGATGGTAGAAGGCGGGACGAGGAAAATATGAGCTTTGTAAATATTTGGGAAAGAGGTGCCAAAGTAGTAGGAGTCCTCAATGGAGATGAAGCTGCTGTAATATTACAAACTATGCGAGGGAATCTTGAATGCATTTATCCCAGAAAGCTGGTCCTCTCTTCTATTACGAATGCGTTAGCTCAGCAGCGATTCAAAGATGCATTAAACTTGGTAAGGCGTCATAGAATCGACTTTAATGTTATCGTGGATCTATATGGGTGGCAGGCATTTCTACAATCAGCTGTAGAATTTGTCGAACAAGTAAACAATTTGAACCACGTGACTGAATTTGTTTGTGCCATGAAGAATGAAGATGTTACAGAAACACTCTACAGAAAGTTTTCCTTTTCCAAAAAGGGGGACAAGGTTTTCCAAGTGAAAGATCGTTGCGGTAACAAAGTATCATCAGTTCTACAGGCTATTAGGAAAGCCCTTGAAGAACATATACCAGAGAGTCCATCAAGGGAACTCTGTATTTTGACCACTCTTGCCCGAAGTGATCCACCAGCTATTGAGGAATCTCTTTTGAGGATAAAATCTGTTCGTGAAATGGAGTTGCTAAACTCTTCTGATGACTCAAGGAAAAAGTCTTGTCCATCCGCAGAAGAAGCCTTGAAACACCTTCTGTGGTTATTGGATTCTGAGGCTGTCTTTGAAGCTGCCTTAGGTCTTTACGATCTGAACCTTGCAGCTATTGTAGCACTCAATTCCCAACGTGATCCAAAAGAATTTCTACCTTATCTTCAGGAGCTGGAAAGAATGCCCGAACCCCTGATGCATTTCAACATTGACATTAAATTGCAACGTTTTGATAGTGCTCTTAAGAACATTGTATCAGCAGGGGATGGCTACTTTCCTGATTGCATGAACTTAATGAAGAAAAACCCTCAACTATTCCCGCTGGGCCTCCAGCTAATTACTGATCCCGAAAAGAAACAAGCGGTTCTAGAGGCTTGGGCAGATCATCTCACTGATGAAAAACGTTTTGAGGATGCCGCTACTACATACCTATGTTGCTGTAGACTGGAAAAGGCTTCAAAGGCGTATCGTGAATGTGGTGATTGGAGTGGGGTACTTAGAGTGGGGGCGCTAATGAAATTAGGTAAAGATGAGATCTTGAAATTGGCATACGAACTCTGTGAAGAGGTCAACGCTCTTGGGAAACCGGGGGAAGCAGCGAAAATAGCTCTTGAGTATTGCAGAGACATAAGCGGTGGGATTAATTTGCTTATCAATGCGAGGGAATGGGAAGAGGCTTTAAGGGTTGCATTTCTGCATACAACAGATGATATAATCTCAGTGGTGAAGAATTCTGCTCTGGAGTGTGCTAGTGGTCTAGTAAGTGAATTCAAAGAATCAATAGAAAAAGTAGGAAAATATTTGACTCGCTATTTAGCTGTTCGGCAGAGACGATTGCTGCTTGCAGCAAAGCTCAAGTCCGAGGAACGATCAGTAATTGATCTTGACGATGACACAGCTTCAGAAGCAAGTAGCAACCTGAGTGGAATGAGCGCCTATACCTTGGGGTACAATTTTTGCATTTGTCTTATTTTCTCAATCGTTATCTATGTGGAATTTTTCTTGGCTGATCTTAGATTGCATTACATATTTAAAACTAAAACAGTGCCGAATTAGGGATCGATCCTTTTTTATGATGAATTCAATATGTTTTCTGATTGTGTCCTTGATTAACCAGCATCTGATTATATGCATGAAGATTCCAGCGTATATATATATATATATATATGTTTTGTATTGGTAAAGTGATAAGGGTTTTGGGTGGTTGTTTCGTGCATATGATCATTGAGCCTGTTAGCTGAGAGCTGACGACTCAAAAGGAGGTTGGGATATTCTAGATTTTTTAGGGTTTTGGTTAAGCATTTGAAGGCACAAGCTTGTTGACAGGTCTTACCATAAAAGTTCTCGGGCATTGGGTTAGAGAATTGAGACTTCTCTGGGGAATCAAAGTCTCTATAAGTAGTTGTTTTGTGGATTAAATAGGGAAAGAGTTTACCAGTTTGGATCTTAACATTAAAGTTCTTGTTTTCTATGCTATTACTCCAGGACAAGGAGAGGTTCTGCTGCTTCAGTCAGCTCAAGCACAGCTACTAGCAAGGCAAGAGATTTGAGGCGCCAGAGAAAGAGCGGGAAAATCCGTGCTGGCAGGTATAAATTTACTCTCTTATGAAAAGCTGTCTGGTTTCATTTGATGAGCAGAAAATGTAAATGAATAAAATTGGGGTGAAAATGCAGTGCGGGTGAGGAGATGGCTCTTGTTGAGCATTTGAAAGGTATGCGTATGACGGAAGGAGGAAAGCGAGAGCTGAAGTCGTTGTTGATATGTCTGGTTACACTTGGTGAAAAGGAGTCTGCACAGAAGTTGCAGCAGACTGCAGAGAACTTTCAGGTCGCTCAAGTAGCAGCAGTGGAGCTAGCAGACGATACAGTGTCCAGCGAGAGCATCGATGAAGAAGTTTATTCCTTTGAGCGTTACGTTCAGAAGACGAGATCCACAGCACGAGATTCTGGTGCCTTTAGCTGGATGCTTAAGGTCTTCATTAGCCCATGAAAATCTACTTGTGACTGAAACAAGCAATTATCAACAAGCTTGTGCGTTTTAAAACATCAAACCTTCCTCTACCGTTTTGCCTCTTCGTTTTGTTTCTTCTATATTGTTGCAGTTTTACACACTAGAGAGATTGAGGCATCTGCTACATTTTTGTTCATCGCTTAGGACAATGACCAATGCTCCATCAGACTATAAAGATAAAGTTTATAATCGTCATTTTAATTTGTGGTTACGAGTGTGATCAGTGATGTTGTACCGCAACGGTGTAACGTGTATCACTTTTTATATGTAATCATTTGGTGAGGTGTAAAAGAGAGACCGTATGGAATTGGCGGTATAAAAAAAAAAAAAATCTGGTGATATAGAATTTTGTATTACCGTATTTTGAAGTGGTAAAAGGGGCAGTACAAATCTTTAATTATATAGTTTTTTTTTTAAATTTTTTAAAATGTTTATAAAAAAGTATAAGTGAATATAGTTTACAATTATATTTTATTCTATTTTTTTTTTACAAATATATTAGTTCTAATTACTATTTAATGTACCATATTTTTCACCGGTCGCTATTTTTTTTAGGAAAATTGCATTCAATAACAAAAAAAAAGAAAAACTATAATAAAAATCCTAACCATTTAACATAAATATAATGGTTGATATTTGCCATATATGCTAAATTTTGTTACTTTTTAATTTTTTTTTTTGATTAGTTGACAAATTAACCATTTTTTTATTGTATCACCGTATATTATCATACTACCGTATTTTGTTACTATCTCTTGTCATTCTAATTATACCGTCATTTTTTATTTTTCACTGCAATTTTTTTTTGTGTGACACCAATCATACATTTTTTCTCTCTATATATAAAAGTGTTTAATTAAAAAATGAAAACGTGGTGTATAGGGTTTGATTGATAATTTTGTATCGCAGCGGTACAAAGTATACCATTTTTATAGTTATCAATTATAAACGCGGTATCAACAACGCTATTAAAAGCGTTATACTCAACTTTTTTGTACCGCTTTTTCTTACTGCTATTCTTTACATTTTTTAATATTCTACAATCGTTTACAACTTTATCTAATTGCTAAAAAATCTGTACCACTTTAGATCACCAAAAACGTCAGACCATAATAGGGTTTCGTTTTTTAGCTGTTCTCATTTAGTTATTACTTAAAAAAACCATAGGTTATATATCTAATTATGCTCTATAATTTGGCTAGATAGCTAATTATTCTCCCATAAAAGGAAATGCATTTTTATGCATGGTGACTAAAAAGGAAAAGGAAATGCATTTATTCAATGTAGATACGACAATATACGTATATATATATATATATATTTGCAGCAATATATAATACTATAGTGATATTAAGAAAGAATTTGCATTTATTTATTTTTGTATTTTCCTAATATGTATTAAATACATATTAACTTTTTCCATAAGTGGTTTAATTTTATTTTAAAGCCTACTATGACCTCTATAGACATCTCCTCATCCCATTTGCATGTTCTCTCTTTTTTATCAAGTTTTTCTATAAATACATTAATTTACTTTTATTTCAAAACCAACTTTGAAGTCTACAAATATTTCCTATCTCATTCACATTTATCCGTTTTTCATTTTGTTATCACTATTGTACCAGAATATATATATAAAAAAAAAAAGTCAAAATTTCATCAGAACGGTGAAGCTCCCATCTCAATTTCGAATCCCTATGTGCCCGACTACTACAGTCTCGAGAGACCCTGTCTTATATTATTCATCATTTGAGTGTTAACATTCCGGCATTTCCTCCCTTTTACATGTGATTTTTACAGGTTCGTATTATTTCAAAATAGTTTGTTTATTTGCAAATTTATGTGATTTAGTTATGAACAATCTAATATTTGGGGTATTAATTGGAAATTTGAATCAGATACCCTAACATTAAGCGTATTTTGATATAGATTTAGACGTGGCGAATATAAAATTAAATTATCCATATTTAGATTTTCACATAAAAAAATAATGTTACGCAAAAAACTCGTTCCGTAACGGTTACCTTAAGAGTAATATCGTAAAAGCTTATCAAAATATTATTTAAACAATTATATTTTATTTGTATTATTTTATTTTCTTAGTCGTCACAAAAAAAATAACAAAGAACAAAATGTTATTTAAACAATCATATTTTATTTGCATTTTGAATCAAGTGGTGGTGGTCTAGTGGTAAAAGGGATCAGGAGAAAGGAGTAAATTCTTCTAACCTGAGTTCGATTTTTCCTGAAAACATTTTCACCTCTATTTGACCAGTCGAAATGGTGCCACGCTTTAGGCCCATTAAAAAATCCGGTGAGTGGACTACTCGACGGTTACACTCATCGTGAGGGATTAGTCGGGTGGTAAAAACCCGGATCACTTCTTAGTTATCAAAAAAAAAAAAAACAAAGAACTTTGAAACTTTGTAGTGTAGTGGTTTCCTTTCCATTTATCGTTTTTCTCTATGAACTCGAGGAAAGGAGAAGAAACCATGTAATTTCAAATAAACTATGCTTTTGTTTCATAAATTATATGTTGTATGTTGCAAAACATACATTTTTTTTTATCCATGTTGCAAAACATATTGGTTCTCCATATTATATTAAGTGTTCTCGCTTTTCTTTTTGTTTTGCTCTGTGACGTACAATGATCTCGTTACAATTGGATTTACACTTTATAGGGCTTTACGTTATATATCTTATCAAGATAGTTATGTTGTGGTAGTTTTGCAAATATAGAACACTTTTTGGAGATTCCATTTGGTTTTAGACACTTTTTTTAGCCTTGCAATTTGTTCCTTATGTTATTATAATCGAGAAAAATCCATCAGAAGCAGTTGATAAAGTGATAGGACTTTATCTAGATCGGTTTAAACGATTGATAAAATCTGTAACGAGAAAAATAAAAAAATAAAGGTCATAATAATTAAGGGAAGCGAGTGAGTAGTAAATTGAAACTGCCAAATTAACTAAAGTGGGGTTTGTGACAAAAAATAATAATTAGTAGTCTATGAGAATCAGCACCACACCAATTAAGAAATGTTTACTTCTTAAAACACGAGTTTAGTGCTCTTTGTCTTTCCTTTTTTTTTGAGCAAATGTATTAATTCCTTGCACTTCAACAAAATACTTCTTTTTTTTAATGCTCTTTGCGTCGGAACACATGAAAACGTTATGAGGCTTCAAACAGAATTCATATATATATACACACACACACACACGCATCGATATATACTTTTATTTTCCTTATAACAAACCAAAACATCTCTTTTTCTAACAAAGAGTTTTTTTTTAATGCAGAGAAGCTGCAAATAATGGAGCTTGAGAAAGTAAGGCCATTCATGGCCATTGTTTTCATTCAATGTTTGTATGCATTGATGTCTATAGTCGCAAAACTAGCTTTGAACGCGGGAATGAGCCCTCATGTCTTAGTCGCTTACCGAATGGCAGTTGCTGCAGCTCTCGTGACTCCTTTCGCCCTCGTACTTGAGAGGTTTCTTCTTCTTCTTCTTCTGGTTCAGGCCTGTAAAGCAAACCATAGAATATGAAGTTATAATAGTGGTTTCTTGTGTTGCAAACACAGGAACTCAAGACCAAGGATGACTTTTAAAATCATGTTTCAAATATCCATCCTGAGTTTATTTGAGTAAGACTTTGTTTTCGTCATTTCTGCTGATTCACAATGATAAGACATTTCACTCGTCCGTGTTAACTCGGTTTAAATGAACAAATGCAGGCCTGTGGTCGAACAAAACCTGTACTACTCAGGGATGAAACTTACCACTGCAACATTCACTTCGGCTTTGTGCAATGCACTTCCTGCGATGACATTCATAATGGCCTGCATTTTCAAGTAACTCTCTCTTTCTCTCTCTGCACCAATGTTATTGCCAATACATACATGACTCCGGTACTGAAACAATTTTACTCGGTTTCTATTTTCTTGAAAGGCTCGAGAAGGTGAAAATCAAAAGGCGTCACAGCCAGGCAAAGCTGGTGGGAACCATGGTGGCTGTTGGAGGAGCAATGATCATGACATTCGTGAAAGGGAATGTCATTGAGTTGCCTTGGACAAGCAAGTCAAGGGGTTTTCATGGGCAGTCACATGCTATGAATACTCCAAAGCAGGAAGATATAGCAAGAGGATCAATTATGCTTGTCGCAAGCTGCTTCAGTTGGTCATGTTACATCATTTTACAGGTAGGGCCCATTCCCTATTCTTATAACTTTCTGTAACCAAATTCAAATGACCTTATTATCAAACTCAATCATCAATTCAAGAAACAGATAATATAACAATTATAGTGAACAAAATAGTAAAGTCACAGAGAGGTAAGGTAACAGAGGAAATTTTTTTTTTTTATAGGCAAACATTCTGGCTTCATATCAAGCTGAGCTCTCGCTAACAGCTCTTATGTGCTTTATGGGGATGCTGGAGGCTACTGTTATGGCATTGATATGGGAAAGGAAGAACTTGTCGGTCTGGAAAATTCACGCAGACGTGAAGCTATTAGCTTCGATATACGGGGTACAACAATTATTATCTGTTCCTAAATGTTCCAGTAAAACCCCTTTGTGTGTGTGTGTGTGTGTGTTTGTTGAGAGAAGAAGTATTGTTGATTGTCATTCAGGGACTTGTCTCCGGGTTAGCATACTATGTTATTGGATGGGCATCAAAGGAGAGAGGGCCTGTGTTTGTGAGCGCATTTAACCCACTCAGCATGGTTATCGTTGCTATACTGAGCTCCTTTGTTTTCTTCGAAAAAATGTACCTAGGAAGGTAAGAAGCATTGATCTAAGACAACTATTGCGATAGATCTAGAGGTTAGAGAATTGATTTTCACTAAATGGGCTTCCTAAATTTGTAGGGTTGTTGGGTCAGTTGTCATTGTCATTGGAATATATTTGGTACTATGGGGTAAAAGTAAGGACAAGGGAGGGCAGCTTCCACCAAACGCTGGGTGTGCAGAGACGGTGGTAAAAATTGACGAACAGATGGTTCCCATGCCTGATAATAACCAAGTAGTACCCAATAGTGGCCAGTTAATGATCCCAAAGGCAGCAACTCGGTCTCAAGAGTCGGTCTGAGCTGCCGATTTTGTTCCAGTATCTCTATATATTGCAAGACATTTTTGATAGTATTGAGAATATGGTTTGCCAAAATAAGAGCAAGCAATGCGCTGCATAGAGTCTGAAAGAAGCTGTCTGCATCTTAAATTTTGGAGTCCTTGCAGAAGTTTATATGCTTTAGTAAGAGAACTAGACTTCACCAGACAAGGCCATGTTAGCATCAAGGTTCTGATTTACTATTAGAAGCTATATTTACAGAGACCAAGAATGGAATTCACTTACGACAAATAGCCTGCCAGTTGATAACTCGTCTTCTCAAGATGCCAAAGTGACAGCATCCTTCCCATAGATACGCTGAAGTTCAAGGCTGGCAACTTGATATGACGCTGAAAACAGACAAAAGTAGAACAAACTTTCAGCTGGATAACCGACAATGATTGGTTTTTTTTTTATCTTGTTCTATATGTCATGCTCTAAGCTGCTATATCCAATTAAAATGTCTATGTTGCACTACTACCTTTCCAGATGTTGAAATTTTTATGGTTGATATCAGATCCTGTTACATTTTGAATAGCATCGAACAACTTCTCCTGAGGTGTATTCTTCAGCTCTTGAACAACGCCATAAACGGTCTTTCCATTCTCAAAGTATATGTGGTTATTTGGGTGCTTTGTCTTGCAATTAGCATGCTTCTCGAATTCATACGCATTAAGAACCTGTTGCACAATTCAGTTGGAAAATAAACAGAGGACATAGATTTGCATCAAACAGACCTGCCAGTGAATTACTGAAACCATTTGTATCAGGTTGCTTACTTTATTAAGGTTACAGTTGCCGCAACCACATAGATACCCAGTTCCCTTTATAATTCCTTTGAGATTTTTCTGCCAAATTATATTTCAGCACACAGAAGAGCAAAGGTGAAAGGTTCCTTCTCAGGACAGGTAAAAGAACAAACTGACCTCACGTGACCACGAATAGTACTTGACAGTAACTCCATCAAACATTCCTGTTGACAACAAGGACTTAACATTTGAAGGAAATGTGTTTGTAGAACCCTTCTTAGCTATCTTTGAATCTTTACTTTTGGGCGCGAGCAAGGAATCAACTCTAGGGCTAGCATAGGGAGGACTTCTAAATTCAAAAGACATGTTTTCCTCTGCTTCCATATGAAGAGGATCTTTGGCAGTTGCAGGGGCATGACTGAAGTTCTCGTAACTGTTAATAACACGGACTGATGAACCCATTGTGGTTTCATTCTGATAATCTCCAAAAGATATGGTCTTGCTTCTATCCTCGTGACTGATTCGAGCATTGTTTTGGTCTGCTTTGTCTTGGCTAGAAACCATAAATGCCATCCCACCGCCTTCTGCGTATGGGGGCTGTCCCCCTGACAACAAATTGGCATTTTCTTTGTGATGGTATGATTCGGTCATGAAAAGATTTTCAGGTACTTTGTCACAAGAGAGAAGAGACATGAAGTTCTCCTGTCCCTTGTTATAGGAGGGACTCATTGAGAAGATATTACTACAATCGGCCTTTTGAAGAGACTGACCCATCAATGCGAAAGTTTCTACTCCTTTCTCAAATGGATGAAACATTGACAAGATATTTCCATCTCCTTTGTCATAAATATCATCCAATGGTATGACACCAACATCTTCATTATTGAAGTTTCGAATAAAATTTCCATCCGCCTTACTAGCGAATGGCCCTGGCAAGATGAAGCTCTTGTCAATATTACTGCAGGTCTGGCCAAAGGATAGCGAGCTATCTTGACCGCTATTATACGAAGGACACATTTCAAACGATCTTGAAATTTCCTCACCATAAAGCTGAACCATGGATTCAGGCATGCTTCCAGACTCAGACACTTCACTGACTTTAACTTTTCTAATGGTGTCAAGACCAAATGAGCTAGCATGAACCACTGGCAAACCAACTGATGAAACATTACCGCATTGCTCCTCTATATATTTTCTTCCAAGGAGGTCTGATGTATGCTGCGCATTAGCAGGATCGAACAAGCAATCAGTGGGCACAAGAGAATTGTCCCATGAAGATAAATTCATAAGTGGAGTTGCACCATCAATCTCTACCAACTGTCTCTTATTACTGAATAGTTCTGAGTCGGACGGTTCTGTCAGCCACTGATGACTCCGCTTTAGCTCCATTCTCGAAGAACCCGAAAATGGAATCTCCTCAATATCCTGTCTGCCAAGATCTTTTCTCATCCTCTGCCACAACCAGCCAGCGAAACAATTAATAACTACACTCCCTTAGATTATTTGAGTAACGAAAGAAGATTACACATTTTAGGCATGAAAAAAAAACTTTTGAGATGGGCCAAGAGGAGTAAAAAAAAAAAAAAAATCTAGTTTCTAAAAAACATCTGGAGAATATTGAAAGTCTGAGCATGACGTAATCGAAAAGTTTGTTCTTACGAATGAAGGAAGATGAGAAAAAATTAGGATTTTCAAGAAGTAACGGACAGTTTCTCTACTCATGAATGGGGAAATTGTGGAACCCTAAAATCACGGAACACAAGCTTTTACCTTGCGATTGCATCCAAAGCGCCGGCAGAGTTAAAAAACCCCAGAATCCACAAAAGAAGAAGTCACCAGGAGAATCCACAAAAGAAGAAGTCACCAGGAGAATCCAAAGATTGGGGATTTTGGAAACCCAGAAGATCAAGTTGGAGTTGAGGCTCAGGGAAGGATCATCACAAGACTCAAAGGGACTTTCGTAGAGTAACTGGAAACTTTAAAGATCAAATTTTGTGACTCAGACAATACAGAGTAATGCCCGCCAAAGCTCAATCCCAGGCACCTCGGGCTCGATTTCACCTCTCTGCTTGGTTAAAGACTTTTGATTTCCAAGGCAATTTACAGATATTTTTTTTGGGTGTAAGTCAGTAAGTGTAACAGTCGAATTTTGTGGAAAGTATTGGCATGGTTTTTTGGATAATTGATGACGATTATTTGGTGGAATTAAACCAAAAAAACATGATGATATCAAGTGAAAACATTCTGACGGATTTATCATATGATTCTGGGACAAGTAGAGAGAAACAAAATTCTCCAAGTATTCTGATGAATGCATCTACCACACTTCTCTCCACAAGGACTTGTATGATTTAAGGATTTCACCATTTTTTGTAACCTTAGAAGTTGTACAACTTGAAGTATCAGATGATCAAACATGGAAGTATAGTACAAAGGGCATATAGGGTTTTCCAATTACATTAATTGGATTACATGAGGACTCGCCCTTTGCTATAAGAATAAGACTACGTATATAAGAATAATCAAACAAGCCTATATAACTAGAGACTAGATTTCATTTTTTGATAACCCAAGCTGCAAAAATGGGTTTTTTACCTGCCTTTCTTTGCCATTTTAGGATTCTTGCACATCCGAATACTATTAGGCGTAACCTCCACCAGTTCATCCTCTTCAATGTATTCGATGCAGTCGTCAAGACTATAAGTCAAGGGAGTGTCAAGAATCACTGTAATTCAGAAAAGATTTGTGAGCAGATGGATTTGAAACTTGCTGCTACAAGTCATAAGATATATATAACAAACAAAATACCTGTTACATCTTTATTGGAGCGTATGTTTGTAGCTGCTTTCTTCTTGCAGATATTAAGGCCCAAGTCTCCGGGTCTCTGGTGGATCCCAACTATCTGACCTTTGTATACATCCACTCCCGAACCTACAAACATTTGCCCTCTGTCTTGCGCACTTGCCAGAGCGTACGATGTTGATGTTCCATCTTCAAAGGCAACCTGAAAATCCCACTTCCCTATTCAGATACCACAAATTACTAGCAAAATGGCACATGTTTCATCAAACATGTGCTAATATCCGAACAATACAACTATAAAGATTGCTGCTAATTCCTGTAAACTATATCAACTCCCTAACTCACCAGCGAACCCAGATCACGGGTGCTAATATCGCCGGCCCAAGGTCCATAACTGTCAAATACGGTGTTGAGGATAGCTGTCCCACGAGAAGCTGTTAAAATTGCGTTCCTCAATCCAAGAAGTCCACGTGTTGGGATTTTGTACCGCAGAAAGATTGTTCCTTCCGACCTGTAATTCAGGATTCACATGCATAGTCAGATTGATCTTAAACACTGCAAATCTCTCTCTCACACACACAGACCAAGACTGAATGAGAAATTAACATGACATCATGTATTGTTGTTCTCATATAAATGCAATGGAGAAAAGCCTTTACATGGACCTGCTTGAGAAAATGACCATACGCTTCTCAAAGCAATAACAAGTCTTGTGCATGTTCATAAGGTGGTTACATTAAACTAATATCACCAAACTGCTGCTATAAAATAAAGGGATGGCAAGAGAAACTATACATACCCAACACCCTGCATATCAAACATCTGTCCACGCCTTTTGCCAAGAAGTTCAACAACAGGCCCCATGTGATTCTCTGGTACTTCAACAGTTGCTATCTGAATTGGTGGATTTTGAAGTCAGATAGGGTGTCTTTACTTTTAATGAAAGCAAAAGTTCTTTTCAGTGGGTAGACAACTAAACCAAGGATATTCAAATCAAATTGAAACCATTGTTTCATAACTTGCTGCTCATTCTTTCAGTAGGAAAATAATAGCGCTAGTCAGAAACTCACCTCATATGGCTCCAGCAATTTATCATTAACCCTTTTGTTGATAACTTTCGGGGGTCCAACCATAAACTCATATCCCTCTCTTCGCCTGGAACATATTACCGTTCAGCTACTTTCGATTTCAAATATGAAAGGAATGATGGCCGGTGAAGTACTTACATGTTTTCTATCAGGATGGTAATGTGTAATGTACCTCGTCCACTAACAATAAATGTGTCTGCTGTCTCACCATCTTCCACTTTCATAGCTAGATTTCTTTCAAGTTCACGGTTTAAACGATCTCGTAAGTTCCTGCTCGTTACATACTTCCCCTACAGAAAAGGAAAAGATAAATTCAAATGTTGCACTCATACTTTTCATTTTAGCCGACAACGTTGCACTAATCCAAGTTAACGACTTCCTTCTTAATATCTTGTAGCCATGCATTTATGGAAAAATGAGCAAGATAGACTCATGACAGTCATATCAGCCATGATTACACCTACCTCACGACCAGAAAACGGAGAGGTGTTTACAGAGAAGGACATTTTCACAGTTGGCTCTTCTACTTTGATTGTAGGTAGAGGCTTCCCATGTACTTTATCAGCAATAGTCTCCCCAATCTGCAAATTTATGGCGTAACAAAGAAAACTCAATTAGCAACAAAAAATGACAAGTGGCAGCAATTATCCACCAGTGTTACAACAGTCTCTCGCATTTGGCATCAAATTATCCATGTGTATACATGTACCTGAATGTCATCTATGCCACATACAGCGCAAATATCTCCAGCTTCCACTGAATCAGCAGGTACTCTGTAGAATTTCTCATAAACAAAAAGCTCACTTACCCTTGCAAATCTACAGGAATCTTCAGAAGTGCACACCTGGAAAGTTATACACAATAAGTCTACTATAAACCATATCAATTCTCGCTGGTTCTCAAGTATTTGGCACCATCCCCCATTCAGTTACGTTTTGAATGTATTTCATCACAAGCTTTAATGAATTAGAAACCTAGGAAACGTAACAGAAATTTTGTCTAAGAATATCTTGTCCATTTTGCTTACCATTTTCCTATGTTTTACAGGCTTATATTGGCAGAGGCTACTGCTCTACAAGGTGAAAATACTTGAGAGATTGACTAGCTTAAGGTGATACTTTTTGTATGAGCCCACATCATTGATGTCCAATAACAAAGGAATAAGCTGACGATTATCAAAATGTTACCCTGACATCCATTCCTTTGCGCAGTGCCCCTGCGTGTAGCCGCCCAATAGCAATGCGTCCTTTATGCTCATCATACTCGATATTTGTGGCCTGAAAAAACCATTAGTTTCACACAAGTAAATATCTACTCAACTCAATTAGACAGTCTGATTCAATGAAATTTCTTTTACATTTTCGTTCGAGGAATATCCCAGTGCAGTGAAGTTTATTGATTATGGGCATATATGCAAGGATGCTACTGATGAGATAAAATTCATCAATTTGACCGGGTGTGGACCCAGACACAAAAATATCCCAGTGCAGTGAAGTTTATTGATTATGGGCATATATGCAAGGATGCTACTGATGAGATAAAATTCATCAATTTGACCGGGTGTGGATGCCAGAAATTGTTTTGTTATTTGGGAGTGCCATTAGATCATTAGTTTCTTGGATTTGAAGCATGTTTTAGAGCAAGTGACTGCTTTTAGTTGGTTGCAGACAAGTTTTTTGATGTGTACATTTTCGGCCAGGAGATGAAATGATAAATATCCATTGGCACTGGCTGGGAACAAGCACATAAAACATGAAATGATAAAAAAATCAAAATAACTCACGAGCATCTGAAGTGCACCATCTTTTTCAATATTTGGCCCAGGTACACATCTAATTATAGCCTCGAACAGGGGTCCCAGGTCTTCTGCAAGGTCATCCGGAGAAAGCCCTGCCTTTCCTTTAATCCCGCTGGCATATATCGCTTGGAAATCACACTACACGCCACCAAAAAAAAACATTAAGGTTAGTGTCATATTAGACTCAAAAGTATTTGAGTCAAAAGAGATACATAGACAAACCCAAAATCAACAATACCTGTTCATCTGTAGCGTTTAGTTCAATAAATAGTTCAAAAGTGGAATTGACAACAAATTCAGGACGAGCAGAAGGCCTGTCAATCTTGTTTACGACCACGACAACTGCATGTCCAAATTCAAGAGCCTTCTTTAAAACAAACCTTGTCTGGGGCATTGGTCCCTCAACAGAGTCCACCTAAGAAACAAGGAAGTGAGGGGAGGAAATTGAGAAATACAGAGCTAAGAGTTTATTCAAAGGCATTGAGACAAAGCATCATATTACCACAAGAAGCACTCCATCAACCATGTTCAAGACGCGCTCCACTTCACCCCCGAAGTCAGAGTGGCCGGGAGTGTCTATAATATTGACTTTTGTGTTTTTATAAGTTATGGAGGTATTTTTGCTAAGAATTGTGATTCCTCGTTCACGTTCAAGGTCATTCGAGTCCATGATCCTCTCTTGCATGACTTGGTTATCTCGGAATACCTGCAAAGTAAGGTATGGATTAAGAAAAAGAGAAAATTTCAATTGTTACAATGAGAAAACGTTGTCTTAACTTTCTCGAGATTGATAGAAACCCAATGACATTTGCGTTTAAGCTGTTACCTTAGCTTGCCTGAGCATAGAATCAACCAAAGTAGTTTTTCCATGATCAACATGTGCTACAATTGCTATATTCCTCACGTCATTCCTCCTCACCAATTGCTTCTTCTTCACCTCTACTGGCATAACAAAAGTAACTTTGTTTAGAGAACCAATCAACCAACATGAGCTAAGTGTAATTCCTAAAACTTTAATTGATCAAACTACGGACATAAGAAGGCTTTATCCATAAGTTTCACAATCTCGCAACCATTTTCTAATTTTGTTAATTTCAAACTGACAAAATTCAAGCAAAAAACCGAAATCAATTTCAGCAACAAAACTAGTTCACCCACAAAAAGAAACGAGGAGATAAAAAAGACGGAAAATGACCGGAGGATGGTTCGGCGGTTGATGGAGAGACGGAGCAAGTGATGGGAAGAGGAAGCGGACGGCGAGAAGGAAATCGGAGAGCTCGTCCACCTGGTTTAAGCGCGGAAGCAAAGCTGACGCCGAGCACTTGTTGTTGCTTGTGAAGCAGAAGAGAAGCTTGTCTTCTCGAAACCGCCGGATAAGCGGAGGAAGTGCTCAAGCTAAGCTCCATTTTCCAATTCTCTCCGCCGCGTAACAGAGAGAAGAGAGAAGAGAGAGCGAAGGGATTTTATTTGGTTGGAGAGGAGAAGAAGCTCTTGTTTTATTTCAGAGGATTATGAAGCCAATTTTGTTTTAAGACTGCGCAATGGAGTAGACGGACCAGGTTAGGCCACGTCTCCACTCATCGACTTATCGGATTCCCCAACTAGACCCAAACCACTAAGAGCCGCGCAAGTATATATGGTTGGCTCACTAAAACGAATGTGTTGCGGAGCGGAATAGGTGCGGTACGGTTTCAATAGTAACAAAAATATATATGTATAGATTTTTATTACTGTACGGTGCGGATGGTGCGGATTGATATGACACCATTTGAAACCTAGGTCTTACTAACAGGCTCTTATCTTTTTGTTTCTTCCTAAGAACCCTTAGTAGTACCTAAAAACGGAACCAAAAACGTGTAGTCTAGTAATTTGATAGAGTGATAGAGAATTTGTCGTGTGGTTTAAACCAAAGTTTTGAATTCTTTTATCTATGAAAAATCGTTGTGCATTTTTCTTGATTAACGTTTTAAATTGCAAGAATACTCGTTTTTTGCATTTTTTAGGATTAATTCGGATTCTTAGAAAAAAAATTGCAATCTGTGGTAATTTTTTTTACATTGTATAGGTGAGAAAAAAATAGACTGCCATAGTTCATGTGGATAGTGGATACTTTTGGGCATTTCAAAATCGACTTTCTTTATCAAATTTGGTACACAGATATAACAAAGTTTGGATCATTATCTACACTATGTAAAACCCTTAAATTAAAGCTTTCGAGTTCGACAAGATAAATAACATGGCGCAGCAAGTTTGGCATTATAGTGGGACGAAACATTGAATGGAATTGTATAATTCACATCAATAAGAATATAGAGAAGAAGGCGTTGAGAGTATTGGACCAGGGAGCTTCAAACCAACATCACCAAAAAGATCATTCTCAGGCTTCTTGTGACTTGAGCATCATGACGATGATGATGATGATGATGATGATGCTGATGATCTCTCTTGCAAGTAATGGAATCACAAAAGTTGACAGCTAAAGGAGATCAAAAGTATTCACAGCTTCAGGTCGATACGCTCGGACCATTCAAATATACCAGAGTGGACCTGGTCATGTCCTATATCGGACCCG
The DNA here is from genome assembly GCA_900406555.1 of Pseudoturritis turrita. Classification (NCBI taxonomy): domain Eukaryota; kingdom Viridiplantae; phylum Streptophyta; class Magnoliopsida; order Brassicales; family Brassicaceae; genus Pseudoturritis; species Pseudoturritis turrita. The sequence goes on from OVBL01000426.1 coordinate 409,566, forward strand.
TTACCTCCGGTGGCAACCCTCATGATATCCTCAATCAATGCAAAGTTTCCCATGATATCAACATGGGCTCCGCTCTGGGTCCCGCGCCCTTCGAGCAGGTTAGCCGGTGGAGAGTGATTGTATTCTCTTACGTAAGTCTTGATTCCGGAAGGGTTAAATCTTGTCTTGCCACGCCACGCTTTAGCACACATGAACCCGGCACTTAGGACCGGTACTGTTTCATCCCCATCCACATTGTAAACTCCTGCTTTCAGACAGCTGTCTTCATCCTCGTCGTGAGCAGAAGTGAAGATCTGAAAGGGGATGCAGCTGTCAGGAGACTGATTAAGCTTGTAGATGTATGCTCGTTCTGTTGGTATCCCAACTCCGTACAACGAGTAGATCTCCATTTCAGGAGCATTGGGTAATCTGAAACAGCAGAACAAACCAAACGGAGCGTTTATTTTCAAAAATAGATGACAAAAGATTCTAATGGGGTAGAGAACAATTGTATTCCAGGACATAAGATGCTCCGCAGAGTTCCAGGGCATTGATGACGAATGATTCAAAGGTGGTAATAAGGGTTTTCAGCCAAATAAATTTTGAATTAGTTGATTTATTTGTCATGTCAAAGCCACCCTTGAGCTGCTTTTATAAGCAAGCGTCACTTGTAATCAACTTTGGCACCTAAATATAACTGAGCAAGCTTTTCGAGAAAGTCTCAAATAGCTTTGTTAGCTTTGAGCTGAAAACCATATTCAACTAGACGGAAGATAAAAATACTGATAATGCATCAGGATGAAGCATAGAGTTGGTCCCAAAACAAATCACTTACTTTGTCTCCAACGGATTTGACCAGTATTTGTGATGTTCATACTTGGGGTCATCCAAATCATCAGCAATTCCATAGGAGAAATGAGCGGCACCACGCGCCATCATCTTAGGAGCAACATAATGTAGTAAATCTATAACTGCATCAGCAGTGTAGACCTTATACTCAGCAATAGCTTTGATCCCTCCAATTCCCATATCATGGTACTCTGTCCACACGTCACGACAGGTGTGATTTGGGATACTCTGACCTTTGACCGCACCCTTCACCAAATAAAATGTATAGATTATTAATCATCTAATCACAAAGAGGACAAGGTTTATATGATTTATATGTCCTTACTCGAAAATCAATATTTTTAATCTCAGACGGCGGAGCCTCTGCCACTTCTTTCCCAAACGATATAATCCTTCCGTAGTTAACAGGCTTTGCCTTGGAAACTGAATTTTCACCAGTTTCACCACGAGCCTCATTGCTCTTTTGCTTTTTCCCAAAACAGGTGTGTCCTTTCTCCGGCGACCAATCAAGACCACCCCATATTGTGTCACCTCCCTTAGGTATCATAGACATTGTTGAGTCCCATGTGCGTGTCATTCTCATTACATGCTGCAAGGTCTGAAGTCTAAATATATCGCTATCTAAGAATCCTGGGGCAATCGCTCTGCAAATTTTGAAGACAGTTAAGTTCTATTAAGGAACCAAGTGACTAAAAGTGCAACTAAACCAACAATTCTGTAATAACCAGAAATAAAAGACCATCGATGCATATATACAGGAAAACTGAAAGAAGCAGAAACATCAGAAATTGGTAAAGATTGTAAGAATGGAAGCTCCAGAGCCTTCCATTAGCAAAATACAATGCCCACAAAAAGACAATATGACGAGTATTTTCGTCAAAGCTAAGAAACTAGACATGACAAGGGAGCAATGCGTATGAAATGGAGAAGACGCTGACTTTAACTGTTTCTTTCAGTAGGTCTATACTTAGATTGCCTGTCGTTCAAAAAAAAAAAAAGATTTGCTAAAAAATGATCAGGCTTATCGCACTGGCACAGAAAGTTGTCGGTATTAAGTTAGACACTTGTTCCTAAAAAAGAAGACGAGCACAGCTTGCTGCTCGAAAACAGCAAAATTAAAATAATATAAAACTGAAAGTGTCCTAGAAGTTCACTCTTTCACCTGACTACTGTAACCATCATTATCAAATCCATCAATTGTTTAGATCTCAAGAGAGTTCCAGTTTCATAAGCAGCAAAACTAATCAACCAATGTCAGTATTGTAGCAGCCATAATATAGGACTGTTATTAGAATTGATATTTAGTAGCATATGTTTGATTTCCAGGGCCAAGGTTCTGATCATCAAAAGCACGATCAGATATTCAATACCTGGCAACTGCAACATCCTTTGCTTCAGCAGAGAAAAGCCCTGCAACAGCTTTTGGAACACCAAGAAATGGTCCACCAATGTTCATTACCGCCTTTATATGCTTCGCGCACCAATCTGGCCCACCCCCGCCACCCATAGGAGCTGGTGCCTCAACCCATTTCATAAAATGTAGAAAATACAAGACCCCCATGGAATGCGGAACTATAACTGCCTTTTTCCCACCGTTGGTAGAAACCATCAACTCTATATTACTTTTCATACGGCTAAGCGTCTGATCACGCACCTAATAATTCAAAATGAAACATATTTAAGCCGTAAGCAATGAAGAAAGAAACGTGAAGTGGAACAGAGTAATAGATAGATTTATGAAAAAAGAACCTCTGTGTTCTGAAACGAAAGCCTCCAGTCATATGCAGCCATGTACATGTTTTTCTCTTCATAACCAATATGTGCGAGGTTAGCAATCAGCACTGCCCAGACAAAGTAACCAGGAGCAAAGTAATCGGCAGCCACGAGTCCTGATACAGCTCTAACTCTAATACTGGCAGGATCCAACCCAGTTTCGTTGTCAAGTGACATGTGTTCTACCCAACATAGAGGCCTGAATCAATTAAATAATCAATTAGTTAAGATACTATCAACAATAACACTGTCCCATCTCTAATATCGCAAAAAGAGGAACATTGAGCCGAAAGAAGAAAGATGCAGATCATAGCAAATAATATAGATGCAACCCCAAAAACAGTTTCTTTTTTTCTACAGCCGGCTAGGGAGAGTTCGTAGATAGATAACAGAATGGGGATGCAACACATTGAGCCGAAAGACAAAAGAAACTAGCTATAATTGCACATGAAAATAGTTGAAGAATAAAGCAACCATCCTATATCATGGTCTAAACACATTTTCACAATTGTATGTAGCACTTCTCATCTATTCATAACAGAACAAAAAAACACTAGCTCATTATACCCTACATACAACTAAACGTACACTCAACGACAATAAAGAGAGCAACACGTTATGAATGGAATCCAGGCATGTCTAGCAACAGATTTGGCAATAACATGTCTTGAAATTCCAAGGAAGCTGCTTTTTATATCCAAAAATGAACACTCAAATGTGTTTCCTAAGATATCTTGCTTCCTTTACACAAACAGAAATAATATCCTAAAGAAAATAGCATTTCACATCTAAAAAGCGACAAGTTTGAGGGAAAGATCAACAAAGCAGCAAGTGCGTGATCTCATCAGATCCAACCCAAATCCCAAATTCCCATCATAAAAAAAAAAAAAAAAAACTAAAAGGATGGAGAGAAAAAAAGAAGCTCACCTTTTGTAGACTTCACCGAAAGTTCCTCCCCAGAGGCGTTTTCTAAACAAACCATCAGCGCATTGTTTACCTTCCCAAAGCTCAAGCCCTCCAGTGACAATCCCAGGAATGAACACAACGGGATGCTTCGCTTTAAGACCTTCTTTCTTAAGCTTCACGCCTGGCGGGTCGGGCAAAGGACCAGTGATCGCTTCCGTTACATACTGAGGAAAGCTCGCAGGCATTGCGTTGTAAAGGAAGAGGAGGAACCACCACGTGACGCACACACACCCGATAAACCAACAACACGAATCGACACACGACCACTTCACTTTCTCGATTCCTCCATTCGATTTCTTATGGGTTTTCGAAGATTCGTGAGGTTTCTGTTGGGAATCTTCGTCGGGGACCACCTCGGCTGGCGTCGACGGTTTCTCCGTCGGCTTTTTCCGATGAACAAGGGGCATTTCTGTCACTTGAAAATTAACCACGGATTTGTCAAATCTCTCGAAAGATTAGAACACCAGAGTATGTTCCACCCTTCAATCTCAAATCCTTTCCTGTCGAATTAGGGATTTCTAGATCAGTCGAGAGAGAGACAAAAGAGCTGTTTCGCTGTGAATTTTTTAAACCAATCAAACTAGTTTTGTTTCATTTGTCAACTTGTCTGTTTTTTTTTGTGACATATTCTGCGGACGAATTAAGCTCGGACCGGATGGCAAAACCTTTGACCTCCTGGTTGTGGTTCGAGATCAAGCCGAGAACCGTCCGATCCATCCGTTTCGTTGATTTTCATTATTAGTCCAAACACACTTCGCATCCGTTTTAAATATATCTTTCGTAATGAATAATGACCGACTTGAATAAGTTTTTGAAAAAAAATTAATGACCGACTTGAATAAGTTAAAAAGATAACCAGTTCATACTTTTTACAATCGAGTGGTTAAGAGATTCAACTTAGAAATTTAAGAGGATTATGGTTTGAATTTTCAGTTATAACAAATGACATAGCAATGAATAATTTAATCAATTATATTTTTCATCCAATTTGCATGTGTTCAGGTGATTCACGTTAGAAAAAGAGTTAATGAAATAGCCGACAAACTAATTCATTTTGGACAATCTCAATATATATCTTGTTGCATATATAATGTCCCATCATATTGTATTCAATATTATCTCAATTGTATCCTTATGTGATCAATAAATCATATGTTCAAAAAAAAACAAAAATGAATTTTCATAACATTTTAACTCTCGTTGGCTAGACTAAGAATACCATTTTCATTTTGGTTGATCAAACACTTTTGATGTATGAAATCAAGGCAATTCTAGCAGTAAGAATATCTAAATATGAGGATCTAGCAATCATCTTTTCTTGGTACACTAATCGTTATTCAATCCATGTCAAATCATATATCTATGTTAGAATTTAGATGTACCAAGAATCGTCCATGAAAATGTAAAGGCTACAAGCAAGCAAACAACAAAAAATTGGGCCATTAATTAGTGATTTCTAGAAGAAAAAAAAATAAGAAGTTTATATTGAAGGTAGTAAGTCCACATGTCCACACAGAACTTTACCATTACTCTTCAAGGATTTTTTGTTAATTTAGGAACCGCTAAATTACATACTAATATAAATTTTGGTCACAAGTTCAAGTTCAATCTGTTTGGGCTTAGGGCCCAGCCTGAATGTGCTAAAACATGACTAAGTATAACAAAAAAAAACAAGATGAAAAGATGGAAAACATATATAATAAATATGAAGAAAATAAGAAGAGATGAAAAACAAACTTTTCCAGCTGTGATGGAAAAATCTTCATGTTCTTTAAATATGTTACAAGAGAGTTATACACATTTTAGGTTTTCAAAAAAGAAGAGTGAAAAAGAGGATATGGTTTGTAGGTTTTAAAAAATGTTTAAATATTTTTTTTAGAATTAGATAAAATCTTCGGTGAACTGAGTTGAAATGTTTAACTAGTTTAAATCTCGAGGATCAGCTAGTTTTAGGTGACCAATCCTCATTTGCTCCTCTATTGGTTTCTCCCTTAGATACGATTGATCAATCTTCAGTTTTCGATTTCGGTGATTCTAACTCATTTCTTTATTTTTCAGTCAAATTTGAGCATGACAAGTCTCTAAAAAGACTCTCTCTTTTTTAATATGATTTTTTATTTTATTTTTTCTAATCTTCCATCTTCATTTAAATCAAATTGTTTGATAACTTCCGTAAAAATGAAATAACCACAATGGATCCAAATTTCTTCGTAAAAACATCTAGATACGATGACATCTAAACGCTTAAAGGTATAAATTCACGATACATGTTTTACATTTACCACAAACAAGTCACGACAGTTCTGAGTATCACTCCCTCGTGTGGAAGAAGATGACTTCATTTTTTATGAATGTTGAATGGAGATTGGTGTAGATACAAGATATGTACTCGAATTTCAATTAGAGTATTTATTACTTTTATGGTTCAATATCTTCGATAAACTTACCACGACATTCAAAGTGTAGAAAATAGAATGACGATAGTACACAAACTGGATACAACAATCATAGTGGAAATAGAGAAAACTCGGAGAAGAAATTACCAATGTAGTAATTTTTTCCTAGATCTTTGTTTATGGAAAAAGATCTTTCTATCTTCTTTTCCTTAGCTTGTATGCTCGAACTTCCGTATGAGATCCTCCTTTGATTTCCGGATGCACATGCAAATAGGGCTGGGCAAATTATTCGTTAGATTCGCTCCAATTCGATATTCACTTTGATTCGATCCGAAAAATCCGGATATCCGTTATGAATAAAAGCGGAGATAATAGTAAAATCTAGTATCCGTCTAAAGCGGAGCAAATCACAAATACTAATTTTAAAAATCTGAATATCCGCTCCGATCTGTATATTACTTATATATACATATATTATGATAGGTTTATAACGTATATTTGTAATTTTAGATTTTTAAATATATTTTGCGAAATATTTATAGTAGAAATAAATAAATACTAGTTTTTTAATTGAAATTTTTTTTTTGTTAAATAAAAAACATATGTGTCATTTTTCACCATCTTAATCTTACACTTTTCATTTTTATTTAATTATATCGAATAAAATTAGGTAATTTAATATATTTATTCACTAGTTAGTTTAAATATTATATTAAAACAATTTAAAAAAAATATGGTGTTTTGATTATTATTTTTTGGTTTAATCCGGATATCCAGATATTCGTGGATATCCGCAAATATCCGAAAAAATCCGGATATCCGCAATTCGAATATCCGAAAATTTTCAGAGCAAAACAGATAGGAAAATTAAATATCCGACAAAAACAAAGTGAATCATAAATACTGCATTTTTCGGATATCCACTCCGTGTCCAGTCCTACATGCAAGTTATGATCTCATAGATATCTTAATTGAAAGCTTAACATTGGATTTCTGTTTGACTTGGTCATGTTCAGATTTTTCGAGTTGACGTAAGGGAATTGGCTTGACTCAAACTGAATTCTAAAAGAACACGATCCGAAAAGAATTGCCCATATTTGGACTTAGTTTGAAGATATCATTAATTGCATGGATTTTTAATGGACACTGTTTAGTGTTAAACCCAACACCAACAATTGTTGAGCCCATATCATATCAGGTCATATGTAAAAAAAAATCAAAATCAATAAAATTTTTGTTTAAAAATAAAAATCCACTAAGTCAAGCAACCAGATGAACCAATGTAATCCAATTCGTGGTTTTTTTTTTCTCATCTGAATTATATATTATTAAATTTATGAAAAGATACAAATGCCGGCAAACAAACATAAATAGTTCTGAAAACTAAGTCTATGAACAACTAGAAATAGCTTCGGAACCTAAGTCGGCGAACAAACAGAAATAACTTCGGAAAATACAAAACAAAGCCATGAATACGATTTAAACATTGAAATCTAGAAAAACAGACCACCACTGAACTAGGAATAAAAAAAAAACACTCACAATCAACGGAGAACAAGAAAAGAGCCGCAGACGCAGAACAACAATACTCACAAATCGATGCCAAGACAAGAGGAAACCGCGAAAAATAGACCCAAATACGACGATTCGTGGTTTTAAAATGTAAATATTTTTTTGTTCTGGTCATATATATATGACGTCATATATATTAGTTAGCGTTTTGCAAATCCATTTATCACTATACAAAAGTGTTTTAAGTGGGACTCATTTCAGACTACCGGCTGATTGCAAATGCGAACCGGTCGGTCCAGTCAGTTAACAGAGACCACTTAAATGGCGTCAGATAATATATGACGAAGGAATCATTTACATGGCTGAAACCGAAATATGATCTTCGAGACAACTACAAAAGGTACTTTAAATTAATATAAAATAAAATAAAATTAACAAAAAAATAAAAATAAAAAAAATAAACACACTGAATATCCACACGCCCCTAAACCATGAAATTTGAAAAGAAATCTCAATGAGCCAATCAGAAGCCAGTAAACTCCATCGCATTGTCCTAAGCGGATATATATCCGACAAAACTCAACCTCACAAACTTAATAACCCCCTCTTGCGTACCCCATTTGTCCACGTGTCCTTCTCTGCCACCACTTACCTTCAAAACCAACGCTTTTTTTTTAGTTCCCTTCTTCCGAAGCGTTAGACGATGAGAGAAACATAAAAACTCCCACTTGGAGCAGAAGAAAGTCTAAAAGACAACAAACAAAACCCGAAAGAAGAAGAGAGATCAATCCTCAAATCTCTTCTCCATCCTCTCCTCTGATTCTCTTTGAAGAATCTATAAGCCTGAAAAAATGGCTTCACTTGTTTATTCTCCTTTCACTCTATCTACTTCTAAAGCAGAGCATCTCTCTTCGCTCTCCAGCAGTAACAAACATTCATTTCTCCGGAAGAAAAACAGATCAACAAAACCAGCAAAATCTTTCTTCAATGTGAAATCTGCGGTTTCTGGAAACGGTCTCTTCACACAGACAAACCCGGAGGTCCGTCGTATTGTTCCGATCAAGAGAGACAACATTCCGACGGTGAAAATCGTCTACGTCGTCCTCGAGGCTCAGTATCAGTCATCTCTCACAGAGGCCGTGCAATCTCTCAACAAGACATCGAGATTTGCGTCCTATGAGGTCGTTGGATACTTGGTAGAGGAGCTTCGAGACAAGAACACTTACAACAGCTTCTGTAAAGACCTCGAAGACGCCAACATCTTCATCGGGTCTCTGATCTTCGTCGAGGAATTGGCGCTTAAAGTCAAAGATGCGGTGGAGAAGGAGAGAGACAGGATGGATGCAGTTCTTGTCTTCCCTTCAATGCCTGAGGTAATGAGATTAAACAAACTCGGATCTTTCAGCATGTCTCAATTGGGTCAATCAAAGTCTCCGTTTTTCCAACTCTTCAAGAGGAAGAAAGCAGGATCCGCTGGTTTTGCAGACAGTATGTTGAAACTTGTTAGGACATTGCCTAAGGTTTTGAAGTATTTACCTAGTGACAAGGCTCAAGATGCACGTCTCTACATCTTGAGTTTACAGTTTTGGCTTGGAGGGTCTCCTGATAATCTCCAGAATTTCGTTAAGATGATTTCTGGATCTTATGTTCCGGCATTGAAAGGAGTCAAAATCGAGTATTCGGATCCGGTTTTGTTCTTGGATACCGGAATTTGGCATCCTCTTGCTCCAACCATGTTTGATGATGTCAAGGAATACTGGAACTGGTATGACACTAGAAGGGACACCAATGAGTCTCTCAAGAGGAAAGACGCGACGGTTATCGGTTTGGTCTTGCAGAGGAGTCACATTGTGACTGGTGATGATAGTCACTATGTGGCTGTTATCATGGAGCTCGAGGCTAGAGGCGCTAAGGTCGTTCCGATTTTCGCAGGAGGGTTGGATTTCTCTGGTCCTGTTGAGAGATATTTCGTAGATCCCGTCTCGAAACAGCCCATCATAAACTCTGCTGTTTCCTTGACTGGCTTTGCTCTAGTTGGTGGACCTGCAAGGCAGGATCATCCGAGGGCTATCGAGGCCCTGAAGAAGCTTGATGTTCCTTACCTTGTGGCAGTACCACTGGTGTTTCAGACGACAGAGGAATGGCTAAACAGTACACTTGGTCTGCATCCTATCCAGGTGGCTCTGCAGGTTGCTCTCCCTGAGCTTGATGGAGGGATGGAGCCAATCGTTTTCGCTGGTCGTGACCCTAGAACAGGTTAGTCCACTTATGTCCATATTTTTCATTACAAGTGTGGGAATGTTTTCTTATTGAAGACGTTGGTTTACCAATTTGCTGCAGGGAAGTCACATGCTCTCCACAAGAGAGTGGAGCAACTCTGCATCAGGGCGATTCGATGGGGCGAGCTCAAACGAAAAACTAAGGTATTATTATTATTACTCGTCCTTAGTGAAATCACATACCTTCATGACTTTCTCAATCATGTAATGTATGTTCTAATGAATCAAATCTTGCTCATTGCAGGCAGAGAAGAAGCTGGCTATCACCGTTTTCAGTTTCCCACCTGATAAAGGAAATGTAGGGACTGCAGCTTACCTCAACGTGTTTGCTTCGATCTTCTCGGTCTTAAAAGACCTTAAGAGAGATGGCTACAATGTCGAGGGCCTTCCCGAGAATGCAGAGACTCTTATCGAAGAGATCATTCATGACAAGGAGGCTCAGTTTAGCAGTCCTAATCTCAATGTTGCTTACAAAATGGGAGTCCGAGAGTACCAAAACCTCACTCCTTATGCAACCTCCTTGGAAGAAAACTGGGGGAAACCTCCGGGGAACCTGAACTCAGACGGAGAGAATCTTCTGGTCTATGGCAAAGAGTACGGTAATGTTTTCATCGGTGTCCAACCGACATTTGGGTATGAAGGTGATCCCATGAGGCTGCTTTTCTCCAAATCAGCTAGTCCTCATCACGGTTTTGCAGCTTACTACTCTTACGTAGAGAAGATTTTCAAAGCTGATGCTGTTCTTCATTTCGGAACTCATGGTTCACTCGAGTTCATGCCCGGGAAGCAAGTGGGAATGAGCGACGCTTGTTTCCCGGACAGTCTTATTGGGAACATTCCCAATGTTTACTACTACGCAGCTAACAATCCCTCTGAAGCAACCATCGCAAAGCGGAGAAGTTATGCGAATACAATCAGTTACTTGACTCCTCCAGCTGAGAATGCTGGTCTATACAAAGGGCTGAAGCAGTTGAGCGAGCTGATATCGTCGTACCAGTCTCTGAAGGACACGGGGAGAGGTCCACAAATCGTCAGTTCCATCATCAGCACTGCTAAACAATGCAATCTTGATAAAGATGTGGATCTTCCAGATGAAGGGGCGGATCTGTCAACTAAAGACAGAGATCTTGTTGTTGGAAAAGTGTATTCCAAGATCATGGAGATCGAATCAAGGCTTTTGCCGTGCGGGCTTCACGTCATTGGAGAGCCTCCATCTGCTATGGAAGCTGTGGCCACACTGGTTAACATTGCTGCATTAGATCGCCCGGAAGATGAGATTTCATCTCTTCCTTCTATATTAGCTGAGACTGTTGGAAGGGAGATTGAAGATATATACAGAGGAAGTGACAAGGGCATCTTGAGTGATGTAGAGCTTCTCAAACAGATAACTGATGCCTCCCGTGGTGCGGTTTCCGCCTTTGTGGAAAGAGTTACAAACAGCAAAGGACAGGTGGTGGATGTGTCTGATAAGCTTTCCTCGATTCTCGGGTTTGGAATCAATGAGCCATGGGTTCAGTATTTGTCCAACACACAGTTTTACAGGGCTAATAGAGACAAGCTCAGAACAGTGTTTGGTTTCCTTGGAGAGTGCTTAAAGTTGGTGGTCATGGACAACGAACTCGGGAGTCTAATGCAAGCTTTGGAAGGGAAGTACGTTGAGCCTGGTCCAGGAGGTGATCCCATTAGAAACCCAAAGGTTTTACCAACCGGTAAAAACATCCATGCATTGGATCCTCAGGCTATTCCCACAACAGCAGCAATGGCAAGTGCCAAGATTGTGGTGGACAGGTTGGTAGAGAGACAAAAGCTCGAAAATGACGGAAAATATCCCGAGACAATCGCCCTTGTTCTTTGGGGAACTGACAATATCAAGACATATGGGGAGTCTCTCGGGCAAGTTCTTTGGATGATTGGTGTGAGACCAATCGCTGATACTTTTGGTAGAGTGAATCGTGTTGAGCCTGTGAGCTTAGAAGAACTAGGAAGGCCGAGGATCGATGTCGTTGTGAACTGCTCAGGGGTCTTCCGTGATCTCTTTATCAACCAGGTAAATAGATCAAAACGTTCTGTTTCATTTTTTGGCTTCCATTTAGATCCTTGTTGCTTGGTCTCTCATGGTGTTTCTTTCTTGAATTGTCTTACAGATGAACCTTCTTGACCGCGCAATCAAGATGGTGGCTGAGCTAGATGAGCCAGTAGAGCAAAACTTTGTGAGAAAACATGCGATGGAACAAGCAGCGATGCTTGGCGTTGATATTAGAGAGGCAGCGACACGAGTTTTCTCAAACGCCTCAGGGTCATACTCATCCAACATCAACCTTGCTGTTGAGAACTCTTCATGGAACGATGAGAAACAGCTTCAGGACATGTATTTGAGCCGAAAATCGTTTGCCTTTGATAGTGATGCTCCTGGAGCAGGAATGGCTGAGAAGAAACAGGTCTTTGAGATGGCTCTTAGCACTGCAGAAGTCACGTTCCAGAACCTGGATTCTTCCGAGATTTCCTTGACTGACGTGAGCCACTACTTCGACTCTGACCCGACAAACCTTGTTCAGAGTTTGAGGAAAGACAAGAAGAAACCGAGCGCTTACATTGCTGATACAACAACTGCAAACGCACAGGTTAGTGAAGCTTCTCCTCTGTTTTCTTCATGCATTAATGTTTATGGTTGGACGCAAGAATTAGTCCGGGTCTTGGAGAAATTAGTAACCTAAGTAAAATGGATAGGCTTCACATTCGGTTTTACGGTTAGAAAAAAAGTAGTACATTCTAACCTTAATAAGGTCTAGTCCAGTTTTCGGATCGGGTTGTCTTTTGTTTGCTTTGGTACAGATAAAATCGGATCGGTATATTCCTAGCAAGAACACATTCCTTAAGCTAATTCTGATTCTTGGCAGGTGAGGACACTTTCTGAGACAGTGAGGCTGGACGCAAGAACGAAGCTGCTGAATCCAAAGTGGTACGAAGGAATGATGTCAAGTGGATACGAAGGAGTTCGTGAGATTGAGAAGAGACTGACCAATACCGTGGGATGGAGTGCAACGTCCGGTCAAGTAGACAATTGGGTCTACGAGGAGGCCAACTCAACATTTATCCAAGACGAGGAGATGCTCAACCGTCTCATGAACACTAATCCCAATTCCTTCAGGAAAATGATTCAGACTTTCTTGGAGGCCAATGGTCGCGGCTACTGGGAAACCTCTGCTGACAATATCGAGAAGCTCAAAGAGTTGTACTCTCAGGTTGAAGACAAGATCGAAGGGATCGATAGATAAACATTGGGAAGCTCATTTTCTTGTAAATTAAATCAAACTGCATTGATGTGTATTCTACTACCAACGACATCATCTCTCTGTGAATAAGAGAATGTTTTGGCTGACTTTATATGAATGTTGTGGAGTTTCTTCTATGCCAGAGTTATTATCAATACGCGATCGCAAGTTATATCTCCTTTCTCATAAGGAACATATACCCTTTTCTTCCTATTTTTCCCAAACTTGAAATAATCCCACATCAAAAATGTGATGAAAACTTTAAATAATATATATTTGACACCGGCCAATCTATTTATTGTTAATTGGTTTGAGTCGAAAGCCCATAAAATTTACCATGGTATAGAGCCATGTTTTTGCCAATGCTTCTCAATCTTATTATATAAAAGATATTGTACTAGAAGGAAATAAAATGGAAACACAGAGGGAAATAGATAATAGGAAAGGAGAGGACATTTATAGAAAAATTAATGAATATACATTTGGTTCATGAATATAGTGTCTCTTAATAAAGAAAGTGAAGTGTGTCCAGATATATTCACCATTTCAGTGGATTTCCTTTAAAAACTCTCTCTATCCCTTCACATCATCACTTATCACCTAACAAACTCAATATCAATGTTGTGAAGTAAAATGGCTTCCTCCTCATCATCATCAGCATCATCTTCATCTGCAATATTCGTGAAGCGAGAAGAATTCAATGCTTTCCACATGATTGACAGAGCCCTTTTCACACGTCTTGTCTTAAATCTTAGGCGAGACATTAGCCAGTCTTTTCAGGTCATGAGCTTTCTCCTTTTTCTCGAGAAAAGTGGCCTCGTGAGCAACCTAATCGCGAATCTCGTCTCTTTTCCCGACTTTTTCATCAACGCGGTAGCTGAAGAAGTCGGGATGTGTCTGAGTTGCTTGTCCTACCAAGATTTTGCAACATTCCTTGCAAACTTGGGCCAAAACATCAACTCCTTTCCCATACCTTTGATCACGCGGATGACTGGAGAGTACCTTACTCTCACAGTCATCCACCAGAACCGCGAAACCATTCTCCTTGAGATGAAGAAGCATTTAACCTGTATATGCTACCCAGCTTTTGAGGATATACGCATGCACGCTGAGATGTATAATAAGGAGAAGATGTATACTGATCAAGAGAGGGAAAAGAGGATGGAGAAGACAAATCGGTTGGGAATTAGCAAGGCTCATAAGGCTGAATCAAGTAGCAAGTTCTTAAGTGATCAACAAGAAACAAGTAAGGTGGCTAAGATCGGTGATGGTGTTGTTGCTGCATTCTCTGAGGGTGAGCAAGTAATGGAAGACAATAGGACTGTCTTCCTCACATTTTCGAAAGGATACCCAATTTCTGAAGCAGAAGTGCATTCCTACTTCACCAGGTACTACTATAAGCCATGCATGTGCTAAAAGACGGTCACATAGGTTTTTCATATTTAAATGGTAGTTGTTGTTTTTTTGGTGTTGAAGGAGATTTGGAGAAATCATAGAAGCGATACGCATGCCTGGAGTGGAAGGGAATGACCAGGCGTTGTATGCAAGGTTGGTGTTAAATTCTGCGGCCAAGATTCCAGAGATTGTAAGTGATGGGATCAGCAGGACCAAGTACACCATTAATGGAAAACATGTTTGGGCTCGAAAATACATTCCCAAATCTTCCATTAATAATCTTTCTCCATCCTATGGAGTCTCTCTCTAGTTTTCTTATATCATAATTACTTCTTGCTTGATCTTGAGGTGTTGTGCCCCACCTTTACAAATTTTATTGTTCAAGACCTATTTTTATGTTTATTTCTTAGGGGCTTTATTTGGTGATTGACGTTTAGTCGTAGTGGTGAGCATCTCAAAACTATTTTGCATGGACTCAAGTTCGTCAACTATTTTGCATGGACCTATTTTTACAACTTCATCTTCTCTAATAACGGATAAAATAGAGTGTTCAACCTACTATTGAATACTTGATGAGTTGTGACATATATAGGTCTTGCGTAGTTGGGAAAAGACTAGAATTGTGGGTCACTTCAGTCAGTGTGATCAAGTTATGCATTCAAGAAAATGACGTGAGTCTTGTTATTGAATATACATGGGTTTATAAATCTTGGCCAATTTCGCATGGCCACTTCTATAGAATCAATATCAAAACTTCTGCTAGAGGTTGTAACAATCCACTACATGATCAGAATCCTTTCTAAGTTGCACAAAAAGCCATAACTTAACGTTCAATTAGCATTAAAAAAGGCTACTAGGCCTAGTAGAAGTGGTTGAATTGTTCCATGTATTTCAGCTAGACGAGCTATGTGAGCTTGTTATTTTTATGTACTGATCATGATCTGGCCTGGTCTACCCAATCATGATATTGAAGGATGGGAGCTTTCTCAAAACACTCTTGATACCGAGAAGAGTTGAAGACGGTACAAATTTGGACCCCTTTAGATTAGTCAATCTTTCAAAAACCAATGGGAAGCTAGCTGGGAAGGGATTATTGACGGTGAAAGGAATCGTTGCGAGATTTATTATACTGTTTAATCAGAACGAACGAGTGGTCATGCACCCGAAGAGATTGACATTTCCTCGAGTGAGCCCAGTCGGAAAGGAGTGAGCCCTCTCCTCTGTCTACGCTAAAAAATGTAACTCGCCTTTCAACTGTGACAAAATTAATTTTATAAATTCGAGAAGCATAACAAGTTTTGTTTGACTGCAGTCTGCAGAGAAGCAATATGAAGAAGTTTAAATGCTGATATAGATTGGCAGAGTCTGCAACAAACTTACTACTAAACCCAATCCCAAAACTATGATTTATGAGCTTTGTTTTCACTTTACAGTGTGACAAGGAGTGTGTTTTCCCTGTAACCAAAATGAAGACTATGACTTAGATATGGCAGAGGATGATCACAAGGATCTCCGGACCAGATCATACAAAGAAATCGCGATTTCAGCACTTATCAGGATAATGATTAGCCACTCCAGAAAATCCGATTTCCTGTTCTGAAGTATTTCCTGAAGGAAACGAATGTTGTGCTGCAAAATTCGCAAAAAGTTCAATCACCAATAAGTGTTATTTTTCACAAAAATGGAAAGATGGATCATGAGAAAGATTGTATAGATGAATATTACCTCTACAAACTTCAGCTTAAAATCAAGGCTTGCAAATCTCTGAGTCAGTTCAAATTCATCTCTCAGATACTCCCATATCTGAGCATATTTAGCATCCTTCCAAGCTATATCTGACCTGCAATTTTCCCAAAACGACAAGTCAGTCAAAATTACCCACAAAACCAGTCACAATAGGCATCGATTCT
Organism: Pseudoturritis turrita; assembly: GCA_900406555.1. Taxonomy (NCBI): domain Eukaryota; kingdom Viridiplantae; phylum Streptophyta; class Magnoliopsida; order Brassicales; family Brassicaceae; genus Pseudoturritis; species Pseudoturritis turrita. The sequence goes on from OVBL01000426.1 coordinate 425,897, forward strand.
TCGATCTCTCGACTTCTTTACCTCTCAAAAAGACCAAGCTTCAGAATCACATCAGCCAGATTAGAATTAGCCTTTCCAACCAACTGGAATAGCTTTTTCCTTTCCATTGTAAAGGTTCCTGTTTTCTCCATCCCCCGGTTTATGTCAGTAAATTCTGCTACCATACCATCAACCTAACAGAAACAGATTGCTCACCCACAATTATTGCTGGTACCAACTTCATTTTTCACATCCCAGAATATATAGTATATGGACCTGACATGGTTACCTGCCGGCCATAGTAATCCAGAGCTATGCTCTGGCCAAGAACACTGCCTATGGTTCTGATGCCATCAATATTCAAAAACTGCAACATGATGTAATCCAGTCCTCCCTGCATCCAGGTGTTCAGAGTTGGATTCTCTCTTACTTCGTATTCTGCAGTTTTACAGAACCAAAGATGTGAAACTAAGCACCACTTTGTAAGTTTTAAATAGCATAGCAAAAGAAGTGGAACTCACCATCTTTTCTCATTTCAGGAAGCAAACCAGAAGCATGCCTCTCCACCACTTTAAGATACTCATCAACCTCGTGTTCCCTTACGTTAAATAAGACAATTGATCCATACTGAAATACTACCATGTATATACACTCACTCCCACTTATGCAACCACCAGTACCCTGAAACAACATCAACCACTTTTTGCGATAAGTAATTCAAATGAATCATCCAATCAAAAGATAGACATACCATAAAATATTTTGATTAAAAAATTAGATTGAACAATCAACATTTCACTATGAGAGGGCTACTATTTTCCAGGAAATTTGATGTAAACCCTAGTACCTCAGCTTCCATAAACTGAATAAAGTAACATTCAACTTACACTGGGATCAGAATGATTTCCGAACTTAAGAACAACGTAGTTAGTCATACGCGAAGTGGGCGGTATAAAGTTCTGCTTGTTTTGCTCAACTAAACTTCTCAAATCAACGCTGCACACACAATAAAAAGGTACTCCAATCATCACTTCATCAAATTTCTAAAACCCATTTGCAAACACATCTGGGTTTAAGCTCCAACGTATACAAGGTTTAAACCGTTCAACTATGAAATTCAGTCATCATCAATGGCAGGTTAGATCTCATATGTCTAATCTATGATTCCCACCAGAATGACATAAATAGCATCTCGTAAAGAACAATTTGGGAAAAGGGGAAAAACGATACCTAGTGGAGAAGAAATAAGCTCGCACAGGAAGAGAAAGCTTGGTTTCTTCCTCTAAGCCGCCATAATTCCCATCACCAACCTCCGAAGACGGCCCCGTTTCACTCCACTCCCCTGGATGATGCTGATTCGGCTGCGGCTGAACCGAAGCGGCGGGAGACGAAGAAATAGCCCTCACGGTGAAGAGAGACCCGAAGTTTTGGCTTCCTCGAAAACCATGGATCGGAGAATTGGAGACGGCTAAGACATTGGAGAAATAACGAGAGGGAGTCACTGAGGACGACCGGAAAGGGAGGTGCAATGGAAGCAGCGAAAGCGACGGTGGTTTCTGCTTAGAGGTAAAGATGGAGAAGAGAATTGTACGGACGGGAGTGCCTAGGGTTTTGGCGTAGACGTCAAAGGTTCGAATCATTTTTGGTTTACACACTGAAAAATCGGAGAAGAAGATGGAACAAGACGGCCTCTCTCGCTCTTTCTCTGGCTCCCTCGAGTGGAAATCACAGAATTTTATACTTGTTTTGTGTATTGAAAGATAAATGCGTGCCGTTTGATCATTTTATAGATTAACAACGCGTTGTTTTAGTGAAGGTAAAACGACGGGGATTTCAAAGAGAAGACTGTCAAACGGCAAAACATATCAGGATGTAGAATTTTCGATATACAATGAACATGATTTTTTTTTTAAAGAAAATCTTTGGAACTACGTTTTGTTCGTCGCTTGCATTGAAGAAATAGAAGAGATTGTTATCGAGGTTTCATAGTGTCTCCAATCTTACCAAGAATTGGAACAACCACTTAGATAACCCCAAACATATAAGATTCAAGAACAAAAGTGTCTAAAGACAAGATAACAAAATGTTGGTTATTAGTTTATTATTACAAGTTCAGGGCCGAGCAGAAGAGGTTGCGAGACTCCCGAGAAGAAATGCTTCATCGGGAAAGGATCAGGGCGAGGGAGGAGGTCAAAGCCAAGTGTGCGGCTAACTCTTCTCTTATCTAGTTTTTGGTTTCACCAATTATTATACCGTCTCCATCTCCTCCTTTGCCGCATGGTGAAGTCTTAGTCTTAGACCTAAACCCGAAGATCTTTGAGAAGAAGTTGCGTCCTTCTTTTGTCTTGACAAGCTTGTGAAGATCTTGCTTCATGCTCATACATTCTTTCTCAAGCTCGTAAACACGTTCTCTCATCCCATTCATCATCATATTCGGATTTGCGTTAATCTTGTGTCCTTCTAATGCCGGATTCTTGCCACTTGGGTCGTCATTGTTGTTGTCCGAGACGAAGAACCATCCTGCTATAGATGTCCGAAGCCGCATCTGTTCAAAGAACAAGACTTGTACTATGACTCGCAACGGTAGACGCTCGTTTTGTGCTGCGTGTGTGCATGCCTCCAATGACAGTTTCTGACAGCTCATTAGCAGACACAGTTGCTCTCTCTCTGTCTCTGTCAGCCATGGATGAGCCTGTAGCTCCAAAAAGTCAATACATGGCATTATTCAAAAGACTAATTTGATACTTTGGAAGCAACTCATGATAACTTCGAAACTCAAAACATATAACAACCTGAAGCAAGGCATGGGACACTCAAAACATTTATTTGCTAGTTGTAAACGCAAACCGAAGAAGAAACTCTGTGTGCATTTGGCATTCGCTCTTACATTTTGCAAAAATGTTTTATATTTTCAATTTGTTTCAAAAGTTTCATCACATTGTAAGCGCAAATGCAGAACTTGGTGTTTGAAACAGTCGAAAACTTAAATAAGATTGTTTACCTTGATGTATATATCGATTGCGCGGTAGATACCATCATCCATTGGCCTCACATCTTCGGGGATTAGAGCACCGAGTGCTTGAAATTTCGATAGTTTCAGGTTCTCATCAGAGGCCACCTCTGCTAAGTAGCCGTCTATCAAACTAGAAACCTTTGTGATGGGCCTAATAGAATGAGAATCTCCCATCAATTGCCTCTCCTCAACGATATTATAATCAAATGTCAACATGAAGTGATCAAGAATCCTCTGGACAGAGTCAATATCATAGAGTGTTTCAGCTGAATATCCCATGTTTGGTATTAGCAAATCCTCTAGAGCAGCTTCATCTAACTGCAAACCAATTTTTCTCTCCAGATTCTCCTGAGTGACCTGACTCGCGTGCAGAACCATGGATGTCCTAAGAAGCCTAAGCAAGAATTTCGTCGATGTAACACACTTTTCACTTGGAAGTAGTTCAACTATTCCCTCAAGAAGACTTCTTTGATCTTCATGCGAATAGTAAATGTCATCGCCATAGTTAGTCCCTTCCTCTGAAGAACCAGATTGCCTAGAACAACCAAGTAATGGAAGATTACGCTTGGCGTAATGCGTGACAGCTGCTGCTATTATATCCGGTTTCACGCCTCTGGATTCAATGGTTCTAATGAATCTTTTGTACATTTCGAAACTGAGGAATGATGATACATCTTCGAACCACCAGTTTCCATTTGTAGACTTAGTTTGTATTCCGTTCCAGAATGTAGTAGTAGCAATTCCTTCTGGTACTACTGAGATTGGCCAATTGAACAAACTCGTGTCCTCGACAACACAAGCTTTCATAGCCAAAGAAGCAATACACCTAGAGACAATGTGAAGCTCTTCAGCTAGAGGTAGTAGTAGTAACGCTTGTTCACAGCTCTCCAAGGCTTTGATCGAATCTTCCCAGTGAACGAAAACGTTATCATTCAAGAAACTCTCAGTGAGATAGATGAGATTTGCATCTCCATAGTTTTCACTCATTTGAAGATACTCTGCTGCACATCTAAGACTCACTACGTTTTCAGCTGTGACCTCAATTCTTACACCGTAACAGAATTTGGCCACAAGCAAGAACGTTTCTGGTCCACCGGGAATGTCATGAAGCTCAGCAACACAAGCTGTCTCAGATGCTTTGCTGAATAGAGTTTCTAGATATCCACTTCTTGACAACAATGGAAACTGATGATGAAAAGTGAAAAAGTGAGAGATTTCAAAAGAGAAAAGTATAGTGAATCATTATTGGTTTGTATATGTACCTTATGAAGATGGAAGCTTTGTTCTTCGACTTCGATCATCACATCGGGTTTAAGTCCAGTGGAGCAAAGCCTGATCAGATTATACAAAACACAGATGAGAGGTTTTGTTTCAAACCATTGAAGAAGAAGAAGAAGAGGACTGACCATGTGTGACCAGTTTGATGAAAGACGTCAGATTTGGAACCCAGTTTCAAGCAAGCCATCTTTTTTTCTTTCACTCTTTGGTATTTCCGCAAATCCAAAATAGTTGCAGAATGATTAAATCATCAAAACCCCATTAACACTTTTGATAATATGGGAATTTGAGAAAATAAAATTTCGTTTTTTTTGGTGTGGGAGAAGCCTATGGGACCGAGTCTATAGGAGAGATAGATACAGACGAAGCTTTTTTTCCAAGCTGTTACAAAATTACACTAAATTTTTGCAGGTTTCGTCTTCCCTTTATTTCTGTAACGCCTTCTCTTTCTGCATTTTCTCTAACTTATTATTATTTCTGTTAGAATATCTGCTGCTTTTGGTAAATTCTTTAATATTTTTCATTATTCCACAGTAATAAATGTAGAAGATGTTTGACTGGTCAAGCTCTCTTAAATCTGTAGTTGTTTCACCAAATTTTTGCTGAATAGCCAAAACGGTCCATTACGAGAACAAACTCAGAAGGCCCATTAAAGAGACCCATATAGCAAACGATAACATAAACCAGACTTAGAGGCCCATTATAACATTGTCACAAAAGGTTGCCAAATTTTTAGAGATGTTCTTGTGATCTTCAATCATTTTGGTTCAAATAAGGATTTTGGCCTATAATGAATGATCTTGATTTAACCGAGTACAAACCAGACTACAGTACTCATCTTCTTTATACATTGAACTCAGTAATATGTTACGCACGGCATCTTCAGAGTTAAAAATTCACGTCTCAAAAATTTATTGCAAATGATCAAATCTATATCAAAATCCAAATTTCGACCCTTATCAATTGAACTCTTAGCTGTCTATATAGTTTGTCAACCATAAAAATAACATCATGATTATCAAATAATTTGGATTTTGAGCAAAAATAAACAATAAAAAAAATACCCTATCAAAAGTATTTTTGTATTTTTTATATAAATACTAAAAAATTTGAATTTTCTAAAAAAAATAATTATTGTTCAAATCAATAGAAGAAATTTCTCCGGCATTGACACATCAGCTTTTTTACGTTATACGCGGGTAATCACCTAGTATATTCAAAATCAACAGTATCCCATCCAGCCAAAATATATAGGTTAGTCAAAGTAGAAAAAAAGGAAAAATAACAATAAAAAAAAAAAAAAGGGCGGATGAGTCATACTGTGTTATAAAGGCAAAGTGTTTGCAGGGTTGTGTGGCCCTTGTCAAGTTTTGCATCTCTCTTTTAGATTTTCATATATATATATATATATATATTTCTTAAGAGCTTAAGCTGTACTTTCCTGGAAACTCCCCAGTCAGACCTCTCAATCACTCTTCCTTCTTTTGGTAGATTCTTCTTCTCTCCCAAGATTTTTCTCTTTCTTCCCTAAATCTGGATTTCTTCTTCTGTTTCCATTCCTCAATTATCTCTTCTTATTTTTTGTCGGTGGATTTGCTTGCTAACCTCAAATTGATTACTACCCTTTTTCTCTGGTCACTGATTTTACGTAATCTCATCTTCAGAGCTTGTTTCATCGGCAACAATTAAAAGGGTCGATCTTGTTTTTACTTTTTAGATAGTTTATCAGATTTTCTCCTCTGGTTTTTGTTTTGTAATTTATCGTTGACTTCGTTTTTTTCTCATCCTGTTTGTTGATTGTTTTGAAGACTTCATGGTGTCTTGATTCCTTCCACTGTTAGTTGCGTGAATGAGGGTTTAGATACTTTGTGAGATTTATGTTTTATTTGATCTGAAATCTTATTTGATTTCTTTTGTCTTTTTGAGTTTTTATATATGATCTTAATGATATGATCTGTGTAGGTGTGTTAGGTGGAGTTAGACCTGAAAAAAGGTACAAGTTTTGGAGTTGGATAATTATTTCGAGCTACTACGACTATGTCTGGAAACAAAGAGGTGTGTTACTAAAACTAATAATGCTTTCTCGACATTTTTAGAAATTCCCATATTTGATGTTTCTTTTCCTATCTGGTTGGCTTGGTGTTTATCAGGCTCGGATCAGCATACCTACATGGCGGTGCAGCGATTTCAATGCTGCTATTCCAATCAAGAAGAGGAAGTACTTTGTGCAGCCGCAGCTTCCAGTGGCAGCGGAAGAAGCAGCCTCTGCGGTTTTGGAGAAGAATTCACAACCTAATGAGCAAGGTTGTTGTGATACTAGTGTTGGTAGGAGTGGTTTGGATTCATCTGATGCTGATGAAAATCAGAAAATGATTGGTGGTTCTAGGAAAAATGTCGGAGAACCAATCCCTTTGTTTCCGTCTGTTTCTGTGGGAAATGCTGATAAAGCAGCGAGCATAATTCGTGGCCAAATTAGAGTCAAAGTTGAGGAGCCAAATTTTCCAATTCACTCCAGTCCTTTGGCAGGCTTTGAGATCCCTTCCAGTTCTAACATACTTGGTAGTGCACTCCGTTGTTCTCTGGGAAAGCTTCCCGTGGTTGCTGAACATCCTGGTGTAGTTGTCACCTCAGATAAAACTGGGATGAAAGTAGAGCAAACTGTTCTTAAGACCCATGACATTGTTAGGGAGACATGTGGCAAGGAAAAACTCAGAGGAGAGTTTCAAACAGAAGCATCTTCTGATGCGGGTATTGTTTCCATGCGGCTAGGTTGTAAAACTAAAAACAGTTCTCCATATTGGGAGAATGAAGAGCCTGCAGAACTGAATTTGTCCTTAAGCAAAGGAGTTTGTGCCCCTCATAACACAGATTCTCTTTCTACTTGTACCAAATCTTGCAATCACAGTGTTGCGAACAGATCAAATTGGGATTTGAATACTACCATGGATGCTTGGGAAGATGGTCTAGATCGCACGACTAGAGTTAAGACCACTGGTGCATTTTTAAATGGTAACAGAACTCTTCATGACATAGAGACATCAAGTTGTCGTGATACGACTGTGATTGCAAAGTCTGTTTCTGCAAAACAGAAGGAAAGTGTAGGATTTAAACCTCCTACGGTGACTTTGATGCAGTTTGATCATCAGGTTAATCCCACATGTTCACTTAGTCTAGGCCTCGGTTCATATCCTCCTAGTGAGAAATATCCTTCTCTATCAGCTACCACATCGGAGGCAATAGCTGCTTGTACAAGTTTTTCCAGACCATTAATGATTGCTGGGAATATGAACTCGGTAAACCTCAGGACTGTGAAGTCTGAAGTCATAGAAGAGATTGTTAGGCAGGAAACTGAGAGTGCTCAAGTTTGTCCCATCGGGATATCTATTAACAGGGTGAAACAGGAGGTTGTTGGCAGATTCAACCAAGAAAATAGTCCCTCATCCGACATTTTGAAGTTAGTGGATCCTATATCAATAAAGGCTGAACCAAATAGCTTCAGTCAGTCTGAAATTTTCAATAGGAAAGATGGAACGTTGAATCATCTCCATACACCACTAATGCAATCAGATGAGATCCGTTATTTACCTACAAGCAGCAGTGCAGCTAATGAAAAATTATGCGAAGTGCTGAAACATGGTGGAGTTCACATGACGACTTCATGTTCTAGTCATGGGGATCATAATGTCAATGCATCAGGTGTGAATGTTACTTCCTTGACTGAAGAGAAAATTCTAGATGATCGTAAGATCTATATATCGAAAGAACTCCCTTGTAATTCTCGTGAGGAGCTAGAAGAAGAGTTGTACAGTTACGGGTTTGAATCATACAGTGGTCATGATCTATCTAGAGTTGTAAAGAAGCAAGTTGGACATAGGAATTTGTATGACGACGAGAAGGTCCAAGGACCAGCTGCCGTTTTTGCAGAAGGTAATGAGGTTGCGGATGCCGAATGTGGTGGTTCTAATACTAAACAAAGAGACATTGCTGCTCCATTCCATGGTGACTTTCAAAATTATAGCCATGTGGAAGAAAAAGATAGTCAAACTGCACTTCTTGGTAATACAGGTAATAAACATATTAAAGAATGCTTTACTGTTGATGAATCATGATTGAAATTAGCCGAAATGGCAAGCACTGAAGTTCATATTAAGAGCTTTACTCGAGAACTTCAAAAAGTAATATTTGGTGGACCAGGTGAGGATGAAGGCCGAATAGTTCAGGATGGTGAACAGTCAACCCATCAAATCATTCACGCAAGTGAAGGAATGTCAGGTGTGTCTACAGTGTCAGGTGGGAACGTTGAAAACCCTGAAATAGTAGATAACAGCAGTCCAGTTTCATACAAGGAAGAAATTTCTACTATTGACAATGATCATCCGGCGGAGTTTAGTGAAAGTAGTCAGAGTCGAATTATAAACCTAGCTCAGGTTTCTAATAAATCTCCAATTAAGACATTAGATGCTTCAGGCAGCTTTGTGCCATTGCGAATGGAAAGAGAGAGATTGCCTGATTTCCCACTTGAACCGCGAAAATATCCGTTGAGAGGGAGGTGATATTTCTGAGCCATTTTATTATTTCTATCTTTTCTTTGCTTTATTCGCTTTTTGAGATTTTATGTCTGAAATTTTCCATTATTGTTTCTTGTGCTAGTGATGGTGATGAATTCTGCAAATTCTCGCGTGAGAGGTACCGTGGCAAAATTATGAGAAGCCCAAGGTTAAATTTCATGCCTGACAGAAGGAGATTTTCTGATCAAACAGAAAGCAATATGCATGACAGGGACACAAAAAGTAAGTTTTTTCAATGAAAAAACGAAGCTCATTGTTACTAAAATTTAAATATGACTCTCTTCTTGTGAATGCAGATTTCGAGTTCGATAATCATGGAAACACTCGTCGGGGTGGTGCTTTTATGAGTAATTTTCGTAGAGGGAGACGGCCTGTAAATGAGGAAGTAACCCCTTTTTCACACTCCTTTCCAAGAAGAACCCCTAGCTTTTCATATACTCACAGAGGACCAAGAAATAAAGAGGAGACCTCTGCGTTTCCCGGATTCAGAGATGGTGAAAAAGCTACAAGGGGATTACAACAATGCAACAACACAGAACCAATGTTTATGAGTCCCCCACGTCCGTATCAAGGTCGGAATGGTTGTTTTGCTCGAGGGCAAACAAAGTTTCCAAACAACCCCAAACGAGGTTTTCCTGGATTTCGTTCGCGATCTCCAATTAGATCAAGAGAACGATCACCTGGTCCATCCTCATCTTTCAGGAACAGATCACAGGAAGAGTTTGGTGGTCAAACAGACTTTTCTCACCGTAGATCACCCTCAGGTTACAGAACGGAGAGGATAAGCTCGCCTGACCATACTGGTTATACAAGGGAAATGGTTGTCAGAAGACACAATTCTCCACCATACTCGCATAGACCATCAAATGCTGGTAGGGGCCGAGGTTATGCAAGGGGCCGAGGTTTTGTAAGGGGCCGGGGTTATGGAAGAGCTGGCATCTCTTTTCAGAAACCATCTGACCGTGTTGTACATAGAAACCAAGGAAACCTGAACAACTTGGATCCTCGAGAAAGGGTCAATTACAGTGATGATTTCTTTGAAGGACCAACTCATTCTGAACGATTTGGTGTTGATGTTAACGTTGAGAGAAGACGATTTGGTTACAGACATGATGATACCAACTCTTTTAGACCATCTTTTAACAAGGATGGTTGTGCACCTACTAATGTAGAGACTGACCCTGATGCTGTGAGATTTGGACAGGACCCTCATATTGAAATTGAAGAACAAGGGACTTTAATGGAAATTGATGGAAAAAATAAAAACTCAGCTGAGAATGCATCTGGAGGAACTAAGAATATGGACGAGGAGGAAACTCCGAAGCACAGCAAAATTTGGCAGCGGGATGAGCTCGGTGGTGACGGGTTGTAGAAGAAAGGTTAGTATTCAATTTGCTTGAACCTTTTAAGACCAGGAAGATATAAGTGATAGTCAATCAGGTATCAAACAGAAGCTCTGACTAGTTAGTGGCTGACTACTGTGGGCATTGCAATAACTGATGCGAAGGGACACTCTGCTGTATTGTGTTAAAAAGTTGTGAAATCGGTCATTGCTTGTCTGTGTATATATAGCACTTCTCTTGTGGTATCATCTACATTTCGTTGCCTTTGCTGCTGTTATTCAGATTTCGGTGTTCCTCTGCGCTGTAGCACTGTCCGTGATAAACTTGGAACGGATATACAAGTGAAGCAAGATGGTGTACATACATGTGGGAATTTTTCGGCCTTCTACAAACTAAGTAATCCTCAGCTGGCTTCTTTAGGTAGAACGTGACTAGTCTAACAGATATGAGGTGAGGAACGACTAGGGTGTTAGAAGAGACACTTTCCTCTTGTTAAAATACAGGCTTCCAGACTTTTCACCCGTACACGTTTTGATGATGAGTCTTTTTGCCAAAGCACTAGAGTATACTCTACTCGAAGTTGGACTTGCCAGGATCATAACAACTCCACTTTATGGTTGAGCTATAACTGTGTTTGGCTTTGAACATTCACTTTGTTCTTCGAAGAACCAGATAGCGGATTCTTCTAACATGATGTCATCAGTTTAGCTTTAGGTACGCGCATGGTGATTAATAAGTACACATCTTGGTGGAATTGAAGTATAAGCGAAATGTTGAAACGGCCACTGATTATCTTTTGATATGAAAATGAAGGGCTAGGAAGTTTGATCAAGTTGAAGCATGTAGAGTTGGGGATTACTGGTCACGGGCTAGAGCAGACTGGTAACGGCTAAAGCTGCACCACCCATTTGGACCCTCGAGTTTGTTTGATGATTCCTTTTCTTTTTCCTCTCATTGCAACTGAGTTCCAACTTCGAAGGAATCTCATCATCCCTTGGGAAAAAAATTTCTTATGGAGATCTCGCATATTCATTTGCAGGGAAAGGAATATTTGTGATTATTGATGTTGCTTCTCCAGTATATGCATGTGAAAGTTTTAAGACATGGAATTTTACCTATAGTTTTAATGAGGAGCCCAGATGTTCTGATTGGGAGATGTGTGTGAGTTTGTATTTAGTTTGTGTTTTCTGAAGCAAGAGACTGAAGTTTTTTAGAGACTGATGTTATGAGTGATGAGACCATGGCTACACCTTCACCATGTTTTATAGAATGTTCAGTCCTTATTCTTTAGGCTAAATTCTCATTTCTGAGAAACATGGCAGCAACAAAAAAAAGTATGCAGCTTGCAGCTATTATATTATTTTGCAAAAACTAACCCTTCCAAGTTTTAGTTTTTAAGTACATATACCCAAAATTTTTTACTAGTTTTGAAAATCATCCACAAAAGAATGCTACTTTTCAGAATTCTCCAATTTATAATTCAAATAAATAGCAGGTAGTTTGACCTCCAATTCAACAGTTTATCAACAACCATAAAATAAAGATATACAACAAAGAATTAAAAGGAAAAAAAAAACATAATACAAACAAAAGCAAACTTTGAAATCAGTCCACCATCAGATCAAACTGAGTTTTGTTTTACCTCCTCTTGTTCTTGCTGCCCAAAAGCAGAGAAAAGTAGAACAAGATTCGAAAGAAGAAGCCCCAAGCTACCGTGACCCACAAGCAATTCCATTTGCTTAGATCCGTTACGCCTTGCTGCTGCAAAATGTCGTATCCTGTTGTCAAGCAAGTGGAGCTTGTGATCCTCATCCCAAGTGATTTGCTCATTGTTGCCAAAAGCCTAACTTTCATCCCCTGAGGCACCGCGACGAGAGGTGTATTGTCGAATATCTGAACTCCTCTGACGAAACACTTTGTCGGGTCACCGAATTCGTTTAGTAGAACAGCTTCGTAAGGGTACTTGACTAAAGAGATGTAATGGAACCATATCCAGTAGGAAGGGATTCGATCTCGGTTGATGAAGAATCCACTGAAAAGCAAGAAATAGGCTAAGATGGCTACCACAATGGTGTAACCGAGCATTACATGTGGGACAACGCCTGATAAGAAGGTTACGAATGAGCTTCCTGCCCAAAAAGCGGCCAAGACTATTAGGAAGTAGAAGAGGAAGCCCATGAGACCTCCATCTAATCCCACGCCCCAGAACGTGGTTGCTGCGAAAGCAAGCGAGAGGATGATTAAGGAAGGGAGGGCTACAAGAGAGTGAGAGAGTACATAGGAGGATCTTCGATACGCGTTGTAAGCGGTTTCTCTCATGAAAATGAAGCGTTCTTGGAGGAAAACTGGGAGAGCGTCTGCGCAGGTGTAGAACGTTGTGGACATTGCAAAAGCGAAGAATCCGAGACGTTCTTGGACTCCTTTTGGAGAGTTATCTAGCTGCCAAAACATGGTAGCTAAGATAAATCCAGTGACTAGAACAGCTCCTAGACGTATCCCGAATAGCTCAGGCTGTCTGCGGTAATTAGTCATTGACCGTTTGGCTAGAACCGCGAGTTCGACCCAAAACGGGTTTGCGAATGTTGGGATTGCGGAAACAGGGTTCGAGCCAGAGCCAGGAGTAGTCGTCGTCGTGGTGGCTCCGGAGACGAGCTTCCCTTTGGAGATGCTTGCACTGATGGCTTCTTTTAAGGACAGGCCTGTTGTCTGAGTTCTTGGTTCTGCTTTCCTCTGTCTAAACCCTTTGTTGAATTCGACTAAACTTCTTGTTCCACCAGCTGATCCTTCGAGCTCTCGGATCAAATCTAAAGCGAACTCGGTGCGGTTCTCGTGCTCGGGAATCGGGTGGCCGAACTCAGCGAAGAAGCCCGGTAACATCCCGGGCGATCCGCTGAAAACGGTTTGGCCACGAGACAAGAAGAGAAGACGATCGAGCAATCGAAGGAGACGGTAACTAGGTTGATGAAGAGTCATGATCACCATGCTTCCGCTCTGAGCGATTCGTTTGAGAACCTTAATGACACTAAGTGCGCTTGTTGAGTCTAGACCAGAGGTTGGTTCGTCGAGGAAAAGCAGAATCGGGTCGTGGATGATGTCAATTCCGATTGATACTCGCCGTCTCTCACCTCCGGAAATTCCACGGTGTCCTTCATCTCCGATCACCGTTTTCGCCGCGTTTCTGAGTCCTAATTGGTCAATCAAGGCTTGTACGCGGAGATTCTTCTTCGATTTCGAAAGGCTTCTGGGTAGACGAAACTCGGCGGCGAACATTAGGGTTTCTTCAACTGTGAGCATCGGGAACAGAAGATCGTCCTGCATCACATAAGCTGAGATCGCTTTTTGCATTTTCGAATTGAGGACTTCGCCGTTTAGGGTTATGTTTCCTTTCAAGCTTCCTTTAGCGATTCGATTCGCTAATGCATCGATCAGCGTCGATTTACCGGAGCCACTTGCTCCGAGGACAGCAAGTATCTCTCCGTCTCTAGCTTCTCCGGAGACTCCGTTGAGAAGCGTCTTCGTCTTGGAAGAGAATAGCCGATCCGACGAAGCTCCGACGATTGGATCTGAAGGGACGCGCTTCCACGAAAACTTCCGGCGAACTTTCACGCTGTAAGTGAGATCGTTGAAAGAGAGAACAAACGGTACGGATCGGTCCGGCGAGGCGAGATCCACATCAACGAGATGCTGCTGCTGGTGGTGACGACCGTTAAGCTCAATCGTAGTGTCCCCGACATTCTTCAAGAGCTGTGCGAACGTCGGAGAAGAAGCGCCTGAGATAGGCTCCGGCGAGAAGAACGGCAACGTCATGTTGTCGTCTGCTGCTACCACACGGGACATACTTCTTTGAAGCGGGAAAATCAATAGACGGAGAAAACTAACGGCGTTAAAATTACCGTTTGCAGGAGAAAGAAGAAAGAGGAAATGAGAGTTTCGCGAATGTCTTACCTACGATTTCATTTCTATTTCTATTTATAGATAAATTTATGAATGTGGTTGGGCCGTTTAACATGCTTTGATTAATTTGATGAAATAACTTTTTTATAAGAGATTAGAAGACTGAATAAAAAAGTCACAATGGTGACGCTTATGTAGATGAACCTCCAAACCTAAATTCAAAACGAGTAAAAGTGTAAAACACAATTTGCCACATGTCCGATTTCTGTTTCTATAAGATGTTTTCGTATAGCACTCAATTCTATTTTTTAGGCCACCCTTGCCAAATTTAGGCCACCATTCCCCCACCCACCCATATACTTAAAAAAAAAACAAGAAGAGTTACCATCCGAAAAAAATAAAACAATTTCAAGAATTAATTTGTATGATAATCTTTATCAACTTTCACTTATAATTAGGTAAATAACAATGATTTTTTACAAGGTAAATTCATTTACCTGGATCCGGTGAAAAGACGGACATACTGTCGATTTTGCGCACATGTTTTGATTTAACATAATTAAAGATTAAAAAAAACTCAAACCTCATATAATGTAGATATTGTTACTAGTCACTACATATTAAGAAACAGTAATTGACACTATTAAGATGATCAATTCTCTACTAGGATAAGAAACTCCTTTAACCTTTAGCTGGTCGAAACCATTTTCATCTAAAGCCATGATCCAAGGGATTCACCACTCCCCCCCCACCACCCACACTAACCATCATGTACAACAACCCTTTCTTTCTAAAGGAAATGAGACGCATAAACCAAATACCGAAGATATAGAAAGGTACAAGCGTATGAACATATCCAACGGTTTTGCTATACACAAACCCACCAATCCAACAGCATCATAGCTGCCAATACCAAATATGACCAGACTAGTCAAGCTGAAAAACCTGACTGTAAGATTGCTGACGTGTTGAATTTAAAGCTTCTGAAACTGTTAACAGGTCCTGTGTCGACTTCAGGCTTTTTATCACTAGTCCTTGCATTCCATACACAGAGTGCTATACAAAGCATATGAAGTCAGATCTCTACCAAAAACCTCTCTTTTATTATGAATGCTTGGTGAAAAAGACGATGTCAAACCTTTAAGGGGCCTGTCAGGTCTCCGTGCTACAGGAGACGGATGCTTTAATATCCACGACTTCAAAGATCTGCACATGTTTGTAATCTCTAATGCTATGGACCAATAGTAGAAAGCACCAAAGAAGCTATGGATGGATAAATAGAAGGTCGTTACTCACGCAAGAAAAGGTGCCACCATGTACAACTTGAGACCAGCAACTCCATGCGTTATCACCTCATTACTTGCTGGCTGGAGATGATCAAGCCGATGCCATGCAATTTCCTACAAGTATTCCACAACAAATGAACGTAAGAGACTCATCATACATACGCAGACAAGATCACACCCAAAAGGTTGACTGTCATATACATACACTGATTTCTTTCTTTGTAAGTGGTGCAAAAGCTGTATCATCAGTCACCCCAGCAACTATGTAAAGTCGCACTCTTTGCTGCCTGAATACAAACTCAATATATTCTTCTTTCTTGAGTAGCTTTGAAATATCAAATCCAGTTTCCTCTAAGACCTGTGTTTAACATAGAAGAACAGTATGAAACACAGCCAACACAAGTGTGAGAAAACATTCAGCTTTTTCAGCATTAACCCATAATTCAAGTTTATGCAAACAATCAGCAGGACATTTACACCACCTAAAAGGCTAATTGCACCAGGAAAACGGCAGTAGAGAACTACAAGTAAACCTTTTGGGCTTTGACCATTTCTATACAAATAAAATAGTAAAAAAGACCAGAGAGCCTGTATAGTTGACCATTGACAGCAGCAGCTATTCTCATTTGCAAATGATCCTAGCTAATGGTAACCTAAGAACAACATTTCCTTGCTCAACTATATTAACTCAAGTAGGAGAATCCAATTCTGGTATGTAAGGAGCATGTGCTATGAACAAACTGTTAAATTAGTATGAAAAATTAGATACCCTGTTCTCTCTGCTATTCCTTCACATCCGTCATCTATAGTTAAATAATCATGCACACATTATATTGACACATCTTCAAATGCCAACAGCCAATAAAGTAGAACCAATGCACCCACTACATGAGGTTAATCTGTGACAGCCTGACTCAAAGATCAAACAACTACAGGATAGCCTTAATCTTACCTAATAAGCGCTCTTACTCTAATTGCATAGTATTCGTTTTGAATATGCACTTATGATTGATGGGTGGTGGTTATTGGAGCTATCAAGTTTGCTACAAATGTACAAAACAAGTGAACCACGCAAGAGACAGGAAAACAATAGAAATGATACTAACCTCACGTATAGCACAAGCATGGTCTTCTTCATCCTTACTCTTCTTCCCGCGGGGAAAGCTCCAGCTTGATCCTTTCCATCCCTTCACCAACAGACACTGAAAATTACAGAAAAAATTGCAAACATGAACTAACAAGTAAACCAATAGAAAAAAAGTATCTAAAAATCGTAAATATCAGCCAAGGTGTCTAACCCGTTCATATGTCTTATCCAGGATAATTGCCCCAGTGACGGGGACTCGACACTTGTAAGAAGTGAAGTCTTTGAATATGTCATCAATGTGAGCAACATAAGGTCTCAACACATCACAGCTGTTGAATACTATCCTATGTTAAGGAAAAATATCCACAGACAGAAAACAATGGATAAGGTTGACATACAAATTCTACACTGAAGAGAAAAAGAAGTTAGTCAATGTGGCAAACACAAAGCAACTTATTTTGAAATTATGCTTCAAGCATATGAGATCATAGTCCTCCCATTTACGAACATTATACTAACAGTAAAGATAAGAAAATTAACAGGAAGAAGGAACAATGGATCAGAAAGCAATGAAATTCAAAGGAAATAAAAAAAGAGAAAGGATACAGAGCAAAGTAAACTCTTTCAAAGACAGTGACTTTAGCGTTGGATCATTGTCTACAGCATTATCTTCATAGTACCAATAAGCACCTTCCACCAGAAACAAAATTCTCTCGAATGACTGTTGATCTTCTTCAGGGACATTCAAAACAAATCGACTGAAACAAAAAGCCATCCACAAAACATCAGTTACCGAAATCAATTCGAGCACATCGCTTCACTTTCTACATTGGGGGAAGAAAAAAAATATTCGATTTGATAAATAATACCTGCAAAGATCGTCAAGAAGTTCCTTCGAGGGGAGGCAGTTTCCGATGTTCTTCGACGAACTTGACGATCGGTGGAGACCCGACATTTTTTTCACCTTTCTTGAGAAGTAGTGGTTCTGGTTAGTGCCTTTAAAACCCTAATACTGGATGAGAGAAGGAGTGCTCTCTCTCTCTCTCTATATATATATATATATCTAACTGTCGGTCTAAGCTTTTTGTTTCTCCGATTGAAAGTGAAGAGGTTAAGCCGTCGTCGGTGAAACCTGATCGCTCCGGAGAAGATGGAGAATCTGGTGGGTGCGACGTTGTCGGTGTATAAAGGTGGGACCCTCTTCGGTTTTGGCCTTATGGCTCATGGAGAGTTATGGGCTGTTGCCTCTTAGGGTGGATAAAGTATCCGAGATCCGATCCGAGTTTCGATTGAGTACATTTAAGTTTTTTGGATGTCCTAAATTTTAAATGAGTTAATTTGTCAATTAACCAAAAAAATTAATAATTAATAAATTAATCAAATTAGCCTATTTAACATAAACATATATATTAGATTTAGATTAAATGGTTAGATTTTTAATTATAGTTTATTTTTGGGTTAGTGAACCCAATTTTCCATTTTAAATTCGGATAGATTAGAGCTCCGTAGATTAATAATTTAATATTTTATAATTTATGAAAAAAAAGTAAAAAAAAATTAGATCATCCAATAAAAATAATAAGATTGAAAAATTTAACAATTTTTATTTATTTTTATTATTTAATTTTCGATTAAATTTTATGATTCTAATTACATTGTTATATATTTCTAAATATTTAGTTTTTTTATTTATATTTAAACTAAGTTTACTTTTTATCGAATACATATTCATATATCTACTAGTTTGGAAATTTTTAGTCATTTCGAATAATCACTTGAGACAAGTTCCTGCGCAATCAATAACACGTAAAAGCCGGAAAAACACGATTGGGGAGTGTTTTCGGTTTTCCGATGGCTCTCCAAGACTCAAGTCAGAAAAAAACAAAAAGGAAAGAGAAGGAAAGCGACCATAGGATAAATGGGGAAAGCTACGAAAAGAGTCGGAAAACAAAGGAAAGAGAGGAAAATTGTGACGCCGGGCCGAACAAGTGATGGTTCACGGCGTATCAAGACGTTTGGGCAGAGAAATTTGAGGGTGAGACAAAGGAAAAACAGAGTGTTTTAGTGAAGAGAAAGGTTGAAGAATGACCGGAGAGAGAGACCCGAGATGGATCGGAGAAACGATCGGGAATAGTCGGAAAAAGCTAAGCTCTGAAAGGAATGGGCCTTAGTCTCTAGAGAAAAGAGTGGGCTCAGAGCTTTTTGTGTAAAAGTCGAGTTGGATTTATGCGAAGAATAAGAGGGATATTTATAGAGTTTTACCTGTCTGGACTAGGATATCGGGATCCGCATCCATAGTTGGGTCGGGTTTGGGTCGTTGGTTTGACCTGGTACTATGCACTTCGAGTGACAACTCTCCGACAACACGGCTCTGCATCGCTAAGCTCTGCCTTTATTGTACTGGTCACATCGCCTAACGCGGCGGGTCCACCGCGAGGGTGTTCTTCGGAATCAGTTTCGCTTACTTTAACTGTTCTGTGGAGCATAATCCACTTGCTTAGACACGCGTAAGGTAAAAGTATTTTTACCTTTTTGACCAAAACTTGATTTTTAAGATATTTGACATATATTTGAAAGAGTTTGTAATTCGCGCCTAAAAAATAAAGTTCATACCTAACCCGAGTTCCTGATACGGAAACTCAGATACCGTGTGTCGCTTCCCGTGGATGGTGGCTACATGTACGTCTGACCACACGGTTTCCAACCCAGATCATTCATGGTAGCGTGGCCACACCACTGGGGACGGGATCGATCAGAGATGGCCTTATCCATCAAGTTATTTGGGTAATTGTAGATTCAAACCCAAATACATTTAAGACTGGCCTGATGAGCTAACTACACAAATGGTGCTAATAAATTCGCTTAAGTTAGATACACGTGGTGTTAAAAAAATTGCCTAGACTAAAGGGGATTATTTTATCCCCAACATCTATATTTTTAAAAACTTTGATGAATTGATTCTCATATTCTTATTTGAATTATGTTTTTTTTGTTTTTATCATATTTGACTTTCAAAACAAATAAATGCTTAATTATAAATGCATTATTTTTTGTACTAAATAATTTTTAATAACTCTTAATCAGTAACAATTCAATAAATCCAGTTATTTCAATTAATATTTTTTGAATTTTATAATTATAAAATTAATTATGCATAGAAAATAAAGAACATACATCTTTTTTAAACAATTTTTTTTCTAAAAACATCTAACAATTAGAAAATGAGGGAATGCAAAATGGGAAAATAGTCATAAAAAACTCTAACTTTCAAATTTCGGCCACTAAAAGCCCCTACACTGGGGCAACCGACCGTCTTCGACCGTTTTATCCCGCTAGTCCAACGCTCTCTACTATGTGGCGTGGACAATTTAAAGCATCAACTTCGGCTGACTTTTTTTTTAAATCGCAAAATTTCATTAAGTAAATCAAATTAGGCACGACGTTAACTCGAGTAACAAAATGATGTAATGGTGTTAAATTCCGTTTGAATTTTCCGTTTACAGAAAACGAAGTCGTTTGAATTTTTGAAAAAAACATAGATTATGCAAAGGAGAGGTTCGAAATCATGACCTCCGAAACAAAAACAAGCCTAATACCATTATGCCACTGTGACTTTTGTTAAAATTAAGAAAATGATTTGTATATAACTTTAATCACTAAACGTCCGCGTTTCGACAAGGTTTTAGAAGTAAAGAGATGGGTTTTGATGGGTTTGGTAAAAGAAGATGATCTATGGATTATGGGAAGTGAAGGTGTCAGGATTCGAGTGGTGTTGAATCCTACCGTCGCCATTGAAAGAAGAAGCTTTAGGAATAAGAAGAAGAGGAAGATCCGTGAGTTTCGTTTTGAAGATTCGAAAAGCAGATAAACAGAGAATTATGGGTTCGTATCTTCTAAGACGTGAATTCAGATCTACAATCGTTTTAAAAAAAAAAAATTATGGGTTCGTATTTTTGTTTTCATGATCGGAGAAGAATAATCGGAAGAGGAAGAAGATTAAAGGGAAATTAGTGATTTAGGTTATATACATACAAATTGTTTTCTTAATTCTAACAAAAGTCACAGTGGCACAATGGTACTTGTTTTGATTTGGAGGTTATGAGTTCGAACTTCTCATTCGCATAATCTATGATTTTTTAAAAATCCAAACGACGTCGTTTTCTGTAAACATAAAATTCAAACGGAATTTAACACCGTTAATTTATTATGTTATTCGAGTTAACGTCGTGCTTAATTTGGTTCAGTCAACGAAAGTTTGGGATTTAAAACAAAAGTCAATCGAAGTTGATTGTTTAAATTGTCCATGCCATAGTTGGGATTTTAATGGTTGAAATTTAAAAGTTGAGATTTTTTATGACCATTTTTCAAATACAAAATATGATGTATTAAATTTTTTAAAATAAATAAAAATATTTTGATACGTGATAAAATCTAATTAAAAATATATATTGACTATTACGATCGTTTTAATTTTGAAAATCGTTTCATAAAAAAAAATTTCTAAAAAATTCTCAATTTGTATTTTGTTTTTTTTCTTTTCTAATTCATAAAATTCAGTATTTTTAGACGGTTTCCCCGTTTAATTTGCTAGCTATTCAATTTATTCACATTTCATAAATAATACTTTAGTTGCCTGCAAATTGTAATCGTCAAACTTTCACCGAGTAAAAACATTGACCGTGGCCGAGTTTCTCATTTCGGTAATTAGTCCCTAAAATTGGTTTTCTTCCCCGAGGAGATTTCTTCCGTTGTTAGTCCAGAAAGATCGACGATAATATGTCGTGGCTGCGAACGGCTGTGAATAAGGCGGTGGAGGTCGGTAACCGCAAAAATATCACACAAACCGTCAAAAACTATGCCGACTCCGTCGTCCAGCAGGCTGGCCAAGCCGTCGCTGAAGGAGCCAAATTGCTCCAAGACCGCATTGTAATTTCTCCTTTCCTTTGTATTATTCCCTTTTGTAATTGCTAATTTAGGTCTATTTTCTCTAGATTCTAGTTTCGATTTTGCTTATGTTCACCAGGTTGTTAAACTTAGTGCTCCATAAATGTTGTTTTCTTTCAAAGCCGATATATTCGATAGTATCATACTACTCTCTTGAGCTGTTGGAATACTGATATCACAGTTGCATTACTATAGGACTAAGCATGAATAATCCGGTCTGAGACTTTTGCAGGGTGTTGGGGCATTTAAGAGTGTTAGTCAAACTATTCAGAGATTGGAAGAAGCTGCAGTCTCATATAGAGGTCATGATAGAGCATTGCTTATTACTAGATGGCTAACTGTGCTTAAGGAGATCGATAGAGCTAGTGAAGGTTCCGTAAAGGATAAACAAATTAGCTCAGAGGAACCACTTGCTTCTGATGAAGCAAAGAGACGTGAATGGGTATCATTTTTGTTCCCTTTTTTTTATGTATAAGATGAAAGGAAAAAGTTTGACAAAGAAGTCGAAAATTCTCCCGCATCGTAAAATATCAAGAATACTACTTAAGTAGAGATGATTGTGATACTTAGTGGCGCTGGGTTAAGAATCTTATATGTACCTGAACTGATTTTGTAGAAGAGGAAGGGGAAGAAGTTTATGAAGATGTCATCATATCATCCTGCTTTTTAGAATATCAACAATATTACTTAAGTAGATATGATTGTTATCCTTAGTGATTTAGGTAACTTTTTCTGTCTAAGGGTTTGATTAAAAGTGACTTTCTTAGTATATTCCGCTTCTAATTTCATGTGTTCGTATTTATGACCTTTTTCGAACAGAATTCTTTCAGAAAATCCCTTTCCATGTGTAGGTTTTGTATTACGATCCAGATATAGGAGGTGAGCCACTAAACTTCCGTGATGTTTTCCTGCAAAGTCAAGCTCTGGAGGGGATCGTTCTGTCCATGGTACTCTTTCGCAACCTAAACTTGGTCTTTCGGTGGCTATCTGATAAGTAATAACAAACAGCACCCTTTAACTAAAATTTCTGAAAGTTTGGATAAATATGTAAGGGTGGACTTGTAGGAACGTGGCTTGAGTTGCTGCATCATTGATTCATTTTCTCCATGTCAATTCGAGATAATTGAATGTAAAGACAATATATAGCTTGGCTGAAAAGAAAGTAAAGAACAAACCAGATTAAGTAGACTCCTATATGTTGTGAGAGCCTGTCATTTATCTTGTTTCGCGAATGTTTTGCATATTGTACTATACCTATTTTTGGGTTATTTGAAAAATATGGTACCGTCTATGGGGTTAACTCTAGGCTTGACTGTTTTATTACAGATTATTGAACCACCACATGACGAAGAAATTACTCTACTCCTGGAGATGTTTGGGTTAGTTGGCTGGCATTCCAAATTGCATTGCGAAAATTTTTGCTTCCAAGAAAAGTCCTAAGACATTTTTTTGGAAAAGGGACACAATTCGTTGCTATTTTCATACCTAATGAGCTTATTTTTTTCAGGCTTTGTTTGAATGGAGGAAAGGAAGTTCATGATGCCATAGTCAGCAGTATGCAGGATCTTGCTACAGTCTTTTCGAGTTACAAGGATGAAGTTCTAGTAAGCGCTTGAGCACTAAAAGTCAGCATTTATGTTAATGTACGGGCATTTGGATCTCCTCCTAACTTGTTTACTCTTCTATGTTGCCTGGGTTGCCCTTGTACAGGTCAAGCAGGACGAATTGCTTCAGTTTGCCCAAAATGCTATCACAGGGTTGAAGATTAGTGCTGAAATGTTGAGGTGATAAATGAAGATCTTGATGTGCTTTTTGCTATCGTTTCCCTTCATGAATGAATGACTGAGTCATAGAGCATTGCTCATCTTGCACCACTGTTGATTAAATTCATGTTTTCAGAATTGATGCTGAAGCTTCTGATCTTAGAAAAAAACTCGAAAAGATGAACGCCTCTCGATTTCCACAGGAGACTGACGACAAGGAACTTAAAGAGGCTCCTTTAACAATCGAGGTGAGTGTGCAGTATCTCCAAACCCTCTTTTCTCTCCCTAAACTCATTTAGGTACCTCCATGTGATAGACTTCTCGTTTTGCAGGCTCTCAAAGAAACACTTGCAAAAATTCGTCTTTGTTCCAGATTAGAAGGGATTCTAATTAGAAAGAGACAACTAAGCAACGGTGATTCACCAGATATGCATGCTCAGAAAGTAAGTTTGTGAGCTTTATTATTTCTCAATCATTTTGACCATACAAGTTGATTGGCATTGTTAATTATCATCTTGTTCTATTCGTTTGTGCTGGTACGGAGTATTAACAGTATCCTGTATTCCATGACAGCATATACATTTCATGACTTCTGGATGTTAGGTAGAATGTTAATCATGGCAGATAATGGATTGATTATTTGTCTTTGAACCAGGTCGACAAGCTCAAGGTGTTATTGGAATCTTTAGCAAATTCAACTTCCAAAGCCGAGAAACGAATATCAGAGAACAGGTTAAGCTTATCATCAACTCCAGTTAGTTTCCTTATATCTGCAGTTACTGCTTATTTTTTCGTTCAATTTCAGTATGACATGGTAAATTCCCAGACCAGATGAATAGGTAATTAAGTTTGGTACACGTTGTGTCACTATATTATGTTCAGAAAATACTGCTGAGACATTGTGCAATTAATTCCTTGCTATTTTCTGCTTAACTTAGCAAATATTTTTTAAACGTTTCCATTTATATAAGTATCAAATTTGAACTATGGGACAGCCAAGACAATTTGATTTTCATCAAAACTTATCTTGTTGTATTTAGATGCCTCTTAGTGCTATTGAGCGGATGCTTAGTCAGTTGAAGGAAAAACACCATCAATGGATACCAATTGTCCAATTGTATTTTTCGCAGACTTCAGAAAGAAGAGGCACTAAAAGCTCGTGTGGTGAAAGCAAATGAAACCGGTGAAAAGGAAAAGGTCTTTTTCTCCCGCCTTTGTTTGTTCTCTTGGTTTTTCAATGCAAAAAAAAAGAAAAAAAAACACTAATAGAGGCAGCATTCTTCGACATGTTCATCAGCTGCCACGGTTGAGGTTCTTACCAATTATTTATTATGTACAGGAATTAAGTGCGGAAATTGCACAACTTGAGAAACAAAGAGATGAGCTGGAAGCTGAACTGAAGAGGGTAATTTAATCTGCTTTATCTATATGGCTTCCTGTTTTATCTTGGAGGTTTACATACACACTCTTAAACAGATGAAAATTTTGTCAGGTGACGTAATTGTATAAACGTAAGCTCGTCATGTTGTTGAAAAGAAATATAACGATTTCATTGATTCTGTAATGCACCTCTATGTTTTGTTTTGTTTTTTTGCTTCTCTGTGTATTTAGCTATGATTATTGTATTATGAAAGGTATGTCAATCAAAATTCTTCCATGTAGGTTAATATTTTATTTTTTGCTTCTCTGTGTATGTCAATCAAAATTCTTCCATGTAGGTTAATATATCATTAGCTGCTGCTCAAGCTCGGTTCCGTAATGCGACGGAGGAGAGGGATCAATTTGGTGAAGCCAACAATCAGATAATCGCTCACCTGAAAACAAAGGTGGCATTTTCTTTTAGATGAGTAGCTCTCATACGTATAATATCCGCGTGAAATAATTTGCTTCTGTTGATTCTGCATACAGGAGGATGACCTGTCCAAATCAGTTGTAGCATGTAAGAAAGAGGCAGAAGTTATCAAGACGTGGATTAATTTTCTTGAGGATACATGGCTTCTTCAATGCTCATATACCGAAACGAAGGATAAGCAAACTTTGTATTTCTATCAACTCTCAGCTGTTTCTCGCAGTATATATTTTGCTTTGCTGCACAACCACAATGAATAATCCAGTGGATGGCATGTCTTAGGGACGAATTGGAGAAGCATGAGGATTATTTCTCGGATGTGGCCTTTAATATACTCTCTGCATACAAGGTAACCTCTGTATTTTATGGAAACTTTAAACTAGTAATTAATAAATGACAGAACTAACACAAAAATTTATATTTTACAGAAGGAGGTGGCACCTTTAATAAGTCGTATAGAAAATTATGTGGAAAATCTGAAGAATCTGGGTCCTGTGTAATGCCTCTTGTTGAATTGGATTGCTCCTATTAATTTTTGGTTTCTAGCAAATACCTCCCGTTGGAGCTGAATTGCTCCTAGTAGTAGTGGTGACAGTTTCCGCGCGTGGTGGTGACAGGTCGGAGAAGCCACCGACTGCAGATCAGGGGGACAATCAGGTTGCAAACCCTAGGAAAAGTCTGGAGCAGGAGTATCTAGACTATGAGACCAAGGTAAGAATTGCTGCTTAGTAGGTCGCATTTAATCTTTTCATTGAGACCCAATTAACAGGACCCAAATTCGACTGTAGTCGGTTGAGCTTTGGTTCTTTATATTTTTCTCTTTTCCGGTTGCTCATCCTCGTCACTGATCTGGTTTAACAAAATATTAGATCATCTCCACCTTCAGCATTGTGGATAACATGAAAGAACATTTCCAGGTTCTCCAAAGCAAACTAGAAAAGTAAGTGGAAACATAACTCTCCGACTTTATTCATTGGTAAAGTTTTATTATTATACCAAGTTCTGAACTCCTACATTTTACCAGAAAGGACGACCGGCGTGTGAAAGATCTATTTGATGACATGGAGAAACTGAGGCAGGAATTTGAATCCATAGCGAGGCCAACGTTAGAGATAGAGACTCCGTCACCTAAAAGCAGTGCTTCACCGCCCAAATCCCCCAAGCCCAGCGGTAGCATGGATGCTCCAATTGAATCATCTACCCTAACCCAAAAGCCAGAGTTGAGAAATCCTGCCGAGGCACCACCCACTACTACCGCTGGTTCCAGTCAGGAATTTAACCCTGAAGCCGAGCTAGCCGAGCTTGAATCTGAATTCGGCAAAGTGGCTCGTGATTACTCTGCAGCTGAGGTTGATGGATGGGAATTCGACGAACTTGAGAAAGAGCTGCAGTAGTAGTAAGTAGTCCAGCAACTCAGAATAATATATGATCATCACACGGCATGCTCAGAAACACTCTTGTTATGTTTTTTCTCCTACCTTCTTTGGCCGTAACTTGGAAGTTCCTTTGCTAATCTGTATGGTAATTTATGGTAACTGTTTGTTGTATGTCTACTTGGGAACAAATAAAAGCAATAAGTGATGTGAACTGTGTAAAACCTTTAAAACTTGAGCATGAGTAATCAAATGAAATAAAGCGGATAAACCAAAATCCCCTATACGATTAGTTACAAAATTATTAATAAATAGATTTTATTTTGACAAAAAACTATCACAAAAATAGTGACCATGAGGTACACATATCACAAGATGGAAGCTTCCTTTGTTTAATTCTGTTTTCTCTTTCTTCATTTGGAAACTATAATATAACTATTTTTCCGACATAAATACAAAAAAAATTATTGGTGGGCACGTACTTGTAGTGATGCAAAACAAAAACTTATTAAAATTATCGAAAATTCGTGAAAGCTTAAGAAATATATTTTTTTTTTTTTGAAACTCTTGCACGTTTTCAGTATAAAACAAGAAAATTAACAAAATTTTAGATTTTCTTACATTTTTTGTAATTTTTTTTTTTTTTAACCATAGTGATCCAGATTTTTATCACTCGACTAATATCCCAGAATAAGTGTAATATCGAGTAGTCCACTCACCGAATTTTCTAATAGATCTAAAAGCATGATACTATTTCGACTAGTCAAATAATAGTAGTTATATAATTTCACGTTTGAGAGAAATCGATCTATGACCTATATGACAACTTTTCAAATGAGAACCACTAATCTACTACCACTTGGTTATAAAAATTTTTTTTTTGTAAACTTTCATAAGTTTTTCCCTTAAAACGCCGTAAAAACTTTTAAGTAGATTATGTTCTAAGAATAATGTATTTTTCGCCCATCTAAAGATTTGAGATTAAATCCCAAGCAAGTAAACGTAGCCATTTGATTTCTTCATATCAAAAGTTTAAGGTGTTAAAAACAGAAAAGTAAAGTCGATGGTTGAAAGCGTAAAGATTGAATATACCAGGAATTGTTTTGTGAATTTTAATGGACACGAGAGTTGACCCACTCATCAACATCGTGGATCTAGACGGCTTAACGTCCCGTTTCACCCTCATGTTGTTTTTTTCTTCCAACACATGTTTTATTCCTTCCCAAACATTTTGGTAGTATTATCAACTAATTCTCATTATTATAAATAATCGTCAAAACTGTCACGCAAACCACTTGCATTGGATTGACTGTTTATGAAATCATATTGTAGTATTACATACGTGACGACACTAACAAGCTTACAAGCATGGCTAACAAGTGACAACAACAATTGCTCTATGTGTAATTAACAACTAATTTTAAATTGCATTGTGTGATTACAGAATTTACATGTCATTATACGTTATCGTAAGAGCTTCACATGGTTTTACTTTTACCTTATTTTCTTACAATTGCTTTATGTAATTAACTACTCTCTTTTTCTTTTTTTTCTAACCATCGAGATCAAGACATGTGTTGATTTCAAGTTTCTTTCAAAGAATCGCAATTTTGAGATAATAATAACCTCTCAGAATCTGATATTAGAATTTCGTTAGTTGAGTTTTAACATTTTTAAATTTTTTAAACAAAATGTAATTTAGTGGTTTATATATGTTTTTGGTTAATGTTATAGCTATGTGATTATCCAAATTCAAATCCAAATTCAAATCCGCATATATTATATATCGTTAAGACAAAATCCTTAATAAAAACTCACAAAAACTAAAGAAAAACAATTTTGTTGAACACAAAGATTGACGACCACTTGAGTAACATTAATTTCATTTTTCTCATCAACGGTTTCTAAAGTGCGCCAAACGGTGCGCACACCAGCCATGTCCTACGCATCTCTCAGCGTCAAGGACCTGACCACCCTTATTTCAAGATCCGGAAGCGGGTCGTCTTCTTCGGCGAAGCTTCCGGGTCAAACCAGACCCGTCAAGGTCATCCCGCTCCAGCATCCCGACACCTCCGACGATGCTCGTCCTCCCTCGATACCCTTCGATGATATCTTCTCCGGATGGACCGCGAAGATCAAGCGCATGAGGCTCGTCGATTGGGTCGATACTCTATTTCCTTGCTTCCGGTGGATTCGAACTTACCGATGGAACGAGTATTTTAAGCTCGATCTCATGGCTGGTATCACCGTCGGTATAATGCTTGTTCCTCAGGTATTAATCTAGCTTTTTTTTTGTTTCTATCTTCCCCTGAATTTCGCAAATATCTCGAGATGTTTCTCTTTGATCCATTACCAACTCTGAAGCTTAAGGAAGCTGGAATATTGGCTTCAATTCCAACAAATTTCCTTGTTGTTGTGCTGGAGAATTTGATTAAAACATTGTGAGAAATGCTTTGTTGTGTATTATAGCTTAAGAGATTATTAATTGAAATTTTCCGTAAATATATGCATTTGTTTTTGTTTTTGTTGAATAAATTTTTGATGGATTTGACCAGGCAATGTCGTATGCAAAACTAGCTGGCCTTCCACCGATATACGGTCTATGTGAGTTTATATTGTGTACTTATAGAAATGCTATGGAGCTCTCTTCTGTTCTTGATTCAAAGAAATGCCTATTTGTGTCAGTTTGATTCAATTTTGTAACTTTTGATGCAGACTCTTCTTTTGTGCCGATATTTGTGTATGCCGTATTCGGCTCGTCCCGTCAGCTTGCAATTGGACCTGTTGCATTGGTGTCTCTTCTTGTCTCTAATGCTTTGGGTGGAATCGCTGATTCGTCTGAGGAATTACATATTGAACTGGCCATTTTGTTGGCTCTTTTGGTTGGAATCTTGGAGTGCATTATGGGGCTCTTAAGGTAATAAGATTAGTTTCTTTTGAAATCAGACAAGGGAAACGTTTATTATTTTGACTGCTACTCATTTAACTTGCTTGTGCGTTAAATGTTAATTCATTAAATCAAAAGTCCTCTACTTATTTCTGTGTCATGAGCATGTCCTTGTTTTGTGTTTTTAAACCAGGCTTGGATGGCTTATTCGTTTCATAAGTCACTCGGTCATATCTGGATTTACAACTGCTTCGGCCATTGTGATTGGATTATCTCAAGTGAAATACTTCTTGGGGTATAGCGTTGCCCGGAGCAGCAAGATTGTGCCAATAGTAGAGAGCATAATAGCTGGAGCTGACAAGGTGAAACTTCCACTTTCAGCTTTGAACAGTTTTAGAAAAATTACTCTTCTCTTTGGCTAAGGGCTTTAAATTGGGACCTAAAAGTTTGATCTAGACTGAGATTTTTGTCTTTCACTCTGCATATTCTTTTTCTACCCACTGCCCCCGAGGACTGTAAGTACTTAGTGACTGTCAATTACCTGGTGGCTAAAAATATGAGTATTTATGGCTCTCCCTATATCCTCTTGTTGCTTAGACTGTATTTTGGATCGTCATGGTATGATGATTTTGCTCGTATATCATTGTTTTTATTGGTGACTCAGTTTGGTTAGGAAAGCCTTTTGTTTCTACTTATTTGTACTTTGTTTAGCGGGATCTCTTTTTTCTCTTTTCTGTTTTGTAGTTTCAATGGCCACCTTTCTTGATGGGATCTGTCATTCTGGTGATCCTTCAAGTGATGAAGCATGTGGTATGAGCCTTGTTATTTTCAGTGTTACCAGTGAAACAGTACTTTCCTTTACTAATGTGATAATAAGTTCATGGTGTTTCACTGCAGGGAAAAGCAAGGAAGGAACTTCAGTTTTTGCGAGCAGCAGGACCACTCACAGGGATTGTGCTCGGTACAACCATAGCAAAAGTGTTCCATCCACCTTCCATCTCTCTGGTCAGATCGCTGAAGAACCAAACTATATTTACTTTAGTTTCCTTGTTGAGCTACATAGTGGTTAAGTGATTGCAGTAATAGCAAAATTTAGTATGTTTCAGGTGGGAGATATACCTCAGGGCCTTCCAACATTTTCTTTCCCAAAAAGTTTTGATCATGCAAAAACATTGCTTCCAACATCAGCTCTCATTACTGGTGTTGCAATCTTGGTGAGATATCAACAACATTAGTATTATCCGAGTGGGCATATGGGAACTGCAGAGTGAACCTAATCATGAGAAACTGACTTCCTAAGATGGAGATGGTTAATCTGACTTGCTAAGAAAATAATAAGAGAATGTCTAATATATATTCGGATGCAGTAACGCATGTCAATTGATATTATGTTTGTCTTTCCCTTATGAAGTAGTTCTACATTTTTTATCCAGGAATCTGTGGGAATTGCCAAAGCACTTGCAGCGAAAAACAGATATGAGTTGGATTCAAATTCAGAGGTATTCTATTTGACTACAAAATTGATTAGTAACCCAATTGTTATAGACAATATTGCTGTTCATTTTTCTTTTTCATTTACTGCCGTTTTCATCGAGGGCTCAACTGTTTTTGCCCTCACTTGACAGTTGTTTGGTCTTGGTGTTGCAAATATATTGGGGTCATTCTTTTCTGCGTACCCAGCTACAGGTGCGTTATCTTGAGATGATAAAAGCCATTAATACGGATTTAATCTTTCCCAAAAAAAACAAATATTGTTTGCTATACAGTTGATAAAAATCTGTCTTATAAGTTAATAACCTAAATTTGACGAATCTGTGAATGTCCTGAATGCAAAATTTAGGATCCTTTTCTAGGTCAGCTGTGAATAATGAAAGTGAAGCTAAGACTGGCCTATCAGGACTTATAACAGGAATCATCATTGGATGTTCTCTACTGTTCTTGACACCGGTGTTTAAATACATACCACAGGTCAGTCTGCCTGTGGTGAATACTTCAGTTTCCAGTACTTGCTGCTCTGTCTGAAACTCAGGAGAAATTGTGAAATTAAATACTGGCTTCTAACTTTCACTCCGTTATCTTTCTCAAATTCACAGTGTGCTTTGGCAGCAATAGTGATCTCTGCCGTTAGTGGCTTGGTAAGTTCAAATCAACCCACCTGCCTAGGAGCGAAGATGAATTTTGCTTCTGGTTTCTCATTTAAACTTTTTGGATGTTTACCATTAGGTGGACTATGACGAAGCTATTTTCCTGTGGCGTGTGGACAAGAGGGATTTTACTCTTTGGATCATCACTAGCACCACGACTTTATTCTTAGGAATAGAGATCGGTGTCCTTGTTGGTGTGAGTTCTCAGAGACTCTTATTATGTTCAGATTCGGCAAACTAATGTGTTCATATATATATGAGTTCTGAAAATCCCTCCAAGGACTCACGCAGTTGCAATGCTTGCAATTGTAGGTTGGTTTTTCACTAGCATTTGTTATCCACGAGTCTGCAAACCCTCATATTGGTAAGAGGAATTCTGTTCAATCGCCTCTCGGTTAATTAAGGCTTTGAGACTGCCTATTTTCTAACTTAGTTTCATTTCTTATCCTGATCATTCTCCTGGTAGCTGTCTTGGGGCGTCTTCCAGGCACTACTGTGTACAGAAACATAAAGCAGTATCCAGAAGCTTACACATACAATGGGATTGTGATTGTGCGGATCGATTCCCCTATTTACTTTGCCAACATAAGTTACATCAAGGACAGGTGAGAGAGGCATTTATTCCTTGTGCTATGAATTTGCAGAAAGAATAACAAACCGTTTATTGCGAAGTGCAGACTACGAGAATATGAAGTCACGGTTGACAAATACACAAACCGGGGACCGGAGGTGGAGAGAATCTACTTTGTTATCCTTGAAATGTCTCGTAAGGCCTTCAGAATTTCTGTTGAATCTGTATTTTTGTCTTTGAAGATAATACAGTAACCCTAAAAAATAAATATAAACAATGGCAGCTGTTACACACATAGACTCGAGCGCGGTGGAAGCCTTGAAAGAGTTGTATCAGGAGTACAAAACAAGGGACATTCAGCTTGCGATTTCAAATCCGAACAAAGATGTTCACTTGACAATAGCAAGATCAGGAATGGTGGAGCTTGTTGGAAAAGAATGGTACTTTGTGAGAGTGCACGACGCGGTACAGGTGTGTCTTCACTACGTACAGAGCTCTAACTTGGAAGAAAAGAAATCAAGTTTCTCAAGAAGGTTTGGGAGCAACAACAATTCATCATACACTGATCTTCAACCCTCCAACGCTCTGTTGAAGGAGCCATTGTTGCCAGTGGAGAAATAAGGAATCATGTAATGTAACTAGCTCTGTGTATAGTTGTTGCGATTTTGTAAACAGCACACAATCTTGGTTGTATCCGCCTAATAACATTCTTACTCTAAAACGCAAATAAAAGATAGACCTTGGTGACATTGAGACAGAGCCTCTCTCTTAGGAACTCAATGTTCTTCATACCAACCGTTTGCTACAACAAACACCGAAAGAAATGAGTTTTTGGTTTGAAGCGTTTTATGGCGTTATAAAATATAAACATCGAGTTTCACTTTGCACGCAAATGAACAAAATGCATGACAAAAAAAGTGGAGTAATATGAGACCAATAGTCTGATAGAGATGGAACGAGTATTTAGGATATTGAAAATTACTATCCAAAATATATCTGTAAAAGAATGGGTTGGGAAATGCGGATAGGATACAGATAATTAATAATTCGAATGGGTAAAGACTGGATTTGGGTTCATGCATTTTGGGTAATTACATGTAATTTTGTATGGTATTGAGAAATTTCAGATGATTTGAATATTTTTTTTTTATGAATTTTGGAAAAAAGTTTTGGAAAGTATTAGATAATTTGGAAGAAAAAACTTGAATAATTTTGAAAATTTTATACTTTAAAGAACTTAAAAAATATTTTTATATAATTTTCAAAATTTTAAGTTAATGAAATGGGTAATTGGAGATAGGCCCAATTCCCAAATATAAATAGATGATTTTAATGATTTTTAAGTGGATAGGTGGGATAACCGGATCCGAAATACACAAGCCTAGACGGAGCCTTGGTTTCCTAATCAGTCTTTAAGATCCGTTCTTACGCACTCTCTGGGTTTGCTTGTTCCGCACAAGAAGTAGCAGCACGAAACAAGAGTCTTTGATCCTCGCAGAAACCCTAGATCTCACCAGAGTATCTCCTCTCGAATCTTAGGAGGCGTCAATGGTTGATGTAGAATCGCGTTTCTTTTCATCCGTAGCAGCAAGCTTCACCATTCTCCTCAGCTTGTTGTAGCACTTTTGATGGCCTAGAAGCTCGAAATCTTCTCTGGATTTTTAGAAGCGAAACAGGTTTTTTCTTCTTCTTTCACTCATGTGTGATTTGGTCGCCCGTACGGGTCGCCTCCAGCAGCGGTACGAGAATGGCTGCCGTCTCATTGCCGGGTACTGTATTCGAAACCTCCTTGTTCCGTCGCTGCATACACTTTCTATCTGTATACATCTCCTGTCTGTTTACCATTGTTTTGGCGATTGGGGAATGTTAATTAGGAACTTGGTTGCTAAAGT
This sequence comes from Pseudoturritis turrita, assembly GCA_900406555.1. Lineage (NCBI taxonomy): Eukaryota > Viridiplantae > Streptophyta > Magnoliopsida > Brassicales > Brassicaceae > Pseudoturritis > Pseudoturritis turrita. The sequence goes on from OVBL01000426.1 coordinate 459,768, forward strand.
TTATTGAATCATTTCTCAATTAAGGAATTCTTCGTTGAATTTGTGCTATGATTGTTTCTAACTATGTTGTTTGCTAGAATTGCAAGCTAGATTCATGTAAATAGCTTGATTCTGGATTAGGGATCCAACTCTTGCTAGTAGAATAAATTGTCATACGGACAAGATTCCATGTTAATGTCCACTACACACGTTCAAAGACAACCATTAGATCTTCTTGCATATGGATTTCCTCTTGTAGAAAATATTGTTTCGTTGCAGCTATGGTTTGATTAAGAATTCTGGAAATATTGACGGATTATGAACTCGAGTGGCTTGGATTAGTCTCTTTTGTCACATCACTTGTCTAGCAAGTGATAGTTTGTCGCACATAAGTCGTTCAAATGTTTATTTTACCGCTCTGATTTTTTTATTTTTGTGATCAGCGAAGAAGTGTTTTATCTTTTATCTCATATTTTGGTTGATGACATGTTTAACCCCTTTTGTTGTTTGATCTATCTGTTTTATATGTCCATGCTTATGATGGTTTATTCTTCTATTTTAATTTCGGGAGATGGTGAACCTAGCCTAACAGTTTTTAATGTTGTGTGCATTGTTCAGTTGCATTCCATTTAGATATAGAAACTCGGAAGAAGTTGGTGATTCTAACTGCGGGAAAGTGGTTGAAGTGTTGATGATCAGTTCATCTAGTGGACCTGGACTTTTGTTTCCCAAGGTGCAAACCTTTATTAGCTTTTCTTTTGCTTAGCATCATTACAGTGGTGCCAGTTTCTTAACCAAAGTTTCATATTCGATTGGATTGATATAGGGAGGGTGGGAGAATGATGAGACAGTCAGGGAGGCTGCAGCCAGAGAAGCTGTCGAAGAAGCAGGAGTTCGGGGGATTTTAATGGTGAAACCTTTATCACGCATAGCAGTTTTTTATACTTGTTAGTAGCAAGGTGGACTGAATCTGTAGAGAGAACTTGCAGGATTTGTTGGGAGAATACGAGTTCAAGAGCAAGACTCACCAAGACGAGTTTAGCCCAGAAGGTGTGTGTAAAGCGGCAATGTACGCGTTGTATGTGAAAGAAGAGCTGGAGTCATGGCCTGAACAAACGAGAAGTCGGACATGGCTCACAATTCCTGAAGCAGTAGAGAAATGTCGGCACTCATGGATGAAATGTGCATTGGTGGAAGGCTTCTGTAAATGGCATCAGGACAAGGATATCAATTAATCCCAATAAGCCCACTTCTCTTTTCTACCATTCATTTTTGTCAACATAGAAGTTTTTGTTCTCCTACATCTTTTTAGTTTGACTAATTATGTGAATTTCATTGTTTTACTTTTCAAAGTTAACTTGAACAAATAACGTGAGGAAGAAACAACAAACTAGACTTGCTCGTCATGAATGATAAGATCATGAAAATAAAATGTTTTTATGATGCGGAGCCGTCAACTACCAGATTATCTGGTCGTCCAGAATCTGATCCATGACTCGGTATTAAGGCACTTTATGACTATATATAATAGTGTTGGAAGAAGCAATTTGTAACAAAAACTGAACTTTTAACTTTTGTAAGAAGAAAAGAAAAACTCTCCCCTCAATTTTCCTATTTTTAATAACAAAAACATAAGCAAACATTAAAACCAAATTACAAAAAAAAAAAAATAGCAGAAATAAATGTAAATGTGTCGAGATTTCCATGTACAATTGTATCCAAATACAACATTTTTATTTTGATGCATTTTGTCTATATGTTCTGCATCTAGAATACAGAAACAATCATGACTTATTATATACGTTTGAAGAAATAGTGGTTTCTTGTGCACATCTGACTTGGTTCCCAATGTAGTGTTATTCCCCTCAAAGAAGTAATATTTTAGGCTAAGCCATTCTTCAAAAGACTTGTTAATAATACTAAAGAAAGCTGTCCGTACATGCGATTCATTATTTTATACAAAAAAAAACCATATAAACAAAAAGAAATGTGAGATTTCAAAGTGGAGTCTAAACATTATAGATGATACACCCTAAATATCTCCTACCACTCTATAGTTTTTAACTTTATTAACAAAAATATTAATAAATCATCATGAGAGAAACAAGGAGATAGATAAAGATAGATTACCTGTTGGCACAAGGGGCTTAGAGAGCTTTTCATGTCTTGAAATGGACAGAGCAGCCTCATCCATTTGCCTAATGATCAATCTTTCTAGATTCAAAACATAATCCATACACTGAGGAGATTCAGCCAGAAGTTCCATCTAGAACGATATCCGCTGGATCCCCGATCCATGGCCGGCCTTCTCTCCAGAGGAATTTTATTCTCAATTTCCCATTTGCATCCACTCCCACAACATGTCCTTTACTTGCATGTGTCTCCATTCCCCAACCCCACCGAGGTGTAACCAGTCCATCCTTTATCTTAACCCGATCTCCGATTCTGAACGGCCTTAAACGTTCCATTTCCCCGGCTTTGCAAAGCCATAGCCTGTCTAGGAAACAGAAAGATACCCACAAGTCTCCATCCTCCATTCTGTGAACCACCCCTATGCTTGAAGGGCTCACCTCTCCCCACTGGTATGTGGGTGTTGTGATGCTCGGCTTTACCCTAACCCAGTCCCCAATCTTGAGCTCTTCTTCTTCTATGGTTTCCACTTCCGATGGGTCGAGCATCCATGTTTTAGAGCCGGCTGGTGTGTATATCCGTAGCTTACCATCCGCATCAATGGCTGCTATGGTTCCTACACTCCCGTGGCTATGACCTGACCACCCAAACCTAGGCTGTTTCACTGCTAGTTTGACCCGAGTTTTTTGTCCGACCGCAACCTTCTTTGCTTTCTCTAGATGCGAAGATGACCCTGCCCATCTTTCTTGCTCGCCACAAAACGAAACGGAAGTGGTGCCGTCCCACTCGTCTCCCTCATATCCTACTCCATGCACTACACCAACACTTCCTGGCCCAATGGACTTCCAACTAGGAACACCTTCCCTAAGTCTTACCCATTCTCCAACCTCAAACATAGGCTCCACTTCCAAATCTGCTGGATCTCCTCTCCACAACCCAGGTAATCCAAAGAAAGCAACCCTTACCTCTCCATCAGCATGAACAGTTGTTATGATGCCTCGTGATTCGGGCTTAGCTCCTCTCCAGCCCCATCTTGGTTCTGTTAAGCCCTTCTGGAAATGCACAAACTGGCCAACTTTGAGAGCTGGAATCTTCTCTAAATCTGTGTAATGAGTATTCCATCTTCCTTTCCGGAAACAACAAGCCAACTCCAAGTAACCTGTTTCCTGTATGCTATGAACGACGGCAATACTCTCCCTTCCTACACTAAACCAATCATAGCTTGGTCTGTTTCCCAGGCTTGGTTTTGAGCGCACCCAATCACCGACTTCAAAACCTGAGAGCAGCTCTGCATCTCCAGGTGAGACTCTCCACAACGTCTGTCTACCAGTCACCTGCGCCTACAGGAGAACAAAAACAATCCAACCCTCGATTATGAATTAATGCAGAAAACAAAAAGCTGAGGACAGCCCAATCAATCCAGGAGAAATGATCCATTTCAGAAACTTACACTCAGAGTCCCATCCATGTCGATTCTCATTATTTTACCAATTGTTGCTGGTGTTTCATTTGACCATCCAAGACGTGGTTGGGTGATAGATGGTATCATATGAATCTCTTGCCCCACAAGAAAGGGTACAACTTTTTCAACATCTGTCACAGAACATGAAAAAGGCTTGCTCCTGAAACAGAAAGCTATGCCCACATCACCATCTTCATCTAAGCTGTGCATCACGCCAATACTGTTTCGAGTAATATCTTCCCATCCATATTTCGGGGAAGACACTGACGCCTTCACTCTGACCCAGTCCCCAACCTGCTTGTGGTACAAAGGCTCAGTGTTAAAAAAACCAAAGCTCTTGCCATGCTGCACATCTAACTGAGATGCATTTTAAGAAAAGACAACCAAATTTTCTCATCCTTGCGACTCCATGAGAAAACCAAGGTTACCTTGAAATCATCAATCTTTTCCATGTCCGAAGGATCTGCCTGCCACGGTATAGGTCGGTTTGGTATTTCAATTATAAGGAGACCATCATTCTCTATTTCGCTAATTCTGCCAACACTGTGATGGGTCTCACCGCCCCAAGCATATCGAGGTTCGGCAACTGACCGCTTTACGCACACCCGATCACCAATCTATAATATTAAGAAAATCGTTGGATTGAACTTCAGATATGAAGTAAGAACTGTTTGTAAGAAATTTACAGAATAGTATATTACCCTAAAGGGAGCAACGGGTTCAACTTCCTCAGGTTCACAATGCCAGGGATTTGGAAGATAACTTAACTCCACGAGGAGGCTGCTATCTGGTCTTATACAATAAACAATCCCCATACTCCCTGGGACAACAGATCCAAAACCATGTTTTGCTGAAGTCAGATTCTGACGGATACGGACCCAGTCCCCGACTTTGAACTCTTCCACACGTTCCATTTCGGCAGGATCAGCTTTCCAGCCTCGAGATGCTCCAGGAAACCCAACTCGTAAGATCCCATCTTCATCAACACATAAAACAGTACCGACACTATCACGTGATTGGCCACGCCAACCAAACCTAAAATAAAATCAATCAACACCATATATGGTTATGACTTCAGTAAGTGAATTACACCATAATTTCTAACAGCTTTTGTGGCTCCAACTTTATAGTTTTGGCCGATTTGGAACCGAATCTTATTTTTCCAGGACCAGAAAAGACAATCAGGACAAAGAGGAAGCTTTAACAAGAAGTCAGACAAAAATTCACGGTAGAAAAATGTTTCATCCAAGATATCGAGCCTAAACATGTGCATACTCCACGGAAAGGACTTACAAACCTTGGCTCTTTGACATCTGTTTTGAGTCTTACATGCTGGCCCCTGTCCAATGGAATCAACTTAACAACTTCATTTGCCAACACACGAGCTTCCCCGGAACAAAATGCGACAATCATGTCCTCGTTCTCGAGAACGGTTTGCACAAACCCAACACTCTTAGGCTTAGCACCTTGCCATCCATGTAAGGGTGCTGTTATGCCCCTCTTGAACTTCACCCAATCCCCTACCTCATAGCTGAGAATTTGAAATCAGCGTAAGTTATCTGAGTAGAGGTGCATATCAGCAGAGAGATTTAAGAGGAAGTCCTCACATTGTAGGTGATAGATGAACTCCCCTTTTTAGTAGTGCCTCCATCAGATCCTCTGAAATCCATTCTCTTGGAAGGGCTTCTAAGAAGTCACGTACTGTCTTGCCACTGTTATTCAATAATTATATAAATTATGAAGAAAATGGCAATGACAATTCACAATGCTAGCTTCTGAAGTAAATTTTGTATGACTGGATTGCACAACCCCTGACAGGAAACTAACATTACCCCAGTGCAACAAAAATACCCCTTCATTTTTAACTATTTCTTATCTATAATAACATTAACGTATGCATCAAAATAGTGCTTACCTGTGGTTTCTGACGTCAACGGCAGCATTAGGACTCCTAAGCATCACAATTAACCAATCAAGATTTTCACGTATCATCTTTGCTGCATCTGCTGCTATATGGAATGCGTTGTCTCCTTCATCATCCTTAAAATAATGAAAATAGAAGCCGACAAGTTACGTGACAAGGTAAAAACAGCACATATTGAAAGCCAGCTCTGACTGCATGAGCACCTTACCCAATGTGGAAACTACAAATATTAGATGCACAAAGCCTTGCCACTAATGCAGAGAACATATTTTCCGAACCATGATATTCATATCAAATGCTAGTTAAACACAGATTGGAACAGTAATGATTGTAAATTAAACACAGCATATTTTCTATTACCTATATTCAAGAAACTGATCATAATAGGAGATATAGACCCAAAGAACCATTATATTCATATCAACAAGTCAACATTCTCGTGCAGATTAGCATACTAATAAGCTTCAGAATAAAGATACTACGGGAGGGTAGTTAAATCCAAAACATATGCTCATACTTGAATTTGGTTTGGAGATTGAAACCAGTTCCCTTCCTTTAGTATGTCTATTGAATTAATGACTGTAGATTAGAGTAATTGATCATCATTATGCGAGACCAAATGAACATTCAGATTGACAAAATTCAAGTAAAACAACTTGGCCTCTTCAAAAGTTTCCAGCCAAAAAAGGAAAAACCAGGCAAAAACTCTCCTTCAGATTGACAAAATTCAAGTCTTAGGATATGGTTAAGCTTAGCCTCTCCATGTTTTGAGTACTCTACGGCTCCAAGATGAGAAATTATAGTTTTGGCAGTAAAGGAGAGTAGCGATAACAAATAACTCATAAAACCCAGGGAAGCCTGCAATATTACCTGTAGATTGCAGTCCGAACCAGACTCTAGAAGTAGGCTAACACAGGAATTCGCCCCTCTGGCCAAAGCCATATGAAGGGGAATTGTATTGTGAACATTCCGGATGTTTGCACTCACACCAGCATCGAGAATAACCTACCAAATTAGACAGATGTGGTTGGCTGTAAGATAGAATATAGTAATTCAAGTGAAAGATATGAGTGAAATGTAGGTATAGCTATCAGCACTGAATATACTTGGCACAACTCTTCGTCATTTTTCCTCAATAACTACCACTATATTTTGTGATTCACACCATATATTATTTACTTCATCGATAGGGAAAGCGTTCAACTCTTGGATCAAAGAAATGTAAGGGGCTCCACAATGGCATCTCTATCAACACAGACAAAAGATAATACTATTCTTCCTCTTTACAACATCAACTTTGATACGTTATTGGTAGGAAAGCATCTTACTCTCACAAGTTCCACATTGTTAGCCATAGCAGCAGTATGCAACGCTGTTCGCCCATGCTGAGCATCTTGAGCAGTCGGATCTGCCCCAGCCGCAAGCAATATTTGGACCAGCTCTCTACCTTCTGCAGCAGTATACATGCTAATTAAAATTATTTATATAACAAAAAGAATAAAGACATAACATCCAATAAATTCAACTTTGACACAACCTTACTGTAAAATATAGCTGGAAAAGTTCAAATAATATTCCTTTTTTCATAATGTACAAAACTATAGGTAATTGGTCTCTTAGAATTACTACATAAAAACCATTGGAAATGTGGCCAGGAAACAGTCGTATTGTACAGAGATGAAATTAAACCATCATGTCTAACCAAGATAAGATAAAACGTAGTAGAGTTCCACTCACAAAAGATCAAATATTCTTAATACAAAAGTCCTATTCGCTAAAATTGGCATTGCAAAAGAGCACAGGACTAGAATAGATAAGATAGATATCTTCATAATTATATGAAGCAATTTACCAAACAAAAGAGACTATGATTTCATCATTACCCTTTTCATGATCTTTCCTTATAGAAGCAGCCATACACAGAGCAGTGCCAACTGGACTTGGGATATTAATTGCCTGAGAAATCTCTTCTGGACTGGAAACTTCTACCCATCTCTTGATAACAGCAACATTCCATATTGCTACACACATATGCAATGGTCTGAAACAAACATAAAAGTATAAGGATCTATAGCATAAACAACAGAAAGATAGGTTTACAAATGGAATGTGTGTTCCTAACAAAGAAAACAACCACACACATAAATCACTTTACGGAGTACCTATTAATGGGGGGAGCTACCTTATTATGGCTTATCCAAACAGGTGAACGTAATGGACATGTTTTATCAGGTACAGTGCTACTAATCAAGATAAGTTTTAACGTACATGCAAAATAGGAGTATAAAAACTTAAAAAATGAAAACCAAATAAAGTTGCTTCTGTAATCATAACTGGCTTTAAAAGGGCCCGGTAGTAACCGAGTCAGTGCCAGATCTTATGGTGGTGTATACCTAGCAATACAAGAGTTCAATTCTGTACTTACGTCAGGAACTTTGCATTTGAAACAGCCATTGAACTAGATCCCCCATTTTCCAATATAACAATGGCACAGTCTGTGTACTTCTTGGCAACAGCCCGATGAAGCACAGTTTCACCTTCATCATCCACTGCATTTGGATCAGCTCCAGCTACCAGCAGTTCCTATTAACAGTATCAATAAGTAGAGAGTAACCATTAACATGATAATAGATATAAGACTAGCCTAAGTTCCGATATATTTCAGATAGGTGGAAGATTTGTGAACATGTTGTGGAAACTTTAAAGTTACTGATAGCTTCATTGGGAGCAGAGACTTACACGCATACAATCAGGCTGGCCATGGTATGAACACACATGAGCAACAGATGGGCCAGATCCTTCCCGTAGTCTGGACCTAACGTTAGCCCCTTTTTTTATGAGAACATGAACACATTGTGGAGATCCAGCTGCTAAAGCAAAGACAAGAGGAGGATCCCCATCTTTGTCCACAATATCGACATTGGCCTCCTCATACTCCAATATAGCCTCCACAAGTTCGGCACTGCCACGTCGGCAAGCTAAGTGAAGAGCAGATTGACCATCAGCATTTTGCGCCTCTAATAGTAATCGCACAGAGCTTCCACCGCCTCCTGCTGCAGCCTTTGCTAGTATATTTCTACTCCCAAACAAAAATCAAAGCAATGTAGTTGAGAAAAGGTTATTTATTGCTAGTAAAAAAAAGGATTAACTAATAATTCCTAACAAATACCAACCTTACACCCTCAAAGTCTCCCTCCAAAACAACCCGATGTAGGTTGTTAGGGTTATCCTGAAAGACCCCCGTGTTAGTCGAACGGGTTTCTTCTACAATGTTTACTCCACATAATTTGGTAAACCCACTACAACATACACGATTTATAAAATTGTTAGGAGAAAGAATATAGGCATGATTACACAAGCAATCTTAGCCGTTGATGCTAATATTGATTTACAATTGTTTCACACAGGTGAAAGGGTTTTCTTTACTAAGAAGCAAAGAAAACAGGGAAACCATAAAACAAAGTAATCTTAAAGACTTATAACTCTTACTTATCAGGGCTTGCTGAAGGGCTACGTGGTATCTCTTGTAGATGACGAAGAAATGTAGCAAGCATTGCATTAAAGGTTGGCCTTTTCGATGGTTTAAACTGAAGACATTCACCAATCATTTTCCATAATTCTCGAGGAATTCCCACACCCACTATACGTTCATACTGTGGTGGTACTTTTCGGGCTTTCACAACAGCTTGAAAAATTTCTTCTCTACTAAGACCATCCCACCTGCAAAGTTAAGTTATAGTTAGCAAAATGGCGGACACAAAACACAAGTGAAATATCCAGTAGGAAGAGACTTCACATACGGAGTGGAACCAGTGCACATCTCTACCAACGTACAACCAAAACTCCATGCATCCGACTCTGGAGATACACCACTTGCATCCTCCCAAAAAAGTTTTTTCACTGGCCCCCAAGCCTCTGGCGCAGTGTAGTGTGGACTGAGTGTTATACAGTCCGTACATAGAGCGACTTTTGAGGAATCAAACTCTGGTCGAGTTTTCTGGCATGTTGGCTTCTTTAGGACGGGAGCGAGCCCATAATCAGAAACCACAGCATTGCCACTCGCATCCAAAAGAAGATTGGAAGGTTTTATATTCATGCATATAACACCTGCTGCATGGAGTTCTGCAACCCCTCGAGCAACATCAGCCCCATATCTACAGTTGGTAAAAAATTAATATCACAACAAGGGCAATGGAATAATACATGTGTTGGTCACTGGAGGAATTTTCTAAGTTGTAAAATTAAAACGAGCACCATATGAAAGGAGAATACAAAGACATTCATTTACTCACTAGTGCTTTCATTTAGCAGTCCTAAATGACGATATTCAATTAAAAACAGAAAATGGGAGGAAAGAAAAACAAGGGAATTAAACGTACTTTTGGAACCAAGACATACTATAAACTCTCACTAATCTTTTAGTCCACATATGAAAGGGATGAGAGATACTGTCACTTACAAGATAAGGTGCATCTTTTGATGCGTCCTTTGATAAATCAAGATATAACAATCCGCACAAATTGTTGCATGATTTGATATGTCAGTGTGTTCAAAAATCATTTCTGGCCATACATATATACTAAGAAGGAAGTATAATAATGTAATGGGGCTTTCTCAGAGATACCATGAGAAGTTGATATAAAGCTCCGGCAAACCGAAGTTCTTTCATAGCAAACTTTTGTAATCATATGAATATCCATATTAAACGAGACATGTAAGAAAGAGTGGTAGTAAGAACATTCCAATTTGAACCCTAACATGAGTATTAATCAGCATGTCATCCTACCATGGACATGTCATCCAACAAAAAGACTCAAGGTTTCCACTATTAATAAAGGCAAGGACTAGTACAAAAAAATGTTTCTCCATTGACAAGTGAAAAGTAGCAGCAGCTGGTAATGAAAAAGAGAGAAGACAACTACTTCAAGTTGTCTCCTCTTCTAAGAGAATCGGAGTGCTCAGCACCAGAACATCCAAAACTAAAGCTATGTTAGCAGTTTCCTTTACATTAACTAAAAAACCTTCCGATTTAGCCCAGTAATTGCTATCGAAGTTTGAAACTTTATTCACAGAAATGATCAGAGTAAAGCAAGAGACTATGCATAAAATATAAGAGAAGCAAAAGAAGAACCTTAGGATCTGCTCCAAAGTGAGCCTGCCTTCATTTCGTTGCATCTCAGACTGAACAGACCCATAGCATCTGTCCATCAAAAGACAAAGAGATCCTTTCATCTTCACAACCCCATGGAAAGTACAAACATTCCGACACCACATAGATGCCCTCCGCAAGCTCTCAAGCTGTCCCTGCATCCAATCTACATCCATTTCCTCCGTTAAAGACATCTTTTTCACCGCCACACGGTGCTTACACCTTCCACCACCGCCTGCAACAGTCGCATCCCACATCTCAACTCCTCCTGTAGCACGACTGCTCTCTTCCCCAATCTGCCTCACCAGCTTCATCTCCGGGTGAGCTCCGACCTCGATCACTGGACCACAGGAGCTATTATGCGAGCTAGAGGCATGAAATCCGCGGGCGGAACGAGCAGCCGCACCAGCTCCATCATCATCGCTACCATCTTCTTCGCCGTCTTCGTCCTCGTCGTCCGTGTAATCACAATCGAAGTTTCCGCCGCCGGATGCGGCGTGAATGAGGGCGAGCATAGCGTAGTTCTTCCGCAGGCCCTGGACAGAGTTCCCAACCACAGACACGTGTCGGCAGCGAGGACAAGTGAGCGTAGTGTCGGAAGAGGTAGCGAACATCTTGGACAAACAATCCTTGCAGAAGCCATGACCGCATTGAAGCAATAGCGGAACTCTCTCGTCCTCATTATACCGCGTGTGGCACACGGAACAACAAGGCACCTTCATTCTCGCCACCATTAGAGCTCAAGAGAGAAAGCCCTAAATTTTTCCCGAGAAAGGTCGCGAGATCAGAGAGAGTAAGAAGGAAGTGAAAGACAAATCAGTTTGAGAGAGAGAGAGTTCCTCAGAACATATCGGAAAAAGAGAGAAAAAAAACTCTGCAAAAGTCGATCCAGATCAAGGCGAGAAGAACAGATCCATGGAGAAGAAAAGGGGAATTTTTGAAAGGTAGATCAAAAATTGCTCGGAAATCAGACACGTTTTGAGTCGAGCAAGAAAATTGTAAGAAAAATGTGAAAAAGGTTCTTCTTCAGGGTTTTATAGGATGATTTTTTATTTTCTTTTATTTTTCGTTTTTTTATATTCCCTTTTTATAATTTTGGGAAGAGAAGGTGTGTGTGTGTCTAGTTGGTGAGTCGAGCTCTGGTTCGTTGCTTTTGACGGGTTGGTGCCATGGTGGTGAGCCCGAACCCGTTTTCTGTCTCTCCACAGAGTAATGGTTAACCATGAGATTTTATATGAACCACCCTTTTTAATCACCACCTGTGGTAAAACCAAATTTAAATGCCCATTGGGTTTGCACCAAGCACACACCTTAAAAGCCCAATAGCTTTAACTCATCCTCAAAATCCAACTTGTGAGGAAATTGTGTCATTGAATTTATAAGTTATGTGCCACTATTTCTTCTCTTTTTAGATATGGAATATTTTAGTGATAGTTAGTCACTTAGTGATACTTAATCTTTCTTTTTTGTAGAATCTTATCAGCTATCTCTTAATGTGATCATTTTCTTATATTCTTTGAATTTCAAGTAATTAAACAGTTAGAGAAGCAAAATTAATTACGAGTAGAGTAGAGTTATGTGATTTTAGTTATGCATGAAGGTATTGAATATATGTAGTATATTATGTTTTATGGATAGTTTAGCACATCCATAACGTAAGAGAGTTAGTATGGTTACTCTAGTTCTAGTTATATTTGTTTCGTGACTTTTGTCATTCTTAGATATATCCTCCACTATATTTAGTTTTTTTTTTTTATAAATCATGGGAGTTCTACTAGACTTTCGGCCTATAATTTCTCCGGTACATAGAGTCAAATTTTAGATATTCCGATTTAAAAAATAACTATCCATTTCAACAGGGATTGAGAACTCAGAACACAAAAAATCAATCCCTAGTGTTACCACTAGGTCACCACCACATTGATCATTATATTTAGTTTCATTTCGATATATCTTATTGCGTGGACTCCAAAAATGTGTAATTGTCTCGAGTGTATCTTGAAAATTTACACATTTACACTTCTCACATATGAGCGTGGTTGGCTTCTCATGATCTCGAAACCATCAGTTTTCTCTATTTTTGGTAAATTGTAAATATCATTATTGAAAATGAAAGTTTACGATTACAAATTGTTATTCGAACTATCTGTTTGATACTATGTGGAGACAGTGAAGAGGAGCAGAACCGCTGCTCCTCCAGTGAGGAAATAGAAGGTCCGGTCGCAGTTCGTCATCGAGAGGGGACAAGCGAAGTCGGTAGAGGAAGGAAAATGCGGCCGTCGTCAACCATACCTTACCGGATCTCTAGAAATCCGATCTCAAAAACCGAAGCTCCAGCCAGATCTAAACATTTACTCAAAAGAGAAAACGAGAAGAAGGGGAAAGAGGGGAGGCCGGACCGGTGCTAGGGAAGCCACCGGCTCCAGCCTCAAAACGGAGATGAGGGGAGGTTGGACCTATTTTCTTATAGTATATAAAAAAACATAAAGCGTTTATGAATTCCTCATTTACATGATGAATTCATTTAAGCAAAACTCTATCCACTATATTCTTGTTTGAGTTACATAAACAATCAAATCACATTTCTCTTTGGAAACATTTGGTTTCGAGTTCATGTTAATTGATGGATCCCATTTTGACCGATTAATCACACTGTTTAACATCGCATGTGCGTCATCTCTTCTTTTTCCTATGCATCTTCTCATTCTTGTTTTGTTATCTTTCTAAACTTCAATCTTGTTTTGTTTTTGCTAATCTGTGATTGTTCTTATGTCATTATGGATCAAGTGGAGCCACATTTTTATACAATACTCTCTTAACTCCCTAAATAGTTTCCATGGACGCACAATCCACTAATCACACCCTTAATATTCGATCGCCATTTAATATCTAACGGTTTCTTCAATTATGCTCTCATGATTCTCCATTATCCAAATTATAAATTTTTAATCCTAAAATTGTACAATTGAACAGCGAAAAAAGAACAAAATTTCTTGATTTTCTTTTTCTCCCGCTTTATGCTCTCTCTCTCTCCTTCACTTCTCCATCTCTGTGTAACTGCCTCAAAAAAACCCTAAAGCTTAATCCCAACTTCGCTCTTCGATTTCTCCATTTCTGACTCAGCCATGGCACCAGCCATTGATCCTCACTCTTTCATCACTTCCGCTCATCCTCTCACCACCCATGTCGCTCTCTCCCTTTACCTCGATTTCAACACCCAAATCATCCATGGCTCCGCTCTCCTCTCTCTCTCCTCCGCCTTCACCGGCGCCATGTCTCTTGATTCACGGTGCATTTCCACCGACATGGTCCTCGATCCTCAAACCCTCGAGCGTCTCCCTTGGTGCGTCTCCACACCCTCGGATCCAATCCGAGGCACCGAAATTATCGTATTCCTCTCTGGTCAGTCTTCTGTGCTCATCGTCTACACCACTTCGCCTTCCGCCTCCGCACTCCAGTGGCTATCTCCGCTCCAGACTTTCTCCAAAACCCATCCTTATGTCTACACTCAGTGCCAAGCGATTCACGCCAGATCCATTTTCCCTTGCCAGGACACGCCTGCCGCGAGGATCCGCTACGACGTCGTCATGAACATACCGGCTTCTCTCTCCGCCGTCATGTCGGCCCGTCACGTCCGCCGTAGGCTTCCGAATCAAGAAGAGGCCAAACATCTCGAGGTGGAGTCACTAGGGGCGTCACTGTGGTGCGCCGAGGATAGAGTCGTGGAAGAGTTCGCGATGGAACAGCCTATACCGCCGTATCTTTTTGCGTTCGCGGTTGGTGAGTTAGGGTTTCGGGAAGTTGGACCTAGGACTCGGGTATACGCAGAATCTGCCGCCGTCGAAGTTCTAGATGCGGCTGCTCTGGAGTTTGCAGGGACGGAGGAGATGATCAAGCAAGGGGAGATGTTGTTTGGCGATTACGAGTGGGAGCGATTTGACTTACTGGTGCTGCCTCCGAGTTTTCCTTATGGAGGGATGGAGAATCCAAGAATGGTTTTCTTGACCCCCACTGTAATAAAAGGGGACGCCACTGGGGCTCAAGTTGTAGCCCACGAGCTCGCGCATAGCTGGACTGGGAATTTGATCACCAACATCAACAACGAACATTTCTGGTTGAATGAGGTATTTTCTTGATTTCACTGCTCTCGTGATTGCTCCTCTGATTGGTGAGGTACTCTCCTTCAACATGTGTTAGCTTTAAAATGTCCTGTGCTTTGGCTTCCTTTAGCTACAAATAGGAAAACAAAAAGCTTAAGAGTTTGGTTTAGGTTGATGGGAAGAAACTTATTTCATCTTGTTCATGGCAATAGGGATTTACAACTTACGCGGAGAGGAGAATTGTGGAGGTTGTTCAAGGGGCAGATAGAGCTACTTTGAACATTGGCATTGGTTGGAGGGGTTTAAAAGATGAGATGGAGCGATTTAAAGACAACATGGACTGCACTAGACTGTGGAACAGACAAGTAGGTGTTGATCCAGATGATGTATATTCTCAGGTCCCATATGAAAAAGGCTTCCAATTTGTCTTGCGAATTGAACGCCAGGTTAGTTGAGTAGTCACTTTTGGGTGCTTTTCTTATGTAATGTTACAATTCTGGTCATCTCTTTACTGGAAAACTTTCAGGTTGGAAGGACTGCTTTTGACGAATTCCTCAAGAAATACATTGCTACTTTCAAGTTCAAGTCGATCGATACAGATACATTTCTTCAATTCCTGACAGCAAACATCCCTGGAATAGAGAAAGAGATCGACCTGCAAAAGTGGACTAAGGACGTTGGTATACCAGAAGATGCATATGAACCAGTCTCAACCATTTACACAAAGATCATCTCTCTGGCAAAAGAGTTTAAGGAAGGAGGAAGGATGCCAAGTGAGGAGGAGGTTGCTGACTGGAATGGGCAGGAATGGGAGCTGTACTTGGAGAATCTTCCTAAATCATGTGAACCTTCTCAGGTACTCTTTATCACTTCCTTTCTTCCTCTAAGATAGTGGGAAGTTGTTAGGTGCATTTTGAAGAGGGAAAGAGATTCAGCCAACGCCTTAGAGCCGGTTAGCTCAATAGTGTAAGTAGAGGAGGAACAGTCTGTGGGGGGTATCGGGGGATTGAATGTTTGTGGAAAAAACCTCTTGGCTTTGGGAGAGTTGGTGGTTGTGGAAGAGTTAGGAGATCTCTTCAACAATTCTTGGTTCTTTCTTAGGATTTTAACTTGTTTGTAATCGACAATGCAAGATCAATAAAAAGAAGGATGGGGAATCAGGTTCCAAACCTAATCACTAATGCCCAGTTTGTTTATCGGTGAATCAGGTCATTGCCTTGGACAAGCGGCACAGACTAGCAGAATCGAAGGACTACGAAGTGAAGGTGTCGTTTCTGCAACTTGCAATCTCATCCAAGTGCAACGAGTACCATGGGGAAGTGGAGAAAACACTAAAAGCGGTAGGAAGGATGAAGTACCTGCGTCCGCTCTTCACTGCTCTTGCGCAAACTGGTGGAACCGAAGAGAAGCAGCTGGCGAAACGTGTTTTTGCAGAAGCTCGAGCAACTTACCATCCCATAGCTCAGGGAGTGGTC
This sequence comes from Pseudoturritis turrita, assembly GCA_900406555.1. NCBI lineage: Eukaryota > Viridiplantae > Streptophyta > Magnoliopsida > Brassicales > Brassicaceae > Pseudoturritis > Pseudoturritis turrita. Next base: position 475,987 of record OVBL01000426.1, read on the forward strand.
GAGTCCATCCTCTCAAAGTACATCTGAACAAGACTCTTCTTATAGCTTAATAAGAGCACTCCAAAGAAAAAACAAACATTTTCAATAAAACCCCAATGACTGTAATAATTGGTGCTCTGAGTCATAAACAAAAATCGAATTGCTTTGTTGAGAAAACCATTACATTCTCTGAGAAATTTAGTACAGCTTCTTACTTAACTATGCACTACTCTCCTCATCTTCCAGTTTCTTGATATAAGCCTTGAGCACCATTATAACCTCAATTGCTGGTGCTTGTAAAGTCGACACGAGATTAATGGCCGGACTTTGCAGAGCTCCGAGCATCTTAGCGTAGACCTCAGCACGAGTAGGCATTGTCTCGAGAACTTTGAAATCGTCGGGAGCGTAGAACTGACCTTCGAAGACGGCGCCGGCGAAGTCATTGTCCTCGAGCTTGCGTTCCTTTTGGAAACTCCGGTAGGGTTTGATGGCGGAAGGGATTTCATCAGTTTGGACAAAGAGCCAAGCGTTCATGCCTTTCATACAAGGCTTAAGAGCTTCCCATTTAGTGCCTTCGATGGCTTTGAAGACCAAAGTGTTCTTGGCGACGACGAGCTTCGTGGTGTCGGGGAGAGTTCTCCGGAGGTCTTGGAACTGCTTGACGGTGAGGCCTTTGTAGTTGATTGCGGCGAGGAGGTGGCAATTCTCGAGGTGGGACTTGACTGTCTCGACTGTTTCTTCCTTTTTGGTACGAGACACGGCGGATCTGATGACCGGAAGGCGAGGATGGTTTGGGGATGATTTCGAGATTTGGGGGTTTAGGGATGAGATTCGGTTGTGACAGAGAGGAGACAAGGAAGAAGAGAATGAGAGAAGAGCGACTTCCATTTTTGCTCAGAAGAAGATGAGAAGACTGTGTTTTGGGTGTGTGGAGGGAGGAGATAGATAACACCAAAAACAATCTTCTTTCTTTTTTAATTTATTCAATGAAAATTCATGGAAAACAATAGACGGAACTCTTAACTCCGTCTAGTTGGGCGACACAAAATAAATAACCCGGACCGGAATACTGACCGGGTCGCGGGTTGGACGTGAAAACAGTTGAACACATTTGTCTGGTATACGCAAACATATAATTTTCTTCTAATTTAAGTTTATCACATTATTCATTGTTAAATTAATAATTAATAATCAATAATAACTAGAACCAAAAGAATAGTTCTACTCTTATTTTCTGGGATTATGGAAGATGTATCTTCACCATCTAACTATCACCTAACGATTTCTTGGACAATGTCTCAAACAAGATTTTATAATTTACTCTTGAGTTTATAAATTAACCAGTAAAAAACAAACGGAAAGAAAGGAAGTAACTTTTTTTTTTTTTGGCAAAATGTTTTGCTGTATGGATTCGTTGTCCCTATGGTTCGTGTCTAGTTGATGTGACTTAGAGAGAGTCCCAATTAGGGATATTGGCAGTAGCTTCATTCACCATCTTCACAAGAGTCACCTGCACCACAAACACAACACAACACTCACGTATTAACGAAAGTCATTCCCAAACACGATGTGGGCTTGTCAATGATCGACCACAAGTATGATGTCTGACAAACCCTAACTCCTAAAGACATTGGAACTACCTTAAAACAGACTTAGGTTAAGCATCTGTGTATTAAGTTGCTATATAGTCTAGGATTCCACTAAACCAATGGACATGATGCGAATAAGTTCCCCTATGAGCTATGGATGGACCTTACAGCAGTATCTCCTTTTATGTAGGATCAGATTCAGCGGTAAGAAGTATATAACATACCACACTTTCTGGAACACCGTGAGGCGGCATGGAAATGTTCCTCGGAGGAGGACCTCGCAGATGTGATCTCTTATCAAATCGCCACTCTCCTATTTTGCCATATGTCAGCTCACCCTGTATTTAACAGTCAATAATGTAGTTATTTAAGAATACATATGAAACTGATATAAGTAAAGCTAACATGGCGTTCTGATTACGGATCATTGAAACATCCTCTACTTTAATGACCTTGTTTAAGGTTGCAGCAAAACTTGGTACTTTCACGAATGTCTAATAAGAAAACTTAAATAAACTAAGCAAAAACGAATGACCAGAAGATTGCATAAGTACATTACTTGAAACAAATGACTCAAGATGTAAAATCTGTTCTCAAAATTATCTGCTGAGGATAAAAATAAATAATCGTGTCAAACAGAAATCACCTTCATGTTGTAGTCGCATCCATAAGTGTAATGGATGATAAACTTCCCCTTGGTAGACAAATCCCATGGAGGCTGAAAGATATGGTGACAACACTTAGGAATACGGAACAATGAAAAGAATTTTGTAACTTTGAGAAACCAAATTAACAAAAATAACTTTGACAAGGAAAAGGATATGACTACAGTAATCAGCACAAGGTTGATTCCTACCTGAAGCATGAAATCCTTCCGAAGTATGTGCCGCACCCCATGCAGAGCAGAGGCGATTGCGTAACCGTACCTTATCAAACAGAAAAGAGAAGAGGCAAGCTGTCAAAAAACAATGATGGGATTCAATAGGCGAGGAGCAAATTTATGAATAGAGTTTTTTTTTATTTCCAGTACTAACATTTCCAGCACCCATCCAAATGCCTTATCAGTATCTGGATCGTTTTTCATTGTCAGCGAGACATTCATCCATGTAGGAGCAATCTTTTCAAGTGATTCCTGCATAAGTAAGTAAATGCATGTCAACATCAATTTTCATGCATAACAGACCAAACAACATATTTCTGGACACGAACATCACATCAAGCTAAACCCCTCTACAAATCATCGGGGTTCAAGTCATACGTGTGAGACAGGGATAACCATATACAATCATTATAGCACAGATGATCAATCTCACCTTGCTTATAATAACAGGAGAATTGCCAATGGGATCGATATTTGTTACAGGGCCCATCTCCACTGGATAATACTTTCTGACTATGTTTTCGTACTTTTCAGGTGTGATATAGAAAAACGGAAAAGCGGCTGGATATCCTCCAACAGCCAAATTGGGAAGGGGATTAACAAATATATGATCAGGCTCTGCCATCAGCACGTAGCTGCACCGACATTAACAAGCACCGAGATTTAGCAAACAGTAAAAACATTTGTTGGTAGGAAGTGATGCAGGACTTACTCTTCCTTGATGGTAGCTCTTTCAAGCCATTGCACGAATGCCCATGGTCTATTCAATACAACATACCCCTAAATACAAAAGAGTGATTCAATGATAAAAACAGCAACAAAGACCGAGACCAAGCGAAGAGAAGGTTATAAAAAAATTCTCACCCGATCAAGACCTGGGGGAAGAGGATCAACCACAAACGTCGGTATTTCATCCATCAAGTTATCGGGATTACCCGAATGCAAAATGCGGGTAAAACCTCCCATATCAGAACCAGGAAGAGCTTTCTTTTGGTTATACCAATAATACATTATACGACACTGCCACTTATTATAAGGTGCATCTGTAGCTGTTAAGGCAACATGAAAAGGTGCTGGAGAACTCTTAGCCTTTCGACTATTTAGAGGCATCTGAACAACAGGATCTAAAAGTGGACTTCCATCTGAGCTATCAACACCAGATCTATTGTGGACTATAAGTGTAAGAAGATTATATGTGACAACAAAGAAGCCAAAACCCAATAGAAACAGAAGCAAAGCCGATGCTTTTCCCATGCTTAATCAAAAACTAGAAAACAAAAAAAAGCAAACTTTAATGGTGATTCTTCTTCCACTACGGACTTCAAGCTTTAGTAGCATGAATTCATGGCAGTGGTACCCATCTGCTCCAGAAATTTCAATTCCTGCAAATACAGTTAGGCGAGTCGTTAGAAGCAACTTTGCAAATTGAGAACCACGATAAGATCCAGCCATCAAAAAAAAAAAGAAAGTGTTTTTGAGTTTATGAGAATTAACCGAGGAAATCGGCTAAGTAGCAGAAACTCATTCAATTTGAGCACAAACAAAAGAAAAATGAAGAAATTCATCAAACATACGGAAAGAAAGTGTGAAAAAAACTAAAAGATCTGAAGAAGCAGAGAAACCTAGAATAATCAGAAACGAGTTTCCGAGTATGACATGAAGGCTGAAGCTTGAAGATTCGTAGAGATAATACCTAAGGGGGGAGGAGAAGAAGGGAAGAAGTCGCCGGAGAAGAATAAGCGATCGGAGGAGTAATTAATCCGAAGCCGAGTTGACTAACGGCGTATCGTTAAAGGATTTTAATTCACACTTGTAAATTAATGCTCTAAAAATTAATAATCACTATATATAAATAATCAACATAACATGGACAAATAGTGTTTGGATCGTGCCAATGAAAACAAAAAGAAAACAAATAAAAAATAAAAAATTGTGCCTTTTTTTTAATTAAAAAACAAGGTTGAAGAAGTGCAGTGTATGTGCAGGCACGTCTTTGGTAGAAACATGAACCAAAATCACGAACAAATAATATGTGTGAGAAAGGATTATTTATCACAGATTTGGAGATTTTACTGTCAAACGAGTGAGTTATTTAACATACAAATTGTAAAGATTGGCAAATAATACCGGATTATAAATTAAAAAAAAACAAAAACAAAACAAAACATTCTAAAGATTCTTCAAAGATGGTTTTGTTATTTTTGGAAAACGTGATCCTCGCTATTGAGTTCGTGAGAATCTGATTTTGTAGCTTTACGCTACTCAACTGAAAATATACGTTACAAATACATATTTGACTCGGTTTAATGAATGGTTATCTTCCACGCTTTACATTTCTCTCCCCAATTTGTGTTATTGGTTTATTGGTTTGTTTCTCTTCTGCTTTTTTCTTATTTTTTTTTTATCAATGGTGCACTCACATATTTACTCGTACCAATATAGACCTCACTTGGATCTTTAAAAGGACTAACCTTTTGAAGTTGTTCCTTAATTCCTCTCTAGCTAACTTATCAAATACAACAACCTCATCAAGACTATTAGTGCTTACATCATTCTTTCATCTAATGTTGAAAGTATGCTTCATGTATTAACAAAACGCATTTAGGTGATTAGAGCATTGGAAGAGAGACTAGAACGTTTGATCTATAAGTGAAAGTTTCAACCTAAGTCCTTCACTTTTCCAAGTCTTTTGTCAGCTTTTAAAGGATGAAGACAAACAGATTTAGGAGATAAGAGATAGTATAGCATGGGTTTACCGGCAAGTCCTCCCTCTCATTCGAACCGAAGACTTTTGGGGGTCAACTAATAAAGTAAAGCCGTGCTTAATGAGTTAAAAAAAAAGTATTTGTCTAGGGCTCCCAAAATATATAAATTTTTAGGGGCCCTTTAATTTTGAAAATATGTTGTATCCTAATGGTATTCAGGGGGTAAGATTCATTCATAAAACCTAGGTTCGACTTTTGGTTGTGTTTTTTGTTTTGTTTTTTGAATTTAGATTTTTAAAAAAAAGAGATCGAGGTTCCAATCAAAAAGAAAATTTAGATCCTAAACCTAAAAAAAAAAATTATAATCACAGATTGAAAAGGAATCGATTGTAAATTATGGTAGTTTATAAATAACTCTTACAATTTACAAATAAAACTAGTTAAGAACTTAGATTATGAGAGTTTGGTGAAACACTTTGTTGAAAAAGAAGAAAGAAATATTATGCCTTAAACTTTTTATATTATCGTTTACCGTTTTGTTTTGAACACTTTATATCGTTTAAAAAAATTTATATTAAAAGGATCCCTAATTTTTAATTCGCCTCGAGCCCCTACATACCTAAGCACGGCACTGTAAAGACATGATAAAAAAAAAGACTCCAAGTCTCTCCGTATGTGTCACAATGCTTCCTTGACACCAAGTCTCTCTGTATGTATCTCTCTCTCTCTCTCTTTTTGTTTCCTCTAAACGCAAGACACACTGATCATAGATCTCAAACAAATCATGTACTATCTCCCCACTTCTTGTCTGGTATTGTTCTTCCTCTTCTCCTTATACCACCCTCTTCCTTGTTCGTCAAGTAAACTTGAATCGTGTGATGAGACTCTGTTTCAGTGTGGGAACATCACCGCTGGTTTCCCGTTCTGGGGAGGGGATCGTCACAAGCATTGCGGTCATCCATTGCTGGGGCTTTACTGCTACAAAAACACCACCTCTATATTCATCTCAAACCAAGAGTTTTATGTTCTACAAATAAATCAAACATCTAACACTCTTAGACTTGCCAGAACAGACCATCTAGGTTCCTTTTGCTCCTCTACATTCACCAACACAACCTTGCCTCCAGAAATTTTCGAGCTTTCTCCAACCTACAAGAGCGTCACCGTATTCCACCATTGCTACCCTTCTCTTCCTAACCTTTCGGATTATAAATGTCTTGAGATAGGTCTTATCTCCGTGTCTGAAAACCCTGAACATAATATCACCTGCCCTGAGAGTTTCACCGTGAACCTTCCTACGAGTTTTGTTCCGGAAGAGAAAGTGTTTAACTTGACACATTTGGAAAGTGCTCTAAGAGAAGGGTTTGAGGTGAAGGTGAAGATCGATAAGAATGCGTGTCAAGAATGTTCATCCTCTCATGCATTATGTGTCTTCGACAGAACCTTGCCACTAGGAGTTTATTGCGGTCCACTCCATCCACCAACTGGTAAGTTTCATATCCATTATCTTAAGATATATGCAGTACGATTGTATTTGTTTTCATTCTTATGCTCAAAAGTGAAACCGAAAATCATAGATTGCTCTCAGACGAGTTTTTCTCATTCTGCAGACCATTTTCTTAAACCCTTTACTTTGACTTATCAAACAACTAGTAAGAAGGTGATACAAAAGATATAAACTAAGCATTTTGCGTCACTCTGTTTTACTAATTGAATTTTCTTCTTCTACGTCAGTCATTATGAAATATCAACTGAAAAAACAAAGGAAGAAACTCGGAAAGGGGCTTGTAAAAAATGGACCCTACCTTGGGGATATTTTCTCCATTAGGTTGTAGAAATGTCAAAAGCACATGACTTTGACCAAGACATACATTCACCAATCCCCTTGATCATGTTCTTCTTCTTCTTCACCATTTTCCTATTTCCCCTCCAACACAATGATCAAACTGTCTCTGTCCTACAGAATCATATGGATGCTGTTTCTGATCCCATCCTGTGTTTTCTCATTATATGAGCATCACATACTCTGCGGTCCCCCGTTTAGCTGTGGCGATCAGACCGATCTCTATTACCCTTTCTGGATTCCTGGTAGAGAAGAATGTGGCCACCCTGAGTTCAAGCTCGAGTGCAATCAAAGTTTCGCAGAGGTTAGCATCTCCTCCGTCAAGTTCAGAATCTTAGAGGCGAACTATACCTCTCGTATCATAAGACTTGCCAGGTCTGATTATATCAACGGTTTTTGTCCCCAAAACCCACTAAATGCGCCGTTCCACGAAACCGTCCTACAATTGGCTCCTGGCACCGAGCCGCTGACGATTTATTACGGCTGCGCAGACTTTTCGATTTCTACATATGTCGGAGAGCTTGACTGTGAAGATGATGGAAAAAGTTACTATGTGACGAGAAACCTCTCGTCCCCTCTATTTCAAGGGATTCGTAGCCTTTTAAACGACTACAAAGGATCGTGCAAAGGAAACGTCAGTATTCCCGCGTTTGGACCAGCTCTCAACACATTACAGAACATTCCAACTCAAGATAATCTAAAGAAAGCTCTTGCAGAGGGTTTCAAGCTTGGACTTAACCGAGAATGTTTGATGTGCATGGACTCTGGGGGTGCTTGTGGATATTTCCAGAACTCAGGTGGATTCGCTTGCTATTGTGTAGATAAGCCACATTACCGTACTTGCGGTTCTAGAAACAAGGGTAAGATTTCTTGCCTACATGATCTAATGTTCTTCAACAAGAACCACCACTTGTCCCTCCCCCACCACAAACCTTTTGATACAAAATTTGTGTCTTTGTTCCAACTGACCTTTGGTGCCGTTCCATTGATGCAGGAATCTCTTCTAAAGCGAAAATAGGTGCTTAAATATACTCATTCGATTGTTTTTCATCTTCTTAAAAAAACTTCTGATCCTTTTTTTCCCCTCCATTTTCTGGTTTCAGGTTCGGGAGCAGGTGTTATCATGTTTCTGTTCCTTGTCTTAGCATTGTTTCTCAAAATTCTCCGAAAGAGAAAGAGAAAAACATCACATGACCTGAGTCAACACAACCTCAAGGCTCTTATTCCACAACAGAAACTCAAGGGTCTTAATCCAGAAAAGGACCTCAAGGCGCTTATTCCACTGAAGCAGTATAGTTACGCACAAGTGAAGAGAATTACAAAGTCATTCGCCCAAGTTGTTGGGAAAGGCGGATTTGGAACTGTTTATAGAGGAACCCTTTGTGACGGTCGTAGTGTTGCAGTGAAGGTATTAAAAGACTCAAAGAGTAATAATGGTGAAGACTTCATCAACGAAGTTGCAAGCATGAGCCAAACTTCTCATGTCAACATTGTTACCTTGCTTGGATTCTGCTCTGAAGGTTCCAAGAGAGCAATTCTTTGTGAATTTCTCGAAAATGGGTCTCTCGATAAGTTCATCTCAAGCAAGAGGTCATCAAATATGGACTGGACCGCACTTTATAAAATTGCGCTAGGAGTTGCTCGTGGTCTGGAGTACTTGCACCATGGCTGCAGAACAAGGATTGTACATTTTGACATCAAACCACAGAATGTGCTCTTAGATGACAATCTTTGCCCCAAAGTTTCAGACTTCGGCCTTGCTAAGCTCTGCGTGAGGGAAGAAAGCATCTTGTCACTACTCGACACAAGAGGAACGATAGGGTACATTGCACCCGAAGTGTTTTCGAGAGTGTACGGTAGAGTCTCCCACAAATCAGATGTGTATAGCTATGGAATGTTGGTTCTTGAGATGATAGGAGCAAGGACCAAAACATCAACTGAAGACACTGCATCTACCACAAGCTCAGTGTACTTTCCTGAATGGATATATAAGAATCTTGAGAAGGGAGACAATGTAAGGCTTATCGAAAACGGAATCAACAGCGAAGAAGAGGAGATAGCAAAGAAGATGACACTGGTGGGTTTGTGGTGTATTCAGTCTTGGCCAACAAATCGCCCACCCATGAACAGAGTAGTAGAGATGATGGAAGGGAACTTGAATGCTCTTGAAATCCCTCCTAGGCCTGTTTTCCAAATTCCAGCAGCACCTCTTCAAGAATCTGCTACGCTTTCAGAGGATATGTCGGGTTACACAGAAGTATGTTCCATGAATATCGCATAAAGAAAGAAACCTCCTTTTGGAACCTATTAAATCACGAAAGCAGCAAATACATTTTTATTCATGAAATGAAATATACTGTCTACATTCCAGACTATAGACCTTTCTTTTCTTCTAAACCTTTCGGCGCTCATCTGAGATTTCTCATGCTTGAACTGACTGTCTAGACTGTTTCTAAAAACCACCCATTTCAAACATATTAGCAATCTCACTCTTTGGCATGCTCTGCTTGTTTGTTGCCACTTCTCTTTGCTGAGTTCCCAGAGCCGTCTCCCTAAAAGAAAACCAAGAGCTCTTATTACAATCGGTCTCATTCTGAAAAGGGTAGCAAAAAAGACTGCGGACATTTATGTAACAGTCTTGGGCCGCTATAACACTTATGTAAAACTAGTTAGTACACATCTTTGTGGCAGGACAAAAACGTTTGATGCGTTACATCCAAACATGAGATCAAGACTTTTAGTTTCATTTGGTTTAGTAAGAAAATACACACATGAAACTCTATAAAAGGGAAACCAAGACACCTCATAAGTCTTTCCTCCTTTTTTTGTGTGGACAGATTGCGTTTTACACAGGCTCCTAAGACTTGTGATGAATGATATTGCGGAAGGGCAATATTTTGATCTTTAAAGGACTAACATTTTGAAGATCTTCCTTATTTGCTTAAAGAAGGTTTGAAGATCAAAAGCACAGTTTCTACTGGGTCCTAGGAATCTCCAACAATATCTCCTTTAAGCAAAACAAACTCCATCTTTGTAAGGTACCTTTCATTAACAACTTTCCCAAAGTCTTTCTTGATCATGGTGGGATCGTATAAAAGCTTCATTCAACAAAAATGTGAAATTTGTTTGTGTTTCTGAAATCTGAATTTGCTGGACATTATTACTTCAACCACTAATGTTGTGAAGATTAACAAAAGAGACATGCTAAATCGAAGGAAACAAAATATCCTCATCATATAAAAAGCGGTAAAAGAGTAATTAAACAAAAAATCGTAGCTTGGTTCGAAGGAGACGATCTCCCTCCCATACAAAATTTATTCCATAAGAGAAAAAAACTTATAGTCGAAAGGATAAATTTCCCCTTTGCTCCTCTCTAGTTTTACGGAAAAAGATTTCATCAACATCTTTTAATTCTTGCAAGTCTGAAAATGCAATAAATCGAGAAAAAAAGAAAAGCCGAAGCTTTAATGGTGGCTGGTGATTAGTACTTAGGAACCTCCAGATCCGTACTTCTTGCCGAGAAGAAGTAACTGCAGCTTGTCGTAACCAGAGAGCACACCAGCACCTGCAATGGCACGCAGGATGTTGGCACCAGCACCCTTGAACAGAGACTTGGCTCCTTCCTTCTTGAGGATCTGTTGGAACGCATCCATCGAACTCTTGTACTTGACGGCCTCACCTGATGTCATCATCATTCTTCTACGAACCGTGTCAATCGGGTAGGATGCAAGACCAGCACCATTGGTGATGAGCCATCCAAGAGCAAAGCTAGCAAAGAAGCTGTCCTGAAATGTCCAGAAAGGAAAAGAGAGATAACAACATTAGAAACAAACAAGGCAGGGCAAATAATGTCTAATTTTGTCAATTTATGGACAAACAAACCTGCATGTCTCCAGGGAGAAGAGGCTTCAAAGAGTCGTACAGTCCAAAGTAGAGACCACGGTAGACAATGATACCAACACAGGAGATGTTGAATCCACGGTAAAGTCCAGCAATACCATCCGACTTGAGGGTCTTCTTGTAGACATCAACAAGACCGTTGAACTGCCTTTCACCTCCCTTCTTGGCAGCCTTAGAGTCATTGGCAAGACGGGTACGTGCGTAGTCGAGAGAGTACACAAAGAGAAGGGATGAGGCACCAGCAGCACCTCCAGATCCCAAGTTACCAGCAAACCACTTCCAGTAGCCATCCCTGTCTTTCTTGAAGTTGAAAAGCCTCTTGAAGTAATCTTTGAATGCAAAGTTCAAGGCCTAGCAAGTTTAGAAAAAGATCAGTAACCAATGCATCATCATTTGGTACTAAACATTTTTTAGGAGCAAAGAAGTGAAACTTAACCAACCTGAGTGGGGAAGTAACGGATCACATTAGCGGTGTTTCCTCTCCACAAAGAACCAAAACCCTCATCCTTAATTGTCCTGCCGAAACAGTCACCAATACCCTTGTAGGGCTCAGAGAGCCTGCCAGCCTTGAGCATCTCATCCTGGTTTTGAATCAGAAGCTTGACACGCTCAATGGGAGCAGCAGCAGTCTTTGAGACAGCAGCAGAAACACCACCCATCAGGAAATCAATAGCAAAGCTAGAGAATCCTTTCTCTCCTGGAGCTTGGACAAACACAGGAGAAGCAGTTGCCACAATCCGAGATGTGGACGCAAGAGGGTATTGAAATGCAGCATTCGAGTAGTTTCCGTATGTTGCACGCCTTTGGTATGTAGCAGGCCTCTGAAAAGCTCCATGAATGTCCTTAGAAACACTCGAACGCAGGAATTGGCCAGAAGCCTTCTGCAGAATCGTGGGGTGCTGAGTCTGATCAACCATTTTGACCTCTGCAAAAGCAAACAGCCATTAGTAAACTATAAGACCGGAATTATGCTGTAAACTGCAGCAAAAACATTTGTGCGCCTAAAGCACTAAAGCATTCTCCCAGGCCAGCACAAAATTACAAACGTAAGCAGCTTAACGAGAGAAGATCACATAAATCTTTTCCAAAGCACTAAACCAGTTTAACTTGAGAATTGAATTATCCACACATCAACATAAGAGAGGCTACAGGGAAAAAAAAACAATGGGAAAAACAAAAAACTAACAAAAAGGCTTATTCGAAAACACTAGACTAGTTTTCTAAGATCTATCAATCTGCACCATATCAATCCAACATTTACCCTGCAAAATGATGCGATCCAATGATCGTCAGTGAGGTCCGCACAACAGATCCATACATTAGTAACTAAATGGCGTAAATATAAGCAACAGAAGCGACTCATTTCCGAGGATAACACAAGCAGATCGAAGAAACATGAAGAAAAACAACAAGAAACAAGCAGATCTATTCGAACAAAACCGCGATCTAGATTCGATTCAAACAGGAAAAACGCAGGGAAACCAACAGATCTTCAACACACGAAACAAAATCATTTCACCTTGTTGATATAACATGGAAGACTGAGAACCAGATGTATAAAATCAGATGAACAAAAGGGAGAAACAACGAGATTTAAAGCGATGAGAGATCTGAGAGAAACCTAAACTTACCCAAAGGAATCGATGGCTACGCGAAAACGCAGGAGCAAGATTCTTCGCCCTTTCTTGTAGGGAGATGAGCGAAGAAGAAGAAGAATGAGAGAATTTTCTTTGTGGCGATGAGGCGAGTTTTTTGTTGGCCTTTTATTGCCTCGAGAAATAGGGTCACAAGTAGTGAATGGAAATAATCAGGTGTAACGCTCCCTAATATGCGCTCCAAAACTGTAAGGTCCGTTAGATCATCGAGATCGGATTTTGATCCGTTGATTATGATTACTTAGCGAAATATTAGGTTTATGGAAATGTGCGACTCCGTTATTGGCCATAGATCTTGCCAGCTTTCTTGCGCCGGAAATCTGGAATGTTATTGGCGATTGATGGATTTCTTAGTCAACTAGACACACGGTGACGTTTTGCTGCCTAATCAAAATAAGCTCCGGTTATTATTATTAGGCAGTAAGAAAATGATTTTGGTCATTTACCATGCTATATCGTACTATTATGTGCGAAATCTTACGTGACGACTTCAGAATCATTCTCAGACATGTTTTTATCTTTATATTATTAATGAAATCGTTTAATTACAATCCATTGCCATCAAAATTTTATGACTAAAATATCCTTATTTCGAACATATAATTGCTATGGATTTGGGTATGTTTTTATTGTGGCTCATCTATTTTATCCGTTTTGGGTTTTAGAGTTTATTTTATTTGCCCGTTTATTTGTGTCGGTTGTTTTAAATAATCATACTATTATTTAGCAAGTGCGAAATCCTACGTGACGGCTCCAGGATCACTCTCAGACCTGTTTTTACCTTATGCCATTAATGAAATCGTTTTATTACAATCCCTTGCCATCAAAATTTTATGACTAAAATATCCTTATTTTGAACTTATATAATTGTTATGAGTTTGTGTATGTTTTTATTGTGGCCCATCTATTTTACCCGTTTTGGGTTTTAGTGTTTATTTTATTTGCCCGTTTGTTTTAAAACCCTAGGTATTATTTTTATCGTTTGTTATAAATATGATAGAGACTACACATATTGTTTGTTCTGTAATACATTTTTCTTTTTGCCCTAATGATATTGTTTTATTTGTTCTGTTTTTTTGTAGGTTATGTCGCCGTTTTCGAGGTATTATTTTGTTCGTTTTTGTGTTTATAGAATATATGTTGTGCATGTTATTAGTTTTATTGTTTATTCGTTTATTTCTTTTTATTTTTCTACTAATTATCGTTCTATTCGTTTTATAGGTTGTAACCTCTTCTTATAGGTATAATTCGTTCTTATATTTGTTGTTTATGTATATGTGTTTTTTATCTATTATACTATTCATGTTGTTTATTATATCGTGAAATCGTTATTTATTTTTTACCCATGATTATCGTTTTATTCTTTTTTTATAGGTTTTAAACTCCTCTCTGAGGTATAATTTGTTCTTATTTATTCTTAAATTTATGTGTTTTGTTCTCTATTATACAGCTTGTGTTCTTTTTATCTTATATTCATCTTTTTATTGTCTTAATTATTATCGTTGTATTCGTTTTATAGGTTGTAACAAAAAATTGTTTATTATAAAATCTTATTTATTATTATTAAATTTGGTATGTACTTTTGTTCTAATATTTATTTTAAAATTTTAAATTAATATTAATTTGTTTACGTGTCTTGAATCTATGATGACATACATTTTTAGTAATTGTATTTTTGTGTTAGTTATTTGATCTATTCATTTTCGTCTTCTTGCTATTGTAATGATTCTTATTTATTTTTCTTTTTTCCAGAATTTGACTTTTTCTATAAGGTAATTTTCTAATAATATTATCTCTACATATTTTCGTTTTTCATTGAAAGGAGTTTGTTATCTAATCCTACTTCTTCTTTTAGGTTTTGCCTCTTCAACAAGATATCTCCTAATAATATTTTTACCCTTTATGTTTGAAAGGAATTTGTTACATGAACCTATACTTCTTTTTCGTGTTTAACAAGGCTTCCTCTATTTTTGAGTCTTTTATTCGATGAAGAGGTTTGTTCGGATTATGTCTGTTTTGAGGAATAATTCATAGTTCCGATAAAATAAACACTAAAAGCCAAACAAACGGAACTATGAATTATTTCTCGAAAGAAAAGACAAAACATATTATTTAAAACAAAAAAAAATTCTTATTGTTTAAATTCGAACAGTAAGCTCATGTGTTTTAAATACTTTATGTAGAAACAAGAACAAAAAAAATCAAATTAAAACTCATCGATCAAATTGTTCTATGAAATGATATAATGTGGAGATTTTATTACTAATAGTGGGTCACGGTAAATCGAGGATTTGAATCCTTTACATCTAGCCTATGCGTTTTTTCTGTAAATCATCAAATGAGTTTATGTATAATTTTCAATGATTGTGTGCAGGGTTAGAGTTTAGACGTTCATGGTATGGTTTAACATCTCTAATCAAAATTTTTGATGGCATACGATTACTAAAAAAAATCAATTTATACGTGTTTGTATTTGGATTTAAGATTTGATGCTAGAGTTTAGGATTTATGATCTATGTATTATCTTCAATGTTTACATGCATTTGTAAGGATTTAGACTCCCGAATTAGGGTTTGGCACCTCTTATTTTTTGAAAAACAAATTAATGGTATAATGTTAATGAATAATTTTCTAATGTTCTCTTAAAAAATATATTAATAAAAAATATAAATAAATACAAACATTTGCGGTGATTAAAGATGATAAATATGTGCACTGAAAAAAGGATAACAATGATAAAATAAAATAAAATAAAAATAACAAAATAATGAAATTGATTATCTTCAAAATGAATTTTTTTTATCTTATATACAAAATAACAATTACTTATAAAATTAGAGTGCTGATTTGTTAAATTAGATCTAAAAATTAAAAAAACGAATAATAAATTCAAAATGGTATAAGTGGCATCATTTTCCTAAGAATCTTTTTGGTGTGTATGGTTATTTTTAATAAATTGTTGATAAATTGTTTTTGAACTCTATAAGTTGGTGTGAATCATTTTGGGACAACACATAACATTCATCGATGCGAACATAAAATATTCATTTAATTGTGAATTTTTTTACAACAAAATATATACATTTTAAAATAATACACTTTATATTTTTTTTTAATAAACCTCCCAACGATTCTTTAAATCCGTCCATACCAAATTTAACATTTTAAAATGCTACAATTTTATTTTTTAAACGAGTGATTTTGAATAAAGAAACTGAATGTGATTTATATGAAAATATTTAAATCTCTAGAATTTTGAGTTTTTAGTTATTTTATGGAATTGGGATTTTCGTTAGTTCTGTTTATACATTATTCATTTCTATTTTGATTTTGTTAGTTATATTTTAGTATTTTTATTCTAAAATATGGTGTTATGGTGTTTACGCAAAAGTTATATATCTATATTTCTAATCTCTTTTGTTAGTCAATTAGATCCATATTATATGCAACTACGTATAAATATGAAAAGGTTATATGTTATATATCATTATACAAGATAAGGTGTCTAGTTAAGTTGATTTTTATGATTCTAAATTTTTTTTTCCGTAGTATTCGATACACGATAATGTCGTGTTCTATTTATTTTATTTAAATATGTATTTTTGAAAAATGAATAGATAATCCAAAATTTATGTTTTAGTTTCATTAACATACTAATGTATTTCATTAATACACTCACCTCTTGAATCAATTTACTCTCCAGTGGTAGCCTGGCTTGGGCGTCAGAGAGTCTTTAAGAGGAAAACCCCTTCTCATCATTCCGAAGATCTTCCTGACGATATTACTTATGTATGGTCCAACGCATCTCCAGAGAATCATCGTGAATATCTCACCAGAGACAACAACTTAGGCGGACGCACCTCTCATCCCCCAAGAGAACGGAAGTCCTACGTACCAGGAGCTCTCTGACTATTTCCATAGGACACTCTAAGGTTATATGCAAGAAATCTACGACTCCGTACGGAGGACCCAAAATCTGATCCAAATAATTAGCGTTAAAGAAGGAAACACCAGACGTTCCACCGAAAGAAAAGACAAAACATATATATATATATATATATATATATATATATAAATTCTTATTATCTAAATCTGAACAGTAAGCTCATGTGTTTCAAATACTTTATGTAGAAACAAGAACAAAAAAATTCAAATTAAAACTCATCGATCGAATTGTTCTATGAAATGATATAATGTGGAGATTTTATTGCTGATAGAGGATCACGATGAATCGAGGAATTGAATCCTAGCCTATGCCTTTTCTGTAAACCATCAAATGAGTCTATGTATAATTTTCAATGATTGTGTACGTGGTTAGGGTTTAGACGTTCATGCTAGGGTTTAACATCTCTGATCAAAGAATTTGATGGCATATGATTACTATAAAAATCAATATATACGTGTTTATATTTGGATTTAAGATTTGATGCTAGAATTTAGGATTTAGGATCTATGAATTATTTCAATGTTTAGGTGCATTTATAAGAGAAGACAATGTTTAGGATTTAGGATCTATGAATTATTTCAATTTTTAAAAATAAATTGATATTACAATGTTAATGAATAATTTTATAATGTTCTCTTCAAAAAAATATTAATAAAAAATATAAATAAATACAAATATTTGCATTGAGTAAAGATAATAAATGTGGGCACTGGAACAAAAGATAACAATGATAAGAAAAAAAAACTTAAAATATCAAAAATAATGAAATTGGTTATCTTCAAAATAAATTTTATTTTAATCTTATATACAAAAATAACAATTACTTATAAAATTAGAATACTGATTTTAAAAATTAGATCTAAAAATTAAAAATTGAATAATAAATTCAAAATGGTATAAGCGGCATCATTTTTCTAGGAATCATTTTGGTGTGAATGATTATTTTTAATAAATTGTTAATAAATTATTTTTGAACTCTATAAGTTGGTGTGAATCATTTTGGGACAACACATGACATTCGTCGATGCGAACATAAAATATTAATTTAATTGTGGAATTTGTTTACAACAAAAGATATACATTTTAACATAATACACTTTAGATTTTTTTTTATAAACGTCCTAACGATTCTTTAAATCCGTCCATACAAAATTTAACACGATTCGTACTTAAGTGATTAAATAGGTTGACTAATCGATTTTAATATATATAAATTTTTAATATTTAAACGTGTATGACAAAACATATAAATTCTAACATTTATAAACGTACAAATATGATGTGTATTGTGCATAAATATAATAAAGTTGAATACTTTTGATTAAGAATCTGTTAATGTCATTATTTTTAATATTTTATGTGTAAAATTGATCAAAACATATGCAAATGTTATTTATTTCAATATCTTTCAAGTGTAAAATTGATCTTCATTCGTGTAAATTATAAAACATACGATAAATCAGATAAATTTTAGATTATATGAATTTGTGGGACATAACAAACGAAAAAATATATTTTTTCAATAATGAATTGTATAAATATATGCAAGTGTGATTAAATATGTATAATAGACTACATCATAATAAAAATATTTGTATAGTATATTAATCTAAATACATATATACACAATATATAATATTGTTATAAATATAAGAATAAAAAGTTTGTTAATATATCAGAAAAATATTAAAAATAGATGATATGGTAAGTCTAAAATATTACATTTAGTTAGGTTTAAGTTTGTAAAATATGTATTAATGGGCTTATGTTATAAAATTAATGAGAATATGTAGAGATTTCCACCATGGCATATAGTTTTAATTGAAATGTTCTGATTGGTTAAATTAAATGACATGTCCCCCAAAATTCTCTTTGAATGACAGCTATATTTTTTTGTGAATGTTTCCTTAATTAATATATATAGAGGATTGTATTGTTTAAACGAGTGGTTTTGAATGGAAGAAAATGAATGTGGTTTATAAGAAAATATCTTAAAGTCTCTAAGATTTTGAGTTTTTAGTTATTTTATGGAATTGAAATTTTTGTTAGTTCTATTTATAAATTATCCATTTCTATTTTATTTTTTTAGTTATATTTTAGTATTTTTATTCTAAAATATGGTGTTTACGCAAAAGTTATATATCTATATTTCCAATCTCTTTTTTTTTTAGTCAATTAGATCCATATTTTTTGCAACTACATATAAATATGGAAGAAATTATATGTTATATATCATTATACGAGATAAAGTCGGTTAAGTTGATTTTTATGATTCTCAAATCTTTCTCCGTAGTATTCGATACACGAAAATGCCGTGTTCGATTTGTTTTATTTAAATATGTATTTTTTAAAAATGAATAGATAAATCAAAAAAATTATGTTTTAATTTTATTAACATACTAATGTATTTATTTTTCCGCGCAAGACGCGGGGCCCCACCTAGTATATATATATGTACTATGTGGTTGGCCACCGTGTGCGGATATGAATTTTTTTTAAAGAATAAGTTAATTTTAGTATTAAAATTAAATATGTAGGATTGTTAGTTTTAAATTTATATACATGTAGGAAATTAATATGCATAGATATAATATTTTAGACGTTGTGAAAACTACGGATCCGTTTTATAACTTTTGTATTTGTGTTGGAATAAAACGCAAACGATAGATAACAATATGTAAAATTTTGTAATAGGTAAACATATGTTTTAACATATTGAAAAAAATAGATGTGGCGAGCATGAAAAAAATTATATAAACTCTTTTAATTGTATTAATTACATATGTTTGTTTTATTTGTTTTTCTCTATCTTTGTTTTTGTTTCTTCTTCATCTCAATCTTTTTTTTTCTTCTTGCAATTTTTTTTCCTCCTCTTCTTTTTCTTCTTTTTTTCTGCTTCGTCTTCTTTGTCTTATCTGACTTTTTTTGTTTTTGTTTTTGTCTTCTTCCTCGTATGCGTGCTCTTCTTTGGTTTTTTCTTTGTTTTTATTCGTTATTTTTCTTCTACTTATTCTTATGTTTCTTCTACGATTGTTACTTCCGGTCAAAGGTTCTAGATTTCTTTCTTTTGCGGTTTTTTTGTTGTTCTCCGACTTCTTTTTCTATTTTTTCTTCGTCTTCGTATTCTTTTCCTTCTTCTTCCAATTTTTACTCTTCCTCTTCTTTTCCTTATTCTTCTTCATCGTCGTCGTCTTCTCCTACCGGTTTTTCTTCGTCTTTTTGTTCTAGTTTTTGTTTTTTCTTTTTTCTTCTTCTTCCAGGTTTTTTTCTTCTTCTTCTTCTTCATCTTTTTTTCTTCTTTGTATTATCCGAATTCTTCTAACTTGCTTTGTCTTTGTTTTCTTCACCCTCTTCCTCGTCTTCATGCTCCTCTTCAGTTTCTTCTTCATTCTTGTTCTAATTCTTTTGTTTCTTCTAGGTTAGTTATTTGCAGCCGAAATCACTGTTTTTTCTTTTGTATTTTTTAGTTTCTTCATTATTTTTCATCTTCTTTTTCCAATTTTTATTTTTCCTCCTGTATTCTTTTTTTGTTCTTCACCATCTTCATCTTCTCTCACTTCATCTTCTCATTCCAGATTTTTTTTGTCTTCTGCTTCCGATTTTTTTTTTTTTTTTTTTTCTTCTTCTTTCTCTTCTTTTCATTATTCTTCTTCATCAACTTTGTCTTCTTTGTCTTATTTGACTTCTTCTTCTTATCTTTGTTTTTTTTTTCTCTTCTGGTTTTTCTTATTCCTCTTATTTTCCTTCTTTTTTTCATACTATTTTTCTTCTTTTTCTTATCCAACTTATTTTTCTTCTTCTGCTTCTGCTTTTTTTTGTCTTCTTTCTAGTATGCGTGCTCCTCTTCGATTTCTTCTTTGTTCTCCTTTATTTTTCTTCCTTCTTGTTCTTCTACTTATTCCTTAGTTTCTTATAGCATTCTTACTTGCGGTCAAAGTCGCTATAGTTTTTTTCTTTGCGATTTCTCTGTTCTTCTTTGGCTTCTTCTTTTGGTTTTGTATTCGTCTTCTCTTCCTTTTTCGTCCAATTTTTATCCGTTCCATTCTTTTCCTTATTTTTCCTCATAGTCTTTGTCTTCTTCTTTCGATTTTCTTCTTTGATTTTTTTTCTTCTTATTCCTCTTCTTTCCTTATTCTTCTTCATTATCTTTGACTTATCCAACAATTTCTTCAGGTTTTTCTTTGTCTTTGTCTTCGTTGTTTTCCTCGTCCTCGTGCTCCTCTTCAATTTTTTATTTGTTCTTATAGGGTTGTTACTTGCGGCCGAAGTCGCTATGTGTTTTCTTCTTGACCGTCTTCTTCTTCTCCTTCCGGTTTTCTTAGTCTTTTTCTTCCGATTTTTCTTCGTCTTCTTCTTTATCTTATTTTTCTTCTTCTTCATCATATTTGCATTCTTTATCTTATCTGACTTCTTCTTCTTCTTCTTCCTCTTTTTTGTTTTTTTCTTCTTCTTTTCATCGTCTTCTTCTTATCTTATTGTTTAAAAAAACATAATCTCATGATAACAAAATAATAAAACTTAATCGAATATATATATATTTTAGTCTATAAACTCTATGTATAATATATTTAACACTTATCGTATTAGTTTATGATATATATTTTTTATTTTTTTGAAGTAGAGAAGACAAAACGACTTTAAGAACACGTGAATTGACCCGCAGAATCTGCAGATCCGGAAAAGTATAATATTCAAAATTTTTTACCAAATTAAAATATTTATGATGTTTAAACTTTTTGGTAAACTGAAAGTATTTATAATAATATAAAACTTAATCATATATATATATATATATATTAGTCTATAAAATTTCTATATAATATATTTAACACTTACCGTATTAACTTATGATATATTTTTTTAAATTTTTTTTGTTTCAAGTACAGAAGACAAAAAAAACTTTAAAAAAACCTGGATTGACCCGCAAAACTCTCAAACCTAGAAAAGTTATAATACTCTAATTTTTTTTCCAAAATAAAATATTTTTAATGTGTAATTGATAAATTTAAAGTATTTATAATATTTAATTTCTTATAAAAGAAAATATTTTAAATATTTAAAGATATATATTATTCAGTCTAATTATGTGGATATATATGCAAGAGATCTGTGTAAGGCATCGAGTATAAAAATTGAGCAGTTTTCAATTACTTTGTAAAAGATTTTGTATGTTTTTAATTTGTATTAAATTATTCAGTTCTCTTACTTATTCAAATTGTAGTATATTTTTTCAACAATATTGAATATTTAATTAAAATAATTTTTTAATTAATAAATAATATTTTCAAACAGAATGATTTTTATTTAAGATTGTGGTATAGTTATCAACAGAAAGAAAGTATTGAATATTTAGTTCAAATAAAAAAATGATTTGATTTGATACATAATTATTTTGTGTCTTTTAATTTTAGTTAATATGAAATATTAATTTATACAAAATATCTAAATTAATACATAAATTGATTAAAAATACATAATAAAATTCAATTAAAAACATTGAAAACATAAAATTAAAGATTTAAATTTTATATCAATTAATTAATTATAAAAATAATAAGTATTTATCAAAACTATTAAACAATAATTTTAATGTAATAATATAATAATAATAAAAAAAATTTAGTGTGATATTTGGTGTTGTGGTTGGAGAAAAAATAAAAATTATGCTAAAATTGCATTAAAATGGTGTAATTTCAACACCGAAATGGTGTATGTGGTTGGAGATACTCTAAAAAAACCAAACTATTCATTACGACAGCAATTGGTAGAATTAAAACCAGCAAAATACCATGCATTAAAAAATTAACCTATTTGTTAGCAATACTTAAATATATAAAGTAGAATCCAGTTTGAGTTATGGACAATTTGACAAAAGTTTGATTCTAGATAATCAAAGACATAAATATAGTCTACGTAAGTCGGCCAAATGGAATCCAAACATCAAACAAGAGGGATCGAAACAACCATTGTTGACATTTGCTTTGAGAAACCTATGAAGTCTATAAATGTTTTAAAGACATGCACAAATTTAATTAGTCTTTATCGATTGTCCCAAGTTTGAAGAGAATACGATTTACTGAAAACTATGAATCTTGTATTTATTTTGCTGTCTCTCATAATTGTTTTGTATGTTGGGTCTAATGAAGCTAAGTGCCATAAAAACACCGTAACTTTTCAAAACAATCTTGCTCTTAGCTTTAGTATTCTAAAAGTCCATTGCAAATCCAGAAACGACGATCTAGGCTACCATTTTGTGAAATTTAAAGATGTTGCATACAATTTTAGTTTTCATGATCATGTCATTCTAAAGACGAGATTCAAATGTATCTTATGGAAAGGGGCTAATTTGGAGTATCATAAAAACTTTACAGCATATGAAGGAGATTCTTATGGTAGATGTGGCGCGTTATACACATGGGTCGCACGAGATGATGCTATTTACTTCTCAACAAAAGGTAAGCCGGAGAAGCTCATGTATAGTTGGATTAAGGACTAATGTTCATACTACTTTGTTCTTATTTCATCTTATGAGCTAGCTATGTTGCCTCTTTTTGTATAAAAAGTATATTTTCCGTTTCTGTTTATAAATTATATATGAAATAATTTAAAAATATATGTACACATAAAAAAAAGATCTCACCTATGTTTTTTTCGACTTGGGAATTCTATATTCAAACATCCAGATGCAACAGCAAAAATTGTACAACAAACTCGAATACTTTTTAGATGAAATGAGATATAAAATATTAAAGGTGAAATTTGAGACAATATGGGGAATTCATAGTATAAGTTTTTTGTAGTTTTAGAGAGACTAATTATTCGGAAATATTATAATCAATAATTCAATCAAACAAACACCTAAGATGATAAACAAAAAATTGTGCAATCTAAACTCAGACATCAGTAAAAAGATAAGTAAAAACATCATAGGCTTCCAAGCCTTTGGCGGCCATGCACTACGAAGGATCCAATAATCAAACCTTAAAAGTTAACTCATCAATCAAAAATTATAATTTCTCTTGTCTAGGTTAAGAAACGGTGACTGACTACACGATTTGAGTCATCTTCCAAAATGTTACTAGATCATTCATCTGGAGTTGGTTCGTCAAAAACTTATGGGGGTTGTTCCAAGAATCCAACGAACCTTTGAGATCGTACTTTAACAATATTTTGTGTTGAGTTTAGCTTGTGGGTTTGGGTGTTAATAGCAGGAACTTACTCTTGCTTAGCTTGGTATAGACTTGCCTTAATCACGGCGCTCGTGAATCAATGTAAACATTTAGGAAAGAGCAAACGCAATTCAAGATTTATTGTTGTTCTGAAAAATACATGGAAGGCCAAGTTTCATAAGGAGACAAGTTCTGAGTAATTCATTAGAGCATCTCCATTGTATTACATAATTTTTTACACCAAAATGGTCTACCTTCAAAATGGTGTTGGATTTCTCTCCAATGTATTACACCATTTTTTACACACAAAAAAATATTCTAAGTATTTCTATACTAAATTTTATTAATAATTGGAAATCTATACTAAATTTTTTAAAAATCTGATATATATATTCTTTTATTGTTAAAATGACATTTTTGTCCCTAGTCAATCTTAAAATTTCAGAAAAAATAACAAAAAACTTCTGATTATTTGATTTTTTTTTAAATGTTAGCTAATATTTTTTTAATTAATTTAAATTAATTACGAACTTAAAAAAATACTAATTTTATAAAAAAATAACTACTAATTTACATTTTATAATTTAAAATTTAATTTATAATTTAAAATTTAATTAATATAGATATAATTTGTTAAGTCAACGAAAATAAAAATTAAGTCAATGGTTTAAACAAGTCGACAAAGTAAAAAATCAACTAACGAAAATATAAATCAACAGTTTAAAATAAATCAACGAAAATAAAATTTAAGTCGATGAACAAAAAAATTAAGTCAATGGTTTAAATAAGTCGAGAATGTAAAAAATCACAAAAATATAAATCGACTGTTTTAGAATAAGCCGATGAATTAAAAAAATTAAATCGACGAAGATTAAAAAATAAGTCAATGGTTTAAATAGTCGACAAAATAAAAAATCAACTATGCAAAATATAAGTCGGCAGTTTAAAATAAGTCGGCAAAAAAAAAATTAAGCCGACGACCGTAAAAAATAAGTCAACAGTTTAAATAAATCGACAAAATAAAAACTCAACCAACCAAAATACAAGTCGACTGTTTAAAATAAGTCGGTGAAAACAAATTAAGTCGATGAATATAAAAAATATGTCAATGGTCTAAATAAGTTGACAAAGTAAAAAATCAATCAATCAAAATATAAATCGACTGTTTAAAATAAGTCGGTGAAAGATAAAATTAAGACGATGAAATAATAAAATAAGTCAATGGTTTAAATAAGTCGACAAAGTAAAAAATCAACCAACCAAAATATAAGTCGACTGTTTTAAAACAAGTCGAGATGACTAATTATTTTTATTTAATCAAAATTTTATATTTTAGATATTGATTAATTAACAATATATTTTATAAAAATATATATTTAAATACGAAATTAAAATTTAGAACTGAAAATTAATTAGTTTAAACATAATTTTGAATTTAAATTAAATAATTTTAAGTTATTTTTAATTAAATTTATTAATATAATAAAGAGTTAAATATATATAGAGGTATTTACGTACTTTAATATAATAAAAAGTATAGTTTTCAAATTTCTATAATATTAAGTGTAGTTTTCAAATTTGCTATAAAATTTGGGGTACTTATCAAAATCTCCCAATATTATAATCAATAATTCAATCAAACAAACGGCTAAGATGATAAACAAAAAATTGTGCAATCTAAACTCAGACATCAGTAAAAAGATAAGTAAAAACATCATAGGCTTCCAAGCCTTTGGCGGCCATGCACTACGAAGGATCCAATAATCAAATCTTAAAAGTTAACTCATCAATCAAAAATTATAGTTTCTCTTGTCTAGGTTAAGAAACGGTGACTGGCTACACGATTTGAGTCATCTTCCAAAATGTTACTAAATCATTCATCTGGAGTTGGTTCGTCAAAAACTTATGGGGGTTGTCCCAAGGATCCAACGAACCTTTGAGATCGTACTTTAACAATATTTTGTGTTGAGTTTAGCTTGTGGGTTTGGGTGTTAATAGCAGGAACTTACTCTTGCTTAGCTTGGTGTAGACTTGGCTTAATCACTGCGCTCGTGAATCAATGTAAACATTTAGGAAAGAGCAAACGCAATTCAAGATTTATTGTTGTTTTGAAAAATACATGGAAGGCCAAGTTTCATAATGAGACAAGTTCGGAGTAATTCATTAGAGCATTTCCATTGTATTACACAATTTTTTACATCAAAATTGTCTACTTTCAAAATGGTGTTGGATTTTTCTCCAATGTATTACACCATTTTTTACAACAAAAAAATATATTCTAAGTATTTCTTTTTTTCAATTTCATTATTAATTGTTAATAATACAATATATCTTTAAAATTTACAAATTGACCCAAATATTTTTATTTATTTTAAACTTTCATAAATTATGATATTATTTAAATTTAACATTTATTATATAAAAAAAAATATTACACCATATAAAATAACAAAACATATTATATGTTGGTTTAATTAACACCATTTGTATACCATAAATTATTAATTAACGCATTTCAAAGTGAAAAATGACCGTCTTAATCTTTGATTTTTCTAAATCAAGCAATAAATTCTTGGAACCGGATATTATCATCCTCGGCTATTTTTACTTTCGAAAGTGGAGTTTCTCTTCCAACTTCAATTGATGCATCGAGATCGCGCTCATCTTTGATTATCGTGTTATGTAAAATTATACATGTAGTCATTATGTCATGTAACACATTTTTTTTCCAAAAACGACGGTCCTTTCATAATAGCAAAACGAGATTGGAGAATTCCGAACGCAAGTTTCTTATCTATAACAAAAAATATTATTTATATAAAATTTTGAATTAATGAGAAAGTAAAAAATGTGTAAATATTCACCTTAATTGATCTTTTTGTACATAGATTTTATACATCTAAAATTTATCTATAGATTTATCTTGATTTTTATAATAAATCAATTTTAAAATTTGAAAAATCGTTTTATAAATAAAAAAATCAACATCAAAATGGTGTAAGAAACGAAATTATACAATATTTGGTGTAAAAAATAGATTTACGCCATTTTGGTGTTGAAAATGGTGTTGGATTGGAGATAATTTTACACCAAAATAAGATTTGACTTAGGATTTGGTGTTGGGTTGGAAATGCTCTTACGAAGTCAGACCATTGGAAGCATCACGAGCTGAAACTATTTTATGATCAGAGCTTTTCAATATGTTTCACTGTGAATACATAAATATTAGGGATGTTCAATTAGAATTTTGGTTTGATTTCGATTTGTGTTTTTCGGATTTTTGGTTTATAAAAATTAGTACTCAAAATAAAATAGAATCTATTATGGATGATTGGTACGATTTTGGTTTCAGTTTGGATTTGAGTATATCAATGATTTTCAAAGAAATTTTGGTTTTAAATTGGTTTTTCTTTTTCGGTTCGGTTCAGATTCAACTTCAGTTATTTGGATATAGAAAAAGTGTACGATGAATTCAGTTTTATAAAAAAATAGTACTTCTATTATGGATGATTGATACGGTTTTTCGTTTTAATTTGGATTTGAATTTTACTATTTTAGTCGAATATATCATTGATTTTGAAAAAAAAAAATTGGTTGTAGGTTTGTTTTTTTTTCCGGTTCGGTTCGGATTCAACTTTAGTTACTTGGATAAAGAAAAAATAGATTCGTTTAAACTATATATATATTAAAATATGGTTCGGATTATTTTATTTGGTTGGATTGGATTGGATCGGTTTATTCGAATTAAACAGTTTTGATAAATATATTTCGGTCCAAACATAACAAAATGGATCACAAATAGCAAATGAAAATATGCTTCAAGTCTTCAACCAGCTGACATTTGTTTTTATCAAAAAAAAAAAAAAACCACTTGACATTTGTGGAGATTAATGCTAAACCAATCAAGTCCTTAGTTAATCGTTGACATAAACCAAGCTCTAGATTTTTTTTTATCTTATCGGTGGGTAAAAAAAAAAGGTCATGGTTTTACCGTAAAACCGGGTTTTAACGACCCAGATAAAACAGATCGGCGAACCGATACTTTCTTCAAGCCTCGAACCCAACTCAAGGGTTTGGCTCGCCGAGAGAAAACCCTAACCTTTTCGACTTCTCTCTTGCTTCTTCGTTGTCATCAAATCGCGAAACTGATACACGACGAGACCCACGCTCGTTGCAAGATAACCCATCATTCCGACGCTTTTCGCAGTTTCCTTAGATTCGCATAAATCACTGTTCAATTGTAAGGATTTTCCTTCGTAGCCAACGATGTACGGCGAATCGATGCAGCAGCTACCACCGGTACAGAATCAACACTTGGTGGGCGCCGGCGGTGATTTGCACAGAGGTTCACCGATGCCGCCACCGCCGATGATGCGGCATCCCTCGGCATCTTCCACTAATATCAATCCCGACTACCACCATTCCTCTGGCCCAAATCCCTTCGACTGTAAGTAGTAGTAGTAGTGGTTTTTGTTCAAATTTATTGTACACTTGAGTCGATCAGTGAGGACTATGAGATCTGATGTCTCTTGTCTGATGTTGCAGCACATGTAGACAGTTTTGGGGCGAAACGAATGAGAAAGCATACACAGAGAAGAGCTGTTGATTACACGAGCACCGTTGTGAAATATATTCAGGTCGTGTATTCCCATTGCTATCTCAGTATTTCTTCGTTAGACTCTTTTTTACTGGTTGATTATATTTCTCTTGTTTTCTGTAAAGTTGTCGTCTTGATATCTATACTCATAGCTTCTCTCCTTCCCAAGTTTAATTCTCCAGTCCCTTTGATATCAACAGTCATTTGGTAGCATTGTCTTTTATGGCATGCATTAGATATGGTTATGTGGTTTAACTAGGTCATACTTTATGTTGAAATAAAAGTACAGGGTGTGTTTACTCCATATATGTTTTTTGTTCAGGCTCGAACATGGCAGCGAGATTCAAGGGATAGGACCTCTTTGCAACCAACCCCGGCTGCAGCAGTTGATGTTCGATTTCTTTGGTTTTCTGGATTATGCAATAGATTCTTGATCTGAGAATCACTATTATTTGAATAATTTACTGCTCTAACTTTTATATCATTGTTTCAGATGCTTCCCACAGTTGCTTATTCAGATAATCCTTCGACAAGCTTTGCCGCAAAGTTTGTTCACACATCTCTAAACAAGAACCGTTGTTCAATCAACTGTGTATTGGTACATCCCTCTAACAGCTGGGTGTAATTGTATTCTTTTCTGTTTGCCATGTTTATCTATTTAAGAAGGCAACATGGTGCTTTTCTTTTTTTAATTCTGTTTTGCCAACTTAATGCGATCATTGCTGATTGGGTTTCTTGTATTTAGTGGACACCTTCAGGAAGACGTCTTATCACTGGCTCCCATAGTGGGGAGTTTACTCTTTGGAATGGGCAATCTTTCAATTTTGAAATGATTCTTCAGGTTCACTTCTCAGATTGTGTATATTAATCTTCGGGGGGCATCTGTTTTGATTCTTATATAGCTGTTGCTCCTGCTATTGACTGTTGAATTCTGCTGTTAATTTTCAGGCACATGATCAACCAATAAGGTCTATGATATGGAGCCACAATGACAGTTGGATGGTCTCTGGTGATGATGGAGGCACAATAAAGTATTTTTTTCTTCCAATCCTTAACTTGTACCATGTAAATTAGAAGCTCAGAATTCTATGATTCAATTTAGTTTTTGCTTATGAATTAGGTATTGGCAGAATAACATGAACAATGTGAAAGCCAATAAGACTGCTCACAAGGAATCAATTCGTGATTTAAGGTAAAAAAGTTTGATATGTTAAATTGCACTAAGTGAATCTCTTCAAATTTTAACAACGTGTATCAAACAGTTTCTGTAAAACAGATTTGAAATTCTGCTCGTGTTCAGATGATACGACTGTTAAAGTTTGGGATTTTGCCCGGTGCCAAGAAGAACGATCGTTAACCGGTAATGTGATTTGAACAGATTGGCGGTAGATAGTGAACTTCTTAGTTGCTGGCTCTTCTAGGTTGATTTCAGAAGGCCAGATGTGGTTTAGCTGTATGTTATTAGAATTGGACCCTTAGGTTACGTAGAAAAAGGTGTTATTGAGATTCGGTTTGTTGTCATGCCATGTAAAAAGTAGTTAATTTTGGAGGCTCCAACTTGTTGCTTAAACTAAGTTTCCTGTCCTTTTGAAGACATGCTTTCACTGTTTTTTTCTCTTTTTCATATTTGTATTTGTCTGAGAATTATTGAAGTGACCAAAGGGTTCTTTATATTTTGAACTCAGGCAGGCCATGGTTGGGATGTCAAGAGCGTTGACTGGCACCCGACAAAGTCCCTACTAGTTTCTGGTACATCATTTATAGACTTCTGATTTTGAAAAATGCAATAAGAAAGAAACAGTTGTAGACTTTAGAGCTTCTTTCTATGACATCAATAGATTATTAACATTTTGAATCTGTGTTGTCAGGTGGAAAAGACCAACTTGTCAAACTCTGGGATGCTAGAACTGGGAGAGAGCTTTGCTCACTGTAAGTGGTACAAAACGTAATCTATATGCTATTAATAATTTCAAGTTCAAAGCTTTGAAGAATTCGATGGCCTATTCTCACTTTTGCAGTCATGGCCACAAAAACATGGTGCTTAGTGTGAAGTGGAACCAAAATGGCAATTGGCTTTTAACGGCCTCAAAAGATCAAATAATTAAGGTAAGGCTCACTTCCTTTGGGGTGTATTGATTTGTAAACAAGATTTTTTCTGTGCATTATGGAAGAATTTGTATGACACCTATGTGTGTAATCTGCAGCTGTATGATATAAGGACTATGAAGGAGCTTGAATCCTTTCGTGGGCACAAGAAAGATGTAACATGTAAGCTGTCAAATTCTGTAATGGTCATGTCTTCAAACACGTGAAAGCAGACAAATTGCCTGTATAAAATTACTTTTCTGTACATTGACTGCAAAAGAGTTGATATTGGGCTTTTTCTCAAGAAAGTGTCATGTTAATACTCTAAAACATATGTTTTCAAAAGATTATCAGTGTGGGTCTGGTCTAACATATGAGAGTTTTTTTTTATTATCCCATGGATGACGGTTCTCAATTTGTTTTCGACATTTCTTATTTGCAACTATTTCTAATTAGAAGTTGTTGAACTCTTTTAAAGCTTTGGCGTGGCATCCCTTCCATGAAGAATATTTTGTCAGTGGGAGTCATGACGGAGCCATTTGTCATTGGATTGTGGGGTAGGAACTGTTGTGAAGCAATATACTATTTTATTTATTCGTCAATGCTGCTATTGCATTAAACACTTATAAGAATTTGTAAAATCATGTTTCTTGTCTACATTTTATATCCAGTCCTGACGTATCTATATGGTAGTAGGATCTAAAATCTACCTTTTGTTTTGTGGTTTCGTTTGAAATGTGTCTAATTATGAGACTTTTCTTAATTCCCAGGCATGAAAACCCGCAGATTGAAATCCCAAGTGCTCATGATAACAGTGTTTGGGATCTTGCATGGCATCCTATTGGATATCTTCTTTGCAGGTAGCAATTACGATAATCTGGTGCTATGAGTTCCTTACAGTTTTATTCTATGTTCTGTGGTTAACTATACTCTTGAATAAATAATGCTTCAGTTATTGATTTTTCTACCCTAATATCTGCAGTGGTAGCAATGATCACACAACCAAGTTTTGGTGCAGAAACAGGCCTGCGGATAATCCCCGAGATGCCCTGACTATGCAGAACCAAGGTTTTTTTTGCGCTATGAGTATCTGATTTTTTTAGTAGGTATCGCAATGGAAAGGGTGTGGGTAGTGCATAATACTATGCCCTTATCCATATGAGTAAATACTAAATAGTAAGGATGTTGTGATAGGCTTAACTGGTCGGGCCCTGGCAGGGTCAGTCATATAATGGCTGATTGGCTGGTTCGAAATAGGCCTTGAGTTCTTAAGGTTCAGGCTCGACCCAGCCATATGGCAGTGCGGTTCCATGGTTAACTGGAAAAAGTGTAAAAAAGCCTATATTGGTGCAGATTTCTACAGGATTAAAAATCAGGCCCAATGACTTTTGGCCCTCTAGAACATTAGTATCTCATCGACTGTCTTGAAGCTCATACTTTTAAATTGTATTATTGCCAGAAACTAGTGTTTTTACTTTACTGTTTATTAAGGAATTGAAGCTGTAATTTGTGTACTAATTAATGTAATTTGTTTCAGGCTATAATGAACAAGGTTTTGGTAATCGCATGCCTGATAATTTCCAACCATCTGAGGCATCGCCAACTCCTGGAGCATTTGTTCCTGGGCTGACACGGAACGAGGGGACCATCCCAGGAATCGGAATAGCAATGCCATTTGATGGATCCTCTCAAGGGGAACATAAACAGCCTCTTCCAGGTTCGATGGCATTGGGGGCTCCTCCGCTGCCACCTGGTCCCCACCCATCGCTTCTTGGAAGTGGGCAGCAGCAGGGGTACCAGCAACAACAGCATCACCAAGGTCATCCCCAGCAAATGCCTCCAATGCCCAATATGCCTCATCATCAGCTACCACCATCATCTCATATGCCATTGCACCCTCATCCTCATCTTCCCCGGCCTATGCAAATGCCTCCTCACGGTCACATGCCACCTTCCTCATTGCCCATGTCTCATCAAATGCCCGGATCCATGGTATGTCTCTCAGATCTCTTGTAATTTGACCACAGCTTAAGCCTGTCTTTTGTGGTTACCCCGTGAGTTGCACTTTGTTTTATTTCCTTGGTGATATTTGTGTGCTCATACTGTTTTACTGATTTTGGAGAGGTACAGATCAACATAAATGATTTTGCTTTGCCTAGTAGAGAGAGTAATATTCACTTTATGTTGGATTAGGGAATGCAAGGGGGCATGAATCCTCAGATGTCGCAAAGTCATTTTATGGGTGCTCCTTCGGGAGCATTTCAAGGACCACCAAGCAGTGGCGGACCCCAAATGTATCCCCAAGGACGTGGTTTCAACCGTCCACAAATGATGCCAGGGTTCAACAACCCTTTCCAACAGGTCCCTCTAAACACTCTTCTTCTACTGTTATTTAGTATACCCATTACTGTTTCACATAAATATTTGTACAAATAGGCGAGTGCTGATACGATTGAACCACGTAACTTTTACAGCTCGTTTGAAACTTACTGGCTAGGTTCTATGGTATGATTAGATGTTGAAAATGTAGAGCTGAATGTGTCGACTAATATATTCTCTTTATTTAAAATTGTGCAGCAGCCGCAGCCGCAGCCGCCTTTACCTGTAGGGCCTCCACCGCACAACAATCAGCCACATCAGTAGACCACCGTTGTTATAGTACATATACTGTTTGTAGAATTGGCCAATGCTTTCAAGGAGTTTGTTTTAAGATTATCCAACGCTGTGAAATCAGAAATGGTTTTTCTGGTCATGTTTTGATGCTTTAGCTGAACAAAGTTACTTTACGCAAGTTTTAGTGGCTTCACATGTCAGAGACTCCAGTTTGGTTTAGTTAACAAAGAAAAGATATTTTCAGTGTTTTTTTTTTCTTTCTTTTTTAAATAAAGATTGATGTTTTCTATTTTTATGCAAAATTTGTGTTTCGCTTGAAATTTACTCATATTGAATTTAGTCATTGTAATGTAACTTAAAAAAATGTGTTATTATGCCAAATATTACATTAAGCGTTATCCTGATCGCAGAATATCATCCTAAAACATTGGCAATCAAGTCATAATTCCAAGATTGTTAGTAGCATATATCATATAGATCCAAAGACGGATGCCAGTCACTATTTGCATAGTCTACATGGAAATGCAGATGAAGAAAATGCATAGATTACGGGTTTAAGAGAGAAGAAAGAAGATGTGTCCAAAAGAAAGAAGAAAAACTGAGGATAGAAGATAAAGGTTCATGGAAAAGCCTTCATCCTCACTATCATTTTCGATGTAAGAAATTGAGTATAATTTTTGTTATTGCTGTAAAAATAGTAACAGATATATGAGAAAACGTAAAATTACATACTCTGTTTTGCACTAAATGTATGACGTAATTAGTCAGAGAACTAAAACCATTCAAATTTGACATAAAACTAGTCCTGATTAGGAGATCTTTCCTTGGAGGATTCTTGCCGTTTCTTCACAAAAAGCCTGCTCATATCCTCTGTGGCAACATTGCTCCTGCATATATATAAACTCACGTTATGCGATCCACAAGTGTTTTAAACAAGATATTGCATCATCTAACTTAGGAACCATTCATCAGAAAACACATATCATTCGCAAAATCCCTTTTCAGAGCGCATTTATTATAATCCTAAATAAATTTGGATGATTCGTTAACAGCACTCAAAGCCTTCTCCATAGCTTTATAGGTTTGAGAAAAACAAAAAGTGAAAAATAGAGATGAAAACAAGGCATTATGATGGACTAACCTTCCCTTGAGCTGAGGAGGCACAAGCACATTACCCAAAGTTTCTGGAATATTCTTGGAATGAGGCAGATTTCCTCTTGGTAGCTTGGGACGACGAGGAAGAAGAGAAGAAGGATTCCCATTCAAGTCTCTTTTCCGTAGCGCACTCTCGGCCATTGCAGCTGCAACAACCGAAGCATGGTCATTGCCACCACCACTCACCTGAGCGAGTGACGGTGACTCCAGTAGAAGCAAAGCATCTGGTAGCTGAGGAAGTTCATCGATCTCTTCCTGCTCATTCGAAGATCTCCTACAAAACACAAAGGGTCAACTAAAAACTTAACCAACTTGTGGACTTGTAATACCCAAACTCGACACAAACAATGCTTTTCGAGCTTCATCATATTCAATATCAGAACCGACTAAGACCGGAATCAACAAAAGAAACTCACTTTAGCAACCTAGGAAACTAATATTCTTAGGGAAGAACAGTACTTGTAATACACAAAAAGGTCAACTAACAACTTAACCAATTTGTGGACTTGTAATACCCAAAACTTGACACAAACAATGCTTTTGAGCTTCATCGTATTCAATATCAGAACTGAGTAAGATCGGAAACAACAAAAGGCACTCACTTTAGCAACCTAGGAAACTAATATTCCTAAGGAAAAACAGTAATTGAAGCCTAAAGGTAGAGATTTTATAGCTATATGAATCGAAAAGCTCTGCTTCAACATACATACATACAAAGACGAACCGATGAGAAACTAAGTTATATGAATCAAAATCGTCATAGGTGTTTAAAGATTGGTTCCAGAAACTCTAAATAAACAATCTCGAGCGCTTTAATTGCAAAACCCAAGATTGAGAAACCCTAAAAATCACTCACTGTCTATTCGGAGGAGGAAAAGATTGAGTTGGAGATGGTTTTTGTTGCGGTTGTGGGAGTGGTGGTTCCTTCTCCTCCACCTTCGCAGCGGCTAAGACATCGTCGTCGGATGAAGAATCATCGTAGTCTACCAGTGACATACCTTCCTTCTCCCTACTTTTGCGATTTCTTCCTTTCCAAAACGGTGTCGCTCGAGCCGTGTTGCCTCCACACCGGTCTTATTTTCTTTTTGTCAAAACCCAAGCTGGTCTATATGTAAGAATAGGTCCTAAATCCATTTGTATTATATATGCTGTTAAAAATTATCTAACAAATTCATGTTTTTTTTTATGTGTATAACTTAGAAATGCACATTTAAACATTTTAACACTAATACAAACCACTAAATATCAATTTTAATAATATATAAATCGATGAAAATAAATCAAATCTATAGATTTTACAATGTTTCACCACTTCAGAATGTTAAAATGTTATAATGTCCCACATTGAAAATTGAGAAATTTCTTAACTAGTATATAATGTTCATGGGTCAATCTACTTATTGTCAATTGATTTTGAGTTGTAATCCCATGATTCCTAACATGGTATCAGAGTCCAAAGTTGGCCATATAGACGCATTTCCACAAAACGGTTTCCCAAATTCAAAATAGTCTGTATAAGTTCCTATAAAACGATTTTCCACATTCAAAATGACCCGTCTTGTTGTGGTATTTTCGAGATGATTGTGTGTTATCCGTCCTCATCTCGAGGAAACCTATTATAATGTTAAAATGTCCAACATTGGAAGTTGAGACATTTCTTAACTAGTATATAAGGTTCATGGATTATTCCACTATTACCCAATTGATTTTGAATTGGAAGTCCATGATTCCTAATAACCACTCTACCTCCAACTTTATTATATAGACTCTAGTATATTTATATTCTTTCAGTATTATCATTAGGGTGAGCTACTATAATAACCTTGAAATGTATTAAAATGACTAAATTGAACCCTATTTTTATAAAATTACTAGAATATTTTTTGTGCCTATTATACCCTTATAACCATTTGTTAGGAAAAACGTATTTACGAAACTGCCATTACTATTTTTTTCCACGTCAGCAGAAGTTGCATTTACTTACGAAAAAACCTGTCATTTAATTACGGAGGGTGCCATTGGAAATTTCGGATCACAACAAGTCTCCGCAATAAATCTGCCGTTCCAATGGTGGCAGGCTTATGTAAAATTGGCAGACTTATTTAAGGATGGTAGATTTATTTAGAGGACGGCATATTTGTTTCGCAGATTTATTTTCTTTGACAGTAGACTTATTTTTTTGAGTAGATTTATTTTTCGATTGGCAGACTTGTTTGTCGGGCAACATATTTGTTTAGTGAACGGCATATTTATTTAGCTACGACATGGTAGATATTTTTATGTCTGGTAGATTTAAAGTGTATGGCATATTTGTTTGGCAGACTTGTTAATAATGACGGCAGATTTGTCGGATATTGGCAGAGTTATTGAATTTACTTGTAGCAGATTTATTAAATCGTCGCATACTTTTTACTATTGGTGGCAGACTAATACAAACTTATTTATTACTAGACTAGACTTATAGTGACAAAAAATTTAATTTTAGCGATGACAAATTTTTATTTTCACGGTTGATTTATTCGTATTGATAGCAGAATTATGTCGTCTTTTAACAGCAAACTTATTTTTTACTAGAATAATCTTTTTTGCAGACTTATGTATTTGTGTTGTGGCAGATTTTAAGTGGCAGATTTGTTAGTTTGGCATACTTATTAACCACAACAGCAGACTTATTGGCATACTTATTAACCAACGATTTTGTGAAATTCCGGTTTTTCCCCGGAAAAAACCATGGTTCATAAATAAGTATGCCGCATCAATACCAGTATGTCTGCGGCAATAGTGACATGAATACGCTTCAACATATCAATTTTTTTGGTAAGATATAATCATCGACTACACCATATATTTGAACTCCATGACGAAATATTGTAACTACAGAGCTTGTTGAAATGATGAATACTCATCGACTCGACAAGATACAAATTAATGTTAGGGATGAGAGACGAACGATTAAGCTCATCAATGACATGATTGTTTTCAATACTTAGCAAAAATTTGAGAAAAGTCATTGAGCTAAAATTTGAGTGAACAATAGGTATAAGGTTGATAAGGGAATGGATCTTAGGGACAGAGAGATAACTAAATAGCGATAAAAATGGACGTATATGGATATAGTACTGGTCCACTACGTTTTTACACACCAATGCCTATTTTTAAATGATGACTTTATGGATAACATTGTGCGTTTGAGTTTCATGTAAGTTTAATTCATGAACTTAAAAATAGGAGTATATTGATCCATAATAGTAATGATCGCATGTTAATTTTGAATTCAATTTTTTATGTACTGTTTGGATAAGATAAATGTATTGATCAATGGTGTCAACATATGCACTTTAGATACAACATTCTTGGTTTGGTGACTATTTTACAATTTCTCATGGTTTGATGACTATTCTACAATTCTCCATCACTACTTCATTTTCTTACAAACTGAAGAACTATGTTTTCTACATCTCGCGTCTCTAACATTTCATCTATCTCATCAAATAAACAAGTATATCATTACGTGCAAATTATTTGTCATGAAAAAATAATAAGTATGGGATATATCTCATGCTGCATTTTTTGAATGGTGGGCATTATATGTTTTCTTCCACATGAAAGCATTGCATAGGAAGTTGACTTCTTTGATTCAGTCTTTTTTAGAAGAAGAAAAAAATCTTGTTTATTCTTAAACAAGTATGTCATTACGTGCAAAATGAGAATTTTTCTATTTCTTAATGATGTTTATGACCCAAACAAAAAAGAAAAAAAATCCATGTTTTTTTGCTTCAATGTTTCTTATCCATTAACAACTTCTAGTTAGATCCACAATACCTGAAATCAAACATGCTCATAAACATCCAAACATATCTCTTCATTGAAACATCCACAATGCTCTTCTTTTTAACATCCACAATGCTCTTCTTCTTCAGTATTGTGACTACAATCAAAGAATATCGTGTCTGGATTAAAACTGATCACTATATGATTTATGCATTGTTGTCGCAGACTTATTTGAATCATAGCAAACTTATTTTATGTGATTTATGCATCGTTGTTGCAGAGTTATTTAAATCATAACAAACTTATTTATATGATTTATGCATTGTTATCGCAGACTTATTTGAATTATAGCATACTTATTTTATATGATTTATGCATCGTTGTCGCTTAATTATTTGAATTATAGCATACTTATTTTATGAGCGAAATTAAGTCTGACAGACTTATTTTTCATTCACGAATTTCATCGAACACCTTTCATGCAACGAGTTTATGCAACAAATATGCAGAAAAATTATCGGATTTTCAAATTGTTTCAAATCGAAAACGAAATCTATCACAACTAACACATACCCGGCGAAACTAGCGGCGAAAACGATGTTGGAAGACTCGTCGTCTGTCGCTAACGCTAACGTCTCGTCATCCGTCGTTAAGAATATCTATTTGCATTATAGCAGATTTATTTTATCTACCGAATTAAGTTTGGCAGATTTATTTTTCATTCAGGCATTCCATCGAACACCTTTCATGCGATAAGTTTCTGCAACATATTTCATCAAAAAAACCACTAAATATGTCACGGTTTTGTATATTTGACATACACAAGATATCATAAACTGTAAATCTAGCATCCAAATCACGTAAAACATACATATATACATAAATATATACACAAGATCGCATGAAGATGAGAAGAAAGAGAGTAAGAGACAAATTTTTTATTCTTACCGAAAGTAGGGAGACGTGGTGGTAAAGACTCGTCGTATGACTCGCCGAAAAAACTCGCCGTCGTCGGAAAAATAAAGAGGGATGAAAGAGAAGTGAGAGCAACAATGGAATTTTCTTTTAATTTTATAAATTTTTTGTTTGTAAAAAATTAATCGAAATAGCACAAATTGTAAATATGTAGTTTAAAGTAGGGTTATAAGTATTTTGAAAAAATATTAAAGTCTTTTTAGTTAGGTCTTGTTCACCAAAATTATAGTAATAACCCAACTTTTCGAGGTTATTATAAATATTTCCCTTCTTATTATAAGTGGTGTTTTAGTATTTTTCACACGTATTAAAAAACAAATTTCTATGATATATCATTTATTAAAATATTATATAAATTCCACTTAGTTGAAATAATAGGAAGGATATTGAAATTTAGTTTTAAAATCCACATTCTTGTAAAACAAAAATAAAATTCTAAAACTGTGAAAAAATACGAATTATTTATTGGTGAATTCAATACCTTTAGTGTTATAGCTTGCACATCCTTTACACAATTACTTGGGGTCTATAATTTTATTACTTCTAAAAAAACTCGATCAGTAATTCCATCTATAAATATGATCAATATACTTTTATAAAAACTACTAAAAATAGCTTTTGGAAATAAAAGGGCTGGCACAGACAATATCCTATTTTATATTGTCTTGTACACTTAACCAGATGACAATATCCCTGTTTACCTTGTCATTGTGCAATGAACCAAATGAAATTGAGTGAAACAAACAAGTGTGAACAAAAAAGAAAGAAGATTTGATTTGATACACATGTGAGTTGTGACCCTCCAACAAGTGACATTGGAACGTATGTATGTATATACAGGGCTCAAAATCCACTCATCTCAAGCTGCTCTGCTTGTTCCAGCTGGGTAGAGATCGTTCCGAATTAATGCTCAGATCGTTCAATAAAGTACTATTGCATGATTTCAGAGGGCCAATGCTAAATCCCCTTAACCCCGGAGACCGTTGCTGGTATGCACTTGGCCTAGTATTATTGCCATTATTGGCAATCCTGACTTTGCTTGGCGCTTCGCTCATAACCGAAGTGGTCAGGCATAGCTTGTTCTTATACGGCGAGTAACTCTCTGACTGTGTGTCAAAACTTCTTGGTCTTATCTTAGGGGAGCTCGAAGATCTTGACTTTGCCTTTGCAGACTCTGTTGCAACCATATAAGTTGGTGTAGTGACTGCGCCGGGGTTTTGTGGTTCCTCTTCGCCCATTGAAACTTGTCTTCTATGATTATTCGCCAATCTTCTTGGCGATGAGTTCCTTGGGGTTTTATTCAAAGTTTCGTCTTTTGGCTTTGTTTTTGAAGACAAGTCGAGATCTTCGAGCTCCTTGCTCTTGGTTATTTGGGTATCTACCCATTCGTCTAACCAGTACTTCCATTTCGTGTTACTCCGTTTCTGGTATGACTCCGCGGATTTCTGATGTTCGTTCACAAAGAAACAGTTTTCAGGTCGATATGAAACTTGTAATGCAATAAAAAGTCAAATTAGCAAGAGTATAGAATACCCGGTGGGTGACTGCATATTCCTTTATCCTTTCTCTTCTTAGCGAAGCTTCTTTCTTGCTCATGACCACAGCTTCCGCCTCTTCCTTTGTTAAAAGACTATCGTCCCATCTCTTTTGACTGTTTGTGTCCACCTGAAAACATATATTTTCTTACATACCAATAATGTACTGCACCGTTTTCAAAGAGTTACCTTTTTAAAAAGCAAAATACGTACCTTGAGCATGTTCTCGCTGAATATCTGAAATTTATTGCTCTCTTCATAATCTTTCTGAGCAACTCCGGGAATTTGTGTTCTCAAACCGTAGACCTGTGACTGAATGTTCACAACAGATTGCAAGCATTTTAGTGTAGTCATTGCTTGGCGTCTCACGGCACGACCTCTGATATATGCTTGCAGCTTCACTATTCCCTTCAAGGCACGTAGAGCTTTCCTCGCCTGAAATGAATTTCAAAAACATTGTCAGCATGTCACACCTGTAAAAACCCGACCGAAAATCAAAAACAAAACAATCAGCTTTAAAAGATTCACATCTGCTTCTCAAGACTAATTAGGTGATCAACACAGGACATATATGCATCAGGATAATGGCAAACAGCACACACAGATACCGATATGATTGGAACACGTTCAATTCACCAAAAAACTACACTTGATCAACGAGAGAGATCTCTAAGTCTCAACCACTGCCTAAGCCAAGTTTCTAGACCCATCACCCAACTCCTTTTAACATGTTAGCTCTCTAACTAACCTACTCAACTATAGTTGCTGGGCCGTCAACACAGCTACAAGGTAAATGACACAAACTCAAGTACTAGACTAACAAATGGCTTTCATGAAAATGAGTCATCCTTTCCAGGAATCACATAAGAAAAAGGGTAGACAAATCTTACAAGATGACCCCGAAAAGCTGTCTGAATCCGAGTAGCAGCAAGAACTTCGTCCTCTCTATTTAGAAACATTTGATATTGGACTACCAGATCAGCGGTTTCTGGGGATGTTGAACCTTTTGAATCTTCAATGGAATCTAACTGTCGACTACAAGATACTTGGCTGATCTCACCCACATCCGACACACTTTCCTCCTTATGTTCCTCGTTCGATTCGCCTATTGTCCTGTGCTCGGGAGGTGCTGTAATGGAAGGTAATCTTTTCTTAACCTTAAGCTTCCAAAATGTCCATCTTCTTCTCTTCTCTTTCTGCAGAAATAACATAAGAAGAATGACACACAAAAAAGCGGAAACATGACACCATCAGAAGAAATGAGATTTTTTTTCTTCACCTTTTCTGAGTTAGCTTCTGAAATAAAAATCCTTTTCAATACAGTGAACAAGCCCTTCTTCTTTGCCATTGTTGCACAACCATCACCTGATATATTGCTCTGAAACAAAATCTCAGACAATCAGTCAAACCAAATCTGAAACACGAATCGAACTAAATTATTCAAACAATGACCAAATCAAATCACTACGGATATAGTATATGCCTGAAAACCTAAAAGGTGCAAATTTATCACTACCATTTTCCTTAAAACCCTAGATTCGACGATTCATACTCCAGATCAATACTCTTGAACAGCTTAATTCTAGGAAAAAAAAAAAAAAAAAGATTTCTTGAAAAAATGATAAAATTTCCCTAGAAAAGCTTAGATCACAACAAGACACCAAAACCGAAACAAAGTACATAACTAGAAGAAAATGAAAGGTACATCCCAAAATTGATTGAAGCTTGTCTCCAAGATTTGAAACAAAACATAAGAAAGAAACTTACTGGGGGGGGGGGGGGGGATGTCAGAGGTTTTCTCAACAATGTTTGCTAAATTTAAAACGATGAACAGAATCAAGATTGAGGGGCTTTGTTGAACAGCGAAGAAGATGACTGTTCATCAAATTATGTATATGTGAACAAGAAGAGAGAAGGTTTGTTGTCTTCTCCACTGTGCCGACAAGTAAACGTGCCATTTCTCATTGCACTCGAAATTATTCTTTTACCCCTCCAACTCCTCCACAGTCCTAATTTAATTTTTAACCCTTAATTAAGATCTGCATCGCTATCGATTTGTTTTATACGTTTTTTTTTTTTAAATTTCAACCACACTAATATAATTCTATTACAACTTCAAAATATTTGGATGAATAAAGTTTTTTTTTTTTTTTTAAATCTGCAATATAATCGTAAATTTGTTCTGCAATATATTCCAAAATTACGTAATATATTGTATGCATTATGTTACAATTTGTGGTATATTTGTTATGTATTAACTTTTTTCATGCCAAATTAATTAAAAAAATAGAAATGATGTGTATTTGGTTTTTTTTAATACGATTGAATTGTAATTAAGAATGAAACTATTGGAGTATATGTTCATATTGTTATATTTTCTATTGTGTATATATTTTGTCATATTTGTGTATATATACTCTCGTAATTCAAGGAATAAAGTCAAGTCGTTCTTTAGTTTTACATGGTATCAGAGCAAAGATCTAAACTCTAAAATATTTGCCGTCATTTCTATCGTTTCCTATTGAACGACAAATCAATTTCTTCTTCTCGTTTTCTTTTGATTTTGAGATTTTGTTTTTGTTGTTTTTGGCAAATCTCTTTTTTTGTTGAGACGTGACGTGTTCTCTGTTCTTATATTTTCTGAAAGTATGTCGAACGATACTCATATTTCAACTTCTACACTGGTTGCTAAGATAGACACGGTTGTGTCCTCCTTACACTCTGTTTTCGTTGGATAATTCATGTGCTATGATCACATCGGTTCAATTGACGGGTGGTAATTATAATGAATGGACAACAGAGATGTTGAACGCTATTCAAGCAAAAAGGAAAACTGGTTTTTTGGATGGGACAATGGTTAAACCGCAGGAAAGGAATCCAGATTTGGAATCATGGCTTAGTGTAAACTCAATGATAGTGGGTTGAATTAGAACATCAATTAAG
Organism: Pseudoturritis turrita; assembly: GCA_900406555.1. Taxonomy (NCBI): domain Eukaryota; kingdom Viridiplantae; phylum Streptophyta; class Magnoliopsida; order Brassicales; family Brassicaceae; genus Pseudoturritis; species Pseudoturritis turrita. The sequence goes on from OVBL01000426.1 coordinate 519,327, forward strand.
CCCCGTGTCCGATCCACTGTGACTTTCATCAATGAAGCCCACAAGTTGTGGGAAAATTTGACAACTCGTTTCTCGGTTGGGAATAAGGTGCGTGTTCACCAGCTTATGGCGAAGTTGGCAACTTGCCGTCAAGATGGACATGCTATCATTGATTACTACGGACGGTTTTCAAAAATATGGGAAGAAATTCATATTTATCGACCGCCGGTGTTTTGTACGTATGCTGCAGCAAGCGCTTACGAGAAGGAGAAAGAAGAGGAAATGGTTCGCCAATTTGTGATGGGCCTAGATGAATCTAGGTTTGACCGCATCGGGACAGCGATAATTGAAGCTGATGAACTCCCGTCTCTTGGTAAAGTCTATGCGAAGGTGATTCGCGAGGAAGATCGTTTGAATTTGACCAAAAACAGAGAGCAACGACACAAAGCAGTTGGGGTTTGCTACATGCCGAGAGTCTCTCCGTGAAAACTTTACAAATTATGTTTTACATCGTGATACATCAGGTTCTATGTCACGTCGTGATACAATAGATTTTTCTCCTTGGTTCGAGCCATCGGTTCCGAGTAGTAACAACAGAATTGGTTCTCGTCTTTGTTCTCATTGTGGCAGATCTGGGCATGATAAAAATTATTGCTGGCAGCTTATTGGATATCCAGAATGGATGTTAGATCGAAATCGCAGTGGAGGTCGTGGTAGTAGCAGAGGTGGACGTGCTTCATCTTATACTGCTGGTAGGGGCAGAGGTTCTCCTACCGTAGCTTATGCTAAGAATTCTCAATGTGCCGCACCAAGTGATCTTTCTCCGGAGCAATGGAAGGCTATCTCTCAGATTATTCATGACAAGAATGTTGGAAATTCTGAGAAATCCTCTGGTAAGACACTTGGTGATGTAATTATTGACACATGAGCATCTCACCACATGACTGATGGCAGTCTTGGTCAAGAGTTGTGGCATCGTCGGTTGGACCATCCAGTGTTTTCAGTTATTTTTGATTTATCTTTAGTTTCTGGTGTTGTTGGTTCTGCGAGTCATGGTCCTTGTGACGTGTGTTTTCGGGTTAAGCAAACTAGAGAATTTTTTCCTGATAGTATAAAACAACCGATTGTTTTTCACTTATTCATGTTGATGTTTGGCCTGTTATCCCCGGCGTACCTTTGAGCGACCTTATCGCATTCCTTCTTCTTGTGGAGCAAAGTACTTTTTAACTATTGTGGACGACTTTTCTCGTGCTGTTTGGACGTATCTCTTACTTGAGAAATCAGAGGTTCGTCAAACACTGCATGGTTTTTGCGCTTTTCTGAAAATAATTCGGCAAAAGTGTTAAGATGGTGCGGAGTGATAATGGAACTGAGTTCATGTGTATGACTTCTTTCTTCAAATCACAAGGTATTGTTCACCAGACTTCATGTGTCAACACACCTCAGTAAAATGGTCGTGTTGAAAGGAAACATTGTCATATTTTAAATGTGGCTCATTCCTTGTTGTTTCAAGCACATCTTCCAACCAATATCTCGGAATATCATGCAATGCAAGTATGCACTATTGTTCGGAAACAAAAAATTTATAATTTTTTTCTTATAAAAAAATTTATATTCCGTATCATAACAAGTGATGTTTTAGCCAAAACAAATTATTTTAAGTGGTATTTTATTTTTTAGTGCAAAATTAAATTATATTTTATGACTATTTGTGCATATTGCTTTATTATTGGTCAATTTTTTTAATTAGATAATAAATGATGTTTTTGTTTAAAATTTTTAAAAAAATTTCTTAATCAATGTATAAAAAACCTTAAACATTTTTAAAACGTTAAACAGAAATAATATATTTTTGGTTGATACAAAGTGGAAACTATGCCTAAAGAACAGTAAAGAGATCTTTTGAAATACCCCGACTCCAAAAAAAGTCCAAGAATTTCGTATCATAAGTGATGTTTACAAAAAAAAAAAACATATACTTATAAAACAGAGACTAATTAAAACCAAAACAAAAATACTCATAATGCTACAATACCGTCTTAAGAAATCTAAAATCTCGGCACTTAGCGGCTTGGATTTGTTGCGGCATGCTATTTTTGGTTAATTTTGCTAGCACTCATTGTTGAATTATATAGTTTTGATTAATATATGTTTTTGATTACTTTTGCATTTAAGTTATTAATTTACATTAGATATTACTGGAAAGTTAAATAAGATCTGTTAAGTTTTATTTTATTATGTGTAAAAGTTAAGTTTTGAAATTAGTTATTAATTCAAATTTAGTTAGCAAATGGCCTTTACTATATAGAAAAATAGTAAACAAATGATCTCCATGTGGAAGTTCTATATAAATATCCTCAGACAGATCCCAACTCATGAATGCATTATAAATGTCAAGATGAGATAGTGACAATCCAAAAATAGCTACATCAGTTTAAAGCAAGAAAAAAAAAAATTAACCAACTTTGCAAGAAATGAATAATCTATTAAAAAAGAAGAAGAATAATCTATTAACAAAATCAAGACCATCATGTTTCCCTTAACAACTAATCGTGTTTTTGTATCTTTCGATAGTGCTATATAAGTCATAGACTCATGTTTCACTTTCAAAACTTATTTGCAAACATAATTAGGTATATAATAATGAAGACTTTTTATAATTTGATTAAACGACAATGACAAGGCACTGCATATTTGTTCAGATGTCAATTAAAAAAAAATCCTCCAAATTGTATCACTCTCAAGAGCTTTTGGTACAATTCGAACTGTATCTTTCTACTTATATATTTTTTGTTTAGTGTAATTAAATCTAAAAACAAATTACTGAAGCATTGACAAAATCGAAGAGAAAATAAAGAATAGATGATCGAAAACAAAAGAACCTTTACCAGGAAAAAAAAGATGATCAAAAAGAAAACAAAAGAACAAAGAGCGAGAATAGTGTTTCAGAGTTCAAATACAATAAAGGAGAGGTTCAGATTTCGGGGATGTGTTGGTTTTGATTTCAGAAAGAATATACATTGTTTACTGGTGCAAGACGTCAAAAACGACGTTTGTCCCCTTGCATTCGAAGATGAAAGTTTTACCGTGGACGATGTCAAAATCTTTAATAAGAGAATAGCTTGCTATGTATTTGAGACGGATTGTTAAACTGTTAATATCACTTAGCAATAAGAGGAATGACCCGTTTTTCTATTATTACATATAAGTTTTGTGAACTTCGCATTAGGCTTCCTAACTTGTCCTTGTCTTTGATACTTTCCTTTTTTGAATTTAAAAGCCGATTATTTGCCCGTACAATTTTTATTAGATTTTCTGATTTTTATTTTGTAAGCAATTCTTTTCTATAATGGGCAACCAACCGTGGACTCATCTTTTCATTAATTATGTGGTTGAGACCAAATACAATATTATCATCATTAACCAAAAAATACAATATTATTTTTATTGTATGCAACTCACACACGGACACAATTAAATTTGAATCCAAATATGATATATAGTCAACACCAACACAAATTGCTAATCTACAAAATCAGGTTTATTGAAAAAAAAATCAGTTGTAAATTGTGAGAGTATCTCCTTCTCAAAACTACAGTACATTATGTTCCATATACAAGATAGAAAAATGAGCAACACAAATATTTTCTTACATTTCACTATACTAGATGTTTTCATATTTCTATGCAAATTTTAAATGCATTATTACTTTATAATCGTTTGTATCTTGAATTATTTTTTTTTATAATTGGTTAAACTAATTTTAAATAAATATTAAATAATATTTTAAAAAATATATTTTTTATTCTTCACGTTTTTAGCTAAAACACCTTATATTTTAAAACAAAAAGTATATATTTGCCACTATTTATATTAATCTTTTTAATTAGGACCAAATAATATTTTGGATCCGGAGATTACAAATTTAAATTGCGTTTAAGAAAGACTATATTATATGTTCTGGTCCTAAAACTGAAAATTCTGGTCCTCAAACTGAAATGATATATGAGTTTTGGTCCGGATCTTTTAATCATTAAGAAAAAAAAATTCCTGAAAAAAAATTGTTTACAATCTATTAACAACCGCATCATTTGTTCATTTAGTTCTTAAATCACTGAGCTTATAAAAAAGAGTCCCACCGTCGATGGTAGTAGTAAGCCCAATAAAACAAGTATGGGCCCAATGAAGCCCAATTCACTAAGCTATTTTCCTCTTCTGACCAGTTTCTTCTCTTTGCTCGACAAAACAAGCTGATCGACTTTTCTCATTTCTAGGGTTCCAAATCTATCTGTCTGCAACAAAAATGGCTTTGGCTGGTCGTATCAGATCGGGAATCTCCTTCTTCAAGAACATCTCCATCTCAGACTCTGTCTCATCTGCTAGATCCTATCCCCGTGGAGGGTCGCTTATCCCTGCGGTAATCTCAATCTCAAGAATCGAATCTCAAGTCCAATGTTTTTTGTCTTTGTTAGGAATCGATTTTTACAAGATCAGTCGATCCGCTTTTGATTTGCTTCATAACAGGAGATTATGGAATTATCGTATTTTCGGGTTCACATTGTTCGTATTTTGAAGTCCTTATCTGTTAGTTTTTCATGAGAATGTTATCAATCAATCTTTACTTTTTTTTGTATTTGTTTATTGCAGTTTAGAGATTATGCAACTGCTTCGGCTCAAAAAGTTAAGGTACTTTCTTGTTCACACTTCAGTTTTTCTTAGTTAGTTTTTGTGCTAATGGTGATTGCTTCTATATATATCACATTATTTCATAGATGTGAGAATCACCACAATGGCTTGGATTGTTGGATAAGGCATAGCTGGATTTTTGTAATACTCGTTGTGTTGTTGTTTCAGGTGCCTGTGGCTTTAGTTGGTGAATCTGGGAACTTTGCTTCGTGGCTGTACATTGCAGCTGTGAAACTTAATGCCTTGGAAAAGATTGAGTTGGATCTTTCTGAGATGATTGAGGCAATGAAGACAAGCCCTATTTTTGCACAGTTTACAAAAGATCCTTCTGTTCCTAGAGAGACAAGACTGGCTGCTATTATGGATGTTTGTGATCGAGCAAAGTTTGCGGAACCTACCAAGAACTTCCTCTGTATGTAAATGGAATTTTGAAAAGCGACTTGTTTGCGATTTTGTTCGACCATGTTGTTTTGATCAAAAAAGTTTTTTTTTTTGCTTTTCTAAAATAGCTTTGTTAGCTGAGAATGGAAAGCTGAAGAACATAGAGGTGATTGTGAAGAAATTTATGCAGCTGACAACAGCACATAGGGGAGACGTCAAAGTTTTGGTTACCACAGTCATAGTAAGCTATAAGTTACATACTGTTATCTCTTAAGAAACCATAACTCAGCTTTGTTGATTTAAACGAAATGTTTTGGACCAACAGCCGCTTCCCGCTGCTGAGGAGAAGGAACTGAAGGAGACGCTCCAGGAGATAATCGGAGAAGGGAAAAAAGTAACTGTGGAACAGAAGGTATGTAATGCGATGGCGCATAACAATGCTTGTGATTATTAAGCCGGAAAGGCAGAAACTAAACATCGATGTCAATGGTGGTAATGTTTTTGTTTTGCAGATCGATCCGAGTATCTTTGGTGGGCTAATAGTAGAGTTTCAACAAAAGGTGTTGGACATGTCTATCAGGACTAGGGCTCAACAGATGGAGAGGCTTCTCCGTGAACCTGTTGACCTCAGCAACCTCTGAAAATCTTGAGAGTTTCCCCCCCATGAAAACATGTTTCTTCTGATGATGCCACCAATTGACAAATAAATGACCCTCGTGGGAAACAATATATAGTCACTACTTCTCTCGTTTTTGGAATTTGTCATTGCATTTTACATTTGTTGTTTTGCTTCGAAATAAGCTTTTTCGAGACATCAAATTTCAATGAGATTATATTTGTCCTAGTTTTGGATTCGATTTAAAAGATAAGACTACAAAATATGCTATAAAAGTAGTCATGAGTCAATAGTAATGAAAGATTGGGGAGAGCCACGAAAACAAACACAAGCACATTAAGGTGCCACGAAGATGCATAATTATCAAGCGAGAACAACGTCATTTTTTTTTAGTATATACTTTTGATAAAATCAAATTGGGTTAAAAAAAAAAAAAATTGACGTTTTCTCGAACACTATTTTTAAAGGACTAATCTTTTTGTTTTGCATCGGCCATCCCTAACCTCAGGATTCTCTGTTCTTAGCTTAGAGCGAAACCCTAGATTCGGCCATTACCGATTGAGCAAAGATGCTGCGAGTAGCAGGGAGGAGGCTTTTGTCTGTTTCGCAGAGATCTTCGACTGCGACCTCCTTCGTCCTCTCTCGAGATCATACCATCTCTGATGGCGGAGACTCTTCTTCAGCTCCTCCCAGATCTAACCCTTCTGCTGATCTTTCATGTTTCAATTCTTATCACCGGAGCCTTATAAGAGGTACGCCGATCTACAAACCCTTTCTCTCTGGATTGATTTCAATTTTAATTTCTGGTGTTGATTCAATGATTTTTGAAAAATGGTTTTTTTTTTTTGTATTAGTCCCGGGAATGATTGAGATTCATAGTATCGAATCTACGAAATGATCAGTGGGAACAAACTTGTCATCTGTTTTGAAATTCCATGAAACTAGGAAGGTTTATTAGTGTTTGATTTACCATTTTGTTTCATTCTTGTCCTTGCTGTGGAATAGTTTTGTCTTCTTCTTTCTTCCACAAGTAAAAATGGACATTGGAGTTGATTGATCGGATATGAATTGACCGGTTCTGAGATAATCCTTTGGTTGATGAGAAAAAAAGCTTCCTGTTTGTAAAATCCTTGGAGGTGCGTTATCCATAGCGTGATTCACACTGGCTTCTTGATTTCTAATAGCTTGATCTTGTGTATCCATGTATTTTTCTTCGTTGTTATGGATATGGATGTTTTATCGTCTCTGGGCACATCATGCTAACTATATTCTTGGTTTAGTGGATTTATAGCAGCTAAAAGGCATACTGAGGAACTTGCATCAGTAAAAGACTCTGGAATTTAAAATTTGTTAACCAAAGTAGTTATGTTTGCAATCTTAGCTTTGGGGCTTTTGTTGTGTTTAAAGCATTTCTGTCATGACACAGCATCTGATTATTGAAATTTGTTTTATGATATTATGGTAGAATTGTTTGGATGAATCTGTTATACTCCTGCATTATTCTTAACCTCATGGATTCCTTTTTACGTACTGATGTTTTTTTCTTTGGAAGCGTATACATTAATGTCATTTCTTCAACATTTTGTTGCTTAATTTGTAGAACACGTGACCTAGAAAAAAATTGCTTTGATGTATATATATATAGATTAATGTTTCATGCTATTTTCAGGTTTCTCTTCACAAGTCCTTGCTCAAGGAAATGAGATAGGTTTTGCTTCGGAACTCCCAGCCACTGTCGAAGCTGTCAAAACACCTAACTCAAAGATTGTCTATGACGACCATAACCATGAGCGTTACCCACCTGGTGACCCTAGCAAGCGCGCATTCGCCTATTTTGTCTTGTCGGGTGGGAGGTTTGTTTACGCCTCTGTTCTCCGCCTTCTTGTTCTGAAGCTCATTGTGAGCATGTCTGCAAGTAAAGATGTCCTTGCCCTTGCATCCATCGAGGTTGACCTTGGGAGCATTGAACCGGGAAGTACTGTTACAGTGAAGTGGCGTGGAAAGCCCGTCTTCATCAGGCGAAGAACAGAAGACGACATCAAGCTGGCCAATAGTGTGGATCTTGGATCTCTGAGGGACCCACAAGAAGACTCGGTTAGGGTCAAGAATCCGGAATGGTTAATCGTGGTTGGAGTCTGCACTCATTTGGGATGCATCCCCTTGCCGAATGCTGGTGACTATGGCGGTTGGTTTTGCCCGTGTCACGGTTCACATTACGATATCTCTGGAAGGATCCGAAAAGGACCTGCACCGTACAACCTGGAAGTACCAACCTACAGCTTCTTGGAAGAGAATAAGTTACTCATTGGTTGATGACGAATAAAATACGACGATCAGTGTCTGGTTCTCAATGAGAACTTCATCTGTTTTTGTTTTTTTTTTTTTAAATATTTTCACGCATTTTAGCGTGCAAGAGTCGGCTTTCCTCACACTTTGGTCTCTCAGCAAGATTGTCTTGTTTAGCTGAATAATACAAACTTGTCATTGTATGACTTAGCATCTGTCTCATCTGGTGAAAAACAGTGTTCATAGTCTGTGTTTATTGTTTGAAAAGAATTTTGGATTTTGAATGGTATCATGCCTTTTTTTTCTCTCTTTGGTATCTTAAGTTTCAAGGCGTCATCCCAATTGAGCCATAAACTTCTTCCACAACTGAAACAGTTGAAGGTTCAAGGTGTTTGAGAGAGTTTCCACCTCTCATGTTTTTTTTGTCCGTCGAATTTATCAGCTTCGAATCTTGTATGAATTTGTTCCGGATACCACCACTACGCTAGCTAACCAGTCCGGGTATTAGACCTTCCCGGACAAACCCAGCCTCTGAGAGCTTTTTCTTTTGTTAAAGCCTCTTAAGAGCTTTTGCACTTGTCATTGTTTATTTAGCTGGCTTTCATGGATGACTACTTTTTTTTGATGATGTCCTCCTTTGTCTGAGGTTTCTCAATCTCATCCGCGAATCACTGTATTTGCTATTTACCGTGGCTGTTAGGTAAAGCTAAATCCCTGCGTGCTAGTCTGTTTCCACATACTTGGTCATATCATGGTTGGTCCAAGATTTTTGATACCTTTGTGTTTTTCGAAAATCGGAACTGCCATTAGATGGATCCAAGATCTGCTGATGATAACGTTGTAAGCTGATTGCAAGTCTACCACAAGGAAGAGAGTGTCTCTGATGATTCACCTAGAGCCCTTGAGGTGTTGCTTGTGAATCCCATGAGCTAATTTTTTTTTATTAGTCCCAACAACAATGCAATATACGGAATTGAACTAAAATACTAACACATCAACGAAACTAGCATAAATCATTAAACTACATGTTTTGGCCCGTGTGGTAATTCTAGAGACTTTAAAACATTTTTTTCTGTTATCTACTCTTTTTCTTTTATGTATTTTCTTTCGTCTATACTATAGTCAGATTACTATACAAAAAAAAAAAAAAAACCTCAAACAAAAATATATTGTAAAACAAAAAAATCTCAACTAAGATCAAACTGAAAAACAAAAAAAAATAATAGACAGAAGAGGCCATGTCATCAAAATCCTCTAGCATATTTTTTTTGATATATAAAATATTAATAGTAAAAACAAAAATTGACCTTTTCTTTTCTCGAAGACTAATTTTAAGGGACTATTCTTCTCTTTGCATCGGCCGTCCCTAACCTCAGGAGTTCTTGCTTCGAGCGAAACCCTAGATTCGGCCATAACCCATTTCAAGCCGAGATGCTGCGAGTAGCAGGGAGGAGACTTTTCTCTGTTTCGCAGAGATCTTCGACTGCGACCTCCTTCGTCCTCTCCCGAGACCATACCATCTCCGATGGCGGCGACTCTTCTTCCGCCAACAGATCTAACCCCTCTTCAGATCTTTCATGTTTCAATTCTTACCATCGAAGCCTAATTAGAGGTACGCGGATCTACAAACCCTTTCTCTCTCTCTCTGGATTGATTTTCATTTCAGGTGTTGTTTGCAGTTTTATTGATTGAATGATTCCAAAAAAAAAAAACTCATTTTTTGTTGCTTGTATGAGTCCTGGGAATGATCCCTGGGAACAAACGTGTCGTCTGTTTTGCAATTCCAATAGAGTTGATTGACCAGTTTCTGAGATAACCAATCTTTTTGTTTGATGAGAAAAAGCTTCCTGTTTGTAAAATCCGTGGGGGTGCGTTATCCAAAGTGTGATGCACACTGGCTTCTTGATTTGTAAAAGTTTGATCTTGTGTATATGTATTTCTTCATTATTAGGGATATGTATGTTTTAACTATATGCTATGTGTCCATGTTTGAAGGATTTAGAGGAGGCACGCTGAGGAACTTGCATTCTGAAATTTATTTGTTGTTAACCAATGGAGCTATGTTTGCAATCTTAGCTTGGGAGTTTGTTGTGGTTGAAGCATTTCTGTAATATACAGCATCTGATCATTGAATTTCTTTTCTTGATTTGTACATTGATTAGAGTAGTTAATTTTCATTGCCCCCTGAATTTGGTATTATGGTAGAATTGTTTGGGTGAATCTGTTATACTCTTGCACTATTCTTATACCTCATGGATTCCGTTTTTATGTACTTTTGTTTTTCTTCAGAAGCTTATACATTAATGGGTCACATCTTGATAGTGTTAGTAGCCCTTCTGTTGCTTAATACCTGCTTATTGTTATAGAACACTTGACTGAAAAAAAGATTGCTTTGATGTGAATATATTAATGTTTCCTGCTATTTTCAGGTTTCTCTTCTCAAGTCCTTACTCAAGGAAATGAGATAGGTTTTGGTTCGGAACTCCCAGCCACTGTCGAAGCTGTCAAAACACCTAACTCAAAGATTGTCTATGACGACCATAACCATGAGCGTTACCCACCTGGTGACCCTAGCAAGCGTGCATTTGCCTATTTTGTCTTGTCGGGTGGGAGGTTTGTTTACGCCTCTGTTCTCCGCCTTCTTGTTCTGAAGCTCATTGTGAGCATGTCTGCAAGTAAAGATGTCCTTGCCCTTGCATCCATCGAGGTTGACCTTGGGAGCATTGAACCGGGAAGTACTGTTACAGTGAAGTGGCGTGGAAAGCCCGTCTTCATCAGGCGAAGAACAGAAGACGACATCAAGCTGGCCAATAGTGTGGATCTTGGATCTCTGAGGGACCCACAAGAAGACTCGGTTAGGGTCAAGAATCCGGAATGGTTAATCGTGGTTGGAGTCTGCACTCATTTGGGATGCATCCCCTTGCCGAACGCTGGTGACTATGGCGGTTGGTTTTGCCCGTGTCACGGTTCACATTACGATATCTCTGGAAGGATCCGAAAAGGACCTGCACCGTACAACCTGGAAGTACCAACCTACAGCTTCTTGGAAGAGAATAAGTTACTCATTGGTTGATGACGAATAAAGTACAACACTCATTGGTTCTCAATGAACTTCATCTGTTTTTTTAATTTAAATTCCGGCATTTTAGAGCAAGATTGTCTTGTTTTTGCTGAATAATAAAAAAAAACTTGTCATATTTATTGAACGTATACTCGAGCTTTGTTTTTCCATTGCTGGTGAAAGACTGTTCATAGTCTCTGTTTATTGTTTATCATGCCTTTTTGTTATGTATTGAGTTCCAATAGATACTCAATGTTTACTAAAATTTATACAGCAGAGTTACATATCTAAAATTTGCGATATGAGCTTTAGAAAATAGATGGGAACGTAGAACCAACGTAGAACCAAACAAAGAAAGTAAATAATAGCTTTGATTGATAATCTACAAAATTATAGTAGAAGAAACTGTAGTATTTGCAAGACAATCCCGTGAATGAATTTTCAATCATGCAAAAAGTGGCATAGTTGCATACAGGGCCGGTGTCCAAGATTATCAAGGGTCGTTGGATACAAATGTTTTTTTTTTTTAATAAATAATTATCAAACTTTGAATTTTTAGGCATTTTTTATAAACAATAAATTTCAAAAGCCCTTTGTGTGTGTGTTTATCAGATTTGGTTATGGACCCAAAAACATATACATAAAATAAATAATATTACTCACGTTAATCTTATTTTGTATATTTTTTTTAAGTTTTTGAAATTTAGTTAAAAAAAAATATATGGCCTTTTTATTTATTGGATCCCGGTCGTAGATCTTTATTGCATACACATGAATACATGATTATGGTTTCGAATGGTGACAGTTCAGTGCATGACGTGATATATGTGAAATGATTCAAATAGTACACATCTAAAGTGTAGATTTTTGTTAATGTTGAATGCGGGATGATCCATGATCTACCGTGTTATTCGAAATCTATGTTGAGAATAAATATGTTAAATATTGTTTTTTCTTTTGGGATATAGGGAAGTGACTGATCCGACCCTTGCGAGTTAACAACGGCCATTACAAATTTACTAATTACACAAACCTAAAGGTCTTTTACTACGCAACCTCTCATGTCAATCATAAGACACCGCTCTGATAGTTATGATTTCTCATTAATTGTGTTGTGAATTAACAATTTTAAATAATGACATCATGAGGACGTAGAAATGGTCAACTATTAGCATCTATCTCCATCATCATCATATAATTTATTCGTCGTTTGCGTTCCCGACCTAACTCACCATTCACCAACCCCATTTTTTCCCCTCTCTTCTTGTTTTTATCCTCCGATCAAACCAAGAAAACTTTCATATTTCACCAAACGCAAACATGGCGACCATTTCGAATCTCGCCAATCTTGCACCCGCCACGGCCACTTGTGTCGACTCCAGATCTTCTTCCGTCTTGCCCAGATCCTTCGTCAATTTACGCGGTTCGAGCGCGAAGCTTTCATCTTCTCAGCTTTCCCTTCGTTATAATCAACAACCCAGACCTTCCCTCTTGTAAGTATATCTATTATCCATTGATACAGATGTCTGTTTCTCGCTCTCGGGTTTCGCCAGAAAATGATCTTGTTTTAGCTGGAAACGTACCTCGAATCTCATGTTGGTTAATTTTGTATGCTAATTTGATCAAAGTAACCTTTTTTATAGGGTGGATTAAGAAAAGCAACTGTTTTTTGTGTGTGTGTGTAGAATCTGATTTTGATGATGATTGTAATTTGTGTCGTGTTTCCTTTGGGTGATTTTGCAGTGTCAGGTGTTCAGTGTCTGGTGGAAATGGAAGTGCTGGAAAAAGAACGACTCTTCACGATCTGTATGAGAAGGAAGGTCAGAGTCCTTGGTATGACAATCTATGCCGACCCGTCACTGATCTTCTCCCGTTTATTGCCCGTGGCGTTCGAGGCGTAACTAGCAACCCTGCGGTAAATTATTTATTCATCTCTGTGTTTTGGCTTTGCTTCTACTCTGTGGTTGTTCATTTGTCTTTAATCCTTCACTGTATAAAACCTTTGCAGATCTTCCAGAAAGCCATTTCCACTTCCAATGCTTATAATGATCAGTTTAGGTACTCCTTTACTCTATATAGATGCATATTTTTTTGATGATGCTTTTTTTGGCAGTTTTTGATTCATACTTGATCTTATTAGCATTCTTGTCTATGTGAAAAGTTGGCTGATCTGACCAAAAAAAAACTTTTGTTTTGTTTTGTTCTTACCTTGATTTCGGATGGATGCACTATTAGGACACTTGTGGAATCAGGAAAGGACATTGAAAGCGCGTATTGGGAACTTGTGGTGAAGGATATTCAGGATGCTTGCAAACTTTTTGAGCCAATCTATGACCAGACAGAAGGTGCGGATGGCTACGTCTCTGTCGAAGTTTCCCCTAGACTTGCTGATGATACCAACGGGACTGTTGAAGCTGCTAAATTTCTTCACAAGGTTGTCAACCGTCGTAACGTCTACATTAAGATTCCTGCTACTGCTCCATGCATTCCTTCCATCAGGGATGTCATTGCATCTGGAATAAGTGTTAATGTCACAGTAAGTTTTCCTAAAGTGTATCATTATTATTCATGTCATGATTGCAAGTGCTAAACAACTTAAAAGTATAATGAGTTATAATACTTCAAAACTCTTGTAGAGTGTGTTGGTGTGTTAGATTACTAGATTTGTGAGGAGGTTTTTAAAACTCAAAACTAGATTAGTTCGAAGGCGTAAATCGAATTTGGATGCACTGATGTTGCTTTCTCTAAAACTTGTTTCTCATTTGGTCTTATATGATATATCCTTGTTCTGTTCTGTTTCAGCTTATATTCTCAATCGCCAGATATGAAGCAGTGATCGATGCGTATTTGGATGGCCTCGAAGCGTCTGGACTTGATGACCTCTCAAGAGTTACCAGTGTTGCTTCCTTCTTTGTCAGTCGGGTGGATACTCTCATGGACAAGATGCTTGAGCAGATTGGTACCCCAGAAGCCCTAGACCTCCGAGGCAAGGTAAAGTTGGGTTCATCGCTGAGAATCTTACACTAGCCACTGCGAATCGACTATGAGCTTTTTGACCCATGGTAATATGATATGTTACTCTTACAGGCTGCTGTGGCTCAAGCTGCATTAGCATACAAGCTGTACCAGAGGAAGTTCTCAGGTCCAAGATGGGAAGCTCTGGTGAAGAAAGGTGCCAAGAAGCAGAGGCTTCTCTGGGCATCGACAAGTGTTAAGAACCCAGCTTACTCCGACACCTTATATGTCGCTCCTCTTATCGGACCTGACACCGTAAGTGGTCTTTTTGTTTGTTTTGTTGAATATAGAAGTATATTCCTAGGCTATGGATCTTGTAAACAAGCGTTTCTGTTTTTTTCGTGTGCGAATTTTAGGTTTCAACCATGCCGGATCAAGCCCTTGAAGCATTCATAGATCATGGAACCGTGAAGAGGACAATAGATGCGAATGTGTCAGAAGCGGAAGGGATATACAGTGCACTAGAGAAGCTGGGAATAGACTGGAACAAGGTAGGAGAACAGTTGGAAGAAGAAGGAGTAGATTCGTTCAAGAAGAGTTTCGAGAGTCTGCTTGGTACACTTCAAGACAAGGCCAACACTCTCAAACTAACCAGCCATTGAGGAGAAACCGTCTGAGTTTGTTTGGGTCATCATTTTGTGTTTTTTGGCGGTAATAAAATAAAAGAAAGAAAGCTTATGCTTTGTTCTTCTACGCTTATGCTTTTGCTTGATGTTCACAATATATGGTCTCTATCTTATTTGTGCTTGCATGAAGTTTCAAAGGAGGTTTTTTACTTTTTACTGTATTTGCAATTTTCATTTCACCAAAAACAATTGGCGAGTAAAACTGTCCCTTGTCCTTTTAATGTGCTAATCTTATTTTGGTTTTCAGATTTGTTTGAATGGAATTGGATATCCAACCGATAAGACTAGGGTTGGCATTCGGTTTGGTTTGAGTTATTCGGGTTTCGGTTTTTCGGTTTTAGAGAAATAAGTCCCATTTGAAATTTATTTTAATTCAGTTTGGTTCGGATTTTGGAAGCAATTATCCAATTAATTTTCGATCCTACAAAAAAAAAAAATTAATTTTCGTTTTGACAAAATATTAGTTTTTTTGTTTAAAAATTAACGTTTAAAAACTTCGTAATAGAAAAATTAACGTTTAAAAACAAACAAAATTCCAACATTTAAATTTTTTTAAAGCAAATAAATGTCCTCTAGTTTTTTATTCCCAAATACTTCGAAACATTATGTCTCCAGACTCCACACTTCCAATTAAAGACTCCATCTATCAAAAAAGTCAAAAACAATTTATACACAACAGAGCTATTAAACATAACCATATATATACACGCGTTGCTTGCATCGCAAGGTTGTGGAAATGTCATAGACAAAATGGAAACAAAGTGACTAAGAGAGGATTGAACGAAGAAAGAGAAAAGTTTGTCATATCTTAGAATCACGATATGTTGTAATGTGTTGTCGGAGTTAGAGTCTCACTCGCTGGAAAGGGTATTGTTAGGTTTGATTGTCGGAAACAAAACGGCGACATTAGAAAAGAAGCAGATGAGAAGTCAAAACTGCGATTCTCAAAGATATAAAACTAATGAAATTATGAACAATAATCTAAAAGCAAATTAATTAAATATAGAAAATCATAATAATGATATGTGTTTTAATGCCGGTTAATCAATTGGGTAATTTGGTATTCGGTAAAAAATCGAACCGAACCGAATATCAAATAAATTTAGTGATGGGTCCATTTGGGTTATTTAGATTATCTATTCCGAACCAAATTATGTTATTCGGTTCGGTTCAGTTCGAAAATTTTGCCCCCTAAATAAGCCTACATTATTTGTAATTTATTTGGAAAGATTCTGAAAAAAAAAACCCATAAAATTCAATCACTAACAGTCCACTAAATTTGGATTATAAATGTAAATTTACATTAAATTTGTGCACTTAATTTTGGGAATAATAGTGAGAAGCCTAGAAGTCTCTACAAAAATAAGCTGAGGCACTTATTTATCTCTCATCTCTCTCTCTCCTTCTTCGACGTCACAAAATTTCGTTTTTTCAGTTTTCAACTTTAATGGCGTCGATTTCAGCCTTTGGCTATCTTCCTCCGTCTCCGCCTCAATCCACATCGCTCACCGGAGCTTCCTCCACAACCGTACGACGCCGCACCATCTCACCGTTTCTTCATTATTCTTCTTCCTTCACTCACTGAAATCTCTCATTTTCTCAATTTGATTCTCAGAGATGCCGGACTACTGTGGCTGCTCGATTAGCCGACCAACCAGATGACTTCTCTCCTCTTCGCTCTTCTGGTTCGCTTCTGCAATTTTTAATTTTTCCTTTTTCTGTGGATAAATATATGAGCTCGAAATTCGATTGCCTCAATAGCGAATTGAAGTCTAATTTGTTTGAAAACAGGTGGGAATTGTGGCTGTGTTCATATTTCTGGAGAGTTTGATCGCAGGAAATTGTTGGTTTCTTCTGTTGGTTTGTTGATTGGAGCCTTGGCTTACGATGCTAAAGATGGTGGAGGAGTTGCATCAGCTTCCCAATTCGCTGACAGTAAGAAAATTTGTAGTTTCTTTTTGAGGGCAGAGAAATCTTTCTTAGGGTTACATTTTAAGTAATTGTTAACGACTTCGATTAAAGTAGTTCCTTTGTGCCTTTTTTATTGGAGCATACCTCAAGAAGAAGCAAGTTTTTGGCATTTGTGTTTTGGAATGCTGTTTGATTGGTCTGTCTTACTTTGTTTGTGAGAGAGATGTGTTTCTTTAGATGAAATGGATTTATCCTTGCAAACTTTCTTTGGTTGGCTGATAGATTTTTTACTCTCTTCATGTTGATTTGCTGATCCACGTTCTTTTCGTTACGTGTGCAGTGCCAGCGATTAGAGGGAAAGATTATGGCAAAACAAAAATGAAGTATCCAGATTATACAGAAACACAATCTGGTCTTCAGTATAAGGTTACCCCTCATTAGTGCCATATCTTCTATAGTTTATTTGTTAGACTATGCGGTGATCTGTTCGTCTCTTTAACTTGGAGATTTGAGATGAGCGCAGGATTTGCGAGTAGGAACTGGGCCTAAACCAAAGAAGGGAGAAAAAGTTGTGGTAAGGAAATTTTCTGCATATCTATGGTTTATATCCTTGGGCTCAAGTTAGTAAAAAAATTGAGCTGGGTATGTCAGGTTGACTGGGACGGTTACACAATAGGTTACTATGGCCGTATATTTGAAGCTCGCAATAGAACAAAAGGGGGTTCTTTTGAGGTATGAACACGTTTATGTTCTTGTTGGTTTCGTTGGCAACAATGATTCAGCCCTTAATCTGTGTTCTTTTTGTGAATCTGTAGGGGGATGATAAGGAATTTTGTAAATTTACCTTGGGATCCCATGAGGTGGGTGCAATTCTAAGTTCTTCTAGTTGCTATATTGGTTTTACCGGTTTAAAAGCATGGACTCTATTGCTGAGGGTATGAATTGCTTCTTTTCTGTTGCTGCATGGCTTTGGTGTTCCAGGTGATACCTGCTTTTGAGGAGGCTGTCTCTGGGATGGCTATTGGTGGTATCAGAAGGTTCGAGATCTTTCTAATAACTCTCACTCTCTACACATCCTCCATATGTTTTTCATTCGGAAGTTCATATAGTAAACAGAAACTTACCTCCTTGAATCTTGATTCTCTTTCATGACCACTAATTGTAGAAGAAGAGAAACTCAGTCTCACACAAATGATTTATGGTAGAATGAATCAGTGTAATAATAAGCTCGGTATTGCAGGCTGGTTGTACCGCCAGAACTAGGATACCCGGAAAACGACTACAACAAGAGTGGCCCGAGGCCGACAACTTTCTCTGTGAGCCTCTTTTGTTTGTTTTATGTATGTATTTATGAAAAAGAGGCAATTTTTGATGTTCCTTTTTATGTTGCGCAGGGACAACGTGCATTAGATTTTGTGCTGAGGAACCAAGGGCTCATAGACAAGACACTTCTCTTTGATGTTGAGCTCGTCAAAATCGTACCAAACTGATATAACATGGACAGTCTACACTCATCGTATATAGATGTGTATACTTCATATATCGGCACAATTGTGTACATTGAGCTCAGTTTATATCAGTATAATATCAGCCTCGCTTACAAGCTTTATGGACGACTTGTAATCAAGTGGTAGCATTCTCCTGGAGCTTCCAAGAAGCTTGGAACAGCTTGTTTCTAGGGGTGTAGAATGGGTTAATATTCAGTGAGTTCTTATATCATTCAAATAAATAATCATAAAATGCGTAAACAAAATTTATTCATGGACTAATAAATTTGATTAATGGCTTTTGAAGTCACCTTTATATGTATAACATCAAAATCAGATTGATGTTGATTGGAATTAAAAGATATTTGGTTGAGTATTTACTTCTCGTCTTGAGGGGGCATCTTCCTTTTCAGTATTCAAGAGAAATATTATGCTAATGCTACTAACTAAGAAATGTATCTAATACTACTAACTAAGAAATGTATAACCAACCTTTAATAGGATTTTGACTTTGGATTATATGAATATCCCTTGGTTAGATTAGTTATACTATTACACCTCATAGATTTCCTCGGTATAATTAAATATGAACACAAACCAGTGTAAGCTTCTGTTGTTTGACTTTGTTGTATAGCCAATGTCGGTTCAATGTCAGAGTCATCATTAATGTAGACTGAAAAAAAAACAAAACAAGTTGCAGTAACTCATTCACTGTAAAGTCCCTTCAATGAGATTCATGTCTTCCAATTTCCAAACCAAGTAATGATTTTAATTTCACATTTATACATGTATATAGTAGTAGTTGTAGTATATATCAAGAAAGATAACTCTAGTTGTCAAAAAAAAAATCAAGAAACATAAGTGGTCTCTCTTGAACGTTTAAACTGTGGACAAACATGGGGACTCCACGTGCAATTAATGCAAGTCTTTATCTACTCTTCTGCTACCACTTACCAGCTAGCTCCTTCTATTTAATTCCTTCTTCCCAATTTAAGCTACTGCATTTATACATTTCTCTAACCAATCCTCCAACATCGTTTTCGTGTTACGGATTGGATTTTGTTTGGTTGGATCACAATTATTCACTCTATGTTCCTCTATTAATGTGTTTAAGGCTCTCTTGCTTTCTTTGGTCACTGTAGAGAGATTCCGGTTTTCTCATGGTTTTATGAGAAAAGATATCGATTATTATGGGTGTTTCGGAGATTAAATCCCCGGTGAGTCTTCCCGAGACGCCGGGAGGTTGTTCGAGCTCGTCAGTGCATAGGAAGCAGCTGAGTGTGTTCTTCATAGAGTCAGATAACCGACGTCTTGCTCTTGGCCGTGGCTATACCGGAGGAACCACTCCGGTTAACATCCGTGGCAAACCCATCGCAAATCTTTCTAAAACCGGTGGTTGGATCGCAGCTCTCTTCATTTTCGGTAACTTTTTCTTCTTGTTGTTTCTTACATGTAATTGGAAGAAGATGATCATATCAATAGTTTTACTTACTAGCCAAACTTTTGGTTTCGTATGCAAATATTATTAGGAAATGAAATGGCAGAGAGAATGGCGTATTTCGGACTATCGGTGAACATGGTGGCGTTTATGTTCTACGTGATGCATAGGCCTTTTGAGAGTTCGTCAAACGCAGTTAACAACTTCCTCGGCATCTCTCAAGCCTCCTCTGTTTTCGGAGGGTTCTTAGCCGATGCATACTTGGGTCGATATTGGACTATTGCCATCTTCACTAACATGTATCTAATGGTAAGTACTAAAAAGTATTCAATCTGTATTTCAGTTCGGTTTTGATTTGGACTTTTCCGTATTTTGGTTTGGATTTGGTTCGGTTTTATATTGAGTTGGACCGGTTTATCTTAGATTGAACAACATAGTAAATACTTGACTATAAAACATATGTTTTGTTATGGATATATAAAATCTAATTATGTTTTTTTGTTGTTGTTGTTGCATGTGAGAAGGGGTTGATAGGAATAACACTGGGCGCAAGTTTGAAAATGTTTGCACCAGACCAGAGCAACTGTGACCAGTTATCATTGCTCTTAGGAAATTGTCAACCAGCCAAATCTTGGCAAATGCTATATCTCTACACGGTTCTCTACATAACCGGATTTGGAGCTGCTGGTATAAGGCCATGTGTTTCCTCATTTGGTGCAGACCAGTTTGACGAGAAGAGCAAAAACTATAAGACACATTTAGACCGTTTCTTCAACTTCTTCTATCTATCGGTCACTTTAGGCGCAATCATTGCCTTCACTTTGGTTGTGTATGTTCAAATGGAATTTGGTTGGGGTATGGCTTTTGGCACATTGGCCATAGCTATGGCCATTTCTAATGCTTTGTTCTTTGCTGGTACACCGCTTTATCGCCATAGGTTGCCTGGTGGTAGTCCCTTGACAAGGGTTGCACAGGTCTTAGTCGCAGCTTTTCGCAAACGAAATGCAGCCTTTACGAGCAGCGAATTCATCGGTCTGTACGAAGTTCAGGGCTTGAAGTCTGCTATTAATGGCAGTCGTAAAATCGCACATTCCAATGACTTCATGTAAGTTTTCTTCCTTTGTGTACATCTCTCAAAAATGAAAAATTAAGTACCCCGGCCTTCGATTCTTGTTTCCGTTTGATTTTTCGGATTTTCGGTTTATAAATAGTAGTAACCAAAGTAAAACTTAATCTAGTCGGTTCAATTCGGTTTTTGGATCAATTATTTCGGCTTGAATTTGTACTATCGGTTTATCCGAATTGAACACCCTCTACCAACTTTGATGATATGATTGTGTGTGGCGTAGATGGCTAGACAAGGCGGCGCTTCAGTTGAAAGAAGATGGATTGGAGCCATCTCCATGGAAGCTATGCACAGTAACACAAGTGGAAGAAGTAAAGATTCTGATCAGGCTGATCCCAATCCCAGCATGCACTGTGATGCTGAGTCTGGTGCTCACAGAGTATCTAACACTCTCAGTGCAACAAGCTTATACACTCAACACACACATTCAACACCTCAAGCTTCCAGTAACATGCATGCCAGTCTTCCCAGGACTCAGCATTTTCCTCATTTTATCCCTTTATTACTCTGTTTTCGTCCCTATCACTAGACGAATCACTGGAAATCCCCATGGTGCTTCCCAGCTTCAAAGGGTAACTACTACGCAATTTTTTCAACTCTTTTTCGGCTTTAAACTTTCAATAATCATTATTATAGGATGGAAATTAAGTTTTTTTCGGTTTGAATCAGTTGAATTACACTATTTCGATTTTCGGTTTTCAAAAATATATACCGAAGTTATTTTAAATAGGTTTGATTTGGATATAAAATTAAATTTCAACTGATATGATATATTTTTAGTATACTCGAACGTGTGATAGTGTGTTCGTTGTGTCACCTTCCAAGTTCAAACCCGCATATCGAATGTTGTTAAAACAATTTTAATGAATTTTGATTAAATTGGTTTAGCTTTGTTACACTAAATTTAGTTTTGGTTCGGTAGAAAATATTGTTACCATTTGGTTTGAATAATTTCGAATGTTTATATCTCTAATCATTACTTGCAAATCGGTTTTGAAACAGGTGGGCATTGGGCTAGCAGTTTCAATAGTGTCAGTAGCTTGGGCTGGACTATTCGAGAACTACAGGCGACATTATGCGATACAACACGGTTTCGAGTACAACTTCTTGTCCCAAATGCCTGATCTAACCGCGTACTGGTTATTAATCCAGTACTGTCTCATCGGAATCGCAGAGGTTTTCTGCATTGTAGGACTATTGGAGTTTCTTTACGAGGAAGCACCTGATGCTATGAAGAGTATTGGATCAGCTTACGCTGCGCTAGCAGGCGGGTTAGGATGTTTTGCTGCCACAATATTGAACAACATTGTGAAGGCAGCGACTCGAGACTCGGATGGGATCTCGTGGTTGTCGCAAAACATAAACACAGGGAGATTCGATTGTTTGTACTGGTTGCTCACGCTTCTGAGCTTCTTGAATTTCTGTGTATTCCTTTGGTCAGCTCATAGGTACAAGTACAGGGCTGTTGAAACTGAGGAAGACAAGAGTAGATCATATCTTTAAAGTTATTAGAAAATCATTTGTGTTATGTTCTTGCCTATTATCTTTTTTTTTGGAAAACAACGGTAATTGTATCTTGGTGTTTTGTTTTCCTATAGCTATATTGATTAAGAGTGGATAATCCGGTTTACGGGTTTGGTTAGATTCGATGTTTAGTTTAATCGTTTATGTAGGATGTGCAACCAAATAAAACGATTTGTAATTTAGTTTGGATTCATAGTGTTGTTCTATATATGATTCACGATTGTACACATAACTTTTAAGATAAACATGCTACTAAGTTTTTTATTTGTTTGTAAGAAGACCGTAAATAAGTCCTGTAAGCGTATCTTTGCAATTTCCAATGCATCATTGATAAACGAAGGCAAAAACAATATGTCAACAAAGCGGGGAAAATGAAAACATTTTGTTTCACAAATTCTGTTACACAAAAAAAAAGGGGCCGAAACATACTAATCCTACGACTGTCTAAATATACCTCAGCCCATTCATATATTGTTGCCTAGATATCCCATACTGAGCCGCAGAGTAAACAATCCCTAAAACTCCCAGAAGTCGAACCTGAAACACGTCGGTTATTACCACGGCTGCAAAGCTAAGTGGCACGGTCAGCATCGGCGACGCGTCCGAGTGTTTAGTGGTGTAACTCCACACGTACCTGTTGAATATAATGTGACCTGGTGATGTGAGTATTAGCAGCGCGAGGTTCTTCACTGCAAAGAACCATTCACGGCCTCCGATTTCTACTCCCCAGCCTGAGTTTCCACCGAACCAAACTTCTTCCCACACAGTGTAGAGAGAGGATAACGCCAAGTATGTTGATATGGCTACTGTAACCGGGAAGTATCTCTGTTTATCGCCGAATCCGGATAAGAGATCAGAGTCTTGGTTCAGGAGAAGTAAGATTGGAGCCAGGAAGAATATCGCTTGGCTTGAACCGCCGGAGATGTGGATGTTGAGGATTAAGCATATGGCAAAGCACATGATGGTGGCGACGTTACCAACCGCAGGCATCCAGGCCGCTCCATCTTCTGACATTTTCTCTATTGCAAAGCTTTGGATCGAGGTGGCTCGGCGTTGCTGCATCAACCTCATTCGTGTTGGGAACATCCCTCTTGCGCCGCTTTGGGTTTTTGACTGACCACTCCTCTCGGAGACTTTCTCACGCAAAAGCGAAGTGAGCTCAAACTTAATCAAGAGAGCTATAAGCATAAATATCGCTGCATAGAGACCTAGAAGAGATGTTCTTGCACCTTCAATCGCCAACATGGTTGTAACTTTCTTATCCTCCTCCCTTGCGTCCCAACCCCAGGCAACATTATCGCTGAGATTGTTTTTAATTCTGACCTGCCCTTCTAACAAATATGTCACAGGAAATAGAGCCACGAGAAGAGCAAATATCCAGGGAAGCAGCTTCGTGCTTGAGGCAGATGGAAAATGGGTGAAGATGACAAAAACTGAGGCACACACCATTGTTATAACGATCAGAGCGTGTAGAACAGCAGCTTGTAGAAAGAACTCTGCAGATATGTAAACACCGAGAGCTAAACCCATGGCGATGGAGTAAAATGCTCTCAGTTCCACCACATATTTGATTGGGATGAGAGATGTGGCAGCTGCAAGAATCAACAGGAGTGCCACGATAAGCAACCAAGACGGCCAAGTCGGTTTGGATGCCATGAATCCGTAGATGGAGATGTCATCAGCTGACTGACGAGCGGCCTTGATCATGTCTGAATGGTAACTCCACGTCATTGGCATCGGTGGCTGCATCAGAATAAACATGCATCCAGTTGCCACTACCAATACCAAGCTTCTCTTAGCTGACTGCAAAAAACAAGAAAATTCTCCTGATCAGTAAAAAGCAACAACTGAACTATCTCTTTTTAGTATTTAAAGTCTTAAAATCAAGAACTTAATTCCAGCACGACTACAACTAGATACAGTCTTACTACACCATGGAGTTTAAGTTGAAGTTTATAACACGAATGCGTTCAAGAATGAGTTTAAGTAGAGCAGTTTTCCTTCAAAACATCGATTCTTTTGTCATGCTTTAATTTAACTCCATGATGTAACCTCTGACAGTAATCGACAAACTCATAACATGTTAAATGACCTCATAAGAACCAAGAACTAGAGGCTTGCTAAAGAAATGCTGCTGCCTTTAAGTCCACCTAAGAATCTTGTCAGAGAACTCTTTCCTAGGTAGCAACGTTAACTGGCTTGGCTCACAAATGTAAGATCGGTTCCTTTTCTAGGTAATCAGACAGATATACATCAAACGAAACATAAGCAAAAAGTTTAACAGACATACCAGGACATGGGAAAAGTGGAGGGCAACAATTGGTATACAGGCCAGACCAATTAAAACGATGCAGAAACCAAGAAGCAAGCCATCAGACGGAGGTCTTCCATTCCACCACTGTAGAGCATCAAATATTGTTTCCCGGCAAAACCAAACAGAGACAGCAACCACTACGGCATGAGCATAACCTTGCCATGGTTTCATTTTAGAGGCAGATTTAGACTTCTCCCTGCACATTCCACCGATGGAGTAAAATATAATCAATGTTGAAATTCAAGATAAGACGATGCTTGTAAAAGTTAAAATGCCTAGTACATACTTGTATAGCAGTAAGGGAGGGGAAACAGCCAGCAATAGAGCTGCAGACACCCATACAATTGATTTTGATGATAGGAAGAGCATAGCCAACTTTGCTGAATACAGACAGGTCAAGATCCAGACTGCCTTTGATCCAATTCGGTGATCAGCAAATAGTCTCCTTATCACAGCCAGTCCAATTAGCGTTGTCAAGATAACCATGTAGCTAGGGTACATCACATCGTCTTCCATTCCATAATAGTATATGCTTGAGTAATTGAAAAAGCGGTCCTCAATGTAACACAGCAATAATGCGTGGGCCACCATACCGGCTTCAGTCAGGAAGTGAAATTTTGATGGGAGAAGAACAAGACCAGGGATGACCATGGCTATGATAATGTTAGCCACTATAAGCTTACAGAATGATTTGAGGAACATGCCGGCTAACCATATGTTTAAATCCCAATAATTATGCATTACGAACCATATAACCATTAAGCTTCCAAGAGCAACAAATGCAAAGTACGAGGGCACACTTTTCTTCGTAAAAAACCGAGCAAAATAAAGGCCAGCGACTGCAGGAAGCGGAGTAAACTGCAAGATAAACAGAGAATGTGAAATTCTGTTGTTACTATATAGGTGGTAATAAATCAACGACAGGACATAACATATGAGGCAACTAATAGAATCCAATGAGTCAACTTTCAGACAGGAAACCTTCATAGATGGACAAATGCTTTATAGAAGTAAACAGTAAAGCAACTATATCACTGGCTGCAGCAAGTTCTACAAGACTACTTTGAAGCTGTCAGCTGCCACATACAGGTCAATTTTCTTTAACTAAGAAATAGAGTGCGGATTGATAAGATGCACCCGCAGAGGAGGCACACCA
Organism: Pseudoturritis turrita; assembly: GCA_900406555.1. Taxonomy (NCBI): domain Eukaryota; kingdom Viridiplantae; phylum Streptophyta; class Magnoliopsida; order Brassicales; family Brassicaceae; genus Pseudoturritis; species Pseudoturritis turrita. The sequence goes on from OVBL01000426.1 coordinate 544,933, forward strand.
ACAAACTATCAACATATGCCTTAGTCTATATGTCATACATTTAGTTAGAATCACAACTTATAGGACCATGCAACATTTCAAACTTTAAATGCTAAGGTTTTAAGATTTTGTAAACATTTTTGCTACTCAAATTTGGAACTACAGCCTTCAAAAGCTTATACCTCTGATCCAGACATAAATACAAGAAAAAACAACAATTTCTTCATTCCTAGGACCAGCTATCAACACCTCTGGTAGCTTGCAATATGCTAGCCTAAAGAAACGAGATCCATGGGATACCTACTCGTCTAATGGCCATCAAAATTTGATTACAGGAAGCTCAAGGAACTAGTTATTAATTACAATAGTAATAGGAGCTGTGAAATTAAAAGTAAAAATACTTACCAGAAGTGGAAATCCTACAACGATAGCTCCTGCAGAACTCACAATCACAGCCAAAGCTGTGAAGAAGGCTGAGCTAAGAGCACTCGAGATCATTCCAAGAACAGAAGCACCAGCGCCAGCAGCACCTCCAAGCATTGTTGTGGTCACCAGAAGGTAGTTCAATGGAGGGGGCACTTGAATATACTTCCCAAAAGAGCGGAAAACAACTCTAATCTCCAAACAGATCACAATAATGACCATGGCAATGGCCCCATTCACAATCCGAATGCTCTGCAGGTGCTGGGAATTCTTGGTAACCCACCATAGACCACCTCTTGTGGAGGCGTAAAGCTGGAACAGGAAAGGGATAAAGAACAGAAGCGCCAAATCGCAGATTGAAGCAGCCGATGAGAATATCACAGAGTAATGTGAAGCCACGTGAAACAGAAGCGGCATAAACATCAAATTCAGTGAAAGGAAACAGCTCTCGAGCGGTCCAAGGATAAAGTTATCATCAGGGACCTCTCCTCCATGGTACTTAGCTTCCTGCTTGGTCTTGTATGAAGAAACCCTAGGAATACCGAAAACCCAGAAGAAGACGCAGGCGAACAGGAGGAAATAGTAAGAAGAGTTGTTCATCCCGACGGCGGAAATGGTAGCCCAGGCGAAAAACGAAGAGGCAGTGAAGGGGACACAGGCGAACAAGAGACGCTCGAGAGCGACAACAATGGAAGGATTTTCCAGCTGAAGCCACTTGAACTGGAGCGAAGTCCAGCATCCGATGAGGAAAGTGGTCTCGGCGCAGAGAAAAGCCGCGAGCAAACCGAGAGGGACGGAATTGAAGGATGAAATGAGAGAAGAGGAGAAGAAGAAGGCGATCTGAGAAGCGATCAGCGACATCCATATTCCCAGGAAGGCTCCGAATTTGACGTTGAGAGAATCGACGATGTAGGATATGAGGAGGCCGATGGTGAGGGTAGCTACAACCGGAGCGCCGCCGAGGTCGAGGAGAAAGGCGGCGCAAGGGACAAGAGCAATGGCGATCCGTCCGTTATAGGCGAAGGAAGAAGGAGAGAACCGAGAGTTGTTGGATCTCGAAGTAGGAGTGGTTCGATCGATGAAGTTTCTTGTGGAGGCAGGGCTCATGTGAGGAGAGTAAGAGGAAGAAGACAAAGCAGATTCACTGGAGGAAGAGGCTATATGTGGCCGGAACAGCCGCGGCTGTAGCTCCGGTGGCATCATCGTCGCCGGAATTTCCTTCGATTAGAGATTAATGGCGAATAATCTCCGTTCAGTGATGAAGAAAGGATCTCTGTGTGTTGATTTCGCGGAAACGGTGACGTGTCCGGAAGAGTAGCAGCCCTTGGATCTTACTTGTGGGGCCCTCCAATCCTTTAGCTTTCGTAGGTGCGCATTCACAGAATAGTGTCTCCAGATGAGCAAAACGCTGTCGTTTCTTCATGGGACTTGACGAGTGACAAGTGAAAACTGAAAACACGACGACTTCGTCCGACTCGCATATTTCCTGTGTAATCATTTTTTTTAATATAATTTTGGACGATCTGAATCAGCATCGGAGCCTTTTCACAGATATTTTATCTACCAAAAAAGTTTTATCTACCGAATTTTCAACTGAGTGACCTAAAATTCAATTTGCTTTTGTAAGAACAGATGACAATACCTTCTTTCTTTTTATATAAAAAAATAAAAAAAGAACAAATGACACGTCATTAGTTCTCATTACCAAAATATGCAACGACATTTGTTCCAATAAAAAATCGAACAAGATTCAACCACAACATGTCTTACGTAATTATTCATCGTATTATCGTGTTAAGCTTTGAAACGATTTATATAACATTATAAAACGATTTTATAGAACATTACTCGACCATTTTAATGCATTGATATTACTCGACCATTTTAATGCAATTATAGAACACTACTTACATTTATATTTGATTAGTTATATGAAGATCGGAGCTGGCGTTGAGTTTGTAAATACCGCAAGCTAGAAAGAAAAAATAGTTTTGCGCATTTTCATAAAAAGTGGGCCGTCTTGTTGATTTTTAGAACGCGGCAAACCATGTTTGGATTCATGGTCGGCCTGATGAAAAGAAGGATCCACAAATCTTGAAATATATAGGGAAGTTTATACATATTTGTTACGGGGTTTTGTTTATCTTTGACTATGATTATTTCCCATCTCCCTTAAGTCTTACACATTATGTAACAGCGGTTTTATCTGTTGGAGTGTAGCTCATGAGGCTCCCATGACGGAGTTTTCCTGCTAAGAAACTCCGAAACAACGTTCGCATCCAATATCTTCAAGGCTTGTTCACTCGTCACGGACCTCGGGGTCTTGTACTGACTCACAGAAGAGCCTCGAGACAGGAAGAAATTCATGAGCTCGTCGAAAGTGCCACGCCTAACAACCTTAATCTCAAGTGGTCCAATGTTCTTATCATTCTTTCTTCCTTTTCTGTACACAGAGTCGAGAGACTCTTCAACGGTGAAGCAGCATTCCTCCATAACCTCGGGTTTGGGCTCTAGCTTTGCGTCCTTGACTTTGCTCCCGAGTTCCCAATAGAGCAAGTAGTGTCCTGGAAACGAAGAGGAATCCACGCAGCTAGTAAAATCTATGAGTATTAGGTCATGTGGCTCGAGCAGGAGCTTCGCGTTTGTCACTGCCTTGAGGAGGTCTTCTTCGTAGGTCTTGTCCATGTCGATGCTCAGAACAACTCTTTGTCTTCCCACGAAATGAAATTGTGGCGCATTGTTGTAGAAACCAGTCACTCGTAAAACATCCCCCAAACGGTACCTATAGAGACCTATATTCATAAATATAGATACTGTGAGAAGTAAATAGATTTTTGACAGACGTTAAGAAAATAAAATGTCTATTTTATGTTTTAACATTTTCTATCAAAGACTTTGCAATAAATTCTAAAACGACATTTATTTTGAAACGTAGAGAGGAAAGGAAAAAAATATTACCAGAAAACGTTGTGACAACAGGTTCATAATCATGGCCGATTTTCACATCGACAAGATCGACAACCACGGGGTTCTTTGCGGGATCATGACCAGCTTCTTCTTGATGGTCTTTCTCGACCTCTAAGAACTCGAAGTACCCCATACTTGGAATGATGGTGTACGACACATCACAAGGCTTGGACAGAGGATTGACATTGACACTGATGAAACATTCAGAGGTGCAATACAACAATGAAATCAAAGGGAGACCTCCGCCATAGAATTCCAACATTGGAATGTACTGTGCCATGGAGCCGGTAATGATGGCTTCGATGCATTTTGCTTTTGGCCATAGTCTCCTCACTATTGCCTCCCATGACGTTTTACTGCATTCTTGCTCGATCAAGCTCGCTAGTTCCGGATTTGGACAGGTGAGGAGCTTACCGATCCCTGAAACACATTGCGCGTCTGTGATCCAGTTGCTGAGATGGCCAGTCCTTATGTTTGAGCATAACTCATGCCAGTGATCTTCCAAGAATTTGATTACTTTGAGGAAGGAAGAAGCAAATGGTGCACCAAGGCGAGCTACATTTTCTCTTTCTAGAAGCCCACAAAGCAATTGGCAGTGCATGCTCTGAGTAGTGTCTGCACAAGTCAAAATCGCATGCGGGCTTATCTGTACCCGATCCCTGTAAATCATATAACAAACACAATAAAGAAACACTAGCAGCACCAAACTGTTCACCCCCGGGATTAGTCAAGAACTTCGGCGAAACCCATATATAACGTGTGAGCTAAAAAGATCTATTGATTTACCAAAGATATGAGTTGGCTGAGTTCACGCTTTTCAAAACACAAGTTATCATAGTCCTGACCATCAACCCAGAGGCAGTCTCGCTTTCTCGGGTCACGAAATAAAACGAGAGAGATTTTCCTTCGCTAAGCCCTTCGATGTGCCTTTAAACAACAAGAAGAACGGAGTTGGGTTTTACTTAGTCTTTTTTGGTATCAACAAAAGAGACACAATTTGGAGTTTGTGAACACTTTACTTGAAGACTAGAGGTGCACAGAGAGATGCAAACGACATCCTCTGTTCCAATTCCTCTGTTGTCAAAGGAATCAACTTTGGAACTCCTCCTGAAGTGCCCGAGCTGCAAAAAACAATCGCTTCCTTAAATCTTTACATATTCTTACACTTCAATTTAATGTAAATTATTGAAGATTAATTAACAAACTCATGTATCAACAAGTTTTGACCAAATCTCCTATAATTTTTTTTGTGTGTGTGTGTGTAAAAAAAGAGGAATTAATGTTGGTTGATCTCAATTTGGGTTATGCAAGAGCCTAGATTTTAAGTCTCTTACGAAACTCTAGTCAATAATTGGTCCAATTTCTTCCGAATCTTGCATGTAACTTTACATCACTAAAAGCTTTAAAATTGTTTTAGTTATCACAGATTCACATAGCAGAAAAACTTTTCGAGATTGAAAAAAGGTACCTGGCCAAGAGTACACCGATGGGTCGATCACAGATGAGATCAGAAGGCTCTCCATTAGCGATGCGATCGACATAAGACCGATAATCTTCGTATGTCACAACGGGTAGGTTCTTCTTGAAGCTTTGTTTATCGAGTTGACCGTTGAGGAAACCTCTAAGATACTCGGTTTGAGCATTACGTGAAAGTATTGCTTCCAACACGGAATCTTGAATCTGCTTTGCGTTGGTGGTAACATCTTCAAGAAGTGACAGGCAAGCTTTTGGGTTTGTTTGATCGAACTTTGGCAACATCTAGCTGCTTTTGATTGTCTGCAACAACAACAAAAAAACCTAATTTCTCGCTTATTATAGGTTAAAAGCAAAGTCTTTATCACTTGTGGGTAAAGAAATTGCTTACAAAAGAGTGAAGAAGAGCAAAACTCTGTTTTGGCGAAGAGGATGAGCTCTGGTCTGGATAAAGCAGACAAAAGGTGTGGCGTGGCGTGGCGAAATGTTAATTGTGCAGGAAATTTTGTTTTGTCTTTTTGACTTTTTCCGGATAGAGGATTTTGACAAAGGATGTGAAGAAAAATCCCACTTCTGGTGAGCACTACGAGGAGATATAAAGGTTTTTAATTTGTCGGTGGAGTGTATATTTTTGTTTTTTTTACTAAAGTCAATAAAAAAGACATTTTAGAAGCAGCAGAATTATGTGTCGATAATGACGATAATAAATTAATTAAGTAGAATCTACCGTCACTATGAACGCATAGTAATTTACTTTTATTCATCTGAAAAAAAATGATTTATCGATTATAATAAATACAACAACAATATAAATAATAAATTCTCTCTCGCTTCTTTTCTCAATATACTATTCCCATCGAATATAAAATTTTTATTTTTTATTATATTTATCTTCATGATAAAGTCTTAAATACTTTTTATAACATGTTATCAACACGATCTCTCTAAAAATCCAACTTTTATATGTATACTTATAATACCATATAGTATCCAGGTTATCACCTCTATAATAATATATTATTTTACAATGGTTGTTTCATGCACCATAATTATTTATTCTTGTTAATGATCGGTTTGCCGTCTGATGATTTATTTATTGTTATAATTATTTATTTCTGTTAATAGTCGGTTTACCGCCTGATAATTTATTTACTATTATAATTATATATTTTTGTTAAAGGTCGATGATTTATTTACTATTATAATTATTTATTTTTATTAATGGCCGGCTTGCCATCTGATAATTCATTTACTATTTTAATTATTTATTTTTGTTCATTGACGACTTAGCCGCCACATATTTTATTTACTGCTCCTATGTGGATGACTCCGTCACCATAATATCACCACTAAAAAATTGTTTATATTATGGTTATTATACAAGAAATTTTAATCACATGTATATAAATATTTTATCTGAATTGGTAAATTTTAGCTATTGATTATTGAATATTTTCAGATTAATTTTTTTTACACCATTATTTACAACGGTCACAAAGAAATTTTTTCAAATTTTTATACTTTTCAAACGGCTATGAACAGTATTTTTCAATCTATAAATACACTTATATTTCACACTTTCAAATCACTCAAACATTTTATCTTCTCCCAAATATTTTTTTTTAGTTTTCATCTTGTAAAAAAAATGTTTCGCTAGTTTTTAACTTTTATTATCGATATAATTTGTACTTCTATTTATAGTCTCTTCGTTGGAGAATTTACTCCCGAATAATTCATCATAAATATTGGTTTACTTTTTTTATGCAATAATGTTTACTGTAATCGCTGTTATCATTTATGTAAATGGTTCGTTCTGAAATAATATCATGTTATGTTTCTAATAATATTTTGTGATTTTACTTTTAGAAACCAAATGGCAAATATTGAGAAGCTTAAATTCTCAGCTCTCAAAATAATTGGAACAAATTATATTTCGTGGACCACAGACTTTGAGCTTTATCTAGAGATGCAAGAAATATCTGACACGATAAAAGTCGGAAATAAATCGCTTGCCAAGGATAAGGCCAAATCAATAATTTTTCTGAAGAAACATCTCGATGAAAATGTGACGCATGACTATGCGCACATAAAAGATCCAGCATAGTATAACCAAAAAGAAATAACGCTCCATCATGCTCTAGAAGAGTGGAAAAACCTGAGGTTCCAGGATTTTTAAAAAGTGAATGAGTATAACTCCGCTATTTTGAGAATAGTGTCACAACTCAAATATTGTGGCAAACCAGTCACCGAAACATAAATGCTCGAAAAGACGTACATGACTTTTCATAAAGAGCATCGTCTCCTGCAATAAATCTACAGGAGTCGATAATACAAAAATTTCTCTGAGTTGATAGTGACACTCATATTGGCGGAGAAGAATAGTGAACTTCTCATTCAAAATCACAATTCCTGTCCCACGGGAACCCAAGCATTCCCAGAAGTGAATGCAACATACATGAGAAATCCTGAAAAGGAGAGTCAAACCTATCATGGTCGTGGCCGTGGCGGTCGATTTAATCGTGGATGTGGAAGAACTTACAACCCACGAGGGAGAGGAACGTTCAAAAGGGTTTGTTCTGAACATAATTCTAAAGGGAAAGAACACCAAGAACATTCTACCCAGAAGCATGAGAATGTGTATTACAGTTGTGGATCTAAAAGACATTGGGCCCGTACATGTCGAACCCCTCCACATCTTTGTAAGTTATAGATGGATTCCACCAAAGGCAAAAGGAAAGAAGTGAACCTCACGGAACACTTTGAGGGTACATCGTACCTCGATTCTCTCGATTTTGCAAACGATTTCGACGAGACCGCTTTTACGGATAATTGAAATATTTGTAGCGTCGATGTATAATATTATGCTTTTCCGTTGTTTGAAGAATAATGTTATTTTGATAACAGTATAATGTATAATTATTGAATATTTTACTATGAATGAAATTTACCTTTATTGATGTTTATGTTTATTACAGATATGAATCACAATACAAACGGAACAATACTCAAAGAAAATGTTAGAGAAATTTGTATATCAGATAGTGGAACAACGCACACTATTATGAGGCAAAAGAGTTATTTCTCTAATCTAAAACCGACAAACATTATTGTTAATACAATATCAGGTCCTGCAGACGTGATCAAAGGAACCGATAAAGCCAACTTTATGTTGCCTAATGGGAAATTTTTTTTCATAAATAATGCCTTGTATTCTCCAAAATCTAAAAGGAATTTGTTGAGTTTCAAAGACATATACTTTCAAGGATATGACACTCAGTCGGCAACTGAGGATGTAAAAAAGTATATGTATATTAATTCTGATAAATCCGGAAAAGGTTTATATTGAAAATATTTCTAAAACTCCCTTCAGGATTGCATTATACTCATATTAGTGCAATCGAGTCGCATCTAGTAATTAAAAAAATTCAGAAGATTTCACATTGTGGCATGATCGCCTCGGTCACACAGGCACCACATTGATGCGAAAAATCATTGAAAACTCACATGGTCATTCATTGAAAATTCAGGGGATATATCAGGGGAATAAAATGACATGTGCTGCATGTTCTTTTGAAAAATTGATCACAAGACCATCACCAACCAAAATTGATAAAGAATCACCAAAGTTCTTTGAACGGATCCAAGGAGATATTTGTGGACCAATACATCCACCATGTGGACCATTCCACTATTTCATGGTATTAATTGACCCATCCAGCAGATGGTCATATGTTTGTCTATTATCATCTCGAAATATGGTATTTGCGAGATTTCTAACTCAGATAATCAAACTAAGGGCTCAGTTTTCTGATTACCCCATTAAGAGAGTTAGACTAGACAACGCTGGTGAATTCACATCCCAGGCTTTCAATGATTATTGTATGGTAACTGGGATTGAAGTTGAATATTTTGTAGCTCATATTCATACACAAAATGGTTTGGCTGAATCATTAATTAAACGTCTGCAATTGATTGCAAGACCATTGATCATGAGATCAAAACTTTCAACCTCTGTATGGGGACATGCCATTTTGCATGTAGAAGCACTCATTCGGATAAGACCAAGTGCATATCATAAATATTCCTCATTACAATTAGCTTTTGGTCGAGAACCAAATATTTTTCATCTAAGGATTTTCGGTTGTGCGGTATATGTGCCTGTAGCACCACCACAACGCAAAAAGATGGGACCACAAAGAAAGTTGAGAATATATATTGGTTGTGATTCTCCATCAATTATACGATACCTAGAACCACAGACTGGTGACGTCTTTACGGCACGATTTTCCGATTGTCATTTCAATGAGAAAGTATTCTCGGTTCTAGGGGGAGAAAATAAACAAGTAAGAAAGGATATAGAATGGAGTTTACCATCGCTATTACACCTTGATCCTCCTACAAAATAGTCGGAATTAGAAGTTCGACTATGCATTTGCAAAGCATAGCAAATCAGTTACCTGATGCTTTTTGGTAACCAAATCACATATTCCAGCTGCAAATGTTCCTACTCGGATTGAAATTCCACAAAAACATGGAAGAGCAGATGATACACATGAGTCTAGAACACGCTTGAAGCGTGGTAGACCTGTTGGTTCTAAGGATAAAAATCCTAGAAAATGAAAGGAAGCTGAAAAGCTCAATACTCCCAAAATAGCAGAAAATATTTTGGAGGAGACGAATCATGAGAATAATGATGATGTAGAACATCATGAACCTGAAGAAAATCATGAGATTTCTATAAACTACATTCATAATGGAAGGATATGGAATCGAAGTGAAATGAATGTAGTCGATGAAGTTTTCTCATACCTCGTATCAAAAGAAATAAGTGAAAAAACGAAGATCCAGAACCGCAGTCTGTATATGAATATCAAAAGAGACATAACTGAATAAAATGGAAAAATGCCATCCAAGTCGAACTTGATTCACTGAACAAACGAAATGTATTCGGACCTATTGTCCTTACATCTGAAGATGTAAGGCCGGTTGGACATAAATGAGTTTTTGTTCGAAAACGAAATGAGAAAAATGAGATTATGAGATATAAAGCTCGTCTTGTGGCTCAAGGATTTTCTCAAAGACCAGGGATTGATTATGAGGAAACATATTAAGCTTTTCATCATCCTGGCATCGAGCTATTTTCTGCAGGACCTCCCCTTTCTCCCGTCATGGATGCAATCATGTTTTGATTCCTGATGAGTCTAGCAACTGATGAAAATTTAGAGATGCATCTCATGGATATCGATCGTTACAGCTTATCTGTATGGATCATTAGATATTGATATCTATATGAGAGTTCCAGATGGGTTTAAGATGCCATAAGCATTAAGTTCCAAACCCAAAGAGTTATGTGCAATAAAATTGCAAAGATCATTATATGGGTTGAAACAATCTGGATGTATGTGGTACAATCATCTCAGTGAGCATTTAACAAAAGAAGGATATGTAAACGATCCTATATGCCCATGTGTTTTCATCAAGAAAACAACATCCGGATTTGTGATTATCGCGGTGTATGTTGATGATCTAAATATAATGGGAACTCAAGGGAAAATACAAAAGGTCATAGATTATTTAAAAGGAGAATTTGAGATGAAAGATCTTGGATAGACAAAGTATTGTCTTGGCCTACAAATTGTGCATTTCCAAAAAGGTATATTTGTCCATCAATCCACATACAATAAAAGAGTGTTAAAACGATTCAACATGGATAAGGCAACTCCTCTTAGTACTCCTATGATCGTTAGATCACTTAATGTTGAAAGCTATCCATTTCGACCACATGAGAAAAATGAAGAGATACTTGGTCCTGGACTATCATATCTGAGTGCCATTGGAGCCCTTATGTACCTTGCGAATTGTACAAGACCTGATATATCATTTGCCGTTAATATTTTGGCAAGATTCAGTTCATCCCCTACGCGAAGGCATTAGAATAGGATTAAACATATATTCCGCTACCTTCAAGGGACTACCAATTTAGGTTTATTTTATCTTATGAATTCAAACGGTCAAATGATTGGTTTAGCAGATGCAAGATATTTGTCAGATCCACATAAAGCCATATCACAAATTGGATACATTTTTTATGATCGGTAGCACGCTATATCTTGGCGTTCTCAGAAGCAGACGCTCGTGACAACTTCTTCAAATCATGCTGAAATCATTGCACTTCATGAAGCAAGTAGAGAATGTGTATGGTTGAGATCAATAAGCCAACACATCCAACCGAGCAGTGGGATCAACGTAAACACGGAGCCAACTATCTTATATGAAGACAATGCCGCATGTGTCGCTCAAACAAAGGAAGGATATATTAAAAGTGATAGAACCAAACATATCCCTCTGAAATTCTTCTCATACACCCAAGAACTTGAGAAGAATAAAGACATTGAAGTGAGATATATTCGATCATGTGATAATGCCGCAGATCTTTTCACGAAATCATTACCTACCACTATGTTCAGGAAATATGTCCATAACATTGGATTGCGTCATCAACGAAACTTACAAGATGACGCCTGATCATTCGAGGGGGAGCCTTGCGTGGTTGTACTCTTTTTACCTTACTATGGTTTTTTCCACTGGATTTTCCTTGAAAGGTTTTTAACGAGGCAACAAAAACGTTAAGCGAAAGTTGATAGTGACACTGATTTCCAAAGGGGAGTGTTACAAAAGTCAACAAAGAAGGCATTCTAAAAGCAGAATTACGCGTCCATAATGACGGTAATAAATCAATTGAGTGGAGTCCATCGTCACTATATGTACACAGTAACTTATCTTTATTCGCCTATAAAAGAAACGATTCGTCGATTGTAATAAACACAACAACAACAACATAAATAATAAACTCTCTCTCGTTTCTTTTTTCAGTATACTATTCTCATCGGATATAAAATTTTCGTCGTTTATTATATTTATCTTCGTGATAAAATTCCAAATACTTTTTATAACAATTTTTTCTAAATTTCATATATTTTTAATTTTTTTTTTTGTAACTTTGACTTTTCAAACAACACAGGCAAAAAAAAAATCATGTCGACCATGTGTACAAAGGGATAGAATTTGGATGGTACATGATATTCAGGGATATGTTTGGGAGCTGAGGCCATGATTTTTTAAAAACTTTTTTTTTTATTATTATCAAAAAATTTTAGATATTTCCATCGAGATCAGAAAAGGTAAATTAGTCTTGTGAATTTTATAAATTATTTTGTTTACTGAAATTAACATTAAAAAATTATTTCAGAAGTTATTATCATTTTTTTATAAAAACCTTAATAATTGAACAAATCTTTTTTTCTAACAAAATTTTACCACTGAAACAAATTACAGAGAAAAACAAAACAAACAAAAAAAATCAGAAAATAAGAAAGACAAAATAGTTTAAAAGCGAGTTTTGTTCAACACTTGATTATGAAGCCACACCGATCTTCTAAATACCATATACGAACGAAACCAACCATCTTTGGTAACACTTTTTGCGATTAAACTGGCAATAGAATTAGCCGATATCTCTACAGCATACACTTGACATTTTTTAAATCAACATTAATTGTTTATTTTAGCTAGCCCATTTTGAAACCTTGGAGAGTTTGAAATCGCCTCCACCACCGCCACAGAATCAATTGCTATCTTAACCTTTGGGATATGCACATCACGAAGAGCCTCCATGCCCCAAATCACACAACGCAACTCCACCATAATGCGATTGTCAGAGGGGGTGAAGGTGTCACGACTATGATAAACTGTCTGGCCATAATGCTCTCTTACAAACTATGCACCACTACTCAAGGCGTGTTTATTTACCTAAAAGACATGGATATCGTATTTACTTTCCCCTTTGGTGAAGACATTGAGAGGGGTGTCCATCGAGTACGTTGGGAGCAATATTCACTTTGATCCACGTCTGTGAGTCCTCTACCGCCTTACGAGCTAACATATCAATATCTTCCTTTCTAGCACTTAGGATAGTAGCATTCCGATTCTTCCACATCGACCATAAAATCCTTAGTATCGCTTCTCGCATCTCTCGTGAAAATTCAGAGTTACCCATGCACTAGAAATCCGACATTATTCTCCACCAATGTTTGCGAGAAAACATTCAGAGGACAAGAAACACCAACCAAATATAGTATTTTCCGAGCTACCGAACAACCAAATAACATATGACAGATACTTTCCACAACCTCAACACACATCTTACAAGATGAATCCAAATTGAACAAAATTGATAATTGAACAAATCTATATAACTAAAATATTTTCGAATTAAAATTGATTTAAATTAAATTTAAGTTTATTTTGATAAAATTATATATAATCAAAACAAATTAAATCTTATCTGAAATTTACAAAACTTGATCCAAAGTTTGTTAAATTTCAAATCCAATCTAAAACCTAATTGATTAACAATTTAACCTAAAACTTAAATTGGCAACCCTTATCTCAAACTAAGCTAAAACGCTGCCGTTTCGTCATGTTAGGACTTAGGACTACAAGTGAAAACACAACCACTCCGTCCGACTCGCTTATTTTCGTGTCTAATCATCTTATTCTCGTGTTATGCTTCTAAAACAATTTATAGAACATTGTGGGCAACCACAAATATATATATAAAGAACATTTCTCGACGATTGTAATGGACTTATATATTCGATTATGTAATTGTTGTGCCTATTGTATGATTAAAAATAAGGGATCCACAAATCTTGAAATACATATATAGCTAGCGAAGTTATGCATATATATATATGGGTTTACTTAGGAGAAGGCATCGGGATTCCTTATGTCCTAAATGTACACATCTTTCACAATAAAATGGGATCCAAGAGTACTCGACCAAAACCATTATCATAGTGCCTATTTTGTCTGCAGCCGCAATCCTCTGAGGAAAACCTTCTCTAATTCTACTTCCAGCATTAGCTTAGCCTCACCTATTTGTGTCGGCTCTAACCATGGTTTATTAGATAGCATGGGTTTTCCTAATCCCGAGGCAATCCAACTAATTCCCCATAGCGAGTATAAGCAGCTCGGTATATTTTTTAATGTCACCCACACCGGTACGGATATTATTTCAGGCAATGCTAAAGAAGGCGATGGAGTCCAGGGAGCAACAAACATAATACAACCATCAATATGCCATAGCCCTCGCTCTAAAACCCAAATTCTAGAAGACGCATTTGGAATATGAAACAAATAAGAAGATCCTCATAATTTACAAGTGAAAATCTTACAGTTTTTACCCCAAATCCGGTTGGTAACAACATGGATGAGGCCTCCCGATGGCAGAGAACAACGGTAGAATTTTCCAATCACGTATTCTTTTTGGTTCTCCAACCCAGACATCAAAACATGGTCTGGAATTACCACCATTGGAGTGCCATCTTCTAAGTAAGTAGGTGTGGTAATGCGATGAAAATTTTGGGACTTCGGATCCATCTTTGCTGCCCAAAGAAACCTCAAATTGCCATCCTCTTTCATTTCAGGCGGAAGTATGTCGGACGATCGTAGATGACCCTTTTTTATTGGATTCACGGTTGAGGGAGTGTCATGAAGAATCAGATCCTTTAGATCGGGTCTAATGAGCAACGTGCCCCAAGTGAAGGGACAAAAGGAGACGGAGGTTCTGTTGTGGTTGGAGTCGATGTCGACGGAATGACGGTGTCAATCTCCAAAGCTATGGGAATGGATTTCACCGAGTCGATTGGACTTTGTATCTCGTCAATTGGAGATTGAGATTCAATAGAAACAACCTGGTTCGAAATTAGCGTTTGAGATGGAGAATCCATTAGAGCAAGCTGGAACATATCTGGAGCTTGAGGAGGAGAAGTCATGGTGGAAGGAAGGAGATCCAGAGAGAAGCTTGGACGGGGAGATTGGAGTAGAGGTTCGCCGTGATAAGATGTCGACGGCGTAGTCGAGGTGGCTCACGAAGCGGCAAAGCCGCCGAGAAAGAGAGCAGCAACGAGTTTTAGGTTTTTTTTTTTTCCGGCCAACTTGTTATATTAAATAAGAGAAATCCAATTAGGGTTACATCAATCCCACATGGAGAAATACAAAACTCATTACAGGGTAGATAACATCTCCCGCAGAAGAAAACTAATTGATTCCGCAAAACGGAATCATGACCTAACGAAGAGAGAGACTGATCCGTAAGACGGAATTACATAGTGTGGTACCGTCCCAACAATCATATTCAAAGATACCCACTACATTCCATGTATTCGATAAAAACCTATTAAAGATGTTACCATAAAAAATGTATCTTAGTGAGTAATCTCCAACTAATACAACAAGAACATACGTACTTATACATTTGAAGAAATTAAACAAAACTATTATGCTAATATTAATCCAAAAGGACAAGAGGAGGCCCGACATCAGCATCAAACTCTCATGATTAAGATCTGGCCCAAGCCCAATAGCTGGGTTGCTAGAAACTTCTTCATTACGCCTTGTGGAGAGAACAATGCCACGTGACCGTCGCTCATCCACAGGAGAGGCTGCATCACCGGCGATGGAGTTGATGCCGGCATCGAGTATCCACTTTGATCCTGAAGAGCTTCCTCCACCTTGATCGAGTTTTAGGTTTTTCTAGGAGTTTGTGCCAGAGCAGGGCCGGTCTAATGTTTTCGAATGCCGTTCGCAAGATTAAAAATTGTGTGGCTTTTCATATAATTATTTGTTAATAAAATAATTGGTTTTTCAAAAATTGACGCTAAAACATGTGAGACCCTAATCGACTGCTTCACTTGCCTATGCTCCGGACCGGTTCTGTGTCCGAGAGAGTTTTTACTCTCGGTGAAATATGAAACTTTTTATTTATTATTATTATATATATTTTTTTTTTAATACATATATTTTCATTACGGAGTTTTATTTATCTTTAACTATTATCTCTTCTCCCTCTCCCTCAACCTCAAGTCAAACACATTATGTGACTTCTGTTTTATCGGCCAGAATGCAGCTCACGGGGCTCCCACGACGGAGTTTTCGGACTAAGAAACTCCGAAACAACGTTCGCATCCAATATCTTCAAGGCTTGTTCACTCGTCACGGACCTCGGGGTCTTGTACTGACTCACAGAAGAGCCTCGAGACAGGAAGAAACTCATGAGCTCATCGAAAGCGCCACGCCTAACAACCTTAATCTCAAGTGGTCCAATGATCTTATCACTTTTGCGGAGTTTTCTGTACACAGAGTCAAGAGACTTCTCAACCGTGAAGCAACATTCTTCCAAGACATCATGGTCGAGCTCGAGCTTTGCGTCCTTGAATTTGCTCCCGAGTTCCCAATAGAGCACGTAGTGTCCTGGAATCGAGGAGGAATCCACACGGCTAGTAAAATCCATGAGCATTATGTCATGTGGCTCGAGCAAGAGCTTCGCGTTTGTCACTGCCTTGTGGAGGTCTTCTTCGTAGGTCTTGTCTACGTCGATGCTTAGTACAACTTTCTGTCTTCCTACGAAATAAAATTGTGGCGCATCGTTGTAGAAACCTGTCACTCGTAAAACATCTCCCAAACGGTACCTATATAACCCTGCAAAATTTCACATAGATTTTGTGAGACACATACTAAAACTTGTTAAGTTTCATGGGTTTCCAATTGACTCATATCCCTTATATACTAGTTAGATACATCTAAACTTTTGATGTGGGATATTCTCACAAAAACATAATTAACATTTAACGTTTTCTCAAACAAGACTGCAATATTATCTCTTTCACTACACTTATTTTGAGATAGAGAGTAAAAATAAAAATAAAACTTACCAGAAAAGGTTGTGATAACAAGTTCATAATCATGACCGACTTTGACATCGGCAAGATCGACAACCGCAGGGTTCTTTGCGGGATCCTGACCAGCTTCTTGATGGTCTTTCTCGACCTCTAAGAACTCGAAGTACCCCATACTTGGAATGATGGTGTACGACACATCACAAGGCTTGGACAGAGGATTGACATTGATACCGATGAAACATTCAGAGCTGCCGTAAGAAGATGAAATCAAAGGAAGACCTCCGCCATAGAAATCCAGCATTGGAATATACTGTGCCATGGAGCCCGTAACGACAGCTTCGATGCATATTGCTTTTGGCCATAGTCTCCTCACTATTGCCTCCCATGATGTTTTACTGCATTCTTGCTCGATCAGGCTCGCTAGGTCCGGATTTGGAGCGGTGAGGAACTTACCGATCCCTGAAGCACATTGAGCGTCTGTGATCCAGTCGCTGAGACGGCCAGTCCTTATGTTTAAGCATAACTCATGCCAGTGATCTTCCAAGAACTTGATTACTTTGAGGAAGGAAGAAGCGTAGGGTGCACCGAGGCGAGCTACATTTTCGCGTTGTAGAAGCCCACAAAGCAATTGGCAGTACATGCTCTGAGCAGTGTCTTCACAAATGGAAATCGCATGCGGGCTTATCTGTACTCGATCCCTGTAAATCATATAACAAATACAATAAAGAAATACTAGTATCACCAAGGAGTTTGTTCACCTCCACTGAAAGTAATGTGGGAGCAAAGGTTTTATTGATTTACCAGAGAAATGAGTTGGTTGGGTTGACGCTTTTCAAAACACAAGTAAACATAAACCTGACCGGTAAGCCATAGGCAGTCTCGCTTTCTCGGGTCACGAAATAAAACATGAGAGATTTTCCTTCGCTAAGCCCTTCGATGTGCCTTTAAACAACAAGAAGAACGGAGTTGGGTTTTACTTAGTCTTTTTTGGTATCAACAAAAGAGACACAATTTGGAGTTTGTGAACACTTTACTTGAAGACTAGAGGTGCATAGAGAGATGCAAACAATATCCTCTGTTCCAATTCTTCTGTTGTCAAAGGAATCAACTTTGGAACTCCTCCTGAAGTACCCGAACTGCAAAAAAACAATCGCTTCCTCAACTCTTTTACACATTCCATACTTCGATTAAAGATAAACGAACTCATGTAGAAAAACTTTTGCTCTGAATCTGCAGATATTTCGAGATTCAAAAACAAGGTATATTGTTTTTTTGAAGGTATACCTGGCCAAGAGTAGACTGAAGGGTCGATCACAGATGAGATCAAAGGGTTCTCCATTAGCGATACGATCGATATAAGACCGATAATCTTCGTAGGTCACGATTGGTAGGTTCTTCTTGAAGCTTTGTTTATCGAGTTGACCGTTGAGGAAACCTCTAAGATACTCGGTTTGAGCATTACGTGAAAGTATTGCTTCCAACACGGAATCTTGAATCTGCTTTACGTTGGTGGTCACATCTTCAAGAAGTGAGAAGCAAGCTTTTGGGTTTGTTGGATCGAACCTTGGCAACATGCTTGCTGCTTTTCGATTATCTGCGCGCAACAACAATAACAAAAACCAAAACTCTCAAAAAAAAAAAAAAAAAAAAAAACCAAAACTCTAATTCTCTCGGTTATAGGTTAAAAAGCAATGTCTGATCACTTGTGGATCACGAAATTGCTTACCTCTGTTCTGGTGAAGTGGATGAGATCTGGTCTCTCTATGCTTGAACACTTTGGAGGATAGATAGATATAATAGGGAGAAAGCGAGACGAAACGTGTGGTGTGGCAAAATGTTCGTGTGCCAAAATTCTGGATGAGTTTCCGATTCATACATAACAGATTCTTTGTGTTTTGTCCTCGAGTGTAACTTTTTTTTTTAGGTCCATTATCTAGTTTTTAAAACGATGTATTGCCTCAACTTTTGAAACAACCCAAAACCAAAACCATGTGATACGACCGGTACAAAAATGCTCTGGTACATGGGTTATAGATTTTGGATGTAAAATGATATATTGATATGAGCAGGTTACTGAGTTTTATTTTAGATTTCACTTTGTTTTCACCGATCCAAAAAAAAAAATTATATTTTGTTTTCGTCATATAAACTGATTAGTTTGGGCAGCATAGAGTTCGTTGTCCTGAAAACTCTCTCAAGAAAAGAAACCTTAATTCGGATAAAATGTTTGAATTGAACCGCAAACACAAAGTCGGTTCAACTTGTTGTACCGGATCGTTGGTTCGAGTGGCAAAACATTGAACCGGTGAATTGTAGACATAATAAAACAACAGTTATGCGAAAATCGAATTGACCACCAATCAAATCATTGCGGGTGGGGGTTGAATGGCTCGAAACGACTCGCGATCTAGGTCGCCGTCTCACCGCCGACGCTACTCTCGCTCGCCTGCGACTCATCGTAGCAGCCGTCGTAGCAGGCGTGACCGCAGCCGCTCACCGTATTCATCAAGGTCTGCAACAATCTCGATTCTTATGGGTGATGTGTCGGAATTAGGATTTTAGGGTTTTACAATGTTTTGTTTTTTGTTAGATCGTTCTTCTATGTCATAGATTGTTTCAAGAATTTTAAGGTTGCTATACAGAACATATTACAGAAACATGCCTAATTTTTGTTCTTTGTAACTTCACTTTGGTTTTTGCAAACCACACATTCTATAGCTATAAATGTTGGATATATCTAGTTGCTTTGGTGTTTGAAGAAGCTGCTCTAGCTCAACATAAGAGCAGGTCTCCATTTTTTTATAGGCACAGGAAGAGCAGATCTCCTACACCGAGGCAACACCAAAGGGATAGAAGTAGTTCACTGTCTCCTTCATCCACCGATCATAAAATTGCGATTGAAGCGAAGAAAGAACAGGAAGAGAAGGCAAGGTAATTGATTACATGATGTTTTGTCTTTTAGATTGTAATATAATTTCTCAGTTTTGTGTTTGAGGCAATTTAGTTTGCTCACAAAATTGCAGGAAGCTAGCCTTATATAGTATTGAATTAAGTTTCTTATTCACAGTGATTAGCTTTTATGGACTAAGCAGAAAGGGTAATATCTTTGTTGAATTCTCTAGAGGTGAACGGACAAATATAGCTCTATTTTGTTCACTGACATTTTGCGAGTTCTCGGTTGTGAAATTTTGTTATCAGAAGTATTACTGATCGATTTATGCGTTTGCAAATTATCTGACCTTGAAAAGTTACTCTTGGCCAGGCGAGTGTTGTCAGTCTATCTTTTAACTCTATTTTCCTGCTAAATTAAAAAGATTGCAGCATGAGGCTGAGCTCAAACGACTAGAAGAAGAGACTGCACGGCGGATCGAGGAAGCAGTGAGGAAAAATGTGGAGGAAAAGATGAAAACCGAAGAAGTTAAAGCAGAAATAGAAAGACGGACAAAGGAAGCCTATGAAAAGATGTTTCTTGATGTGGAAATACAGCTGAAGAAAGAAAAGGAGTCTGCGCTAAACGAGGCAAGAAGAAAGGAAGTAAGTCTAGCTGTTTGTTCAATGTTGCTGCTCTATTTGCTTTGGTTTTCTGAATACTTGCTGAAAGTAAAAAGAATGGGAAATTAATTAAGGAACAAGCTCGGAGAGAAAGAGAAGAGCTGGATAAGATGTTAGAAGAAAATAGTAGGAGGGTTGAAGAATCTCAGAGGAGAGAAGCAATGGAACTTCAACGTAAAGAAGAGGAAAGGTATAGAGAATTGGAGCTAATGCAGAGACAGAAGGAAGAGGCTGCAAGGAGAAAAAAACTGGAAGAAGAAGAAGAGATTCGAAATTCCAGCAAGTTATCGAATGGAAACAGATCGCGTTCCAAGCTGCATTTCGGCATGGGTTTATAAACACTGATGAAGGCCAAGTGTGACAAAAAGCTTTTGTTTTGTAACAGAGAATAGGAAGATACAGTTGATGCATCCAAACAAGTACAACCAGCAATATCTAGCTGACCCCTTCTGAGAGCTTGTTGTTTTAACTATTTCGATTACGGAAAAAAAGCGTGATTAAATCTAGCACCTTTCAGTTTGGTATGGTGAAATGTGGTGTTTCTTAGGAAAATGGCATGTTTTCACATGTTTGGTGAAGTTGCTTCTGTCATTCTGTTTTTTCAGATGATAAACTTGATTTAGAATAAACTTCTTTTGGGCTTATTAATCCCCTAATCTTAAATAAACTCATCTTTTGGCTAAAGAAACTCATTGCTATTTAAGCTTTTGTAATCAATCCTTGTTCCTCTTTTGGTAAATATAATTCACATTTTATCCCCAAAAATAAAACAAACTCATCTTGGACTTGGGCAAATAAAAAAGGTTTTGATGAAAAGTCGATAGAGGAAAGGACTTTGACACTCTGCTTCCATGAGCTAATTCTCCTTCTCAAGTATTAAAAAAAAAAAAAAAAAACACTTCTTCTCATGTATAAGCTATGACAAAGAAAAACTATATAAAAATTATTATTTTAAGTTTTAATACACAACTAAAGAAAACAAAGGACAGAGGTAAATTTGTATTCATTTTCAGAACATGCTCTTAATCCTAGAGAGAGAAAAAGGGAGATTTTTTGGACAACAGTTCCGGTGGCTTTTATAGTGTCGGAGTTGTGTTTATGTTAGTTTGTTCTTATTATGTGGTTTTGTTAGTTACAAATCAAAAATCCTCTGTGATTTGTGCTCTTTTTCTTTTCTACGGTGGATTTTCTTCTCTATGAATGGATGGTTAAGTTGGCGAATAGATGGATGGCCTAGATCCGGGAAGGTGATGAAGCTAGTATTCGTTTTTTCTACTTTATGAGTTTTTTTTGCAGTAAATCTAGTTGTTTTGAAAATTGTTAGAGTACAAAGAAAGACGAAACCTTAAGGGTGTTGATCGAATAAATGAAATTCTTCAATATGGTTTTATATCTTTAAACTGCTATTCAAGCAATGAAGACAATGAGCAATGAAGATGATGAAACAGATTTGATGATCTATTATCTTTCACCTTCTATTGGATTGTGTTATGTTTTTAATTAAAATATAGTTGTGTGTTTCTGTTTTCCTAAGATTGTTGATTTATTACCATAACATCTATTGATGTGCGTGGAATTGTTTTGCTTCTTCTTATCCGTTAATGTCTTTTGGTAAACAATGATGTGAATTGACTCTTTAAAATAAGAAAAATAATTTTTCAGTGTTAAAAAAAAAAATGCTCTTAATCTTGTATTCTCTCTAATATCAATCTAAAGTGTCAAATTAAAGAGAACAAAAAGAGAGGTAAATTTGTATTTTATTGCAAAGAGGTAAAACTTTCTATGTTGTGCAATTCAAGAATTTTAAAATATTAATATTTGAAATTCGGTAATTCGGAATCAGGACCATATTATCAACCCATTTACTCATCACATTTCGCTTGTGTTTTGATTTGCTACGAGGCTACGAATATACCCCACACACACAAGGTAATGATATCAAAATTCGCCTTTAATTTTAGAAACATACAAAACATTTCTAACAAGTTGAAGGTTAATGTGAGATTTCTAACAAGTTTCAAATGTTTCTAAAATAAAAGACGAATTTTGATGTTTTAAACTTTTGCAAAATTTGTAAACATAATATTCGTCTTTCACCCAAAAAAATTATTCGTCTAAAACAGAAGAATTTATGACTATTTACCACGTGATTCCATTTTTTTGCCAACCATATATTTTAGGATTAATTTGTGTATTAAGCAAAATTGAATTTTAAATTAAGTATATGACTATGTAAATATGGAAATTAAGTGGTTGACAAACAAACATATTTTGTGGACGATTTTACCCTACACCATATCTCTTACGGAGATTTTCGGCGATGTTTCGACGCGGCGAAAAGAATAAGATCCGACGACAAATTCAGTGAGAAGGAAGGAGATATAATCGGCGAGTGAGTGAGAATTTTGGCAAGAGGAAGAGAAAATATGTCGGAGTTATGTTCAAAAGACTCGATCGGTGATGCAGGTGGATAGAAAAATTTCGGTGATTCCACGGGTGAAGAAGTTGGAGTTTTCGACGAAGCCATCGTGGGAGATGGAGAAGTAACGGCGAAATTTTATAGAAAATGTTAGTTGGAGAAAAAGAAAAAGTAGGGATAGAAGCGATTTTTTTCCTACACAAATTCATGGATTTTTAATTGTTTGAATTAGATTGTTATTTTACTAATTTTTTCTATTTTATGGCTATGAATCCTAATTTTTTTATATTTTATATTAAAATAAAATAAAATTATCTATTGGAAATCCAGTCTGGAAAAGAAGAGTTTATATAAAAACATCTTTAAATCTAGTTTTAGTTGATCAAGCAAGACAATAGTCCATAACCAATTTTTTGCGCCTGATTTAATTTTTTTTGCGAGTTGATTTTGATAGGTATAAAAACAAAAATATCTAGTGAAAGAAAAATTAACTTAAAGAACTCAAACTTAAAAAAAAACTGGTTGAATGAGTAAATTTTAATAATCTAGAATTGCTTAATTGGTTTTGTCTTGGTGAAACCATAAAGTTTGCCTACAGTTCGTTTAACAATTAAAATAGAAAAGTTGAATGACTAGCTAGTCTTTTGAGAAAAGAAATCATAACATATATAAATATATTGAGATAAAATTAGACAAATTAAAGCAGCACGTAAAGATGCACGTACGAACATGAGTATATCTTGAAATCTAGCTATCCACATAACATAAGAGTTGCAATCTTCATGTGCATGCGAAGATCATCATTGTATCTGGCCAAGTTCCACTGTCAACGGAATCAACGCAAAGCAGCCGCAATTTTTGAAATTTTGAAGCCGAAAGCATATATACTTAAATTATCTTCTCATAGATAAAACCGTACGTCCAAGTCAAAATAAACAAAGATAAACTTGAAAATACCTAAGAAACAAATAATGTTAGATTCGGAACTCCATCATTTATCTTTTCAACTCCTCCCGTTTATATAAATTTTGGGGTATGTTATTAATGAATTCGGGTATTTACTTTAAATATATCAAATAGATTTAAAAGCTAAAGCAAATAAGTCGGAAAATAGAGAAATTGGGAAGTTGTATATTGTATTAATGATTTTATGTCCAAGCTTATGAGATTACATGTACATTTATACAATACAATAGTCGGTTTCGTTAAATCTAAAGAAGATAGGAAATTTTTCTATCTTCTAGTCTTTTTCCTTTTTGATCGTCATCCTTTTCTTTTTCCTTTGGAGTTTCTTCCTTTTTTTCGGAATCTCCGAATCGGCGAAGTTTCGTGGGCTTGTTCGATCAGATGAGCCGAATTCAACATCGCGGGTCAAACTTTGTCAAAACAATCGTTGTTATGGTCCGAGGTCATTTAGTGGGCTTCTCGGCACCTCGGCCCGTCTTTGCTCAGCCCATTTTCACCGTCTTGGATCGTCCTTCAGTATTTTCGGATTGATTCGGATCCGGGTCAAGTTTTAAGGTGGGTGCTCAACCCGGCTCGATCAATAACCCCCCAGTTCGTCGATCAAATCGAAGAGGAAGGTCGGGAGATTTTAAGCAATTTAGCTCGGCATGGATTTCGAATCGACACGCATTTTCTTTTTGACATGTGGCACAATTCTGGCCACGCATTTCGATGGGACATCGAAGAGCCTATTTTGAAATTCGAAACGGCGACTAGGTCTAATGATTATACCTAGTAACCAATGTCTTATATATATTCCTTATGTCGTAGATTCTGTTATTACTCTGTGTATTTTTCATATTTTTTCATTTGAAAATCATGTCTTCGAGTCTGAATTCACAAACTTTTTCTACTTTTGGTGAGAGTACTTTGACTCGCAGCGAGCCGTCTTCTATACCGGTTAACACGCAGATTCCAGAGCTCCCTTCGGACATTATTTCTGTCATTGCACGAAAACTTGGACACCTCACCTTGTGGAGACTCGGACACATCCTTCGAATAGGGCGGATTGGTAGAGATATAGTGTACAGTGATGAAGTCCTAAAGGAGCTCAGTATTGATGATCTATGTGAGGATACTGGAAAAATTCTCTTAGATGGGGCGAATCGCAACTTTTTGTAAGATACTTAAACGCTGGGAACCCAACAACCATTTATTATGAGGCTACAAGACTTGTGACCACGCAACAAGACGTCAGCCATGGAGCTTCTGTAACGGCGTGTCCCTTTCAACGCTAACACAACTTCTCTCTGTGGAATGCTGTGTGTATGTGTTGGACGTACGAAAAAGACCGCACAACTTCTCAAATTTTGTGTTGATATTCACACTGAAGGTGATTTTGACGAACTCACCAGGCTTGGGGAAGGGGTTCTGGACACGGTTGTAGCTATCTACCCACCCATGAACCATTCTTTTGCATCAACGTGGCAATACCCCGACTGTCCAGATTTGTCTTTCCCAAATTGTGCTATTTAGCACGAATATCAACCTGGATGCGAAAACTGTTACTTTTATTGGTTTGCAAGATGTATTTGTCGCATTAAGTAGAGTGTCATTGTGATTGCCGACCAGATGGGAAAGGTCGACCTCATTGTCCCTGAAGAGCTCGCGAGGGTAGTGACAGAAGAATTCTGTCTACGACGCCGATCTTCTCTCGCACTCGTGAAGGCTGTTTATGGCCCTTTGTTTATATATATTTTTTGTTTCGTTTGTATTTTTTTATTTAGAATATGGCTCCCTCCTTTGGAGTTTTTAGTACGAATTTCTTTTTTTTTATCTGTTGAATAAGTATGTGATGTCGACGTTATCAATTTTTTGCCTTATCTTCTTATTTGTCATTTATCAATTGAATATGAACTCTTGTTTTTGTTTTTCTTTGTGAATTGATACGATATGTAATTGTGTCGGAAACGAAATTAGAATTCATCTTGTTCTTCTTTTGTTCTTCTGTCTAACTTAATTAATAAATTGAATCGAGTTGTGACTTTTTAATGAAGATTTTGACACGTAAGAATTTCTTGGTAATAAGAGAATTAATCTGCGAAATCTAGGTGCGAATACTGGTGTTCGGCTTATCCTAGTGGTTGTTTAAGATCGATCATAAACATTAATTCAACCGTCCTATAACATATTTGTGATTTTAGTCTTGTCGTGAATGCAAGTATGAACTCGGCTTACGCCTTAACATAGGTTTCGAGTGTAAAACCCAGATTTTTGCTTCTCAAGTTAGAGGTTAGTTTAAAATATTTAGCCGAGATCGACTTATCTTAAAAAGTAGAGACATATTTTTGACATGAGTTTTAGATGTGAATACTAGTGTTCAGCTTACCCTGTTGGTTGTTCTAGTTCGGTCATAAATATGCGAATTTAGTTCGGCATTTAGTTATTTAGCCAACCTAGGACGTGAGCGAGTCTGGGCTCGGCTTTTTAAACTTCAACATAAGCGGGTTAGACTTAGAGGTTTGAAGCGTGGATTATTTCATCACAGCATCCATGTGGAGCGCGTATAATATCGAGCACCTGGCCAGCGTGACGATGTGAAAATTTTAAACCATGAAAGGTTTGTAGAATTAGACGTTCTTAGTCGTGCTGAATTTATTTAAGTAGACGATCTAATGGTTTGTAAAAATAAAATTTTATCTTTATTAAAGTCACAGTTGTGCCTTGTAAAAGGTTGCCTACGTATCATTTGAAGAGGAATTAAGCCGCTTGTAGTTCTCTTTACAAAAGATAAGGAACGAGATTGGCCATGCCGAGATGACCTTTTTTTTTTTAGAGTGTCGAGGTGACTGGTAGGTGGATTCAACCCTTCAACGATTGGTCTTGATCCCTTTTTAAGTGACTTTGTATCCTAGGAATTCACTAGCAGCGACGGAATATTTTACCCAATTTAACTTCATTCTGTATAGGTTCAAGGTTTCGAAGGATTTGCTAAAGTGGTCAATATGATCCTCGGTGTTGGAAGATTTGACCAGCATATTATCGATGTAGACTTCCATCGAATGACCGAACTGATAGGAAAACATTTTATTGACGAGCCGTTGATAAGTTGCTCCTGCAAACTTCAATCCGAAAAGCATGACCTTGTAACAGTAAATTCCTCTGTCCATTATGAAGGCTATCTTCTCGCGATCATCGGGATGAATAAGGATATGGTTGTACCCTGAAAATACATCCATGAAGGATAGGAGCTCATTCCCGTATGTTGCTTCTACAAGACAATCGATATGTGGTAATGGAAAACTATCTTTGGGACAAGCTTTATTGATGTCCGTGAAGTCGACGCACACTCTCTATTTTCCATTCTTCTTTTTAACCACTATGGGATTGGCGAGCCATTCTAGATACTTGACCTCGGTGATTGATCCTATACCGAACAAGCATTCCACCTCATCATTGACCAACTTGGCTCATTCGGGGTCTAGCTTTCTTCATTTTTTGTTCGATTGGCTTATATATCGGATCGACATTTAACTCATGGTAGATAATCTTGGGTTCGATATCCTTCATATCTTCGATTGACCAGGCAAAGATCGAGATGTTATGTTGAAGAAGTGCGACGAGCTTATCCTTGATCTCTCCTTGTAGTTTGGTTCCAATCCCTACGCACCGTTCAAGTCTTTCCATGTCGACGATAATCTGCATGACCGGATTATCTTTTGGTTTTGGTTTGCCGAGATCAATCGATTCGTCGGTGATTCGTAGTGCTAGAGCGGCTTTGTTTATGATCTTCTTCTCGTTGATAAAACATGTACGAGCTATCCTTTGATCGCCTCTGATGGTACATATACCATTCGGGGTTGGGAATTTGATGCACTGATGGTAGGTCGATGCTGCCACCTTCATAACCTATATCCATGGTGTTCCTAAGATTGCATTGTAGACCGTGAGTGTGTCGATTACCACGAACTTGATTTTTTTAGTTATTGTTGCAAGATACACCGGGAGCTAGATTGTGCCGATGCTCAAGGTCTTCTCGTTAGTGAAACCCGTCAGAGGTCGGTTGCACTGTTTGATTTGGTCTTCACTGATTTCCATCTTTTTCAAGGTTTTCTTGTAAATTAGATCCATTATACTTCCTGTATCGATTAAAATCCCTGTTACTTCACAATCGCCGATCATGAGCTTGATCACTAGAGCGTCGTTGTAAAGTAAATTGAATCTGGTGGTGTCCGACTCGTCAAAAGTTATTGCAAGTTCTTTGCATACGGTGGTTGGCCATTTCTGTGCTGTGATAGCTTGTCTCTCATACTCCTGAATTGATCGTACTGAATCATTGCACACTTCGAGTCCTCCCATGATCATATTGATTCACTTTCGAGGTGCAGAGTCATTGTTCCCTTCGTGTTGATCATCTCGGTTCCTCTTTGGTGGGTTGAGGTCGGCATCGGTTTGTCGATGTTCTTCTCTTCATTGATCGTTGTTGTATTTTTCATCGTTTTTGTGTGCCGATCTTGGTTGTTCATCGCGGTAATCAGATCTGCTGTTCCCGCTAGCTTTTCTTAACTCGACGTCGCCGATTTCTCCTCTCTAGTACTTTTTAAGGAGGACATTTTGCAGATGACGGCACTGTGCGGTTGAATGTCCTGATCTCTGATGGAAGTCGCAGTACAGCTTCTCGTTTGAATCTTTGGGATCATCTTCTCGGTTGTATTTGTTCCAGGGCTTCTGAGGTTGATTGTCGCTAACATAGTAGTTCGAAGCTTTCTTGCTCCGATCATCTTTTGGGTAATTCTTCTCATAGTGTCTAGCGGGTTCGTAGTAGTCTTCCTTATCCCTTGAGGTCGTTGTCCTTACTATCGCATATTTCTTGGCTAGCTTGGCACGGTCTTCTTCGACCTTGATGTAACGAGTTGCTTTGTGCATTGCGTCTTCCAAAGTGGTTGGCTCGTTGAGGAAAAGATTTTCTAGAAATTCCGACTTGTACCATAAGGCATTGTGTAGTGCGGCTATTGTTGCTTCGTCAGCTACCACGATCTTGGAGACCGTAGCTTTGAAACAATCCATAAAGGCGTGTAGTGACTCTTTGGCTCCTTGAGAGAGGAACCAGAGGTCGGCATTAGATGCTCCCTTCTGCATGAACATGGAGTAATGCTTTAAAAAAGTTGTAGATAGTTGCTTGAAGTTGTCGATTGAGTTTGCTTCTAGTCTAGAGAACCAGGTGAGTGCTGTGCCGCCGAAGTGCTCTACGAACAATTGACAGTAACCAGCCTTGTTTTCTCCCGAACCGAAGTGAGCTCATCCCATTGCGATGTTAAAAACCATGATGTGCTGACTTGGATCCGTCTTCCCTTCGTACATGGCGATCTTGATTTCTGTGGTGTGTCTGACAGGAGTGTTGGCGATTCTCGCCGTGAATGGAGTCTTCTGGGTGTCTTCGAGAACACGCTCAATCTCAGGAGCCGAACTGATAGCTCGGTGCATCTTTGAGGTCATGTTCCTGATGGTATTCTTCATGCCTTCAATTTCCTGGTCTCGGACTGAATCATCAAGTCGTCGGGCAGGGGTGGTATAGGCCAGCTGAGAGTTGTTTCCTTGATGTCCGACTGAGCTGAGCGTGGCTGGTGGAATTTGTTCATGGAACAACATTCTGTTTAGCCGAGCCGACGTCTCCTGGTGCGGCCGATCGGTTGTTCTGTCTCCCGGAGGTTGGACTCGGTCCTGGCTAGCAGTTTGCGGTTCTTCGAGTGAAGCGATCCTTTTCCTGATGATCGAGTCTCTGTCTCTTGCTTGTCGAATATTTCAAGGAGCTTGTTGAGGAGAATTGGGATGTCGAGTTGATCTTCCGTAGCAGTTGCGGTGTTTTCTTGAAGGATGACGTTGTCGTCATTGCGGTTGTCTTCATCGTTATTTATGCCGTCTTTTTCACCTCGTTAATTTCTTCAATTTCATTGTTGTCGTCAACCGGAACGGGAGGTGGTGTTTCCGACATCGTTGCGAAGCTTTCAGACCTTGAGAAAATCTAAGAAGAAGGGAATTAGTCCCCACAGACGGCGTCAATTGATGAATCCGGGTACCTTAGGATACTTTGGATCTATCAAATAGGTTTAAAAGATAAAGCAAAGAAGTCAGAAAGTAGAGAAATTGGAAGTTGTATATTGTATTAATGATCTATCAAATATTGTATTAATGATTTCATACCCAAGTTTATACAATACAATAGTCGTTTTCGTTAAACCTAAAAAAAATAGCAAAATCTCCTATTTTCTAGGATTTTTCCTTTTTGATTGTCATCATTTCTTTTTTCTTCGGAGTCTCCAAGTCGGCGAAGTTTCATGGGTTTGTTCGATCAGATGGACCGAATTCAACATCGCAGGCCGAACTTTGCTAACCCAATCGTTGTTGTGGGCCGAGGTCATTTAGTGGGCTTCTCAGCCCATTTTCACCGTCTTGGATTGTTTTCCAGTATTCTTTCGGGTCAATTCGAATCCGGATCAAATTTTAAGGTGAGTGTTCAACCCGGCTCCATTAGTTTTGATTTCAAAAAATGGTGTATCACTTTATATAGGTTACACTTTAATGCTTAATTGCAAAATAAATTGACTAAACACATGATAAATAGTTATTAATTTGTTGGGAATACCATGTCTAAAGTTTCTTATCGGCAAATTAGACAAAGTTTTTCGATTTAATTGTCTTATATAAGTATTATCTAACTCTATACTTAGTATAAAACTTTTTGAAAATGAACTCAAACACAAATTTGTGACTCGATTTAAAGCAAACAAATATCATACTAAGATGGAATTCACATAAACTTTTACAGCTCAACATAATTTGCGCCTACAACAAACATTGCTGCAAATTTGTAGCAAAGTTATAAAAACCATAGTCACAAATCTGTCTCAAATTTGTTACCAATTTTCTACGAACGCAATTACAATTTGATTATTGTTGCAAATCTTTTGCAAATTACAATTTGCTAATGAATTTTCGTTTATAGCTACAAAAAAAAAACAGTACCTACTGCTGACTTTTCTTTTAATGCTTTTTACGTGTTTACAAACGGAAATGTATTTTATATACTTCCTAATTTTCTTATTATTTGATAAAATTCCAACTATCACGGTAAAGAGTTACTGAGTTACAAATCATAATTTATATATACTATTTTGCATGGAAATAATAAACATCTATTTTAGCAAGCTGATAGAAAACTTAATCGGATTGATCACAATATACAACTTCAAACTATAGACTTCAATTAATCAGGTGTGTTGACATCTTAAATTATATCGTAGTGCAAAGATTGTGTGTGAAACTGTAGTATCATAGTAACCGATTTAAGAAATGTGTCTCTGAAGATTTGTGTCGTGTTCTTTAGAAAAAAAAAAAAAAAAAAATTGTGTCGTGTAGTGAAACTTTAGTTTTGGAAAAGAAAATAGTAAAGTTTTAGGCATCACTCGAAACTTATATTGGGATTGACAGATGATTAGACTGGGTCCTGGGATCTGGAAGATGGCCCTTAAAATAACACACTTGACGTAACCAAGTGGGATGGGACCCATTTCTTTTTGCCTTTACGCATGCGTAACTCTCAAGAAGCTCTTTAATTTGTGTTCTTTCTACATCATCTCATATAATCTCATCTATCAATATGATCAACCCACCCATATTTTCAGAAAATATATATTTTGATTAATCGATAAGTTTCAAGCCTAGGCCCATAATTCTTTTTGGATAGGAGATCAAAACATAGTTAATATATATAATCTCCTTTTCATCGCTAGTGCTCGAACTTGAAGACTCTCATCTTTGGAAAGCCAAGTAGACCCTCTTATTGTTTTCTTAATCTATCCATGCTAGTTTATTTGCTGATATATTAAACTCCCTAAGATCTCTAATGTATTGGCTCACCCTTTTTGTTAGGGGTGTAAAACTCTCTCTTTACAAACATCCGTTTTAAGAATATACAAAACCATTGAACAAAAAAAAAAAATTATTCAGGTTTAACAATAGTATCTAAGATCTCTACTGCAGAAAGAATACCACCCCAAAAAAATATGTTTGAGAATATTTCTATAACGATCATCAAATTATTATTTTTTCGACGATCATTGAAATTCGAAATATCTCATATATGTATATGAAAATTCAATTTCTTAAAGTTTCAAAAAATTTTGTATATGTATTACGTTTCAGATAAATATGTATGTATTTTTCGTTTATCAATTGTGGGGGCGTAAATCCATACAATTGAATTTGTTAAAACTTTTTAAGGGAACTGAAATTTCTAAGTTGAAACCACAACACAACGATCAATAGATAGTTTTTATTGCTGTTTTGAAAGCTTTTCGTATGAGAGCAAAAGTACAAAATTTTTGCTAGGTAAAATTGCCGATTCCTTTCTCAAGAGATGTACAATATCTAAAATCGGCTATTTATACAAGTCTAAGTCGGCTAGGTCAATATCTAAAGAGATAAGGAAGATTTTCTAATTCCTCGGGATTTCCTTTTAGCGAAGTCGGCTACAACCATGGGCTTTGACCTCGTTAAATGATATGATTCCAACTCCATTGGAAAGCTAACTAAAAGATCTTGTTCTTCACAAATTTTGATCCAATTTTGAGCTGATATGAGTCTCCAACTCGGGTTCTACCGATCCCGTTGTCTTTGGTTTGGCTCCCCGAAGATTGAGCTCTCCGCATATTCAGCTAGGCATAATTCTTACTTAACCATTTTCACTTGTTGATTTCAGTGGGGTGAAACCTGACCCCAACAGTTAGCCCCCCAGCTCGGCAGTATTTGTGATGATAATGCTGAGGTTAAAGTAGTCGAAGCTGAGATCAACATTCTGAACTTGTTGTTGAGTTGGAACGTGAGCGAACTGTAGCAATGTCGATCCTTGATGATGATGATGCTGAGCCGTTCTCTGTATGTTGCCGAGGTGATTATTTGAACCTTTTTCCAAGCCAATGCGAATATGTAACTGAGCTGTTTGGTGAACATATTGTCGAGCTGATTATTGATCGTATCATCGAGGCACCTTGATAGCTCGGCTAACTTCTTGGTTCGGTGATTAATCATCCCTTTATAAGAAATCTCGAGTGTTTTGGGAATCGTAACCGTTTTTGTTGTTTTCTGAGGTGTGATGATGGTGAAGAGATGTAGGTAGTTGTTACTGAGTTTAACGTGCCAAGCTGGAATTGGCATTTAAAACTTGTCGAGCTATTTTTTTGATCACACTGCTGAGCAGTTGAGTAATATGGGATGCCGAACTACTTTAGCAATGTGGCCGAGCTGACCAGTCGATGAGACTATAGGACCGATCTGTTGGTATGTTAACCCGATGCGTTGCCTTGATCGTCGAACTGTTACGTTGTAAGTACTTGAATAGGCATTGTTTTGATCGTCGAACTTTTACGTTGTAAGTACTTGACGAGGCGTTTTGGCAAAAAAAACATGACGAGTCGTTTTTCCGAAAAAAATGTGACGAGGTGTTTTGCCAAGGAGAACATGACAAGGCATTTTGTTGAGATGTTGTGCCAAGATGACCGTGACGATGCGAAGCACCAACTTGAACCGTTCGATGAAATTTTGTAAAGTCTCGTTTTGTCTTTGCCCCATGGTCCACAGATCCGCGTCGGACATTCGGCGTTCCATAAATATAGCGTAGTGCTTGAGGAATGCTGCAGACAGCTGGTTGAAGTTGTCAATCGAATTTTTTCTGAGCCTGGAAAACCATTGGAGAGCTGGTCCTTTAAGATGTTCCACGAATAAAAGACATTGTCCAGCGTCGTTCTCGCCTTCTTTGAAGTTTGCTCTTCCCATTGCTATTGTGAAGGCTGTCAGTTGTTCCTTTGGATCAGACTTTCCTTCGTAAATCGGTATTTTCATTTTCCCAGGATCAGAAACTTTTGCCTTCGTGATCCGGGTTGTGAAGGGAGTGTTTTGCGCTTTTTCAAGCACTCGATCGAGTTCAGGAGCCTTGCTGGTAGCCCTATGCATCTGAGATCGGACAGCTCTTATCTCAGCGGGGGCTCTCTCCATATCGGCTCGAATCTCAGCCATCTCCTCCTTCTGAGCTCGGATTACCGTTTTTCGCTCTTCGTCGATCTGGGTTCGCTGGACCCAGAGGATATTCTCTTCTTCCTCGGTAAAATCTTGATCACGGCCGAGATCGATACTATATGGTTCAGGTCGGGCCTGGTCAACACCTGCGAGTTTGGGCTCGCCAAGGCTCTCCAAGTTGCGCTCGTCTTCTGGGTTTTCTTCCAGATTGATCACCAGATTTGTCCCGTCCACAGCCTGTGTGTTTACTTCTTGCGTCCCCGTGTTCGGTTTGGTGGTTGCAGCTGAGTGGTGCGGCGGGGGTAACCCACCTCTAGTTCTCGGTGCTCCTAGAGGCGTCGAGAAATCAAAGGCTGTCGGATTGAGACGTCGAAGGGGGCGCCTTGCTAGGTCAACTCCTGAGCCCCTGCCTCGGGCTCGGCTCGCTGTTCCAAGAACTTTCAGCTTGTCAGTCACCGTCGTGTTCAGCTTATCCTGCTCCTCTGCCTTTTTGAGCAGCGTCTCTAGCATCGTCTTCATCTGGGTTAGGACCTCCGGACTCGTCTCCAAAGCTGCAAGTACTGGGGCATCTTTTGCTCCGGATCCATCAGCTCTGGTATCATGTATGTCGTCAGCTCGCCTCTCTCCGTCGTTGGTCAGCATTCTTCGAATCGGTTATGCGGTGGTTTCTGGTGTAAGAAAATTTCAATTTCCCCTCATACGGCGCAAAATTGGTGGGGGCGTAAATCCACACAATTGAATTTGTTAAGACTTTTTAAGGGAACTGAAATTTCTAGGTTGAAACCACAACACAAAGATCAAGAGATAGTTTTTATTGCTGTTTTAAAAGCTTTTCGTATGAGAGCAAAAGTACAGAGTTTCTGCTAGGAAAAATTGCCGATCACTTTCTCAAGAGATGTACAATATCTAAAGTCGGCTATTTATACAAGTCTAAGTCGGCTAGGTCAATATCTAAAGAGATAAGGAAGATTTCCTAATTCCTCGGGATTTCCTTTTAGCGAAGTCGGCTACAACCATGGGCTTTGACCTCGTCACATCTCCATTATGGACTTGAATTCGTGGGCTCCTCGTCTCGGCCTATACGCTCGTTTGCTCAGTTCGGCCCAACTCTCTGTCTTTGAGCTTGGCCTTGTCTTCGACGATGAGCTCGGTCTTGTCTTCGACGGAGAGCTCGGCCTTGTTTCGGCGGCGAGCTCGGCCTTGTTTCGGCGGCGAGATCGGTCTTGTCTTTGATGATGAGTTAGGCCCATATCTTTGTGGCGAGCTTGGCCATCTTTACGACGAGTTCGGGCTCGTCGAACTCGTCGGTTCGTAGCTAGTGAGCTCGGCCATATTGATACGACTTCACGATATTTGATGTAACTTTCTGACTATTGATCCAAATGACTTCAACTTTTTTTTGGATGAAATCTTACTCAATTATCTATCTTCTGTCCAAATTTCAGCTCAATCCAATGATTTTAAGGCCTCTTGCCGAGCTCATCTCTCCAGCTCGGAAGGAACGAGTGCATTCCTGCAGCTCGGCATGTCTTCAGCAAATCGGGTGTATCTTGTCAACCGCAACTCCAAATGATATGATTTCAATCCCATTGGAAAGCTAACTCAAAGATCTTGTTCTTCACAGATTTTCATCCAATTCCGAGTTGATATGAGTGTCCAGTTCGGGTTCTACCGCTGTTGTCTTTGGTTCGGCTGGCCGGAGATTGAGCTCTCCGCAGATTCAGCTCTCCGCAGATTCAACTAGGCATAATTCTTACTTAACCATTTTCACTTGTTGATCTTAGTGGAGTGAAATCTGATCTAACATCAATAACATTTATTATGCGGGTTTGAATTTTTGTGGTGACACAAATTATTAAATTACATATGATTTTATTTTGTATATAGATGTTATTTTTGTAATATTATTTGATTAAATGAATTGTGAAGTAACGTGGAATATATGCAGAAAATATTCTCAGACGATCACGAGGAAGGCCAATCAAACTGGGGGTAGAATAATGAAAGGTACACGGTTTTTAAAGTACTATCTTTGGTGGGCCAAGCTCGATCTAAATCTCAAGACCAAGTTTGTTTGTCCTACACTCACATGTAACAATAATCAAATAAATATAAGGGATCGAACGATTCATGTATAGATGCATGTACACAACACAAATGGTTCTTAAAAGACACATGAATATGTGGAAAGATAAGTCTCACTAAAAAACACTTTTGGGTTTGGGATTTATATTTACAGTTGAACACGTTTTTTGTTCTTTAAATGATTGGTGATTGCGATATTCGTAGTGATCTCTGTGATTGTTTGAGCACACTTAAACCAAAAGGAAAAACTGTTTGGCCACATTTACTCAATCCTTATCTATCTTTTTCTTATAACCAAATAGTTAACATAAGCAAACACTTGCCTTTTTGCGAAACCGAATATAAAATTTTCAATAGTAGTCAAATTTGAAAATATAAAAGCAGGATGATACTTATATAAGAAATGAAACTATACTTTTATCCGATTTAGATAAATTATATAGGTTCATTTTTTTATATTGGAGTCGTCATAAGAATAACGAAAAAGTAGGAATTTAGAATGCTTGCATTAGAGATTCTTTGAAATTAACTTAGTTTTACTTAATGGATCGATTTCTCATCTATGATTATACGTTCAAGGTATATATGTGTCACACACCTTATCAGTATTTTCTAGATCCGAGCGGCTTAACTCACCTTATCAGTATTCCACATCTCTACCAAAACTTTCTTTCAAACACCCATAGTTCTCATGATTCATATTTTGTTAAGTTTCATAGGATTCCAACTTAAAATCAATTGACAATTAGTGGATTGATCTATGTCTTTTATATATTAGTTTAAATCCCTTCTCACTTTTGGCGTAGAATATATTTTTCACACGCCTCCTCGAGATAAAAGCTCTTCTAGTCATTAATCTCGACATAATCTATTATAGGATTAATTTTGAGTTATATCGATTGAACTAAATTTGGATCGGACCGATTTCGGATCAGATCGATCGAACAACTTTCGGGCCGGATCGATTTCGGTTTAGAGAGACAACATATGTTCGGACTCTGATACCATGTTAATATCATAGACAATTCTTATATATTAGTTCAGATTATTTCTCACATCCGATATAAATATATTCTTCACATCTTTCTTCATAGGTTTTTTTTTTTTTTTTTGTTGATTTAGCAAAAGAATTGTCTTTCTTCAGAAGTTTATTTATTACTTTTGTCTTATTTATTTTATTTCATTTTGGTGATTTCACAATTGAAAAATGTGTGCCTTGCTTGTATATATGTTTTAAAGGTACCCAAAAAAAGAAAAATGAATTCCCCAGAGAATTCGTGATAGAAACCAAAAAGAAAAGTTATAAATAATGCTTGATTGATAGGCGATGTATGTTGTGAGACTTGTGGAGAGATGACCATGAGTACAAAGATCTCAAGTGTTTGCAAAAGAAGCAAGTACAGAGAAGGACAACTGGAAACAAAGAACAAGCAAAAAAAAAAAAACAAATAAGCCCGACGACAAACAAAAAGACTTAATTAGATGTGCGATTAGATTTGTTCAAGAGATTTTTGTTTATTAATTCAACTCAAGGCCTTGTTTATAGAAATGATCTATTTTTTTAATCGTTAAAACGAAGATCTAAACCCATATCGGTTTTTTCAGAAATGATCGTTTGATAATTTATGTGCATGCAGTGATATAGTGAACAAAAGAAGAATATATTCTTTGAGATCTTAAAACAGTTCGCTGATCAACTAAATATTTATATGTCCACAAAATAAAACTGTTTTAAATATTAACCCTTATCCGAATTCAGATTCTATTGACCCAATTAATACGACCGACGGTATAACATGTCTACAAAAAAAAAATTAAACTTCAGTAAATCCAAAATTTACTAACAATTAAGAAAAAAACGAAAAACAAAATGTTACACATGTCTCTCGTTCATTCATATTTCTAGTGCAACCTCTTAAGCATGAATTAGAAACAAAGGTTACTGAAATCAAAAAATGAAACAAAAATGGCAGCTATTTAATTTATAAAACGTCTGATTCGAACAACAACAATAATTAGATTATTCTCTTGGATAGTTATAATAACGATAACCATAGCTCTTCTCTTCTTCACGCTGCTGCTGCTGTTGCTGCTGCTGCGTCTGTTGGGAAGTTAACGATGAAGAAGAAGATGAAGACGGCGTTGAGAAAGGCTGTTGCTGCTGACTGAAGAGACTAGACGTGTAGTACGATAAATCATCATTGTTACTTGTAAGCAACTGAGCGTATTGAAGTATGTCTTGGTTGTAAGTAGTTGGCCATGAAGTAGTAGTAGTAGTAGAAGATGGACCAAGTCGAGGAGGAGGTGAGCTCATTGATGAGGCATGAGCAGTGTTGGATTGAGATGCGACGTAGCTTGTGGTCGCGGGGCCTTGGACGCGTTCAGGGAAGTTGAGTTTAGCCTTGGTGCCTTTGAATTTGAGGGCGGCTCGGTCGTAGGCTAAAGCGGCTTCTTCTGCTGTCTCGAATGTCCCGAGCCAGACACGGGCCGCTTTCTTCGGGTCACGGATCTCGGCCGCCCATTTGCCCCATGGTCGCTGCCTTACGCCTCTATAGTGTCTTCTTCTTGGTTGATCTTAAAGAACATGGAACAAAAAAAAAAATTATATATTGCATGTGCAATTCTACATGCATGATAATAATAACTATGCTACGTGCGATTTCAATTATTAGTTAATAGTTATAGCAATGGGAATCGTTTAAGAGAAAATTAGTTTAATATTTATTATGACTTGAAAGAAACAAACAATGGACGATTTAACCAAATGATGCTAAAAGAATACTTAGAAGCATCAACTATGTAGATTAACTATGGAAATTTTTGGTTACCAAAATATAAACCAACTTTGCACTATATACTATTAGTCTATTCCTCTAATAAAATTACATTTTTTACTTTTAATTTAGATGGATATAAGGTCAATAAATTTAATCTGATGTAATTTACTTCAATACTGGAGTTTAAGTATATATCGGATTTTATCTTGGCTGTAATGACTGGAGATATTGGACTGAACCGAAATCAAAGCTTGAATCATTCAGCAAAATATTCTGAGAGTCAAACAGCTACATATATTGACATTCAAAATTCACAAAAAGAAACTTATCAAATTGAATTTTGTTTCTATGTATGATTAATTTTCGGTTGTATTTATTTTGTGTATAAAGGATGACACGTATATATAAATATAAATTAGCATTCAAAGAATAACAACGTGATGTTGTGACTATCACTAAAAAAAGTAGAAACTACTTAATTTTTGATAAATACTTTGGGTATGAGTCGTATTTAACGCACCTTAAAAACAAGCTAATCATGTTGAAATATTTCAAAATATTGATAAGCCGACACACATAAAGTTGATAAAGAATGATCAAAGACGACTAATTTCAAATGAAACAAAGGAACGTGCGTGGTCAAAATCAACCCATATGTAGGCTATATGTTTGACGAGTTAACTTAAAACTATGGGTTTATAATTAAAATATTATCTAATTTGTACTTTCAAAAAAAGAAAAAATCAACAAATCTAGATGTATTAAAAAAAAGGTTAGACACGTAGTAACCTGATCGGTGGTTCAATTCAAAGACAGAAGGAAAGTTCTTTACGGAAAGTAAATTAAATGACAGATGCATTGAATTTGAACCTAACCTATACAAATTCCTTTTTCCTCCTAAATTTTAATTATTAAGTAAGAAAAATCGAAAGGGTTTATTAATAGCAAGTCTTTAGTTTGTTAACTTATTATAACACAAGTTACATCAAGCTAAGCTAAACTGTTATTAGAGACATATTATATCAGATTATTTATGGATTTAAATATTGAATTAATTTACCTTGGTCTTGTTGTAGTTGATCCGATTGATCAAGCTCTTGTTTGACCGGCGGGTCTGATCTTTCATGTCCGTCGGTTACCGGATTCTCGATGACACGGCTGAGAGCAGAGACCATGGCCGTGACATCAGACTCGTTCCAAGTCTCTTCCGCCGCCGCCGCCGATGTTTCCGGTGGAACCGGTCCCTTTCCATACCTTCGATCCACTTTGACAACAAACTATGTATTAACAAGTATATGTATGTATTTAGCAAAAAAAACAAGTATATGTATGTAAACTCTTATCACACACACACACCGAAACAACAACACGTGTGTGTATATGTACAAGACTTTGGAAGAAACTGAGTTTGAACAAATTAATAAGTGTAAATTGAGACTAGAAGATGGAGCTTGGCTTGGTGATGAACACAAGTTGGGAGCAAATAAGGGTTTTTTCTTTACTTTAGGCTATTTGATGTTATGAGGAAAGAAGAGGTGAAAAAAGGGTTTATAAAGAGAAGGATCTACAAGAAAAGGATATAATTTAAATATTATATAATTAAAATCTTTGGAATGGTGCGGGGTGGGACCATTCCTTGAGTTCTTAGTTTTCTTTTTCTTTTCCTCAATCTTTATTTTGGGAGCTTAGCTTCGCATGTTTTGTCAGCAGTGTTATGCACAAATTCGGAATGAGTGCGGACTGAATATTTGATTTTTAATATATAGAAATAGACTATTTAACTATATGTAGGATAATTGTTTGTGATAGTATTGTTATTAATCACTATAGATGGAATTTTAGTATTTATTTTTTATTAGTATTCGTTCTAAAATTAGTTGGATATTTTGATGTTGGAAATCTGTTAAAATTCTGAATTTCGATCTTATATATGTTCACTCTATATAAATTTAATTTTTAACATAGTATAATATATAATAAAATTTTGAAAAAACCAGAAAATACCAAATTCAATAAAATTAATTGTAATTTTCATGGAAAAAAATATTAAACTATTAAACTCTTAATTTGTTAAAATTCTATAGTATTATAATTACTTCGGTAAATAAATTTTCAAAAATTATAGATATATAATAAATATGAAATTTAATATGTATATTTACGTATAAACATTATATACATATATATATACAAATATTCGGAGGGAAGCGGATATTCACATCTTTAAATGTGATTTGGGTCGTTTTTAACAGGTATTGGCTTTAGTATTTTCTCAGTAATTTTATTTTTTGAATCAAATAGCATATCAAAAAGACATCACAGTTATTTTGCTCAGCGCTATCGCAATATCTCCATATGTTGGTATTTTTTAAGCATAAGTGTGAGATTATGAGTTTCTAACTCAAAATCAATCGGTAATGAGTGGATTGGCCTATATCCTTTATATATTACTTAGATCTCATCACAACTTCCGATGTGAGATTCCTAACACTCCTTCTCGAGATGATGGCTTTTTTGTTCCATCTCGAACCGAATCTCACTGTAGGACCGGTAATAAACTATTTTTGGGCCACCCTACTTGGGTCAACAAACTGTATTCTGATACCATGTGAGATTATGGGCTTCCAACTCAAAACCAATTGGTAATGAGTGGATTGGCTCATATCCCTTATATATTACTTAGGTTCTATCACAACTTCCGATCTGGAATTTCTGACAGAAAGCAATTTAAAATTTACGGATTTAATATAGAATTTGTAGAGAAAAAAATAAGTTTTGATGCAAATTAAAGAATATATGTTAAGTTTCATGGACTTTCAACTTAAAACCAATTCAAAATGAATGGATTGATCTATATATATATATATATATATTATTTAAAAGTTCTTCTAATTTCGTTCTAACTTCTGATGTGGAATCTTAACATTATACCATTTATCGTTCCCTTGCAATAGGGATCTTGCGATAAATTTTAATATAATTCAGTTCAAAATCAGATTCAGTCTTGATTAATGTAAAAGAGTATAGAGTCCAAGTTGTGGTTACTTCCCTTTGGTGAGATTGACCCAAATATAATTGAAAAACAATAGTTACATTATACAACATGTGTTAAGGTACTTACTAATTATATAAATATTAGATTAGGACCCGCGTAATACGCGGGGTTTTAATTATAATTTATTTATAAATGATAAAAAAATAAAGTAAAACGTGTTGGTAATTGATTAAATTTAATAAAGATAAAATTTATGAAAATGTAAGAAATATATGTTAAATCTCGTTGATGTAAATATTTAGATTTTGATTGTTACTCGCACACTTATTTTAGATGTTGATTAGTAACTTTCTTTCAAACTGAATTTCAACTCCATGTATTTCATCTCGCAATACAACTTATGTATTTCATCCATAATATTAAAACCATATTTTTACTCCATGCATTCCTTGTCAATCAATAATACCCAAAATTTTCATATCAAAATAATATATGCATAATGCATTCTATCAAATTTATGTCTATATATGTCATTAGTGTTAAATAAATAGTAAGAAAATTAACAAAATATATTAGTAAGTAAATTTAAAAGTATTAACAAAACATGTCGTAATCTCGTTAATATCAATTTTTTATATGCCGCACTAATACTTTTAGAAATTGAAAATAATTTGTCTTATTTTCTTTTTTTAGTTTTT
Organism: Pseudoturritis turrita; assembly: GCA_900406555.1. Lineage (NCBI taxonomy): Eukaryota > Viridiplantae > Streptophyta > Magnoliopsida > Brassicales > Brassicaceae > Pseudoturritis > Pseudoturritis turrita. The sequence continues at coordinate 587,058 of OVBL01000426.1, forward strand.
TTTATTTAGTATTCCCTTTTAATTTTTTTAATAATATGTCTTATTTTCTTTTTTTTGACTATTATTTCATTTTAGTTACACTACAATTATAAATAATTTGTCTTATTTTCCTTTTTTAGTCTTTTTGATTTACTATTTCCTTTTAATTTTTTTAATAACATGTCTTATTTTTTTAGACTATTATTTCCTTTTTGTTACACTATACTTTGATTTAAGAAAAAATAATGTAGAGAAAGAAAATTTATATTTTTATATTAATATATTGATACGTGTCACAATCTCAATTAAAATTAACACATGTCACGATCTGGTGAGTTACGATTTTGCCTACGTGTCACACTCACGTTGGGCAAAATTTAAAGTAAAATAGTTTTGATCGATTTGTGGAACTCTCGAATTCATGATTTACTTGAATGATGTATTTTTTTTCTTTTTTTTTCGATTAGTTATGACATTTTTCCTTTTTTTTGTTTTTAAACGTATTGACATGAAACAAATTTTCCTTTTTTAATGATATTTTTTTTTTACAAATTTTCCTTTTTACCTTTTTTTAATAACATTTTTTACAAATTTTCCCATTTACCTTTATTTAATGACATTTTTTTTTACAAATTTTTCCAATGATGTATTTCTTTTTTCTTTCTCGATTAGTTATGGCATTTTTGTTTTTTTTTGTTTTTAAACGTATTGACATGAAACAAATTTTTCCTTTTTTTTAATGATATTTTTTACAAATTTTCTCTTTTACTTTTTTTTTATTGACATTTTTTATAAATTTTTCTTTTACCTTTTCAGTGACATTTTGTTTACAAATTTTCCCTTTTTTAATGACAATTGTTTTTACAGAAGGACATTGACTTTTTTTTGTTACGTTAGGACATTTTTTTTTTGGCGATGATGTATTATATTTTTATATTAATATATTGACACGTGTCACAATCTCAATTAAAATTAACACATGTCACGATCTGGTGAGTTACGATTTTGCCTACGTGTCACACTCACGTTGGGCAAAATTTAGAGTAAAATAGCTTTGATCGATTTGTGGAACTCTCGGATTCATGATTTGCTTGAATGATGTACTTTTTTTTATTTTCTTTCTCGATTAGTTATGACATTTTTTCTTTTTTTTTGTTTTTAAACGTATTGACATGAAACAAATTTTTTTTTTTTAATGATATTTTTTTTTTACAAATTTTCTCTTTTACTTTTTTTAATAACATTTTTTACAAATTTTCCCATTTACCTTTATTTAATGACATATTTTTTACAAATTTTTCCGATGATGTATTTTTTTCCTTTCTTTCTCGATTAGTTATGGCATTTTTTCTTTTTTTGTTTTTAAACGTATTGACATGAAACAAATGTTTCCTCTTTTCTAATGATATTTTTTACAAATTTTCTCTTTTATCTTTTTTTAATGACATTTTTTACAAATTTTCCTTTTACCTTTTTAGTGACATTTTGTTTACAAATTTTTCCTTTTTTTAATGACAATTTTTTTTACAGAAGGACATTGACTTTTTTTGTTACGTTAGGACTTTTTTTTTTGCGATGATGTATTTTTCTTTTAACTTTTAGATAAAAAGAAAATATTATTTAAATTAAAATTAACTTTACACGTTAATATATTAACACGTGTCATCATCTCAATTAAAATGACACATGTCATGATCTAACGAGTTATAATTTTGAATGCATTCTCCTTTATATAATAAGATTCTTCATCAAATTCGTGTATATAAATCACGAATGTCCAACTACATAGTAAACATTTAAACGTTGGTATGCCCAATTAATGGTTTTGTCACGATAACGACGAGTTGTTCAGTAGAAGTAACATGTGTTCTGATGATTAGTTGTTTTCAGAGTGCATCTTGAACAAAATGACAATTAACTTCGATATGCTTTGTACGCTAATGGAAAACATAAATCGATGCGAGGCCAATGAACTATCGCATAAGGGAAGCATGTGGTCTTTGTTAGAAACGTCAAAAACTAACAATAAAGCTTTGAGCCACTTGAGTAGGCATATTGCGACGACCATTACTCAATATTTAGGTTATGCTGAAGACCTAGAGACCATATTTTACTTATTGATTTTCCATGAAACGAGTGTTTGACGAAGTCTATGAAATTATTTATTTAGATGACATATTTGGGTAGAGTTAAAGTTCGGAAAACATGGAGAAAACTTCATATAGATTTCTGTTGATAAAAATTCGATGGATGAAGCACATACTAAAAGAACAACTTGATTGTATAATTGCAACACGACGAAGTAGTCGGTGTTTGAGAGCGATCCTTCACATCATAGAAATAAGAAGATAGAAGAGAACAACTGAGAAGCTTGGACCAACCAAAGTAGAAGAACATGCCAATTTCATAGATTGATTTGTACACTATTACCATGAAGATCCAACCACACACAAAAAAATGATGGATTTGACGAATTTGTCTATAAGAGAAAATAAAGACATCACTTTATGTTTAAAAAGAAAAGGACATCACTTAAAATAGAACATTTTGTCTTTTTATAACCTCTTTTTTAGGTTTCTCTAGTGGAGTTAAAGAGTACACTAAAAAAAAAAAATCCAAGGTTGACGCATGCTTAAGAGGGGATTATGAACAAAGTGAAAGAGAATCAAACAAAGGGAAGGAAAAATTGAAAAAGAACGAAAAGCGGCGTGATTCGTGAATCCAAAAAAGGCCAAAGAATAGAAATAATATATATAAATGGGACCAACCCATCCCCGTCGAAATCTCAAAATCCGCTTCTCCTTTCTCCACAATTAGGGTAGCCACAAAATTAGTTACTAAAATCATATCGAATTGTTCGAATCCAAATTAAAATCTCTTTTCGGTGAACATTTGCGGATATGTAGTTTAGTAATTTGTATTAATGTCGTCGTTGTGTCACCAGATTCCACCGAACCAAAGTCATTATTAATATAACCGAACCAAATCCAACTGAATAAACTAAAACTTATTAAAGTTTTTTATATTTTCATATATATATGCATATAATATAATTATATGTGGACATGTAACTTAGTGATTTGTGTTAATGTCGTCGTTGTGTCACCATCTAGATTCAACTCACACAAAAAAATGTTCCAATCCAAATCAAATTATAAATTAATTAGTTTAAAATCTAGAAAACACGAAACCAAATTTATTATATATTTATACGTTTTAAGTTTTTTTCTAAAACTAAATCCGAGTTGAGTTAAAAAAAAAATCGAACTAAACCATAATTATATGAAATCAATCTGAAACCAAACCGAACTACAAATATTTTTATTTGGATTTTGTTTTCAAAAAAAAAGTGAAAACCCGATATAACCTCAAACTCAAAAAACCTTTATTATCAAAAAAAAAAAAAAAACTCAAACTCAAAAACAAACCAAAACCATGTACATATCTCCATTTCCTTTCTGTCCTACACTATGTATTCCATTATTATACCCCAGATTATTTGGGTAGCTATGGCCCATGGCTCAGTGTGGTAGGGTTGTAAAGTGTTAAAGACGGGTTTGGTTTCATTTCAAAGCCCTTTCTCCAATTTCTAAGCCCATTACTCTATTTAAAGCCTAATTTCGATTCAGTTTCACAAAATTAATGAACTAAGGGATTTATTGGTTCATAGATTTTAATGGATTTGGAAATTTATGAATATTTGAAATCTATAAATTGAATTTAAGAATCAAATAAAGAAGATTTGAAAATCAAATGAAATGGATTTGAAAACCAAGTAAAGTGGATTTAGAAGAAAACAAAAAAAAGACATGGACTAAAATATTATGATATACAAAATATATTAGATTTATCACACATTTGAATGAAGAATTGTGGATATGTGGGATGATATGAGAAATATACGAGGTGTGTTTTGGAAAAATGGTGAGTTCAATAATTTGTTTGGTCAAATTCAATTCAAAATAACAAGGTTTTGTTAAAGATTTCAACATTTGTATTTATAACATAAAATTATTCTCAAATCCATTAAAATCCATTCTCAAATCAAAATCATGTTTAACTCTTTAATATTGAATAACACTTGATTTTAATTTGTATTTGAGAACAAATTGAATAAGGCGAGATTTCAATGAAGATTTTAAAATAATTGAATTTGGTTTGGATTTTCAAAACCATTAAAATACCAAAACCAATAACCCCTAAATGCTCTGTGTTCGTGAGTAAAAAAAGACTTGGAAATTGTCAATGTTGTGTTCCATTGACAAAGGAGAATGAAACAAACGTCTTGCATAAATTATATTAGAAATATATCTACATTCAAACAAACTTAGTACACATCATATTTTATTGCAACCCAAATCTATCGATTCCACACCAAATATCAAACCAACACATCTCTTGGACCTAGCTATAATCCAAGGAAGAAACATTTTCAAGTACTGAAGAATCTGGCTATCACACATGCCTCCATTACTTCTAAGGCCTTTCCTGGTTTAATGCATCTAGGAGTCTTGTATTGACCGATGGAAGCACCTTGTGAGATGAAGAAGTCCATTAGAGAATCAAACGTCCCTTGACGCACCACTCTTATCTCCAAAGGCCCGACCGATCCATCTTTGAACCGACATCTCTTGTAAACATTGTCAAGTGAATCCTCCATCACTAAACAACACTTGGAGAATGCTTCTTCATTGAGCTCCAAGTACTTCTTCTTCTCTCCCTCTTTGGCCTTTACTTCCAAGTAAACCACGTAATGACCCGGAAATGTTGAGGTGTCAGCATAGCTAGTGAAGTCTATCAGAACAAGATCCAATGAATTGAGAACGAGCTTCGCTTGATTCACCGCCTTAAAAAGATCCTCTTCGTTGGTTTTATCCACATCGATGCTTAAAACCACGTTCTCTCTTCTTACAAACTTAAACTGAGGCGCGTTGTTGTAGAAACCAGTCACCAGTAGAATATCTCCCACTCTCATTCTGTACAATCCTGAAAGAAAAAGATAAAAACATATTCACAAAACATTAGTTAAACCATGTAAGAATAACTGATTGCATTTTATTGAATTTTTTAAGCTCACCGGCGAAATTTGTGACCACAGGTTCATAAGTACAACCAAGTTTCACATCTTCAAGGTCGACCACATCGCTCTTGTCTCCATCCATTGGTATAAACTCAAAGTAAGACATGTTAGGCATGAAAGCGTAAGAAACATCCTCAGGTTTGCACAGAGGATCTAGATTGACCCCAAATGTAGTCTCCGAAGAACCGTAAGTTGTTGAAACAAGAGGCAAGTCGTTGCAATAGTAGTTCAATGTGGGAACATATTGTCCCATTGAACCTGTAACAACAGTTTCAATATATTTGGTGTTTGGCCAAAGTCTATTGACTATACCTTTCCAAGACTTTTGGTTGCATATTGTTTCAATCTCGTCAGCTAAGTCAGGACGTGGCCCTCCAAGGACCAAAGACACCGAATTTCGACAACCGAGGTCTGTGACCCACTTGCTTAGATGGCCTGATCGGATGTTTGAACACAACTCTTCCCAAGAGTTTTCAAGAAACTTGATTGCTCGGACCATAACCGAAGCGAAAATGGAACCCGTTCTAACAACCTCGTCTCTTTGGACCAAGCCACAGAGCAAATGGCAGTATAGACTCTGTGTGTTGTTAGGACATAATATGACTTCATCAGGGCTCGTATACGAGTTATACCAGTTTGATGGTCGGTTCTTGAAATAGTCGCTCTTGGTGTAGCTGCTTGTTGCGACTCGAGCAGGCAAGCCAGAAGGAGTAACGAATTCTTGTTTAGTGAAGAGAAACATCATCCCTTTTCCTTCCTCCAAACCATTCACATGCCTAAACAGAACAAGAAGATAGAGATTTTCTTCATCATGGGTCTGGTCCAAATACTAATGAATGATCATTGAAAAAATATAGAGAAAAATAAAACTAATGCACTTACTTGGTTATAACGTGCATACGAAGATCGTAGATGAATGTTAAATTGTCCAAATATTTGTTGTTCCATGGCATCATCTTTTGTGCTCCTCCCGAAGTTCCCGAGCTACATAATAAAAAACAATCTAAGCATTTAGTTTTTTTTAACAAGAAATAAAACTAATCAATAGAGAGCTTTCTTATGTTAGATCCCGCTCATGTTTTAATCAGTTATATAAACTCTGTTCCCCCGGTTTGATTTATTTAATATAAGTATTGTTTGTTGACAAAGAAAAGAAAGAGAGCTTTCTTATATATGTACCTTAGCAAGAAACCGGTAATAGGCCTGGCCGATAGAACATCTGATGATTCTCCATTAACGACACGATCGATATAAGGCTTAATATCTTCATAGGTCACGACCGGTACGTTTTTCTTGAAGTGCTCTTTGTCAAAGCTCTTGTTGAGAAAACGTTGGAGATACTCTGTTTTCGCGTTACGTGTGAGTATCCCCTCCAACAAATCGTCTTGTATTTGCTTCACATTTAAAGTTAAATCCTTCAGCTTCTCCTCGAATCGTTCGTTGATATCGGAGATTTGCTTCATCTTTGGGTTATCTCTTTTTTATCAAAAGAAAATATTTGTTATCTTTAGTTTACATGAAAACAGAGAGTGAACACTAGGTTCTATATATAGCAAGAAAAAAAAACTAAAAAAACTAAATCGATTTTTGGCAGTTCGTGAAGTCTCCGTCAATGTTTAGATGACATTTTAACTGTAGAAAAGTCTCGAGCAAGGAACACTATTTGGTATGTTTAATTATACGATTCGGACCTTAGTGTGTGAACGGTGAAAATGCTTCTTTATTTGTATTTCAACAACTATTAATATACGATATAATATATGAGAGGAGTAATGATAAAGGAATATTAAGAGACTATGGTTCAAGTATTCTTGCTACGAAATCAATCATAATTGGTCACTCTAGATGTTTTAAATAACAAGAATACATGGCGTTCTAGTTCTACAGACTTCGGTCTTGGATCTTCAGTTATCAAAACAGAAAAGAACATATAGGAATATTAGGTATATGAGAATAAATCGTTTTTGTCAAAAGGAAAAAGAAAATATAGTTCAAGTAATTTCATGGAAATTATACTTTTAACTATAATTCGTGGGGTTCCAAAGACAGATGGTATATGCTTAATAAACGTGTAATTTGTGGGAGAAAGTTAATGATACGAGTCTTAGGCATCTAAGAATTCGCGGAAAAAGTTGTTTAACTAACTAATTCATGGAAATTGTGGTTTAACTAATTCATGGATTCCTAATTACATTGGTAGGCTTAATACTAGGTTTCTTGAAAATGTAGGTCATATATGCATGGTATAACCTTTTTTCATGCTTTCAATATAATTTCATTATTTTGTATCATCCACATCATTCATCAAATTTTCATGTTTTTGAAAAATACTTTGATTAACTCTCCATCTAACTTGGATTCCTAATTGTCAACAACATTTACTAAGATATGCTTTAAAAAGTTTTTTCACATATGTTTAATGAATATTTTTAAAATAAAATCTCAAAATGTTTGAGTTTTTTTTTGGTTATATACTACATCCATTTTATAACAAGTGTCGTTGTATGACTTTATTTTTGTTTCATAAAAATATCATTTTTATGCGGATTGTTTTTAAAAAATATATATATTTCGGTCCCTATTATTTTAACTTATTAAATAGAAAAAAAGAAATTCATAATTGTATTAATTAAAGGTATAACATTTTAGTTTGACATATTTCCGCATTTGTAAGACTTCGAAAACATTTTTTAATAATTTAAAATAATTTTAGGCGAGTTATGTACGTAGTAGTATGTAGGCATTTACCATGTCGCCGATTATTCAATAGTCAACATTCTTGCAATTTCTTGGTATCTTGTTTCATGAGAATTAATAGTCATGAAAACGTGGGGGGTGGAATAAAAGGGAAATTCACAAGAAATTTCTGCACGAATTGTTTTTCCAAATTAAGTTAAATTTTTTGCGCAAGACCCAAATTCATACACAAAGACTCTACTTTAAGAGTTCAATATAAAACCTTTTTCTTTGTTTGGTCAACCAATATAAAAACTATTTATTTGTGACTGTGGAAGTCTTGCGAGTCATGACGAAAATTGATGGAGACTAGAAATTACAAACGAAGTTTCAATATCAATATTATTTCATCGAAAAACCATATAGTTTTTGGTTGGAATAAGTAAAAGATAATTAGAAAAGAAAACGAAATTGAATGAAAGAAACTTTAAACTCACCTGCAGAAACAGACTATCCTCTCTTCTCCAAATTGATCCACTCAGTTACAATGGATTCCTTTCATTTTTGGGAATTTGTGCGTGTGATAAACCAAAACAAAAGTAAAAAAATAAAATATATATATATATATATACATATAAATGAAGAACAAAATAGCACAGTACGATACAATTGTAATCAGTGATATATTATATGGTTCTCCCGTAAGCTCCAATCGTAGTCTTATCCAACCCAAACGGTACTAAATGTTTTGACCTTCCACCAAACATTTAGGCTTTAGCCTAAACTCAAACATTGTTGATTTATCTTAAATGAATAAAAAAACAAATGTGTTTTTAACCACCAGAAAAGGAAAATAAACAAATTCCTTACTTGTCTTATCTTCTCTATTCTCCATAATTAAAACATTTTATAAAATCATTTCCCGATCCTACACTTAAATTTCCTAACGAGTCAAATACAATCAAAACGATTTTGACCTTCCAACTAAAAAAATCTTAAACTAAGTAGACTTTAGCGCTGTGCACAGAGCAAATATCCGGAAAAAATTCAGTATTTGTGATCCGTTTTATTTTTGTCGGATATCTAATTTTCCGATTTACTTTGTTTCGAAAAATTTTAGATATCCAGAATTACGAATATTCAGATTTTTTTTTGGGGTATTTACGGATATCTAGATATTTGCGGATATCTGTTTTAAACAAAAAAAAAAAAAAAATCAAAATACCATATTTAAAAAAAAAAATTATTTTAATATAATATTTAAACTAACTAGTGAATAAATATATTAAATTACTAATTTTACGCTATATAATTAAAGAAAAATGAAAAGTGGAAAATTAAAATGGTGAAAAATAAAATATGTGTTTTTAATTTAAGAAATAAAATATATTTTCAATTAAAAAACTTGTGTCTATCTATTCTTACTATAAATATTTTCGCCAAATGAATTTAAAAAGTCTAAAATACAAATATACGTTATAGATCTATCATATTATATGTACTAGGTGGATCTCGCGCCTTGCGCGGAAAAATAAATACATTAGTATGTTAATAAAATTAAAACATAAATTTTTTATTATCTATTCATTTTTCAAAAATACATATTTAAATAAAAAAAATCGAACACGACATTTTCGTGTATCGAATACTACGGAGAAAGATTTGAGAATCATAAAAATCAACTTAACCGATCTTATCTCGTATAATGATATATAACATATAATTTCTTCCATATTTATATGCAGTTGCAAATAATATGGATCTAATTGACTAAAAAAAAAGACATTGGAAATATAGATATATAACTTTTGCGTAAACACCATATTTTAGAATAAAAATACTAAAATATAACTAAAAAATAAAATAGAAATGGATAATTTATAAATAGAACTAACGAAAATTTCAATTTTATAAAATAACTAAAAACTCAAAAATCTTAGAGACTTTAAGATATTTTCTTATAAACCACATTCATTTTCTTCCATTCAAAACCACTCGTTTAAACAATACAATCCTATATATATTAATTAAGGAGACATTCACAAAAAAAATCATAGCTGTCGTTCAAAGAGAATTTTAGGGGACATGTCATTTAATTTAACCAATCAGAATATTTCAATTGAAATTATTTGCCATGGTGGAAATCTCTACATATTCTCATTAATTTTATAACTAAGCCTATTAATACATGTTTTACAAATTTAAACCCAACCAAATGTAATATTTTAGACTTACCATATCATCTATTTTTATTTTTCTGATATATTAACAAACTTTTTATTCTTATATTTATAACAATATTATATATTGTGTATATATGTATTTAGATTAATATACTATACAAATATTTTTATTATGATGTAGTCTATTATACTATACAAATATTTCGTTTTATAGGTTATAACATCTTCTTAGAGGTATAATTCGTTCTTATATTTGTTGTTTATGTATATGTGTTTTGTTATCTATTATACTGTTCATGTTATTTATTATATCGTGAAATCGTTATTTATTTTTTACTCATGATTATCATTTTTTTTTATAGGTTTTAAACTCTTCTGTGAGGTATAATTTGTTCTTATTTATTCTAAAATTTATGTGTTTTGTTCTCTATTATACAGCTTGTATTCTTTTTATCTTATATTCGTCTTCTTATTGTTTTAATTATTATCGTTGTATTCGTTTTATAGGTTGTAACGTTTTTGTTAATTTCAAAGTAACTATAGTCTGTATTTTATATATTATATTATTTCTAACAATAATCAGTTATTTATTTCTAACAAAAAATTGTTTATTATAAATCTTATTTATTATTATTAAATTTGGTATGTACTTTTGTTCTAATATTTATTTTAAAATTTTAAAATAACATTAATTTGTTTACATGTCTTGAATCTGTAATGACATACATTTTTAGTAATATATATCTTATTTAGTAATATCATCTATTTTTATTTTTCTGATATATTAACAAACTTTTTATTCTTATATTTATAACAATATTATATATTGTGTATATATGTATTTAGATTAATATACTATACAAATATTTTTATTATGATGTAGTCTATTATACATATTTAATCACACTTGCATATATTTATACAATTCATTATTGGAAAATATATATTTTTTCATTTGTTATGTCCCACAAATTCATATAAATCTAAAATTTATCTGATTTATCGTATACTCTATAATTTACACGAATAATGAAGATCAATTTTACACTTGTAAGATATTGAAATAAATAACATTTGCATATGTTTTGATCAATTTTATACATAAAATATTAAAAATAATGACATTAACAGATTCTTGAACAAAAGTATTCAACTTTATTATATTTATGCACAATACATATCACTTTTGTACGTTTATAAATGTTAGAATTTATATGTTTTGTCATACACGTTTAAATATTAAAAATTTATATATATTAAAATCATTAGTCAACCTATTTAATCACTTAAGTATGAATCGTGTTAAATTTTGTATGGACGGATTTAAAGAATCGTTAGGACGTTTATAAAAAAAAAATCTAAAGTGTATTATTTTAAAATGTATATCTTTTGTTGTAAACAAAATTCACAATTAAATTAATGTTTTATGTTCGCATCGACGAATGTCTGTGTTGTCCCAAAATGATTCACACCAACTTATAGAGTTCAAAAATAATTTATTAACAATTTATTAAAAATAATCATTCACACCAAAATGATTCCTAGGAAAATGATGCCACTTATACCATTTTGAATTTATTATTCAATTTTTAATTTTTAGATCTAATTTTTAAAATCAGTATTCTAATTTTATAAGTAATTGTTATTTTTATATATAAGATTAAAAATAATTTTTTTTGAAGATAACCAATTTCATTATTTTTGATATTTTAAGTTTTTTTTTCTTATCATTGTTATCCTTTTTTTTCCAGTGCCCACATTTATTATCTTTACTCAACGCAAATGTTTGTATTTATTTATATTTTTTATTAATATTTTTTTGAAGAGAACATTATAAAATTATTCATTAACATTGTAACATCAATTTTTTTTATTTTTAAATAAGGGGTACTAAACCCTAACATGGAAGTCTAAACCCTTATAAATGCACGTAAACATTGAAAATAATTCATAGATCCTAAATCCTAAATTCTAGCATCAAATCTTAAATCCAAATACAAACACGTATAAATTGATTTTTTATAGTAATCATATACCATCAAATTCTTTGATCAGGGATGTTAAACCCAAGCATGAACGTCTAAACCCTAACCATGCACACAACTATTGGAAATTATACATAGACTCATTTGATGGTTTACAGAAAATACATAGGCTAGGATTCACTTCCTCGATTCATCGTGATCCTCTATCAGCAATAAAATCTCCACATTAATGAAAACGTTACAACCTATAAAACTAATACAACGATAATAATTAAAACAATAAAAAGATGAATATAAGATAAAAAGAACACAAGCTGTATAATAGAGAACAAAACACATAAATTTAAGAATAAATAAGAACAAATTATACCTCACAGAAGAGTTTAAAACCTATAAAAAGAATAAAACGATAATCATGAGTAAATAATAAATAACGATTTCACGATATATAAACAACATGAATAGTATAATAGATAACAAAACACATATACATAAACAACAAATATAAGAACGAATTATAAAAGAAGAGGTTATAACCTATAAAACGAATAAAACGATAATTAGTAGAAAAATAAAAAGAAATAAACGAATAAACAACAAAACTAACAACATGCGCAGTGTATATTCTATAAACACAAAAAACGAACAAAATAATACCTCGAAGACGGCGACATAACTTACTAAAAAAGAACAAATAAAACAATATCATTAGGACAAAAAAAAAGAAGGTATTACAGAACAAACAATATGTGTAGTCTTTATCGTATTTATAACAAACGATAAAAATAATACCTAGGGTTTTAAAACAACCGACACAAACAAACGGGCAAATAAAATAAATATTAAAACCCAAAACGGGTAAAATAGATGGGCCACAATAAAAACATACCAAACCCATAGCAATTATATACGTTCGAAATAAGGATATTTTAGTCATAAAATTCCGATGGCAAGGGATTGTAATTAAACAATTTCATTAATGGCATAAAGGTAAAAACAGGTCTGAGAGTCATTCTAGAGCCGCCACATAGAATTTCGCACTTGCTAAATAATAAGTATGATATATAAATAATATACGGATCGGAGTGAATATTCAGATCTTTATAATTGGTATTTGTGATTTGCTCCGCTTTGGATGGATACTAGATTTTACTATTTGCTCCGCTTTAATTTATAACGGATATCCAGATTTTTCGGATCAAATCGGAACGAATCTAACGAATAATTTGCCCGGTAGACTTTATGAAGTGGGGACATGGAGGGTTATTGCCCAGAAATACTAAGGAAAAAGAAATGGATTTTCCAAGTAAATTTCTGCGTTGAAAGTCATTTCTTAATTAGCAACAAGAATTTTAGATAATCAACTTCAAGTCGTCTCCATCTTCAACTTGAATTAATTTAATAATATGCACAACCCGACCAAAGTCACCAGACTAAACTAAACAAGAAACTGGGTTAAACGGATTAAAATATTGGATTTGTAAGAGTTTTGTTTTTAAACTCAAACTTCATTAAAGAACTTTGTTTTACAAGATCGACTTATCGATCTGCACTACACTCTGTAACTAACTAGGGACATTAGACTCGATCGTTTCTTTTTTTTATAAATCATAATCAAAAGCTTTCTTAGCTATAAGCAATTTGAGAGAGTTATCCATGAAATGATCTTTAAGCAAGTTTGACAAAATGATAAATGTGGTACGAGTTATGTTCACACATGTACCGAAATAAGACAAACCTTGTGAAACCTTTTTAAGGCTCAACAAGAGTATTTTTCTGTAGAGTTTTTAAGCAAAATCTTTGAAAATGGAACCCATGATTTGGTTTATAATCAGTCAAAAAGATTGAAACTTGTTTAAAATGAACCGAAAGAACATAAGAAGAGGGGTTACCTTCTTTCTCGGCGTCAATGGACTTTCTTTCACAAATCTTTATTTTCCCTGTGTCATCAAAGGCTCTCGGTTCACGATCAAGCAGTCTCGGAACGATTCAGTAGTGTTGAAACACTAAATTTGTGGTAACATCTCTGGTGATGTATCAAGAGGAACTTGAGGTAGTTTCAGATTCTCTTCTGCGTATTCTATCAACCAGTCTCAAAGGCAAAGCATATTCTAACAACCAGTCTCAAAGGCAAACTATTTCGAGTCTTTTCTTAATATGTTACCTTAGTTGTATATAGTCTCTGAATTGGGTAAAAAAATAAGAAGTCAAGGACTTGGAAATATATCTTTACACATGCTGCTAAAAGATGCTACATGTTTGCATCTCATGGATCCCAGATTCATCTCCGTGTAGCGTTTTCAACCAACTTGTATGTAGCTCCATCTCATTTGATCACATGCAGTTTTCCAAGGGAGATACATTTTCGGATGAGATCTAACCAAACCGTAAGATCAGACATCTGTTTCATCTAAACTTTGCTTGGCACGATACTGACGACCCTTACTTTGGAAACTGGTGCAGCTCTCTGATTCTTCTATTTCAGTATCCCCATCTTCTGTTGCACTTGGTCTCTCATCTTCTGCCACCTGTCCAGCTACAATAGGCTTCGTCTCACTACAGTTGCTACTGTCTTCTTTAAGGTCATTGGTCTTCTTTTGCGGAATAAAGGAGACTTTCTTGAATGATTCTGACTCTGAAGTTTTTAATCCCTCAACAGCGTAGGGAATGTCCATGTACTCTCGTGTTGGGGACTTCTCATTCAATTCACAAGATGGATCAAAGCTGTAACAAGTGTATTTCGAAGGATTTAGCAAGTAATCTGGTACCTGAGTACCACTTTTTGAGGAGGCAGAAGCTGAACAAGTATCTTCAGGCTTCTTTGATGTTTGTTCATATACACAATCAAACCTGACTCGCTTACTTGTCCTTGCTTCTGAATCTGAACTGTTCTCCTTCCTTTTAAGTATAGGTTTCGGTGGCACAGCTTTGGATGATTCTTCTGAGTGTGGTGGCTCTTTGCTTTTCGAGGGGTGATCACCAGAAGAGCTAAATTTGCTGGCCTCGATTTCGTCTTCCTTCAGCCTAATTATTGCAGCCACATGGTTAGCACGAGGATCCCGAATCCGCCCACCAGACGATTTAAAAAGGGCATCTTTCATAATAATAGGCAACTCTTCACTGCCATTCTCTTTCCCTAGTGCGACTTTATCATACTCATCTTCCTCTTCCTGCGTTAAGAAGCAAAATTTAAAAGCCTTATGGAAATGTTTCAATGGATTCTTGATGAAAGAAAATGCCTACCACCAAAGTGCCATTAACCAAAACGAAAAGGCAAAGCAACAATCACGTTATGTGCTCCAACTAAGCCTAATATTGTTAACAAGAAACAATCAAATTCACATACATTACTCCCTAAGTCACGAGCTCATTCACACCAATATGTTAGTATAGTAAAATTCAATGTTCTTCCATTTGTCAGACCCAGACTTGTGATATGAAACTAATAAATCCAAGAGAGAAGGACCAAAATGTTCCCTAATTTTACTTGGCTGATAAGAGTTCGTATTTCCCCAATCGTTAACAGGCTAACAACACTTTGAAGAAAATTTGATTTACCTCGTCATCGAGAGTGCGATCGAGTCCCATGGAGGCTCTAATGCTCCATCCATCATCAAAATCCTCGTTGGCACCTTCCTCTCGATCATCCTCGCCTTCGAACGGCTTCCGAGAAGTGCTCGAGATCCTCTGCTGTCTCAACAATTCGTCGAACGATGCAGCACAAGGCATCTCGTTCCTATCGTACGAAGCGAGCTGTTCTCGCTTCCACTCCCGCTTCTCCACGTCTGTGTCGGAGAGAGACCACACCGACCCCGAATGCTGCCGTGACGCCGGAGCAGAAGACGTAGACACGTTAGAAGACGACGAGGCACGAGAGAAGGCGAGAGATCCGAAGATCCTCTCAACGCGAGACTGGAAATCTTCGTCGGCCGATCCAGACGACGCCATCGTAACCAAAACACAAATCGAGGGTAAGAGATCGGCGAGCGAGCGAGCAACGAAGAAAGTAAAACCGCCTTGTGCGTGATCCCTTTAATTATTTATTTAAGAAAATAAAAGAAATTTTATAACTTTTAAATGGGCATTTTAAGAATTGGGCCTGAGTAATATTTCTACTTTTGGGCCCGTTATTGGCCTGGTTCAGATTTCAATCGGTCACTGATTTTTGTTTTTTGTGTCGGATGCTATATAATAGATTTCACGATCCGTAGTCCTTTTTAGGTCTAAGGAAATGAAAGAGGAGACAGCTAAAAAGGAAAAGAGATATGTAGGTCATAGTATTAGATTAGTAGCAATAGGTAGTAAATCATGTGAAAGATAAACATATGATAAATGATGGGAGTATCTAATTAGAAAACAAAATACCAGATAGAATAATTTAGGACATGTATAAAATATTAACATGTTGGTCACTTTGAAAACATAAATGTTTGTATGGAGGGTTTGATTGGTAATGTTATATTGTTGCAGTACAATATATATTACTTTTATAGTTACTAATAATAAAAATGATATCAAAAGTGTTATCAATAATGATACACTCTATTTTTTTTATACCGCATTTTTTACGTTTATTTTTTACAGTTTTTAACTATTATATGTTTTTTGAAAGTAAACTCGTTTGATTTCAACGATTTTTGTATTAGGTTTTAAAAAGTTTTTTTCTGATTCAATGTATCGTCGTTTTTCTATGCATTTGGATTGCGGGTAAATTGGTTCGACCGTACGATTCGATTAATTTTTAAGACAATAGTTTCACTTTTTCATTTTTCACAACTAATTTTCCTAATGACCAAATTTGAACATAAATTAAACAAAATAAGATTTTGGACTATATTTAACACGATCTTAGGGGTTAAAAGATATGATCGGTTATGATTAAACAATTTTCTAGCAGCTGGACAAAAAGATCAGACATTCAATTAAACAATGGGATTTTGAAACATTTATTTGTTTATCCTCTCATATGCGACTGTAAAGTCTGGAAAAAAAAAAAAAGCAAGATCTTGGTGTCCATTTTTTTCCAAAATTTCCCACTTTTCTTTTTGCTTTACAATTTGTTTTTCCCCACCCTAAGAGTTTAAATTTTAATTATAATGAAAAATAAGAATAAATTTTTTAATCAATTATACCCCACTGACCTCTCTGTCTCACCGGAACAAAAGGTAATGGAGAAGCAACCAGGGAGCGGGTCCCACACCCACCCCCTATTAACCACTCGAAAATCATCGCGTGGAATACACGCGCCTCGTAATTTCGACGATTCTCAGTTTCACACGCGCTTTAAAGCGCGTGAGTTAATGGATTATAGCCCTGCCTTGTTTTCTCAGATGACCACTGTTACAGGAAAAAAAAAAAGCACAGTCAGTCCTTTTTTTTTCTTCGCTCTTCTTTTTATTTATACACACCTTGAAACGACGCCGTATCTTACCAACCTTCTCGATCTCCGGCGGTAACTAAAACGGCATAGTTTCGCCGCCTTTTGGGTTAAAATTTCACGAAGACGGTGAAGTTTTTTTTTTCTTTTTTTCTTCTGTTTTATTTTGTTGTCTCTTCTCTTCTCCCGAGACACTTTCATCTAAAAACCTCCCCACTGTTTTTCTCTCTCTCTCTCTCTCGATTTCACTGAGGGTTTCGTGAGAAAAAAAAAACCAGCTCGAGTTACGCTATAGGATCGAGACTTTGGGAAGATCATCGTGCTGTGGGGTTTTTGGGAAGCTTTGGGTGAAGAGGATCTCTCACTTTTTTTTTGTCTCTTTGTGCTTCGTTTTTATGGAGTCGGTGTGAGAAAAATAGTTGTGGTCTTTCTTAGCTTTTTAGGTTTTTTGTTGTCGTGTGATGTTAATTGCTGTTTGTTTCGAAGAAGAGGAAGTAATCATTTGCTCAAAATGCATTTCACTAAGCTTGATGACTCTCCCATGTTCCGCAAACAGGTTTGTTTTCTCCGTCTACGGTTTTGTCCTCATGTGTCGAGTCTTTTAGTGTGTTAGGTTAAGATTTGTGTCGATATTAGGCAAGATTTATTCATTTGGAGCCATTAGGATTTCGTGATGTCTGGGATTTTGAGTGTTCACCGACATTTGGTACCCCAAAAAGCTTGACTAAAGTTAGCAAGACATCGCCAGAGTTTGCATCTCCTAGAGTGGAAACTTCACTGGAAGGTTTCGAATTAATGACCAAAACCAGTTGCTTAGACGGCCTATTCGCCCTTTACCTTGTCACCAAGTCGTGTTAGCTTGATATGACTTATGATCCAGTTCATATGTTTGGGTCTCTGACTCTGACAAAGCTGCTGTGTGTTTTAAGAAACACTTGTGTCCACTTAGCTAGTATTCTCATGCTGCTCACTGGTTTTAGTCAATGAGTTCTGCTATGTATACTCTTCTGGGCATGAGTGGAGCAGAAATGATTGCAACTTAAATGTTAAGGAAGTTCCTACTGTAGCTCAATTTTTTGTCCAAAACCTGCTCTGTTTTCCTGTAGTTGAGGATTACTTTACCACTATACGGAGTGCCTAAATCACTTTATTTTTCTGGGTTGTCCATACTTGCAGTTTCTTTGATGATTGGATTTTGTGTTGTTGTCTTCTTTGAGTTATGGTCTTTGCCTTCTAGTCGTGTGTTGCACGGGTCTCCACAGCTGGGTACTTATATTGATACGTTTTTCTGAAAACAGTTACAAAGCATGGAGGAGAGTGCGGAAATATTGCGGGAAAGAAGTCTCAAGTTTTACAAAGGATGCCGGAAATACACGTATGCTCTAATTTTGACAAGTTTTTAGAGTTGTAGTTGTGCATTCAGAGTTTTCTTCTGGCTCAAAGAGACATGAGAACATATCTTCTAACAGAGATAGAGTGTCCTTTTTTCAGTGAAGGGCTAGGCGAAGCATATGATGGGGACATTGCTTTCGCAAGTGCACTTGAAACATTTGGTGGAGGCCATAACGATCCAATAAGTGTGGCCTTTGGTGGTACGACCGACTTCACATATCCCATGGAAACTCTCATTAGCATATAGTCTGTTTATCCCCATACTCTTTGCACCCACTTGTCATCTGAGATTTTAAGCTGTTTACACTATAGAATTTATAAACTTTTGAGCACTGTTGCTTTTCCTGCTCTTGCTCTCCGCTCTCTCTTTGATAGGGTTTGTAGATTCACCGGTGATGGTGGAAATATCTTAGTTGAAAGTTGGAAAATAAAACTAGTTTCATCAAAGGTGCTGATAGACTCTAACTTGCTGCGCCAGGTCCTGTAATGACAAAATTTACAATTGCGTTGAGGGAAATTGGGACTTATAAGGAAGTTCTTCGGTCACAGGTATGATTTTTTGTTACTATTGACATTCTCTCCGTTTTTCCCCACCCCCAGCCTTCTCTCTGATAACTCCTCTGTGGTATTAATGTAGGATAGTTTTGTTTTCCGTCAGCAAAAGTGGCCTCAATATAGATTGCTTCGCCTTAAGACATTGTATAGATTTCCAGATCAGATCATGTCATTTCAATTCAGGTTTTTCATTTTGAGGATTTCTCATTTTCAGGTGGAACATATACTGAATGACAGATTACTTCAATTTGCCAATATGGACTTGCACGAAGTTAAGGTACAAGCTGCTTGCTTTCTTCTTGGCTGGATATTCTATTTCTGAGTAAAACTATGCTGGCCATATATCCAAGTGCATCACTGGATATTAGTACCGATGACTAGAATATCTATGAAAGAATGGAGGACACACACTCTGCCATGTATGAGTGGAATGCCGAGAGGCATTGAATTTAATATGGATTAGGTTTTATTCTTCTAGTTTAATTTTTCGATTGCATCACTGGAAATCTAAAAAAAAAAAAACAAACTGAATAACTATCACTCGGGTTGTCAACCTTCCCCAAACGAAAAACATTTAGAAATATTTTCTGAGGTAATTAATGTAAAAGGTGTGATGAATGTGAAAGATATGGTTAAGTTTCTTGGGCCTGCCTATACATTGTGGCAAGTCCATATATTTCTTTCTTCCAGTTTCTCAAGGTGTGCTAGCATTACAAGGTTATATTTGGATTTGGAATCCTGAGAGATCATTTTTGCTACAGGAAGCTCGGAAGCGCTTTGACAAGGCTAGCCTTACCTACGATCAGGTATCCCGTTGTTCAGGGTTGTTTTCGTTTTTTTCACTCTTTTGACATGGTTTGCACTACAAAAGATAGTTCGGAAAGACTAAAAATTCCTATCCAACTACTAAGAGTTATGAAAAGTTTCAACCAAAAAATGGGTCAAGCTCAATAAATATTTCTGATTCATTCCTTCATTAATGGAGGAAGGCTAGGGTTCCTTTTTTTAGAAGTTGGATATGTTTTGCATTTTTATGCGCTGGCTGGGTATAAATCTACAGAAACCTAGCTAGTTCTTGTTCGTGTTACTTTTCTAAGCACCAACTCTTACTAGGAATCAAATTTGTAGCTTAGAAGATATCTGATATCTGTTTCGTAACAATTGGGCCCATGCTAATGTGGACAGATTAACTAATTAACTTCGTATTGTGCTTTAGGCCCGTGAGAAGTTTTTATCTTTGAGGAAAGGTACAAAAAGTGATGTTGCTGCTGCTTTAGAACAGGTATGGTGCATGATTTTACTAAAGCTCATTGTTTCTAATTTTTGAATGCCATGTATTCTTTATTTCTCTATGTTATAAATAACATTTTGACATTGTCAGGAACTTCACACTTCGAGGTCTATGTTTGAGCAAGCTCGATTCAACCTTGTAATTTTCTTTTGTTTGATCTTGATTATTAATTTCAAATATATATACCTTCTGTCACATCCATGCTATTGTTGGAGTAATCTTTTGTTTTCTTTGGTTTCCCTAATTTATGCTCAGGTGACTGCTCTTTCAAATGTTGAAGCTAAGAAAAGGTTTGAATTTTTGGAAGCAGTCAGTGGAACGATGGATGCACACCTTCGGTACTTCAAACAGGTAAGTTTGTTAGCTTCTTCAGAATTTTAAAATAGTCTCAAAAGGTTTGTGTCAAATCTGAATGTGGCTGCTTTCAGGGTTACGAATTACTGCATCAGATGGAACCATATATTAATCAGGTCGGTTTAATTTTTTTCCCCCCTTTTGTTCAAGTAATAGATCCGTAAATATTTGGGGTTTATAATTTTCTTTGAAGACTATATATGAGTCTTCACATGTCATTCAATGTGTCGAGAACGCTTAGATAGTTGCATTTAGGAAACTATTTATACTGCAACTCTTTTTTTGCAGGTCTTGACCTATGCGCAACAATCCAGAGAAAGATCAAATTATGAACAAGCAGCACTTAATGAAAAGATGCAGGAGTACAAAAGACAGGTTGATCGAGAGAGCAGGTATGGCTCAAATGGTTCTAATGGATCCCCAAATGGAGATGGCATACAAGCGATTGGTAGAAGCTCTCACAAAATGATAGATGCCGTAATGCAATCTGCCGCAAGGGGAAAGGTTAATCAATGTCCTTTTACATATGAATGAGACATCTTCAAAAGAGTGCTATTAACATTTCTTGATGCTTCAGGTGCAAACAATACGTCAAGGTTATCTCTCTAAAAGGTCTTCAAACCTGAGAGGAGACTGGAAAAGACGGTTTTTTGTTCTTGACAGCCGGGGAATGCTGTATTATTACCGAAAACAATGTAGCAAACCATCTGTGAGTTTTGTATTTATATATGATCTTTTATTTTGTAAAAAAAAAAACAGAATTATGCAAACAATATTGGTGTTCATAAATACATTTCTTTGACCTATTCTTTGCACACTCTGACTTAGTTGATTTGATGTTTAGGGGTCTGGCAGTCAGCTTTCTGGACAGAGAAATAGCTCCGAGCTTGGGTCTGGTCTTCTTAGTAGGTGGCTTTCTTCGAATAGTCATGGTGGAGTACATGATGAGAAGTCTGTCGCCCGTCATACAGTGAACTTGCTTACCTCAACAATTAAAGTCGACGCTGATCAATCAGACCTGAGGTTTTGCTTTAGGATCATTTCACCTACAAAAAACTACACGCTGCAGGTTTGATTCAGAGTGTTTGTCATTGCCTTAGACCTTTAATGTTTGAATGTTTGCAAGTTTGCCAACTTTTAATAGTTTTCACTCAGTGTTTACTTATGTTTGTCAGTGCAGGCTGAGAGTGCACTCGATCAAATGGATTGGATAGAAAAGATCACTGGGGTTATTGCATCACTACTTAGTTCTCAGGTCCCTGAACGGGTAAGTATTATCATCATTCCTTTGCATAACCAGGCTCATGCTCTAATTATCAATGCAATTTTGGTGATTGTCCTTCGGCTGCATTTCAGTGCCTTCCTGGTAGTCCCATGGGAAGTGGTCACCATCGGTCTGCTAGTGAAAGTAGCTCATATGAAAGTTCTGAATATGATCATCCTACTACTGATGAATTTGTATGTGAAAGGAGCTTTTTGGGTTACCATGAAAGGCCATCAAGAAGTTTTCAGCCGCAACGGTCTGTTAGAAAGGGTGAGAAGCCCATTGATGCTCTGCGAAAAGTCTGTGGGAATGACAAATGTGCGGATTGTGGAGCTCCAGAACCAGACTGGGCTTCTTTAAATCTGGGGGTTCTTGTCTGTATCGAGTGTTCTGGTGTTCACCGTAATCTTGGTGTACATATATCTAAGGTAAATCGCGAGAACTCTTAATTGGTGGCAAAATATATGTAGGTTCTATAATAAGTAACCCATGGAAGGAATTAAATAAGTCCATCAAAATCTTGAAGTGACACTTGTCTTGATGTTCATTAGCAATTCAGATTGTTAGAACATGATCTACCGACAAATTGTTGCTAGGATAAGGGTGTGATAGAATCTAAACTTGGATGGCTCGAGTTTCAATTTGAAATCAGTCTAGACAATCTGAACTTGGCCGTTGCTACAGGTTAGGTCGCTCACTCTCGATGTGAAAGTATGGGAGCCATCTGTTATAAGTTTGTTCCAAGCTCTTGGAAATACTTTCGCAAACACAGTCTGGGAGGAATTGCTTCATTCAAGGAGCGCCTTCCATGTTGACCCAGGCTTAACAGGGTAAATAACTCCATTTATGATTGAAATGTTTACCTTCTCATCCAAAGCTATAAGAACTTTTAATCACCCCTAGACATAATAATTTTTAAAATATTTTATGCGCAGGTCTGATAAATCCAGGGTGCTGGTCACTGGAAAGCCCAGCTATGCTGATATGATATCTATCAAGGAGAAGTATATACAAGCTAAGGTTTTTAAGCTTCTACCCTTTATTTGATTCCTTATGTCGGAGATAAGTGAAGCTATTTTTCTTCTCGAGGGAGTGCATATTTCACAGTATGTTGTTCCTTCAAAAATTCACTGAACATCTAGATAATATTTTCTTTCGTGGCATTCTCTCTTTGCTCCGTCTTAGGCAATGGTCAGGATAGTTCATTCAATCCTTTTTTTGTCATTTCACAGTATGCTGAGAAGCTATTTGTTCGGAGATCGAGAGACTGTGATTTCCCACAATCAGTTGCACAACAAATGTGGGACGCAGTGTGTGGCAATGATAAAAAGGCTGTTTACCGGCTTATTGTCAACGGCGAAGGGGATGTGAATTTTGTGTATGACCAATCATCTTCCAGCTCTTCGCTAACACTTTCCAGAGTAATATTAATACCAGAGAGGACAAAGCGTGAGGATGTCCTACTCAGATTAAGAAATGAGTTACTTGATAGAACCTCCTCAGGTAGTTCTTCAAATATACCTCCCGAGGAAACCAGAGGTTGCTCTCTGCTTCACTGTGCTTGTGAGAAGGCAGACATTGGGATGGTGGAGCTTTTGCTGCAATATGGTGCAAATGTAAACGCCACAGACTCAAGTGGTCAAACACCGTTGCACTATTGTATAATCAGAGGCAAAGCGACACTAGCAAGACTGCTTCTCACAAGGTGACTTGGTTCTTCTTTGAGATGCTTATTCAAAATCTCCCAACATCTTCTCTCGCTACATCCTTTCAAAATATTTATGTCTTTTAACACAAATTTGGATGAATTTTGCAGGGGAGCAGACCCTGAAGCTATGAATGGAGAAGGCAAAACCGCTCTTGACATTGCTGCAGAGTCAAAATTTACCGATACAGAAGTCCTCGCTCTCCTTTCAGACACAAACGGGTATAATCACAGACAGTGCTGATAAAGATACAGAAAGCTCATGGGTATAGAACTTTCGGAGCTATGTTTCATCGTTACGATCACGGTTTTAAGAGCCAATCAACACTAAAGAACGGCCTCGAGCAAGCTCAGCCCCCAATTAAGTTATATGTATTGATGTCTTTGTGATGGATATAGGCTGCTTATTGGGAAATTATATAGTGTATTGTGTTGTGTCTGTGTTGTGTGTATTTGATGTGGGACTATATAGCATCCTGAGCTTGTCATATCAGGCGTTGTAACTTGTAAGCAACTTACGGTTTGTTCATTTCTGCAGGGTTGTTAACCATAAATTATTCATTAGCTAATTAATTTGTGGTTTGGTTTTGGATTTGAATCTTTTCCCATACAAGTATATATATATATATATATATATATATAAGATAATAATTGAGTATTAACAGTAACATAATTACTACAATCTTCGTTCGCAACTTGATCTTTTAGTGACAACAGGAAGTAATAATGACTTCTTAGCATTTTCAATTACTTTATTTCATACGTGGAATTTATCTCTCTTTTGGATTTGCTTGTCAGCCATTTATCTCTTTATTTATGGATATTTACCACTTTTTAGAGATGATTTGTGTTGTCTAGACCTTGATATCTAGATTTAAGTTTAAAACTAATGTATGGATGTATTTTTCATATTTTTGAATGCTTAATGCTTCTCTTTATACATTGCTTGCTACCATGAAAATGAACTTAAAATTTATGAGATAAATTTGTGAGAATTTTGACTGTTTTTATGATCTACATAAGCATCTTTATACTACAAGTTCATCAATGCGGTGATCAAAACCTACAATCTAAATTCACTATTCAAGTTCACATGCCTCTATTCAATATATCACATTAAATTGTGATGATTTAATTTAAAGTTTGTTAGTTTTGAGTAAAATATAAATTAGATTTTTGGTTTGAAAAATCAAAAATGTGAAACAATATTCTTTTGAAACAAAAGAAGTTTTAAGTAATTACGCGTTAAATAAATTTTGTCAATAATGTCCGTTTGTTAACACACTGACGCCAGTTTGAAAGTTGATTCTCAATTTTCGCATGGGACTACACTTTGGTCCACGTATTCCCATCATATTCATATTTTCGAGTCTTTTGATAGTGTTACCATTTAACTAAAATTTAAATGTGATTCATTTCTATTAGGCTAATTAACCCTAGTTATCTTTTTCAGTTATGTTACCCAGACGTCGGACCCAAGATATTTTATTAAAAAATGTTAGTAAAAGTTCCATCCGAAAGTTTGAGAATATGTGAATTAGTGTATAAGAAACATGCACCAATCTATTTATTACCAATTGATTTTGAATTGGAAACCCATAAAATTTAATATGTTAACAGAACCACTTGATTGTTGGACCACTCCGTAGATATTATTTCCACAAAGATTTACGATTCAAAGGTGATACATAAGCATGAGAAGGGTGTTAGTGAAAGTCTCATATCGGAAGTTAAAAAATTTGTCAAGTAGTATAGAAGGGATATAGACCAATTCACTCATTATCAAAAGATTTTTAGTCGGAGCCCGTGAAATTTAATAAAAAATGTTGTTCAAATATGAAAACAAGACCTCACTTTGAATAAAAGCACTTCGCATAAAGCTTTTTCCTTTAACCCAAAAAAATTAATATTTTTTTGCAAGGAAAAGAGGAGAAAGCAATTATTCTCAGACAAACAAAGGGAACTACTTTTTGTGTAGTAATAATAATCTCACACGCTAAGACAACAAAAGTGCACAGATTCTCGAGCCTCCCCAAATCCAACGGTCAAGAATCTCACGAAGCTTATCTAAATCAACGGATGAGATCTCGTTTTCGCCATTCCCCTCATCACGGTACTCGATGTCTTGCTTTCGGCCACTCATGACAGCTACCCTTTCATCCGCCTACGTGGCTGTGGGACCCATTCTTACCATGGCCACCTGACATGTGGACCCCGCTCTATTCGCGGGAACCCAGTTTTCTTCCTTGTCGATTTTTGGCTGTAGTAACGGATTCGGTCATGCTTTTTGTGAGGAGAGAGAGGAGAGAGAGAGTCACAGTCTCGCAGATACTGTCTTGGAAAGAGAGTCTAGAGAGAGAGTGTCTTTGTGTGTGTTTTGTGTGTGTGTGTGTTTGGTTACTGGATTAATGAGCTGATAGTTTTGTTTGCTTGTTTCATCTTTTCAACCACAGATATAGTAAAATTATGGAAACCAAGGAAAAAAAATTGAAGTTTGTTGTTCTCTTCTTCTATTTCTTTTAGAGACTTTAGGTTCTCACTTGAGTTTTTGAGACATACAAAGTTTGATACTTTATTAAAATTTTGGTTTTTTTTTGTTTTTGTTGTTTTTTAAAAAAAATTGGAGGAAAAGAGGGAGAATTTCAGATTAAGAGGAGAGAGAGGAGATAAGAATCTATGAGCCAATGATTCCATTCATCTTCTTTGTGAAGAGTTTGAGTTGATTTTCTTTTTTTTTCCCCTCAGAAGAAGATACGAAGCTTCACTGTATCAGAAAAAAAAAAAGACAAACTTTTCCTTCTTCTTTTAGCTTTCAACAGCTTCAGCTTTCTGGGTTTTTTCTCAGATTCGCGTCTAATCTTGTAAAGAAAATGCTTTTTCAATTCGATTGATTTCGATTTCATGTTGCTCGTAGACGCAGCAATGGCACAAAGAAGAAGACGAAGACATAACAACAACACTATCTATCTGCTCTTCTTCTTCTTCTTCTTCTTAGTCTTCGTTTCAAGAACAACAAGCGCAAGTTGTCGACGAAGAACAGTGAAACACTTATCAACAACAACTCCAACTTCATCTACACCACTCGAATCAAGAATCACTTCCAAGGTTATCGTTATTAGCATCCTATCAGGGACTTTAACCGGTTTGGTTTCGGCCTTTGTGTTAGCTTTCTTGGTCCGTTTCATTGTTCAATACATGAAACAGACGCCAATTCTCAAAGGTCCTGTAGTGTTTTCCCCAAAGATTACACCTAAATCTCTTCACGCAGCTTTGGGCAATGGTATACAATTGCTTGGCTCAGACCTTAATGGTAAATACTACAAGATGGTACTCGATAACGGTCTAGTTGTTGCGGTTAAGAGACTAGGCTCACTCGAAGGAAATGGCTCACCAGAAACTAGTAGTAGTAGTAGCAGCAAGTCGGTTAAGAGAAGGTTGCAGAAGGAACTTGAGCTTCTTGCTGGGTTAAGGCATAGGAACCTTATGAGTTTAAGAGCTTATGTTCGGGAATCCGATGAGTTCTCTCTTGTCTATGATTACATGCCGAATGGTAGTCTTGAAGATGTGATGAGTAAGGTTAGAGCGAAAGAGGTAGAGCTCGGATGGGAGATTAGGCTTAGAGTTGCAGTTGGAATTGTGAAAGGGCTTCAGTATCTCCATTTCAGTTGCGAGACACAGATTCTTCATTATAACTTGAAACCTACAAATGTGATGTTGGATTCTGAGTTTGAGCCGAGGCTTGCTGATTGCGGATTGGCTAAGATCGTGCCTAGTTCACAGACAGCGGTATCTTGCTACTCTGCTCCTGAGTCTTCGCAAAGTAACAGGTGCTTCAAATCAACGCCATCGCCTTTTGAGTTTAACGTCTAGTTCTTCTCTTTTACTAACAAGTTGCGCAAATCCTTGTGACAGATACACAGACAAAAGCGACATATTCAGCTTCGGGATGATATTGGGTGTTCTTTTAACTGGAAGAGACCCGACCGGTCCTTTCTGTGGCGAGGCTGCAAACGGAGGCAGCTTAGGACAGTGGCTGAAGAATTTGCAGCAATCCGGGGAAGCACGAGAAGCATTAGATAAGAGTATTCTTGGGGAGGAAGTGGAGGAAGACGAGATGTTAATGGCTTTAAGAATCACCATTATCTGCCTTTCCGATTTTCCGGCAGACAGGCCTTCAAGTGATGAGCTTGTCCACATGCTTACACAACTGCACAGCTTTTAGCCCATTGTTCTTGTACTAAACCTCCTATATGTGAACCCAATCCTTCAAATCCAAACATCTGTAGTTACATCAATATATTTCGTTTTCCCATGCTGGTTAAACTTTGATCACGCAAATGGTCCAACAAGTTGGTCTTACACCAAATGAAAAGATGGCAAGCAAGTGTCCTTGCCTAAACGTAAAACAACAAGGAGTTCTTGATGAACGCACGTTTACTCAGAAGCAATACAATGAAAAATGCAGATCAAGCAACGATCTCGTTGAGTCAGTTTTCTACTTACATTGTCCTAACAGGTGAACCGTTGCCAAATCTGGGTTGTATCAATAACTCTGAGAGGTCACCGCTCTCAAAGAAGGATTTGTGAAGAGCCTCAACGCATCCTTCAGCTTCAGCATCATTTACTATAAGGGAAATGTTTACCTGCAAGATTTTACCACAAGAAATAAATTTGTAAGGTGCGTACGGAAAGAAATTTTTGTGATAAGCAGTGTTGTTTACCTTGGATGCTCCTTGTGATATCATCTGGACATTGATACCTTTGGTCCAAAGAACATGAAACGCCTGCCCGAAGTTAAAAAACAATTAGGTAAGAAGCGCAAAAGAAATATTTCTTTCTTTGTGAGAGAGCCTTCAGGGAGGTAAGATCTAACCCTCTCTAAAATCAGGGAGGAATGTTGAACATTCCCAATTAGAGAGATTATTGCTCTTCCTTTTGAAAGATTCACAACTGCTATTTTCTCCAGTTCTTCAACTACATGATCAAGCTCCTGTTACAAGGAACAAAGAAAGAAAAGGCCTTTGGAAAGCACACATATATGGATTGGGAAATAAAGCATAGGGGATTCTACAAGAACTTGCCTGTTGAATCAGTTCCCTGCTCCAAAGTTTTGAAGGGTCCAGTGTCAGAGATATACTGACTTCACTAGTGGCAACAACATCTACGGATATTTCAAGCTCCTCAAATATCGAAAATACCTGGCCAAAAGAGTGAGGCGCGCAGGCAATGTTGATTATTAACAGTACCTAAATGATTATAGGCTGGAGCATGCCACATTCGGACCTTACACCAATGAAAGGTGTTCTTAAGAATTAACTTCTGAAACTTTAGCCACATAAATGCGCTGAAAATGTACATGCTTACCTTCGCAAGAAAGCCAACCTGACCAAGCATCCTGGTGCTTGCTATATCCAGCATGGTCACATTGCGTTTCAGAACAATGCTCGTTAAAATTGACTGTTATATGAAAAAGCGTAAATTTTGGTTCTCACATGAGCTGCATAAAAGGAAACACAAATTTGGAGACTCTATACCTTGGTCATGTCTCTTGTTTTAGTGATAATAGTTCCAGGAGCTTTAGGGTTATAAGAATTTTTAACCCTAACAGGAATCCCACCCTCTCTTGCTGGTCTCATTGACTGTGGGTGCAATACCTGCAGCAACAATTTTATTTCTTTACTCAACCACTCAGCATTGCCATTGTACAAGTTTTATGTAATAATGCTAATAACTGCACTTGAGTATTAAAGCATACAAGTAGAGTGGGACCTGTGCACCAAAATAAGCTAGTTCGGCTGCTTCATCGAATGTAAGATATGGTACTGGTGTGGCTCGTTTATAAATAGTTGGGTCACATGTTAGAACACCATCAACATCTTTCCACACCTACTCAATGAAAAAACAAACATCCAAACTGAACAGAGATGTATGCAACGATTTAAAAGAAAACATTAAACTTTGAGGCCGTAGAAGAACCTGAATCTCTTGCAAACCCAATGCTTTACCAATTGTGGTTGCCGTCAAATCACTGCCACCCCTACCCAAGGTAGTAACCGCACCAGTTTTCCAACCCTATAAATTGAATGAACTAATTAGCAAACCACAAAAACTTGATTAAAATCTTGGTTATCTGTAGATTGCAAACTGTTAGCAATACCTTCCCAAGGAAACCCGTTACAATAGGAACAGCAGGATCATGCATCCAATCATCATATAATCTCTTGGCAACGGCTGGATAAGTTGCTTCCAAGATATCCCCATTTGTGAAATCATCCGTTGTAATGAAACCAATTTCAAATGCATCGTACTGCAAAGTCGATAATCTACTTAGCTTTGTTTGCAAGCTGGAACAAAAGTGAACATCTTGACAATATGTCAACTAGAGTCGCAAAAATGCATGATTATGCACAAGAAATCTAAAAATGAACGCTCAAACCAAGGCAAACTAGCAAGCAAAAGAGATTATGAGTTTGTGTTCCTCGACAACTGAAACCAAACTCACACAAAAGTTTACTGACCAATTCAAAGCATATACACTTTAAACTGAACCCAAACCGAAATCTAGATTGAACATTTCTAGCCTAATCTACCAAGATATCAATTTTACTAATTAGTCAACCAAACGAAGTATATATATCTATTTTGAAAGAAAACTAAAATACGATGATGGACATACTTGGCGTGCCTTGACACCGATTTTATTAAGATAAGCTGCGAAAATCCTTGTAGACATGCACTCTCCAAAAGAGACTAAGTAGTCTCTGGTTCGAAGAGTCAACTCCTTCATCATAGCTATGCCTTTCAGGAGTTGCTCCAATTCTTCTAAAAAAGCTACAAAATGTACCCAAAATTAAAAACAGCAATGTATGTAGACTCTTGAATATTACCAAACTCATCACAAATGAACATTTATGAAGCTACTCAAAATAGCAAGAATGAAGGTCCAAGTGGTGGAAAGTCTACAAATTATACGAACAAACCAGACTATGCTTACACGAAACAACAGAGGGATCAATATTGAGCTCCTTCACTGTCCTGAAACAACAACAAAACATATTCTTAGTCTAAAACCAACATCAACCAGGAAAACAGATGCTCAAGGTACCAAATTAGTCATATTTTTCAGGAAACCAAAACCTGAGATGCAATTCCTTTATAATGCTCAATTCCTCAATCTCAGATGCATTAGAAACACCACAACTCACAGCCTTCTCTCCCGCCTTCACTAGCACCAAATCAGAAATTTCAAAATCAAATATTCTCAAACTTTTGCATAGTAACAGAGAGAAGAAAGGGTAGAGAGAGAGAGAGAGAGAGAGAGAGAGAGAGAGAGAGAGAGAGAGAGAGAGAGAGAGAGTTTTCAGCATTACAAGCAAGAGATTGTTGGTAGTTTTCCCCATTGCAGAAAGAACAATGACCGGACTTTCTTCCGGAAATGTCAAAATCAAATCCGCCACTTCCCTCATTCTCTCCGCAGACGCCACCGAAGAACCACCAAACTTCATCACGCACGTGATACTCTTCTCCTCTACCTCCGTCGTCTCCCTAATCGCGTCTGTCTTCTTCTCTTCCAAGACAGCTCGTACAGTTTTTCCACAGCCTATACCTGAAACCCTCCTTGTAATGGAGGAGGAGCCATCTCCAATGGGTGGTAACAAGAACTTCCTCGGACCTTTCAGTGCAGCGAAATCGACACGATTCGGAGAAATCGGTAGCGTCGGCGAGTTTCGTTGGTGGGTATGCGGCAATCTGGTGAATGGTGCATTGCTATGACACCGAACCCTAGTAGCCGCCATCGGAGAAGAAGAAGAAGAAGGCCGAGAAGAATATTATCGATAGGTTTTAAAACAAGAAGAGAAGAGAGATCGTCCGGCTCATTTCAGTCATTGATGAGACGCCAAAGACGGAAACTTTGAAACCCTCATTTTCAGTTTCTGTACCAAAACGGTGTCGTTTTATTACCAATGATTGATTTGATTTGATTTGACTCGTTGGTGGTTGTTGCCACAAAAGACTCTAATAAAATCGTGCTTCTCCTTCATTTCTCCCGGAAAGCTGTAAACTTTTTGTAGATTTTTTCATCAACCAACCATGACGATCCTCGCTTTACAGTCCTCGTATAGCCCTTCTCGAATTCCGGTTATAAAAAACGCGAATTTCGATCAAATTCCGTCATGGGTTTCTCTGAAATCATCTACTACTTCTTCTTCTGTTAAAATCTCGCATAAGCAAGGCCAAGTCGAGAATCTGCATTTGGTTTCGTTGTCGAAGCATAGGAAGCTCAACGAAGCATTTGAGTTTTTCCAAGAAATGGATAAGGCTGGAATCTCAATCACCCCGTATTCTTACCAATGTCTCTTTGAGGCTTGCAGAGAATTGAGGTCTTTATCTCACGGGAGACTCCTCCACGATCGTATGCGAATGGCTTTTGAAAACCCTTCTGTGCTTCTTCAGAACTGTGTGCTGCAGATGTACTGTGAGTGCGGGAGCTTGGAAGCTGCAGATAAACTGTTCGATGAAATGCCTGAGTTAAACACTGTATCTCGGGTAACGATGATATCTGCTTATGCCGAACAAGGTCTTTTGAATAAAGCTGTTGGTTTGTTCTCTAGAATGCTAGAGTCAGGAGACAAGCCTACTTCTTCCTTGTATACTACACTCTTGAAATCTTTGGTAAAACCTAGTGCTTTAGATATTGGTAGACAGGTTCATGCTCATGTTATACGTGCTGGGTTATGTAGCAACGCGTCTATTGAGACTGGGATCTTGAACATGTATGTTAAATGCGGTTGGTTAGTGGGTGCTAAGCTAGTGTTCGATCAGATGACAGTGAAGAAACCAGTGGCTTTGACGGGATTGATGGTAGGTTATACTCAAGCTGGAAGAGCAAGAGATGCTTTGAAACTATTTCTGAACTTGTTAACGGAAGGTGTTGAATGGGACAGTTTTGTGTTTTCAGTTGTTCTTAAAGCATGTGCTTCCCTTGAAGAGCTTAATCTTGGCAAGCAAATTCATGCCTGCGTCGCTAAGCTTGGACTGGAATCTGAAGTCTCAGTGGGAACTCCACTCGTTGATTTTTACATCAAATGTTCCAGCTTTGAGTCTGCTTGTCGTGCATTCCGAAATATCTCTGAACCAAATGATGTTTCCTGGAGCGCAATAATTTCTGGATACTGCCAAATGAGTCAATTTGAGGAGGCTATTAAAACCTTTAAGTCTTTGAGAAGCAAAAATGCGGCGGTTCTAAATTCGTTCACATATACTAGCATATTCCAAGCATGTTCGGTACTTGCAGATTGCAACATTGGTGGCCAAGTCCATGCAGATGCTATAAAAAGAAGTCTGATCGGATCTCAGTATGGAGAAAGCGCTCTCATTACATTGTATTCAAAATGCGGATGCTTAGATGACGCCCACGAAGTCTTTGAGTCAATGGACAACCCTGACATTGTTGCTTGGACATCTTTTATATCAGGTCATGCCTACTATGGAAATGCCTCTGAAGCTCTGAGATTGTTTGAGAAAATGGTGAGTTGTGGCATGAAGCCAAACTCAGTTACATTTATTGCGGTTTTAACTGCCTGCAGCCACGCAGGCCTTGTTGCACAGGGCAAGCATTACTTGGACACGATGCTTCTAAAATATAACGTGGCTCCGACTATTGACCATTATGATTGTATGATCGACATTTATTCCCGTGCGGGACTATTAGAAGAAGCTCTCAAATTTATGAAGAATATGCCTTTTGAACCTGATGCAATGAGCTGGAAATGCTTTCTAAGTGGATGTTGGACCCATAAGAATCTTGAGCTGGGTGAGATTGCTGGTGAGGAGCTTCGCCAACTCGATCCAGAAGATACAGCTGGATATGTTCTACCATTTAATCTGTATACCCGGGCTGGAAAATGGGAAGAAGCTGCTAAAATGATGAAACTGATGAATGAGAGGATGTTAAAGAAGGAACTGAGCTGCAGCTGGATCAGAGAAAAGGGTAAGATTCATCGGTTTATAGTGGGTGATAAACACCATCCGCAAACTCAGGAGATCTATGAGAAGCTTAAGGAGTTTGATGATTTTATGGAAGGTGATGTGTTTCAGTGTAGTATGACAGAAAGAAGAGAACAGCTTCTTGATCATAGCGAGAGACTTGCCATTGCGTTTGGGCTGATATCAGTGACTGGCAATGCCCGTGCACCTATAAAAGTGTTCAAGAATCTACGGGCCTGCCCAGATTGCCATGAGTTTGCAAAGCATGTGTCTTTGGTTACAGAACGTGAAATCGTCATCCGAGATTCCAGAAGGTTTCACCATTTCAAGGAGGGGCAGTGCTCTTGCAACGATTACTGGTGAAAGCTGATTTTTAGTGTCTGTATTAGTGGCACTTTATCAGGCTGTACATACTTGAAATAGGATACTTATCCAACAAGAATGAGTCTGCAAATTGATGGTAAGAGCGAGCAAACGTGGATATATATATGTCAAAAGTAGTGCGTGTAATACAATTCTTCGGTTTACAAAACTGGATTAACATTTTCCCGACTGCAAAGTACTCGAACCACACGGGAAGAAAGCGTGTACGATATACAGTACTGTTAAAGCTGTGGCAACACGACTGTTTTGTAATCCCAAGGTACTTACTGGTTGGACCTGGAGGCTTCCCACAATCTACGTTCTATCCGCAGCTTTCTTAGCTCTGTTAGCCCTTGCTCAACTGAAAATTAGAACTAGCCAATTTAGTAATTGTCTTATGGGCGTACTAGAGGAACCCCTTGGTCCTCTTTTGGCTAAAAAATAAGTTAGAATGTACCTTCGATAGCGTCATGTGAAGATGGGGAGTGTGCACTTCTACTGATCCAGAATCGAAGACGTTCTCTCGCAATATCTACTTCTATGCCAAGGGATAGGGCTCTTCTCCAGAAGTATGTGAGCCAAGCCTGCCAAAAGTTCCAAATGATTCATAACATTGAGATTAGAGAAAGACCAAAGATTGAGCTGACGAAAATATCTCCAATAGATCCAAAGGATACATAGAAGAACAGAAAACGATACAAAAGGGAACATATAGCAGGGATCAGAACAAGGAAAAGCCCATGAGCGAAAGCGAGAAAGAGGTTGTGGTTTTGTACCTCCTTAAAGAGAACATCTTCAGACTCTTCTGGACTCAGCTCTGCAAAAGACCACAGGCTGAAGTCAGGATTATCCTCAAGAATACTGACATTCAATTTATGTATTCTATAGTCCTAATTTTATCAAGAGTTTGTCATCATAACTTTGTTGTTATGCTTTACTCCATATGTTGGAATTTCATAACACCAAAATGTTGACGTAAAAATTCAGTGATATAAGCTAAATAAACTTACCAAGTGCTTCCATAAACTTAGGACCACCTGGTGATTTTAACTCTGAAAGAAAACGACCAGAAAAAAACATCAATTGCATATCAAAGAAGCATAGACATGGCACATAAAGTTGCCTTTTTTTAGCTAATGCAATGAACAACATAAATTATTGGCAATAACATAGTCAAGAAGAGCTTCTACAGAAGCTCACCAGGATCAGATTGTCGAGCAGTATTGGCCAACCTTAACTGGGCTAATGTAATAGTAATAGCAACTTCAACCTTCAAAAGAACAAGCATAGTCCATGAGAAAAATGAAAGAGGGGTGCAAATCAGAATGAGAGAGGATGAGAATAAAGTAATAAACCTTTAAAGAAGTTAGCTCCTTTAGACCCATTTCCACAGATAGCATACTTTCAATATTTCCCTCTCCTGTTAGATCATTTATATCTTGAACGAGCTGGCTCCTCTTCTCGTTCTCCTCAGAATCTGGTCAAATAGTTTCATAGCCAATACATATATTTAGTTATTTACAGTGATGAGAAGTGACAATCAAAACCATAGAATGTTATTACAGCAGATATCTTAGAAGAGACAATAACATGACTGAGTGTTTGCTTGCCTTTTTCCCAACTTTCTTCCTTAGCCTTCTGCCCAGCTGATAGCACAATTTCAAAAGGAAGAGGTGCCAAAGATGACCAGTATTCATACTTGGATGTAGCAATATCCGAACATATGCCTGAAATGCAAATATGCACAGATGTCAAGAAGCAAAGATAAACGATGGCATCAAAGTTCTAGGTATGTCATTAAGCAGATATGTTTGTTATATACCCCTTACCATATCTGGCAGCTAAGCCCCAATACCGAGCTAGCCAGCACCGCTTAAGAACAACTTCCTCCTGAAAATTATACAAGGGTGTGTTACTTAAACCCCACTATAAGCTTATGAGTAGACTGTGCAAAAACATGAACACATACCATCTCTTTTTGGGTCAATATCATTCTATGCGTCATCGTTCGTAGAGCGTTGACTTCAGACTCGGCTCCTTGAAGTTGTGCTACTACAGCAGCGGTCTCAAGTTTTGCATTCTGAATCAAAGTGAAACATAGAAGATATAAGATTTCTACATTTTCATTAATTATCACCTGATTCACCTCATAGTAAATGTGACACAAGGACAGAAAACAGGGCCTACCTCTACTTGAGACCGAAGAGCAGTAGTCTCTTTATCAGTCCCTTCTCTATTCTGTCTTGCATCTTTAAGGGCCGCCTGTCATAAAGTGAGTGTTGGTGAATCTAAAAGCCAGAACAAAACCACCACGTAATAGTAAATCTTGAGGAGCCACAGACTTTGGAATACCTCTCTTTGACGCAAAGCAGCTTCTTTTCTGCAGCATTGAAACAAAGTACATTCATGTAAGCATTTCAATCCAACAGGAAAAAACAGAAAATGGCAATAAATTGTATTGATATTGACTACCGGCTCAGAAGTTTAGCTTCCAAGGATACACCTTCTCCCAGAGAAGTTACCTAAAGTTTTTCTCAAGGGTGAGAACAGTATTTAAAGAACCAAAATTCTATGCATACATGCAAGTTTATAACTGCTCCCAATTACCTGTTTTTCAAGCTCTCTCACCCTGGCTTCTGCTTCCTTGCATCTCTCATCCTCAAGCCTAAGCTGTTAATAAGCTCAAACGTATAATAACATTACTCTGGAGATAGATCGAAACCAAACAGGAGAAGACTTTTTACCTTTTCAAGAATACTCTCATTCTCCTCTTGCAGCATATCAAGCTGTGATGTAAAGCAACCGTCAGTTTTCATTTAGGAAATTCTCCATAAAATATCAATTCATAAGAAAAAAACAAAAAATTTAGCATACTTCATCACGTAGTGTGGATGCTTCATGCTGATCTTTCGAATCTCTTGCATTAAGATGCCCAATATCAGCTAAAACCCTGCAATGACAAACAATTTCCACTCTTCAATACAAAATCAACTAGTTGTAAAAAGAAGATAAATTTTCAATCTTCACACCTCTTTTCAGTCTGCTGATTCTTAGGAGTTCCAACAGGTGATGGATTGGTAGTTTGATTTCTCTGAGACAGTTTGCTCGGCGGGACAGGCGGTTGTGATGCACGAACAGAGACGGCTGGGGAGTTCCGAGATAACTTGTAATTTCACAATCACCAACAATTATCCGATTAGAAGACAATTTTGAAACATCCATAATAGTTTCCTTTACTTACCACATTCCCAACCAGGTCTCAAATCAACATCCACATTCCAAAATTAGAAACTTTTAGAAACCAATTTCCTTAAAATCTCTTCAGTTTGAAAACGAGATCAAGAGCAAAATTTGGTAAATTGGGTCATCAAATTACGGATTTAGTTTTCTACTAAAGCAAAAGAAGCGCTCGAATTTACCGCAGGAGAGGAAGATCTGGCGATCTTGGGAGGGGGAAGAACAGCAGAAGAAGCAGCAGGTTTAGGTTTAGCAGCAACGAGATTAGTCGCGGAAGAAGCATTATTTCTCGTGAAGGAGAGAGGAGGAGGAGGAGCACCATATCGGAAACCTAGATCATCGCCACCGACTTCGTCATCGTCGTCGTCTTCGTCGTCAGCAGCGGTCTGTGAAGCCATGACCTTAGCAAGCCTCTGAGCTGCGGCTTTAGCGGCGACGTTTTGGGCTCGCTTGACGTTAGACATTCCAGTGACGGAAGAGGATCGAGAGTGGTGATGACGCGCCGGAGAAGAAGGAGCGACGGCGGCGACATTGGTCCCTGAGTCGCCGCTCCATTGACGGAAGTAGCTGGGGCTTTCGGTGCGTGCCCGCTCCATCGGACGGAAGACACGGAGGAGTGTGACGTATGCGAGAGCTGAGTCGCGATAAGAAGAGAGAGGGAGAGAGATGCAGACCTAGATCTTCTTGGTGATGGTGATTATGGAGTAAGACAAAAGACAAGTTTGTTTTTTTCTTTAACAAAAAAAAAAAAAAAGTTTGAACAAAGAAGAGATTTGCGTAAGTCTACTTTGGTACTTTACAAAGGGTAAAACGAAAAGTTAACAAAGCCTAATTTCTCGCAAAATGTGTTCAAGGCAAGTGGGTAAATACGAAAATTGCCACACAAAAAAAAAAAAAAAAAAAAAACCTTTGAACTTTCTATCGTTTTGCAAATCTAACAATCCACATGTGATTGCAAGACAATCATTTAATTCACATTAAACTCTGCAATATAGCATGTCGGTATCGGAATCTATATGTTTGTATATTGATGAAGGAAATCAGAACTCTTCGTTTTGACAGAGGAAAAAAACGACATGCATTGT
Organism: Pseudoturritis turrita; assembly: GCA_900406555.1. Classification (NCBI taxonomy): domain Eukaryota; kingdom Viridiplantae; phylum Streptophyta; class Magnoliopsida; order Brassicales; family Brassicaceae; genus Pseudoturritis; species Pseudoturritis turrita. The sequence continues at coordinate 625,571 of OVBL01000426.1, forward strand.
AAAAGTTCATAATGTTTTTCTGTTTTCTTAACCACAAAAGTACAATTAGTTCGAATAGTTGAAAGAACTTGTGGAAAAAGCTAAGGTTCATAACAATGAATACTAGAAAAAAATTAGATAGTGTGTTAAGTTTCATGAATTTCCAACTCAAAATTAATTGGCAATTAATAGATTGGTCTATGTTTTTTATATATATCACTAAATATCCCATCATATTTCCGATGTAGGACATTCTTCACATGCCGTCTGAGATAATGGCTAGACGAGCCATTATTCTCGACAATATCCATTATAGGATTAATTTCGGATTAGATCGGCCGGACTAATTTCTGGCAAAGCCAGATTGATTTTAATTCGATGGGATATTTGGGCTCTGATATCATGTTAAGTTTAGAGACGAAAAGACGAAATTTTATGTATTTTCCCTTTCAGCATTGTGTACAAATTATATATATGACAACTACGTTAGGCCAATTATAAACATATATTAGGAAAATAGTATATGAGAAATATATCATAGGATCATAGATATATTTCCAATATTCTCTTTTAAGTTGGAGCATGAAGAAAATCAGTAGTGCCTAATCTGTCAATGAACAATTCAAATTTCTTACGTCCCAATGGTTTTGTAAAAATATCGGCAAACTGTGCTTTGGTAGAGACATGCGCGGTCTATACATTTCCACTGAGTATACACTCCTCCCAAAAATCTATGGGTAGGTTCGCTTGAAACCGTAAGATTTTAGCAATATTCAGGATGTGCTGATGTTTTCGTTCAGCGTAGCCGTTCTGTTCAGGAGTACCCACATATGAGGTCTCGTGAGAAATTCCCTTTTCACAAAATAAGATGCCATACACATAAATTTAGTGTCATTGTCGTTTTTAATTGTCTTGACAAGTCAATTAAATTGTCTTTCAAGCAAAGCAATGAAGTTCCTAAGATGTGTTTGAGTCTCTTTCTTTTCCACCATCAGAAATAACCAAACACTACGGGAGTAATTATCAACCAATATAAGAAAATAACGAGCATAAAAAAATGAAGGTGTTCAATATGGACCCCATACATGGAAATGGACTAATTTAAACAAATCTGAATTTTTCTTATTACTCAAAAGAAACGAGTTCCGAGTTTTTTGCACGAAGAAAAATCTCACACGTTTTATTTGAATTTTTAAGAAAAACAACATCGAGTTAAAAGTAACAACAAACACAGATGAATGTCCCAAATAATTATGCCATATATCAAAAGAATCTTCAATATTTGTGTTCACTGATGCGACTGATTTCACTCTACGAAAATATAAGTTTGTCTTTGCTATATTTACTATAAAAAATTTAGGAAAAAATCAAATCTTTAAATCTATTTGGTTCCCCCTAACCTTTTACCAACTACGACCTTTGGTCGGTTGGAATGGATATACAGCTTTAGCTGAGATGAGCTTAATATATTCCCCTTACAATTTTTATGCTTTCTTTTTCTTGTCATATGTGAAATGAAATGCATGTTTTCTTACAACCTAAATCTAATATATAAAAGATGGCTAACACTCGTGCAACGTCATATGGTGGAAGTAAGTAAGGAATCATATGATTATTATTATTTTCGTGTTGGTGGAATGATTTCGAATGAGATTTTGGAGTGAATGTTGTTTGATGCAACAGTGTTAGCAGCATGGATGAGGCTCAAGTAATATCCATTGTAAAAGGACATAGAGACCACACTAAAGTCGTTTGGAAGTAACATCAATGGTCTGTTAGATTTTGTTGCGATGTTGCTTGTGTATGCTTCTCAACGATGTGATATGTCAAGATTATCTGCTTCACGTCTGCTGAATTTTTATTGGCTTGGTAATAAACTAGATTTGTGTGCGGAAGATCAATTACTTTTCCTTAATGACTAAACTGGATCTCAGTCATGTACAGAAAAATTGTCATAGAAACTGCATGATTCAGAGACACCTCAAACTTGAAACCTTCTTGTTCGATCATCAGGTATGCATTTATGGTTATAATTTTTTCCTCAAAAACTCTGGATTTTGGTCATTTGTATTGTCATATGCAGGCATGGAAGGTGGGAAAATTGCCGACTTTGGGTGTTACAAGAGGAAAACAATGTGTGAAACCTTAGATTACTTAGCACCTGAGATGGTAGAAATCAGAGATCAAGATTATGAAGTTGATCATGGACTTTAGGAATAATGTGTTACGAGTTTCTTAATGGTAACCTGTCATTCGAAGCTAAGGGTCAAAAGCATAGGATACATTCAAGAGGTAAGAAAAGAGTAGACTTATCTTTTGTGGAAATGATAGAAGAAATTTAAACCTCATTTCCTAAGTGCATTTGTTATTTAATGGTTTGCAGAATTGTCAAGATCGATCTGAGTTTTACTACGACGCTAAATGTTCCAACAGAAACACGAAAATGTATCAGTTAGGTAAACTCAAGCTAAAGCATACCCAAATCGACTCTCTTGCTGGACTATTTTTTTATTTGTGTAGCTTTGCAACTACTCCATTTTAAGCAAACAAATTTACTAAATTTTTTTTCTCTCTCTTTATTTCCAGCAGGGGTTTCTCGCAATTTTATCAACACAAATCTGGTCTCTAGCTGCTGAAACCATTGCAAAATTGGACGAGGATGTAAGCCAATGATTTGGAGCGTAAGAAGCGGGCCAAGAGGATCCTTACTCTTAATCATGCTCCAGATCACAGATTTGGCCGGAAGTGGAGACATCCTGAGATATCTTGGCTAAAATGCAATATAGGTATATCATGGTCAAATGAGAAAAGACTTTGTGGTGCAGCTTGGATTTTGAGAGATTTTGCCATAGTTGTACTAACTCATAGTCGTGCCTTTAGTTTCATTGACTCTCTTGGGGAAGAAAAGAGCTTGCGCATTTATGGGGAGTTGAAAGCATGGTAATCCATATGTTAATGAAAATTATTTTTGCTTTGGAGGCATCAGAGATAATGGGAGCGGTTAAATACCTAAATTCTTGGCCGGCTTTTAGCCGTTTATCCATTGAGATATGTTCTGTTTTGTATGCTTTGGAAGAATAGGATTTGATAACTGACACAAGACAGCTTCTCTTATTACAAAAAGTGTCACCATCGATGATGATCGGAGGCAATCTTATGTTAGTTATTTCTGTGTACTTTGGCTTCTAGAGTTACTTTAACTATTTTTTTGTGCTGTTAGTCTTGTCCCTTGAAAATTGGACATTGATGCATTTATATCTTTGGTTAGTTGTGAAAATTAGAGTTCACCGGCTATTGGTGTATAGACATAATGATTTTTATACCTCACAACAAGTTTAGGGTCGGAAATGAATACTCGCAAAGTACTCTGCAAGACTTTTTCATGCAGTTTAAAATGAACTGCTAAATTGAGCTTGGCCATTTCTCCTTTTTTCTGGTGAAATGTTACAATTTCAGCTAGGGTTTTTAAAAATTATTTTCCTAATTTTGCCGGGTTTCTCAAAAACTTTGATAAAAAGTTTAAGTTTTTATATATGTATGGTTTGGGCTCGAGTGTCTGTGCTAATTTTTCTCATTTAAAAATTTTCTCATTTAAAAAAATTGGGATATACTAATTATAAGTATAAATTTTAAGATGGATCATGCTTGTGTCAAAATTGACTAATGATGAAGATGCTGTACAAATCAATTTGTAATATTTAAATGAAGGAACATGAAAAGGAGAAAATTTGGAATCAATCCTTGCTTATAAGGTGAGTAAAATATATATGTTTTTGGGATGTGGCTAAAAAAGGATGGAGTGATGCTTACAACAAATTTTAAAATATAGGTCTTTTTTTTTGTCAACTTATTGTAAAACATATTTTCTAGGTAATCTTTTCCAGTTTAAAAATATTTCACCACATTATTTACGAAAAGTTTCCACTGGTGTGCATCTTTTAGAATATCAATCCATTCAAATGTATCTAAATATCAAATCTTTTAACTTTGTATGTGTTTAAGTGTTAATCGACTGAAATTTTACATAAATAAAATTCACCTAATCCTAATAAAAAGTACAAACTCTCACGGCTAAAATCTATCGTTCAGAAAAACACATAATCTTGACCCCAAAAAAAAAAACAACACATAATCTCAACGGGCCGATAATATGAGCGCAGATCTAGTCAAGTTTAATATTGAGCTGGTTTGTGATAGGCCCAATCAGGCCCATATTCTCAGACAAAAACATTAAACACTAAGAACATAAAGCAGCAACATATATATATATTAGAGTATTATTAACTAGGGAATGTCAAAAGAAAATGACCTAGCAATAGTAACAGTAATATAGCATGAAAAAGAATGTACATAAATATTTAAAATACATTTTTTCCATACGTTAACGTTACTCGCAACCCCAGAAGATACAACAATAAAAACATCAATCGGGGCATGCATACTCCTACCGAATTAGATACTCTTCCGTTTTTGATCATTCGACAAATCGCACCCCAAAAATAAAAAAGCCTTAAGGGAAAATAAATAATCGAAACCACCCACCAAAAAAAAAAAACAAAGAAGAGGGGAAAAAACAATTGAAGAACGTGGGATGTTGAGTTAAATAAAAAAGAGGTGGGCAGTTATTTTTATTGAGAATAATATGGTGTTAATAAATAAATAAAATAGAGGAGAAATATATATATATATATATATATATATAATTAAGAAAGAGTCCTACCATAATGGAGGACCATGAGATGATCAGAGGAAGATGAGTTTGGAAGCAAAGTAAGGTTTTGTGAGTCTCTGGTTCCTCTCCAGATCGCATCTCTCACGTGTTGTAATGTCAACACTGGCTCCAGTTCTTGCCCTCTGCATCTTATCTCTACCTGCTTTTCATTTTTTTAACAACAACAACAACAAAACAAACACTATTATAGTCTCATATGATTAATAGTACCATTAACTTGTTAAACACAATCAGAATTAACTAGGTGATTAATGATAACGGGAAAAAAACAGACCAAAGGTAAGAGGGTTTAATTTTTGGTGATTGCACATTTGCACTATATATATAATTGACCTTGGAATATATGTGAATTTTTTTATATTATAACATCGTTTTACTCTAAACATGTTATTTTAGAGAAATAGCACCCCAACTAAAACTTGTTTATAGATTAAAAAAAAAAGTGATGGTTATTATCTACCTAATTGAGTCTCCTAATATGGTTATTTACCTAAATTACCCTTTAATTACCCAGGTCTAATATTATTTGATGGGGGTGTGAAATGTGGTAATAATGGAATAAATTGGGTTTTAATGAGATCATTGCTTCGTAGGGGTGACGGAGAGGGTGTGATGGAAAGCCACGTGTCACGGTGGCTACGCAATGCCGTAATTATGTAATCTCTACTTTACTTCTAAGAGATTCCTGATTTTCTAACGCAATACTTTTTAAAGAACGAGCAACACCAACAATGACACCACCACTTATTTCACATATATATATAATAAAGAGAAATTAAAGAAAACTATGCAACACATATTCACATAATTATATATGCGATTTACTTTATAAGAAATTTGAATGGTACCCACGATGTCCAAATCTTAATCATTTCTTGTCCCACCCTTTTTTCTAACCCGAAATGTATTTTCCAATGACTCTTCCAAACAGACTTTTATGTTATAGTATTCTACTCAAGGTAAAGTATATTTCACAAGTCCATTTTAGGTAAATAATTCGGTAAACTGTTTAGAACCGAGTATTCCAAATGGATAATATCAAGTGCACACAAAGAAAACTACATTAGAAAAACCAAATTAATCTCCTACTATCATTTTCCTCTTACTCTTTATATCTTTACTCTTACTATATTTGCTAGTTGTAAAATGAAAAATTTACGTTTCAATAGGAAAAAGTAGTTGTAGATAAACTGTCAATTTGAACAATATACTATAAAGATATATTGCCGAAAAAGAAATTTTGATTATTAAAAATAAAAGTTAAATTTCTAAACGGAGGAAACTCAACGGAGACACTACCCCATGAAAACTTCACCATCATCTCATGCACGTCTTCTTTTACGTTTTGCTGACTAAGGTTTACGACCCAAAAAAGCATTTAACTCACACATTTTGAGTTTTTCTTTTTCTAAGTGGAAATATATTATATGTATAAACTAATTTCATTGTTATGTAGTCTTTTCTATATATAAAAATCATTTTTATGTTGTTGATTATGTTGTATACGTTCTATTAAATATGTAAAAACATACCAAATGGAATATGGTCTGCGGTTGCTATAAAATTATCCTTATTATTTGGTTAGCATATGAAAGTGGTTTTCTATCTTGATATTTATATTTTATTATTAAAGGACCCACATACCTATATAAGAAATTGATGTAAAATCGAATATAAAATAGGGACCATAAAGGTCGTAGTCGGATATGCATACATGTTAAAATGTTTTGCATGCATCGCATCACTAACTTAAAAGGGTATCATGTTCATGGCTCCCTTATCTGCTCTTTAGTGCCATTTTGTTCCTTTTTAAAAATGCAAATTTCTTTCAGCAAATTGCAATGATTCTGTTGTTGAGGGCGACTTCATGCATTGCTTTTTCCCGACGTAAAATACATTATTTATTCATTATATAGGTGACATATATGATAAATGCCACTATATATGTTGCATATATACCAGCTTATTTTAACGGTTAAAAACATTTAATAGCGTATACTAGCCAAAAGCCTAAAACATATTGGCCGTTATATATCTTACAAACATATGGTACCTAGATTTTGGAACTTTCTAAGCGACTTTAAGAGAAATGTTTTTTTTTTTTTTAGTTTTATATATTATGAAGTTCTAAGAAAGCAATATAAATATATATATATATATATATAAATATATATATATATATATAAATATAATGTATTAAGAAATTTGTATTATCATGAGTATTATTAAAATGGTAGACACTTGTTGAAGTGTGATCTAATAGTTATAACTCATAACGTTTTGTTTGGGGCCAGATTGTGGTATATATATCATGTTAAACTGAAATAATAAATACTCTCTTTTTTTTTTAAATAATGAAAAATAAATTGTTCTTAACTAAGTGATGTTTTTTTTCTCTATGTAAAATTAATTGACTTTTTATTATTTTTGACTATTTGAATTCTACAGATTATTTTATTATTGATGGAGTTGTTTAAAAATTAATAATAAATGATGTTTTAAATTTAAAAATAAAACAAAAATTAAATGATTTCTTAATCTATATATAAAAACCTTAAACATCACTTAAAAAGAAACAGATGGAGTAATATATAGTATGATTGTGTGTATATACAAACATTGAATATATTAAAAGCATAAATGTAAATTATATAGTAAAAATAAACTAAGAAAATTAAAAGTGTAAACTATATTTAAAAACATTAAAGAAATAGAATATCTAAACATATAATACGAAAGTAAAATAACTGAAAAGAAGGATAGACTAAAAACTACCAAAAAAAGAAAATTTATGAAAAATATGATATATATATATATATATATATATTGTGTGTGGACAAAACCCTGACAATTTTTCTTATTCATTAATTACTTTATTTATTTTATTTTGATTTTCTAAAAAAAAAATGTGAAAGAGCAAATGCACTCTAGCTAGTAAAGGATTTCTTACTTAATAGTATTGAGCCAATTTAAGAATATTGTTAATTTATATTGGTGGGGCCGAGACCATTTCTGATTATACGGCTCTGCTTGCCTGGCTAGTAAGGACTAAATATGTGTAAAAAACTTGGGATCAGCCAGCGGTTTTTATTGTAATAGTCAAATTTTGGGAAAATGTTGTAATTTAAAAGATGAAAAGAATTGATTTGATTAAAATGGTTTTTCTGGGTAGATTTTCCTATTCAACGACTAGATTCTAAACACTCATGAATGAGTGGAAAAAAGCACAAAAACAAAATTGTGAAGATATATAAACCTATTTAAAAAAATTTGCAAGCTTTCTAATACTGGTGAACATTCTTCAAACATTGTTGGATTCCGCAGTTCAAGAATATGCCCAGGAGTCCATCAATTCTGCTAGGGTTAATCATATGTTTGATCCAAGAAAATTCCAGAATATGATTTATTACATGTGATTCTCGGTACATATGGAAGTGAATAGAGCACGAAAAAGATTTTTATGTAATTTACAAAATCAATAAAAAAATCTTATATTAATTCCTTTGAAAGTAGCGTTAACTAACAATGCGAAAAGGGAGAAGAACTCTCATGTGCATGTAGTGTTGAAGAAAATTTGTAAAATCAAAGTTCTTGATACCAATGTTTTGTTGAAAGAAAATATAGTGGATAATTAGTTAATCAAACAAAATTTTGCTGATAAAGACACGACGAGTGATTCGAAACAAAAGGAAAACCATCTAATATTTAGATATGGATGGAAGATGAGGAAAAATATAAGAAAGTGCAGCACTTAGAGAGGAGAGTATGATTGATGTGGGAAAGGCTTTTCAAGCACCAAATTCATTAGGGGTTTGTGAAGAAAGGGTCCTACACGAGACACTAACAAACAATTAGCAAAAGAAAGGATTTGTTGGTGTTGATGAGCCACTTCTAACATAAGCATGACGGTTTTTTGCTAAGCCTAAGTTTATTATATGCTTCTCATTTAATTGCATATGTGGAAGAAAGAAAAATAAAAGAGATGCTTTAATCTGTGAAAATATATATTCATTTTTCTAGGCATCCCTTCAATATTTTATATGGTAATCCATTACTAGATAACATTTTTAGAATATTTAATGACCATCAAAAACTTTTTCTTTTTGGGATGTTTTTCCTCTATATCAAAGGTAGAATATTCTATAGTCTAAAATACAAAATTCATGGGGAATATATAAATTGATTAAAACGTAATCAGCATTTTAACAAAACACAAAAAAGGGGAATTACAAAAAAAGTTTGTTTATAAGATAAAAAATGAGCAACGACTATTACCAACAAAGGGCTGAAATATGTTTAGAGTACTTAATCACGAAATTAAAAAAAAAAAAAGTAATTATCATTTGAGAATTTATCTATTTATTTTATGGAATGAAGAACGAGTTGACAAAACAATTTAATGGGGCGCAAAAATAAATTTGAAATTTATGGAATACTTTTAGCTTTTAAGCCTTTTGTTTTCTTACGTCTAAAAAGTCAAAGGAAACTTAAAAAGAGGGAGAAAGACAAAAATGGAAGAACAATGCCTCCACGAAGTCAGATTATGGCTGCCTAATCATTGCTATCATATTTATTATTCATACTTGATACCTATACCCTACCCAAATCTATTATTCACACACATTCACATCATTATATTTTTACTCACACAATATATATATATGAATGAACATAATTGCAATTTAATTAATGATCATCTAATAAAAGAACAGCCCATGATGACCTTGTGGGCGTAACCCTGTTTTGGTAACTGAGTTAGTATAACCCTTAAAAAGTTAAAACAAAATTTCTAAAGCAACTCTTCAGAAATTTCAAATAATAGTTTCTAGATCTATATCCACTGAAATGCTGATCAATGGCCGTGTGCTATTATTTTGTATTTCTTTATATTTTCATTAATATGATATTTAATGGTCAAATTACAATTTCCATGTGCTATATAAGCTAAATTTTAGATGAACTATATGAGAAATATAAAATATTTATTCAAATGTCGCAAAAAAGAAAAACAATTTGATCAAATATGCACCTTTTATTGAGTTTATGTTATTTTCCTTTTGTATAGTTTAAGAGAAATGGACAAGAAATAAACAGCTTGTCAATGATAACTTAATTACTTTATCATGAGATGGACATATATATCACATATGTAACGGGTATTAGAGTACAAAGATATGCATACCCACATATACTTTTATATTGATTGCCTCAATCTCATAATCTGCCATACTTCATGGCATGGCTTAATGCAACAAGACAAAAAAACTTAGTGATTGATTAAATTTTAAACATTGAGTTGACCTAAATATTATAATTTAATTTATCTGCGTTCCAGATTAACTAAGTTTAATAGACCTCTAAGCTTAGAATGTTATCAAGGAAAACATGCTTACGAGTTCCAACCGAACGTATTTTAATATTCCAAAGAACAGAATATCATCTCAATTAAATTTTATTATTCTCTTTTTTATGCGTACCAATTTATATAATTAGAAACACGTATATATAGGGTAGATTTTAAAAAGGTGTATTTAAAAGTCGCATGCATTTTACGACGTCCAAAAGATTCATCTGTGTGGCTTTCAAATATCTCGAAAATATTACAAGGAAAAGAAAAAAGAGAAAAGGCTTACGTGAATATTCAAAGCCATATTTCATAGTTTGGCAATTATCAAAAGCACACCATTAATGACGTTTTTTTAAAGCACACCATTAATGACGTTCCATGCACATTATAGTTACTGAAATATTGAATGATCTCTTAGCATAGAAAAGAAGTCTCGGTTCTTTTTGTAATTATTCTTTGACAATAAAAATTGTAATTATTAATTCAGGGATCATAAAAGTTGCTATAGCATATTATGGGTAAGCGAGCGCATAAATGCACACATATCAATGATTAAAATTTGCACGAGAAGCATAGTACGTAATTTTAGGGATTGAATTCTATTTCTTTCATCGAAAAGTAAATGGAAAGGACACTTTTTATTTCATGAATTCGACTCGTAAGATTTTAAATATATAAGTCAGCATGCATATGATATGAAATTACTTTATCGTACCCATCATTTGAGATAATAACTAGCTATAGAAGAAGCGTGCGATATAGCTATAGGAACAGTTAAACGTATATATACATACATATATTTATTATATGTCATGTACGTATAACGTATGTGACATGCATATATACAATTGGTTTCGATGAAGTGAGTTTTTTTAATGATGTGGTATGACGTCAAGTTGAGCTTTTTGTTTTTGTTGAGCTATTTCTTTTGGTTATGTGCGTCTAGTTCTTCATTTTCGGATGTGGTTAAACTTAAAAACTTCAAAATAAATGATTTTTGGTTCTACAATCTCTTAAACTAGATAATTTATATAGGTTATATGTTTTCAGATATATCCGAGAATAGTAAATTCATGACTTATGAAAAGTTTCGTGGTTTTGATTTTATCACTAGAGTATCCTAAACTTTAAGAAAAAATTGTTTAAATTTCTTACAATTAGCTCAAGAAAAATAATTTATATAGAAGAAGGAAACATGATTTTTCTTTCCAACTTTCTTATTGATAATAGGTTTAATTTTTTTGTTTTGTTTTTTTGCGTTTACGTTTCTAATTTACAAAAAAATGTTTGATAAAAAGAATTAATATATTCTTTTTAAAAAGAGAAAATGTGTACATCCTATATATAAAAAGGCAAACACACATATTTGCATTTAAAGAAATTGGATTCCATAAATAAATATGGGTGTATATATAGGTTGGTAGGTGGATATTGCCACATATATATAATATATGTATAAAAGAAATAAATCAAAGGGTGCACTCATCTCTAATGAAAATATGATCACACTAGACACTAATTAATCGCTCGACCGTTAATCAATTACCCCTAAACTATAAAAAGGAACAAGTAAGACAAAGTCGAAAAAGGTTATAAATCAATTTATGGATAATAAGCATATAAAAACAAAGAAAGAGCAAAACGGCTTATACCTAGCAACGACATCTACTTGTGACCTAATTAACATGGAGACACTTTTGTGGCAATTTAGTTCCGATGTTGCTGTCATGTTCCTCAGTACACCAACCCCCATGAATGTACCACCCTCTCCAAGTTTTCTTCTTTTCTTTTACTAATATGTTTCTGTTTTACCGTACTATTCTCATCATCTTTTTATGCTTAAAAGGTATTTATGTAACATTTTAGATTTTCTTTTAAGAAAAAAAAAAACCTAAGGAGATTGTAGTTACGGCAAGCAACGTGTACATGGAATCTAGAATAAAAAAAGTTAAAGAAAGGGAAATTAAAAGAGATGGGATTGAGATAAGAAAAAAAAACCTGGGATTCGTGCTCCAATCGCAACTTATTCACCAGATATTTCATCAACAGTCGAACAGTCATCTTCCCGTCCCTACCAAATCCAAGGAATACCAAAATTAATTAGCCATAAACCTTTTGATCAAATTAATTAACGTCGTTTTATGTGTAAATTCTTATTAATTAGCTAGATAGTTGGATAAATGACGAGAATTGTAGAATCTTGATAAACGACGAGTACTTACTTGATTCTCAAGTAGCTCTTTGGTATCTGAGGCAAGAATGGTTCTATTGTCCTAAAACGTTCACCAAAGAGAAAACCAAGAACTTAGAACTTTAAAATATAAGATCTTGAGAACACCTTATGATTCGAACCAGGAATATAAGAATCTTGAAAATAAAATTTGTTACTAATTTTGCACTTTTGTTTTGTAATCAATAAATTATGGACCTCACATAACATATAGTCTCTAGGAACTTAGGACTTACTGGTTTTGAGAAGCTTGCAGGAGGAACCAAATGCCGGAATGGGGTCGTCTGGGAGGATCAATGACTCGAAAACTCGAGCTTGGACCAGCCACCACATCCGGATTATTATTATTCCCTATAAACTGCGGCTGAAAATTGGAGCGACCAAAGTAAGGTCCCATCAATGGCATCATCAAAGAAGCAGATGATGATGATTGTGTTAGGTTTTGTGGGACAAAAGGCGTCCTAAACGCAGCCGCAGCAGCAGCCCAAGAACCTATCATCATCTCCTCAGGCCTTGTAGGGAACATCAATGGACTAATCATCATCCCAGATTGATGCTGATGATGTTGAAAGAGAGATGACAATGGAAGATGACCAACTTCTTCTTCTCTACTTGAACCTCCAGAGAAAAGGTTAAGCTCGAGAAAAGAGTCTCTCCTAGCCGTTGGATCGGTTTGATGTTGTTGCCGATGGTCTAGATCCGGTTTAACTTCCTCCTCGTGGCCTATGCTTAACCGGAGCCATCCTTCTTGTCTCATCTCATGATCTTCGGCTTCCTTCTTGTTGTTTTTGTTATTATTATTGTTATTGCTATTGTTGTCGTTGTCGTCGTCCTTGGAGCTTAACCTAGAAGTAGTACTCCTCGGCTCTTCTTGATCGGCCATGAAACTACAATCTCTCCTACAAACTTGTTGATGATTATCTTTTACCTGATCAGATCCTAAGCGATTAATGTCTTTGTTGTTGTTGTTGTTGTTGTCGTCGTCCTCAGAGACGGCAGAGAAATGGTGAGCTTTTTGTAATAACCTCATAAAAGCAAAACTTTTGGAAAACGCACATGGAAGAAGAAGCGTTGAGGAGGAGGAGGATTCAGCAGAAGGAACCATGGCAAAATCCGGTGACCGGAAAAGCCAAAGAAAGCCGGAGAGGAGCGAGACAAAGCGTTATTGATGATCTCAACATGAGGGGAGACGGAGGAGAGACGATAAATTAGGGTTCTTTAGATAAAGAGCAGAGATCGAGAAGTGGAGGCATGGTCGGAGACCGGAGAAGCCATGGAGATAGCTAGAGAGAGATAGATAGAGAGAGAGAGAGAGAGAGTATATGTTTCTTAATGATAGCAGAGGACAAGAGGAGGGGGAGAATAAATTTTGCAAATCTCACTTTCCATCAATTCTCTTTGTTTGGAATCTTGTGGAAATGAAATTGATGCAGAGAAGAGAGAGAGAGAAAAGGTCAATCTTGAAATTATAGAGAGTAATGGGCACTAGTTATGTGAAAAGCTCTTATGCGGTCAATCTCGGTACATATATTTTATTATTATTATACACATACAAACGTTTTTTTCTTTTTTCCGTCACATATACATGGCTTTCAAAAAATAAAATAAAATTTGAATAGCGAAACTCATATTGTAGTTAGTTATGGGATATATGAAAGATTTGGAGTTTCTTGTCATCTTAGGCGTATACAATAATAAATCATGATTTCAATTTGTAATAAAACTATGCTTAATTTCGATTTACATATGGTGAATCATGAAGCATTGTATGTAGTTTTTTTTGTCATTTGTTATTGGATTGGCTATCTATTTTCTTACGATAACTATCGTATGTATACTACACATACTAAGATTTCTTTATATATTTTTTCGAAAAAAATTCGAAATCTATATTTTTCCGATTTAAAAGTTAAAAATTTATATCATTCTAAAAATATAGTTAAAAACTCATAATCGATTTTAGATGATTTATTGTTTGGGAATTATATCTTAACCATTAAAAACAATAGTAAACCGGATGAACATCTGATTACTGCCGATTAAAGCACAATAACCAAACCACAATTTAAAACCCAAATCGAGAAATTCGAAGGTTCTAGAATCCCCTTCAAATCCACCTTCGTCGCTAACCCTCTGCAACCCCCTCTTTCCATCGTCACTCGTCGTCCCGTCGATCCTTCCTCCGCCGCCGCTCTCCGCCACGGTGCCGTCGTCTGGTTCCGCAATGACCTTCGTGTCCACGACAACGAGTGTCTCAACTCTGCCAACGACGAGTGTATCTCCGTTTTGCCCGTTTACTGCTTCGACGCTAGAGACTATGGCAAATCCTCTTCTGGGTTAATTTCTGATGGAATCCGTTTCTGAACTCCGGAAGAATCTCCAGGCGAGAAGGTCGAATCTCGTTATCCGGGTCGGGAAACCCAAATCTGTTTTGGTGGAACTGGCTAAGGAAATCGGAGCCGACGCGGTTTATGCTCACAGTGAAGTGTCTCATGACGAGGTTAAGGCGGAAGGGAAGATAGAGAAGGCTATAAAGGAGGAAAGCGTGGAAGTGAAGTACTTTTGGGGAAGCACTCTGTATCATTTGCATAATTTACCATTCAAAATTGAAGAATTGCCGTCAAATTACGGAGCATTCAAGGACAAAGTCCAGAAATTGGAGATTAGGAAGACAATTGCAGGAAAAAAATTATTTCTAGGATCAATCATTGAACGGGTTGGGTTTTAATTTGATTCGAATTTTTGATTCGGTTATGTATCGGGTTTAATGGTTTCCTATCGGGTTTAGATCTTGAACCATTGAAACTGATTGAAATCGACATCTGTGGACTGAAGTTTTTAACATTCAAATCAGAGAAATACATATTTCGAACTTTTTCCGGGCAGAAATATAAAGAGGTTTTAGGGAAAATACACCTTTGTTATTACTTGTTCACATCATCTTTGCTTGAACAAAGTTAATCTATGTATTAATTTATCATCATCTTTGCTTGAACAATGTTAATCTATGTATTAATTTATCGTTATAATTTTATTGGATGTTTTAAAAAACAATATATTCCCAAATATTAATTGAAAAACACAAAATATCCGTGAGTACGAAATGATTCACTGAATGATTTCCTTGAAATGAGCTTTGTATATGTAATCTTAATTTTATATATTTTACTAAAAATTTCATTTTTTTAAACTTGGGCATTTGGCCTATGTTACTCAACGATAGAGTAGAATTTCCGTGTTAAAAAAATTATATATCGATAGAGTAATATAATTTTATTATACAAATAAATCATATTACATAAAATAAAAATAATAAAATATGGTAGATTTTGATTTAACCATCAATATTAATGAATATTTTATACTTCGTAAATTTAACAAATATTATTTAACTTAGTATAATATTAACTAAATTTCCTAATTCTTTTTTCCAATCATAAATTAAAAAAAATTAAATTAAATTCAAAGGACCATTTTGAAAAATAATTTTTTTTAACTCTAAAATAGAAGTGAAAATAGCTTTCCTCTATATATAGAAAAAGAAATAGCATTTCCCTATTTTAAAGGTGAAAATAGAGGTGAGTTGGAGAAGATTTTCCTCTAAAATAGAGTTTAGAGGTGAAAATAAAAGTAGATTGGATGTCCTTACAATTTGGTTATTTACGTTTACCGTTATTTCTAGATTTAAATTCTTAACACTATTCATTATTTCTTACAAAATATTTATAAACGAGGATAATTTTTTCTTTTTGAACTGTTTAAAAAATGAAATTCTTTTTTATATATTTTATCATAAAACTTCTTCATTTTCGTCAACTTTCCAATATTATTATTTACAGTTTTTTATATTTTAAAATTTTTACCACTTTTCACTAAACTTCTTACAAAATAATTAAAAGGTATAAGTTTTTTAAAATGGAAAAAACATATTTTTCTTAAAAATATTCTTTTAAATTAAATTAATGACCACAAATGAAAAATATAATTACACGTGTCACGATCTAAATTAACAATGACATATGTCACAATCTCGTGAGTTATAATTATGAGAAATTCTGAGATATGCCACTTCTCAACGGGCACTTTACAAAAATGCCACTGTTTAAATATCTTTATAAGCGTGCCACTCCATTTTTTCCATATCCTCATTACCCTTTGACTCATTTTAACCTAATTTTTTGTATTGATTTTTTCAGATCTTGCCTTCCAACTCGAGAATTCCTCTTAAATCGCCGTCTCTGATCTCAAATCTCTTCGTCTCCGATCTCAGATCTCTTTGTCTCCGATTTCGCCGTCTCTGAACTCCGTCGCGATCTCTTCTGAGAAGATTCAAGAAAAAATTGTTGTTGATCTGGTGGTGATTTTGACGAAGAACATGGATCTAAGATTAGATCTAGTAGATTTGGGAAGAAGAAATATTGTTTAGCCCGATTAATGACCCGATTTATTGAAGATCCGACCTGTGTTAGGTCAAGAACGGTGAAAAGTTAACTTCCGGATAATATTCAGGGAAGGTAGAAAAAGAAGAAGGAGGAAGAGAAAACGCAATCGCGGAAGAAGAAGAATCGGAAACGCTTTTGAATAGCTTATAAAACCTTTTAAATACTTTATAAAACCTTTTAAATAGGGTTTAGTTTTAAAGGTATAGAACTTGGAGTGTTTGCAGGAAGAGTCTTTTAAATACTTTATAAATTTTTTTAGATACCTTATAAAACTTTTTAAATACCTTATAAAACCTTTTAAATACTTATAAAACTGTTTAAAAACATTATAAAATTGTTTTAAGACATTATAAAACATTATAATACCTTATTATTTCTTGTGATGCTTGACTTTGTTGTTTACATAGTCTGATCAATTCTTACACGAATACTTTTGTTCTTGTTTTGTCTATGTTGATGCATAAACTTCTGAGAGCACTTGGAGTGTTTGCAGAAAGAGTTTTTTAAATACTTTTTAAGTACCTTATAAACCCTTTTAAATACCTTATAAAACTGTTTAAAAATATTATAAAAGTATTAAAAAAACTAATAAAACACTTTTGTACGCAATTACAGAGATCAATCGTCTCCAACTTTAGAAGATGGCTATCTAACAGAGATTCTAATATCAAAATTAGGTTATAAAATATTTTCAGATCTAGATCTAGATCTATATCGATGAGAGAGAGAGAGAGAGAGAGAGAGAGAGAGAGAGAGAGAGAGAGAGAGAGAGAGAGAGAGAGAGAGAATCAGAGATTGACGAGAGTTGAGAGAGAGAGAGAGAGAGAGAGAATCAGAGATTGACGAGAGTTGAGAGAGAGAAAGAGGAAAAAAAATAAAGTTTGATTCATGATTTTTTTGACAGGGATAAAGTAGATAATTTGTTTGTAGAAAGTGGCAGAAATGAAAATGGCCACATGGAGTGGCACGCTTGTAAAAATCACTTTCAAATGTGGCATTTTTGCAATTGTTCCATTATGAGAAATTCTATAAAAATCAAAAATATATTATTATAAAAAATTAAAATTATATATTTTAAATAAATCATAGAATAATTAAATAATTTTTTTTAAAGATGTTTGGAACATTTTTTATATATACAATAACATTTTTTATAATTACTAAAATTAAAATTGAAACCAAAAATATATTATATATTTTAAATAACTCATAGAATAATTAAATAGTATTTTTTACAATAACTTTTTTTATAATTACAAGTTTATTTTAGTTTAATTAAAATATATATCAAGTGTGTATAATTTTATAATATTCGATATAAAAAGTAAATTTTTTAAATTTTTTGTAAATTTTAGTTTACTATTTAAGATAATATTTTTTTTTTAAATATTTTTTCAACCACCCGCAACCGCAAACGCTCGTGGGAAGAAACTTTTGATTTAGAGCGGTTCAAAGCGATATAAAGCGGTACAGAGCGGTATGTAGCGATTTCTGTGATTGTTGTCAAACGCTACCAACCACAACCGTCTCCAAACGTAGCGTTTGCGGGTGGTAGCGGATAAACCAATCAACCTGGCCCTAAATAGGTGGACTAATCGATTTTAACATATATAAATTTTTAATATTTAAACCTTTATGATAAAACATATGAATTCTAACATCTATAACGTACAAAAATTATATGTATTGTGTATACATGTAACAAAATTGAATACTTTTGATTAAGCATCTGTTAATGCCATTAGTTTTAATTTTTTTTTTTGGCTTAGGATAAATAAGATATAACATATGCAAATGTTATTTATTCAATATCTTTTAAGTGTAAAATTGATCTTTCTTATTTGTGTAAATTATAGAACATACAATAAATAAGATAAATTTTAGATTTATATGAATTTGTGGACATAACAAACGAAAAACAATATATGTTTTTCAATAATGAATTGTATAAATATTTGAAAGTGTGATTAAATATGTATAATAGACTACATCATAATAAAAATATTTGTATAATATACTAATCTAAATACATATATACACAATAGATAATATTGTTATAAATATTTTAAAGTTTGTTATTATATCAGAAAAATTAAAAATAGATGATATGGTAAGTCTAAAAAATTACATTTAGCTGAATTTAAATTTGTAAAACATGTATTAATAGACTTATGTTATAAAATTAATGATAATATGTAGAGATTTCCACCATGTCATATAATTTTAATTGAAATATTCTGATTGATTAAATTAAATGACATGTCTCATAAAATGCTTTTTAAACGACACCTATAATTTTTTTGTGAATGTCTCTTCTACTAATATATATAGGATAAGATTTGATTCGTGGTCACCCATTTTAATCTCAAATTCGATCTTCAAGAAAACGAATTAAACAAAAATAAAACAACACGCAAAGTTTATAGTTGTTCACATTCAACTTAAAATTAAATCCATTTTATACCGCTGTGAACTTCACTAAAATAATACGGAAACTACAATTTTTGCTCTCTTTTCGCTCACTTCCTCTCATATACAACGAAAATATAAACACAAAAACCTAAAAGACTTTTGATGAGTTTTATCAATTAAAATATTTCTACATGGGGCTTTGTGTGACACCCTAACCCGGTGAACCTATCCGAGGTTAAGATACCAGCGAACAATCATACAAATGACCGTAACTACTTAGTCAAATTTTCGGCCATTAGTAAAACAATTCAATTATAACTTAGCGGAAGACTAACAACTTAGCGGGCTCACGAACATCATAGGGAATAAAAGCAATTCATAGTATTTATTTCAACTTTAAACTAGGTTCACAACGTTATTCAGGTTCCAACTTAAGCATTCATGAAACAACCCACCAAACGCTAGCAATAACAAACCAATGTCAACGAATGCATAACATAACCATAAAAATCCGTCCTAATCCATCCCCTCCTTTCTAGCCTTGTCTCGCGTGCTCCTTAGCTACTTTCATTACCTGCCACCATGAAAGGGGGCATAAACAAACGAATTTGCTTAGTGAGATCGGTCATCTCGTCTCACCAACTAACATCCAACATCATTTATATGAGACATAAGCCAATATTAACATATTATCACCATGTTCACCATTAACATATTATCACCATGTTCATATTAACATATCATCACAATGTTCATATAACATATTATCACCATGCTCATATAACATATTATCACCACGTTCAAGCATTAACATAACAAACTCAAACAATCACCCGTACGTAAATGTACAACAAACCGTGTTGATCAAACACCACCATGATTACGTGTGCACACTATCATCAGCATACACCGGAGTGTACCACCATACACCGAAGTGTACCACCATACACCGAAGTGTACCACCACAAACACAACATGCAAACATAGACTCTATGCACCATACAAACAACCCTAGATGCAAGCTACGGTTACGAACTCACCTTAGCAAACGGATGGTCGATGGAAACACCTTGGTACGATTGCTATCACCTAGTAATCAGTACACTCACCTAATCCAAACGATCCAAACACACCACAAACAACAACAACAAACGTCTTATTAAGACCAAACCAAACAACAAACATTCGATAAACTTTTAGGGTTTATCGAACCTTACCCGAACCACACGCAAACCACACCTGGTACGTACGGCGGACACACCCTGGTACATACGGAAACAGTCCCTGGTACGCACGTGAAACAGACCCTGGTACGTACGGAAACAGTCCCTAGTACGTACGCAAAACAGACCCTGCTACGTACGGAAACAATCCCTGGTACGTACGCGAAACAGATCCTGGTACGTACGGAAACAGATCCGTGAACACCAACCACCACCTTTTCCGAATCAAACCACAAACAGATCAGAACCAACCAAGGCATTCGATCTATGAAACACACGGGTTCAATTGATCTTACCTAGATCTGAACCACACCACAACCAAATACACCCGAATGGTTGAACCACACACACGGATGAGATCAACCCACGTCCGTGAACACCACCTTCACCCTTGCCGTGACAACAACATCAAAATCAGAAACCACCAAGAATCAGATTACACACGGCAAAGGATCGAGAGAAAATACAAGGTTAAGATCCTTACCTAGGAATCTCGATCACGATCCACTCGACAACACCCCTTAACCTTTGACAAAGCGAATCACACCTTTCACCTTTGACAAACACGATCCTCAAAAATTAGAGCCGAAACAACAAGGTAATCGAAGAACAACACTAAGGTTTAATCGATCTTACCTAGAAGCTCAAACACGCCAACCTTAGCTCTCGGATCTAGCAAAAACCGACGAAGAACACCACGAAGAACTCACGATTCCTCTCAAGAACAATGAACTCTCTGCCTCTTTCTCTTGTTTATGACTCACGGCCAAAAAAGAAGAAGAAGCTTCGACGGCCACAACATATATATAGGCATATATGCATTAAATCCCCAAAACCCTAGCCTTGGAGAGAAAGGCATTCGGTTTACTCCAAACTGGCTCAAACCAGCCCTTAACCAGCCTCAAACCGACGTCCACTTAAGTATGATCCACGGCCCAAAGGCCCATTAGCAACTCCTTAACACTCACGGCCCATTAACCAATAATCTAAGCCGAAACTCGACCCAAGGGTGGTAAAACGTGACCCACGGGTCAATCTGCCGTAGCCCACCATGCCTTAGGCAATTTTCTTGGTTTTTCCCAACCATGTCCAAACCAACCTCAACTGCCACTCGTACTAAAAATATAAACACGGATTACGGGTGTTACACTCTGCCTCTTACAACTTCCGGAGGGGGAGGGTTTACAATCCTCTTTCTAAACTCACAGCGATCTAACTGTTCAGATCAGATCAAAATTTAGATACCACAACTCAACATAACGCATATATATATATATATATATATATATGTATATATATTTTAAGATTCTAAAACTTCTAGAAATTCATTTAATTTTTTTTAATTCATTTAAAATTGCTCCAGATATCTTAGAATTATTCTAAGAGCATGGTAACATTGAATGTATTCTGATACACATAGTTTTAACCCTAAAATATCACTACAA
Organism: Pseudoturritis turrita; assembly: GCA_900406555.1. Taxonomy (NCBI): domain Eukaryota; kingdom Viridiplantae; phylum Streptophyta; class Magnoliopsida; order Brassicales; family Brassicaceae; genus Pseudoturritis; species Pseudoturritis turrita. The sequence goes on from OVBL01000426.1 coordinate 647,381, forward strand.
GTGCACAGCAAACGAAGTAGTATTTAGGGATCGAATCCACGAGAACCAAGTGAAACGCTACGAATTATAATGGATGAAACTAAGCTAAGATGATAATATGGTTGTTTGTTGAAAAGTGAAATAAAATAGCAATGTAAAACGATGTAAATCAATTAAAAGCAAGCGTTAAGTCTAGGACAATCCGCAGGAATTCAGAGATCATGAATCAGACAATTATTCAGAGAACGATAAAGCACAATCTCAAACTCAAACATGAATGTATAACTAATCCACTTTCGTGGTATCAATTATTTTATCTAGCAACCTAAGAATCTAAACCGTCGTTTGATCTTAGAATTCTAAACAAGCATTAATGAGCAGGTTTGATATGTTTACAAATTGCCTTAACATCAACTTTCGTTGGCTAAGGACAATTTGCTCACCTATGTTCTATCAAGCAACCTATAACACTTTTGGTGAATAGATTAAACCTAAAATCAGAGATTAAGTGATCAATTCAATCTAAGCAATAAGAACAACCATATGTGAAGACAATATAAACCTCTATATATGTTTGATTCAATGATTCATAAACTCCTTTGAAAACCCTAAACTTAACTATAGAACTATTCAAACATGAAGATAATCAAAACAACGGAAGATGAAGAAAAACTCATAATATTAAAGAGGTTCAGAAAAACTTCTCAAAGGTGCAGAGTTAGAGATTCGTCTTCCCGGTGCTTACAAGTTGCAGAAAACCAGAAATCTATGTAGAGTAGAAAGAGTATGAAAATTTTTGCCTAAACAATGGCTCAAACTTCAATATATATATTAAAAATGTTCTGAATGAAAATAAATGGCAAAACCTTGTGAAAATAGGAAATTAGAAATTTCATTTTTCTAGTCGGAGGGGCTTGGATCAATCGATCTGAGGATGGCACGATCGATCTGAAGTAGAAACAAGTCGATCTGAAAAGTCTCGGATTTTTGGATCGATCGATCTAAGATATCTCGGCGTTTTGAATCGATCAATCCAACAGTGGATGGATCCATCTAGCCTCATTTATGCTCCTTTTGCTTCATTCCATGTTCCTTATACCTTAGATTTTTTCCAAACGCGTTATAACCATGAAAAGACACTAAAATCATTAAAAAAAACTCAAAAACCTATTGAAACTTGGGTTAAAATGCGTTAAAAACGCAATACATCATAGAGATAATTACTCAAACAACTTTGGAAAGTTCCATAATTACTAAAACAACTTTGGGAGAAAATGAGTTTACTCAAAAGTTGGTAAAAGACCTTTAAACCTCTTTTTTCTTTTTAATAACGAAAATGCCATTAGCATTTCAAAAAAAAAAAAAAATATTAAAAAAAAAATATTAATAAAAACTTAATTTAAAAATTTTTTTTTTTAGCAAACACTATTTATAAATGGCGTTTGCAATTGACGATTATCGTTTGCGACTGGCGTTTGTAATTAGCGTTTGCGATTGGCATGTGCGACTGGCATTTGTAATCAGTGTTTGCGACTGGCGTTTGTGATATGCGTTTGCGATTGACGCTTGCGTTTGCTTTTGAAATCATGGTAAACTTGTTTTCTAAATGATGGTAGACTTATTTCTAAATGATGGTAGACTTGTATATCGAACGGCGTTTGCGACTGGCGTTTGCGTTAGAAAGTCATTGTATTTAAATACAAGCCTACCATCATTGTATATAAACATACAAGTCTACCATCATTGTATGCCAGTATACAAATCTACCATCATTGTATGTAAGCATACAAGTCTACCATCATTGTATGTAAGTATACAAGTCTACCATCATTGTATGTAAGACCATATTAAATCTACCACCGTAGTAATTAATAAATCTACCAACTGAAGGTTGTTTTAGTAAATTCGAAAGATTGAATAACTCTACGGCGTCAATAATAAGTCTACGACATATTATAAATCTGCCACCACTATAAATAAGTCTACGATCCAAAACACGTGTAAGTCTACCTCCCATGAATTTAAGTCTACCACAAATATTTAGTCTACCGTCAAACAAAATAAATCTACCACTCAATAATAAATCTACGAGATAAATCTACCATTCAACTAATAAGTCTACCACTCGAAAACAAATTTACCACCGTTGGCGTTAACTCTACCACTCACAATATAAGTCTACCACTCTCAAACATCTCTACCACCAAATAAAAATAAGTCTATAGAATAAGTCTACCATTTGAATATTAAGTCTACCGTTCATGGACTAAGTCTACAGACTTGAATTAAGTCTACCGATCATTAAATAAATCTACCATCACTAGAACGGTAGACTTTTCATTTTTTTGGAAAAATTCATTAATGGCAGTTTCGTAAATACGTTTTTTATCTTCAAAAAAAATAAAGATAAAACAGGTACAAAAGGTTGTTTGAGCAATAATGAAAGATTAACATTGATTTTGCTCAAAAACAATTTTTTAAAAGTAAACTTCCCTACATCATATTCATATCGTATCTTCCCTGTTTTCCCTACTTTTTCTCACGAAGACCTACAAACAGATTCATAGATAATGTTATAGTGAACCAATCTAGCTGCATGGATGACTCAATCCACAATAATATAATAAAATCAAATAAAACCAGTATTTTCCCTGCGTCATCAAACCAACAAAAGTTTTGAGATATTTCGCACACCTACTCAACGTAAATAAGATATTAATATTAATACATGAGAGAAACTATATTCTTAAGAAATCCTATTCCGAGAAGTGTTTGACTTTACTTTACGATCTAGTTACAAGAAGAAAATGAAAGGAGAACAAACAATTGGTAAGAGAATAATACCAAAACTAATTAAGCTTTGATTGTTTGTGGTTTTTAGATTTGGTTTTTAGTTTTAGTCTTTTGCAAAATCAACTTTTTATCCCATCAAGATTTTAGAAAAATATTTTTTCTAAAATTTAAAGAAACTAGTTTTTTAAAGTTTTTATTATTTTTCAATGAAAACCCAAAATCTCTATTGTTTGGGTTTCTCTTAAAACACTATTTTCTTTCAACGATACTTTTGTTTTTTATTTATAATTCTTTTCTGTAAATATTGCGAAAATCATCCAAATCTCAAAAACCAGAAGCTTAAAACCAAAATCCAAAAACCAAAAATTATTCTTAAAACTACAAACATTCATGGTCTAAGTAAGAGAAATAACGATTTAAAATATCATGATCAGTAGTAAGAGAATCACGGTTGTAGCATCCTTAAATTAAAATACAACTACAACAAAAGTTATAAAATTACAGATTGTACATTCACAATCCAAATCGCATGAACTTCAATTTATAGCTAAAGACATACCAATCACTGTTGTGCCTCAATTTATAGCTAATTAAAGACAAACGAATCACTATTGTATCTTGCGAATAGAAACACTACAAAAAAATATCGCATAACTGATGGTCAATACTGTTAGTTAACCGTTGGAAACAACAATTTTCGACCGAAAAGCAACACGGAAACTCCGTCGAAACCTTTTGGTCGGAAATTTTCAATCTGTTGGAACTTCAGAAGGATTACCGAGACTCGTATTCCAATGGATTACCGAGACTTGTATTCCGTCGGAAATTCCGACAGTTTCATTTCCAACGGTAAACCAACAGCTTTCCCGGTCGGAATAGAACCGAAGGCAATCCGACGAGTTTATTGGTCGGGCAAATATCTGACAGTTATCCGACGGGTAATATCCGACGGGTATATCCGACGGACAAGTAAAGTATATTATTTTAATTGTTGTGTTTTTATATTAATTTATATATATTTATAAATGAAAATAAAAATAAAATATATTTAAAATTATTAAATTTAATAATGATAAATATTGAAAATTAAAATGTATTAAACATATATAAAAATAGTTAAAAAACATAAAATACGAATTGTTTTTAAATTTAATGATAAAATAACCGAACGCTTAAAATTTCTGTCCCGAGAAGGTCTTTTCTAGAAACGCCTTCATCTGCTCAAAAATTGCTCGGGTTTCTTCATTTTCCTTTGTCAACGTCTCTCGCGCCGCCTCCCGTGCCACTTGCTCCGCATTGAGACGCTCGATTTCTTCGACAAGATGCGGGGCTGCATACGCTAAAGAAGAAGACGTCTCTTAGTCTCGATCCGGAAGTCGACCAACTCCGTACTTACCAATCCACTCGCTTGATCTAGGATCGATTTGTCCATCCACGATCGAAAATAATTAAACGGATTTGAAGAAGAAACCATATTTTACTTTTTCTCTTTTTTTTTTATTATAAAATCTTGAAGCATAAGCATGAATGAAAGGAGGTTTGATGGATCGTCTATATATAGTAAATAAACTAACGGACTTCCGACGAAATTTCCGTAAAAAAATTAATTTTCAAACGGTTATAAATGGTTCTATACAATGACTATGTGAGAAGTACATTTCGTTGGAATTCCGTCGGTTTTAAAACCGATAGAATTCCGATGATTTAGTCAAGATTGGAAATCCGTGGGATATCCGTCAGAATAACCGACGAATTTTATTCGATCGGTATTCCGTCGAAAAAACCGATGGATTTCCAACGGTTTTTGGTATATCGAAACAACATCGAAAATACGTTGGAAACAGTCCGTCAAAAATTCCGTCAGTTTTCGTTCTATTTTTTATAGTGAAAAGTGGCATGGCATGTCCATTTTAATCAGGAAAATATTCAATAAGTTGACCGAGTCAAGTTATAATAAGCATATTACGTAAATTTGTTTTTGTTTTTGCTTATGTGTGTTGTCTTTTACTCTTTAAATAGATAAAGAAGTTGCCCTTTTAAAATATGATTTTTGGTATTTCTGGGGTTAAATAAAAGCTGGTATTTCAGTAAAGCCAGAAAACGAGACGAGTGGAGTGCGAGGCATGATGGCATTAGACCTGTCAAATTTCAATTATTTAGATATGAAGTGTTTTAATAATCCCAAGAATAATGGTTAATTATTCCTAAATTAAAAACTACGAATATTTAAGTCACTGATTTATAATACAAAAATGACGCTGAGGGGAGTTTGGCATGCACCAAAAATGATGATGTTTTGGTTTAAAAACTCATTTCCCGAGATCATACAGCAAAATATACAGTCTTGTGATGCTTTGAGAGACATTGTTTCTCATCGAATTGTACTTCTATTAAGAACCATGTGCCCCCCAACAGTCTTATGCTAGTACGTTTCCCTAATAAAATAGACAAATTAGTTGATCCCAATCTACTCGAATTAGCTCTTGTTGATAGTGCAACATTGTTGAACTAAGTGGCTAGAAAATGCTATGCTAGAAAATGCTAAGTGTTCGAGACACTGTCTCTGAAAAAAGTCTCTAATCCAAGACAAAGTACTAAAGCGAAGACTTCAGCTCATTCTGTAGATCTCAAGTATTATCATTAATTAATTATCTGTCGCTTTACGGATGGAGTTCGAAATCTGACAGTAAAAGAATATGTTAATATGCGTTGAATCTAATCGCATGTTATTTGTGATAGAACGTAGTCTCGTTAATATGTTCACTAAGTCAGTTCTTCATTTCAGGTTCTAATAATATTACTATTTGAGCTTGATGAATGTCACAAGCTGTTAATCGTCTTAAAGGGCATATGACGCAAAGAAAATTCTGGTACATATGGCATTGTAATGGTGCATCTAGTATACATTGAATCCGATCGCACGTTGCTTGCGATAGCACAAATGTTTTGCTATGAATATGGCTAATCCAGACGTACACTCAATATTAAAGGAGTCTCATATGGATGTCAGTATCTCTTTGGTTGATTCTCCTATGGGAATGATGATTAACTCAATTGAACTTTCCTATGCCTATATATGGATTATGGATAAATGGACGATCTTAACCCTTTGTTTGGTCCATGGTGGTTTCTATCTCAACCACACTGGTCTTAATTAATTGAGAAGCATTAGTCTATTTATCTTACTTAAGTCTCTTAATCAACATCACTTAAGCTAGAACAAAGGCTCACATATCATCATAAAAAAGGCTCACATATCACATTTCAAGAAAATAGTTGGTCACACTCTAAACAAGTCTAGATCATATCATAACGAACTCTTACTAGTCGAAGCATAGTAAAAGTGCAAAGCTCATGAATAACAAGATGTAGAAAAAAAAAATCAAACATTCATAAAAACTAATAGGGATCATAACCAAAGATCAATCTTAACACATAATAATATGGTACTAATCACAATTCATAGTAAAAACAACCATAGAGTTTAAAGAAAAGGAAAGCATAAAGATGGGGAAGAGAAAACAAAGCTGATTGAAAAGGCCTCTTCGTCACACCAAGTTTCTAAGCGATGTTTTTAGTATATATCTCCTCCTCTTTTCTCCACTCTTTTTAGCTCAAAAATCTCTTTAAATTAGGTTAAAAAAAATATGTTCTAGACGCTTCTAAGAGTTATAAGCGTTCTCCCTTTTATAAATCTTAAAATATTTGCCGAGTACGTATAAAATTAGATTATGAATAGTGATTTTTGCGAATTTAGGTTGCGAGACTTGGCTTCGCTTCACTCACCGAGTTGATGTCTCAAGAGTGGAGTGTCAGGTTAAGAAATTTTGTTTAAAATGGTGAAAATTGTGGGTTCATTTAGAAAAAAAAAATATACATTAAATGCCAACATAAACGCAAACACATGAAGCCCAAATCACATTCAGATGGGTAATATGATCATAAGACTTACCAGTCCTTTCCACCTCAAGTAATTTTGAATGTTTACATTGTTGCCAGTATGCACATTCCAGCATGCTATTTAGCCGAAGTCATGTTACACAGTTATTCAACCATAATTTAAGAAACTTTTTTCTATTCATCAAGACACTCTTAGATGTCAACATTAGTGCATGGTCAATAAAAAAGTGTATTACATCAAGAGGACATACATACATGCACAGAGAGGGAGGAGTCAGCTTTTGGTGGAAAAGAGGAAGTGAAAAGGTTCAGAGGCGTGGCCTCTGGTGACATTGCATGGGGCATGAAATGACTTAGCCTTTGAATCAAACCACAACAAAAGTTGTATCCCTTTTGCCTTTGAAAACAAAAAAGTTAAAAAAATTACAATATCGAAGTCTTGTTACTAGCTAGTAAACCTTTATTAAAAAAGTCTTGTTACTATAAAGGAACGATATATACACCAAAAATAGAATTATGTAAAATTGTTTGAGCTTGGGTGACTACACGGCCATAACTCTTTGATGATTCGATTTAACTTTCGTATGGTTTGTTTAATTTTGTCAACGTAACTATGCCATTTAAAATTGTTTTTTACATATATTAGAGTGGATTTAATTGTAATGCGGTAGAAAGAATATAATCAGCTAATTCGGCAGACTTTATCTATTCCAAAATTCCAATAGACTTTTGAGCTTAGGATCTAATATATATATAATACACATATAACACGTAATCTATATCACAGTGTATATATGCGTGTGTACTAAGAAATAATATTCATGGGGCCAACTAAGGTTAAAGACAAAATCTCAGATACAACTAAAGCAAACATTGATTTAGACGGTGTGGACTTGGTCTTGTTTATTTCCAAGATAATTACTGAAAAAAGAATGAGAAAAAGAGTTGTCTAGGGTGATGGATCGTTTGTACATCTTGATGCTAAGTAGTTTAATGATTTTTTCCCTATTGTTAATCATAGAGAACACATATTTTCTTTTGAAGCCTTAAAAACAAAGTGGATTGGTATTACCACTAGCTAGGATTGTCGTCACCCGATTGGTATGTTGATTTAGTCATACCTTAGTGCTAACATGTTTCTAAATAATTCTTAAATGGGAATATGTAAAAAATCATCACAACACATAGTACTTAGAGCGGATTCAAGATTCAAATCCTATAAGATATATATATATATATATATATATATATATATATATATATATATATAATCTTGAGGACGGTTTTGAAAAAGAAACAAAAAAAATGTTACACTTTTTATATAAACTAGTCCATATATACGCAAAAGATAGATATATAGTCGTACACGTAACAATATCGCATGATCAACTATAATTTTTATGCGAATATTTGTTGTTTTTATGTATAAATATGGACATGCAATATATTGGAAGAAAGGTGCCTTTAGGCAGGCTTATTGGGACAAGTAAATTCTGAGGCATATAGTGAAGTGAGTGGAAGAGTTATCATTCCAATGTTGTAAAAGAAACCTAACTTTCTCTCTCTTTCTGCATTGCATGTCCCCTTTATTTACATTTACAACCACCTCTTCCTCTTCACGTCTTAACGAATATTCTCCTTTTATGAATTAAATTACATAGATACACCGATACATGTGCTTATATAGAATATTATCAACTCTCTCGTCCAATGGTCAAATCAAATTTCTGCATCCAACTTACTTCTCTTGATTCCAAGTATTTTCATGTTTTTGAGTTGCGGCCCACGCGGGATTCTCATCTCTCTTTTTCTTTTTTTAAATTCTATACACAAACTTCATTAAATTAAGTATTCAATTTCTGACATAGATCAAAGTTAATTGCACAATTTGTCTATTTCTAATTTTATTTTGTCATTATATATGATAAGCCTCAGGCCTTGGATGGTATGTTTTTCAAGATGCAGGCACAGGGATTATGATGGAATTCAGAATCTGCGACAAAATCTTTCCCCTTACATACGGAGATTGAAGCTCTAGGATGGACCATGCAATGTTTGATCGACATGCAGCAGACGGAGACAGCTTTTGCAAGAGACTGTTCTGAATTGGGGAAAATGATGTCTACACCAATGGAGTGGCCGGCGTTTGAAGTCCACATTGAAGAATTAATGGAATTTAAAGAGAAGTTCTCTTTCTTTTTGCTATCTCACATTTTGCAAACTCTAAATTCCAAGGCTGACAGGTTTGCGAATGGTGCACGACTAGCTACTTTTGCTATTTTCTATATAAATTCATCATCACCGATTTGGGTAACTAAATCATGGTAAATTAGTTTATTATTCTGATGACTAAAAAAAAAAAAAAAATTGATAAGCCTGACATACATATATATGTATATACATACGTTTACGAACAATGACTATCTGCCTAAATAAGTGGAGAATCATATCAAAGCAAGATAATTGCAAAATTGCAAATGTCCTATAAATAAGGTTGCTAAGTAATAGGAATTGGTTAAACGATAACAAAATTACTGAAAAAATAAAAACGCTAACGAATCCTTAAAGACAAGATTCAATAATAGCAATATTAATATCCCGCCACTCGAATTTAAACCGATTTGACTCTGATCATGGTGTTATATATTCACAACAGTGAAAGAAACATACTATCTTAAAATTTTGCTGTTTGATTGTTGATGGCTCACATAAGCTTTCTGTTATTGAAACATATATGCTTTTACTTTCTTTCTTTTTTGTAAATGGTTTTGTCATCCGTACATATATCATCTTTTACTTACGAATATTGTATATATATATATAACCGGAGAGAATATTTGGAAGACATAAAAGGACAAGAAGCGAACTAAGACACAAAACCATAAGCTAAAATTATAATTCGTCGATTGCTGTTTCGCATGGAGCCTATGTGTCCATCCAGAATTGCAATCATGACCATCTGCCACTTCCATACAATTTTTAAATGTGCTACATTAATTTCTTGCTTTTCGGGTACTGATTACTTTATTTTATACTCCAAGAAAATGTCAAAGTTTTAAAGTTTAACAATCTAAAAATATGTTAAAAACAATCTAAAAATATGTAAGCCTTCTTGGTGGTAAATGGTTTTTGGGTGAAACATGCACACTTTTCCCGCTGATATAGGTCTCAAACCCAAAACTAAGCTCATAATCACACATTAGATCCTAGAATAAGCTAGGGTGAAATTTTTTGGGTCAAACCAGAAAGGGTAAATTCCAATAGCAAGATATAGAATGAAGATCAATGTTCCAAAATCATTAATGCCAATAGGATTTTCATCAGCCTTAGGTCAGCCTTAACTGACAATAAAATGAAGAGAAATTTGAAGATCAACCATTCGAATTTATCGCCTCCATCTTTTTTAGATGCGATGGTCTAGTGGCAAAAAATAATTTTCGGATTCAAAAAAGTGAATACTATTTGTAAACTGATCTTCCAGATGATAATATATAAAATTTGGAAAGAGAGAAAGACAAGGCTTCATCAAGTACCGCCAAAACCACCGACTGTCATTATCAGAGACATCCAGCTCACCATTAGGAGAAAGTTATCAACCATTGATCGTGAGAAAATTCAAAATCGTGTTCCAAACGCCGATCTAACCTTTCTCTCGACATGGTTTGGCATATTCCAATTCTCAGCTACTACACTGCATCAGATCCAATAGTTCCTTTCTCTTTGGAAAACAAGACGAATCAATCTCCATTACACTTCTCTAATTCCACTTCGTGTTATATCTCTTATGTTAGGCAGATTGATTGATTTTATATACTTTCCAAGTGTTTTGGATTAGCTTAAAATTTATATATCTGTTGTAACATCGCTCAAAAATGTATCCTATAAAAAAATGAAGCAAATTCAGTATAAATAAAATATAATTAAAATTTTTTTTTTAAAATACCACTAAAACAAGTTTTTGTTCTAAACATACCATCACTAGTTTTTTTTTTTCAAAAATACCACTGAAAGTTTTTATTTCGAAAAATATCACAAACACTAAAAATGATTTTTAAGGATTTAAAATTTAAATTTTTGGGTTTGAGTTTAGTATTTAGGGTTTACGGTTTAGTTTTTAGGGTTTAGAGATTAGTTTTGAGAGTTTAGGATTTAGTTTTGAGGATTTAAAATTTAGTTTGAGTTTTGTGCTTTTTTGGAAAAAAAAACTTTTAGTGATATTTTTGAAAAAAAATTAGTGATGCTATTTTTAGAACAAAAACTTAAAAATGTTCTATTTTTTAGAATCGTCCTAAAATGAAACTACTTTTACACAAAGTGGTATAGAATTCATATTATTCGTAACACAAAACATGGGAAAAAACACATGGGTGAAAAAAGAGATTATGATATTCGTTTGGTTTAATCTTATGAAAGATGTAAAATATCACAAAATTAAAACTAAATTTTAAACCCTAAAAACTAAACCATAAACCCTAAAAACTAAATCCAAAATGCTAAATTCAAACTCAAAAATTTAAATTATAAACCCTTAAAAATTATTTTTTTAGTGTTTGTGGTATTTTTTGGAAAAACAAAATTCTAGTGGTATTTTTGGAAAAAAAACCAATGATAGTATATTTGAAAGAAAAACATATTTTAGTGGTAGTTTAAAAAATTTCACTTTTTATATATATTCCACATAATAAATTAAATAATATTTTTATAACCACTAAATATGTAAAGCTGAGTAGCTGTGCATTTTGTAAAAGAAAACAAAATAGATATGCATTTCTTTCTATCCAAATGAATAGTCTTTCTAAATCCGTTATAAAAAATATTCTTAGTGAGTCAACCTTATAGATAGATAAATAAATAAATAGTTTTCCACCACAAAATAAATAGGTTATCTGGAGAAAATAAATAAAAAACAAATATATTATCCATATTCACATTAAATACTCCATTACTATTGGTGTGGATGTCTTGAACAAATATAGGAATCATCATCTTTCAAAACACAGAGAAACATTTATATGTGCACTTAGTTGAATGGATTTATGAAATTTCATGATTCAGACAACACTATAATTTATATTTATATTCTTAAAATTCTAAGAAATTTAAATGACATCTTTTACACGATTTATATATGTCTCAACTTGATCAATTTTCACTTCTATATATATATATTTTTTTTACATCTTAAAAACAATTTCACTTCTACATTTTATATACAAATATTGATAGTAATGGTGATTTTAATGACATTATAATACAGTTTTGAATTTTGACTCCACCTACTACCTAGATTTGTAACAGTTTTTTTTTTTTAAATCTCTTTTAGCTAAAGCCTTAGCTAACATCTTTTGGGTTTTCATTATGGGAAAATTTATGGGAAAATTTATGCTTTTGATTTATCTTTGATAAATTTAAATTTAAATTGTACGAAAAAGTATTTTATGGTTTATTAATGTGTAAAAATGGTCCACGTGAATTGAGGCCATCATGTAATGCTGTCGTGTTTGGATAACAAAAAAAAAAGAAAAACAATTCAATTCGAGGTTGACAACATGAATCTCATGAATACCGTGGCACCTGTTTAATATAAACAAATAAGTCATTAAACATATATACTAACGAATTTATTTTCCTACAAAAACCAACAGCTAATTGCAAAATAGGGGCTAATCGTGTAAACTCGTTATAGCCTTACATTCAATTTTATAGTATGCAAACATCTTACATGAGTAATGAGTTATTTGATCATTTGAGCTTTGATTCAGGTGATTGGCTCATCATAGTGGATTTACGAGAAACTCTTTACCAATAAGTTTGTTCACTTCCGAAATTAATCAGACATTTCGACGAATATTGAAAATTTGATGCTAAAACTTAAAAAAAACAAATTAATTGCAAAATTGTATGAAAATTTGAGAGTAAGGGTTATTAATACTTCTACATCAGGAGGTCTGAAGTTTAATTCGTAGATAATGCGATTTATTAACAATTATACAGATTAACGGAGACAAGCTATCATCGGACTATTACCGTTCAAACAGATCATCTAACCCGTTTAGCTAGAACTAGTATTTTTAATGTTAATTATGTTAGATTTTTTATTTCAGTGTGGTTAGCCACACCATCTCGAGTTTGAGTTATAGAATCTCCTTTTAATGCCAACAAAAAAATGGAGACAAGCTTACATAAGATTTCCAGCGTTGTGCAAGCAGAGTCATTCGCCGTGATTTTCCGCGTTGAGAATGAAAAGAGTCCATCATGAACATGAAGCTAGATAATGCCGTCTGTCGTGGATCTATAAGGATCGGATTGAATTGTCCGTCGTAGAATCGTCTATGTAACAATCTTCATAATTTGTAATAGTTCATAGAGTGATTTGCAACGATAACCAAAAAAAAAAAAATTAGCAATCTAACAAAAAAAGTATGTTTAGATTAGAGCCATTTTGTTAGTTAGTGAATTATAGTTCATAATTCCGAGAGAGAAAAAAAAAAAAATCATGTATATATACAAATTTTGGCAAAATACAGACCCAAAATCGGACGGCCCATGAAATACCAAAAAACGGCACGCAATTTCACATCTTTAAAAATTGAAAACGCTTCGTAGTCCATCCATCAATTTAGACCAAAGCATATCCGCATCTTTGGCACGTGCGAGTGCGTATAGATGCCAAATAGCAATAACACAAAGCGGAGCGATTTTCGTCTTCATTTCCGCAAACGTTATTAAGGTTTTTCAGGTACCGACTCTCTTTCTCTCTCTCTCTCTCTCTCTCTCGAATTTCTTGGGATTTTCGAATTTTCAATTCTCTTGCCGCTCATACTCAAAATTTAGGGCTATGAAATCCCAATTTTGGTAGTTGAGATACCAATTTTTTTCAAAAACTTTGCGTCTCGTGTTTACAGTTTTAGTGAAATTTAGGGATTCGGATTTGAGATAATGATTGGTGTTCGTGCTAATGGGTCTTGTTTCTCCTATCATGCCTTTTTTTTGTTCCCCATATATTGTAATTGTTGATTTCAAATCTTAGATCTGAGAGCTGTGTGATGAAATTTGTATACTGACCTGCTTTTGTTTAAAATTTCTTAGATTATCAGTGTTTTATCGCATCTTTCTGGAGGATTTGGTCGTTATCATGAAGTTTTTGGAGTACACTAACCTGGACAGGTTAAAACTTGTTCTGTTTTTTTTGTTGTCGGATTGAGTTATTTCTTATCGTTTTTCAATTACGAGAATCAGTTTCTTACTCTTTTTGGAATGTGAAATGATTTTGATTCCAGATTGAATATTTTTCTGGGTCATCTAAATCTCGGGGAAAGAACAATCAAAGGTTGCATTGAAGCCTACTCTTGTAAGCACCTGTTTGTATTCTCGGTTAATTATCTTCTGGGCTACAAGGAAAATAAGCGAAGCTTATTATATTTGTTTTCGGTAGGTAAACATGCGGGAACTGATAAAAGATTGTCTCTTAGTTTGGAGAATGAGGTAATTTGATAGTATAGAAAGTCTTTTGCAATTGACTTGCATCTAATCATTGCAATCAAGCATGTGTCTTGGGCTTAATCATTGAATGTGTACAGCTGCTACTTGTTGTTTACCTAGTTTTTTTATTTATTGTTCCTGACTCTTGATCTCAGATGCTCGATTATCTTGGGAAATCTTCGGACACCGACTCTTCTTCACCCGTTGATCTTTTGTTAAGCAGATCAAGGTATGAAATCTGGTTTTACAGAGTTTTTCACCTTTTTTCTTTAGTAAATATCCCTCTTACCTCTATATTCTGGTGTCTATTCCAGTCGAAAGGCTTTGATCTACTTGGTTCTTACACTCTATCAGATGTATCCGGACTACGATTTCAGGTATATACGTGTTTGTAAATCTGAAAGGAAATCTATCTGCTTTTTTTTAGGAGGGGGATTATGGGTAATGTCATTGTCAGCTTCTTGGGCGATATGGCAACCCGCTATATAATCCCCCTCTAAATTTGTGTGGGAGTGTTGTCAGATGGTTTGACGAATGGTTCATTGAACTGTTGCTCGCTGAGAGTTCAATTCTCTCCATTTCCCAAAATCGATTTAACCAGTTGTGTGAAAGTCCGATGAAGTGTCTGATTGAACATGATAAAGTACAGCTGATGTATATAATAACTTTTGTCACTATCGCATTGTTTTTCTATTTCCTCTTTTCCAGCGCTGTCAAAGCACATCAGTTTTTCTCGGAGGAAAGCTGGGGCACATTTAAGCAGATTTTTAACAACTATATGTTTGAAGCTTCTAAGGTATTCTAAGTGTTCACTGTTTTCTGTTAGATGGGAATTAGAAAAACGCTTGATTTTGCGAGGGAGAATCACTTTTCCCTTCTTCAATAATCCAGTTCGACATTCCATTAAGCTTCTTTAAAGGATGATAATGTAATGGATCCAGATTGTATGCACATAAGCTTATATAATATGTATTCTCCTATCTGCTCTATAGGAATGGACTGAGAGGAATGAGGATTGTTCCCTGCTCGAGGTAATCTACAAGGCTCTTGATGAGGTAAGTTCCCTGTAATAAGGAACCTTAGAAGCTGGGAAAGAGTAATGGAAAGAATTAAATCATACAAATGTGATACAGGTCGTAAAACTAGCTGACTGTGAGATATATGTGTACAACCCAAATCCTAATGCTGATCCTTTCCTCGAGGAAGGAGCAATGTGAGTTACAACAACAATACTTTTTCTATTCAGAGATTCTAGCCTGATTGTCAAAACTAAAAGGCGGTTTCCTTTTCCTTTTTTTCTCGTGTCAAAATCCAGATGGTCTTTCTGTTTCTTATTCTACAATCGAAAACTGAAGCGTGTTGCGGGTTTTCGTTTCTGCTGCATAAGGTTAGATGATTGTCATCCTACCAAGTTGTCTGTCTCTTTCACTGACTTCTTCCTTTAAAGTCTTTCCAACTCTAAAAATGTATGTTGCAGTAACCTGGCAAATGATGCTTTTCTCACCGACACTCCTCCATACGAAGAATACGAAGAGATCTTTGATGACATGGATATGTGATCTCTGTATCTATATGCTGAGCTGCACAGTCTGTAGAAAATCTGTATATCATCGATGTTAGATGTTATGCTCTCGTGTCTAGGCTTGTCTGAGTCCGAGTTCAAGTCCAAGGTTAAGCTTGTCGCTTTTCTTTATCTGTGTAGTTGACCTAACAATACTATTTACCGTGTCATGTGTAATAAGCTTATCAACCTTTGTCGTAATCTAATGTACCTACCAAAACTTGACGGAATAGACTAAATGTTGAGATTTGTATTTATGTGCTCGTCTCCTTCCATTCACCAGTGGTCACCGCAGGAGCAGACTCCAGCATGAAAATGATGGAACCGGTTCATATCTCGGATAACAAGATCTCGCTGCACAATAGTTGATATCACTTTCATAGCACTGTGGCAATCCGAGCATATCCGTAGATTCTTGATGATCAATATGCGATTTCTTGATGATGGCATTCGAACAAGTCCAAACGCCAAAGCCAACCTCTCGCTGTGAACCCACAATCTCTTATCCTTTTCTTCATCGTCCATATCGAGCAGGACCGCATTTCGATCAGCAACGTAACCGGCTCGCTTTGCTTTCATGTTAAGCCATTCCAGCATTCCATTTATAAGCTTCATATCAGGATGATGTAATAATCTTCCCACACTGAAGTAATACACATCTCCTTGATGTTCAATCCAACTTAAACCAGGTTCCTTCTTCACACCTTTTTCCTTCATGCTTCTCCTAATGGACGCAACGTTTGCCCATTGTTTGGCACCTGCGTACATGTTTGATAATAGAACATACGTCGCCTCGTCCTTTGGATTGATCTTTAGGATTTCCTCTGCGGATCTCCTTGCAAACTCTACATTGTTCTGAACAATCGAGGCACTAAGCATTGCCCGCCAGATCATAACGCTAGGCTCATATGGAATCCCTTCAATCAGCTTCATTGCCTTCTCAAGCCGACCTGATCTTCCCAAAAGCCTGACCATACACGTATAATGTTCCAAACATGGTTCAATACCATGATCCCGAATCATCGACTCAAAACAATCTTGACCTTCATCTATTAATCCTGCATTGCTGCATCCAGAAAGAACACCAAGGAACGTCAACCCATTTGGCTTGCAATCACTGTCCTTCATATTGTCGAAGATATTCAATGCCTCTCTACCCAATCCATGTGTGGAATAGCCTGAGATCAACGCATTCCATGAAGCTACGTCTTCTGTTTCCATCTCGTTGAACACAGATTGTGCGTCTTTGATATCACCACATTTTGCATACATATCTATCAATGAGTTTCTTACTGCAACTTTCTCAGCATTACTGGTTTTTATCGCCAGCCCATGAACTTGGACACCAAGCTCCATGCTCGCCAAAGAAGCACAAGCTCCAATAGCACTTGAGCAAGTTACTTCGGTTACTGACACCTGATTTCTGATTGCTTCACGAAACATGCTTAACGCTTCTTCTGACTCGCCTTGATTCTCATACCCGACAATGATTGTGTTCCAGCTTACCTCATTTTTACTTGATAACTCGGCAAATAACTTCACAGCTTTATCCATTTTCTCACATTTGGCGTATACATCGATAAGAGCATTTGAGACATAGACATCCAAACCGAAGCCAGCTTTGACAACAAGACCATGAATTTGCTTGCCTAAGCCAGAACACTTTCCGATGGCACACGCGTTCAAAATACTGGTAAAAGTAAACTCGTTAGGGACAACGAAAGCTTGTCTCATTCGGGTAAACATATCAACCGCCTGGTTGCAAAAACCGTTTTGACCAAAACGAGCAATCATAAAACTCCAAGGTATCACATCATTCTTTGGCATCTCATTGAATACTTTGAGGGCATCAGACATGTCTCCAAGTTGTGTATACAACTGAAGCAAACCAACACCCACATGAAGATCCAGCTCATAACACGTTTTCAGAATTCGTCCGTGAACACCCTTGGCGAAATCAAATGCGCCTAGCCCAATGCTAGCCTTAAGCGCCGTAGCAAAAGTGTAGTTGTTGGGCATGAAACCAGCCATTCCCATACGAGATAGCAGCTCAAGAGAATCCTCGAAATTCCCATTCTCCACATAGCAAGATACAATTCCTGTCCAAGCAACAATGTCCTTGCACAAAATCCCTTCAAAAACACTTCTTGCACTATCAACAAAACCACAGACAGAGTAAGCATTGATAAGCGCAGCTCCGACAAAGGCATCAGAACTATAACCGAGCTTAACGATAGGAGGATGCAACCACCAACCAATCTCAGCTTTGTCCAAACTAACGAACCACTTCAAGAAGGAAGTGAACACGTGTGGATTAAGCTGATGACCTTCTCGAAGCAACCTGGTATACAAACCAACGGGATCTTGACACGCATACCCTTGACTAAGAGTAACGTATGAGACATTGTTTCTCTCAGGCATTTCGTCGAACAGCTTCAGCGCATCTGTCGCAAACCCAGCTTTGACATAAGCGTTGAGTAGAATGTTTGCGGCGAAAAGGTCCAAGCAGCTGCCTTTCTTGACGACATCGCAATGAATAGCCTTTGCTGAAAATGGGTCGTTTCGCTGAATGCAGCGACGGAGCATTGCGCCGTAAGAATGAGAGTCTAAGCCTGGGACTAGCAAATCCGACGAGACCGACCAATCCAATGCGGACTCGGTGGTCTGAACAGAAAACCTACATTGTCGAATGCGTTTACAGTGACTAAATCTGCGACTCTCCGAAAATTTGATTATTCTAAGGAACCCGATCATGCGGATTTGCGAGCTCCGATCTTCCACTGCGTCTTTGACTCCGTCGTGTTTGACCAAGCGAATCAAAAAAGTCTTTCCGATCACCGGGTTTAGTGGATCAAACCGGTCGAACCGGAGGTGAATGAGAAATGGGCCGGCCCAAAGTATGCCAGAGGGTGACCCATGTGGGCCGAGTTATGTGAAATCGATAACTAAACTCAAACTAGGGTTTCTGTGAGTCTTTGCCTATAAAAGAAAAGCTTTAGCTTGTTTTAAACATACAGACGCAATTCTCAGATCTCTCTCTCTCTTTAGGTTTTTCATCTTCAATTTCTTATTTTATTTGCGATTTTTCTGTATTTTAATATTTGAATATCGAAAATTTGTTGCTCGTTCTTGGTTAGTCTTTCGATTTTTTTCTGAATTTAATGCTTAAGTTCGATTGAAAATTTGATTATATACGAATTGGAGCAGATGATGATTTTTTTGCACTACAACGGTGCTTACCTATAAACCATGCGGATTATATAAATCGAGCTTTTTAAAACTGATGCTCCGATTCTTCAATCTTTTTTTTTTTTTTCTCAATACCATGAATTTGTGTTTATTCGTGTGCTCGTTTTTGGGGATTAAGATATCTTCAATTCAACCGAGTGAATTGCTTTTTAGCGATGTCAATATGAAAAGAATGTGTTTCATCAGCATATTTTGTTTAAATGAATAAAAAAATTAGTAAGGATTTTCCTCATTAGTCCATCTCTGTTTCTAATTTCCTTTTCTCTGTGTGTATATGATATGTTTGTTCGATTCAGAGTTCGTTCTGTTTTTATTACATATAGTATCTGTGTAGACATCGTTTTGATGATTAATTTAGATTAAGTGGGAATTATGGACTTATTTTGGTGTATAGGAGGGAGTTGCAGATGTACCTGGCTAAAATGAAATGATTTCGATATAATGCTGTTTAATCCCAAAGTTGGCCTTTTTGCCCCGGAGCTTTTTGAATTTTAAAGTTCCAAAAACCAACTTTAATTACGGTGTTTACTCAGATTATACTACGGACTGTTACCAACTGAACTTATGAAATCCTTAAGATCAAACAATTAATTTGAATAATGTACTAGTGATGATTGATGAATGGAGAAGATTATAATCGTTAAGATAGTGCTTTATGAATGTTAGTAATCCTTATTTTGGGGATCAGATCTGCAAGATAATGCTGTGGATCATAGTCTTCAAAGATCTAAACTCACATCTTTTCTCAAACCACACGACTATCTATGCCAATATGCAAAGTAGCTATGTTTTTTTTTTCGTCTAAATATTTTATATATAATTGAATTACAAAGAGGGATACTCCGGAATCATAGCCTGAAAAAAGTATTGGAAAACATAGCCCGAAAGATTATTAGGAAACAAAGCACTAAATTTTCTAGAAAACTAGAAAAACATAACACTCGCAATCAACGGAGAGAGCAATAGACGCGGAACAAGCAAAGCTCACAAATCGTCGCCTAGACAAAGGGAATCCGCGAAGAATAGACCCAAAACAACGATTAACATATTCAAGGAACCACAAACGAAAATCTAAACTCTTATCCACATAATCTTTATTCTAAAAAGTCTAAATCTAGAACTTTGCATCCCCACAAAAAATTAGTCAGAAAGGCGACCCAGACAAATGACTAACTCCTCACACAGGAACCATAGAAAAACTAGACCACCCCAAACTCCTAAACAAGGGTAGACTATACCTACTAGCGCTCATAGTGGCAAAACAGAGAGACAGAATCCAAACAGAAAAGACCCTAAATGAAAAAAACCGAGAGCCTGGGCGAAACAATTCAAAACAGGGGACCAAAATTCTCAAGCCAAAACAGAGACAACCCCTAGTCAAGGACGAAACAAGGAATTACAGCTATAGAGAGAGGTAAATAACCTAAGCCTCCACCAAGAGACATATGCAGAGCAAAACGCGGACAAGCCAAAATCTTTCACCGAAGGTCAGAGACGAGGCTGAAGATCTTTCCACCGGCAGAGAGGAAAGCTGACAACCACACTTGATGAGAGGGGACAAACTCCGACGGTAGATCCAAAACTGAGGAAGCGAAGAGCGTTTTCCAATCCGACAGAACCGGACATCGCACCTTCGACCAAAACCAGGCTCTTCCTCCTCCACCACCCGGCACCGAAACCCAACCCTCACCGAAGCAGACCTCTAAAGCTTGAACCAAATCCCGATAGACCCTCGATCGGAACCCAAACCAAAGGGAAACTAAAAAGAGGAACAAACGAAGGGAAAGCAAAAGCAAAGGGACCGACGACGTCGTTGTATGAAACCGCCAATTGCCGGTCCAAGCAACAAGGTCTCTGAACCACAGTGAACGGCAGCTAGAGCTTTGAGAAAAAATTAGGGTTTTTGGTTTGGATTCCACAAAGTCTCTTCAAAGTAGCTATGTTATCATATACAAATTTGTTATGTTATCACAATAGATAACCTATCAGAAATCATTATCTCAACTTCAAATATATATGGACATGGATATCCGAATGATCTCACAAGTTTTCGGTAAGTTTGAGCATTATCTGTTTTTGGTTCGGATTATCTTTGGTTATTTCAGATTTTTTTGTTTTGTTTTCGAGTACGTAAAGAAGAGATCAGAATTTTAACTGGGTTTTTAAGGGGTTACCGAATTGGACCTAAAAATTTATTTTGGATCGTTTTTCTTAATTTCGGTTTTGAGGAGTTGTTTGGTTATTTCGGTTTAATTTCGGTTAATTTTGGTTAATTTTGGTTAATTTTGGTTTTCCCTCGATTTAATTTTTATAAACTTTAGTTAATTTCGAAAAGGTGGAGATTAGGAAGATAAATCCATCTTTTATAATTTGCATTAAACTTGAGCAGGAAAAAAAACAAACTTACGTTAAAACACACTCCATAATTAAACGTACCATAAGAAACCCTTTACTTATTTAATGTTGCTCTAATATCAAATTAAACAAAAATGTAAACACAAATACATACGACACCAAAGCATTTGTAAGAAAATACATAAACATATAAGAAATGGGTACTATCCTTCTTCTTTTTTTGGACACCGCTATTATAATTTCTAAATGATAAGTGGTGTATATTTCATATCAATAACAACATTAGATATTTGGGTTTCAATTGTAAAAACACATTAGAAGGTGGTACTCGTATAGGAATTGTTATTGTTTCTTTAATCCGGACCAACCATGCTATGTTAATGGTGGTGATGGATACTATTCAATGAAAGTGGTAATGATCAAAAACAAGACACACAAAGTACGCTCACTTTATCCTTCTCTTTTATTTTCTTCCCAATTTACAATTCCACCAAACTCGTGTTATATCTTGCGGAATCACCTAAATGCAGATGGAATAGATTTAATGAACTAAAATTCTCCTACTACCGATCGATTAAACCTCTTTAAAGTAATCTGGAAATTACAGGCTCCCCAAAAATTAAGATATTTTGGTGGTGAATTGTGCATAATAGTCTCCGAGTGGCAGAAGCATTAAATAGAAGAGGATGTAAAGTGGAATGTATCTGTCATTTGTGTGGAGAAACTACTGAAAATCTTAACCACATTTTGTTTCAGTGTAGGGTATCTAAGAAAGTTTGGAATTTAGCTCCAATACATTCTCCATTTCCTCGACAGGTAAGAGAGCTCTCTCTTATACAAAATGTTAAAACTCATCTAGATACTGCTAATTCATATCATAACTCTAGTCTTCTGGGATGGAAGTTTTGGAAAATGAGGAATCAACTTATCTTTCAAAACAAAAGGATGTTCATTCCTCAAGTGATAAATCAGGCCATTGTTGATCGGAGGCTTTGGCAGGAGTCGCGTCATGTTAATGCAAAGGAGGAGGACCACTCACATTCTACAACTCAACCCTCTTCTTACGACTCTGTAAAAAGTATGATAAGAGATAGCATGCCTTGTGAATGTTTCATGGGCTAACTCAGATCAGTAGGTAGGAATGGCATAGTCTTTGTATCATCAAATA
The DNA here is from genome assembly GCA_900406555.1 of Pseudoturritis turrita. NCBI lineage: Eukaryota > Viridiplantae > Streptophyta > Magnoliopsida > Brassicales > Brassicaceae > Pseudoturritis > Pseudoturritis turrita. Next base: position 669,868 of record OVBL01000426.1, read on the forward strand.
GGCCAACAAATCATCAATGCAAAAGCATCCATTGATCTATTTGCACCTCCATTGCAAGTGGAAGCTCAAGCTTTGCTTTTTGCAGTTAGAGAAATCAAAAAGTTGGCATATACAAGAGTAACCTTTGTTGGGGACAATAAGCTCTTGTTTGATAGTATCAATGCAATCAAAAGTCAATCAAGCAAATGAAATTGGTGCAGATCATTGGAAACCAAGAGTTTCATGGTTCAAAAATGCGGAATCTCGTCTGAATCATTATTTGTCAGGACTATTCGGGGTTAAGCTCCTTGGCTGGACAGGTCATTTAGTCCATGTCGCTATTCCTGCATCCAGCATGTGTTAGAGATATTGTTGCCCTATTTTTCAATTGTAATTCTGAGTTTAAATATGTGCCTCATATCTTAGTTAGTGAGGTTGATGTAATAGCTAAGTTGGCTAGGCATAGAAATTTGCCTTATATTATATCTTGGACTGCAATGTAATATTATCATAGGTCTAAATAGTAACAGCGGAATCTGGCTGAATTGCAGAATCTCACTGAATTTTTGGTAATTTTTTGCGAATCTGGCAGAATAACTTGAAATGTAAATGGTAACAGCTGAATCTAACTGAATATGGCTGAATTTTTTTTTAAAATTTAATAATAAAATAAACCTATAAAAATTAGTTAAACAATTTGTTGTCTAGCAAAATTAGCTAAATAAATTAATAAAATATAAATTTTTACATTGATATATTTAATAATCTTATTAAACATAAAATAACAAAATAATTTAACGAAAAAACTTGCAACTCATAAAAAATTAAGGGTGGATTTTGGCAAAATTTGAAAATAATATATTTAATAATTTTATTAAACATAATAATCATATAAAACTATAAGCTATCAAAACTAATTATTAACTATTTAATCTTTATTAAAATTAAATTATTTTTATTTTTATTTTACTATTTTTTTTACTAAACAACTTCTAATAGTAAAATTAGATATTGATAATTTGAATAATAATGATATAGTTTATCTATGAGATGAGATATCCGACGTACCCATTCAAGTAGTTTTGTAAATATATAATTTTTTACACAAAACAATAATTTATCGCTTGAATTATCTTAAAAATAGAGAAATTAATCCTAAAATTTTGTTTTCAGTAAAATTTACGCCAATTGCTGAATTTTGTTTTTGAAAAAAATTCCTCAAATTTTTTTTAAAATTATATTAGTACAAATAATAATCGAACTCTCATATCCGCTCTTATCATACTCGTATTGTCCAATCTATTTTTAAAGATACATTTCAGATGTAATTTTTGATATCTTAAATATTTATACCTAACTCGCATATCTATTTTTATCTGATTTTTTACCCAAAATAAATATATGTATATTTATTGGTGTTAGAATAACTGTTGAATCTAGTTGAATTTAGCTAAATTTTACGAAATTTTTTAAAATAGTAAATAGTGTCGGCAGAATTGTTGAATCTAGTTGAATTTAGAATGGCAGAATTTTTTTAAATAACAAATAGTGTCGGCGGAATTGTTAAATTTAGCTGAATCTGGAGAAATTTATTTTATACATTATCATTTTGGGGGTGGGGCAGACTTAAAAGACTATTAACCTATAAAGACAGATTAGTCGCAAGACTTGACCCTATTATATAACTAACATTCACCCACGTGTTTTTTTTTCCTTAATTTTGCATTACAATATGTATGTAACGACAAACCAAACCAAAACAAATAATATAAGTTGTAAATGGTACTATACAAAAAAAATTCCGTCAGATTTAACTAGATTCAACAATTCAACAAAATAAAAAATTTGCATGAGTCAGCTAAATTTAGATAGTTTCAACAATTCTTGTAACACCAATTAATATATAAATATGTTTATTTTAGATAAAAGATCGGATAACAGCATATATGAAATTAGGTAAGGATATTTAGGATATTGAAAATTACATATGAAATATATCTTTAAAAATAGATATGATAAGACGGGTATGGTATATATAATTCGGATATTTAAAATCACTATCAAACATGTAAGAACATATCGTGTTCGGGTATTTCAGGTAACTACTATTAATTTTGGATAATTTATAGAAAATTTTCTTTGAATTTTTTTTTGATAATTCTTCCAATTGTAAGAATTTTTAGATAATTTAGGTAATTTTATTACTTTAAAAACATAGATTGTGTTCATGTATTTCAATTAAAATTAAAAAATTTTGGTTTGGTTTGATCCTTTTTTGTTATTATTGTTTGTACTAATATAATTTAAAAAAAAACTTGAGAAATCTTTTTTGGAAAAACAAAATTCAATAATTGACGTGTAAATTTTGTTTTCAACAAAATTTTGGATTAATTTACTCTATTTGTAAGATAAATTCACCTTTAATTTTTTATGAGTTGTAAGTTTTCTCGTTAAATTATGTTGGTATTTTATGTTTAATAAAATTATTAAATATATCAAATGCAAAAGTTAATATTTTATTAGTTTATTTAACTAATTTTGTCACAACAAAATTGTTTAACTAGTTATTTATAGGTTTATTTAATTATTAATTTTTCAAAAATTCAGCTAGATTCAGTTATTACTATTTACATTTTAAGTTATTCCACCATATGTCACAAAAAATCATCAAAAATTTAGCCAAATTTTGTAATTTAACAAAATTCAGCCAAATTTTGTTGTTACCATTTAGATCTATAATCAAAGATGCAAGTTAAGAGATGGTAATTTATGGGCACGTTTCTTTTAATACATATACGGAAGCTTCATCAGAAGCCGCAAGACGTGTTCATTTTCTCTTTCAAATACTAATTTTTTTAGCAAATGTAATAGAACTTGACTAAATAGTGGAATAGTAAATAATCGAATAGCTAAAAAATCTAAATTGAGTAAAGTTTCTGTAAAATAATCATAAAAATGTTGAAAAACTAATTTTAGTAGATTAATAACGTTTTATTTTAACATGTTTATAGTATATAACGGAATCACTTTTCAAAAATGTTTTTTAAAAAAAAGTTCAAAGTTTGATGAATATCATGAATGGTAAAAATTAGCGGACTCACATTTTCATATTTTGAAAACGTGAAAAAGTTGGTATTACCATTCATCACAATAGCGTTTCTTAAATCAAAGTATCAATGACATTAGAGTTATAATCATTTAAGAACAAAAAAAGAACAATACCAACATATAATGATATAATGTAGAATATATATCTTAGAAGGTAACGTAATATATCCGAGAGCGTGTCGTGACTCCAAAAGATTGGGAAGAAGCCAAATGCAAAACGAACATCGATGTCTTCGAAGATGAAATGACAATTTTGGTTCCAAGTCTCAATCAAAAACGAGTTTCGTTTTAGGCCGATGTCGGAAAGTAAGGAGATGTTGATACTAATCTGCAAGCACAACGAAACAAAAAAGAAAGTCAAAACGCGTTTTATGGTAAAACTTATAATAACAAAACGTCAGAGATCTTTCTTTGGCCGTATGGTCCGATAAACCAAACAAACAGACAAAGTTTAATCTTCTACTCATTTTATCATCATTAATAAATCGAAATCAATTTGATAAAGATAACTTGTCGTTAGCAAAGAGAAAGAGAAATCAATTTGACGCGTTTTTAAAGTTCCACAATAATCTAACGTATAAATATCTACAAATCTCTAGTACCTACGTAGGACGGTAGGAGCATGTGCTTTGTTGAACAACAAGAAGGAATCTTTATAAGTTGAATGAGTAAATGAGGCAGGACCTCCTATTTATTATTTTTCACCAATGGGTTTTAATCGAATATTCCCACATATATGATGTTTTAGCCAGATGTACAAAGATTAAGAAATTCTTTTTTTTAATAAAAATATCATTTAACATTTAACATTTAACCAAAACAATTTAACCAATCATAAAAAAATTACAAAATATAAAAAGTCACGAAGTATTATATAAATTTAAAGCTTGCATAGAAAACCGTAAAAAATCTTGTACTATAAAAAAAAAAAATTTCTCTGAAATATCCTATATTATAAAACACAACACATGAAATATTTAATAACTAAATAAATAAAAATTCAACACATATATAGAGGAAAAAAAACCTTTTTTGAGGTAAAATCCTTGGATGGTGGAGAACAATTTACCTCTCCTTGCGCTTTTCAAGAAATCTTTGTAGTGACTTTCTTCTTGCGATCGGAAGATCTGCGGACACACAAAACCCACTTTTTTTATCAGAAAAACAGATATTTATAAAACAAAAACTCCCTCCGTTTCAAATATAAAATGTTTTGACTAGAAGCACAGAAATTAAGAAATTACTTTTACTTTAAAAAATATTATTTAATATATAAAATACAAAACAATTGAACTAATTATGAAAAATACTACAAAATACTATTCAATAAAGTTAATGACTTCATAGAAATATAAAAATATCTTATATTTAAAAAAAAAAAAATTCAAAAACATCTTATACTATGAAACAAACGGATGGAATATAAAATTTTATCCATTTTCCCTTCAAAACTAATGGGTTCATGTTTTTATATATTACTTTACGCATGTTCCTTGGAATCTTGGCGAATCTAAATTTTGTTTAGTATATTAAGTTCAAGAAAACAGATTTTTAAGACATTGGTATATGTAAATTCTATCGGTTTCAGACTCAAAATCAATTAGCAATTAGTTTCTTTCTACCTATTACTCTATGTCCTCTTAAATCTCTACATGCAATATTTAATCTACTCTTGAAGAATCAAGCACCTGGGGTGAGTGAATCACTAGTTAATTTTCTACTAACCTTCTTCTAGATTCTGACCAAAGAGCTTTGTTGGTCTTAAGGTGGTCGGAGAAATTACCGAAAGATCTGTCTCCATGGATTCGTCTTTCTTCGAAGCTGTTTCCATGGCTACCTTCATAATATCCTCAGCTTTGTTACGAGAAACTTGGAAAACGGAAACCGTTCCATTGTAGAAGATGGTCATAGGAACATTTCCAGAGACTAATTCCGTACTACGCCTGAGAAAAGATTTTTCAAAAAAAAATCGTACTTTTTTCTTTCTTTCTAATAGCGCCAAAATTAAAAGCTATATCGAAAAAATAAATTACCTAGCGAGCGTCTCGTGGACCGGAGAAATCTGGATATGAGGCTGAGGCTGAAGTTGATGGTCCTTGGGAGTAGACGGAAGCGAAGGAGATCTGGTCGATGAATCGGAATGGTTACCACCGGAAGCTAAAAGCGATTTGATAATCTCCGGATCGATCTTCGAAATCGCACCTTGAATTTCTGCAACCGAAAATTAATTAATCCCAAATACAAAATCAAGAAAAGGGTAAAAGAGAAAGAGAAAGAAACCTCGGAAACTGCGACGGCGGTCGAGAAATTTCTTGAACTTAGGCTTTGGAGCGATGTTGTTGTTGGTTTGTTTCTGGTCGAGTCCGAGGAAGTCACGCTCTATGGTAGCTCTAGACATGTTTGGTCTGAGAATCTGAGATCGAGAGAAGAAAGAGGTTTTGAGATGAAGAGAGGCGCGAGAGAGAGAGAAGAAGTAATGAATGATAAGAAAATGGAGTTTTCATGTGAGTTTTTAAAATGTGTTGTATCGGTTCTGATATAATTAACGCACGAGGTTCATGCCTTCGCTTTTCTTTTTAGGCTAACTCCAACTCATCCACTTTTTTTCTTTTTCTTTTTGTTTTTTAAATTAGGTTCCCCAACCTCTTCTTATCTAATTAATTTAATGATTAAAAACACATGTTGTTTAGCCTTAATGCTACTCTCATTAAAGAAGTAATATTTTGTTTTTGTTATCATTCGCCCGGAAATAACGGGAAGTCCAATCAAAATTGTAATCTTTTTAAAATATCTTCAATTTTGGTGACCATCCATACATGTTTTTTTTATAAACTGTTCATTTTGGGTTTTTCTGACATTATACGTTTTTTACTCTAGTTTCAGATCTGTATTTTTTTTTTAAATAGATCATGCGATCTAAAATATATATTGAATGATAAAAATGGATAACACATGATGCGGAATAAATATTTAAATAATAAAAATACTCAAAAAAGTTTGAAACACAAATTTTAAATAAAATAATTTACTCAATGATATACATATTTATAACAAATTATATTAAATTTAAAATTACAATTATTTATTATTACATCTTTTTTTAACATGCAATTTTTAATTCAATGATAAAAAATATATCTATATATATACATAACTTTTTATTACTGCAATATAATTAAGTGTTTTAAGTACAAAATAATAAATCAAATGTTAATAAGTACAACATATAATTACTCATGCAACATATCGCCTCGGATACAAATCATATTATTATTGTTGTTTAATGAAGAACATGTTAATTATGTTGAATGGAAAAAAACGAAGCGGTCGTAACGAATGGCGGTTCTTCCCATTAATAGCCCAAGAAATATTGCTATAGTTTTTTATTTATCAAATATGCGGATGGCATTTTCATAAATATTTTGATTTATTCATCGCATGTATATTTTGCTAATAGTATAAATTTTATGTCATTTTTAATATAAAAATATTTCATCCAATAACACATTATTTTACATGATAATACATTTTTTAATATCCGTAATAAAACACAATATTTATTTACAAAAATAGCATCAATTTTTTTTTATATTAATTTTGGCTCTAAAAAATATTATGTACCAAAGAATCCCTTTTTATGAATTTAATATTTAGCACAAGGGAAATTTGGTTGAGTGTGACCAAAGAAAACCCCATAATTTACAAACTAACCAAAATCTTGGCAAAATCCTAACTCTTACAACTGATAAAAAAAACAATAACGACAATCTTTACTTTTTTTCCTTTGAACTTTTAACTGCCCATTCCGTAACTGCAATGTCTTGCATGTGTTTAAAATTAGCTTTGAACTTTGAAGTGCCCATTCCGGAACTGTAATGTCTTGCATGTGTTTAAAATTAGAATTTTCATCACGAAAGTCCAGCAAATAGCACAATACTAGTGTAGCCAATCACGTATTACAACTCAGACTTGTTGAAATTTCAAAAAAAACTTTCCACATCAGTGTTCAAGTATATCTATTGAGTCAATTAATTGGTCAAATGACCAAAACTGATGTCAAAATTGGCAAAGCACGCAATTAAAAATTTGACTATTTCTGCATATATTACAATTAAGATTTTTAAAAATAGAACCAAATTACCAAATCGTAAATATTATATAAACATAGAGAAACATGTTATATGCAAATAACACTGTAGATAACATGTTATATGATATATAACGTGGTATATATCATTCAATATATCATATTATACTATATAATATTACTAGTTTCAAAATAAGATTATTCTAATTCATAAGAATTAAATAAGATATAAAAAAGTGATTTCATAAGTCCTAAGAACATATAAGATCATTATTAGGTGAAAAAAATTAGAAAGAAAAAAACGTAAATAAATACCAAAATCAAAGTTTATTTGATAGATATCATAAAAGGAGGAAGAAAGAGAATTGCCATTTTGAGCAAAGAACCTTAAATATATGGGTTTGCTAATATTTTATTGGACTTGTGTTGGGTTTATTCCATAAATGGTTTAAAACTCCCCCGCAAACTTGGCGCCTAGTGAACAACAAGGCCAAGTTTGAAAGCGAAAACTTGTTGACTTGATAGTAGCTCGAGTAGTCTCGAAATGATCACTTGGATCCCAATTCGCTTTAGAGACAAGAAAACATCTGTTCAAAAGAACCAAATGAGATCACTCGGTCCACATTCAGAGAGCTAGTAGTACTCTCTCATTAACACTCAACTCATCTGCACATGTACAGCAAGCAGTACTCTCTTAGAGGTATTTTCTTCTGTACTTGTAGAGCAAGCTTTACTCTTCCATCGGTACTTTGATCAGTGAAAAATAATTGTGGCATATCAGCAGTATATGTCACCTAAAGAAGAATAATGAAGTCCACTGTAGTAGTTGATGTGCCAGTAACGTCAATGCAAAGTGATCCTACAACTCTGAGCTTCCCATCAATTTACAACAATCTGCCATTCTCATTGGCATTTCATCGAGTACCTTGTGTGTGCTCAGCAAAACCTTGTATTTGCCAAAGAAATTGACAAAAATTGCAGCCATGAATACATCCCTATCAAACCCAATATGGTTACCACTGAGCATTGTAATCATTCTATCAAACCATCCACAAGATATGATAAACCAATATGATTTGTTCTAACCCAAAACTACATTGTGCTTCTCTCTATCCGAAGAAACAATCAAAAGAACAATAGGAATAACATCACAATGCATCAACTAAAGCAAGTTGAAAATCAAATCCCTATGGAAAAACCTCAACACTGATTTTACTCCATAAAACAAACCCAAGATATCAAGCTGAATTTATGCTCAAATTTCTTTGAAGCATATCTCTAAATTGAAATCTTAGACAGAGCAACAAACCCCCTTTGTGGACTTGAGTGCAAAATCAACTAGTTCTAAACATCTCTATTCTCTATAGAAGTAGTTGAATAATAACATACTAGATTAAGCTCTCTGCCTTTCTATATTCTCAACGAATCAGAGTGGGAAATCAGAAGGTATTGCAGTTCACGCTCAATGATTTTCTATAAAGTGATTGATTTAAACATCAATGTGACTTCTGGTTTCAAACCCCCAAGTTGAAGACGAAGCAGCACGAGACATAAATTAGAATTGTAGATTTCGATGCAGCGGAATCAAAATAGAACATCATATCTAAAATTTATGGTGCTGGAGAAGATGAGAACTCCGATAGAGATAAGCACTGACTGCAAACCCATCAATCTCATATCGACTGAAGCTTTGATACCGTGTTAGCAGTTTCAAAGCAAGATTCTTCTAACTCATAAGAGCTTAATAAGATATAAAATAACCTAGCTCATAAGGGTGCAAAAAAAAAGGAGAAAGCTTAAATGAACACCAAGATCAAAGTTTATTTGATTGATATAATAAAAGGAGAAAGAATGAGAGTTGCTCAAATTGGCAACTCTCTAGTTTACAATCCACAATGACATAAGAAACATATTTATACTCATACTTGCAAAGAACCCTAAACATATGGGCTTGCTAATACTTCATAGAACTTGTGTTGGACTTGTCTCATAGATGGTTTAGTATATAATGGCATAGAATGACCATTCTATTTTCTTGTTTTTGAGATTTGCAAAGAATCAGTCGATGCTTCTTCATTTGTGGCCGCTCTGTTTTTGCTATAATGAAACATTTTCACCAAATTGAATAACAAAATATATACAAATTATAATCAATTCTTTCATAAATTGTTTTTATATATTACGAAAATATAAAACATATAATTTAAGATAAATACATTATATGAAAAAATTCATGTTCGAAAATCCGTTAACTTAATTTGTAAAATTTACCTACAAAAAAGTTTTCACGCGTTTTGGTTTTTTTCCGTATGGTAAATTTATTTAGTCTGAGTAAAATACATAGCCGACATAACTAATTAACATTTTCGGAAATAAAGCTGACGGAACACACTTATTCTTCGGAGATGAAACCTTATAAAAAAATACTTACAAGATTATAAATACAAAGAAAACTAAAAACGCAAATTCATGCGCTTTTGTTTTTATTTTTTGTCAATGATCCCAGATTAAATCAATTGAAAGCGGTATGGTGATTGTCCCGTGGAGCAAGTCATTCCGGATCTGTATGACTTACATGAAAAAAAGAATAACCACGTACTCGTGCTTCTTTTGCAAGGGTATCGACACATACATTTTTACTCCGAGGGATAAACGACAAACTGCAAACCTCGAAAGATCTCATAAGAAAATAAAAGTGGTATAACTCCGAATGAAAGGCTGGCCAATCGAATGGGTTCTCTGTCATTTGTATCAAGCTTGTACAGTCCATCTCGAACCTAACCGAAGCGATCGCCTTTCTCCAAGGCAAGTCATGGCTCAAAGTAGCCCGTCCAACTCTGCGTGTAGTGCTGATATGCTCCTACGACACCCTCTCGCTCCTAGTGTGGTATGACCCATGTTGTCTAAAAAAAACCACCCTAGTCCACTTACCGGTCCATTATCGATCCAGGAGACATTGATTTGACATATTGGGATTTGGGATTCCCCGGCGAGTCCTCCTGGTCCACTCTGGGATTGTGAACCCTCAATCTCTCCCTCTTCGTCCTTTTGGTTAACTACGTTCCAACTTTTCGCTTCCAGTGTCGCGAGCTGGAGTGTGTCTCTCGGGGAGATCTTTTTTCTGTTAAAGACCAGTTGGTTTCTTGCCTTCCATATTTACCAGAGGATCCATGGGAAGGTGTCTCTTTGAGGTTCGGTGAGTCCGATCTCTTTTGTTCTCCAAAATAGAAAGTCCATATTTCGGTATAAAGATGTACTCGGGAAACAACCCGGAAGGGACGAAAAGTCCGAAAGAGCTCACACAAGCCATGGACATTCAAAGAAGAGGTGGTTTATTGTTTCTTTCGGCGCACCACATCGCGGGCAAGTCCTGTCCGTACCCAAGTGACGGTAGGTAAGGCACTGGCAAGTCGTCACACATCCCGAGAGAGCTTGCCACATGAAGTGTTTCATCTTCCCCGAGGCTCGTGTCTTCCAGACTTAACCCTGGAGGCATGTGATGCTTGGTTCGAACACCACGCGAGGTCCTTGTGCGAGTCTATTCTTGGTTGCTAATTCATAGCCTGATTTAACTGTATACACCCCCGACTTTGTGTAGCTCCAGGCATATTCATCTAGGGAGCGGGTACGACTAGGTCTCAACCCCAAAATGAGAGGAATGTCATCCGGGTGGACAAAGTTCCTCAGGATAGTTACATTCCACTCGTTCGTCTTTCGTCTTTCGTCTAATGAGCGATTGGACTAGAAAATTTGGATCTTTATAGCTAGAACTTCTCAGCTCTCTCGCCTGACTGACCGAGATATCTGGGATCCATGGGTCGCTCCACACTCTAGTATTACAGCCATAATTAATCATTTTTCTTAGGCTTTGGAGTATGAGTGGCTTAGCCACCATGATGTTGGTCCATCCAAAAGATGGAGAATAGACTTCTTTTTCTCCAAGTGGGTTCGATCGTCTGTAATACCATTCGTGGAGCATTTTCGCCAATAATAAATTGAAAAATTGTATAAGATGCCACAACTGCTTAGCTAGTAGTTTAAAAAAAAAGTGTCATGTTAAAAGAGAAAGAGAGAAGAGTTAGATGCATGTGTTTCGCGTGTTGAGATGTCGTAGTTAATGTCAATACATCACTAGGCAAGGGGCACAGTTCTACTTAACCTTTTAGGGTTTTCGTCGCTTTCTTACATTCTGATTTGACTCAGCCTCTCTCTCTATACAATAAGCCTTCTTCTTTATTCTCTTATATTCTTATTTATTTTTACCTTTTTTTTTCTTCCTTGAAGGATTTGTTAATTTGAATTATCTCACGTTTTGTCTGTATTGGCGATTTGATGTCGATGTAGTTTTCAAGCTGACCAATTCGCCCCTCTTATCTACCTTTCATATACCAACTTGCCCTTCTTTCGCTCTTTAATCTCTCATCTAGACAAATTATAAACCTTTTTTGTTTTTTAATCAACTCACAAATATCTCCCTTGAAATCTATATCAGAAAACTTGCTTTGATGGAAGACTATTAATCTCTTTAATATAGCCCTTAAATAATTTGATGGAGAAACTCTTCGGCCCAATCTTTGCATCTTGAATTTTTTTTTCGATTTCTTATTAACTTTTGTGTTTTTTTTTTGGGTCATAGATATTAGATACTTGTAAAAAAAATCTTTTTTAATTAAAAGCCTATTAATTGTGAGATAGCCAAAAAAAAAACTAACCAAAAACCCTAAATCCAATAACTAGGCTAAGTCACATGGAAATTTTTTTATTAATTTTAAATTATATATATTTTTTATGTTATACACCCAATCTCTAACTTTATACACCCAATTTCTTTATGGCAGCCGTTTTAACTAAAATCAAATTTTTTTTTTTGGGTTGGGTTCATTAAGATTGGACCAATTTACTAAACCAATATAATATATAAAAAATGGCCAGCACTTTCCATAGAGGTGACACGTAGATCACATATGTAATTGACACCTGTCCAATGGAGAAAGTAAATTCTAAAAAAAAAAAAAAAAAAAAATTAGGAAGAAATGAATGCAACCCACCGTGGTTTCTTCTTCCTCTCCTCCGTTAATCTCTTTAATTCACAAAATAGCCACATCTCTTCTTAGGGAATCTCACAAATTATATCTGCCGTTAGTTGACCGATGGATAGGGATTCCATGATTGGGTAATTTGAACACGCATCGTCTTCCTCGCATAGCTCTGTGAGAAGCGGACAGGATTCGTCTGGCGGTTTCAACAATGTTTGCGAGCGTGGTGACCGGAATTTGTTTGAGCAAATGTCGTTCCCAATTCCAACGAAGGTGACCAGATCTAGCCTTAGCCGAAGGAAGCGGTCGACAGTGGCGGAGGAGGAGGTATGGGGATGACTATAGAGCTTCCGTTGGCTCGGACTGGTTACGGAAATTGATAGTTGAGATATCGATGATTAAAGGGGAAAAAACGTTTTCTCTACTAGGAGCAGCAATAAGTCTCAGAGTTAATACTGTTACGAGCAAGAGTGAAAACTCTCAGCAAAAGATATAAAGAAAATGCAAACATGTCAACGAAGATTAGTTGGAAAGAAAGTCAATAGGCTGTTAATGGCGGAGAAACTGCGGAAGTTGTGATAGCTTTTGTCATCTGAGAGTGCTGGTTTGGTTGGTGACAAGCCAAATAAGGCAATCTAGAAGAATCATAGGAACAATCATGTTTTGATTAAAGGGATGACTGTGATAATGTGTCATCAGAAATTATGATTGGGGGCATTGTACGAAAACTCGAACGGTTTGTCTGCTCTGGAGATGAAGAGTGCAGATCACCTGTGATGACCAATTAAGGTAATGTTGAGAGCCAATCCATTGACAGCGGTTTTGACAAAGATCCTACTAACGAAAAAGAGATAAACATAAGGTTTCGGGTAGTCGATGAGTCCAGAACTTCAGATATAGAATATGTGCTTGGACTTGTACAACGTGGAGTGAGCTTACTTTGATGTAATGATCTTATTATCTATCTTTTCTTGTTTTTGCTGTTCACTTGGTTTAATTATATCGATATTTGTATTCAAAAGCATTAAAAATCAAATTGATTCTGGGGTTCACATACATGAATTACAGTTGTGCATTACATCATAATCGTATATATAAAGAAATTTGAACATCTGGTCAAGTTAAGCAGGTGGCTAAAAAAACGATATCCTAATAAATGTGCAGCTTAGCTCAACGTAACAAGTTAAGGTTTCATTGAGTTTTGTTCATAATTTTGTATCACTTTATTAAATAGCGAAAGGTGTGGCATTTGGAACACATCAGAGTCTTGACCATGCCACCATTATAAGAAGGGGAATCAGTATGCATACATGTTAAAATTTACCTTCCACAGTTATACAAATCTAATATGGACTACTTTACATTTTAAGATATGGACCATTATACAATATAAGAGGGGACCCAATATGCATACATGTTAAAATTAACCATTATTCTGGCTTTAAAGCTAAGAGAGTATGTGAACTAAAAGCATATTAGAGCTATGGTGAAGATGGAGAATACAAAAATTTAATTAGGTGGAGATTTTAGGCAAATATTACATGTCATCCCACAAGTTAGTAGGCAAGATACAATTATGGCAACTATCAACTGATCATACGTTTGCATCCTCAAGAAAAATATGCATTTAAAACCAAGAGGAAAAAATGTTTTTAAGGTGGATTTCGAAAGTTGGAGACGAAGTTGCAAAAAAAGCACAAACGGCATCTACACAAAGTTATGATAACGATGTGACAGAAATCAGCAACGACTTTCTGTTACCTACAACAATGAATCCGCTATAAGAGATATTCACATCTACGTACAAGGAGTTTGAAATTTCTTTTAACGACCAAAAATATCAACGGGAAAGAACAATTCTCACACCAAGAAATGAAACAGTAAACGAGTTGAATGCATATATATTCTCTAAACTTGAAGGCGATATGATAGCGTATCTAAACTCGAACAATATTGGAAACGATGATCTTTCGATGGATGAAGCAAACCCGTTCTATACAACATAGTATTTAAACAGTCTCAAGTGCTTAGGTCTACCGAATCATCAGCTACAACTTTAAAAAATGTACTTATACTGCTTATGCGGAACATCAACCAAAAAGAAGGGATGTGCAATGGAACGAGGTTACTGGTAACAATGTTAGGAGAAAGAGTCCAAGAAGCTCATATTATCACCGGTGATAACGAGAGGAAAAATCGGTATACCAAAGATAATCATGACAACATTAGACACAAAATATCCGTACAAGATGAGAATGCGTCAATTTCCAATATATGTTTGTTATGCTATGACAATTAACAAGAGTCAAAGACAAAGTTTGCAGAAAATTGGTTTATATCTCCCTAAGTCAGTATTAACGGACAACTCTACGTCGATTTTTCAAGAGTGACATCAATAGAAGATTTGAAAATCATCCATGGTACATCAAACCAAAATTCAAACCAAGGTATTTTCTACAAGAACATATTCAACAATATTACAACACAAAGAAGATGTACAATCAAGTGACTACAATTTTCATTAATTTAATTATTATTATAAATTTTTACTAAACCATCAACGACCATATCATAACAGTTGGTTGGCAATAGAAGAATTACTCATACATGAGGATAAAGTTTATGGCTTTATTCAGTATGAAGGGATCTCATACAGGACGTAATTAAAATTTTTTTACTCATTATTAAACCATTCAAGAATTTTCTCTGCAAATGCTCAAACAAATAATCTTTATATTTTACTCAATTCCTATAAACAAATTGTTATTCAAAATTATCACTTCATATATTGGTTTACATGTTAAACTATTTTGATGGGTTAGGCAAAACAAACTTACCAACCCTCAAACGACCAACGACGTTATTCTCATATTTAAGTTACTCTACTCTATTCTATTGGGATATCAATCCAAGTCCCACATCGGAAGTTTAGACAAATACTGTCTAATATATAAGTAATGTCCAACTCCAATTAGTATGAGGCTTTTTGGGAAGGAGCCCAATAACAAATCCGTGCGGGATTTGCCATATGGGCCCAAAGCGGACAATATCATACTAATAGGGGAGTTGGACATGGGCTTGAAAAAGCCCAACAAATGGTATCAGAGCCCAAGGTTCAGAAAAGTGGATCTGGAGAAGTGGGTGGTGGGCTGCATGTTCGTTGTGGGAGGAGAACCTTCAAGGTGACTTTGCGATTAAGGGTGCAGGGACCTTGTGTCGAAAGTATTCCTAACGGTGTCCCAAGTGTTAGGTGAAGAGTACATGCGATACAAGATGGGTGCCAAGTTTCGCTGGAGGTTGGAGACCACGGGTTTATGTGGTCCTTGGTTTGAGGGGAGGATTATTGGGATATCAATCCAAGTCCCACATCGGAAGTTTAGACAAATACTGTCTAATATATAAGTAATGTCCAACTCCAATTAGTATGAGGCCTTTTGGGAAGGAGCCCAATAACAAATCCGTGCGGGCTTTGCCACATGGACCCAAAACGGACAATATCATACTAATAGGAGAGTTGGACATGGGCTTGAAAAAGCCCAACAATTATACCACCAATTATACAACCCATATCACCCAATTACTACACCATAGAAATATCGTCCAACGAAAGTTCATTACCTTATGATAGTTTGCAAATCATAATTACAGTTATATACATTGCCTCTACCGTAAAATGTCTATGCAAACATTAAATGATATCTTCGAAAATAAAGAATCCATGCTCTATATCATTAAACAAAACAAAGAATATTGTACTACCTTTTACAAAATAGTTTAGACATAAAGAAAAATATATGTTTTAAAATTCAACCCACACTTAGGCACGATGTTCTTTGCTTATTTCGTTATTAGGTTCTTCTTCTTCTTTTTTTGCCGGCCATATTAGGTTCTTCTTTTGACGGTATGAAACTATAGGTAAAGTTGAAATTATTTGCTTTTTATTTAATCAAAAACAATTGATACATCCACGGGGGTTCGATTTTTATATTTATAATAATTGATAAGATCGAATCTAAAAAATAAAGAAGAGATAAACACCAAAACAACTAATCTTAAATCTATTCTTAAGATTAAAGATCTAATCAAAACCAACAGTAGCAATAACCCAAACGGGTCAAGCCCAAGAACACCAAGGACAAAGCCCGAAAACTCTAAAGAGATGCTCCAATTAAAACCAATTTGATTTTAAGATTCAACCCCACAATTAGGGATACTCGACCCGACCCAAAAGCCCGAGTCTTTTCAATCAATCACAAGAAGTTTCTTATACTCTTCTCCGGCGATAACAGCCTCCATGATCATCTTGGGATCGATCTCTCCGTCATTATCCAAAAACATTTTGATCAGATTCTTCGAAAACCCACTCACCAAAGCCACTCCTTTCTCACTTCCCGTCACCGGCGTTGACCTCGAATTCCTCAAATTCCAAAACACAATCTCCGGCACCGCTTCACCGTACCCTTTCTCTCTGTACTTCCTCAAGATCGCCTCAGAATCCGTTTCCCATCCACCATTCCCCGACGCTTCATCGAATTCCATGTCGCTGAACACGAAAACCCTCTTGACCATATCCTCCGGTTTCAATTTCCCTTCTACCGCCACTCTCAGAATCAGATCGAACACTTTCTGAAAATCAGTGTTATATCCAAAATCCATATCCCTCACAAACTCTGTTTTGGTTCTCAGATCGTCTCCTTCCACCGATTGCAATTCTGGGTCCTCGCTGAAAGTTATCAGCTTCCCTCTCCATGGCTCTTCAGATAACTCAGAGACTAGTAAACCCAGTGCGACGGAAACCTCCATTGGAGTACCTTCCATAGATCCCGATACGTCGGAGACAGCGATGCAATTCGTCAAAGAACCCTTCTTTCTCAGATCATCAACCATTCGTTTCCATTGCAGCTCAGCGACTTGTCCACCGTCTCCGCCGTTTAATTCCCCGATTATCTCGTGAGGTAACACAGCTCCGGCGGCTATCGTCGTTTTCCCAGATCTCGCATCTTCTAGATATTTCTGAAATCTCTCTGCGTCGTGTTTCAGGAATATCTCCTTGTATGATTTCATCGCAACTGATGCTACTCGATTGTAAGGAAGAGATTCCCAATCTCTCGCTCCCATGTAAACCTCAGGGAGTTGCAGAGTTTTCCGGAGAGGAACCAAAACTTGTTTCCTTAACCGATCACGAACTCTGTAAGCGTAGTGATCTTCCTCTACGCCTTCGTATTCTGGGAAGGATTCACGTGGAAACAGTTTCTTAGCGATGCTCTCGCAGATCAGAGTTGCTTTGTCGAACGATGAATCAAGCGACGGACACCATTTCGCCGCCAGAGAGATTTTGTTTGATTCGCCCGAAGCCAAAAACTCGATGTCTCTTCTCAGGAAATCTGAGAATAGATCGGAGACTCGTTCGTGGAGGAATCTATAATCTGGATCATGAGCATATCTAGTGAATGCTTGCATCCCCAATAGTATCTTCTTGTCCTTCCGATCCAAACTCGCTCTTTCTTTCTCCACTTGGTTCCTTTTCTCTGCGTTCGCTACCCTCAGCTCCCTCGTCGCCGTCGGCTTCTTTTTACGGCCACCGTGATCGCTTCCACGACCACGGTTAGAGAATCTCGAGGTTGTATGAGAGAAAGGAGCTCTTCTACTACGTAAATATGTTCCCCGGAGTCCGCTTTTCCTCTCGTTCCACTCCGATTTCTGGGTCTTACGGATCTCATGGCCTTCTAAAATCCGGTAAAGAATCTCCGGAAAATCCTTAAAGTATCCAAATTTCGAGAGGGATTCGAGATTGCAGGCGAGGGTTTTGGGATGGCAACCATGGAGCCATAACGCCGCCGTGTAAAACCCTTCCTTGTCGGACTTTCCGGTACCACGGACTCCACGAAGGTTGCAGATAAGTTTTAGAGTTGTTAACGCGTCGTGGTCCCAAGCCGCGCTGAGTCTCTGCTCGATAGATTCCTTGGGGGTGCTTGGAACAACGTGGAAGAAGAAGTCAAGGCAGGGATTACCGGCGGAGAGATTCGTGGCGGCTCCGTTCTCGGTCCGGCCTCTACGAGGAGAAGAGAGAGTGTTGACTTTGGCTGCCTTGTTGAAGTTTGAGACCATTGCGTCCATGAATGGATTGCTTGGACCAGAAGATGTGTTGGGTTTTGGGGTGATAGAGTAAGAGTCGCGGATCTCTGGTGGACCAATCAACGGAGAAGCCATGGTTATTTAGAAGTAGTGATGAAGAAAGGTTGTTGCTGTTTTTGGGGATTGTGAGAGAAACCCTAGACGTAAGAATAGGTTTTCTTATGCAGAAAGGTTGGTGAAGAGCTCTATTTATAAAAAAGTGTGTATGTGACCGACCTAGTCTCTAAAGATTTACATAAACTAGAAAAAGGATAGTTACCAAATATTAAATATGGAAGATATATACATATTTAATATATCGTAATATAGATATGCAGAAATCTGAGTCGTTGCCTTGGCGATCACGCTCTTGTAAAAGTCAAAAGTTTATTGGCCAAAGGATTATAAAAGTCGGTTTGTATTATAAATCGGGCAGCTCAGTATAATATTTGAGCCCTGAGCAAAAGACCTTCAATATATAAATTGCTAATGTTTTTAATGTTCATAATTGGGTTCGTGACGTCAAATCTGCTAAAATTCAGTTTCCATGGACATGGCGTGTAGGGCTGGGCAAAAAATCCGATTTGATTCACTATTCGCTTTGATTCGAACCGAAAAATCTGAATATTCGAAAAGTTTCGGAGCAAAGCAAATACTTAAATGTGGTATTCGCAAAAAACAAAGCAAATCGCAAATATTATTAAAGAAAATACCGATATCCGCTCCGATCCGCATTGACGTATTATATATATATATATCATTTATATAAACTTATAAAGTAACATATATTCTAATGTATATAATTTGCTTTTTTTTGTTATTATAAATGTACAACCGAAAAAAATTGTACTGGAATCACTTATCCTCACTAAATATTTTTTTTGTTATTATAGATATATATATATATATATACCTATTTTTTTAGAATTTTGACTTTTGAAAGTACTTTTTACGGATCGGATCGGATATCCGCGGATATCTAATTTTTTCGGATATTCGACTTTTAACGGATCGAATCGGATATCCGCGGATACCTAAAAAAAGTTCGGATATCCGAAAATTATCGGATCGGAGCGGATCATAAAATCAACTATCCGATCAGAACGGAGCGAATCGCGGATACTGGAGTTTTTTAGGATATCCAATCCGTGCCCAGGCCTAATGGCATGTCCAAAATCAAGCTGCAGACCGATTGGCAAAGGAACCAATGCAACCTTATCTTTCTTTTTATTCAATGTTTTATGTTCCTTACATCAAATCCTCCATGAGGATCATACTCCCTACTAGGGCTGGGCAAATATTCATTAGATTCGCTCCGATTCGATCCGAAAAATTTGGATATCCGTTATGAGTCAAAGCGGAGCAAATAGTAAAATTTAGTATCCGTCTAAAGCGGAGCAAATCACAAATACTAATTTTAAAAATCCGAATATCCGCTCCGATCTGTATATTACTATATATATATATAATATGATAGGTTTATAACGTATATTTGCATTTTCAGACTTTTAAAATACATTTGGCGAAATATTTATAGTAAGAATAGGTAGATAGATACTAGTTTTTTAATTGAAAATAGATTTTTTTTCTTAAATAAAAAACACATGTTTCATTTTTCACCATCTTAATCTTCCACTTTTCATTTTTATTTAATTATATCGGATAAAATTATGTAGTTTAATATATTTATTTACTAGTTAGTTTAAATATTATATTAAAACAAATTTTTTTTAAAAAAAATATGGTGTTTTGATTATTTTTTTGGGTCTAAAACGGATATACGCGAATATCCGGATATCCGAAATTTTTCGGAGCAAAGCAAATCGGAAAACTAGATATCCAACAAAAACAAATCGGATCACAAATACTGTATTTTTTCCGGATATCCGTTCCGTGCCCAGCCCTACTCCCTACTTTAAGAACATATGAAGCAACTAATATGAAGCAAATTTGCAACTAACTAAAATGCAAAACCCATGAAGCAAATTTGCAACTAACTAGATAGAGAAGAAATATGTAAATGAATTGTACATAGTGCTAGGTGTCTGGGGGCACGGATGAGAAGTTTTCCAGGTGCCTTTGATTACAGTGATGTTCAAAATCATTCCATTGGCCAAGCATTTCGGCGCCGAATTGTTCAATGTTGGCGATTGGTAAGCAGTTCAAATTCTCGGTAACGAATTCAATCTCTTGTCTCTCTACATCCTTGATAACCATGATCTTGGCTTGGGCCGCCAAAATACTTAGATCATCATCTCTGAAAACACAACTCTTGGGGATCACCAACGTATTGCAACCAGTTGCTTTCATCATCCCCAAAATCTAATTCCTCTCTTCTTCTTCTTCGATCTGGAACATTTATACATGACAATCAAAACATAATTAATGTTTCCCGAGGTGTTTCCCTGATGAGAACACGATCCAAATGACTGCAGTTCGATCAGCAGAAGCAGTTGTAAGACAATAATCCAACACTAGATCAGTTGCACGTTCTTACTGGCCTCATGGTCTATACCTCTCTGTTTGATCTCTTTCTCACCCTCAAGCACAAGCTTGCATATCCTCCACATCCTGTCTCTTAGGCTTGGAGCTATTTTTGCTCCTCTCCATTTGATTAGAGTTACCTGGACTATACTGCATTCCACCTGCATATTGGTTTTCATTGATATATATCACTAGACAAGTATCCTAATAAGCCTCTCCTTAAATGATCTATTCTGTCTTTAAATGAAGAATATGCGACTAAAAGGAAAACATATACTATGATATGTTTATAAGAAGGCTAGTAACCAGGTTTGGGAGAGTGCCAACAAACTGCCATAGTCATTGATACTCTGGGATGTTCCGATTTGTGTATCAGGATCTACAGGTAATTGGGATGCATCATATCTCAACCAAAAAGGTGAGAGATTGAGAGACATTATCTATGACCCATAGGACTTAAAGCAACAAGTGTTTCAAGGTAACTCAAGCCAGCCGATCATAAATCATCAGAAAATCACTCATCAAAACAAGATATGAAAAATCTCAATCTACAAATCCAAGCAAATAAAATGCTGAAATTAATGATCAAGAAAACAAATACCAACAATGAGGAAACGAAGCAAATATAAGCACATTCACCAACGACATACATTCCTTATTACACAAATCAAACCGAAACGAGAGAGTAATTAGACCAGAAATAACAAGGATTACTTTCTCCTTCACATAGATCACTAGCCATTTCGACAAATCCTAGCGCCATTATTTCTCTCTTCGATCTTGAAGAGAGCTACTACCATCTTCCTTTGCCCAGTTTCTCTGAGGTCTTGGTTAATCAGAGAGCTACTACTACGTCTCTGGTGAGTTTCTTTGATTCTTGTCAATTATACACTCTCCCAAAAACCAAATTGTAGCGCCATTATTTCTCCCTTCGATCCTGAAGAGAGCGAGCTACTACGATATTCTTTATGCAGTTTCTATTCGTCTTGATTAATCAGATCGCAATCGCAAGGAGTTTCTCTGAGGAACGATAAATTGGTGAGTTTCTTTGATTCTTGTCAATTATACACTCGCCACTATTGGCTTTTACTGTAATTTATACATATTTCGTTTGTTGCTTCAGTTTATCATTGATTCCATTGCTTAAAGTCTTGGAAGATTGATTGATTTTTTATCTTACCATTTCAGTCTATATATTGATGAATTGTTGAGATTTACTCTGCCTTTGGTCAGAGATTTATTATGCAAATGACTAGAAATTGTATTATCCATATGATTCTTCTTAATCTGATTCAATTTGACTTGTTTCAGATGCGTAAAACCTTTGAAAATGTCTGAATTCTGAGTAACTTTCATAGAATTGTCTACTTGCAGTCTCGTATGTGTAGTCTTGCATCACTTTGACTTGTTTCAGATGCGTAAAACCTTTGAAAAATGTCTGAATTCTGAATAACTTTCATAGAATTGTCTACTTGCAGGTGTAGATTTTAATTGTCTTCAATCTCGTCCGTGTAGTCTTGCATCCAACAATGGAAGAAGCACAACTCCAGCTGCTTGGTAAGTAAAATTCCACATAATTTCTGAAATTCTAGCTATTTGTGATATCTAATTGTGTTTGTTTGATGCTCGAGGTAGAGGCTAAAGCTAAAGAATTCGTTAAGGAACGAATGAGTGGAACCGACTTTTTGTTTTTGCTGATGTCATCATTTTTTTATAAAAAAAAAAACTTCAATCTAACGGTTGATATTATTTTGCCTTATGATTGAATGGTCAAGATTAGATTTGTTTTATTGTTTGCCGAAAAGGCTTTATCAAACGAATCCTTGTGATTCTTCAATTCATAAACGGTTTTACCAAAAATCATCCAATGCTTCATATCACTTTGTAAAATCTAATGGACGATCAAGATGGATCTAAAGAGAAAAACTTCCATCTCCTTTATGAAAATGTGTCGTTGGTTTCATCTTGAGGGTTACAATCAACATAAAAAGCCTTTACAAATCCTAAAATCGTTTCAAGAATGAAGAGTTGTGATTTTTTGTTTCTATTTATTGGATAGACATTTAATCGTTCCATAGATTTCAAGAAATTTCAGAGAGAAATGATCACGTCAAGAGAAATTACTATCGTTTGAATTTTATGGGTAATCATACTGAAAAATTCTTCAACCAACCTGTTGACCAGTCGGATACATTTGCAACCCAGATTCAATGTTGCCACCTCTCTCTCTACTTCGTCTTCTTCTTCACTGGTCTCTGTGAGAGTTTAATTTTGAAGGTCGTCTTCTTCTGGTAATTAAAGATATTTATTGGAATAAACCTTGAATCATTTCACAAAACAACAACTATAGGTTTTGATAGCAGTTGAATCATTCTCCATCTCTTGAGTATTCGTTCTCGCTGCTTTCATGTCACCATCGTGCTTCACCGCCGTCAACTCTTTATCTCCTTTGTTACCCCTCCAACACTGAATTCTAGAATCAATATCCTCCCTTCATTTCCTCTGTCTTTTCAAAATTCGTTTGTAATATGCTTCTTGTTCGTGCTTAGGCTAACTTCTAATTGTACACCCAAAATCGATACTTGGATCTTTGTTGGCCTCTGATTTGGTTACAATCGGCCATTCCATCGGGAGGATATGGGTTAGTTTTCCATGTATTGGCTTTGAAATCAATCGGATTTTCGAATAACGCCCTCTGGTTTCGTGTTTCTTGTGCAGATAGTGTCAGTGTGGTGTCTCACATTATGACTCTGGTTTTAGTAAGATGTTTTGTTTGTTGGATCTGTAGATTTGATGGGAAGAAGATGATGAGGATTCTGAGAGGGAAAAGAGTTGCTTTTGTTGGTGATTCATTGTACAGAAACATGTGGGAGTCTCTGGTTACTCCATTTAGGCCAACATTGGACGACAAGAACATTGTTTATAAGTTTTCCGGGAAACAGAATAATCTCCATAATGAAGGGTCTTACGGTTTCAGGTTGAAAGTAAGTATATCAGATCTCTAAAAAAAAGACTTATTATTGGTTTGGATCATTTTAGTTTGGTTGATAAAATTTATATTTTGTAAGGACATGAATGTTTTATATTTTGTAAGGATTTCGAATGTTCTATAGACTACATCAAATCACCATTCCTATCCCAAAGTCAAATTGAAATTTCAGTTTATCTCGCTCTATCCCAAAATCGAAAAGGTGTTTCTTCTAAATTGTATCGGTTTGCTGTGGCCGGAGTCACGTCGCCGTAACATCTTGCCATCATTCTTGTATTTGTCGCCGTAACATTTTGCCATCATTCCTGTATTTGTCTCCGTTAAGACATCATCTTTTTCCATATATAGATTATTTTGTTTGTTCATTTTTTGGGTGAAATCTTTTATATTTAGTTAGCAATTACCAATCTGGTAAGTGTTGTTGTTTTGTTCTTTATGTCTAAATTGGAGTCTCTTCATAAATAGACACGTTTTTGTTCTTAGTAAAGTCTTGTTTTGCGATCTTTTTAGATTGTAAATCTATGTGATGTAAGTCTTGTATGCAACGTTTGCGAACTCTTAAGGAATTCACAATCTCCTGACATTAGTAGGGGCTCGGATGTTTACTTTTGGGGCCAGGCAGCACACAATTCGAAGGAGTTTTCAACCAAGATAACATGGGACCTTCTGTGACCATCGGTGGGGAATAAAATATGGTTTAAGGCGGCGTGATTCAAGTTTTGTGTGCCCAAACACTCAATCACTTTCTGGGTAGCAAACCTTGATAGACTCCCTGTCAAAATGAGGATGGCAAATTGGAGAATGAATATTGATCCAAAGTGCACATTTTGTTCTCTTCAACATGAAAGTAAGGACCATTAGCTTCTCCACTGCGATTTCTCATCTCAGATATGGGCACATGTCCTCAACCGATTAGGAGTACCCAGTCGACGCCCAACGTTGTCCACACGCGTCCAGTGCAGCTACCCTTCGACCATGGGTCGTACAATCTCCACCCGCGGTCGTACCATCTCGACCCATGGTCGTACTGCTTCGGCCATTTTCTGATTCCTCGATCCAAATTCAAATTTCTCCGACCCAAATTAAATTTCTTCGACCCAAATTGCATTTAGACCGTTTCCTAATCTTTCCAAGGTAACATGCTCGGGTCCCAATACTCCACTCTATCCCGAGAATGGTCCATGCTGATCGTTGCGACTAGAACTGCGGCTAAGCTTGATTCTTTACGATTAACTCACTTAGGCATATTCTTTTCTCGATCCAAATCATTTCCTTGATCATGGCCCAAGTGACTTCCACTAATTACATGCCTCTGCCCTTGTTAGCTCGGGTTGGGTCGCGGCTGTTCATGCCGTTCTATTAGCCTACCGCCTTGATCCAACACTAAACTTCTCCGATCCTTTAGAGATTTTCTTTGACTAAACTTCTTCCTAGGTCTTTTCTTGCCGTTCCTGATACTTACGGCCTTGATTTACCACCATTCTAGGATCGGCTTCCCAGACCGTCCTTAGCCCTTATCATGGTTATTACAGTGAGGACTTGAAGGAACATCTTAAGTTCACATTTTTACACACATACTCTAGTGTTTGGTTAATGGTGATGAGAAACGCGGTTAATTGTTTCTCATGATCTGCTCTATAAATTGTTTCAGAGTACAACTCCATCAACAGATAATGTGACGAAATGTAATGCGTCAAAGCACTAGAACAATTCAACCTTCGCCTTTGCTTTTTCTTCCGGCCTTATGAATTTCTTCAGCTAAAAAAATATATTGACCTTGAATATCAAAATTTTAAGTTTTAAAAATCGGAAAAAACAATAAATTAATGAAGAGAAATTATTTGTAAACATTTTCAACATATCCGCAAAAAATGTTGTTGTTATAAAACAATTTATCGAAGAATCTAACTTCAATCTAAATTGAAAACGATTTACAAAGAAACAATTAGTTTTCTAAAAGAGAAATTTTGAGAAATACCCTCTTTGTGATGCCCCTTTTTAAAAATACCCATGTTTGAAAATAATTTCAAAAATACTCCTTTTCAACTTAGCATATAAACGTTTATAATTTTTTCATATTAAAACATAATTTATAAATGTCTATAAACATTCTTTATTACCATAATTACCTTATTATGAATGGTTAAAAAATTGAATATTTATATATGATCTTATGAAAATGTATAAAATAGGTATTTTTGAAAATTGACAACAACAAATGGTATTTTTGAAAAGTGATATCATAAAAAGGTATTTTTGAAATTCCCCAACTCCCATAAGAACATAAATAACATTATAAATAATTAAATTACAATTTAAGATATTTGAACGATTTATGCACATGTATTAACAAAGAAGTACCAAATGATTTATTTTGGTTTCTCTCAAAATAGCAACATTTAAATAACAAACAGATTAGCATTATCAACATGACTTCATGTTAAAGAAAAAAATATTATTTTTATGAATTTTATTTTTCTGTGCGGTAACGCGCGGATTTGTTTCCTAATTATCAACAACAACAAAGACCCAAATATTATAAAAAATACTCACGCCTTGATCCATTGTTTTAAAAACTACTTCACCGTTGAGGAAATGATCAGCTACGCGGTGAAGAGCACGAGTTTTACTAGGGGAAATGTGGTAACACTTTATCACGGTGCTTTATCAGAAGATGAAGTGGGAGGTGAAGCATATAGTGGGTATGCGACACTGCATAAAAAAACCAGATCCCAGAAAGAACCTTCCGAGCAAGAGCAACCCCTCATGAATCAGGTTTTAGACAAGAAAATGAAATCGGTGGACTCATGCATGAGTGGAGCCAAAGAGGTGCAAGGAGAATCATTGGAGCCTCAATATAACAAAGGACCACAAGAGAATACACTTGCTCAAATATCAGATACATTGAAGCAGGTATATTATTTGATACGTTTAATATTTAAACAGCCATCTCTCTTTGTGTTATATATTTAATATGTTCCTCTGGAACCAGTTAATGGTTTCTCAGGATAAACTCTCACATGTCTAGATGACCAAGGAAAACGAGTACAAGCGGCTATGCAACAGATGAGTGTGAAATCCACCAAATCAGAGGAAAAACTCAAGGTGTTCATGAACAAGGAGTTGCATAAACTTGAGGGAACGATCATGAATAGTATTGCTGCTATTGGTCCCGTGATAACAAGTAAAGTCGCTTCTGATATTGCAAAATCTGCGACTGATATATGCAGAGAAGTTGAGAAAGAAAAACGTCAGCTTGAAAAATACCTTAATTCAAAGATTGATCCAAGTATATCACGGGAAACTACAAAAATCCAGAGTATTCTTAGTGCGGGTCTGGAGTCATGCAAGACCATGATTGTTGAGCAAACAAAGTCAGACTCTGAATGCTTCTCCCAGCTTGCTTCTGCCTTGTCAGCTGCTCAAAGCTTAAGCCATGAGTTATCTGAGAGCCAAAAGAATCTTCCTGAAAAGGTTTGTCTATCTCTAATCAGTAGAATTGTAAATAGCTTGAGCTGCTCAACAATCATAGTTGACCTTCTTTAGTTTATTCGGGCTTTAGCAGACGTATCAAAATTGTTTTCACAAGTTTATCAGCATCAAATCAGACCCAACTTACAGATTCTTCCTAAGGTTTGCCTATCTCTATCTCTATAACTAATTATAAATATGAATGTGGCAAGGCTTACATGAGTCTAGTACTTAGTCCGGTTTTTTTAATTTTGTATAGGCTTCCAAAACAGAATTATCAAAGCTTCTCTCTGAAAGCAAGTACGAACACAGTTTCACTTGGGCTCTACAGAGCAACGATGTCTCTACCGTATCATGGTTGTGCTCTCAAGCTGATCTTAATAGTATACTGAACAAGAATCCCCTTCCACTCAGCCCATACGTGCTTCTTTCCCTATTGCACCAACTAGGATGTGCCATTAACGAAGACACGGCTCAAAAGATTGCTTGGATGACCAGTGTGTTTGCAGCCATCCCATTAGACCAGAAGCGTGTGGTCCATGCTCGTCCAACCTTATTACTGGTTTATCAGATCCTGTCTTCTTACCGATCAAGGGCAAGGGAAGAAGATGTCGCTGCCATTGGAGCTCTCTCTATCTCTCTCTATCAGTATATTTTACAACCGACTGATATATTCAATCTGGAATAAAATCCCCTTACTGTAATACGTTTTCAGCTTTAAACTGATTCAGGACATGTATTTTTTTCAGTATATTTCTGGAATATATCCCCCTTTTATAGCCCAATTACATAATCAGAGAGTAGGGATGGGCAAAAAAACTTTAACCGAAAAAACCGAACCGAACCAAACCGAAATAGGTGTTTTGGTTTGGTTATGGTTTAACCTAAAAACTCATTTGGTTATCATTTTGAAAAGATTTCGGTTTCGGTTTGGTGTGGTTAAAAACCGTAAAACCGAATGGTTTTTACGGTTTAAAATTAAATTATAAATAATTTATATTTTTTAATTATAAACCAAAAGCTACTCCTCTTGGGCTGCACTATGATATATTATCATGGTGGAAGACTAATAGCGTTAAGTTCCCAACTTTAGCAGATTTAGCAAGGGATGTGCTTGCGATTCCAGTTTCCAATGTTTCATCAGAATCTGTTTTAAGCACCGGAGATCGCATCTTAGACCCATATAGGAGTTCATTAACTCTTTTTTATGGTCGAAGCGTTGATTTTGATGCAAAATTGGCTTAAAACGTCATTTTATTCAGATGGAGACGTTGATATTCACAAAATGTTAGCAGAAACAGAGTTTATGGATTCCTTACAAGAAGGTATATATTTCGTAATTCTTTTATGGTCTTAAACTATATTTTAAAGTATATTTAGATCTCATGTAAGTATAGATAATTCTCAATGTTAATTTATTTTAATTTTTGTTGAGCAGAGATTTAGAGACAGCATGAAGAGACGAACAAATGTGGCTGATGAGAGTGATAAAAATCATACTCTGAGTTTTCTCTATCTAACTTTTAGTTTTTATAGACTTGATTTAGAATGATTTGGATTTAGAGTTTATTTGATTTGGATTCTATTATTTGAGTTTTTTTATATTGCTTTAATCATTAGCTTAATATATTATGTCAATTCATATATTTTTGTATTTATGCGATGCAGCAAAGTTATTTTTTTTTTTTTAAGTCATGGAATAAACCCAACAAAACCAAAACCGAACCGAACCAAATTGCATATGGTTTTTATATGGTTTTAATTTTTATATAACCAATAAACCGTAAACCAAAAAAAACCGAACCGTACCAAACCGAAATACATATGGTTTTTATATGGTTTACATTTTTATAAATCCGTAAAACCGTAAAACCGAAAAAACCGAACCGAAACCAAACCGAAACCCGAAGTGCCCACCCCTATCAGAGAGCATTGAAGATTTCTAAGGGTATCAACACACTTGGATCAACGAGACAACCTTTGAAACATGAATGCTTAACTTAGTTAACAAAATCCTAATGGTTTTAGAGGAAAAAAAAAAATGCAAAAAATTTACAACCCATCTCAGGTTCTATCAAGAAAAAGGGCAAAGATCAGACTTGTCCATATTAACACCAACCATCAAAGATGATCCTATCTCATAAAGAAAAAATAGAGAGTGAAACGATCACTCAAGTGACGATGGCTCTTTTGTATGAATGTTGGAGACATAACTTGGAGCTATTGTTGCAGGAGTCATAGGGTCTTGAGTTAGACTGCCAATTGCTAACTTTACTCCTTTGTACGACCTATGCTCTCACCTGCTGCGTTCCATGGGCATTTTGTGTTAACGGCTCCTTCACACACTGAAATGCCAACATTCTTACCCTGAGTCTTTGCACGAAGAGCATTAATCAATAGATTATCTTTCAACATTCACCTGCCCAAAACCATCAACATTAAATAACACTATACTCAAATTTATCAAAGATTACATTTTTACAAACATGGAAGACTTACTTTGTAGTAGCTCAAGAATACATTTTTATTACTTGAATAGATCCGATTACATCACATTCTTATTTATACAAAAGCTTGATCCTCTAAAGAGTAGACAAGCGTCCTCATTGATCTAAATCCATGAAAGCATCAAATCTGTTCTTTAACGGCATTTGATTCGTAGTCCCAGCACACAAATTGTGTGTCCTTGCTCTGCTTTTGGTCAACATATCCGTTGCAGGTTTTGAGACCTTGGTGGGCTTCACTTGTTTAGGCTTTCCTTTGTATGTCTTGTTGCTTATATCATTATCAATTACAAGAAGCTTCTTATACTCTTCTCCTGATATAGCAGCCTCCATAATCTTCATGGGACTAATCTCTCTGTCATTATCCAAAAACATCTTGATCAGATTCTTCGAAAACCCACTCACCAAAGCCACTCCTTTCTCACATCCCGTCACCGGCGTTGACCCCGAGTCCCTCAGATTCCAAAACACAATCTCCGGCACAGCTTCACCGTACCCTTTCTCTCTGTACTTCCTCACGATCGCCTCATAATCCGTTTCCCATCCACCATTCCTCGAAGTCGACGCTTGATCGAATTCCATGTCGCTGAACACGAAAACCCTCTTGATCATCTCCTCCGGTTTCAGTTTCCCTTCTACCGCCACTCTCAGAATCAGATCGAACACTTTTTGAAAATCAGTGTTCATTCCCCATTCCATTCTCCTCACGAAGTTTGTTTTGGTTCTCAGATCGTCTCCTTTCACCAATTGCAATTCTGGGTTTGCGCTGAAAGTTATGAGCTTTCCTCTCCATGGCTCTTCAGATAACTCAGAGACTAGTAAACCCAGAGCGACGGAAACCTCCATTGGAGTGCCCGCCATAGATCCCGATACGTCGGAGATAGCGATGCAATTCGTCAAAGAACCCTTCTTTCTCAGATCATCAACCATTCGTTTCCATTGAAGCTCAGCGACTTGTCCACCGTCTCCGCCGTTTAACTCCCCGATTATCTCGTGAGGTAACACAGCTCCGGCGGCTATCGTCGTTTTCCCAGATCTCGCATCTTCTAGATATTTCTGAAACCTCTCTGCGTCGTGTTTCAGGAATATCTCCTTGTATGATTTCATCGCAACTGATGCTACTCGATTGTACGGAAGAGATTCCCAATCTCTCGCTCCCATGTAAACCTCCGGGAGTTGCAGAGTTTTCCGGAGAGGAACCAAAACTTGTTTCCTTAACCGATCACGAACTCTGTACGCGTAGTGAGCTTCCTCTACGCCTTCGTATTCTGGGAAGGATTCACGTGGAAACAGTTTCTTAGCGATGCTCTCGCAGATCAGAGTTGCTTTGTCGAACGATGAATCAAGCGACGGACACCATTTCGCCGCCAGAGAGATTGTTTGTTACGCCGGATGTCAAAAACCTGATGTCTCTTCTCAGGTGATCTGCGAATAGATCGGAGACTCGTTCGTGGAGGAATCTATAGTCTGGATCGAGAGCATATCTAGTGAATGCTTCCTTCCCCAATGATATCTTCTTCTGCTTCCGAAGCAAACTCGCTCTCTCTTTCTCCTCCTGGTTCCGTTTCTCTGCGTTCGCTACCCTCAACTCCCTTGTCCCCGCCGGCTTCTTTATACGGCCACCGCGACCGCTTCCACGACCACCCTGACCCCTTCCACGACCACCGTGACCCCTTCCACGACCACGGCTAGAGAATCTCGAGGTTGTATGAGAGAGAGGAGCTCTTCTACTGGATGATCGCCGGAGTCCTCTTTTTCTCCGGTCCCATTCCGATTTCTGGATACTACGGATCTCGTGGCCTTCAAGAATCCGGTAAAGAATCTCCCGAAAATCCTTAAAGTATCCAAATTTCGAGAGGGATTCGAGATTACAAGCGAGGGTTTTGGGATGACAACCATGGAGCCATAACGCCGCCGTGTAAAACCCTTCCTTGTCGGATTATCCGGTACCACGGACTCCACGAAGATTACAGATAAGCTTGAGAGTGGTTAACGCGTCGTGGTCCCAAGCCGCGTTGAGTCTCTCCTCAAGAGATTCCTTGGGGATGCTTGGAACAACGTGGAAGAAGAAGTCGAGGCAGGGATTGCCGGCGGAGAGGTACGTGTCGGATCCGTTCTCGGTCCGGCCCATACGAGGAGAAGAGTGATCGTTGACTTTGGTTGATTTGTGGAAGCTTGAGCCCATTAGATCCATGAATGGACCAGAATCAGTGGTGGGTTCTGGGAGGTTAGAGTTGGAGTCTCGGAGCTCCGGTGGACCAAGCAACGGAGGAGCCATGGCTACTGGAATGAAAGTATATTTCATATTATCTTTCAGTAAGTAGCGATGAAGGTCGGCTATTGTCGTCAGAAACCCTAAGCGTATGGACCAAAGGGTTTCGTACTCATAAAGTTTTGGTGAAGAGATCTATTTATACAAAATATGTATGTGACCTAGTCTCCTAAGATTTACATAACTAGAAAAAGATATTTATCAAATATGGAAGATATATACACTAAATATAAGAGAATATATCGTAATATAGATATGCAAAAATATGATTCGTTGCCTTGGTGAGCACGTTCTTATGAAGACGGTTACGCTAAGTTGGTATTATAATAGTCGAAGTTTATTGGCCAGAGATCCGTTTTATCCGTGGAGGCCAAGAAATCGAAAATTGTAAAAGTCGGCTGTGAAATATTGGGCCCGTAGCAAAAGAATAAAATTGGACCTTCAATTTACAAATTTGTAATGCAATAAAAAGCCGTATGGGCCTATTAGAATAATAAAGTGGCCCAATTTGGGTTTGATTTTTACATATGACATAACTTCTCCTTCTTCAAGCCGAAATAAAGGTGCGATTGAACGTCCAGTTTTATGAATAAAATATGGTGAAATAAAGTATTCGTAAATATTTTTATTATAATTTCACTATTTATGTTGAATAAAATAGAATAAATATTCCACTAATTCAACTAAAAGGTAAACAAAATCTAAAAGAAAATAATCTTCTCTAATTTTGGAGAAAAATTAGGGTATTAAAGACTATCAAAGTTTTGAAGGAATGCATGTTTTTTTTTTTTTTGTAGATGTTATATATTTCTATGAATGATACTTTAGATATATATTTTTAGACGAAGTTTTTGGGTCTGGAAGCTCGTTTAATTTTTTCAATTTCTTATTTTCCTTACGTTTTGAATGTAAAAGTATATAGTGCTTGATTTCGCTTTTATGATTTTAGTTTTGTAAACTCTGTTTTTGTTGACCAAACCATTTATTTAATATATGCATGATGACGACAGAAAATATTTTTTTTTTAGTTATTTCTTGCTCATGGTTTTAAAAGAAATTACGGATCCGGTATTGGACCAAGGAGCTAAAGGGAACTTACAGATTTGGAACACCACCTGAAAAACCATACGAACACGAATGAAACAGATTTGGTCGTATGAGATTTGGAGAGGTTAATGAGATTAGTAAGCAAATGAAAGCAAGAGAAACTAAGATCATATAGGCTCAGGTAGATGCCAAGAGAGCGACTAAGAAAAAGCCAAGGGAAAAAAAATCAATGAAGTAGAGAATTCTGACAATCTAAATAGAGATAGAAGAAGAACCAGACTATATCAATCATGGTGTAACTGTAACCGTGGAGTTTTAGTAAAGCTTACTAAAACTGGAAAGGGTTAGTATTGTAAAAGGAATCAATATATAAGTGAATACCAACTCTGATCAACATACAAATCGAGATTCGAGACTCACAAAAGTCCCAACTCCGATGATACATAATTTACATAAACATATAGAAACATCTGCAGCAGAAACCAACCAACCAACCAACTAAAAAAACACAAAAGCAAATATACAGAAACATCTGAAAAAGAAGAAGAAGATATATGCTCTAACCAGACACAGAGCTGTGTCCGGTTTTGGAATCTGAAACACTGATCAAGAGATGATGCGTAGCTTTCTCGTAATTCACAAAACCCATGAACCAGAACTCATGCCCGTCCACCGTCGTCAACTGGATATACTTCTCGGGCGGAGTCTCCTTCATCACCACCGGATTTACCGTCTCAACATTCACCAACGGTACCACAACCTGCGTAAAACCATCAAACATCAAACAACGTTTTATACTTCAAATCTATCAAAGATTTCATTTTTACAAACATGACTTACTCTGTAGTAGCTCCAAGCTTCTTGTCCAGAAGGTGCGGTGAAGAAGAGAGGGCGGTCACTGCAGAAAGCGACACGAGCCGTCGAGAGATACATGGTTCCAGCGACAGGTCCTGTCGTCGTCGAGAGGTAACAAGCGAATGTTTTCTTCAGCTTCTCGTTAGGCTCTGTTCCGAATATCTGCCTGAATAGCGACTCAAATCCTCCTTCAGTTATAGCTTTCGCCGTCAGATTAACCTTTCCCCACGCGGTTTCCGACATAGACGGACCCGTCTTCACTGCAGAAACAAAAACCCATCAAAATTGGTCAAAATTTCTGGGTCCTGATGCTCGGATTAAGTAAAAGGAGGAGACTTACGATTGTGCCAGATGTTACGAGCGACGGTCTCAGCTTTGCGGCTCCAAGTATGGAACATTCCGATGACGGGCTCGAGAGGGTTATTAGTCGGAGGATGTTCGACAGGGGAGTAGACGATGTACGGTTGGTACTGCATCTGCTTGTTATCTCCGGCGACCCACGCCGCCGCTTGCTGGTTATCGGGATGAGACACCGGAGCCGCCGGTGCTCCCATCACGTGGGTCCCCCACTTCTTCGGATCCGCCGTGGCCTCCTGATCCGGAGACGATGAAGAAGGTTGTTGTTGGTCCTCTGTTTCTGGGTTTTTGGGATGTTCTTGGTCAACGATCTGAGGCTGGTGAAGGTGAGTCTCTTCTTCTTGTGATCCTTTCATGGCTGAAAATTCTCTTGAGTTAACGGATGTTTCGAGAATGATCTTCTATTCAAATGGATTTTGGTGCTGAGCTTGACTTTTGATAATTTGATAGAATCCGTATTTTATAAGAGTGGATTTACACAAATACGAAACGCGGTTTTGGTGTTGCCTTTGGGATGAAGAGTCGGACTTTCTAGGCTGTTGGATTTAGAAGAATAAAAAACAATCCTTAACCAATAAGAAAAAAAACATCAAATTAGAAGATTGTAGAAACATACTAGAAAGGTAGCCGTGTCGACCAATGATTACATTTTTGAGGAAAATAGTATTAAAATAAGGTGATTTGTGACATGGACTACTTGGTTTGATCTTCTATTTTGGTTTGATCGTTTGTTTGTTTCCGTCAAAGAATGGACACGTGTGTAGCCCTAAGGAAACTAGAATGCATCAGAGAAGATTCAGAACATTCTTCTTCTCCACGTCGCAACTTCTAATTTTTCTCATCACTTTCACCTTTTGACTACCAATTCATCGTGTTTACAACAGCAAAAACGAAAGCTAGAACGAACAAGCCGTAGACAACTATTAGGCCTTTTGAGCCCAATATTAGTTTTTTTGGTTTTTCAAAAAGGCCCACTAAGTGTGAGTGATTCAAATTTCAAGCCCGTCTTCGAGAATCTTTTAAAATCATAATTGCAATTAATTACGCGTAAATCGTCATTAGATTTTTGACTTTCCCGGAAACCCCATTTTCTTCCGCGTAATTTCCCGAGAAAACCCAATTTCGGAAAGAGAAATAAAACTCTTTGAATCAGCTTCATCTTTCTCTTCGTGTTTTTTGCTTCATCGTGATCGTTGACCGTACAAATCAAGGATGTCGAAAGAGGGACAGACGGTAATCGGAGTTCCGTATTACGCCGGGCATAACCCGTATCAGGCCGGAATCGTGCCGCCGAACGCTATCTATGGTGATCCGTTGGGTGCTCCGATCCAGCAAACGATTTATCGCGACACTCCTGCTCCTTTCAATTGCCTCTATTGCGGCAACACTGGTCTCACCAATCTCAGGTATTACATATTTTTCTTATTCGATTTTAGAGTTTTTTTTTTGTCCATTAATCGTTCGACGCTCGATTATAAATCATCTTGGGTATGTGAACGTCGTGTGAGTCTGCAATCGGCGTTTTGGGATCCATTTCGATTGATACTGTTCTTGGATCTGTCGACTGATTACATATTCATTGCCAGTGGTTTTGAGTATGAGATGTGTAGTTTCGGTTGTTTGATTGATTGCTTCTTCCTCGTTTGGGTTTTTGGTTTCAGGATTCTCAAACTTGTTAGTTTTGATTTTCATTAGCTATACGATGTTCGATCCATGGCAATTTTGTTGCTTATAACTGTTTCAAAACTTGTTATCAGTTTAGCAATTTTTTTGCCACCATTGATCCAGCCAGTTCTTGTTTGTGCGTCTATTGTTAATTTCTCTCAACATCTATGCTTAAGCTAAAAGGATAAAGCTACTTCTTTTGTGTTTATTTCATTTTCTTGTCTTGATTACAATGTCTTATCCTTGTTAATTACCTGTCTACTCCCCCATTTGCCCTCTACGCAGCTCATGAAGTTAATTTGAGCCGCGTTTTCTCGTTTCTCGGCTTTCATGTTTAGGGCCTACATTTTCCAGAGTTTTGTAGACAGTGGAAAGTATGTTT
This sequence comes from Pseudoturritis turrita, assembly GCA_900406555.1. NCBI lineage: Eukaryota > Viridiplantae > Streptophyta > Magnoliopsida > Brassicales > Brassicaceae > Pseudoturritis > Pseudoturritis turrita. The sequence continues at coordinate 706,218 of OVBL01000426.1, forward strand.
AGAGCTTGAGAGTGTCACAACTTGTGGTTTTATCTTCTTTTTTTACCTTCTCTTTGTTTGTTGATATACTTTTATTATGTTTGGATTTGAAACAGATCAAAACCTGGTGTAGCTGCTGTTGTTGCTTGCATGATGCCGTTTTTTCTTGGATTCTGCTTTCTGTGCCCTTCAATGGATTGCCTCTGGAACAAACAGCACCATTGCCCTCAGTGTGGGAACAAGGTACTTCAATATAACTTCTTCTTCCTTGCCACTCTTGTTTTTCTTTTTTTGGTCCTGTATTAAAGATTATTCCATTCATATGATTGATTTGTTTACAGGTTGCTGACTTTGAGAAATCAGATCCCTGCCTAGTGATGGATCCGCCACAGTGGAAGCAACCGAGCTTCGCACTCCCTGCATGATAAGATGCCTTCTATTTTCTTCTTATTAATATTTGCATTCGAAGTTGACTTGTTATGTTGTGTGTACTGAAAAAATCTAAGATCTATAACCCTAGAAAATGTGTGAGAAAATGAATATATACTGTCGCGTTTATCGTCCACTGATTCATGAATCGATCCGTCTATTGTCTTGACTCTGGTGCCTTCTTGAATCTTGGCTATGAAACAAGAACTCTTTGGCTTCACGTAGCGATTCTCTTCCTCTTTAAAACACCATCAGATAGGGTATGAGTCTGGCCGGTTTTAAGCCTAGCCACGCAGTTTGAACTCTTTGTAAAACGGGTCTCTCTAGGATCATCGCATTTCCCTCTGTTTCTCCTTAGCTCTCTTAACATAATTTTGTGAGCAACTTCAATCTTGGCTTCTAACGTGTGTACAAGTCCAAAAGCTAATAATATATAACAATTTGTGAGAATCCTCATATTTGCTTAACATGAGACCAAAAATTACAATATGACTTTGTGAATCAGATTGAATGGTTTTGTACCGAAACCGAGCCCGGACTGAAAAAAAAAAAATGGCTTCAATTCGGTAAAGATACTCCGAGCTGAAAATGAAAACAAACCTTCCAAGCCGAACCGAAAACTAAAAGCCAATTCTTAGTCAAGCCATGACCAGCTTTGTAATTTTCTTTTACCAAATCTTTTTGGTAATTTTCTTAGTTATAAGTTTGTATTATTGGTTGTGTTTCTTAGCCCTCCCTAGATAGTAAATAATCTGGTATACTTCTCTGTCAATCGAGGTGTAGATGATAGCAACTTCTCTCAAGTTAAAATGAAGCATAGTACAAACTCTTAAAGCATGCCAACTTATCAACTACAAATTACTTTACTACTCTTTAATTTCTTTGATCCCCACTGGCAATTGGCATAAATTTGGCTCTCTGTTCTGTTCGGGCTGTACAAAAGTATTTATTACACTTTTCTTATGGGTCTTTCATTAAGGCAAACATCAACTCATGTAAATAATCAATCAGCAACTTGAATAAGTTTTGAATTTTTTTTTTTTTTTTGGAATTTGATAGACTGATAAATAGGGAGTTGCGTGCAAAGTTGAAAAGGCAGATAATTATTTAGTGCAAAACAGGTGTGCAACTGTAGTTGTCACCAAGCATATGCCTTGTCTGCTGATTTCAAATGTTCAAAGCTTATAATCACAAATAGCCTTTCTTTCTGTTTTGTTGGAATCTGGGAACAGTGAGAGTTGCCTCTTCAACGTGTGAAGTGGCTTTGTTAGGTTCTTTGGTTGGGACCATTTAGATGTCTATCTATAGCAAAGAATTTGAAACTTTGATGGAAATTTTGGGATTAGTTCTTCACTATAAAAGTCTAATCATGCCTCAAAAAATGGTCAATTAAGGAAGATACAACTGAATCTTTAATGGGGTCCATGGTTTACAACTTTTTTAAGAGATGTGTAGGATTTGCTTAGAGAATGGAGAAAAAAAAAGAGGACCACAAGAGGAAAGCTAAACATGTGATGTAAGTAGAACTGCTCCTATATCAAACCCATTTGTTATTTGTCATTATGTCTCAGAAAGCTGAAGCTGATCCTCAAGTCACTCCCTCACAAGGGGTTTTGCTTCTTCACACGCAACCTCTACAACAAAATATCAAACACTATCTTTTGTGTATTTTTATATTCCTTTAATCAAGAAATTCCGAATCTTTCGGACCAATTTTTTTTTTGGACTGAAGACTCATAGCATTTATCAATTGGAAGTCAGGACCTTGTCTGCCTCCTACAAGAATTTTTATAGATTCAACCGGTTGAATTACCAACTTTAGGGTTTTTGTTTTTAACCTATTTTTTCGTCGGTTGATCAAAATAGACATTGGGGAGTGGTTGATGATGGTATAAAGCTTAAGTAATTATGGGGTTTAGGTTTGTGTTGTCATCAAGAAATGAATATGGGAAGAGTCACATCTCTAGTTTTGCTTAGAGTCTAGGCAACATGTCTTTGGGAACTGACCTCACCCTCTTCTTTAAGTGCTTATTTGTACTAGGAGGGCTTATGGGAACAAGCAAGAGCCATAAAGAGATTCTGGCTCTTATACCCAAATAAAGGAAAATTGATGAAATAAATTATAAAAATATTATCTTGGTTTTGTTTGAGTTTGCTTACCCAACTAGGTTCCTTCTTGTTTTATGAAGTTTAATTGTGGTGTGGTGGTTGGGAGAGAAAAAAAGAAAAGGATTGGATTTCAAGAGATTTATATGGCTTTTTTTTATGAATGATGATGCACTTTCCCCACCTTGTAGTGTTTCTTGTGAATATGTTCTTAATAATAAATCTCATTTTATGGGCTATCTTTTGTTCTTCTCAATTTTGTTTGGCTAATTACTCTAAGTGGAAATGGTATAACCAGATTTGAGTCATTATTCAGTAGCTTTTATATCAAGTTTGGATTCGGATCGGTTGGATAGTGTTGAGTTAAGTTGAATCGAGTTGACTAAGTGTCCATTCGTTTTTTTTTTTTTTAAATGATGAGTTTGGAGTTTAAGTTTAAAAGTCTTGCTTTCATGTTGCTTTACCATTAGCATTTAGTTTTAATGTTAGCATTTGTAATTTTTGTTCATGCAATTTAAAAATGTAATTTTTTTTGCTAACCAGGAAATTCTGGATCTTTAATCCATAGTTTCCTTAGGTCCCAATCTTTGATAGTATTTATGATTTATCTACAAACATAAATCATCATTCCCCAAATGTAGCACCTAAAATTCTGATTGGGGTCCAACAACACATTCATTAACCGGTTGAATCGAACTGGATCGAACTAGGATACTACTTCTTAACATTAAGACAAAGGTTTAGTAAATCTAAGGTGAATATATACATATTGAATGTGGTTGGTGGAAGTGACACATAACCATGCAATATAAGTATAAAAAGGCGTGTGGGTAATGTAATGGATGGTTTGTGAAAGTGTGTGGGTCTCCCAAGTCGCAGCCCACTTGGAATTTTATACAAAATTTGAAATTCACGAAACACAAGTCAGCATTATACGACTCTTTCCACCTTCTCTTCTTCTTTATTTTCTCCTCTCTTTTTTTTTTAATGATTTTTTCATGAATAGACATGTGTATTCATATGGGTGTTTTTTTTAATAGTAATAACTAAAATTGAAAAAGAGAAGCTAATAATGAGATGCACTTAATTTGCTTCCCGTCACCAAATGTAACCAGAGAACGGAATTATGTTTCAAACGGGAAAACTTGTAGATGCCAACAACTCAAATGGAAATCGGATTCTACGTATCAATAATAAATACATATGGATTTATATGTGCAAATAAACATATATATATACTATAAAGATATATATACATGTCACAACCACGATCGTCATTGTGACAGTGAACAAGGGGAAGTAGAGATGAAAGTCAGATCTCATTATCGGACTACTATTGTATATCACTCTTTATCGCACCACTTAAATATTACGTATATATCTATAATAACTTAATAAGTATATCTGTATATGAGATATCTCTAATACTATATAGTATTTCTTTTAATGAAAAATTAGGTTGGTTAATCACAAAAAAAATAATTAACCAGAACAATATAGTCTAGTGATTTGTGTTTATGTCATCGTTGTATCACTACGTGAGTTCAAATACGCATAATATATGTAGTTGACAAAAATAAAATCACAAAGATTAATTATCAAGTGAATAGCTATATATGTAAATTAGACAAATAACTAAGTATAAAAAATGTTTTGCCCTTAAAAAATTGTCACTGTTTGGTGGAGTTTTTTTTTTGGTCCAAATTAAAAAAAATCATTTATCTTTTTGTAAATTCTACATAGAAAAAAATAGAGTGATAATTTATCTTAGTACTACATTCATTTTATATTTTGATTATTAATATAACATTTCATTCTATGTTATTATGATATAATTATTAGAATAAATTTTATAATCAAAAATAGAATTCTAAAAATATTATAGTTAACTTTTCAGTCAAATTCGCCATAACTATTTAGATAGTAGATTTTTGATATAAGAGTATGTTGAATAGATATTTCAAATCACACGAACATATAAACCACACATTTTCAAATCACATAAACATATACACCACACATGTTTATTCTCCTTTTTATTTTACAATATTTAATTGTAGAATCATATTTGGTATATGGTCGATAGAGTATTGTAGTTCAAAATGTATAATATACGAAAGTTCTAGCGGATCTTATTCTAATATATATTATCCCTATATAATCGAGTCAAAGAAGTAACTTGTGGGAATAACAGAACAAAACATTTGAACAAATCCACTATCCACTATCTAATAGCAATAATGCCGTACGACGAATCCAAATGGGAATTTTTTCTCATTGGGTTGGGAAACGTATTCTTTACCTTTCCTTGTGGCATACGGAACATGAAGACAATCCTTAAAAATATTTAAAGGTTGTAATAAAGTTGTTAATTAATTTGACTCAATCGATAATCAATAAGTTGATTGGGATTGCTTGCAAGTACAAGAAATCGGAACTATGTGTCTACCACCACAAATATCGAATATGTAGGAACTAGTAAGAAAGCAAATATAGGATATGTATCGAGGTAACTTCAGCTGACTTAGTTATTCAACACGAATCAAAAATTAATGTTTATATGGTTAAACACGTTTTTTTTCCTTCACATAGAATATATGCTCTTTTAAATAAAAAATTTCAAAAAATATATCATCGATTTATTATTAAAATGAGGCATAAAAAAAATAGACGAAATATGTGTTATGTATAATTATAACATCGGAATTCTTGTGTGGCAAAATACCAAAATTCATAGGTTAGGCTTTATAGGGCATAAAAATACTGATGAATATTACGAGTTGATAATATTATCTTACTTTTAACGGAGTTGTTTAATTAATTCGAATTTATATAGTTGCGTAATTTTTCTTTGGTAGGTTTTGTGTCTCACTAGGTCGAACACTCGTCAGACCGTTACCTAACTTTTTTCAATTCAGTTTCGTGAGGCATAGTAACTCGATGGAGACAACACTAACAGATGCTGTTGAAATATAACTCAGAAACTCACATAGAATGTTTTTTTTTTCTTTTCAGTTGGAGTAGGTTTGAAGATTGGAATGGAATCTTTAGATAGAGAGATAGATTTGATCCTCTTCGAATATATTAACCTTACGGAATTTGGTTCTTATTGGTGATTCTTTCAAGCTCTTATGCTTATTTCTTCTTTTTGCTCATCAAAAAAGCTATATCTTTCCATCTACTTTTTTTATTTGAATCGATTCTTGCTTAAATTTTCCTTTTAATCCTTTCGTGTTAGAATCCTATGACGACAGAAATTTAAAAATATTATTTATAAAGAATTTGTAAAAGATGTAAGAACCCAAAAACTGGATTAAAGAAATGCGAATCAAGGAGAAGTGTCTAAGTGCCAAATATGAAGTCCACGTGCCGAGCCGAGTGAGCGGCGGCGGCGGAAACGCGTGTGGCTTAGTCATCTCTCTTTCTAGGTGCACATTTTTGAATATAGTAGTGTGTTGCCTCTCTTATATATTGCATGACTTTTCATCATCTTAGCAATGTGGGACAATGTTAAAAACATACTTAACCTTATGAGTTAAATTAACTATTAGGCCCAAGTGGTTTATCATTGGTCCATTTCTCATTCACATTTTACCAATTAATCTTTTTAATTATTTGGCCCATGAAACCTTAATTAAAGTATGATTAAAATTGGTCTAACAATCCCCACATGAATAGAAATTACTCTAAACAAATGGAGATTTTGATAGACTCGAAGGACTCTACTGACTAGACTGACAAGACTGACTAGACTAGACAGACAGACGGTCGAGAGTATAAGCGAAAAATCACTGTATCTGAGATGGTTGCATTTTTCAGCTTTGAACGACTCATTGTTAATATCTGTCGGATTTACTTGGCCAGATGGTGAACATGATGTCTTGAACCATCCAGATTTTTATGTAAACCTAGACAATAACCATAACCCAGTTTTATTTTCTCGTAGAACTTAGTCCTCTATTGTGTTCATTGTGGCCTTGAACATGACTGATATCATGAGTGAATTTAGAGAATATAGCATTTCGTTCATTCTCCTAGAAACGGCCTTATTTCACACTCACTAGGTGATATTTCATTATACTTTTTTGATGAAGTATCTTGTAATACTCCACAAATATATCAAAGTTATGTTGAATATCATTGAAAGCAACGGTTATCCTTTTATACAGGAAGCACTGTATATCATCTTAGGAACTGGATAAGTTTAGTGCTTTGAAGCAGAGTTAGTTTGACTTAGTTGTCCCTTTGAACCTACATCTTGGGATCTCCAGTCACGTAGGTGGGGTTTCCATCAACTTTCCTCTTAATTAATAGGCTTTAAACCCATTCCTTTCGATGATTTAACCACTTGATCTCGTGGCAAGCCTTTAGTAAACGGATCAACAAGGTTATCTGCCGATTTGATATAGTCTACTGTGATTACACCAGTTGAGATCAAATGTCTAATTGTTTTATGTCGTCGTCTAATATGATGAGATTTACTATTATAAAGAGTATTCATTGCCCGTGCGATAGCCTATTGACTATCACAGTGTACACGTAGTGCCGTGATTAGCTTCTCCCATATTGGGATATCTTCCAAGAAGTTTCGAAGCCATTCTGCTTCTTCTGCAGCTTTGTCTAACGCTATGAATTTAGATTCCATGGTTGATCTAACCAATAGAGTTTGTTTGAAAGATTTCCAGGACATTGCTGCACCGCCTAGAGTAAAGACATATCCACTTATGGATTTAGAGTTTTTGGAGTCGGATATCTAGTTTGCATCACTGTATCCTTCCAAAACTGCCGGTTCTTTACCATAGTGCAAACCATAATTTTTCGTGTATCGCAAGTAATTTAAAATTCTTGTTATGGCTTTCCATTGTTTTCCTGGATTACTTGTGTAGCGGCTCAGTACGTTGACTGCGTGCGCCAGATCAGGTCAAGTACAATTGGTTAAGTACATCAGACTGCCGATAACCCGAGCATACTCCACTTGTGACACCGCTTCACCCGAATTTTTTGTCAAGATAAGTTGCGAGTCTACCAGAGTTTTTGCAGTCCCAGTAGAGTGGTTCTTGAACTTCTCTAAGATTTTTTCTGCATAATGATCTTGAGACAGAGTTATTCCGTCAGAAGTTCTTGTGATTTTTATCCCTAGAATGACATTTGCGAGACCCATGTCTTTCATGTCAAACTGTCCACTAAGCATGTTCTTAGTTTGTTGGATAATATCTTTGTTACTTCCAATAATGAACATGTCATCTACATATAGACAGAGCAAAATATACGCACAATGAGTAATTTTGATGTATATGCATTTATCACATCCGTTGATGTGAAATCCATTTGACATCATGACATTGTCACATTTTTCATGCCATTGTTTTGGGGGTTGTTTAAGTTCATATAAAAACTTCACAAGTCGACAGACTTTCTGTTCTTGTCTGGGCACTACAAAACCTTTGGGTTGTTTCATATAAATTTCCTCTTCTAAATCACCGTTTAGAAAAACAGTTTTTACATCCATTTGATGGATTTTGAGGTCTCGTAATGCTGCAATTCCTATCAATATTCGGATTGAAGTTATTCTCGTTACCGGAGAATAGGTGTCGAAGAAATCCTGACTTTTTTTTGTCAGAATCCTTGCACCACAAGTCTAGCCTTGTACTTATCAATTAAGCCATTGGATTTCAACTTTGTTTTGAAAATCCATCTACACCCAAGAGGTTTAAAATCTGGTGGTAAATCGGTTATCTCATATGTATGATGTTGCATAATCGATTCCATTTCATAATTGATGGCATCCTTTCAATAAGGTGCGTATGGTGTAGACATGGCTCCAGTGTTAAAGTTCTTGGTTCATTCTCGAGAAGAAAGACCATTAAGAAATCTTCACCAAAAGATTTTTCCTTACGAGCTCTTTTGCTACGTCTAGGTTCATCTTCCACTTCTTCTATATCATTAAATGATGTCCCAGAAGTGCTTGCCTCATTGACAGAGGTAGTTGCATCTCTTTCTTCACGGGTTCGCTTTGACCCTTGTTTATTCTTACAAGGAAACACGTGTTCAAAGAAGTATGCATTTCTTGATTCCATGATTGTGTTGACATGGATATCCGGTACGTCTGATTTATGAACCGGAAACTGATAAGCACTACTATTGTGTGCATATCCGATGAATATACAATCCACAATTTTAGGTCCGATTGCGACCTTTTTAGGAGGTGGTACTGCGACTTTTGCTAGGCACCCCCACACTTTGAGGTATTTGTACGAAGGTACATTACCTTTTCAAAGTTCATATGGCATTTTGCCAGTAACTTTGTGCGGTATTTTGTTAAGGATATCGTTTGTGGTGAGCAAAGCTTCCCCCCACAAATTCTGGGATAACCCAGATTCCTGTAACATTGAGTTCATTATTTCTTTTAGAGTACAGTTTTTGCATTCCACAACTCCATTTGATTATGGTGAGTAGAGAGCAGTGGTTTGATGGATAATGCCTTTTTCAGTACAGAATGCATTAAAAGGTCCATCATATTCACCTCCTCTATTACTTCTAACTATTTTAATAGTTTTTCCAAGTTGGTTTTCAACTTCGGTCTTGTATTCTTTGAATTTCTCCAAGACTTCGTCTTTGCTACTTAGTAGATTGACATATCAGTATCTTGTACAATTATCTAAGAATGTTACAAAATACTTTTTACCGCCTCTCGTTTGTACAAACTTTAAGTCGCACAAATCTGTGTGTATTAAACTAAGAGGTTCGGTTGTTCGTTTAACATGAGGTGATAGTATTTTTGTAAATTTTGCTGTACACAAATTTTACATTTTTCTTTGTTTATTTTGCGTTTCGGAATTAGGTTTAAATTAATCAATCTTTTTATAGATTTATAATTCACATGTCCTAATCGTTCATGCCAAATATTAAATGACTCAGTCAAATAAGCAACTTGTTTCTTTTTCATTGAAACTTTGGAAGTGGTTACATTATTGTTTCTGAGGACTGTCATTACATACATTTTGACTAGTCCTCTTTTTCATAACCTTTTCCAACTAAGATACCATGCTTATTAATGATCAGCTTATCGGACTAGTAGTTGATGGCAAATCCATGCTTGTCCAATACGGTCCCGACGATCAAGTTTTTCCTCATATCTGGCATATGTTTCACATTGTTCAGAGTGAGCTCCTTACCAGAAGTCATCTTCAACACGACTTTGCCCATGCCTTCAATCTTGGAGTGAGACACGTTCCCCATTATGAGTTGAGCATCAGTCTTGCTCTTTTGATAGGTGCTAAACATCTCCCTATCAATGCCGATGTGCATAGTGGCGCCGCTGTCATACCACCATTCCTTAGGGTTTTTTCAGCCATGTTTATTTCCGTGACCACTGCACACATGTCAGCTTCGGTCAGGTTTGCTTGATCTTTCCCCTTGGCACATGTTTGTTGGGAACAAACTTTCCTTTTCCCTTCCTCTTGTACTCCGCTACATTAGCATCATGAGTTCAATCTATGTCAGATTTGCGTTTGGACGACTCATTTTGCAGCCTGGATATCAAGTTTGACAAAGTCAAAGCCTTTTGCTTATGATCAAGATAGATCTTGAAGTCCACCCAATTCTGAGGTAACTATTCAATGAAGCAATTCACCGTGAAGGTTTCACAGATCTTCATTCCTTCATCGGCTATCTCTTGGATGATCATTTGAAGCTCATAAACTTGCTCCATGATGGGTTTTGAATCGACCATTTTGTATTTCGGGAATTTTTCAGCAGCGAACTTTCCAGAGCCCACATTGAAAGACTTGTACTTCTTTTCCAGAGCATCCCAGAAATCTTTGGAAGTTTCAACCTCACTGTAAACGTTGTACAGATGGTCCACCATGCGGTTTTAGATGTAGCCTTGGCACAAATAATCCCCATGGTTCCATGCCTCGACACTAGCCAGAACTCGGGGATCAGTATTATCCAAAGGCAAACGGGTTTGACCTCGGTGACATACTTTTCCAATTTCAGTGTGGTTAGAAAGAAATGCATCTTTTTCTGCCACGACTTAAAATTGGTCCCATCGAACTTATGAGGTGTGATTCCTGCGCTTATAACGCTAGGCACAGAAGGGGCTTGAAGTGGAAGATCATTCTCAATTTAGGGCGTCAATGCACTGGATCCATTACCCGAGAGAACGTTATCATCACCGGTAGTCATGTTCTGTATCAGTAAGATAAACAGAATCAGTATCGATAAGTAAAAGTATAGCTTTATAAAGTATTTTAATCACTATATAATTATGTGGAATTTAACCAGAAGGTTTTTCCAGAAATGTTTCGAGAAATTCGTCCAAAGGCTTTCACGGAAATCGTTTATGAATTTGACAGAATAATAAAAATTTCAGATCAATTTGAAAACTTTCTCGAAATCGTTATAAAACGTTTGCAGAACTGTTTCAGAGATGAAAAAAAAGTAAAAAAAAAAATTAAATCGTTTTTTGAAATCGTTTAAAAAAATATATCGCAATTCTCAATCCGATTCAAGCAATAAGTAGGAAGCGGATTTTATGAATTAAGATTGTAGGAACCGAAAAATTGGATTAAAGAAATGTGAATTAAGAAGAAGAGATTAAACGATATATGAAAACGATTTTAAGAAAAAACACAAAGTCGAGATATGATCTCTCTCCTTAATTCATAAAATCTCCCGCAGTGTGGTGGATCTGTGAGATTTTGAATCCCTGGATACAACTGTGTTAGACTATAGTCGCGAATTCGACTATAGAATTTATGAACCAAGAACTACGCTATACTCTCGAGACACTTACTGAGAAAAAGAGAGAGAGAGATTGCAGGAGATTTCTTTCTGTATGTTTCAGAATAATTGAGTGAAGAATGAGAAGAGGTGATGCTTGTATATATAGCCAAAAGAGAGAGGTGAGATTCTTCGTCTCAATAAATGAGAAGCAAATATCATGGGCAGTAAATGCAAGGCGTAATATCAGGGAGTGGAACGCAAGATACGGAGCCGTTACAAAACTGAAGAAAGGAGAAACGTTTTGAATCTTTTGTTTTCAAAAACATGTTGACTTTTCACCAAAAAATATATGATCATCTTAGAGCCCTAAGTGCCTAAGTGTCAAATATGAAGCCCTCGAGCCCTCGAGCCATGTGCCGAGTCGAGTGGGGGCGCGCGAGTGTGGCTTAGCCATCTCTCTTTCTAGGTGCACACTTTTGAACATAGTAGTGTGTTGCTTCTTTATATATTGCATAACTTTTCATCATCTTAGCAATGTGGGACAATATTAAAAACATACTTAACCTTTAACCTTATGAGTTAAATTAACTCTTAGGCCCAAATGATTTATCATTGGTCCATTTCTCATTCATATTTTACCAATTAATCTTTTTAATTATTTAGGCTAGGAAATTTTAATTAAAGTGTGATTAAAATTGGTCCAACAAAAAATTGTTCAATCCCTGAGTTTTATCTTTGCTTTATTTTTTTTGTAGCCAAGTAGGTTCTAAACCGATTAATTCAGATTTTTTGGTCACTTAAAAGTTAAAACATATATAGTGGTCAAGGAAAGAGCCAATAGTGGATGTCTGTAATTGGTAGAATTTGATCTCTAACTTAGATCCACACAATAAATTTTCACCATTCGAACATCGTGCACTAAACCACCACTCTTTAGAGTAATATTAAGCAATAAAATAGTTTATTTATGTTAATTTATCGTCATCATAACTTTGTATGTTTCATCGATAATTAGCCGCGTCATAACTACGTCAATTTCGTTGGTAATTATCAGTGGTGTTTCCTTCCTAAACCATCGGTAAGATTCTGTCTTACGTCAAATATTACTGATGCATTACCGATGGTTTTTACCAATGGTTTTTAGACGAATTACAGATGAATATATTTTGTAAAGCGTTTTTAAAGACATATTTGTTTCCATCAGTGATATTTCGGTAACTGGAATTACAGATAGGTTACAATGGCATATCGACATATTGAGCCATCGATATTCCAATGTTTACTTGCAGTGAATTAACAAAGATGATCAGTGTTCTAAAAATTGATTAGTTTGGATTAGTGATCCATGTTTAAAGATGGTACTTAATGATTGTCCTTATTTTTTGTTTAGGCAGAAATTCTCTAATCCCTATGATAAATCTATAAGATCCAATTGATGGAATCGTGTTGAGCAGCTACCTTAAAACCCGACCCGGATCCAAACCGACACAAAAACTCGACCTGAGAAGTTTTTTACGAGCTCGACCCATAACGACAAAAGAATTTGCAAATTCGGCCCACACCCAACAGAATCCGCCGACCTGGAAATTCCGAAAAGAAAGGAAAAGATGACGACAAAGAAAAGGAAAACACTAGAAAATAGAAAATTTTCTATTTTTTTATTAGGTTTTACGGAATCGACTATTATGTTGTATAAATATACATGTAACCTCATAAACTGAGGGGTATCGAATCATTAATACAATACACAACTTCCTAAATTATTTGCTTTCTGATTTTCTTGCTTAGCTTTTAAACTTGTTCGATAGATCTAAAATATCTAGAGGCATCCGGATTCATCACCAATGCTCTATATATTGATTAAACTGTTTCATTACCTTATTTGTTTGCTTAGTTAATTTTTTTTATGCTTGTTCTAGTTAATCTTCTATTTCTTCTTCACAATTTCATGTTCTTAGTTTTATTTCTTTTACCTTTAATCTATCTTGCATGCTTAAAAGTAGCTAGTTATTTTAAAACAAAAAAAAACAACATATATTTTTTTAGATGAGTTCATTTTTTATATCCATTTTATGTAACAATTTTGTTTTTGTGGATCAACCACTAAAATACTACCGCATTATAACCATGCATTTACAGTTGATTATAGTTTTATAGAATGTGAAACTTAAAACCGGATTAAACCTTCTCCTATTAGGAAGTGAAGTTCATGATCATCATTCCACTCCTTATTTCTCCCCTCTCTCACTTCTCTGTGATCTGTAAATCGCTTCAATTCTTATAATTTTTGAAAATATATATAATTACATTTGTTCATCTCTTTTTATTTTGTCACTTATTTTGCCCTCATATTCTTCATATATCTCCATTATTACTCTATATGTCCACACATACTATCTCCCTTCTTTTTTTAGGGTTAAAAATCAAAATGGATTTTGCCAAAATTATAAATTTAGGTTATAAGAAAACAAATGTCTATAAATAACATAGTATAAACAAAAGTTTTCATTACAATTATATGAAATTTGAGAAAACTGGAATGGCTCTGACGGAGATTTTCAAAGTGATTCTGAAACCTAGCCGCTACCCTAAAAAAATCTCCTCTTCTGCTCGATTTCTCTGAGCTTTCACCGGAGATCTCATCGTAACATGTGTCTCTCTAGCAGCTTGTGAACCTTCTCACCTCTGCGTGAAGAACCATCGATTTTATTTTGTGAAATGCTGCATTATTTACGTGCTTCGGGAGTCTGGAAGAGATGCTCGATGGCGGTTAAGACCGATATGAGTAAAGCGTACGATCGACTAGAGTAGAATTTCATCAAATGTGTCTTAGAAAGATTGGGCTTCAATGATAAATGGATTGGCTGGGCTATGCAGTGTATTTCCACGGTAACTTACTCATTTCTTATCAATGGGTCCCCACAAGGAAAGGTGACCCCCTCTCGAGGGATTAGGCAAGGCGACCCCTTATCTCCCTATGTGTTTATTCTTTGTAGTGAGATCCTTTCGGGGATGTGCCGGAATGCACATGAAGCTGGTACCTTAACGGGCATACGTGTGGCAAGGGGAAGCCCTAAAATAAACCACCTTCTCTTCGCAGATGACACGATGTACTTCTGCATATCCGATATTACAAGCTGTATGGAACTTCTCAGGATTATCCAGGCTTATGAATGTGTCTCCGGATAGGTCATAAATTGTCAAAAAATTGGCTATAACATTCTCTGCCAAGACACCAAGCCACACCACGAGATTTTCAAGAAAATTCTAAGGATAGACAAAGAGGGAGAAGTCGGCAAATACCTAGGTTTGCCTGAATATTTTGGACGTCGAAAAAGGACATTTTCTCATCCATTGTCAATCGTATCCGTCAAAAGGCTTTAGGGTGGTCCAATCGATTTTTATCTGCAGTAGGCAAGAAGACACTACTCAAATCAGTCTTAGCAGCGATGCCAACGTACACAATGTCATGTTTTAAAATCTCATTATCCCTCTGTAAACAGATACAATCACTGCAGACATGATTCTGGTGGGACAATCAACCGGATAAGCGAAAGATAAGCTGGATCTCATGGGATAAGCTCACTTTGCCTTCAAAGCAAGGAGGTCTTGGCTTTCGAGACATTGAAGCTTTCAACGATGCTCTGTTAGCCAAACTGAGTTGGCGCATCTTAAAAAATCTCGACAGCATGTTGGCCCAAGTTTTCCTCGGTAAGTACTACCATAATGTATCATTTATGGAGTGTAAACCACCGAGTGCGGGATCACATGGATGGCACGGGATCATGGTTGGTAACATTCTTCTACAACAAGGTATGGGACGTAACATCGGAGATGGAAAACACGCAAATATCTGGACTGACCCGTGGTTATCTCTCATCGAACCAAAAAGAGCTTTCAGACCTCCACCTGAAGACACGCAATAGCTCACTGTTTCGGCTCTGATCTTGCCAAACTCTAACCAGTGGAATGAAGAGGTCGTAAAGCAAACCATACCCCAGCACCTGAGTGATGTACTGCGTATTGTACCAAGTAAAACAGAGGTAGATGACAGACCATGTTGGCTACCCCGAGCATCAGGCTTGTACACATCCCGATCGGGATATTGGAAAGCAAGAGAACTAAAACCAGAGATAAATATAACGCAAAGTGTGAAGGACTTTCCTTGGAAATCTGATATCTGGAGTCTAAAGACTAGTCCAAAAATTCAACTCTTCCTTTGGAAGGTCATCTATGAGGCCCTCCCAACAAAAGTAAATCTAGCAATCAGAGCTATCCATTCTTATTGTAAGTGCCTTAGGTGTGGAGACCCGGAAACTTTATACCACATACTCTTCCAATGTGTACAAGCTCGCAGCATCTCGGCTCAGGCTCCTATCTCCCATTTCTTCCCAACGGCTGCAAATGGATCAGTTGGAGAAAATTTGAAAAATGTGAAACTCTGCAAAACACTCCCACCGATGGGACTACATGTGACCCCTTTATATCTTTGGCTTTGTTGGCCCCTTTGGAAGGATCGAAACGATCTCTTGTTCAACAACAGATCCAACCCAGAGACAGAGATCATTGCTAAGGCAATCCTAGCAGCTAAAGAATGGTAACAAGCTCAAGCATAGCAAGTAACCGTACCTCCGGAAGGAAGACCACCACAACCAGCAAGAAGCGTAGCAAGCGTACGATGCATGGTAGATGCAACCTGGAGAAAAGACTCGACACTAGTAGGAATAGTGTGGTACTTCCACTCAGAGCAAGGTGACACAATATGAATGAGATCCGAGATTCAGAAGTATACGCTATCTCTTCTAGCTGCCGAAGGCGTGGGACTGATCCGAGCAATGCAAGACGCCTTAGATGTTGGGATCCTTCATGTTGTTTTCGCCTCTGGCTCCTTGACGTTGATCAAGCTACTCCGCTCGAATGGAGTTGCTTATGAACTCTACGGTATCCTCCAGGATATTCGTGCACTTTTACCGGCTTTTAGTAATATTTCTTTCTCTCATGTTCCGAGAGCAGCCAATGCGGTAGCAGACTCACTTACAAAATACGCTCTAAACTCTGTAATTTTCTAATCCGAATTAGAAATAAAGATAAAGTTGCAGACTAAAAAAAAAATAAAAAAAAAGCCTTTCCAAAGATTTAAAAACTTATTTAAAACTCTCAAAAACTTATGAAATTTTTAAAAAATTGTTAAAAATTTTCAAAAATTTGTAAATTTTTTCGAAAAATTTCAACATTTCTCTAATGAATATCGACAATAAAAACATTTTGGTAAAAAACAAACAAAAAAAATTATATATTTTTCTGTAGTGGATTATGATGAAGAGTTATTTACCTCTCTATTTTTAGCAATGAACTATTTGCCTCATTACCCTTAGATTAAATGAGCTAATTATAACCATAATTTATTTTTAACAAAATATATGGCACTTAAGAAAGAAAAAAGGGATCCCCAAAAAACTAACTTACCAGGTGGGAAAATATTAAATTAAGTGGGGACCTTATTTGAGATCAGATCACATCATTGTAAACAACTAATAGTTTTTGTTTCCTTAAGATTTTCAGTTTGAAATGTGTAAATTTATAATTGTGTTGTTTCCACCGAATAATTATGACCTTTTTGACATTAAAAGAGATAACTACTCATCACACTCTTATTACGTTTTCGGCACTTTTTGACAAAAAGCTCTCTTTTACAGCCTCTCCGTGCCATTATTACCCTTTTGAGTTGTAATCCTCCATGCATATATGTAATCATATACACACAATTACAAATATGTGTATATAACATTCATTTATCAATCATAATTTATACTCCTTTCACGGTCACGTCACGTGCAGTGAGGAAATAATTTCGACTGTAATAATTTCCTCTTTCATAATAATAATAGACATTTTTTTTATTATTAACTAAATTAGAACCCGCGTATACGCAAATTTATAATTTATAATTTATAATTTAATATTTTATAATTCATAAGAAAAAATCAAAAAAAAAAGTAAAAAACAAAATCATATTAATCGTAAAAATAAATAAAATAAGATGGAAAACGCCGACATATAACCACCAATACATAAACCTAACATTTATTTGTTTATCTTGATTCTCTTATTTTTTATTCTAGCTATTTTTTGATATCTAATTAAATTTTATCACATGTTTCCAAATATTTTAGTTTTTCCCTAATCCTATTTGAATTAAGTTTATTTTTCATTATTTAGCTATTCATATATCTATTTTTAAAAATTTTAACGAATTAATTTTCATATTTCTATTTCAAATTAGATTTATTTTTTTAAATCATATTTGACTTTCTTTGTTCTTTTTTATATGCACATATTGTTTTTCTTATTATTAGAAAAAAATAATAACTATTTCATCAATTATTTTTTGATTTTCTATAATGTTAATTACAAAGTATACTCATATAATTTTTTATTTTACTATTCATTTGCAGTTCTTATATACATATATTAATTTAAATTTTAAATTTTCTTTTTTTTTAATATTTGCTAATTTTATTTTCAGTTTTGTTTTAAGATTTTATTTTTTACCTTTTATGATTAATTAATTTACATATGAAAATTTATATATTATTCATATAATTTTCTATATTACTATTCGTTTACACTTCTTATTAACATATACTAATTTAAATGTTAAAATTATATTTTTAAATATCTAATAATTTTATTTTCAGTTTTGTTTTAATATTTTTTTCACTTTAAATTTGTGAGACACGTAAACACATATATAGATAATAATATATAAATATATTACCGTGTATGAAGTGTTAAAAAATATAAAACCAAAAAACTACTAAAAATAATAATAAAAATCATCGTATGCATACATATATATATATATATGCATACATGTTCATAATTTTTTATTTTATTTTATGGATCAACTATCATATTAAATTCAAATTTTATATTTTACTAAAATTTACCATTAACCTTATTTTACAAATATATTAATGTATGAACTATTAAAAAATATTCGCGATCTCTAATATAAATATTAATGTTCACATATGTTTTGCAATTAATTATCAAATTTAAATAAAAAAAATTACATATTCATCAATTTTAACTTTATTTTTTAAGAAATTTTTTTAACCTTTTATTTTATTTTTAATGATAAATTTTTTAAATAAAAAAACTTCTTAATACTTTTAGAAATTAGAAATAATATATCTTTTTGTGAAACATGAAATAATGTTTTATTTTATTTTTTATTTGCTATTTTTTTTTAATTATCTAATAATATGTCTTATTTTTTTTTTCTTTTATTTTACTATTTCTATTTAGATAAATGTGTTGTGTTTATATTGAGCATATTCTACTTTATAATAAGATAAAGAGATTATTATAATTTTTAGTTGGAATACACTTTTGAAATTTCGGCATGGGATTGTCATGTCGTGGAGGGAAAACCCAAACCAACGTGTAATAAAGCAGCTTCTTTATTTCCAAATATGTATATATTCCGTTTATGGTAGCTATCTCCAAAGAAAGTTTATACCCTAAACTTGTGCAAATATTTTTATAAACAGATATATATTGCAATAAGTGGACCGTTGGGAGAAGAATTGAAATTTTGCTAGGGAATTAAAGTTGATATGTTTTCTTGAATAAGGTGATTAATTACTCAACTCGTTCACGAAATATATAAAAAAAAACGAAACGAAAGAGAAGTGAGGACAAATATTCGTTTTCAAGTAAAATGGGAAAAAAAAAAAAAAAAAAATTAAAAGGTAGGAGAGTCGTATTAATATTAAATTATTATTTAAGATAGTCAACATTAAAATTAAATTAAAGATTTTTTTTGAAACTATTGCAACTACTAGTCGTCTCTTCATCGGAAGAGAAGATCTCCGTCGTGAGTCCACTTGAAGCATGATCGGAAGTTGAAGAAGTGGGCATAAGGTTTAAATCTGTAGTCTTTTCTTTTCTCATGAAATCGAAGAAGATTGGTTTGGTTTTATCTTCTTCGGTTTGGTTCGTTGTAATTATATCGATTTGGTCATCACTAGAATTACTGTATCTGAGATTCCGGTTATCTCCGTCGTCGTCGTCGGTCTTGTTACCGGCTCTTTTCTTGAGGAAGATACGACAAAGAACCCAGTTCTGAGTGGGACCCATGGAACTCTGCACAGAGGAAATTGGAATCTAAATGAAAATGGTGGAGAAAACCGGAGATTAAACCGGGAATTGAAAAAAGAGAAAGAGAGAAATTGTACCGGAGGAGAAGAAGAGAGGCGATATTCGTGCATGATCCAATCGGTTCTTGACCCATGAGGTGGTTTACCTCTGTAGAAAACAAGAGTTTTCTTCAAACCAACGATTTGGTTACCTCTAGAAGTCACGACCCGTTTATCAATACCGGTTGCTTTCCAATAACCAGACCCGGTTGCCCGGTTAGACCGGTTTCCATTTGGGTATTTAGCTTCCCTTGTGCTGAAAAAGTACCTCTCCTTCTCCAAATTGCCTGTAAAAACATAAAAAGATTTATGAGTCTTAAAGGTCGCGTGTTCGAAACCCAATATTCGGAAAGTAAATTATGAGAAAGAAAGACAAACCTGGTAAATCCCAAGGATCAGCTCTGCAAACATCGAAATCAGGGATGATTGAAGCTGGTAAAGGAGAAGAAAAGACTTTTCTTTTTAGGTATTGAACAACAAGTTCTTCATCAGTGGGATGAAATCGAAATCCAGGTGGCAATCTTAGAACACCATTCTTCACGAGCTTAACCTTATCCATGGAGCCAAACAGAGGACAGAGAGAGAGAGAGAAAAAAACACAGAGGAAGAAGAAGAAGAAGAAGAAGAGAGTGCGGTGTAGGAAGAGGGAAACAAGGATGGTGTGTTTTTATAAGGATACGAACAACTCCTTTTCTTTCTTTTTTTTTTATTTTTTTTAATATTTTGTTTTTTGTTTTTGGCGTAAACCATACTCAATCTCCTTCCTCCTTTTGACGCCATTTTCACAAATCTATCTTTTCTTCTTTTTTAAAAAAAAAATATATATTTATTACTATATTTTAAAATTTTGTCTCTCAATTATTTCTAGTCGGTATCTACCTCCTCTGTCTCTCTCTCTCTCTCTTTTTATATAAATATGTTTCACCTGTAAAGTGTAAACTCTTCAAACATAATTCTTTTTACTTTTACCGGAAATACTTATAGAGATATACAAATGAAAAGGACTACTTGATTAATTCGTTTTAAAGAAATTATACACTCAAACAGAATAACGTGGAGGTGATAATATTGTTTTTACTTCAAACATTAACCAACCTAAGTCGTCCATTCCTCCCTCTAATTTGCTTGTTGGGTTTAGATTAGGATCGTTTTCCTTTTTGGGTATTATTATATATCCAAGGGCACTATCGTCATTTTACATGATTCCCATTGAGAGCCGGAGAAGTTGCGAAGGCCAGTCGCGGTTAAACCGGTAAAGCGGTGATGCTGATGTCATGCTGACAGGTGGAGGTCGCCCTCTGCGTCTACACATTTACATATATACATACCCCTTTGAGATTCCAAATTTAAAACAAATTCCACAAATATTTTGGATATTAGGATTTTTTTTTTTTTGGGGGGATGAATTATGTCAGTAATTTGTGAAAATGAGAAGAGGCTAATACGGGGATTAGTCTGGTGCATATGGGAGGGGGACAAAAGAGTCGTAAGCCTCTGGTTTTGAAGTACTTGGACAAGACTTCTCGAACCACGAATGTTTTTTACAATATATTCCACACGTTACAGGCTAGTCCAATATCGATCCAAATAAGTAAATAAGTAAATAAATAAATAAATAAATAAATATATATATATATATATTAAATGTAGTCTATACACTTGTTCGGAATCGCGCTAGGCGTGAGTCGGGCGCTCGGTCCGGGCCTAGCGATTTTTTCAAAAATCGGATATAAATAGGAGAGTATTCGGGGAGTAGTTTTTTGTACAATTTAATATTTTATTAAATATTTTTATACATAACACATCAAAATTAAAAGTTCATATACATAGATTTTTTAAAAGATTCATATAAATACCAAATTAGATCAAAGATCAATTGTTATTTCTTCCAATTCACATCTAATACAAAAGGCCAAAAAATTAATTCCACTTACAAGATACAAAAAAAAAAAAATTGTCTTGATCTTGAGAACACACAAAAAACAATAAAAAGATTGTAATTCTTCATCCTTTTGTTCTTCAATGATCAAGTGGTCAATGTGTAGTGAACTTTTAGATGTGTTAGATGTTAGAATTGATACTTACCAACCTGAAAACAAAAGTTAAAAGCAAATGTTAAAAGCTGATTTGTACAACTACAAACGAAAGAAAGACAAAACAAAAACAGATAAAAGACACAGACATTCAGTTCATCAAAACAGAAAACTTACCATATTAAGCAAGTTGTGTGTCACAAAACACATGATCTTCTTGGTAGACATCAGGTTCAAACTCCATGTCCATAACATCTTCTTCAGATTCAAAGTCATCATCATAAAGATCTCTTACCCTTGGAGCTTGGGAAGCAAGCACAAAATTAACATCATTATATGGCTCTTCTAGACGATCAACGAGCCGTTCTTCAACTGTATCTTCATTACCATCATCGAAGATCACATCAACATTGCTTTCTCTGATTTTTTTATGCTTGTTAAACAGATTGCATTAAATTGGACATAGACTAGATTGTTTAGCCGATTTACATCTAGTCTATTTCTTTTCTTGGTGTGGATCTGCAACATAAGATTAGCCTTTAAGTGTATGCAATGTACGAGGCACGAAACAGAAGTTAGAGAAGTATAAACTAACCCCTTCAAAGCTGCTCCAATTTCTTTCACAACCAGAAGAACTAGAGGTCAAAGCAAGGATCCTAGTTGCTAATTTTTTCAAATTTGGTGCACCACATCCGTAGGTTGACCACATCCGTTGGTTGACCACCAATTCCCTATGATTAAGCAAGTGACAAATATATCATATGCTAAGCTTGTACCTAAAGATCAAATAAAGACAATTAAAGTGAGAAAACATACCTGGATCAAATTTGTCATCCTTCTTTTCACATCTTTTTAAGGCTAAGCTTATGCCAAAAGAGCCACATTTGTTTCTGTAGAGACTAACTTCATGATTCACGACTAAGTCTTGCTTTTCGAAGTCGCCATGATAGAAAGTCTCTACACAAGCAATGAATGCTTGCATGACCTCAAAGTCATATATATTCGGATCTTTGTAGAAGTAGAAAGGATTGAGGAAGTAGGCAGCAATATGCAAAGGAGAATCCAACCCACCTTTCATTTTCTCATCAATAATCCGAAAGATGGGTTGGTAATTCCTTTCCAAATGGTCAGAAACTTCCTTGATAGACTTCTTAGCTTCTAAAATCTCACCATAGATAAACCCAAGAGAAGGTATCTTCTCTCCATCGGCCAGCCTTAGAACCTTCACCAAAGGGCTGAACACTTTCAAAACAACCATCACACTATTCCAAAATGCCAAACTCATAACAATATCATACGCATTCATACCCTTCACACACTTGGAATGCTTACAAGCATGCCACTCATCACTACCAAACATGTTCTTCAGTTGTGCCTTCTTCTCGTAAAGACTATGAAGTGTCAAGA
The DNA here is from genome assembly GCA_900406555.1 of Pseudoturritis turrita. Lineage (NCBI taxonomy): Eukaryota > Viridiplantae > Streptophyta > Magnoliopsida > Brassicales > Brassicaceae > Pseudoturritis > Pseudoturritis turrita. Next base: position 729,103 of record OVBL01000426.1, read on the forward strand.
AGCAAGTTGCAAACCTTGTTGCTCCTGGTCTCACTATATCCCTCTTCTTAGTATATGTTCTCATCATGGATAATGTTTTATGATGAGCATATATAAAGATGGTGACAGCCTTTGCTTGATATATGATTTTAGCAAAACCAGGCAACTTCGAAACTCCCTCAAGCATCAAGTCCACAGTGTGAACAGCACATCCAGACCAAAATATTCTCGGTCTCTTCTGTTTAAGCAATCTTGCAGCTGCTACGTTATTGGTAGCATTATCTGTCACCACTTGCACAATCTTCTCAGCCCCTATATCTTCAATGCACTTATCAATGTAGTTGAAGATATACTCACCCGTGTGAGAATCCTTAGAAGCATCCTTTGAAGATAGAAAGTATGTACCTCCTCTTGAATTAACACACAAATTCATGATGCTTCTTTTTTTCATGTCAGTCCACGCATCTGTCATCACGGAGCAGCCATCTTTGTCCCATTCTTCTTCTAGACTCTTCAACTTTTCCTTTGTCCTTTGTTGTTCTTCATTTAGCCATGGTTCTCTCAACTGATACTGACTTGGAGGCATCCAACCAGGCCCAAACTGTCCCAATGCTTCACAAAATAACCTAAAAGGTTCATTGTCAATTGCATTGAATGCAATATTTGACTGGTAGACCCATCGAGCACAATATTGGTGTACAGCATGTGTCTTCTCCTTCGAAATAGCATCATGGATACTCTGTTGCCTTTTATGTGCAGCCAAAGAAGCTCCAGGGTTAATGATGGTGGCAAACTGATCAATCGGACCTTGGAAGTGAGGAGTTTTAAGAGTTCCAAGCTCTCTTTCCAGTTCTTCAATGATGATGTCCTTATTTATATTAACCTCTGCCCTCATATCTTCCTCATGTTTTCTCTTCAGACCTTTCTTGTTTTTTGCTTCAAGAATCGCCTTCTTACATTTCTCTTGATCCTCTTTAGTTGACAGTGGACAAGCAGAGACATTTCCCTTCAGATGAGCTATGTGCTCCTTCATTCTGTAGACACCACCAGAGAACTCTTTCCCACACAACTTGCATTTCACTTTGTCTGGACTTCTTGGATCACACAATACTCCATAATCTCATCCTACATCATTTGAATTTCGCTTTAGAGGTGGAGGTGGAGGTGTATCTGTTGGAGGATTATCCATTAGACCATAACCTGAAAAAACAAACAAACTCAAGTAAGAACCAGAAAACTAAGTCTAAAAAAAAACAAAATTGACTGGTTTTTATAAATTCAGAACCTAAGCTTCAAAGACCAACTCATATAATCAATTCATGTCATTGCCCAGATTAAAGAAACAAACTCTAATAACAAACTTAACTTCATCGATGTCGACTACCAAACAAACATGATTTTGACTCTTATAAATTCAGAAATTCAGAAACTTACTACCAACTTCATCAAACTCATACGCTTCAAACACCAACTCAAACAACAATCATCAATTGGAACTTGGTATATCTTTTAACACCAACTCAAACAACAACTCAAACAACGTATCTATTTTTCTGTGTCTAATAAAAACATGTATTACCTCGAATTCGCTTCACTAAAGTAATGATGATGATAGACGAACTCGATTCACTGTGATTTGGTCTTAATTTGATGTGGATTTGGGGCTGATTAATCGCAATTAGGGTTTTTCTTGTGAAGAAAAATCCCCAAATCTGTTGTTGGGGAAGTGATGAGACCAAAAAAGGTTTGTGGCAACTGGGCTTGATAGGCTTTTAATCGTCGATTTTTGTTAAACCACGGTCTCGGCGATCAAAACTCGGTGTCCCGCGTAATTGATCCGATCAGCTCCAACTCTCCACGGTGACCCACCGCCGACGGTAAACTCGACCGCCGAATCGTCAACTCGGGCGAGTTTTAGAACAAGGGTCTATACCATGCAATATCCACGAAAATAACAATTCTAAGTATAACCCAAGTAAGGATTTTAGGGAATGATAGTTACCGTTGGAACTTCACCAAATCTGGCTGGTTAGTGGTTATTATATTTATCGGAATGCTAGTTTATAAAAAAACTGAATTAGAATTGGGATTGCGCAGTCTGATCAGAGACCAAACGTAAATTTATTTGAAATTATATTTAGAAATTTTAGATATCCAAAAAAAATTGTTATTTTTGTTGGCATGTTTTTCGAGATAAAAGTGAAACAATAAACTACAGTAGTAGTTTTGAATGTTCGCTAGCATTCCAATGTTGGGTTTTATTGACGATACCATCAGCCCTACATATTTTTTTCCGTCGCCATCGTTGTTCATGAATACGAAATATATTTGTTCTGAGGACTCCCATCTTCGAAGTAGAAAAGAGAAGCCGTTCAATTTATTCTTTTGGTTTATTTGGTGTATCTAGGCTCATAAAATTGGACTTTGGTTATAACAAAAATATATGTGTAGGAAATAAAAATAAATGTGCGTGTTCGTGTGTAATTGTGTATGCATCATACATGCATTTGTACACTTGTAAGGACGGATAAAAGAGAGAAAATCATGTGATATATTTGCTCCATTATCCCTCTCTAAGTGCTTTTCCCTCGTGTTGTGGGGATTGGAATTCGTGGTTAAGTGTTCTTCACTAACGCAAGTTACGCAACTATTTCTCCTCTTTATTATATATATATATTTTTCATTATATAATCTACCTATCGAATTATTTATATATTGCTTTTTTATTTTGAAGAATTATTATTTTTATAAAAAGATATAGCAAATGATTATGAATTAATATAAGATATTCCGTTATTCTATGTTATGGAGTGGGTGCGCTTATTTTATCAATGTTTATCAGTATATATGGACGTAATAATAAATATATTTCCTAGTCTTAAAGTGTTTTATTTACATTATTGAATACTTATAGAGCATATGCCCCTTGGTTAAGTAATAGACCAATCAATCTTATTAATTAATATTGACAACTCAAACCACCACCAAAAGAAGAAATTATGGAACTCTCCGAGTATATATGATAAACCATCTGAAATATCCCATGACAAGTCAATGGTGTTTTACAAGTGAAAGAAGAGAATATAAATGTATATAAATTCAAACACCAACTTGATAATTAATTTTGTATGGACCATGCCCTGCATATATATTCAGACCAGTGAGACAACAATATCCATATATATATATATATATATATATATATATATATCTAATATGTATACGTACATAGTATATGAGATAGAAATCAAGAACCGGCAACCAATTATAATTATATAACTAATAAAAATGCAGTTTAATAATTAAAACTAATTCATGTAAAATATAGATAAAATAAAGATCAATGTCAAGGGGTCCGTGAAGGTGACAGTGTGCTGTAAGTTCCTCCAATCCCGTTGTCAACCTTCCTGTTTGTATAGATCACATGAAAAATTTTCTTTTATAATTTAAATAGCAAATGATCGATTTCGTCCAAATATATGTTATCTTTAAAATAACAAAGGCGTGACGTTATTGTCGGTATAATAATATTCACTATCGACACTACAAGTTACCTCTCTATTGAGACCAAAGGATTAAACAAAATATATACATTTAAATATATTAGATATCATAGTTATTAAGGATATCTTCGTCGCTGTTATATTAAAGCGATAACTTCCACTCTTTTAGTTTTACTTGAATACTATAACATAGTTTTGTACTACCCGTCATTTTCCACGATCTAATATGATATGAGATTCACGAGAATAACATACACACATATATTTAACATGTATATGTTTTTTTTTTTTTTAAATGTATACATATGTTGTTGTTCTTATAAGTTCCTTTTACAATTTATTCTCATATTTTAGTTTTAGGCCTGAAAACCTGCTTTGAAACAATTGTACGAATTAAATAAATTGGTTTTAAAGTTTTGACTAACAATTTCTATTGTATACGATGGATATAAACTTCTTAAACATGGTTTATATTTACTAAAGGAGTTGTTGTAAACGAAATATTCGAAATTACATGTTTTCGTATGATCATATCACCTTTTAAAGTTATTTTATTAACTATTAGAGTTCATATCTATTAGTGTAAGTGGCATTGTCACTTCTGCAGAATTTTTGAGCACAAAAATTCGACTCCACTTCTCTAAGTGTTTCGGTTTATTCATGTCCGAATTCTAGATAACTAAAAAAAATTCTGCCCAATGTTTGAGACAGTGCAACCACATACCCGAATTTAATAAAATTCAAATTTTACTATCCAAACTTATAAAATTAGGCGTACACATAAATAACGGGTTACGGTGTTAGTTTATCCGTTAAATATATTAACTGGGATGCTGAGTCATTTGACAAGTCAGATGGGGGTTCGGCTTATTCGTGCCCCAATTCTAGGTATCTGTGAAAATATCTTCCCATTTTAGTCTTTTTAATATTTTTGGATTTTAAAATTTTTTGATGTACGAATAATGATATTTAAAATAAAACATATATCAAAACGATTTAATATCGTTTCGGTTCCTATTTAAATTTTGATCAAATTTATCTATTCTTTTCAAACGAGTTTAAGTTTTAAATTAATTTTTAATTTTTCTAATTAAATTTAACATATATTTGTTTTACTAAATATCAATTTTTAATATTAAATAAAATACAGCAATGTTGCTTTGATATTTTATCACTTATTATAACTTTTAGTATATAAAAGATAAATCATTCAAATAAATGATACTTATAAGTTTAATTAAATATTATAATAATGTATGCTTATGAATTGTATCATAAATATACATGATTGATAATTATATGAGTATTTATGATCTGTATTTGATGGGACTAAGTAGTGCAAGTATTGGCTGGGATTGTTGACTATTTTTTTTTTTAAGTTAACAGAAGTATCTAATGTATTAGGTTTGAAAATAGTTTAATATTATTTAAAGAAAATTCCAATATAAGAATATTACATCAAAAATCAGGTATGTAAATATTGTTAGTAAGTATTATAAGATATCATAGATATTAAAAGATATTCTCTCGACAATATATATTTTTAAATAATATATTGAAATATGTGATTTAAAACTATACATACCATGATAATATGTACATATTATATGTATATATTTAATATGTTATTTTTATTCTTAAAATCATAATATGTTATTTTTATTTTCAAAACCGGATGCTCAATATGTTTTATTTTGTAAAAAATGATATTTTATATTTTTTTAGATTCTAAAACGTAATTAATAATTTTTACATAATTATTTAGTTTTCATAAACGTAATTCTAAATTATTAATAAATATATATATTCATTTGATTTTAAATGGCATTGAGAAGTAGTTTTATATAAAAATTGTGATTAAGTTTAATGAGTTGTCATGTTATAATGAAATTGGTGAGAGTGTTTGTGGAGTTGACACATAAGCATTTTCTCTAAACTCACTTCATAAATAATGTTAAGGGGATTACCATAACAAATACAAAATAATCAAACAAAAAATTTATTCAGACTTTGGGAAGGTATTTTCACATATACCTAGAGTTGGGGCACGAATAAACCGAAAACTCATTTGACTTTTCAAATGATTCAGCATATCAGTCAGTAAATTTAACAGATAAACTAACACCGTAAACCGTTATGTATGTGTACGCCTAATTTTATAAGTTTGAATAGGAAAATTTAAATTTTATTGAGTTCGGGTATGTGGATGCATTGTCTCAAACATTGGGCATGAATTTTCGCAGTTGTCCAAAATTCAAGTACGAATAAACCGAAACGCCCACCTCTCCACGAAGAGTTGAAATAAAAAGACCAAAAACCCGGCTGCTGAAAAAAATATTAGATATTGTCAAGATAATATTTCTAACATGAAAATACTAGTATAAAATTATTTCTAACGTTTATTAAATATATGATAACAAAGAATTCATCTCATGTATATGCCATCTATGATTTATTTTAAGGTTTTCATGATGTTATTGTTTACAATTCAGATACACATACTCTTCAATCCGAATTATGATACAACGGTAGGGTTAATATAAACGAATAAACTGCAAATCATGGTCGAATCTATCGTGACTGGAGCAAATGGTTCAAGTTGCACCCATTGAAATTTTGAATAAACAGTTCGGTGCCCCCATTGAAAATTTTTTGCCCCCACTAAAAAATATGTTCTAAATCCACCCCTGCTATCGTCTATAGATTTTACAATTTTACATATGGTTTTGTCGTATATACAGTACTAGATTAGATTAGGATCCGCGTAATACACGGAGTTTTAATTATAACTTATTTATAAATGATAAAAAAATAAAATAAACGGTAATCGATTAAATTTCATAAAGATAAAATTTATGAAAATGTAAGAAATATATGTTAAATCTTGTTGATGTAAATATTTAGATTTTGATTGTTACTCGCACACTTATTTTAGATGTTGATTAGTAACTTTGTATCAAACTGAATTTTAACTCCACGTATTTCATCTCGCAATACAACTCATGTATTTCATCCATAATATTAAAACCATATTTTTACTCCATGCATTTCTTGTCAATCAATAATACCCAAAATTTTCATATCAAAATAATATATGCATAATGCATTCTATCAAATTTATGTCTATATATGTCATTATTGTTAAACAAATAGTAAGAAAATTAACAAAATATATTAGTAAATAAATTTAAAAGTATTAACAAAACAAGTTGTAATCTCATGAATATCAATTTTTTATATGCCGCACTAATACTTTTAGAAATTGGAAATAATTTGTCTTATTTTCCTTTTTTAGCTTTTTTTATTTAGTATTCCCTTTTAATTTTTAAATAATATGTCTTATTTTCTTTTTTTGACTATTATTTCATTTTAGTTACACTACACTTATAAATAATTTGTCTTATTTTCCTTTTTTTAGTCTTTTTGATTTACTATTTTCTTTTAATTTTTTTTAATAACATGTCTTATTTTTTTTAGACTATTATTTCTTTTTAGTTACACTACACTTTGATTTAAGAAATAAATAATGTAGAGAAAGAAAATTTATATTTTTATATTAATATATTGACACGTGTCATAATCTCAATTAAAATTAACACATGTCACGATCTGGTGAGTTACGATTTTGCCTACGTGTCACATTCAATTAAAATGAAACAAATTTTTTCTCTTTTTTAATGATATTTTTTACAAATTTTCTCCTTTATCTTTTATAAATGATACTTTAAAAAAAAATTCCTTTTAACTTTTTAGTGACATTTTGTTTACAACTTTTCCTTTTTACCTTTTAAAAATGTCCTAACAATGACTTTTTTTGTTACGTTAGGACTTTTTTTTTTTTTGCGATGATGTATTTTTCTTTTAACTTTTAGATAAAAAGAAAATATTATTTAAATTAAAATTAACTTTATATGTTAGTATATTAACACGTGTCATTATCTCAATTAAAATGACACATGTTACAATCTAATGAGTTATAATTTTGAATGCATTTTCTTTTGTATAATAAGATTTATGTATGATGAGGGGCATTACTGTAAATAAGGGATGAAGGTGGATGAAGGGAATAAAAGAGGGAAGGGTCCTACATGCTTCCAAAACGACAGCCTCACACGTCGGATTGAAGTCTCGGAGACACAAAATGCAATGCAACCAAACCATCTCTCACATCTCCCTCTCTCCCGATTTCCCAAATCTTCTTTGTCTCAAATTTTCTAATCACATTCAATGAATGGTCCCTTTCCAAAATTACAAAACTACCCTCTAGTATTTTCAACGACCTATTTTATTCGCAAAATTTTCTTTATATTCGATACTTATTATTGATTTATAACAACATTTATAAATGATTTTGACAAAGAACAAAAAAGTCTCTAGTTATTGAGTCTCGGAGACTCGGCCTTATTTCTATAATCACGAACCATTTTGGATTTTCCCCGATAAATATAAGGGAAGTTACAAGGAATCTTGGGGTTTCTTGGAAAAACTTAAATATAACGGGGTCTCAAAAAGATGAAAGAAGTCAATTATGGAAAATATCGCTTGTATTTTTTAAAAAAATATAAATTTTTCGTGTAATTTCGACAAATATTACATTATTTATATGATAAAACCCTATTTATTGTTTATAATGTTCCGGAAGAGCGAAGATAAAGGAGATAATATCACACGCGAAAAAACATATTATTTATTTTCGGTTTTGCTAGTGTGCTATTTTTCCAAATTTGATAAAAAAAACTGTTTATTTAGCAAATAAGCCCTAGAAATATAAGTCTGCCAACAAATTTTGGTTGTTTTAACAAAAAAAAAAAACCATATATACATATTTGTCCTCCTATATTAGTGCTTTTATTTATTTTTACAGTTAAAAAAAGGAAATTTTGGGAAAAATATAGATAAGAGATTCCCACAAGCAAAAAGAAAAAGCAGGCACACGCACCCCACTTGCGACTTGGTCATCAATGGTCTACATTGAAAAATATCAAATTAAGGGTTTCGTAAGTTATATTGCGGCTCCGATTTTTTTCCCCCTTTTCTTACTATTTTATTTAAAATTTCCTCTTGATTTGGAGTATTAAAAAATTTCCTCTTTAGTTTAGGCATACCGTATAATAATAAATGTGTAATACGAAAAAATGCGTGTGAGAGCGTCAACGGAGTTTGCGTGGGGATGTTGGAGAGAAAGTGAGAAACGTCAAAGGATGCAACTATAACTAAATGATTTTGATTTTTGAATCACAAATTTGCTTTAATAGTTACTTAAATTTGAGGTTTTCACGGTTCAGAGGTTTCGTCCTCAACCCAATTTTCTAGTTGATGAGGGTTCGATTTCGATCCTTTTTTTTTTCTACGGTTGGGGTTAAGTTTGATATTTTATTATGTGAAATCCGGAAAACAAAAATATGGTTTTGTATTTATTGGATTTGTTTACGTTCGAAGTATTATTTTACATTATATAGGTACAACATTTTATATTTTTGTATATAGTTTTTTTATATGAGGCAATATAAAAGTTCCGATTTGGAATTTAATCAGAAATAATTGTAAAATAGTATATTATATTTATTATTTAAATTCAGTTGCTATCATTTTTCTTTAGTACTTAATTATGTTAAAAGTAGTTACACATTAAGAGTGTGGTAATAGTGAGTGATTTATTCATCTGTAGTTATAGATTAATTGCTGTAGAATTTAGTTAAAAAAAATTAACGTGAGAACAAATTTATAACCTAGCCGATGATTGGTAGGGACTTTAATCTTAGGCTGTTACTTTAAAAAATTTAAAAAATTGCTGTAAAGAATTTAACTTTAAAATAGTAGGCTGTAACTTTAAAAAAATAAAAGTCAGTTTTTGTAGGATTTAAAAAAACTGTCGAACAAAGAGAAAAAATGAAGAAAATGGCTGTGAAAAATATTAGGAGAAATTTTAGGACTTTTGAGATTTTTAAATCATTAAAGTCTGATTGGATAAATTATGGCTTTAAATACTTTAATTTTTGTTAAAGTTCCTACAATTTTAAAAATCAATTTGCCAATCACCAATCTCCAATAAATTGCTTAAGAAAACAAAACATAAATAAATAATATAAAAAAACCTTACCAATCACTTTCTGTTTAGATGAGACCCACTCAAAATACATTAAACTTGATTGAAAAACAAATGCTATAAATATGCGTTAAGAACTATAACAAATTCCTACAAATTTTACCATTCACACCCGATGTCATAAATTATGATATGAATAGAACATTTCCAAAAGAACCAGAGGAAATAGTACTACAAACAAAAGAAATTTTTTATTTTATTATAATTTCTATGAAATAAAGAAAATTAGAGATTTACACACTAAATTTTACAAAATTCAGAAACTCAAATTCGAGAAAACTCAAAATATGGAGGAAATAATTTTATTGAAATCTATTTTAGAGTGGAGGTTTTCTACATAACATTCGTTATTTCTATTTTTCGATAAATACTTTGAAGCTACATTTTAAAAGTAAAAAAGAAAACCATTTTTATAAACAAATTTATTGCATACGATGATAAAAGAATGAATTATGCGGTAATTTAAAAAATGTCGTTTTTGGTGTGTCAATTTTTAAAATTGTCACCGTGAGTTGTTCATTTTCAAAAATCCTACTCATTAAGGATTTTTTAAACCCTAAATCATAAAATCCTAAACTTTTAAAAGGATTTTGGCTTCTAACAAATTATAAACCCTAAAAACTAAACCCTAATATAAAATAGTTAATCCAACCATAAATAATATTTTAAATAAATGATATAATTTAGTGAATTTTTTTTTAAAATGTAGCATTTAAAAAAAATAATATTTTAAAAATAGTATTTTTCAAAATTTCTCATGAACATGAATTATCTATAAATAGAAAACCTAACTGACAACACAAATACTACGAAAATTTAATCCTTGCATGAATCTACAATATACATATATGATTTAAAACTCTTGATGTTTTAGCGAAGTACTAGACCATAGTAATAAACAATACGTCTTAACGATAGAAATTTCATATTATAAATATATTACTTTTCAAAGGCGCGATGATGATCGTATAAAATTTAATTGGCGGCCCAGTTGGAAGGTTTCCTACTTTGTTCAGAAATCCAACTAAAATAATAAATATGTAATGATTTCTTAACCCTGCATAAAATCACGTACAAGCAATCATATGCCACCGATCCAATATAGAGTATAATCTAACGTCTATCTAAGTATGCAAATATATCCATGTGATTTGTTTAAATTAGAGTACACATTTTCTATACGAACTTTGTATAACCGTAATTTATTGTAATCGATATTTATTATTAGAGTCGGTCGTAAATTTTAAAAGATTACTAGCGAAAAGAAAAAATGGATCGTTTTTTACATTTTCTTATTTATTTTGTTTATTGTATTATCATTTTTGTTTAACTAAATTTTATTGAAAAAGAAAATTCCACATTTTTAAGTTCAAAACTTAAGAGATTCAATTTAGCAACTATAATTCTACCATCATGCCATTTTAACTTTACAAAATCGAGATAGAAAATTATTGATATTATTATCGACCGTAAATTCATATTTGATCCGTTTGGTTCAAAAATTGGCCTTGTTCATTTTATAATTATAGATTATACAATTTTTTGTAGAAAAATGTTTATCACGCAAGATTAATCATAGATTTTAAAAAACGATACCCTAAAAATAAAATAAAATTTTGGTGATATTAAAAATAATAATATGGAGCTCATTTTCTAATTCGAAAAAGTAATATATATATATAATTTGTAAAACATGTATTAGTGGACTTATGTTATAAAATTAATGAGAATATGTAGAGATCTTCACCATAACATATATTTTTAATTAAAATATTCTGATTAGTTAAAATTAAATGACGTGTCTCTTAAATTGCTTATTGCTTGACACCTAGGATTTTTTGTGAATGTCTCCTCTATTAATATATATATATATATATCCTTTAATAAAATCATATATATATGTATATTAATAGAGGAGACATTCACAAAAAATCCTAGGTGTCAAGCAATGAGCAATTTAAGAGACACATCATTTAATTTTAATCAATCATAATATTTTAATTAAAAATATATGCTATGGTGAAGATCTCTACATATTCTCATTAATTTTATAACATAAGTCCACTAATACATGTTTTACAAATTTAAGCCAAACTAAATATAATATTTTAGACTTGCCATATCTATTTTAAACTTTTTAATGATATATTAACAAGTTTTTTATTATTATGAAGATCAATTTAGACGGAAAAAAATGAAGATCAATTTTACACTTAAAAATATTGAAATAAATAACATTTGCATATTTTAAATCAATTTTAGATATAAAAATATTAAAACTAATGACATTAACATATGATTAATCAAAAGTATTTAACTTTATTACATTTACGCACAACATATATCATTTGGTACCTTAATAGATATTAAAAATAATATGCTTTGTTATACACGTTTAAATATTAAAAAAATTGTATATGTTAAAATCAATTCGTCAATTTATTTAATCATTTAATCACGTGTTTAGCGTGGATCAAATCTACTAAATAAATGAATTGATGAAATTACATCATATACACTATTTGAAAAAATTGCTCAGATTTAAAGCATTTAGTTTCTAGAATCAAATAAGTATTTTTCTTTTGTCGACAAATCAAATAAACAATTTGAAAATTCAAAGTCATCACTCATAATCGATATCGAAGTTGACTACAATTATTTTCTATATTTAATGTATTTAAGGGCGAGCTAGCTTTTGCTTTTATTCTATCTAAATGATCTCAGTTTCTTCATTTTGAAGCTACACTTTGTCAACCTCAAAGTTGCTTACCTCCTTTCATAAAGAAACTTTTATTTGATATATTGGATTTTTTAATACATGTATTATAAGTTGTCAAATGCTTTTTAACAAAAAAAAGAAAGAAAGGAAAAGTCTTTAAGTGGTTTCAAATCTCTCTTTAAATACCCTTGATTTTATGCCTTCAAACAAATTATGATAGACCAAAACTATAGTATAAATGTGAGCATAGGAGTATATAATAATGTCGGAACGTGTGATTATAATTATAGCGTATCTCGACTGAAATATTTTAACTGTCAATTTTTTACTTGAATTTGTTTGTAATTACGTATCATGTAGTAGACAATCAATACTTATAATTATGGGTTAACTAAGAGTCGGAAGAAAAAACCTGAAAATTCGTCTTCATGCTGGGTCCAAATCCTATAATATATGGACTAACCAAAAATATCTAAAATATATTTACAAAAATGCATTATTATTTAGGATCCGACGTCTCTATGCTTTTACAAAATATTACTGTTTCCGTTTTTCTTTCTTTCCGAGAATTGGGTTTGAAATAAAAAAAAATCAAATTAATTTTACTTTTTTTTTATGTGTGTGGAAACCTTAATTTCATTTTTTTCTAATGCTGGGGTATTAAGTATTACAAATTATGAGAATAATTATATGGATAATTTTAACCTTGACATGTGGGACCATGACGAATGGCTCTACTTGCACCACGCTGAAAAGCTCATGTAAATTTGCCTCCATTAATCTGCATTCTCTGGGACTCGAACTCCATACCTTCTAGTGTAGAAGCATTAATGAACATTTGGTCAAATTATTGGACTAAGAAGATTTCCACAATCTTAATTTCATTAATCTTAAACTATTGACGAATTCGAATTTGTTTTAAATTCGTTGTCACCCTGTCAGATCTATCTACTTTAAATTTTCTTGCTAAAATTTTCTTGCTTTATGTCTTATTGTAGTAATTAAAGAGAATGTAATTTTCTTAATTAATTTTACTTATAATCATTTCATTGGCTATACGAAACCTAAATATACACAGCAAGGTACTGCAGCTGCTTATGTCATATATGTGGGCTTAGAAGTTGAAGAAAACCCCACAAAAAGAAAGACGAATCCTTTTCTTTTAGGTGAAGAAACCTGAAGAATGAAGTTTTTTTTCTTAATTACTTTTGAAATATGTTTTAATTGATTGCTTTTCATAATTTTTGGTGTGGACTTGAACATTGTATGCCTTTTTATGGCATGTGACTGAACAATTTACAAACTTATAAAAAGATGTTTTTATATATTCTCTCACGTGTGTTGCTACCAATCCGTGTGCCAACTTTCTCTTCTTTTTGTTTTTTTTTTTTTTTTGGGAAAAAGAAAATAGTTGTGCTTTTGAGAAGAAAAAGAGTTGTTTTCTTTGATGCTTATTCCAAACTTGAAAGACACAAGTTCCAGCCTATTAAAGGTTAGACTTTCATCTTCCTCTCTTTTTACTTTCTTCTTCTCTTTCTCAAATCTTAAAAAGAAGAACGAAAAATTACACTATAGATGATCTTTATTCTCACTAGAGATTAATATTTCGGTTTAAAATCGAGTTTAGTTTGTTTTTTTTTTTTTTGGTTCGGTGTAGTTCAGTTCAAACTTATTTCATTTCGGTTTGGTCCATCTTGGTTTGGGTTTTAAATTATATTTTGAGGCCGCAACAAATGCGAACAATTTAAAGAGAAAAGGAGAAATGTGTAAGTGTGGTTTAGCTTGGGCTTGTTTGAGGACTTCGTTGAAATATAAATTGTTGTGGGGATGAGGTTTTAATGTTATTATTAATAGAAAATATTTGAGGTCAATTGATGTAGGCCCAGTATGACTTATTGGGCTCTATCTGTGATAACAAATAAGGGAGGCTGCAAGTTGTTTCAGCTCTTCCTACCTTGTACGCCTATTATAAAAAGAAATATATACGAAAAGAATTTATTGAATTGAGTATTTAATTTGATATTTGGAGTATAACATTTTCAGCTACATGAGTTAACAATGTGTATTTTGGTTTACACGTATTTTAATATGACATTAGTTACACAAACTTGAAGTCATTGTATCAGAACCATCATCCAACTTATCGCCATGACATATTGACATTGTTTTTATACTTTTTTAAAAGTAAATTCTAAATTAGAATTCAAAATAATCACAGAGTTCTTAATATGTAGCTACCACTTCATTTTTTTTTTTTTTGCAAATGTAGTCGTTATACTAGTATTTAGGGTTTACAGTTTGGAAAATAAACGACAAAATTCAATAACAACTTTTTTATTAACTGCATATTTATTACCACTTTATAAAATTGATGGAATATATTTACGAAAACATATAAGTAACATATTTTATTCTTCAATATGTTAATCGAACGACAAAATTTCAAATCAGTAGATCACATAATTTTTATAGTAGAATACACAGAAAGATCTATCTGTCTTTCTTGTTTTTCATTTTAAACGAAAGAAATACCTCATAGGTTCAGAATAACAATTGAATTGAAACTCTTTAACTATTAAAATCTTGACTATCTAAACCAAATAAAAATTGGGGGAAACAAAAAGGAAACAAAAGATAAATAAAATATTATTCAGAAAGAAAAAAAAGCTGATAGGATGCACGAAAAGGATGAAGCAATCTAATGATATAGTCTATCACATTGTTAGGTATAGTTTTCATATTGTCTTTATGTTTTATTAAGATATTTGGAGACTAAATTAAATGTCACGTGAACATTTTAATATCCTCAGACAAGGTTTGAATCGTATGAATTTTACCCCCAAAAAGGATTTAACTCATATGAAGTCAGGTTAGTAGTTTATACACAAAATCAACAATAGTACATAACATTCACTGTTAGTTCGTGACTATGAATTGTTAATGAAAAAAAATCTCACATCCATAGTTGAAAAAAAAATAATGAAATAATATATAAAAAGTAAGATAGTCTAATATATAAGTTATGTCTAACTTCAATTAGTATGAAACCTTTTCGGAAAGAACCCAATAAAAAATCCATGCAGATTTGTCCACCTAAGTCCAAAGCAGACAATATCATATTAATGAGATGGAGTTGGTGGACTTGAAAACCCCTACAATTGGTATCAGAACCCTCCGATTGTTGGACCACCCCGTGGATGTTATTCCCACAATTGTCCACGCTTCAGATGTTCATGCCTGAGCGTAGGGGACGTTAATGAAAGAAAGTCACACATCGATAGTTAGAAAAATAATGAAGTAATATATAAAGGGTAAGGGCCAATTCACTCATTGCCAATTGGTTTTGAGTAAGCATGAGATTTTGTCCCGAACCGATTGAACCGAACCGAGCTGAACCGAGATTTTCGGTTTTTGGTTTGGTTTCGGTTCTATTAGCTGAACCGATAGGTATAAATTTCAATTGAGTTCGGTTACCCAAGAATTTCGGTTCGGGTCGAACCGATCGGTTTCTCGGGTAATTGGTTTTTTAAAATAACCGGACAATACCAAAATTAGACCGATTTTTACCAAAATTAGATCGGTTTTACCAATACCCGATTTTAACCGAACCGAATTACCCGAATTTAACAGAAAATACCTGAATCTAACCGAATTTCACTGAAAATACCCGAATTTAACCGAATTTAAAAAAAAAAAATTGGTTAACTTCGGTTATAAAAATCAAAACCGAAATTAACCAATAAACGAACCGATCCGAGTTTTCATTCGTTTAATTTCGGTAACCCTCTAGAAATACTTCGGTTAACCGATAACCGAAAAAACAGGCTCGGTTCGGTTCGGTTAACCGAAGTCGCAAGCCTAGTTTTGGGTTGAAAGCCCATGATAAGCCTTAATTTAATATGAGTATTGTGACTTTTAGGTATGACTAGGAATGAAACACCTAATACAGTAAAACCTCTCTAATTATTAATGTTGAGACTTAAAAAAATTATTAATTTGTAGAGTTATTAATTAATCGATAAATTAATAAATATTAATTTATAGAGAGATTTTTTTAATCCATATTTTTTGTTAAAAATCTTTTATTTAAAATGAGAAGTTTACCTAAAATTCATATAAATTCTTCTAAAATTTTTCTTTATTTAAATTTCTTATACTTGATTGTTTACATATTTCTCTTACTCCATATTATTCTAATAATCTCGGTTATCGTAATAGAATAGATGTCAATAGTTTAATTGATTATACGGATGAAAATGATATATATTCCAAAGTTTAGAATTTAGAAAAAATTACGGTAACAATTATTAATATTGATGATAGAGTTGAAGATAAGATAACAATATCCAAAGTAGTTACGCATAAAGAAATATTTATCGCGTTTAAAATTCTTACAATTTTTGGATGCAAATCGAGATGACAACACCATAAGTTTTTGATGCAATAAGAAAAATAAGAGATTAAGTCCAATGAGATTCTAATTTAAAAAAGAAACAAACAACACGAGGGTCATCTTTTACTAAATTGTTTTAGAATATATGCATAAAATTTATAATTATTAATTTATACTATTATTGGGACCATATTTTACATAGGAGTTTCAAAAAAATTATTATCTTATTATCTTATCGAATTTCGTTAATGTTTACATTGACCCAACTCAAAATTGGAAAAATTTATTAATTTATGGTGATTATTAATTTATAGAGTATTAATTTATAGAAATTCTACCGTAACTACAATACTAATCGAACTGCCTTTTAACTTTTCAAGTTACGAATGGGTCTGACAAAACAAAACAAAAAATTCACAAATATATAAGTGATTGAGCAAGTTAATGCAATAAAGGTTAACAAATGGGTAGAAATCTAATTATCTGTCTATAAGTGACTTTCCCAAGCTGTCCTTAATTAATTCAGTTCCGTTTTGTGCGTAATTAACTATTAAATAATGACGATGCCGTGTCCCTAATCTGTTTTAGTGTGGTCCAAGTTAATGCAATAACTATAAGGTTAACAACAAATGTTTCTTGTTTGAGGTGTTTGGATGAAATAAGTTTTCTCTACTCGATTATATGTACTTCAAACATATAATCATATGACAATTAATTGGGCAAAAAAATAGCCACCTCATCATTTCAAAACAATCTGAATCGATAAATAAAAAGTTTATGTGGTCCATATATCTTATGTCTTCTTGGGTTTTTAGATGTTGTCCCACAATCCTTGCCTTATCGTTACGCCGATCATTCATTTAGATTGTACGCTCGGAAACTTGTGATTGAGCACGTCGAAGATAACACATTATCATGCATGGCTAGTTAAATTTTGATTGGTTATATATAGAGTTAAAATTAAAATGATGAAACCAGTGAATCGAAGAAAAAAAATGTCTAATTAAGTTGAGGAAAAAATCTTACACTAAGATTAGTTCTCATTAGTTGACCAAAAAAAACAATTCTCGTAACGTTAAAAAGTAAATGTTAATGACAATTGTTAAATACAAAAAAACCAGAAATATATGCAGACAAAGAGAATCAATTAATGGGGAATGGTATATTTGAAGAAGATATGAAACTAAATACCGGAGAAATCTAATAATCTATGCAAATTAAATATATTATCTTTGTCGAAAACATTCATACCCCTTTGATTTTATATGATTAATTGTTTTTGATTAGTACGTGACACTGTGACAGATGTCTCTTCTTTCCGCATAAAATGCAACAGAGAAATATGCTCATCTGTTATTAATTAGTATGTGAGAATATGCAGTTGTTCAGTGTGGGCGTAAAATTTCCTTTTTAAAACCATTTGCGCACTTTATAAAAAAAAAAATATATATATATATATATATTATAGTCGTCCAACAGAAACAAAAATATAGTCGATAATAATATATTTGACCATAAAGTATTTTTGCTTTGTGAAGTATGCAATATAATGATATCTTCATTTCCGAAAATATGGAGGTGCATATAAATTTTTTTAAGAGAATTTATTTACTTACAAATATTATCGAAATGAACTTATAGTCTTTTAGTATTTTTTTTAAAAGAGTTAAAAGTGTTTTAATGAAACAATTTAATTCATGGATGTAAAATCCAGAGATGGGGAAAAAAGTACGAGTGCATATGGACATGAACGAACAGTCAGAACGGTTACATTTGTATTCAAGTTCAACAACAAAAATTGCTATCAATTTTTTGTTTTTTAAAGCAAACAAAATATCATCTTTTTCTTTCGTTGCATGCAGACATTTGTTTTGGTTTAAGATATAGGTAGATTTCAACATTCAATTTAGATATTAAGTGGAAAAAGGATCTTAGGAGGTGTTTATGACTATGAAGATATAACTAATCAATACGCATTAGTTGTAGTACTGATGATTACAAAATTATATAATGATACAATTAATTAATTGGTAGGACTTTATCAAAAAAAAGAAAAAAAGAAAAAAAGAAAAAAAAATTTAATTGGTAGGCTAAATGAATTGAACACAACAATTAATTAGTTGGAAAAGTAAAGAAAACAAACACGTTGACGAGAGCCAAAAAAAAAAGGTCCCACGTGTCGCCACGTCACATAAAAGTCTAAAAAGCACAAACCTGCCTTCGCCTTTACTTGAAAAGGAAAATATGAAATGTGTAAACGTTCAATGCATCAATCTTCAAATTGTATTTTGGGTACTTTGTTCCACTGCTCCACCATACCATACGTATTCCATAAGTCATATGATCGTTCACACAACAAATAACAACCAAATTACGGTGGTTCGATAGTTAAATGATTCATTCTAAAATTAAACGTTTTATATGATAAGAAGCCGCTTGGAATTCGGAAACCAAATCAGCTTGTTTGGGGTGGATCATCATATCGCAAGGAACCAGAACTTTGGAATAGAGCAGAACCACTTCATATGTGTTCCCCTCTTATGGCTGAGGCCTTAGCTTTAAGAGAAGCTGTCTATTATTTTTTAGAGAAAAATAACACACACTAATGGTACAGCGGAATAAAGTTCTGGCACAACGGAATAAAGTTCTCCGCACATGTGTGAATCTGTGAGAAAAATATAGAATATAGCAGCAGCAACTCAAAACAGTAAAGTAAATGAGACGACAAATTTTTTTACATGGAAAACCTCCTCGATGTGAAGAGTAAAAACCACGGGACCGTAGTCCACTCAAAAATCCACTATAGCAAATGAATATGAGTTACAACCACGTCCTCTCTGTTCCCACGGAATAGATCCAGAGATTCAGACTCCAAAGAGCAATCTCCAACACAAGAAAACACCACAAGAGAGCAATACAGAAGCCTAGAAATAAGCAGTCCCAAACGACCCTAAGTTCACTAGGATTCCGGTCACCAAATCAGATCTCCACCGTACAAACCCTAAATAAACGAGTCAAGAACACCTCTGAAAAATTTCAGCTCAAACCGAGAAAAACTCACCGTTTGATTTCCCAAAAACTAAAGACATATACTGCTGAAAAACTGGGAATCGCCACACGCGAACAGCTACGCTAAAACTCAGATTTCTATCAAACCAACCGTTGAAACACAATCTCCACCGTTGAATCTCAAGAACACTGAGTCACGAATAGAGATTTTGTTGTGGGTAAAAAACTCTACCCTACCCGAACCCGAAAAAACCATGATCTAGAAAACCCGAAAAACCCAGTATTAATAGGGTAATCCGAAAAAGCCCTGTAATTTTCGGGTTACCGGCGGGTACCCTTTTTTTTTTTTAAAGGAAAAAACCCAAAATTCTTTTGTTTATAATTAATTATTATTAAATATTTTCTGTTAATTTTATTTTAAATTTGTATATAACATAAATAATTTTATTACGTTTGTGATAAATAATAATATTTTTAACGAGAAAACGAAAAAATACAACTTTTCCTTTTCGACAGAAAAACATAATTTTCCATTTTGACGGAAAATGAGATTTTAGGTTTTTGACGGAAAAACAGAATTTTAGGTTTTTGTCGGGAAAACGAAATTTTAAGTTTTTGGCGGAAAAACAAGATTTTATGTTTTTGGCAGACAACGAGATTTTACCTTTTTGGCGGGAAAATGGGATTTTATGTTTTTAGCGGGAAAACGGGATTTTACGTTTTTGGCGAGAAAATTTACATTTTTGGCGGGAAATTTAAGTTTTTGTTGGACAACTTACGTTTTTGGCGGGAAAACGGGATTTTATGTTTTTGACGGAAAATTTAAGTTTTTGGCGGGAAAATAGGATTTTACATTTTTTGTGAGAAAACGAAATTTTACGTTTTTGGTGAAAAAATTTACCGTTTTGACATTAAAATAATTAATCCAATATTATTTTTGAAATAAACATACTTAAAAAATTTCTTCAATGATTTTTTAAATTATAAAATAAAATTGATAAATATTTCATTATAAAATTATTTTAAGAGTATTGATTTATTAAAAAAAAAATCTTACGGGTACCCTAAACCCAATATGATAATCCTATTTGAACTTGTGTATAAAGGGTACCCGTCCGTTTTGAGCCTTTATCTTTTTATACAAAAATGGTAGAGGTATGGGCTTTAATTTTTTTCAGGGTTTAGGATACCCTTGGGTAGTTACCCATATTTAACATCCCTAGTCACGAAGCTACCCACCAAATTTCAGCCAGAGCGGAGTTCGTTTGAATGTCCAAACATGCTCTTCAATAAACCTTGACATATCTGTCTTTCTCTTCCTTAATGTTTCCGAAAATTGTCTCTCTTTTCTTGGTTTTTTCTCTACACAAAAATTAAGTTAAGAGTAGTATATATACTCTATTATAATCCCAAGCCTAATAACAACCTCATGGATTATAATAGGCCCAAATTTAGTTCTTTCTAATCAAACTCAATTGGTTTCTCTACTAGAAGGAAAACCACACTATACAATGGAAAATGGTTTAAAAAAACTCAGATTCGAGTCTGACTTATTTCAATTTATCAATGCCATCAATTCATGGATTTTACTCATGGACCTATATGGTAATTATCGAAAACATCAAGACACTTGTCCAAAACTTTTAATTTTTTTTTGTTTGTTTGTATTAACAGGGAACTTAATGTAAAGGCTAATAGTCTTGCAAAACAAGCTATGAGGCTTATGCTTGTAACGTTGGATGATATGAATGAAAATCTACTTTCTGATCAAAAAAAAAAATATATATATGATAAGAATATTTGACTTTTCATATATTTCAGAGATCAGTTTAATTTTCGGTCCGGAATCTCATATATATACTTTAAAAACAACAAATAACAATGTTTGTAATATCAACTAGCAACCTAATTTATCGCTATATGTTTCCAAATATTCTGTCTTCATATGTTTTTTATTTTATTTTTTATTGAACATGGATGTTTTCTTTTAATAAATACTTGTATTCGATTTTCTGTCTTCATATAATTGTCATAGTATTACTCATTGCTAATTTTTTTCACGGATAAACATATTAAGTTTGCCAAAAATGATTATGAAGTTCCATGCACTATAAATTATGTCCACGTCTTTGGTAGAGATAAATATATTGCTATTTCATTAAAAATGGTCTTATAGCGATGGATAACATGTAATCAGCGGCCAGAGCCGGCCCTGAGTTTAAAAAGACCGTAAGTTAGGGAAAGAAAATGGGCCGTTTTGCAAATTTTCATTAAAAAATGGATCGTTTGTATATAAAACCGATCTTTATTTTTTTAGGGCCGCAAGCCCATACTTGATCAGCTTGGACTCAGGGCCGGCTCTGTCAGCGGCAAATCTATAGCATAATTAGGAAGTGCATCTACCCACCATGATTTATTATTTTTTCTTAATTTTGTTTAAGCAATTGGTTGAATGCTTCCAATAATTTTTTTAAATGATTTTAATACCCCATGAAAAAAGTTTTTTGCATTCACCACTGCATGTAATCCCGAAAATTAACAAAAAAACCCATGTAATCTCGAGATTAAGTACAATGTAAAATGATGTAGGCAAGTTAAATAACCACTACAAAGAATCTTTTGTTTTTTTCTTATCAATACTCTAAATTAAACTTGGCATAGCTCTAATTAGGGATAGGATGATTTCGAATATCCGGATCCATGGTAAAAGTATTTGAATTTCGGGTATCCGGATCCAAAAAAAAAATATTTAAAATAACTAAATTAAAATACTAAAAACTTTTTAAAATATTATAATTTAAAATTTTGAATAATATTTTTCAAAATAAATATGATATATTAGTAAAAGAACTAAAATTAATTTATCTATATTTATATATATATATATAACTTAATATATGTAAAAAAATATTTTTAATATATTTAATGTGTGTGGATCCGGATCCGTTTTTCACAGATCTGAGATTTTACTATTTTTATTCGGATCCGGATGCTCCGAATATTCTATTTTCAAAGTAGATCGGAACGGATCCCGAATCGGATTTCAGATCCCGAATAATAATTCCACCCCTAACTCTAACAGAGTGAGTCTGGTTGTATTTCTTTGACAAAATCTCATAATACTGAAACCATGCAAAATAATAATAATTTTTTTATCGTATGGTAAAAAAAAAAATGTCAATGCAGCTGTATTATATTTTCTGGCTATTCTAATACAAAAAGTTCTCTTTTTAAATAAAAAAATGAACCGCTCATAAGAAGAGCAACACGTTTTCCTTCTATAGTTTTTTGTTTTGGCTCTTATTTTCTCTGGAGAATAAATGAAATTAAAATATATAAAACGAAACAAAAATTGAAATTTATTTTAATGAGAAAGAAAAAGCATAGAGATCAGATGGGGTTATTGGAATGGAAAACGGGCTTATTCATATATCAACTATTAACTGCGGTTATAAGCTAAACACGAATTATATATCTATGTCAATTCATACATCAATTTACATAATTTGGCTAAAACATACATTGAATTGTCAATAGTTGTTGAGTCAGCTGCCACGTCATCTATTCATCTACAGTCGGCTGCCACATCACATGAGTCATCAACAATCAGTTGTCAAATCATCAAAACAAAAATTTTAAAGTCTAAGTTTTATCTAAATATTGTACCATTTTACATATTTTAATTATCCAAAAAAGATTTTGATTTTTTTCAACAAACATTATTTTAGAAATGCTTTTAATCATAAAAAAATTATGCTTAATTTATTTCATATGTAATATTTCTTTATCTAAATAGAATATTTCTTTTCCAAAACATATTATTTCTATATATTTCAGGAGAATAAATGTAAATGCAATTGCTAGAGTCATTTGAAGTACCAAAAATATGATTTTCTAGGATTTTACGCCGCTCAAGTCAAATGTGGTTCGAAAAAATATTGAAAAAACGAGAATGCTAGAAAATATTATTTTTTTTTGAAAAGGTCAAATTTATTTATTTATTAATTAATTAAAACTCACATAAAGTGTGTTTTCTTTATATATATATTTTTTTATAAGATGTACAATTTCAAAGATCTTAGTTATTAAAAATAGTCACATCTTTAGGTAATCGTATAACATCTCCATGATAAGCTGGTGATAATTTTTTTAATGAGTAATAGCAGTTCTAAATTATTATTCGTTGAAAAAAAATAAAATTAGATAATTAAAATATGTAAAATAGTATAATATTTAGACAAAAAGCAAAAACTATATTAAAACATATCACTTTTTCTTTGATTTTTTTAAAAAGAAATTCTAGATTTTTAATATTTTTTTTAAGAAAAAATGATGACATGGTAGCTGACTGTTGACGACTCAGGTGATATGGTAGCTGACTGTGGATGAATCGATGATGTGGCAGCTGACTCAACAATTGTTGACAAGTCAATATATGTGTTAGGCAAATTATATAAGTTGATGTATGAATTAACATAGGTAATACCTCTAATCATAAATAAATTATTTTCTCTATTAAAATGAAATATTTGCTAGTTTCTACGTGCATCTACAAGACAATAATTATATGGCTACGTTGTGGAATCTTCTGACCACTTGACCACGTTTCTTTGTGTCTGACTGAAACATATGAATCAAGTTCTAATGAAATTCTATAGAACCCCACGTTTATTGCCTTATTGGGCCCTTCAAAATCTGAGTCATTATTTCTGTTTCTGTGTATAGTCATTTCCATGTTTGACTTGAGCGTGACTCTCCACCTTGATTCCATTTTATCCATATATACAAAAAAAAAAAATTATTTGTAGATGAAAGGATATACTAGAAACTCAACGAAAATAGTAGGTGCATAAAATCCTCAAATGGGTGATGGAGAGACTTGTATCCAATGGGAAACAAAAGCAATATAAAGATTTGAAAACCATAGTATGGACAAACAATATTTCAACATTATCGCCGAAACATAATATGAATGAAAAAAGACGTGCCAGGGGCTGAATGAATACATCAAAAAGCATATACCAATGATTGAGACCAGGAGTAAATATTTTCAGAAAAAATAGTTTTTTTTTATGCACACCTCTTCAAGTACTGTTTAAAGTAGTGATTACTTGTAAAAAGAATATTTGTATATATCCCAAATAGATTAAATATACTGTATATACTTAATTAATATACATTTGCTTTCATTTAAAAAAAAAAAAAAAGTTAAGAAATCACTTCCACTCACCAAACTCTTCAACTTCCCCATAAAAATCATTTTAGAACCGTGACCAGCATCACGTCTACACCATGCCTCTATATATATATATATAGTGGATAAGTATTTTGCTAGTTCTATTAGCTCTATCTAATTGAATCATAAAATTACATACATAACTATGCTGGTAATAATGATATGACCAATGATTCTAATCCCACATGTAGAATAAAATTTCTAACCTAGGGGATCTGAAGTGCGATTAGGTTTCTAACCTAGGCGTCGCCACTGGTGTGGCCTCTCGCCGGCCGGCGAGAACTTTCTTCTTCCTCTCCCCTCTTCCTTTCTAGCTTCCTAGCTTTTCTTTCTTGTTCGATGGCTCTGTTGCTCACGATTACCCCAGTTTTAGAAGATCCTCCGGATCCGCCTCGGTTGATACCTCCAGATCTGCTCACGGTTGTTTTCAGGGAGAATTTCTTTTCTCGGCCGTCCTCATCCTCAATCCCACTTGTTGAGCATCTCTCGGCCGGTCCCTCGATGTTAGATTCCAGAGTAGTTGTGTCCTCTCCAGTTTTAGATACTCCAGAATCTCTGGTTATTGAAGTTGTTGTTGATTCTTCGGTGCTAGTTAACCCATCTCCAAGTCTTGCTCCTCCGGAGGTCCGTCCGGCTCCGACTCAGCTTTGGGCTTCTCGGTTTAGTTCCTCGATTCGCAATTTGAAGAAAGTCTCTCCTCCTTCTTTCATGGACGACGGTACCCCTTCGGTTATTGCACCTCATTCGGTTATGCTCATGTCGGAGGATATGTGGAAGGATCATTTGGTAGCTCAGTTTCACGGATCTCCACCATCTGTGGCCAAGATGTTCTCTGATCTTAACCCTATTTGGGGATATCAAGGTGGCATAGCCATCCGTCAGTACTCTGCTCGATCTTTCCTCATTTTCATTCCATCGCCAGAAACAAGGAAATGGGTTATGGATGTTGGGTTCTGGCAAGCAGGAAATTGTGCATTCTCAATTTCAAAATGGTCTTCTGCTGTTAATCGGGATCCTCTACCGCTTACTGAAGCTCCAATTTGGGTTGTGCTCCGCAATGTTCCGCCACCATTGTTTACGTTTGAAGGTTTGAGTGTAATCGGGTCTGCCATTGGTGACCCTCTATACACTGAGAAACCAAAGCTTGTTTGGAATCTGTTGGGGATGGTTAAGATCAAAGTGTTGATAGAGTTAGATAAAAAATTTCCACCCTCAATTCGTGTAATGGATACGGTGGGAAACTCGGTCATTGTTGGAGCTGAATATCTTAGTGTTCCTCCAAAATGCGGTTCTTGTAACGAGTTTGGGCACCTACCACTTCGTTGTCATATAACTGGTTTAAAAAATAAGCCAGTGACTGTTCAGCGGGTTCTAAAGTTCTGTCGAGGCTTGTTCTCAACGCAAGTAAAGTTGTGACGAAGAAGAAAGTGATGGTCCCCACTCCTCCACATTCTTTTGCTTTTAATAGGTCAAATAGCTTGCCATCAGAGGAGCTGGGATGAATTAGTGGTATGAATGGTCCTCAATGTCAAACTTCAGTTTGGACAGTTGTGAAGAGAAAGGGAAAAGGCGTTGCTACATCCAATTCCAAGCCTCATGGTGTGGATATGGTCGTCGTGGTCCCTAGGGCCAAGAGTGTGCCTCCTACCTCTCTAGCTTCTACTTCAAGTGGTTCCTTTACTGGTTCTTCTGGTTGTAAAGCAGTGGTCTTTCGAAGGTCATTGCACATCCCTCCTTTCTGTGCAAGGGTGGGAAGTCCACAAGAGGAGCAGTCTCTCACTTCTTCTGGTTTTCATGAGGAAGAGGATGGCATCAAGCACTCTCAATCACGTTTGCGATATGTGGATCCTTCTCTAGCTCAGGTGGTTACCCCTCAATCTGCAAGAGCTAGGAAAAAAGGTAGAGAGAAGCTTCGGCATCAGCTATTAAACAAATCCCAACAACTCCTGCCTCTGGTAAAAACTTCAATTCCTTTACCAAGTTTTTCACTGTTCACTAAGCCAAAGGATCCTTCGGACAAGCCGATGGGTCCATCAGTGACTACTTACTATCGGTTACTCAACTTTTTGGATCTCCGATGATTTTTTATTGGAACACAAGAGGCCTAAATGGCCATAACAAACAGAAGGCTGTTTTTCGGTGGATGACCTCTAATAGACCTTTATTAGGTGGTTTTTTGGAAACTCGTGTGAGAGAAAATAATATTTTCACAGTTGTGAGCAGAGTTGTTCCTGGTTGGAGATATGACAGTAATCACTCCATCAGTGCAGTCAACGGGAGAATAGTAGTTGCTTGGAACCCAAGTGTGTCGTTGGTAACTTACTTAAAAAATGATCAATTGGTGTTGTGTGGAGTATTCCTTCAAGCCTCCAATCAGTCTTTCACGGTTGGGTTTGCGTATGGGAGAAATAGAGAAGCTGACAGCATACCTCTTTGGGATTCAATTCTGCAGATTGCAAGCTCTCCTGTACTCTCTCAATCTCCATGGATCCTTTTGGGAGACTTTAATCAAGTCATATCTTCTACAGAAATGTACTCTTTGTATCCGTACATGCAGGCAAGGATTGGCATGGTTGTTATGCAGGATTGTTTAACATCAAGTAGGCTCTTTGATTTGGCTTGCCGAGGGTGTTTTTTTACGTGGTCAAATCGATAGCCGCTTAATCCCATCACAAGAAAGTTGGACAGAGCACTTTGTAATGAAGCATGGCTGGATGACCATCTTGTTTCATCCACTGTTTTTGATGCTCCAGGTCCATCAGATCACTCACTTTGTCTAGTTCACCTAGATGTAGCTGCAGAGAGAAGGAAAACGCCTTTTAGATTCTATACCTTCCTCACAACCATCCAGATTATAAGAATTTGATTGAAGAAGTTTGGAATAACTCATCTTTTACGGGTTCTCCGATGGTTGAGCTTCACCAAAGGCTTAGAGATGCGAAGTTCTGCTGTAAATCCTTGAATAGGGACAGTTTCAGTGGCATTCAAGCAAGATCAAAGGCAGCCTTAGAGAAGTTGTCGCTGTTACAACAACAAGTACTCTCCTCCCCTACTCAGGCCATGTTTTTGGCAGAGAGAGAAGCATGAATTTCTTGGAACTTTTGGTCTGATGCAGAAGAGTTTTTCCTTAGTCAGAAGTCCAGAATTCGTTGGCTGGCATTGGGTGATACAAACACAAGATTTTATCACAACTCTGTTAAGGCGAACTTGGCTTGGAATCTCATTCATGCTTTGAGAACAGACAAAGGTACAAAGGTAACCGATACAACTCAGTTGAAGGCGTTAGTAGAGCAGTTCTATTTCAATTTACTTGATGCCCAAACACGGATGTCATTCCGTTCTCTATGGATCGAATCAAGACCTTGCACTCGTTTCGATGCAGTAATGATTTGGTTCAGCAATTGTCTGCGATACCATCGGCAGAAGAGATAAAAGCAGTGGTGTTTTCTTTGCCAGAAAATAAGGCTCCGGGGCCTGAAAGGTTCACTGCGGAGTTCTTCACAACATCTTGGGACTTGGTTGTTGATGTTGTAATTGCTGGTGTTCAGGAATTCTTCATCTCTTCTAGGCTGCTAAAATAGTTAAATGCTACGGTTATTACACTCATCCCAAAGAGAGTTGGTGCTGAACGGTTGTCTGAGTTTAGGCTGGTTTCTTGTTGCTCCACAATCTACAAGGTTATATCTCATCTTATGTCCTCTAAGTTGAAGTTGTTCTTGGCTGATGCAGTATAGGGTAATCGAGTGGGGTTTGTCAAAGGCAGGCTATTATGTGAAAACGTATTGCTAGCGTCGGAACTGGTAGTTGATTTTCAGAAACCATCAGAAACTAAAAGAGGATGCTTGCAAGTGGATTTAACCAAGGCATATGACAGCATTGATTGGAGGTTTGTGATAAATATCCTCAAAGCTTTTACCATCAGTTTTTATATCTTGGATTAAGGAGTGCATATCAACACCAACTTTCTCTATTAACTTCAATGGAGAGCTTGTGGGGTACTTTCCGGGTAAGAAAAGTTTGAGGCAAGGGGACCCCATATCTTCATCGCTCTTTGATTTAGCCATGGATATATTTTCCAAAGAGCTAGATCAAGCGGCTTTGATCAACATGTTTACTCCTCATCCTTTGTGCTTCAATCCATTAGTGAAACATCTTTGTTTTGCGGATGATGTACTACTCTTCTTTGATGGATCAGTCTCTTCCATAGAGGGAATAATGGATGTTCTCGATCGCTTTTACATCGGTTCTGGTCTAGCAATCAATTTGAGGAAGTCATACCTATTTCTTGATGGGAATAATATGCAACTGACCTCGGATTTAGCTTCAAGATTTGGTTTCACAGCTGGTACGCTACCGTTAAGATACCTGGGACTGCCTTTACTGCCACAAAAAATGAAACCATCATATTACCAGCCCCTTATAAAGAGAGTTAAGCAGCGAATCACTTCTTGGTTAGTGAAGCACTTGTCTTTCGCGGGAAGATTACAGTTGATCAAATCTGTTTTGGCGGGTATAGTTAACTTCTGGTCTGCGGTTTTTCCTTTACCAAAATGATGTTTACTAGAAGTAGAAAGGCTATGTAACTCATTCTTTTGGTCAGGCGCACCAAACTCGTCGCATGGTGCTAAAGTATCTTGGGAATCGATATGCACAACTAAAGAGGAGGGTGGACTTGGACTGAGGAGATTAGAGGTTTGGAATAAGATCTTTAGTCTAAAGTTAATTTTGCTCCTCTTTACGCAAAGTGGTTCTTTGTGGGTTTCATGGGTTCATAAGGTGTTGATGAGAGGCAAATCATTCTGGGAGGTCAATGATGATTCAAGTGGGAGTTGGATCTGGAAAAGGCTGCTCAAATTTAGATCTCTTGCAAGGTCTTTTTTGTGTTGTGATGTTGGCGCAAGGAATGTTGCACGGTTTTGGCTAGATGATTGGACTATGCTAGGTCCATTAATCGACCTTACAAGTGCTAATGGGCCAAGAGTAACGGGAATACATCGGATGGCTACTATTTCTCAGGCTGTCATGAATGGAAGATGGAGATTGCCAAGAGGTAGACATCCGATAACTATTTTACTCAAAGCTGCGCTACCAATTGTCCGGGTACTGGTTTAGAATCTCAAGGATGAGTTTAAATGGAGGAATACACAGCTCGGGGTTCCAGGAGTCTTCTCAGCATCTAAAACATGGACCTCACTACATCATTCTGGTCCGGTGGTTTCTTGGTGTAATTCTGTTTGTTTTTCCCAGAGTATCCCCAAACATGCTTTTGTTCATTGGGTGATTACAAGAGATAGATTACCGACAAGAGATAGGTTATAGAGTTGGGGAATATAAGTGCCTAATACTTGCTTATTATGTACTGTTGCAACTGAGTCTCGTTCACATCTGTTCTTTGATTGTGCTTATGCAACTCAGGTTTGGGAATCATTCTTCTCTCATACTCGTCTGAACCCTCCCATAGGTTATGACCTCATTGTTGAATGAGTTAGATCAGCTACATCTTTGACGAAGCTAAACACTATCTGCAAGCTTCTGCTTCAAGCAACAATTTATGAAATCTGGAAAGAAAAGAATTCTCGATTGCATAGAGACGAAATCAAGCCTTCGGCTCAAGTAGTCCGAGATATTCAATCTACCATAAGACGGAAGCTAGCTGGACTTGACACTGGTGCTGGTAAAACTCAAAACCGATCATCCTCCTCATCTGCTCAATCTTACCTATCACTTTGGTTTGGTTACATCCAATATGGGAGTGATCCTGCACTCTAACCTATTATTGTAAGCATCACTTACTTACCTACTTACTATGCTCTCTCTCTGGGTCACTGTTCCTTATCGTCTCTCTCACACTCTGTAATGTGTAGTTATCAGGCAAAATTGTTTTATGCCTTTTTCTCTTTATTCATGTAATTTTAAAAATGTTTTTCTTTTGGAAAAGTCTAAAAGAAAAAGAAAAAAAAAGAAAAAAATCAAAAAATTACAAATTTTTAGTTTGGTTATAAATTATAAATTTTATATTTTGAAATTTGGACATTCAAATATCGCAGCTAAAATATTTGTATTAAACTAATATCTTCGATTTTTACGAGAATATAGTGTCTCAGATTGTTTTGCCCTCTACAATTCACATATACACAATGTCGAATTTAAATATGAATTATGATACGATGGTGACACTAATATAAACCACTATACTACAAGTCATGATCTGTCTTAAAAATATTTTGCTTAAAATTCTATGAAGTAATTTTTTTTCTATATTGCTTGCATTGTAAGAAAATGTCGATCTATTGTCCATATATGATGAGTATTACTGAAATAACTGAATAGGATATAGAATCCATTTTTTTTGCTAACCTAATTTTTCTTATTAACATTGTATTTACTTCCTTAAAACATCATTTTTTTAAGAAACAAAGAGTATAAGTTTTTGAAAAATTACTTATAATAATTTTTAAAATTTAAGTTATTATAATAACTTTGGTGAGCAAAGTCTAACTCAAAAGACCTTAATATTTTCCCAAAAAACTTATAACCGTACTTTAAATCACATATTTACAATTTATGTCATTATAATTTTTTTTTTTCCAAAAATTAAAAAACGATGTCGATTCATTATCTCTAAAAAAACAAAACCTCTCTCGTCTCTTTTGTTTCTCTCTTCTCTCACGACGATTTCCGGTGGACAACAGAGATTTCGTCGGCTTGGCATCGATTTTCCGGTGCCGTTAAGGTGAGAATTTATTCTTATGTTGCCTCTTACTTACTTATCCATAGGTTTCTCTCTTACCTTCATCTTTTTCTGGGTTTTAAGGAAAAACGGTTCATCTTCCCATCGAGGCAACGACGAGGCTTTAGGTTAGCGATTGACCACGACTGCTCCGACGTTGTGTCCGGCGCGATTTTCGTAGGGTAAGTGTTGTTTAACACTTGATTTCGTTTTCGGGTTTAAAAACTGTTGATAAAACAACCTGAAATCCTAACTCTTTTTTCCAGATTTTGTCGATTACGTCTTTTCTGTGGGCAGTGAGAAGTCGCCGGGAAGGATACTGATATTGCGGTGAGATTTTTTTTTTTAATTTGGCGCGTATGTATATGGATGTGGTGGTAGATTTGTTATAAGCTTGTTGTAAGAGACGCCATAATTATATTTGGGGATACTGGCAGATTAATTTCGTGCATTTGTTAGTTTATAGTTTGGTGACTATGATAGATTTAGTTCTTGTAGCAGACATGTTTGCAGGTTTTGACAGATTTATTTAATTTGATGTGTTATTGTGGCCAATAGATTGATTTCGTTTGTTTGAGTAAGACCTTGCCTTATAGCAGAGTTATTGTCCGTGTGGATTCTATTATAGCAGACTTTTGTAATGTGATTAGAGACTGTTTTGTTCCTAACTTATATTACATTTTTTCAAATATGGGGTCATCTAATGAGAAGAAGGAGAGGTTGAGAGAAGCACAAAAGAAGAAGAAGGCGGAGAAGGAGACCGTGAATCCCATGGAGAAGAAGTTTCATCGAAGAAGAAGACGAAGAAAGAGAGTGTGCCTCCGATGAAGCCCATGGAGGTGGATAAGCCGAAGAAGGAAAGCTTAGAGCCAACGAAGCCCATGGAGGTGGAGAAGCCTAGTGGAGAAAAGAAACATAGATCGAATCAAGACTCTTCATTTTCGTTTTTACTAGCACGTTTGTGACTGTGGCGGCAGATTTATTCGATTATTTGTTATACTTGATGGTAGATTTTTAATTATGTTGTCATTTATGTTGAAACGATTGCAAAATCATTTTAAATGTGATAGTAGAGATGTTTATAGATTGTGGCAGATTTAACATAATGTGGCAAACTTATGTGATATTTCAGTGGTTCTAGCATATTTATAGTAGATTTTTTATTAATTTATGGCAGATTTATAGCACCATGGGTGTACCATAACATTAAGATATGAATCATCTTTGGGTCAGAGTCAGAGTCAAACCAATTGTTAAAAAAAATGGCCAATGGCCAAGCCTATTCTTCAAGGAGTTCACTAGAGCGATCTAGATTTTATCCGAGAACAACCCTTCATGGTTCCATAGGTGAGATCATGAAGCAGTGTAACCATGAGAAATTATAAAATAGTCACCAAACCAAGAATGTTGTATCTAAAGTGCATATGTTGACACCATTGATCAAAACATTTATCTTATCCCAACAGTACATAAAAAATTGAATTCAAATTTTAACATGCGATCATTACTATTATTGATCTATATATGTCCATTTTTAAGTTCATGAATTGAACTTAAATGAAACTGAAATGCACAATTTTGTCCATAAAGTCATCATTTAAAAATAGGCACTGGTGTGTAAAAACGTAGTGGACCATTACTATATCCATATACGCCCATTTTATCGCTATGTAGTTATCTCTTTGTCTCCTAAGATCCATTCCCTTATCAACCTTATAACTACCGTTCACTCAAATTTTTGCTCAATGACTTTTCTCAAAATTTTGCTAAGTATTAAAAACAATCATGTCATGGATGAGCTTAATCGTTCGTATCTCATCCCTAACATTAATTCGTATCTTGTCGAGTCGATGAGTATTCATTATTTCAACAAGCTCTGCAATTACAATATTTCGTCATGGAGTTCAAATAAATGGGGTAGTCGATGATTATATCTTACAAAAAAATTGATATGTTAAAACATATTAATGTCACTATTGCCGCAGACTTATTGGTATTGATGCGATAGACTTATTTATGAACCATGGTTTTTTCCGGGGAAAAACTGGAATTTCACAAAATCGTTGGGATTTTGATGAAAAACTAAATTGCCAATAAGCATGCCGTTGTGGTTAATAAGTCTGCCAAACTAACAAATCTGCCACTTAAAATCTGCCACAACACAAATACATAAGTATGCTGTTAAAAGATGACATAACTCTGCTATCAATACAAGTAAATCAACGGTGAAAATAAAAATCTACCATCACTAAAATTAAATCTGATGGCACTATAAATCTAGTCTAGTAATAAATAAGTTTGTATTAGTCTGCCACCAATAGTAAAACATCTGTGACGATTTAATAAATCTGTTACCAATAAACTCAATAACTCTGCCAATATTCGATAAATCTGCCGTCATTATTAACAAGTCTGCCAAACAAATATGTCATACACTTTAAACCTGCCAGACATAAAAATATCTACCATGTCGTAGCAAAATAAATATGTCGTTCACTAAAGAAACCTGCTGTCCGACGAACAAGTCTGCTAATCGAAAAATTTATCTACTCAAAAAAATAAGTTTTCTGTAAAAAAAAAAAAATTGCGAAACAAATCTGCCGTCCTTAAACAAATCTACCATCCTTAAATAAGTCTGCTATTTTTACATAAGTCTGTCACCATTGGAACGACAGACTTATTGCAGAGATTTGTTGTGATCCGAAAATTCTAATGGCACCCTCCGTAATTAAATAACAGATTTTTTCATAATTAAATGCAACTTCTTCTGACGTGAAAAAAAAATAGTAATAACAGTTTTGTAAATATATTTTTCCTACCAAATGGTTATAAGGATATAATAAATACGAAAAATATTCTAGTAATTTTATAAAAAATAATATTCAATTTAGTCATTTTTATACATTTTCCTAAATTTTTTTCTGCACCAAAAAGTTTTAACCATAAAGATGGTTCGCTGTTCATTGACAAAACAAATTAGAAACTAAAGTCTTGGACGGTGTGACATCTATCATTTGCAGGGAGGATCAAACTTCTAAGGATAGTGATTTTCAGGTTTGTTAACTTCTTTTGGAGCTCGACTTTCGTCCTCTAAAAAAAACCCTTTAGTTTATTTACATCCTCTCCTCGGCTCTCTTATGGATAAGTGATCCGTCTAACTCTAGAGGTGCTTTAATGGTTTGGGAATGCATATCTAAACCAAAAAAGAAGAAGAAAGAAGTTGGACCTAGGATTCAAGACTTCGTTTTTTGGAACCTTACTTGCTCCTTGAAACTGTTGTTGGTACTTTTTTTTTTGGGTATATGCAATATTGGGAACCCGATCAATTAACACCACATGTATCCCTGATATTTAATGTGATCGAGTTTTAAACTCGAACTATCTTATCGCAAGTGAAAGTTTTTTCCTTTAGCGAGTTCCGTTATGTTATCAAATAAAGAATATCCAATATCATACAAAAATGGTATAATTTTCTAGTTAGTTCAATCTAGTTCGTATATAATGTATTGGTTTACTTTTTCTATACAATGAAAAATTAATTTTATTCCTTCTTTAACTCAAATCACAAATTGTATTCAAATACGGTAATTGCAATTTATAGTTATTTTCTTATATATATCCCATAAAAGGATGGTCTCCAATAAGAGGTCGTTATCAAATATGGAAACCTGAGAATGGGTCTATTTGATTGATTCTATTGAGAAAAAGACAAAAAGGAGTTTTAGGAGATAGAATCGATCTTCAATAATTAAAAACTTACTTTAGCTTTCTTTCCCTTTACTATTTGCTTCGTCATTCACTTTCATTTTCTCCGTAATTAATTAATTAATTTGACCATAATTTATTCATTTATTTTGGCCATTAGAACGAGCCATTTTCAAAATATCTCGAGTTCTTGACCCATCCTCGAGGCAGATGGAATATCTTTTTGATTATATTAATTCTATCTAGTACTTTCATTTATGGTTATAAATATATTTGTCCATTAACTTCAGCGGCAAAGTTTGTAATTTTTCATCAAATGTGTTGTTTGGTTACTGAGAAACTAATAACGTAGACGCCAAAGCATGTACTTTATACATGCAAATTTATCTTACTATGTTCTAGAAATTTTTATAACTCATATTTAACAAGTTTTCTAACATTTCAGAATTCTCTCTTCTCGAATATTTTTGTTTATTTATGTGTATGATTGATTTTTTTTTCTAGAAAATACCACTCTTAAGTCTTAAGACTGTTTAATGAATGAGCGGTACACGTAAGTAATATGTGGATTCGTATTTTTCTGTCGTAAATAGTTTAGCACTTTGGCCATATATATAGTCTTTAAGCTTCTGGCAATTCATTTTCATTGTTTATTAGTAATTTAATCAATCTGATAACAAGATATTATACGTCTGACTAAAGCTTTTTTTCTTTCTAATTAAGGTTTTACTTTAAGAACTATTAAATGTCACCCGGCCAACTAATATTTTACTATTGGTATTAAGCAAGCGTTGGATGACATCTCATGTATGTATGTACTATATATGTAGGAATTTAACATCTCATTACATTTAATCTTTATTATAACAAATGAGTATGATTTCAATAACTTTATTTGAGTAATTATTTTGAACAATGAGTAATGGCTTATCTACATCAAGCCTATGTTCATGGTTAATAAAGACAAAACTTGTACTATTCTGGGTAATATAGATTCAATAGACCGATCATAATGATATAGTATTTATTTAGTAAACATTAATCAATTTTCTAATAAATCATAGATAGGTATATATCATTGAGAGCTATGTGTAGCATAGCCTGGATAAATGTATGTGTGTGGAAAGCTAGATTCGTATGAACCGATTGAAATCAGAAAACGATAGGATCAGGGGAGGTTTAATTTCACCCACATGATTGCCATTTTTCCTTTATGTGGTAGCAACATACGCAGATTTTATATGCATACATCATTTATCAATGTGGGTCACCTAGGTGCTTGAATTATTGGGCTTTGATCAGCCGATGTTATGTATTTTTGGCTTTTGATTTTTGGGTTAATTTTGCTAGCTATGAAAACTCACATATAACCGAAATAATCCCGTGCTTGCGAGAAAATTATTTTGTTAACTGAAATAATAAATCTCTTTGAAACTTGAAAGTAATATATGTTTGTTATTGTAAACCAAAATTGTCTATGAGTCAGACAAACTACCATGCTACAAATTCCAGTTCTTTTAATAATTGATTTTATGTATTTAAAAGTTCAAGATTATATACGATCTTTTTTTTTTTTTTTGCTAAGTATTATATACGATCTTACGTATGAAAATAATAATATAGGGAAGTTAATTAGGGGAATGTGATTGCAAATTTGTAAGAACAGCATGTGAACGTACGTAAACCAAAAACATATTTAGGAACCAATCAATAAAAAAATTCGCTTGATAAACCAAAAAATGTTTCAATAATAATTAGAGATGGAAAATTAAGGTGGCGGAGAACCACAAAAGTGGCACCTCTCATATTTTTAAAAAATTGAAACCAAATAAAAATTTTAAAGAAAAAACAAATTACGAATAAGAACAAGAAGGGTTTAACAAACCCATGATCATTGCTATCATTCGCCTACCACGTCACTCCTCTTTGTCTATTTCTTCCCACTTTTAATATCTGTTTTAACTTACCCTCGAAAAATGGAGAATTATTTCGGTTTTTTCTCCTATTTTCCCCCAAAAATATTCTGATTCCTTTCATCATAAAATAAAATGTATATTCAACCAATCTCTGAATACTCATGGATATTAATACATTAGACATTTACCAAAATCAATAGATACATGCATCCTTATTACAAGAAAAAGAGTATATTGAAATCAAATGTTTATAACCAGTATAAAAATTAACATAGAATACATATTAAAATTGGAATCAATAAATGGAATGATTTTGTTAATCTTATATTGAAAATAAAATATATATATATATTTTTTAAAATTAAAGAAAACAATTTAGTCCTGAAAATGAGGAAAAAAACAGGAGAAAAAGAGCAGAAACAGAAATACACTGGAGACACGAAAGCAGAGAGAGAAAGAAAGAAGTTGCCTAGTCAGCGTATGATGACGTGGCATAATCTCTCGTGTGTGTGTGTCTCTACAAACTCTAAAGAAACGGCTATAGTGGAAGCGTTTGGAGAAGTCACGTGATTCGCACAAGTTTTTCATTTTCATGCTATTTTCTCTAAATTAATTACGCCTCTCCCGTAACGCATCATTTTTGTTGTTTATTACCTTAAATTAATTGATTTATTCTCACGCGCGACGCTCCCTTTTGACGCGTGGAGTTTTTCCCAAAACATGCATGATTTAACGTTTTCTTTTTGTACAAGAAAAAAATAAAAATAAAAAACGTGTTCTTCTAATCTAGACAAAAGAAACCTGATCAGGAGATGTGAATGGGGTCTTTTTTTTTATCTTTACTTTGGTTAATCATTGAAAATAGCAATAATTTTAAAGAGAACGGCGTCAATTTTCTGCGAAATAAATTCTATTTTACCATGTTTTTGTGTTACTTATAATTCCGTTTGGTTTAATCTAGTCATTACACGTAGATTTCTAACTGTGTTAGATCCTTAATCATTTTCACCTAGACTCCTTCTTAATATGAATCCTATAATATCCTAGCTGTCTCATTTACGTCATATATTTATATAAAGAGAATACAGACAAAACAATTAAATTCATTGAAAGTATATTTGAAATTAATTAGCCAATGATTAATCCTATGATTCTATATTATTGTAAACTCTAGGTCTATATTTATTGTATTCATTATACAATGAATATAATAACATTTGTTGTATTCATTAAATACCTAGGTATAGGTGGGATATTTTGGATCGTCCAATTCATATGTGAATTTTAAAAAAAAAATCCATATCGTAATGTAATCTAGTCATGATTTCCCCTATATTGGTTGATGTTGGGTAGACTTTTGGTCACCGTGTGATATTAATCTTAACGTCTGTAAAGTACAAGAATTAAAATCTGATTTTTTTGAAAGCTAATTTAAAAAGAAGAAGGCGTGAAGAAAATGAAGTTGTACTGGAATGGGAGGTGTGAGTCACGCGCGTGTGAGATGCGAGTGGGGGAAGGAAAGAAGCAGAATTGAGTGAATGATGTACCTACTAATATCTCCACTTGTCATGCAACCAGGCTGAGTTAGTTTCCACTTTTTGATTCTTATTTTTTGTTTTTTTATTCTACTCAACACGTTACACGCTTCAAAAATAACTCGAAATTAAAATCAAAATATTTTGACTACAATGGTTATTTTGGAGCTATATATAAACCACCTGAGACTTCATTAGTTTCCTCATGTAATGAAAAAGAAGCATTTCTAGAGAGAGAAAGAGAGAGAGAGAGAGATAGAAAGCTTAGGGTTTAAAAAAAAAACTGAGATCCTTTAGAAAATCTTCTTTTCAATCTCTATAGAAAATGGGAATCATGATCAACCACCATTTGCTCGCTATTATCTTCGGCATCTTAGGTAATGTTCCTATGATATATCCACGAAGCCAAATCCTAGTTTGTTCATCATCGATCTCTTCTCTTTTATTTCTCTTCAATTCTTTTTTTTTTACTTGTTAATATATTTGTTTAACAAGACGTAGCAATGATTTCGAACGAGGATATACAATAAGGAATTTGCAACAGCAACTATAATGTTGCAACTTCGTATCTAAGCTTTTCAAAAAAATTATAAACTATTTGTACGGCTCCATTGTATTACTAAGACGTGAATCAAACAGAAAAAATTACTAAGGAATGAAATAAAAATTATGGGAAGTTCATCATGATTCATGACCCACCTACCAATATATACATATACATATATATAAAATATATTACTTTTTGTTTATTATTACATTGTTTCTAGGTTCTTCTTCATTTGCAAAACTAGACGAGTCATTTGGGATCATTAATGATCTTCTAATTCTGTAATAAAATCCCAAACTACCAAAAAAAAATTAAATCAATACGCAAGCTTTAAAAATTGAAATCGTCACGCATTGTTGTCCATATATATATATATATATACTCGGTACGTGTAGTGCAACAATTTAATTCCCCGTTGAGGTTGGTTAGAGAACTCAGAGTAGATTCATTTACTTGTGTCTCCACAAAACTAGATTTAATTCGTTTTGTTAATTTTTTTTAATGGATTTACAGGAAACGCAATATCCTTCCTCGTATTCCTCGCTCCAGTGTAAGTAGATATACAATTGTTTTATCTTCACGAAGAAAAATTCTTAATTAATTATAAGAAAAAATTATCTGATTCTGTTTTTTTTTTTTTTAATAATAATTTTACAGGCCAACGTTTTATAGGATATACAAGAAAAAATCGACGGAAAGTTTCCAGTCCCTACCGTACCAAGTGTCGCTATTTAGCTGCATGTTATGGCTCTATTACGCATTGGTTAAGCAAGACGCTTTTCTCCTAATTACCATCAACTCCTTCGGCTGCGTCGTCGAAACCATCTACATCGCCATGTTCTTCACTTACGCCACCAAGGACAAAAGGGTAATTTTACCTTGCCTCTACGTAATAATCAGAAAGTGCGAATAATTAAGAACGAATGTAATTAATTTTATCTTTTTATATGTGTTACAGATCTCGGCTATGAAGTTGTTCATAGCGATGAACGTTGCCTTCTTCTCCCTGATCCTAATGGTCACACATTTTGCGGTGAAAACTCCTAGTCTCCAAGTCTCTCTCCTCGGCTGGATTTGTGTTGCCATATCTGTTTCTGTTTTCGCTGCTCCTCTAATGATCGTGGTAATTAACTAAGCGTTACGTCAATTTATAACATCATTTTAAAAAATAACGAAATTTTTGGGGCTAAAATGTTGATTTTTTTGTTGTTGTGAAAAGGCTCGTGTGATAAAGACAAAAAGTGTGGAGTTTATGCCCTTCACGCTTTCTTTCTTCCTCACTATAAGCGCCGTTATGTGGTTCGCTTATGGCTTATTCCTAAACGACATTTGCATAGCTGTAAGCATTTACTAATTTTTTTTAATTAACCATTTCTAGAAATTTCATATTTTTGGTTAAGATTATTTAATTTTTTTTTTTTTTTTTTGTAGATTCCAAACGTGGTGGGATTTGTACTAGGGATGGTACAAATGGTTTTGTACGGAGTTTACAGAAACTCAGGGGAGATTAATAAACCAGCAGAGAATATTGAAAAGAAGGTTAATTCATCATCAGAACAACAACTTAAGAGTATTGTCGTGATAAGTCCGTTAGGTGTGTCTGAAGTGCACCCAGTTGACGTCACGGTGACGGAACCGGTGGTGGTGGGTCCACTCTCTGACTCCGGTCATCATGAAGATCCTTCCAAAGAGGAGGAGCCGTCAATTGAAGACGGAAAGTGCCACGTGGAGACTTCTCCTCCTGATTCTGTTTGAAGTGTTAAATAAATAAATATATTTTTCTGAAAATTAAGAAGCAAAATATCGCTCTCTCTTTCTCTTTCTCTCGGAAAAAAAAATTCTATCAGCGGTTTGTGTTCCATTTTTGTTTCGTTATCTTATTTATTTTTTAATGTACTTGTATAAAGTTAATTTCCTTTTAGTGAATATATTTGTGTAAGTTGTTATTAGTGTTCTTACAAAAATTGATATAATAAACCGTAATTATAAGCTTTTTGGCCACCTGTTTTTTATGATTATATTTGTGTTAACGATGTCGCCGTCAATTAGAAAACGAATGGTCTTTGTACCGTTGACGAAATGTTGTCCAATGATATTGAGATTTAACAACTTTATATAAAGTAAATTAAGTTTTAGGAGTCGGAAAAAGTATATTAGAGAAACAACTAAACTAACGTCGAGTACATATAAATATAAATATATATACCAAATATATCTCTCCTTTTTTTGTTAATATTCCAAATATATCTACCAAATATATCTCTCCTTTTTTTGTTAATATTCCAAATATATCTTAGTATATTTTTTTCCCAAATCGAAATACGAAGATCATCAGCGTACGTTCAGTTTTTGTACAGAAACAAATAAATTTAAGACGTCCCAATGTTTTAATGGAGATGTCTTCTAGCTAATTTGTAATATAAAAATGGTGGAACGTTTTGTACAATGCCAAGCTGAACTACATCATCAATAACTCATTATGTGACAATCAATCTATGTATACTTTATTTGCTTATAAAAAAAATAGTATTACTTAGCGGCAATATGCAATATTTTAAAATTGTTTTGAACTATTTCAAAATAATTTTAACATATTTATAAAGAACTCATATACTTGTAAAGATGAAAAACATGAATATTTATCAATAAACTTTAGCTTTTAAACGGTAACGACATAATCCGACAAATTAACATATTATAGCGAATTTCGACAAATAACTGATAGCGGTTTATGGCTAGTTTTAACTAATTTCTAAAATTAGTAGTCTATAGAGTGCATATAATACTTTTAGTTGACTGAATTTTTTTTCAGTGAAAATTCTAAACTTCAGAATTTTCAAGTAAAAAATAGATCCTTCGAATATTTATAGGTCATAGGAAAAAAAAGGTCAATTCACCAACAAGACATCCATTTCAATAGAGTATAGTACACTGTCAAAAAGTAAAAAAATTCCCGACAAAACTTTTGATTAGACCAAACACAATCTTTTACAATCTCAATAGCTATCCTTAAAATAATTGTCAGATTGCGAGGGCATGTGACCCACGTTGTCCGAAACTACGCGAGTGTGGACATTAGCCACACCACAGAAAAAACAAAACAAAAGAGTCTAGAAACACTAATATTGGATCTTTGCAATTTAATCATCGATCAGATGTCAAACATCGCCACATGTGGACTCATCAAAAACTTATCTGTCAAACATCAAAAACAGAACAAAAAAATTTACATGAACATCAATAATCAACTCTCCATAATCTTAATTAGAGTCTGTCTTGTTATTAAAAAGAGTACGCACGTACCCTCTTTTGCTCGTATTGCAACATCAGATATAATGTACAGCAACTCTTGGTCTCAATGTTTTTTGTTTTCTATTATGTTTCCAGAATAAATGAGAGTTTGAGAAATGAGAACAAAAAAAAGGTTAAGACCCAAAACCGGTTTCTACCCGGTGCTGTTGCTCTCTGAAGCTCCTTGCTCGCTCTGTCTTCGTTTCTCCCTCAAACTCTCTCCCCACATCTTAGCCTCTGCAACCGCTCGCTCCCTATTGATATCTCGGTTCAAAATCCGAGCTGTCTCTCTTGGCGAATCTTCCTTCTCGGAACCTTCTAGATCGAATTTACTTCCCGAGCCAACTCCTTCATCGGTCCTTGTTATTAACCTCGCCCCTCTTTCATCTCGGTTTCTCCTACTGTCATCTTTGCTTGGGTCATAAGCTTGGTTTGCAAGATAGGAGAGTGCAGTGACCACATCTGCTATGAGAGGACGTGTAGCCGCCTGCTCTTGGATGCACATCGAAGCCACTGCTAAAGCTTGGTAGAGTGCACGCGTTGGAAACCGCCCTTTTAACTTAGGATCAGCCAGTTTTATGAACTTTCGCCTGTCGTTGAACAATGGGCGAGCCTGTTAACACCAAACAGTTTTAAACTTTTAATGCATAAACCAAAAAGTTCTCAACTTTTTTGCATAAGAGAATGAAAAATCTTATGTAAAATCAATTTATATACCCAAGCCACTAGGTTCTGCTCTCCATGAGGCATCTCGCTGTCTATTGCTTTGCGACCAGTAATGAGCTCGAGAAAAACCACACCAAAACTGTATACATCTGATTTTACAGTCAACTGTCCAGTCATTGCGTACTCGGGAGCACAATAACCATAAGTGCCCATGACTCTAGTGGAGACATGAGATTTGTCTCCGGTTGGTCCGAGTTTAGCAAGCCCAAAATCAGAAAGCTTAGGGTGAAAACCCTCATCTAGTAAAATGTTTGATGACTTGAAATCTCTATAAATAACCGGAGGGTTTGCCTTATCATGTAGAAATTCCAAACCTTTCGCCGCACCAGCAGCTATCTTCATTCTCATGTTCCAATCTAAGGCCTCCTTATCCGGTGGAAGATCTGAGGCAGAGGAGAAACCGAAAACGAAAAAATAATATATTTATTTGTTAAGAGGCTGCGAAAAAAACCAGCAACTACTACTTCTCAACTTTAGTCTACATGTATAATTTATATAGGTAACAATAAATAAACAAATGAATGAAGAATCTGCTGCTAAAGTTAGGGTTGACATTGACTATAATCACAAAGAATCTTTGGGTTGATATTGACTAAGGTCACAAGGAATCTTTGGGGTCTAAAATGGTAACAGATTAGAAAAGCGCGGGGAGATTTACCGTGGAGGTGATCTTCCAATGATCCTAAAGGCATAAATTCGTAGACTAAGAGGCGTTGATCTCCATCAGCACAGTAACCAATAAGATTGACTAAGTTGGGATGATGAAGAAGGCTGAGCATAAGAACCTCTACCAGAAATTCTCTGTTACCTTGTAAACCATTCCTGTCCAATTGTTTAACAGCAACAACCTGACAAAGATGAAGAAAAAATAGATTAGAGGTACAACATCATGAATGTATGTAACATCATCAAGCTAACCAACCGATCTGTAACAGGCAGGAAACAAAAGATAAAGAGTATTCCTTTAGGAAAGGATATATATGTAAAACTGTTCATCGAGTACTAAAAATTCATACACATATAACAAAGCCAGCCGTATTTTTAACACTGTAATATAGCCTTGCACAATTGGAAGATGGCGAATAGCATCTTGCACATCCATTTCCTATCAAATCCATTATTCAAGAAAAAAGTTGAAAGCCAAGAGAGCACCAAGACCTTATCTTACACTCTCTTCATTTCACAAAAAGTGTCATTCTAGATATTTTCACACGTAATTAAAAAAAAAAAATTGTGTACCATTATATTTCTTGTTGTTTTAGAAAAAGACTCTGAAACTATTTTTTTTCTCTAATTAATGAACTCCATAGATAGAATAAAATTGGAATTCTCTTCCAAATTTTGGCATTGAAAACGTAAAAACGACACTTTTTATGAAAAAGAAAACAAAATCATAAAACGACACTTATTTTAAAATGGAATGAGTTTCCTTATTAGAAGACTGATCTATTATACGGAGTAGAATCCCCCCGCGAAAATTCAATGACAAAAACGGTATGTAACTGTAAGTTCCTTAAATTCAAACAAAAACAAAAATTTACCTGACCGGTGCTATCAAGCCT
This sequence comes from Pseudoturritis turrita, assembly GCA_900406555.1. Classification (NCBI taxonomy): domain Eukaryota; kingdom Viridiplantae; phylum Streptophyta; class Magnoliopsida; order Brassicales; family Brassicaceae; genus Pseudoturritis; species Pseudoturritis turrita. The sequence continues at coordinate 774,060 of OVBL01000426.1, forward strand.
TCCTTTGTAGACACGTCCGAATCCACCTTCGCCTAAGAAAGTGTCGGGATGAAAGTTCAAAGTTGCAGCAGCGAGCTCAGGGAAAGCAAATGTATGAGCAGCAATTTGTCCAAGCCCATCCCTTGGAAGCAGTAGCTCTCTTTTCGACCCTCTATTGCTCTTTGAGCTAAGCTTCTCCCCACCTGCAACGTCATCAAGACCAATCAATTACCAAACGCATCCATGATCCACAGTCTTCTCATACCCCATACCAACACTAAAGGCATAAAACTTGCATCAATGTCTTAAGGGCACAACCCCCAAATAAACCAAATGTAAGATCCTGATTTTGATTCAGAAGGATCATGTGATCCTGATCACTCACAAGGTCCAATTCATTTTCAAGACACAAAATTTACACTGAGGACAAACTTGAAACTTCCCAATCAGATCAAAACAAGTGAAATTGAAGCATGATTTTCCTCGACAAGATATATTCAACTAAAAGTTGAAATCAGAACATGCCTCAATAAGCCTAAAACAACATCTCACAAGTTTGATATAAACCAGAGTAAACAGTGATGAGATCAAGTCACGTAAAGCCTAATCAGGATCAGATTAGCAGATCCTGAGAGCATGTAAATAACGAATGAAACAAATGATTTAATCGGAACCTGAAGGGAGTCCAGAAATGTTATTGGATAGTGTCGGTTGGGATTGTTTCTGACCCTTTGATTCCTCAACTGGATTCAGCTTCTCATCGTCACTCGAATCGAAACACGAGAAACAACCCATCTCTCTCCACCCACAAATTTCTTCCCAAACAGTAATCAAAAACTACACAAACCCTTGAATCCTGTAAGAGAAATCAATGAACAGGAACGAATGGAAAAAGGGAAAAAGCCAGAAACTTTTCTTATACCCGGAAAGAAAGAAGGAGAATTGAGATTCTGGGTACCAAGAAAAAAACCAACTTTGTTCAGATTCGAACTGGTAAAAACGAATTGGAGTTTGTAGAGAGAGAGAGAGAGAGATGAGAGATGAAGCAGCTTCTTTTGTCGTCCACGAGTGTTCACACTAATACCATTTGCGAAAATTTAACAATGACGCGTTGCGGAAACTCAGTAAATCTCCTTCTTTCCTCAAACTTTTTCGTTGACGATAATCTTCTATTCAAGCAAATAAACTTTTTTTTTTGTTTTTTGTTAATTCAAGCAAATAGTTTCTTTCTTTATTTCAAAAAGAAAAATAATATTTCATTAGGGGAGGATTATTGGCAGAGATTTTAAAAGATTTTAAAATTTTCTAAATTACACTGTTATTGATTCATGAATTTTTAAACTCTTAGTAAAATATCTAATTTTCTCATTACAGTGATTTGTTTGGGTTAATATAACCACAAAAAAGTTTGGTCTCAGATTTGTTTCTTTTTATCCAAAGTGATAAAAAGCGGAAAACATCTTTTTTACCATGTTTTTGTCAATTTTTAAGTGTGATTGATATTTTGTTAGGGTTAATTTGTCCATTAACCCACAAAAAATAATATTTAGACGAATAATCAAAAAATTTCTATGTGGCACAATCACACCTACTAGTTTTAGAGTTTTTGGTTATTTTCCTAATTTTTTTGTTTTTGGCTATTAGACAAATTAATCCATTTTATTATCACTTCGACAAAAAATAAAAGTAATCGTTTTTATTATTACCAATTATATAATAAAAAAATATGTTAAAAAATAGTTAACACATCGATAAAAAAAGACAAAAAATGGTAATCCATGGTTAGAGATGATTTTGTATCGATTTGAAAAATATGGCGGTAAATTTATTGTGTGCATAATATATATGTAGCAAACATTTATTTTCTTAATTAACTAGATTTTTTTTTCATTCGTGTGATTCACAGATCTATATAAATCTACGAAAACTGAAAAATCATATATATCAATAAAAAGCATAATTTTTATTTTTATAAAAGTGAAAGTTGTTTTTTTTTTATGTTTTCGATCCTCTTGATATTGGTTTGACTTAGATTTAGATGAACGATTGGCTAAATTGTAGAAGAACATAAGAATTGTTTCTAGAGTATCTATTTTTTTGTTCTAATATCATGTTGAGGATTGCAGCAAGTCCGGCCCATGGCTAAAGCATACAAAACATGGGCTTTAAGCCTCAACTTGGGCTATAAGCCTCATAGTATCATTAACCTTTGGGGCCACTTTTGTGAAATATATTATAGTGTGATAGTATCATATTCGTGGCCATGGGAGTTCCAACTCCTTCCCTTCCAAGCACTATTATTTATTTCTACTCAAATTTGAAAATCTTTTTTTTCCCGACCAATCACATTTCAAGTGCTTGTTTTTTACACTTTTAACCATTTGGAATTAAAATATATCCACATCACACTATGTTTTTTAATGAAAATAATTAATCAACCCAAATGTAAGCTAAACTGCTGAGTATATATTACAATATATCTCCAACATTATAAACCTTATATGTTTGATCAGGTTGAGTTTGATTTAATACAATTACACAAAAAGAAGAAGAATAAATGAGAGAGAGATCGTGAGACGCATAACCTTTCTCTTCTCGGTCAACGGACAATGGATACCCAAAAAAAAACGAACCTCAGAAATAATATAACAAAAAAAAAAAGAGATTAAATTAAAACAGAGAACAAAAATCATAATTAGTATCTTCGAAGAGAAAGAAAGAAACTCTAATAATGGATTAATCAAGGATAATCCTCACACTAATCCCGTCCCTTCTTCTCATTTCCCTCTTCTTATTTTCCACAAAAAGCAAAAAAAAACAAAAAAAAAAAACAGAAAACGAGAAAAAAAGGAAAAAATCGGTTGGAATAGGGTTTATAATTTTCCCGGCGAAATGGAGAAAGCTGGAAATCACGCAACGGAATCGGAAACTCTTGTTCACAAATCCGACGATCACGAGAACACACAACATTCCGATGAATCTAAACAACAAATCGCGACGGCGACTGCGACGTCGAAATCTGAATCCTCCTCCGAGCCCAGTCATATCCAGGTGATGGAAGCCGTCGACGATTTCATCGAAACACTTTCCTCCGCCGCGGATCCGTTAAAGGAGATTCCTCCAGCGGTGGAGGCATTCCCGGAGACGGTTGATTCGTTGGTGTCGAAAATGGAATCTTCTGGGCTTGGCCGTGACGAATCAGAGGACTCTACATTCATCGACGCCGTTAACCGGATTTCGAATTCGGTTATGAGATTAAGAGAGCTTCGGTTAGATTCAACGCCGGTTTCTTCTTGGTTAAACCGGGCTAGTTCGGTTCAACACCGAGCTGTATCGCTTCTCGACGAAGAGTTTCGTCATCTTCTAGATCGTTCCAGAGAGAAGAACACGGCGAAGAAGAACATCGACGGGAAAAACTCCGATCAAAACAATCAGAAACACTCGCACGAATCCGATCGATGCGTCTTACAAGAAAACGAGGAGGAAGAAACTTTCCCGGATTTTCCACCGGAATCAATCTCTACGTTGAGGAAAATCGCCGGAGCGATGATCTCCGCCGGTTACGAAGCAGAGTGTTGTATGTCTTACGAGATGTCGAGACGACACGCTTTCAAGGAGGAGCTGACAGAGGTTGGATTCGAAGGGATCAATGTCGAAGACGTTCAGAGAATAGCTTGGGAATCTCTAGAAGGAGAAATCGCTTCATGGATCTCAATCGTTCGCCGTTGCTCAGCCGTGCTTTTCCCCGGCGAGCTATCTCTCTGCAACACCGTCTTCTCCGATCATAACCACGCCCCAATCCGTAAACGCCTCTTCACAGGTTTGGTCTCCGCCGTAACAATCCGGTTCCTAGATTTCTCCGGTGCGGTGGTTCTCACGAAACGATCATCAGAGAAACTATTCAAGTTCCTCGACATGTACGAGACGCTCCGTGAATTGATCCCGGCGGTGGAACAATCAGATTCAGATCTGATCAACGAGATTAAATTGGCTCAGACAAGGCTAGGAGAAGCAGCAGTGACCATCTTCGGAGAGCTAGAAAACTCGATCAAGAGCGACAATGGAAGAACACCGGTTCCAAGCGGAGCGGTCCACCCGTTAACACGTTACACCATGAATTACCTCAAATACGCTTGCGAGTATAAAGACACACTAGACCAAGTGTTTCAACACTACGAGAAGGCTCAATCGGATCAAACAGAGACCAAACCTGAACCAGAGACAAAACGAAACAACCGAGAAGACGACGAGGAATACAAAACATCAGCTTTTGCTAGACAAATGATAAGGGTTATGGAATTGCTCGACGCAAATCTTGAGATCAAATCGAAACTTTACCGAGACCCGTCGCTTCGATACATATTCCTTATGAACAACGGGAGATACATTTTGCAGAAGATTAAAGGGTCGATAGAGATAAGAGATTTGATGGGTCAATCATGGACAAGGAAAAGATCAACGGAGCTGAGACAGTACCATAAGAGTTACCAGAGAGAAACTTGGGGGAAAGTTTTGCAATGTATGAATCAAGAAGGATTACAGGTGAATGGGAAAGTGTCGAAACCGGTTTTGAAAGAAAGGTTTAAGATTTTCAATACTTTGTTCGATGAGATACACAAGACGCAGAGCACATGGATTGTGAGTGATGAGCAGATGCAATCGGAGCTAAGGGTTTCGATCTCTGCGTTAGTGATTCCCGCTTATCGGTCTTTCTTTGGGAGGTATAAGCAACATCTTGATTCCGGTAAGCAGACGGATAAGTATGTCAAGTATCAGCCTGAAGATATCGAGTCTTACATCGATGACTTGTTTGATGGAAACCCGACTTCTATGGCACGGAAGAGAACTTGAAAAACTCTATGAGAGTGTGACAAATGATCTTGTTCCTTTTGCTTTGAATCCTTTTATGACTTATTTTTCATTACGTTCATGTTTATAGAACCGTTCTCGATCTTGAGACTACCATGAAAACTTTTTGTTTTTTTTTTCTTTTAAAACTTTTGGTTTTTTTTTTTTGTTAAAATCTTATGTTTTTATTTCCTGTTCTGTCAGGTTGTGAGCGAAAATTGTTTAGCACTATCTAGGGTTTAAGGCACGAAATGATCTTCAAATGTATTTGAATATTTGTGTGTTTAAATGATGAATGTTTTATTCATGATTAATTTGATCTTGTGATATACTACTACAGTTTATATGGAAACTCATGATGTGATCGAATTTTAATACCCAATAATTATTATCCGCAAGTGTATGGTTATGTCACATAATTTATGTGTTTGTGGTAGAGGCATGAATGTTAGATCCACCGAGAACCAAATGTTACACACTAGAAATGCGAGAATCGAGTTAACACATAAAAGTTTGATATATGAAGATCAGTACATACATCTTTTCAGTTGGGCCATTTCTCAATTTGAGATCAAAATATTTGAATCTTACTATATAATCAAAGAAAAAAAAAATTAAAACATGTCAGGAACCATATAAAATGTTTTGATCTCCGGTCTGAAGGATGTAAGGGCCTAGGCCCAGAAGTATTCCAAAAAAAAAAATGGTCAGTTACAAAAAAATTGATCAAATAAAATTACGTAAACAAAGATTTCAGAAAATAAAATAATCATTTTTCGTGTCAACTCATCTGTAAAAAGATAAATTCTATTTTCGGATTTCTCCCGTACTAAGATGCAATTATTTGGTGCTGAACATATTTGCCAAAATGATTAATGCTTAAAAAAGTTATTTTATTTTAATAAGGTGTATTATGTAATTCTTAGATCCAAATAGGTTCAAATTTATCATATGAGATGGCTGATACTTTTATTTTATAGAAGCCACACAAAACCCACACGAGTTTCAGACATTTTGAGTAATTTGGCTTTGTCAGAATTTCAAGTCTTCGGTTAAATGTTAAGTAACATAATGTCAATGTATAATTGGCAAAAGACTTGGATCACAAGAAAGCAATAAAACCCATTAATCAACCAAGACTTAGGGCTTGATTCGTTCACCCGCTACCATCCGTAAACGCTATGTTTGCGGACAGTTGCGGTTGATAGCGTTTGACAACAATCATAGAAACCGCTCCATACCGCTCCGTACCGCTTTATATCGCTTGAAATCGCTCTAAATCAAAAGCTTTTTCCTACGACCGTTTGCGGTTGCGGGTGGTTGAAAAAAAAAATATTTTTTAAAAATATTATCTTAAATAATAAACTAAAATTTACAAAAAAAATTATTTAAAAAAATTTACTTTTATATCAAATATTATCATATAAAATTATTTACACTTGATATATATTTTATTTAAATAAAAATAAACTTGTAATTATTAAAAAAGTTATTGTAAAAATACTATTTAATTATTCTATGATTTATTCAAAATATATAATTTTAATTTCTTATAATAATATATTTTTGATTTTTATTTTTATTTTAATAATTATAAAAAATGTTATTGTATATATATAAAATGTTCCAAACATTTTTAAATTTTTTATTTAATTATTCTATGATTTATTTAAAATATATAATTTAAATTTTTTATAATAATATATTTTTAATTTCTATATAAATTATATATTATGTGTATTTTTTTGGTAGTTTTATGTAAATCCGCTATCGCACCCGCTGTAAACCAGTCATAAACGTCCCGCAAATGCACCCGTTTTCAGCCGTTTTATCAGTCGTATAAATTATCCAATAACGCGAGAAACTGCTACCGTCCACTTCCGCAAACTCCCGCAGCCGCAGCCGCATCCGCACCCACTGCATTTAAACCAGTCAGGCCCTTAGTAAATTGATAACTGGCATTATCTTAAAAAGTAGATAAAAAAGAAAACACACATGGGGTTTGGTTGATAATCTGATCGGCTAGATCTGTTTCGGTAAAAAAAAAATTAGAAACTCTTTAGAGATTTTTGGGTAAAGGACCCAAAAACAAATTTCTTCTTCATGAGAATTTCCCACTTTGTAACACCAGAATGAGCCAAAAAAGGCTCTTCACATGTCTTTGTTTGGTAGTGGATTGAAAAAGAATTTTAGTTAATCAGTGGTTGGGGTCAAAAAAATAGATCACGGGTTGAATATATTGCAATCACACACATACATACATTATCATCAAGAAGAAACAATAGAGAACGAGAGAGAGTGAGAGAGATTAGCCACAATGTACCTTTATCTCCTCTTTCTTCTGCTTCTAGCTTCTTGTTTCACACATCAAGCTTTTGGCCGTGGCCGTGGTCGTGGCGGGTCACCATCGGAAGGAAGCTTGGACCCTTCTTCTAGCATCACAGTAGTCGGAGTTGTCTACTGTGACACTTGTTCTATCAACACTTTCTCAAAACAGAGCTATTTCTTACAAGGTCAGGGATTCTGATTTAAACATTACATAAACTGTCCTTGAACTTAAACTTATCTGGTAACTTAGGATTTTTTTTTCGATTTTCGGTTTATGAATATAGAAACTGTTTGCTACCACTTTATTGTGTTTTGATACAATTTCGGTTTTGATTCGGTTTCTATCAACACTCTAAAAAAAAGAGCTATTTCATACAAGGTAATAAAATGCAAGGATCTAGATTTAACATTACATGAACTTAGACTTGAAGTTATCTGGCAATTTCGGACTTGCCAATCCGGTTTTCGGTTTATGAATACAGCTATCGGATGGAAATCGAATACCATTCTTGATACGGCTTTGATTTCGATTAGAGATTATTCAATCTTCCACGAAATGGTTTGTTCTGATATAGCACAAAAAAAAAACAAAACCGAATCGGCTTATTTCCTCTTTGATCCGGTTTTCAAATCCGTTTTGTGGCGGTTTGATTCGGATCGGTTAAACCGAAAGTAACCAAAACCAGTCTTCTCCATCTCAGGTGTGGAAGTTCATGTGAGCTGTAGATTCAAAGCAAGTTCACCAAAAACAGCAGAAGAAGTGAACATATCAGTGAACAGAACAACAGACAGAAACGGTGTTTACAGGCTCGAGATCCCTCACGTCGACGGGATCGATTGTGTCGACGGTATCGCCATAGCATCTCAATGCAGCGCAAAGCTACTCAAAACATCCGACAACAATGTCGGCTGCAACATCCCCGTTTTTCAGACAGCATCTAACGAAGTATCAGTCAAATCAAAGCAAGATCGTGTCTGTATCTACAGTTTAAGCGCTCTCAGCTACAAACCTTCCCACAGAAACACCACATTGTGCGGCGGTGGTGGTGGAAAGAGACATCATCACCGGCGAGAGGAAGAAGAGAAGAAGGAGAAGAAATTTAAAGATTCGAAATTTTTCTGGCCTTATCTGCCACCGTATTGGTTCCCTTGGCCGTACCCGAATCTGCAGCCGTTGCCGACACTACCGCCGCTTCCGTCTTTGCCTTTTCCTTTTCTTCCTTTCGGAAACCCTAACCCGGCATTGCCGGCGTTTGACTGGAGAGATCCGACCACTTGGATACCTTATCTTCCACGTTTTCCTCCCGGCGGCGATCACAATCCTTAGGGGGATCAGATTCTCTTCCGTTTACATCTCAGATTTGGCTTTTTTTCCTACTTCTCTCTTTTTTATGTCTCTTTTTGTTTTTGTGGTTTCCTCTGTTTTGGGGTTTGACTGTGTTTGTGTGTGATTGATTTACTTATTAATGTGTAATTATTCTTCAATTACAGAAGATTAAAAGATTTGGTTTTGAGGAGGAAAGTTTTTGATTGGACTTGTTAATCCATTTAGTGTGGTTAGCTACACCAAACATGTAAAACATTATTTTTCCCTAATCAGAAAATTCGGACATAAATCCTATTCTCCTTGGACCGGGAGACCATAACCTGTTAAATTGGCCTCTTTCATGTCGCTAATGCTCCTATTCGGGACCTCCAACATCTTGCCTTTAAGATGGAAGGAGATTCAATCGGTAGCTCATTGTGGTTAGCTACACCAAGCATGGAGACATAGTAAACAAACTCTCCGATGGCTCAAAAGAATCAGATTTTATTATTACACAAGATTAAACTCCTCACATAATCATAATCTCTTAATCAGTCAATTTTCAATCAATCTCTACTAAATCAATGGATCCTAAGTGTAACGCTCGTGATACGCAATATGATCAGGTCAGTTGTGGTTGAAAAAAAACAATTTTGGTTAAAGTATGACCGATGAATGTGTACCTGAAAAACTAGTCGTAATGTCCGAAGAATATTAACAAAGTTTATTGAGTATTCGACTCATATACTGGACTATAGCTGATTTACTATAATAGGGGAAGGGTAAAATTGAGTAAGAAGTCGTGCCAAGATGTTTAATACGCAAGACTTGGGATCCACATTAAGAAATATGGTTTCATACGCAAGATTTATAGGATCCATTAAAAAGTCAATTAGGATTGGTGGGTAATAAGAACAATGTTGAAACTTTGCATTGGTTCGACCAGGAAGTGTGGCACAAAAGGGAACAATCACTACAGACTTTAGTTCACCAAGTTCCCAAGTCTAATGAATATGTACATTCTGCTCAAAGATAGAAATTGCTGTACAACCCTTAAACCCTAGAAAATGAGTTTTAGAAACTGTGCTTAATTTCATTTGCATGCATCTTCTTACAATATGCTTTATCCGCTTCGAGGCTTTTCACTTTCTTCGTTAGCTCATCAATGTCATTAGAAGCTCCCTATTGCATTACCAAATGATATGAGTATTCATGGAGAGCTTAATAAAAACAAATCGATAAACAAAGGACTAACCCGTAGTTTCTTCCTCAAGTCATTCTCAGTCACATTGCTGCGGTTTTTTTCTTCTTTAAAGAACGTCACCACTGCCTTGTGCGACTTTTCCAAACCTTTGATCTTAGTTTCTGACTCCTTGAGCTGGATCAAATATTAAAAGAACGAAATCTAATTATAGACAAAAATATAAAAAAAGTAAAAAAAAAAAATTGTAAGAAAAAAACAAAAGCTTAACTTGAAACTCAAGCAGTGTTTTCTGTCTCTGGAACTCAGCCACCTGTTTTGCTGATTCCTCTTTCACCTTCTGCAACTCAGCAGCTAGATTAACTGAGCCTGTTTCATTGAAACTACAATGAAAGAGAGATTGTAAATTAAGATAACATTCTACTATACATTATCTCAAATTCGATGGAAATATCGGAGAGAAAAACCTTGTCCCAAGCCCATGTTTCCCATTCTTAAGCCCGATGTCAGGTTTTATGTCGACACCACTTTCTTGTGTATTATCCTATTTTGCATCAAGATTTATAAGAGACTAAATAAAGATATGATGAATAATGATGTAAAAGAAGCTTTTATAAACCTGAGAAATTCGGTTTCTTCCATATGATTCAACATTTTGCCTGTATTGACCTGGTGCTGCAGTAGAAGAAGAAGGTCCCTTATCATGGTTTATGTAGTTGAAAGGTACTTCGGATCTCTGGTCTCTCTGTCGAGTAGTTTCTGTAACGCAGCTTTCGTGATTCTTTTGTTTCCGCCTTGGAGCATAACCAATCTCGTGGCACCTTGAAGACCTTATCAAACAAAAAAGATAACTTAAGAAAAAGTCCAAAAACTCGAAATGATCTTGTGAGAGGTATAGTAGTAGTGGTGAACATTTATCTGAATAATACCAATAGTTCTTTTGGAGTGAGATCAATCGGTTTTCAAGTCTAGCGAGAACAGTGGTTCGCTCAAACCCTTGCTTATTATGAGCTGGTTGTATGAAATTAGCCTCCAATATACCAATAACACCGCGTCCATCGCTTCCCGCAGCATTCCAAACCCTCCAAAATGGCTGAAGAAAATAACCAAAAATGTATACTATGTTACAACTTACAATGCAATGAAGATATATAACCAACACTATGTGACAAACTAAATCAGCTGTGAATTTAAGCTGTATATTATAATCACCTTTATAAGACGGTTCTTGTGGTAGACATTGAAACCTTGTATGTCAATGTGATGATGAGCATCTTTCACAAAGCCAAGCTTTAGAGCAGCAACCATCTGAATATATTTGGAAAAAACAGAGAAATTTTAAAGATTGTTTTAAGAGAGAAAGGAAAAAATGAAAAGTAAGGACTAATTAAGGTAAGTTATTACATTTTGATCTGGTGACCATTCTCGAGAACGCATAGGTTTGTATGTTATGTCTTCGGTCATCATCATGTCGTCTAATAAGTTGTGATGTTCGACATCTTTGCCACGAAGAATGATTCTGAAATTTGGCGGAAGTCTGAGATACAGAATCGATGCATAACTCTGCATAAGGCAAAAACAAGAAACTGGTTAATGAACAATTAAAGAATAGTTAAACAAATTGGATTGTGTTAAGAAACATGAAAACGCATACACGTAGTGAGTGTCGATAAGTCAGGAAATGCCTCGAGTTAGGATAAGCTTTCGCCATTTCTATGTTCTTCTCATCTCTATTCACACCTCTGAGTTGAATATCCTGTAGATAATTCACACATCATTTGTTACATACATAGTCCAAAAATTGTATGTGTGGAAAACTCTTGCTAGTGATATTACATGAGGATCTGTATCAAAATCAAGCTCCAACTTTCCCTCATCGTCCTCCCATAGATTATAAATCACGATCCGAGTACCTTGGTCTTCTAGGAAATTAAACTGTCATATTCAACAAGTATGAGATACAATAAAAGATAGTTTCATGAGCGAAGAAGATGATCGGAAAAAAAGGATATAACAAAACCTGGTCGAATAACTCTTGTTGGGATAAATAAGGCGACCACTTCACTATAGTCTCTAAATTATCAAACCAGTCATCTGTGGAACCGTATATTATCTCCTTCCAATTGTTATCAACCAACTCAAAATCAACCTAAGCAGAAAAAAAATCGAAAGTTTTAAGACTTATATGTTTTGAGAACAAGAGCAATCTAAATAAGACAGTGAACAAATTAAGTTTTTTATGTACCGTAGGGACAATTGCTTCACATTTTCTTGTCTCGTAAAGAAACGTATATGATAACATACCAATGCTCTGTGTCGTACTGAAACAGAGATAAGAAACAGTTAAAATTTGAAGATGCAAAGCGAATAAACTGAATGAAAGAAAGTGAAATGACTCACTTATTTCCATTGATTCCTCGACAACGCGAGAAGACAATCGCATCAGCACCAAGCCTCATTGTACTAGTTTTAAATCCATTCCCATCTTCATTGTTTTTGTTTTACAGAATTAAAGATTAGTATCAAACATCAAGTAACGCCAAGAGCAGAGCTAAAACTAAAAAATCGAATTTGAGGCAGGCTTACATTGACCAACGGTATTCGCCATATTGCGTTTTCTTGAATACCCCAAAGAAAGACACTCTCTAAACCTACTGGGATTCATCCCACCTCCATTGTCTGCAATGTGAAACCCGCCGGATCGATTAGAGGTTTTCGTAATCATGTTTTAAAGAGGAAAAGCAGAAGTTAGTCTTAATTAGTAATTAACCTTCAACTATTAGAATTTTGCTCTTGTCGTCTCTTGTATTTGTTGTTGAATCAACATGAACATATGTTGCCCCCTTGCAAGCCTGTTTTACAAATCAACACAAATTAAATTATTGATTAAACATAAGTTATTTTATATACAAAACCAGTCGAATTATCAATTCTACACATAAATTAGACGCATCTACACATCCGAGTTACTATTAATTTCATAATCTATAAATTACTCATATCCACACAAAACGAAAAGAAAAAGGAAAAATCGGTGACTATTTCTAATGAGTCGTTTTTTGGCACTAGCACAAACCATTATGCTAGAGGTTCGGGTCAATGAGAGTCGTTTTTGACCCAAAAAATTGACCTAGAAAGACTATGATTTCTTGGTTCTTTGATATGGAAGAAAATTAAGTGGATCTATTCGGTTATTCGACTGATATGGAAAAAAATTAAATGGATCTCTAGTGTCAATTCTACATATATGGTAGAAAGTTGAAAACGAGTTATGGAGATATATGTAATAAGGACATACATACCTCGTCTAGAGAGTTGTCAAGAAGTTCGGCCAAAGCTCCAAGTGCCCACTTGTGGCTTGTGGCGTTCGCATGAAGGAACTGAGGATGAACCCTAACCGCCGCATCATTGCTACCTATTGCAACAAATAATCACACAATTAGGGTTTCGAATTACAAGATCACACAATTAGGGTTTTCGTAGATGTGTCCATTACAATAGTGAGGTACAGGCACATCTTCTTCGTCATCGCCTGCTTTCCAAAATTGTCTAGAAAGCTTTGGAGTATTCGGTTCCACGATCGCCAATGGTTTGGCATCCAAAGCCACAATTTTATTACAATCCTGAGAGTTATTCTCGGTCCTCGATTTCTTGATAGACAAGTTATTAGTATCATCATCAACGTTCTCATCGTACTCTCTCTTGAGTCCGTGATTGGAGAAGTCACCGAGAGTCGGATCGGGAACACCATGGGGTGGTTTAGGGTTAGTACTGCCACAATCGCTCGTGCCTCCTTCGATCACTAACGGCGTTTTCTTAGGATCGATTTGAGAAGAATCCATGGTTGCCAAAAGAAGCTTAGAGGAAATTGAAGCTAGGGTTTCGAAGGAAGTTGAAGTGGTAGAGAGATAGAGATAGAGAGAGACGAGAGACAACTAGTCAAGTGATGGGGGCCGTCTTATATGGAAACATAGTGGCGCGACTTCAAATAACCGTCCACCTTCCTCAACGTAGTCGCGCGCCGTCAATGGCCCATAACTCATGGGCCTATTTAAGTTTTTAATTAAAACCTTCTTAAGATTTTTTTTTTTTTTTTTAATCCGTCTAAACAATTTAATTGATTATAGTTTTCGGCCGTAAAAGAAATCAATTTAATTGATTTCAAAGCGAATTGATTTTAAATCAAGATTATAAAGTAACTATACAAATAGTTTGAAAAATAAATTATTACTTAAATAAATATATGCCTTGTTTAGTGAGAAAGATACATAAAAAAAAAAAAAAATTTGGCGATGCTTTCCGTAGACAAGTCTTACTCACTAATGGATTATTACAACCGTATTTTTTTCCCAGTATTTCGATTTTGTTCTGATGCGAATTGTGTGCCTGGATAGGATCTCTTCACTAAACTGTCAAATTGCACATCACATTATAAAATTTGATGCTTCCGTCAATAGTTTTAGAATTTGATTGGCATTTAGACCGTAGAAACTTTATTAGGTTTAAGTAAAATTTTAACCAATCAAACTTTTATCTTCTTTTTTTTTTTCTACAGTCCAACTGTCGACTGTCTTTTATTTGTTCTTAAAAAATTTTATTTTGTTAAAGTCATACAAGTGCGACTTCACACGGCTGTAGGATTAATATTTTTATTTGCTGCATTTTTTTTCAATTTCATTTTTCCCAAATAATAAGGAAATCAAACAACTTTAATTAAATATTTGACACAATTAAAATAAAATCTAGATGATTAATTTAAATTAGATTTTGATATAAGACAAGTAATTACTATTAATAGTTTCTAATATTCAACGATTACAAAATATAGTTTAATTAATTAATAAATTAAATTCTACAATTTTAATTGACAATCAATTTATTTAATTAGTGGAATCAGTTTCAATATACTATATAAATATTTTCTTTGTTATGATATTTTGGAATCAGTTTCAATATAATAAGTATATTATATATAATTATTAAAAAAATCCATAATTGTATCTGTGTTTAACTATTTTACTAATTAAATAAACAGAAAATTATTTCTATTTACTATTTTCATATATTCTTAAGTTATTTTAGAATGAGTTATAAATTTTATTTGAAACCATTACGAGTTTTTCCATCAAAATCTATCATATTTTCCATCATTTAACAATTATTGAATTTTAATAATTAATAAATAAAATCTACAACTTTAATTATTATTCAGACTTTTATCAATAATTAAAGTTACAGCCATAGTTTTTACAGTCAAAATATCTACAGCCAAAAGTCTACAGCAAAAGCTTACAGTGACAGTCGTTACCAATCAAGCCCTTAAAATGTTGACATTCTGATACTAAAACTTTTGTATCATTATTTTGAAAGATTTTGACTTTGTTTTTCTCCTGTTCAATCGCAAAAGTATTTTATTATTGACTCTGATTGTTATCCAAAATGTTTTTGTTTTTAAACGTATTGACATGAAGCAAATTTTCCTTTTTAATGATATTTTATTTTACAAATTTTCTATTTTACTTTTTTTTAATAACATTTTTTACAAATTTTCCCATTTACCTTTATTTAATGACATTTTTTTTATAAATTTTTCCAATGATGTATTTTTTTTCCTTTTTTTCTCGATTAGTTATGGCATTTTTTCTTTTTTTCTTGTTTTTAAAGGTATTGATATAAAACAATTTTTTCCTCTTTTTTAATGATATTTTTACAAATTTTCTTTTTTACCTTTTCTAAATGACATTTTTTACAAATTTTCCTTTTACCTTTTTAGTGACATTTTGTTTACAAAATTTCCCTTTTTTTAATGACAAATTTTTTTACAGAAGGATATTGACTTTTTTTGTTACGTTATGACATTTTTTTTTTGCGATGATGTATTTTTCTTTTAACTTTTAGATAAAAAGGAAATATTATTTAAATTAAAATTAATTTTATACGTTAGTATATTAACACGTGTCATCATCTCAATTAAAATGACACATGTCACGATCTAATGAGTTATAATTTTGAGTGCATTCTCTTTTATATAATAAGATTTGAACTCAAAAAAAAATTATACGTGTATTAATTAATATTCTAATGAGAAAATTTTGAAACTTAATTCATCTTAATAAACGTAAAGGAAAATAATTAAAAAAAATGGGTCAAAAAAAAAATGATTGTACGAAAAAAACAAAACCGAGACATATAATAAAGTCAATATTTAAAGGGATAGACTATGCTTATCAACTAATTATTTTAATGAATTATTTATTAGAAACTAATTAATTTTTTAATATATGTTGATTTTTATAATTTACTTGATAAATACAAATATAAGTTTAAAAAGAAATAAGATTTGTATGACATATGTCAAAATTTAATTGAAAAAAAAATTACATGTGTCAAAATCCGATCGACCGACTGACACGTGTCACAATCGCGTTAATTACGAAGTTTGATCCATCAAATTTTATATAATAAGATGGTTAGAGTATGTTTTGTAGTCTTAAAATTCATAGGAACTTTATATAATAAGATGGTTAGAGTATGTTTTGTAGTCTTAAAATTCATAGCATCCGTGACCTGACCCACACATTGAGTCGATTGGAGTCCACGCCACAGGCAGTGGCACAACTGTAATATCTCTGGACTCTTTTTGCGTCTCACACTCTTTTTCGTCTATCACCTACCAAAACAGCGAGAGCAAGAAAGGTTTGAGCTCCCATGGCGAATTTGTCGATGACTCTGGTGCGTTTCCTTCTCTCTCTAAGTTTTTTCTCTTTTACATTACTGATTCTTCTCATGCTCCTCTCTTCGGTAGTCAAATCCCAAGTCGCTCTTACCCGCTCCACGAAGACTTTCTCAGATCAATACCTCCGCTCTCTCTTCTACTTCTTTCCGATTGCGGACCAAATCTTCATTCGACTCCGTCACGTTTTGGTCTTCGGCCGCCTTCTCCGCCTCGTCGCTCCTCCTTCATACATCTTCCACCAAAAGAAACAACCGCTGCTTCTCTGTTCAATCGAATGCTGAGGTTAGAGATCCTCTTCATCTCCTCTGCGAAGCTATGGAATTTGATTTCTGGTTTTTGTGATTTCAGCTGTTAATCGAACCACAATCGAAAATAACCCACAAGGTGTATTTGGATATAAGTGTTGGAAATCCAGTGGGGAAGTTAGCTGGGAGGATTCTTGTTGGATTGTATGGTGATGATGTTCCCCAGACTGTGGAGAACTTTCGTGCTCTATGCACAGGTTTGGTCCAACTTTTATATTATGTGGGGTGTTTCTTTTGCACAGGTTGTGGTTTATATGTCAGTGAAGGGAGCTTAATCTTGTGATTGATCTTTTTTTGCACAGGTGAGAAGGGATTTGGGTACAAGGGTTCTACATTCCATCGTGTTATCAGAGATTTCATGATTCAGGGAGGAGATTTTGAGAAGGGCAATGTGAGTTTTTCCTGGCTGAATCCTTGACAGTCCGGTTCTCTAATTTTTTGTTCATATCCTGTTTCTATCTAATCTACTTTGTTGTAAGCTTGGCTCATACCAGGATGTATAATCCAAGTTTGATCTTGCTCGAGTTTTGCTAGTGCGAATTTAGATCCGCTCTTGTAAAGCACATGTTTTTGGGTACAGAAGCAGGAAATGGCCTGTCCTTTATAGTGCTTTGTACAAACTATCTTTCTATTAACAGGTTCTCTGATTTGGAAATCAGTGGCTTTAGAATAACCGTCCCTTTCCATTTCTTAGACTTTTGTTCTTCTATATAAATAATACCTGGGATGGAGATAATAGTTGTGGTAGGGAACTTACATACCGGTTCTTGGATATGCTGCTAGCTGTGGCTCTTTTCTGCATGCCTCATCAAGAAATTATATCATTATCTTCTGTTTCTGCACATCGCAGTTCATGAAGGTCCTTTTAGTAACTGCTGGCATAATTCCATTATAATGATACCCAAGTCTAACTGTTGAGCAGGGAACTGGAGGTAAAAGTGTATATGGCAGGACGTTCAAGGATGAGAATTTCAAGTGTAAGTCTATCCTGATTTCTCGTTTAAGATATGTTTCCTTCTTTTTCATTCTGCCAGGCTGTGCGCTCTGGCATTCAAATTTATCAGTGGTAATGCATTTGAACTAAACATTTCCGCATTCTCTCTCTTTATATTGAGATGAGTGTATACCAAACCTTCTGTTTTATAAATTCCATGAAAGTAATGATGCGCTGCGATATGCTGCAGTATCCCATGTCGGACCAGGAGTTCTGAGTATGGCAAATGCTGGCCCTAATACAAATGGAAGTCAGTTCTTCATCTGCACTGTTAAGGTAAAACGTACATGCATAGCATATTATATAGAACCCAAATTATATAGCCTAGAGAATAGATTTTTTGAAACAGGATTTAGATCTAGATGAAGAACCACCAAAGCTTTGTTGCTTATCTGTTTGTTAGCCGTAAAACCATTAACAACGCCCAGATTTCAATCTCATTGCTTTCCAAGCTTTGTTGCTAAGTTAAGTTTATATACGATGCGGACAGACGTCGTGGTTGGACGGAAGGCATGTGGTGTTCGGGCAAGTTATAGAAGGAATGGATGTGGTGAAGCTGATAGAGGAACAAGAGACAGACAGAGGAGACCGTCCCAGAAAGAAAGTTGTCATAGCAGACTGTGGTCAACTTCCAATGTCTGAAGCTTAAGTAAGATCTAAAACCTAAAACATTGTGACACGAGATGGAGCTATTCTGTGTTTGCATTTTAAAACCCTTTCTTTTGTGAAATGGATTATATCCCTTTTGTAATAAGGTCAAATTTCTTCTTTGTGATTCTTTCTTTTCCCGAGAAGAGGGAAAAAAGCAAGGAGTCCAAGTTTGACTCTGAGAAGTTGATTAGCTAAGAAAATGGTAGAACTCGTAGAAGCTACACGAGAAGTAAATTAATCCAATGTTTCTAAACCCTTCAAATAAAGTAATTAACAAGAAACATAGCACAAACATGTGCTGCTATTGTTTCAAATGTCTAACTTTTGTGTTTGTGTTTACATGTGCCAAACATATATAGAATTTTTCTTTTTGTCTTCCTTTACAATTAGCACAAGAATTTGGTCTAAAATGTTTTACATGAGATTACTATAAATAATGTTGAAAATTTGGTTTATTACTTAAATAAATCTGGTGAAAAGGAGCTCACTCAAGTAACCATTACAGAATAAAAGTATGGATCAGAGTTGCCATTTGTCTAATTTTGGAAAGACGAAATACCAAGTAGGTGATGATGTTTATGATGACATTGCAAATAATTCTCAAGTTGGAGTCATTTTTAAGCTCGCATCAAGCGGTTACATATGGTGTATTCAAACTGTTCATTATTTCTTAACACATCAATTGGCAATTAAGAGAAGATATGAGATATGGTCATTGATTGGTGGTCGTCCATTGAGATTTTTCCTGCATGAATTCTCTGATATTACAAGGTTAAATTGTGACTTGATTGAGGATGGAGACAATTGAGACATTGATCACACTCAGTTTTGGAAAGAGATGGATTCAAAGAAGGAGAGAGACCTTGTTGGCATGAGTTGGTTGGTGTCTTGCCTAAATGCAAGACATAAAGTTATGAGAAGAGGAAAATCCCATAAAGGTATTAGTTTTATGGATTCCATTAAGTTTGTAAATCCCATACGATCCCATGGATATCTTTCAAAAGACTCTAAATTTAATACTCTTTTGGCACCATCAAACAGATTCTCCTAGAGTGATGTATCCCATAAATTCCAACTGATAATATAAACAACAATGCTACCATTTTTTCTTATGTTATTGTGTGGATGTTAAACTAAGCCGCCTCTTCATCTCTAAGACGATCTCTTGGGGGATTGTTCAAGAGATCCATATTTTCTTAATCAAAATCCATGGGGGTTTCGATTTCCAGTTTCCCATATTGGTTCCTTACGACTGGGTTTGTATTCTCGTTCTTCTCTTCCCTTTCCTTTTGTAAATTTCAAATCCAATCATCTATAATATCTTGTGAGGAAGATAGAAAAGCAGAAGGAGGTGAGAGACGTTTCAACCAAAAGGTAAAATCCTTTTGTGTGTTATGGATCTTACCATCGAGGCTCTGCAATTGATTCGACAGTGGTTGAAAAGCATGGTATAGCGGTCGTTTCCATCCTTTCTTCTGCCTCATTACTTTCGTCGGTTCTGATTTACAACCAATCTTTTGTTTTTCGTCGATGTGCTCCGCCAACAGTGTATTTGACCACTTATGTCTTCTCTAGTCTCGTGGAAATTCGAACCGCGAGTCTGTGAGTTTGGTCTCTACTCTGAATTTTGGAGTTTGAATGACGTTTGGCTTTCAAACAATGAAATCTTAGGAGAGTTTTATTGGGTTATTGCTGTGATTTGGGTATTTGATCTTCGGATTTTGGATGAATATCAATATATTAAAACTAGCAATATCGATCAATCTTGTAGAAGACAAAGACAAGAATTGGAGACCTCTTGCTATTGTCTTACATAGAGACGAGGATGGAGAAAAACTCTTTTGTGATCAACAGAATTCAGAAACATCTCCAAGAATATTTCAATTAATTCTTCTAATCAAAGTAACACGTGTCTATTTTGGAGTTTCATCAGCAAGATGATAGGCAACAACAAGTGTATGCAAGGGGGACATAAATCTGTTAGCCTATAAGACTTCCGAAATGATAGCTTGGTTAATTTCCATTATTTCATTGAAATTGTTTTCAATTTTTTTATTTATGTTAACGGTTATATCGGAAATGTTTCTGTATATTTGATTTGTTGGAAAAAAAAATGTTTAACAAAAATAATTCTGTATATATTTAATCAAAACATTAATTTTGTTTTGTTTGTGCGCTATGATCGCTTTCCCTTTTATTCTTCTCCATCGCAATTCCCTCAAAACGGTTCTTCCGAAGATTAGGACTAAATGGGCTTAGTCGAGGCCCGAACTAAATTCAAGGCCCAATCGTTTGTTCTTATATATATATATATATTTACAAACCTTTCTTCTACTTCAAGGTTATTATTGCCTCTCGAAAACCTAGCAGTCGTTCGGTCTTCTCTCAAAATCCGCCATGAAAGTAACCTTTCTTCTTCTCCTTATGTCTTTCTTCTATCTCACTCTTTAACCTCTGTTTCTGTTTCTCTATTGTATTGATGGTTTTTTAACAAGAAGAAAAAGTATTGGAAGTATTGAGAATTTCTGATTAGATCTTTCGTACCTTAGGGGATGAAATCGCTGGAATCGAATTGTAGTGCAGCCATTCCAGAATCCTGGTAAATTGATCTTCTTTCTTATTTTTTTGTGTGTGTGTGTGTGGAGATTTTGTATCTGTAAGATATGTGTTCTTCTTGTCATGTGTTGATAACATAATCTTTTGCAATCAAATTATTATATAGCATCTTTCCACCAAAAGAAGACAATATTCATACGCCCAAAGTCGAAAACCGGCAGTAAGTAGATTCTTTGTTTTTGGAGATTAGTATCTGTAAGATGTGTTCTTGTCATGTTTGATACACATTATTATATATATAGTATGACTGTTACGGGATATGACACTTGGCTTCCTAAGGACGTTGTCAAGAGCTCCCTGATTAAACATTTCTCTTCATGTGGAGAGATCATTCATGCTATTGTTCCCGGAGACTCTCAAACCGGTGGTCTCTCCAAGTTTGTGGCTTCTTCCTCCACTTTTCCCAACTTATCTCAATGCTAATTACTAAAGACTTGCTTTTGGTTGACTTTTACAGGATATCTCTCGTTTTTATTCGTGGAGAAGGCGCAGTAGACAAGGCGCAGAAGCTTAATGGTGGATGCGAATGTGATGTGGAAGGATGTAAGATTGTTGTTGATAAGGTTATGCCGCCAGACGATGACCCAATTATAGTGCCCCTTAACTGTGGCGGCCTTAATCTCCCAGGTACATACATTTGCTCTTGATTCTTTTTTCTTACTAACAAAAAGTTAAAACCTCTTCTCATTAATTCGTCGTTTTGTTTTAGCTTGTTTTACTCCTCCCAAGGCTAACATGACTAAGGGGTAGAAAGCCCTCTCTCTCTCATCAGAAGAAGAAGAAGCTCTCTCTCTCTCTCTCTCTCTCTCTCTCTCTCTCTCTCTCTCTCTTGTTTTTAAGTTGCAACCTTTTTTATCACCTCGGTTTTTTCTTTATGTTATTGTGTGGATGTTAAACTAACTTCAATAATCGTTATCTACCATCCTTATTACCCAAGTATGATGTATTTATCTGGATGTTAAAAGTAAGCTCAATAATCGTTATATGCCTTGTTCATTATTAACCAAGTATGAGCCTTGGTTCAGTTGTATATTTCATAAAATCACTGATTAACCTCATCTCCAATCACTTTATCGACTTACGATTTGTGTATATTACAGTGATATGTTTTTGTTATATTTTTCTTTCATTGGTATCACCGAACTTCCTTTTTGAGATTATAAAAGTAATAAAGCAAATTTAGTCATTTAGTGCATATTCCCCTACATTTAACCAGCCAGACCCACAACATAAAAAGAAGAGATGAAGGAGACATTTTTATGGCAGAGAAAGAGAAACCCATTTGGTTTTTTTATTAATTAATGGTACAGAACCAAATGCCCAATTCTTCAAAGGCAAAGCCCGTGAAAAGAGCTTTGATTCCTAACATAAAATCTATATCAAAGACAACATAAACAAATCTTTTGATGCACTCTTTCACTGGTCAAGGCTAACGTCACCCCATTGCACCTTGTGCCTTGCAGCTAGATAATGAGCACCGACCGGACCACGACTCCCGTAAGGATAGTACTCAGGGATTCTCTTCTTCTCTTCTATCTCTTTCAGCAATGGAGTGAACAGTGCCCAAGCTGCATCGAGCTCGTCGCTTCTTATGAACAACCTTCTTTCTCCTTCTATTGCATCTAGCAGAAGCCTCTCATATGCATCTGGTATCTCCTTTGAATACCTGACCCAAAACAAATAGTTATTATTGCTTTGAACAAGGTTTCATCCTTCTTTGTTTTGACTTAACTCACTCACGTACCTTGCGGAATATAGAAGATTCAAGTTACTTCGATCTAATCTCATTCCCAAACCAGGGACCTTGTTGTTGATTTTCAAATAGATTGCTTCATCCGGCTGTACACGGATCACAAGCTCGTTTGTAGCTCCATCAATATCAGAACCAGTATCCCGGTTATACAAATTCCCCGGAACATTCCTGAACTGCACCCTTATCTCTGCCCTGTATAAAATATTTTAATGTTAAAACTTATCGATACGACGAGTCAATATGTAAAAATTTATAGGTTTGAAAGTTATAGGCACTTTACCTCTTGGTGTGCAGTGCTTTCCCGGCTTTCATTAGAAAAGGCACACCGTCCCATCTTGCATTGTCGATGAAAAGAGCAGCGGCTGCAAATGTCGGAGTCAGACTATCTTTTGGCACAGTTTTATCATCCGTGTAGCCCGGATATGTGACTCCTCCTTTTGTGTGGCTCTTGTACTGTCCTATTACCACATCTTCAACCCGAATTGGCCTCATTGAACGTAGAACCTTAACCTGAATCGGGCACGAGGCTTTTATAATATGCTTTCTTGAACCAAACCAAAATTATAAAGGGGAAAAAAAGAAATCAAACCTTTTCATTTCTGATATCCTCTGCATCCAAACTAACAGGTGTTTCCATGGCAAAGAGCGCTAAGATTTGAAGCAGATGATTCTGCATTATATCTCTTATTATCCCGTAGTGGTCGAAGTACCTGAATTAAAACATAAGAGAATAGAATGAAAACATAAGCTTTCAATACAGAAGAAACATTAATAGCCAGATAATGGAAAACACGCAATTTACCCTCCACGCCCTTCAGTGCCGAAATCCTCAGAAAATATCAACTGCACATTCCTTATGTACTGCCTTGACCATAGCGGTTCAAATATAAGGTTTGCGAACCGAAGAACAGATAAGTTCTCGACTAGCTCTTTTCCTAGGTAATGGTCTATCCTGTAAGATCACAATTTTATTATCATATCAGCCGAGCATCCAATAGCATCATCATTACAACAACAAAGCTATAAGTGCAAGATCACCCACCTAAAAATTTGATCTTCCTCCAAATACTGCTTAAGAGATTTCGTTAAAGCAGCCGAGGTTTCAGAATCTCGACCAAAAGGTTTCTCGACAATGACCCTAGTCCATCCATTGACAGATGAAGCAGAAGAGCTTGCACATTTCACAGCATCTACAAATATATTTGGAGGGATAGACAAATAAAAGAGGCGGTTCGAGATTCTTCCAGCCTACAGAATAAAAAGAATAACTACAGCAATGAGAAAAAGATATAAACTCCTATTCTTCGATGTGCACCTATGAAATAAAATTTGAAAGTAGAAAAGACCAATTGGCAGTGGAACACATCAATACCTCATGTTCCTTGAGCTTCTTATCCAATTCAGTAAAATGTTCTTGAGAATCATACTGACCAGAATGATAAAAACATCTCTTGAGAAATTCTTCCATCTTTTCACCACAGTTTGCCCTGAAATCCAAAGGAAACAATGACATAATGCTCAGAGTTAATAATCTTCACAAACCATCTCCAACTGAAACGAAGCATAAAGACTTCTCTTGGCAACCTCCACACAAAAAAATCGTCTTTAAACTAAAAACGGAAACTTCAGAAACAACAATTGCTTACCTCTTATCAATTCTACATGTCAGGGTTTTGCTGACCATGTTTCTAAGTTCAACATCAGTCATCTTACTCCTAGAATAACCGTATATAGTAAAATGCTACAACACAACAAAATCAAAATTCTCAATCATCAAGCTTTAGTATGCAAAACACACACATAACAATCATTGAGAAGAAAACATAAGAAGGCAAATAATACCTCAGGAAGACAACCTTCATAGTAAAGTGCGAAAAGGGCCGGGAAAATTTTCTTCTTGGCAAGATCACCAGAAGCTCCAACCACCGTGATACTAACCGTTGACTGATTATGACCATCAGATTCTGCTCCAACCTTAGCTGCTTCTTGAGATGGAACTGATAACACATCCAATCCCTTAAGCGTAGATTTACTCTCTGCTGGATTTGAATTGGTGACTATTGCACCTAAAAACCCAAGTAAATGTCAGAGCAAATCCTTCTTCTACTGATACTAATATTACATTTGATTTACACACACACCAAATGATTCCATGAGCATTGAAAATTTCCATATATCAGAGCTAATAAGCTTATTTAGATTTTGATCAAATCCAATCCGAAACAAATAAACAGAGAATCAAAGAAGCGAATTAAAAACTAACCATCTTGCATAAAGACAGAGACACGACCAGATTTCCTCTGGAATCTAAGACAGAGCTCATGAGAAGAACCAGACAGGAACGAGAGTGATCGATGTCTGTTACCGTTAACCGGTGAGAAAGAAGCCGAATAACCGGAACGATAGGCTCGGGAGGAGGTGACGGAGGAAGACAAAGACGCCATCTTTCAACGGTAATTCCAGAGAGAAGGAAGGAGGTTGGGGCTAAAGTGGAGACTTTTAGTTTAAAAAAGAAAGAAGAACATAAGAAACATCGAAAGGAGAATTTAAGGGCATTTCTGCAAATACAGAACCTTTTGAGATCTCCCAAAGGTTGTCTTTTTATTTGCCTAAAAACTGCTCACTACTGTGATGGTATGGCTACGTGAAGGGCCTCTGCACAAAATAATATTCAATTCAACCAAACATCAAGTGGACTTTTGCTTTCTCTTCTTTCTTTTTTTTCACAAGAGATCTCCGAATATACGTTTCTCAAAGATGCTTTCTTCTTGGGTAAATCAATGTAAATTGGTAATGCAAAATTTAGTTGGAAATTGGAGATTTTACTCTTTTTGTTTGGATTTCAAAACAAAAATTGCTAAACAAAAATTTATGAGTTTACAACACTCTTACAGCCTCAACTCTTGAAAAAACAAAAAAACAGAGAAATCCCGTTTTCTTCCCCAATAAAGAACAAAAAATCAAACACTCTTTAAACTAACAATGACAAGACTCGCAGGCCAAATAACCTGCACAAATTTCATCTCTCCCTAAAACATGATTGATTCTACCAACACAGATACAACTACCAAAAACCCTCAAAAACTTGTGATTTTTGAAGAAGCTCAAAATCAGAGAACGAGGGCAACTTTCTCATGGGATATCATTGGTGATGGATTCGCAATCAATGGCTCGTAATGGTCTGCCCCACCACCACACCAACCTGAACCAAATGGATGATTTTGATTATCACCAAATCCAAAAAATAGATATCAATGCAGGAGAAAGATTTAAAGTCTGTTTAATTTTATATACCTGTGCCTTTCATGAACAGAAAGACTGGGAATTCAATGACTTCACTTCTTGGTTTGTGAGGAAGGAAGAACACACAATTCTCTTCTTCCACCATCCCATCTGATCCATGCGCTTGCACCTATCATAATACCCAAAATTTCACAACTTTTACACTGATGTGATTGTGGAACACAAAACTTGACACGAGATATAGCAAAAAAAGAGGAAACTTTATCACTCACCACATAGATTTCTCGTTTGAATTCTGTTGCAAGACATTCAATTGCTATGTCATCACCAAACGCAGCAGCATGTCCTCGTCGGTTCTCATCTACAGATAACAAACCGTCTTCTGTATACTGCAATGTGATGATATCATACTCATCTTCTGATGAGCCTGAAATCGACATGTACTTTGCCCAACTAAGTCCATCGTTCACAGGAAGACACCTCTCTCTGTAAATTGACTCTGCAGCAGTTTCTCTTCAATGGGGGAAAAAACATGAGAATAGTCATTAACACAAACCCTAGACAAGAAATACCTATTTCCTAACTTTTGTTCTTGATTTTCTCAAAACCCATTTCAGAAAAACGTAAGCTTTAAGCATTTAAGATCCATTCCCCAGCGGTAATCGAGATGAAACAACAAAACAAGATCTAAATCCGTAGCGAGGCAAAGAGAAAACGAGGAGGGTAGCTACCTCTGCATCCCAATTTGAATAAGCTCATCAATGGCGGAATCTAGACTCTCACGCTCGTCTTTTTTGGCTAACAACTTCTCTTCCTGGACGATGTGAATCCCCCACCCGCTCTTCAGATCCGGCGAATACATATGCCTAATCGCGTCCGTGATAACCCCTTTCTCTCCCTCGCTCGCGGATCTGAAATCCTCAAGGAACCTCCTCACCGTGCGCCGCCGTAGATCTCGAGCGTCGATCCCACGCGCCTCCATGGCTTTCTGGGAAGCGGTGAAGAGGCAGTTCCCGTCGGAGGAGACCTCTCCGCCGTGAGAGAGACGGAAAACGACGGAAGCGGAGGATTCTTCTTCTTCTTTTTTCCCGGGATGCTTCCAAAGGACACCCCTCGCGTGAAGCCTCTGGAGATGCCGTCTCTGCTGCTCCTCAAGACCGAAAACCTCATCCCACGCGGTGGTGGTAGTTGTGGCGGCGGCCATCGTCTTCTCCACCGCTTCAACCGCCGCAGCCGCCGCAGATTGGTCAACAAGATCCACGTCATCGAGAGACACGGCGGCTGTCGTCGGTTCCCTCCACGGAACTGTCGGTGACGGAGATTGAAATGTCGCCGTGGAATCACAAAGAAGCTTTCCCATTATTCTTAAAGATTATCAAAATCGCAAAGACGCAACCAAAAAACCAAAATCTTTTCTTTCTCTGCAGATTTCGCCTTACAAACGAAACTGCAAGAAGAGAGAGAGAGAGAGAGAGAGAGAGAGAGAGAGTAATTTGACTCAACGGCTAGATATGGGATGTGAGAGAATACGACTGTTGGAGTTAACGGTCAGATCTGTGAAGACTATAACGCGGGAGAGGAAAGTAATACACGTGGCGTAATCTTAGTGGTGTTCTGATTAACGAATGGCTGAGGCTGACTTAGACCAGGTGGACCACGCCACTCAAAACACATAAAAACATACATCTTTAATTATTATTTTTTAATATAAAGTATTTTTATTTTATTTGTTAAAATGGTGCCATGTCGTTATTAGCTGGCGTATCCTCTAACGTGCACATGGTGCCTCTTTTATTTGTACATTACCAATTATAGTTAGACACATCAGCTTTTTGGAAGGGTTGACCAATGAGAAACCTTGCTCACACTCATGAGATGTGTTCGGGGATGGGGCTTTTACAAACGAGCTGCGCCACATGTGCGGACTAGTCTTGGACGGCGTGAACAACGTCGTGAATCGCGCGTTAAATTTAACGGAATTTTTTACCTGTAACGGCTAGTTAAAAGATAAATCTCTGCTCTTCAACTTTTACCACCTAAAGAGTTAATTGGTGTAATAACACCTAATTAAGCACTAAAGGACCTTGATTTAATGTTGTAACAGAAAATAAAAGAATAAATTTATTTTTATTTTCCCTTTGTTTTTTTTGTTTAGGTTTGTAGAAAATATCGATTAGGATATATTCGCGTCTTTCTTTAGGGCATCTCCAATAAAGACCTCAAATTTTCATTTTTGAGGTTTTTGCTCTCCATCGACAATTTCAAAACTTCAAATATGAAGTTTTTAAAACCTCAAAATTTGAAGTTTAATTTTTTTTTGCATTTTAGTCCCTATAATTATATATATTTTTTAAATAATCATATAAATTTATTTTTGTATCATTTTAATTCTTACAAATTTATATCTCATAAATATTTAACATATACTACATCAAGCAAATTTAATACAAAATAAAATATTACATCAAACAAGTTTTACACACCAACAATATTACATCAAGCAAATTTAATACAAAATAAAATAACACAAGAAAGTAAAATTATATGAACATAAATATTACACAAATTAAAATACTATAACAATACTAATATTCAGGTAAATTTGATCCCGGATCTCCAAGGTAATGTTGTTTGTATTATTTTAATGTATTTTATAGTTATCTATAAAACTTTTATGATCTTTATTAATTTTGATCAATAGAAAGGACTAAAATGAAAAAAAAACTAAGATTTTATTTGAGATTTTATCATTGGAGGACAACACCCTCAAACCTCAAATTTGAAGTCCTTGTTGGAGATGCTCCCTGTAGAGCATATCCAAGAGCAACCTTAAAACCTCATTTTTGAGGTTTTATGCATTCCAATAGCAATCTTAAAACCTCAAATTTTAAGGTTTTGAATAGTAAAACATCAAATTTGAGGGTTTACTATTCAAAACCTCAAATTTAAGGTTTCTTATTTTTTAGTCCCTACAACTATCTATCTCATAAATAATAATAATAACTTTTTAGTCCTACTAGTTAAAATGACAATAAATAAAAATATTTGATTTCAACAATTTTAAGTTGGTATATACATATAAACAATGAAGAGGCTCATTATCACTTGAAAATACATTGATTGATCATATATGAGAGCATTACGGAAATAGTTTTATTGAGTAATTTGGTATTTTACTTGTAATTTAAGATTTATTTTGTATGTTTTTTATTATTCGTCATATGTAATTTTATATTATAATGTAATGTTATTAATATTTTTTGTAGTATTTTTTTAATATATGTTTTATAGGTATTTATAAAAGTTTTATGATTTTAGTTAATTATGATCAATAGTGAGGACCATAGTGCAAAATATAATTTTTGAGATTGAGTTTAGGAAAATTGCACTCTATATTAGTCTTTACACATATAATTAATTATCTAACATCATATAAAACAGAATATAGTAATTAGCATTTAGCCCACCTAAAATTCCGATTTTACCCTTAATGAAAAACAACAAAGACTCATAAACGTAGTTAACTATGTTCGGAAATCGATATAGTTAACTATGTTCTGAAATTAATAGGTAACTATGTTTCTGATAATAGTTAACTATGTATGTTATTTTTCCATTATGCAAACTATAATAGGTAACTACGTTCTGAACATAGTTAACTATGTTTGTTTAAATAAATAACTATTACAACAATATTTTCAGGTAGTCAATTATGTCATGAAATTAGATAACTATGCTCTGAAAATAGTTAACTATATTTTTAAATTGGTAACTATTTTCTAAAAATAGTTAACTATGTATTTAGATAGTTACAAATAATGTGATGTAGTTAACTATGTTCTGAGATCAATTGAATAGGTAGTTTCGATGAAAATAATTAATTATGGTTTTAGATAGTTACAAATAATACGATATAGTTAACTATACAGGGGTAACTTCGTCCAGTTTTATTTCTCTATGCTATTTACCTAATTCCGAAAATGAAACTGCTACTTTCCCGATTATCTCTTTCAAAAGTAATATTCAGCTAATTAACCCTTGAATTTAAGGTTTTACCATTGGAGAGGAACACCTTCAAACCTTAAATTTGAGGTTTAGCAAACCTCAAAAATAAGATTGCTCTTGGTTTTGCTATTTTTTTGTTAAACAATTCACACACACTTCCTACTACAATCAACTGTATATATGCTATGGAAGGAACGAAATGCAAGAATTTTCACGACGAAAACATATCCACATGCCGCAATTCAACAAGCCACTGATCGTACGTTAAAAGACCGTATCCTTCTTTTCCGGTAACGGATCATCGCTCTTCTTCTCTCCTTGAATTTTATTTCGATTGTATATCATATCCATTGTAAATTATATTCAGCTTGTCTGTCACAAACCATGTCCCCCTGGTTTGGGTTCCTTTGGGACATGTAATAGATAGATTATATTGTATTTTTTTCAATAAAAAAAGAGAAATTGTATAAAATCTTAATATTCATACCAAAATAAAAGTAAAAAAACTCACCTAGTCATATTAACTTAATATTGTATTTATACAAACCACTATATTATAAACTTCTGACCATTTGGTTTCCCTACTTTAAACTTTGATTCTTCTCTTTGTTAATAGGTTAATAACTCTCCTATATTATAAAATATTTTAAAAAATAGTAGACGCTAATCAGACATATAGATATATACCGTTTAAGCGTTCACTAATTTAGGGTTTTACATATTTTGTTATATTACATTTTAATATAAGCATTATCAGCGATTTAAATGCAGTCTAAACAAAAAAAACAAAAAAGAGTAAACTTTTGGTTTATAGATTTTCCTATCGATTTGGTCAAATAATCTATGTTTTGGGGTAGTTTCTTTTGGCTGCCTAAGACACCAGTTTTTAGAAGCTTTGACATATTATATTGAAAACACTGATCAATGATTCAATAATAACAAATGTATTTCAGTTCAATGGGCTTGAATATTCAATTAGTGTTTAGAATATGGTGGGTTTTAGGGTTTCAAAGCCCAGATCTACGTGGGCCTCAAGTTCATGCTCGTATTTCCCAGGTTGATATATTAAAACTCAAAATCCCTCCGAATCTTAAAAAGGTATCAGAAGATTTTTTTTTTTTTAAAGTATCTTTGAGAGGACAAGCTAATCATTAGGAGTAGCTATAAATTATTTAGAATCTTGGTAAGGTAAAGATAAAAGTATTTTATAAATTTGTTAGTAAGGATTTATAACTACCATATCGACTGATTAGCATCTATGTTCAATGTTCATATCATATGCATACACTATGATTGACGGAATGTAAAGGAAGATCTGTAATTAATTTATTAATATGAGTTTTTATCCCAAAAAAAAAAAGTCCAACTGTTATAAGTATTCAACACAATCTTCTTGAGAAATATATTTGAAACAGCATATATAAGAAATAGGAAATTACCTTCTTTCTGAATAACTTCCATTAGTGGGCTAACTGTTAAAACAAGATCCTCATGTAAGACATTTTCTATAAACAGAAGTAAAACATGATAACAAAATTAGCTTGAACTTTTTAATATTTGTTTTAAGGATTTTCTGCAAAAAAATCTCTAAATGGCTAGAGTTTGCGATTTTATCTTTGAGGTCAATTAAATGTAAGTCAATTCACGAAATAATAGTCAACCCGCAATGTAACCCTCAGCCGTATATATGTATTAGAACGTGTATTTTTTAATATTTTTTAAATTAAAAGAATAAAATTGTAAAATAGGAATTCGAACAAACGATCTGAAAAAGAACTCTGCACATAGTTAAATAATTACACAAACATACATCATTATATACTACTGTAAAACTTCGTCGAAAGAGGAGGAGAAGTTGCTCCGCCGCCATCTTCTCTGCATCATCAGCAGCAACAGTTATACCAGAATCTCTTTATCCAGGAAGAAGAAATGATATCATGGCTTCATTATCCTCTTCGCGACGATGATTTTTGCTCAGATCTCTTCTTTTCCACCTCCGCACCAAGTGCTTCGTGCTCCGTGACGGCGAAAAGATGGACGACGATGAGTCAGGTCACCACCGCGAGACCACCGATACGAATTTCATGAATTTTTCGAGGCTGAGAGTGGATTTTACCCTAACGCCACACCATCATCGGTAGCGGCGAACGAATCCGGTCTAACACGACGGACGGATGGAATCGATAGTCAAGTGACGATGGTTAATTGCGGATCTAGTTCCGCCGTAGCTGGAGATGGTCTTAAAACTTTTGCAGTTTCCGAAATTAATCGGAAGGGAAAAACAGTGGCGGCGCCGGCGCCGGCGAGTGAGATTCCTGGTACATCATCTTCCGTAGTGTCAAAGAGCGAAATTGATCCGGTGAATATACATTTTTCGTAATGCATAAATCTGATTTTATAATTTTTATGTTTAGATATATATAAACATGCATGTTTGTAATATTATTAAAAATAATTTTGGCGCAGTTGATTATGCGTGTGTAATTTTTTATTAAGGTCGTGTATTCGAATCCCAATTTTACAATTTTATTCTTTTAAAAAAATCAGTTAAAATGACGTAATTTTAAAAAGTGTAAAAAAATACACGCTCTTATACACATATATACGGTAGAGGATTATATTGGGGGTTGACTATCATTTCGTGGATTAACCTGCATTTAATTGACTTCGAAATTAAAATCCCAAACTCTAACCACTCAAAAAAAAAAAAAATTAGTACAAAACCCTTTTTTAATAAGCTTGAATTTTTAAATTGTCACTTGACCAGAACATCCTATACGTTCATAAATAGTTGTACTAAATTGAGATTAAAAAAAAAAAATCATATAAAGTACTATGTATTTAGATTAAATGGAAAATAATTAATGCTGAGCTTTCTTTCATATACTAGTAAATTAATGTTGAGTTTATAAATTATTTTACCAATTGATATATATATATATATATTCATATTTAACTTTTCAAATCGCCATATATATATATATATATATTCATATTTAACTTTTCAAATCGCCAAACTTATATATATAATTTAAATAAACTAATAAAGTATAAAAATAGCAAATTTACTACACTTGAACAATCAGAACAGTTGTATTACAAAAAAATAAACAGTAATGTAGTAAGTTTTTTCTCTTTTCAATTGTATCCAAAGAATACGACGAAACACAAAAAAAAATTATCGAAAGAATAAAAAGGCAAAAACTTGCATGGATATTGAAAAAAAGAGAGGTCAGGACTGAGGTGGGCCGTATAATTGGAGTCCAATTTACTGAAATATAAAAAAACCTAAAAATAAATAAATAATAATAATACTTTTCTGTCTCTCTCTTATCTGAAAATGAAATAAAAAACAATAAGGAAAACAAAATAAACCTCTCTCCACTGACATTGGTAAAAAGCATAGGAAAAAAAAAACTGTTCATCGTCGTCTCTCCCAAGGAAAAATCGGCCATGAAAATGAAGAAGAAAGGAAAAGTTTACCCATCTCCTCCTCCTCCATCATCATCATCGTCTTCTTCTTCTACCCTTTGTTGGTCTCGAGGAACGGAGGAGGTTAGGTCTCACAATCTCAACGAAGATGACTCTCTCTCTGTCTTGAAGCTTCTTCCAGCGACGATTTTGGTTCTAGTTTCTGTTCTCTCAGTCGAAGATCGAGAAGTTTTAGCTTACTTGATCACAAGAGGAACCACCATTTCCGCTAGAGGAACCTCTGGAACCTCTTCCTGTGTTGACTCGAAGAAGAAGAAGAAGAACAAATCTAGCAAAAATCATAAACCTCCTGTTTTCGACTGTGAGTGCTTCGATTGCTACACTAATTACTGGTTTCGATGGGATTCTTCGCCGAATCGTGAGCTAATCCACGAAATCATCGAGGCGTTTGAAGAACATCATCTCGTCACTAATGGCGAAAACTCAGCTTCCAACAACAAATCCAAGAGAGGTAAGAAGAAAGAGAAATCGAGCCGTCGTGTCGTCGAGGTCGAGCCAATGACCCAAACAACCACGGCTTCAGAGAGCCACGTGTCGTCACCAGAGAACTCGCCGGGGAGATTGAGTGAAGCTGAGGTGGCGGAACGAGAGCCGGAGGATGAGGAGATTGTCCAAGAAGAAGAAGAAGAATCGACGGTGGTTTTTCCGGCGGCGGCTGCAACGGGTCACAAGGGATTAGCGAGGAAGGTACTACCGGACGTGTTGGGTCTTTTCAATTCCAATTTTTGGAGACTTTGGAATCCGAACGCGTAAAAGCATCGACCAAAAAAGTTATGCTTTTTTTTTCTTTCCTTTTTCTTGTTTCTCCATAAACAAAAATAATCACATCCCCATGCTTTGTTTTTGTTTTTTCTTCTTTCCATCAGAAAAATATATCACTACTTTTGTTAATGTTCTTGGTTGAAAAAATGCAGGCTTTAGCTCTTTTTGTTTTTTTATTCATTATTATGTCTCTGTTCATGAAATTCTTTAACCTCTGTTCATCAATGTGGCAAAAGAGTTTTCCGGGGATATACATTTTTTTTTCTTTTTTTGCAATTTTCAAGGTGTTTTTTTGTTTACTTTCTTTTGCATTTGGTTTGGTGGTGAGACTCTAGTCTCTCTAGGCGCAGTACAGCGATTTTTCTTGAGATTTTTCTATTCAAGTTTTTGCTTAGGAACAAAGTTTGTGGATTAGGTAGACTGTTTCAAGAAGTGGGCCAACAAATATATTTTTCCTTTTGATTATGGCATCCTCATAGTGAGAGTGTGTCTCATTCTTATGATATCTTATAGATATATATCATTAGTTTTTTTATATAAAAAGAGAGATATCATTAGTTATATTTATGTTTTACCATAGTATAAGTTAGATTGGGTGATGACAAAAAAAAAGTTAGCTTAGGTTTTCAGCATTTTATGACGGAAATCAATGCATCTAAATAAGTCTAAAAATACTAGCTTTTTTAGTGTTGTAATCGTACAAAGGAACAAAGATTCAATTTTGGTCAACAACAAAATCTTTTCTCAATCTAGTGAGGTACCATAAATCGGGTTATTTTTGTGTAATGTTAGTAAGTTTTACTTTTTTTAGTAATGCAATCAATGTGCCGAAAAATCAAATGCACTTGTTTATTTGCATTTTTCTCCAACCATCGACTTTTGACCCAAAAAAACAAACATCGACTCCAAGATAATATATAAACTATGACTCTGGAAATTAACGAAGTAACCATTTGGTTCATAAAAGACTACTGAATACAAAGGAATACAAGCGCAAATATGACAAGACTAACAATGAGAATAGCATGATATTTTATGAAATAACATGTTATTGTTACTTTAATGTAGAATGTTTTCATTGACATGTTCAACCATTTTGAATTTGAACTACATTGTATCAGGGCATATTGAGTCTTTTCAATGTTGGCCGCATTAGGATTGCGATTACAGAACCAATGATTTTATAAGAGGCCGGGACTGACGAACATGTTTCAGAATGTTTTGATCGCCTAATATATAAAAGCGCCACAATAGCATCGATTCTTGAATGTCCATGTAGCTAACTAATGGAGATCGGCAATATTCATATGGGCGATCAAGAACAAAGCGTCTTCTAACAGTTCAAATTAAAGACTCGAATTCCAGACTGGATATGTCTCTAGAAACGAAAAACACTAGATCAAAGCTCTGTTTCCGCTACTTTGTTACATCAAAAAGCAACAACACTTCGTTTAGATACGAAACCAAAGTTAAACCAAGACTTGAATAAACCTTTAATCGGATTCAATGTAGCTCCCAAACCATACCGTTTTACCAATCAAATCTGTTCTTTGTCAGGACAACAAACCTTAACATCTTTCTACACAACTCTCCCTCAAGTCTCCATACACTTCCTCTCTTTTTATTCTCACCCAAAACTGTACTACTGCCAGCAATTCCCCTGCTCGGCCTAAACTTCCTTCTTCTGCTTGTCAAGCCCAACAAGCCCAATAACAACTGTTGGCCTACACAACAGACCCAAAGCCTACACCGACCCACGTATCTAATTAAGTTTGTATTAAATATAACTTTTTTTTTTGCAATTCTTCAAAGCCTCGAATTATTATTGTAGAAAACTCTCTAATCCAAATTTTGATAGGAAATTGTTTTTTCTTTCGAGTCTGATGGGGTTAAATATTAGATCGAATAACATCATCCTCCACAAAAGATTTACAAGCTTTGGGGTTTTTAAAAAAAATTACGCTATTTTCCAAAAAATATAAAATCTTAAAAGTAGCATAAAATGGTATAAAAATTTTAATGATACGAAACAAAAATATAAAATGATAATATAGTTAGAAATAGCATGAATAATGATAAGAGACAACAAAACATAATATTACCAAAATTTCAAAAAAAAAAAAAAAAAAAAAACATAATATTACCTTTCTCATAATGCTATTTCTTGATTATATAAAAAATGATACACGCGGTGACACTGCAACTTTATAAGGGCTGCGAGTTATAGACTTATTACAAAAAAAACTACTACTAGGTTGTAAAAAACCAC
Source organism: Pseudoturritis turrita (assembly GCA_900406555.1). NCBI lineage: Eukaryota > Viridiplantae > Streptophyta > Magnoliopsida > Brassicales > Brassicaceae > Pseudoturritis > Pseudoturritis turrita. The sequence goes on from OVBL01000426.1 coordinate 810,548, forward strand.
GTGCGTCTTCGATTCCAAGAATTTTCTTAGGACATAATATTCAAACATTACCATCTTAATAATTGTCCCTCTTTTTCTTTTTTCCTTGCACTTTGAATGGTCAAGCAAACATGGACTAGCAACAGTAAATGGTGAGCTACTTTATTATTTTTCCTATTTGAAACGAATTTAATAATTGTTAAATGGTCTCAACTTCAACCGCGGAAAATAATTATCAACCACGTCTGCGCCAAAGTAAATATCTTGCTCCTCTTCTTCAAGGATTTCAAGTTTGACCAAAATTCCCAACTACATTATATGAATATTTACGGAAAAAGGGTCAAAAAAATCCCAACTATTCCGTTTAAATCGAAAAAAGCTTCAATTTTTTTTTAAACGTATTTAATTTCCATCTTTTGTTGATTTGTCTATTTTAATCTTCAACTTTCATTGACCAAGCAAATTTAGTCCCGTCATTAAATTGCTTAACGGATTGATTAAACGGAGTTAGTGACCGTTTAAATTCTCTGTTAGAACAAAACAAAAAACGGGAAAAATATCATAAAAATCCTCAGCTTTCAAATTTTGGCTATTTAAAGCATGAACTTTGGCATGGACCATTTAAAGCCCCAATTTTTATTTTATAACATTAATAGCTAAACGATTTTTATTTTAATTTAATTTCTTTTATAAATTATAAATTATTGAAATTAACCATAATGTTATAATTTGTAAAAGAAATTAAATTAAAATGAAAATCGTTTAGCTATTAATGTTATATATGTTTTTGAATCAGATGTCATGAGTTCAATCCTCTGTTTCGCAAAATTTATGTTTTTTTTTAAAGATCCAAACGACGTCGTTCTACTTAACTGTGTTCATCAACGGATAATTAACTCTGTTTTTTGTTTCCGTTAAACCACTTAACGGCGTGCCTAAATTGGCTCAGTCAACAAAAGTTGAGGAGTTTTAAAACAAGTCAACAAAAATTGGGGCTTTAAATGGTCCACGCCAAAGTTCATGCTTTAAATGGCCAAAATTTGAAAGTTGAGAATTTTTATGACATTTTTCCTATTTTTTGTTTTGTTCTAACAGAGAATTTAAACGGTCACTAACTCCGTCTAATCAATCCGTTAAGGAATTTATCGACGGGACTAAATTTGCTTGGTCAATGAAAGTTGGGGATTAAAAAAAACAAGTCAACAAAAGATGGAGATTAAATACGTTTAAGAGGAAGTTAGAGCTTTTTTCAGTTTAAACGGGATAGTTGGAACTTTTTTTGACCGTTTTCCCGAATATTTACTGACGTCCAAAAAAAACCATGGACTATTTACCTTCCATTTTTTCGCCAACGAAAACGTAGCAATATACATACGTCACAAGTTATCCAATCGTTTTATCCCAAACTTGCTCGGGGAGACACTATCCGATTTCGAAACCACCTTTTCGATGGTACGAATCAAATGTTATTTATTCCTCATGCAATTGTAATTAGAATTTACCGTATGCTATATCTCCCATTTACATCCAAATCTTTATTCATCATTTCGTAGCATGGAAAGAAGAACCGATATATATCAAACTACTTATCTTTTTTGTCACGTGTAATTAGTCAATAATATTGATGGTCCAGGAATAAACTCGTACATTCAAAATTCGAAAAAGACGTGTTTAAAGCCAATTTTACAGATTTAAATTATTGAGGAAATTTTTGTTTTATGTATGGATTCAAACATAGTAGACTTTGACTGATCATTTAATAAAGATAGTATATACTATATTTATTACATATACGGATAATATGTAATATGACGTCACACAACAAAAAAATCGTAAATCCAAATGACGTTCGACAAAAAGAAAAACTTAAACCCACATGACCTCATTAGAGAAAAATTTCGACGAGACTCGTTCGTTCCTAATGACCTTCGACAATCAATTAGAAAAATTCTATGTTGGTACGTGCATGCATTGTTTTTAAGAAAATCGTAAAAAAGCAGAATATTAATTGATTCTTACGTCAGATCACCAATAAGTCTTTCCTCCCTTTGCAATAGTCAATTAGATATGTTTTTTTTAATCCAAAAATTTCAGAACTTTGATCCATAATATATTTTCGGTCTTAAACTAATCGGTGAATTATATTTTATAAAAAAAATTAACCATCATGGACCAAGCCGGATTCGAACTAGGACGCATAGTCGCATACTACCTATTTCCAAAAGGCACTTGTCATTAGTATAACACACACTTGGTAATTAGATATGTCTATCAATCCGCAATTTTAAAGCACTCTCAATATTTTGTAGAGATCCTTATCCATAAATATATATATATATATATATATATATATATATAGACATTTTAATTTCGTTTCTTTTGTTTCTGATTAATAGGCATCCATCACAAATCAGTAAGTAAATCCTAAAAAAATATAGTCTTATCTCTTGAGATAATTGCCTTTTGATCTATATGTATATATATCTTTTAAGAAATATGGATTAGTGGGTGCATAAATGTATGTAAAATGCTTAATTCTTACGTGTCGTCTACGACACTGCCCCTTCTAGTTCTGCTTTTACGATTAGCAACGGGCCGCCTCTTCGTCTTTGACTTCATAGTCTGCCATAAATGTCTATATAATATAAACTAAACTATAATACGTTTTTCACAAAATATCTAACAACCAAACAAACAAACAAAAAAGAAAACAAAAAAAATCTTCTTCTTTTGAAATTCAGGTAGATCGGTCTGTATTATTATAAGATTCCACAATTAATTAAGTATATATATGGAGGGATATGATAACGGATCGTTGTATGCTCCGTTTTTGTCGCTGAAATCGCATCAAAACCTTTCTAAATCGGAGTTGCATCAAGGCGAAGAAGAGACCTCAAAGGTTAGAGAAGAAGGTTCTTCGAAAAGTTTGGAGACGAAAAAGAAAGGGAAGAAACAAAGGTATGCGTTTCAGACAAGGAGCCAAGTGGATATTCTTGATGATGGTTATCGATGGAGAAAATATGGCCAAAAAGCCGTTAAGAACAACAAGTTCCCTAGGTTCATATCTAATTTCTCCCTTCTCAATTCTTTGTTTTAATATATACTAATGTTTACTCCTCGTGTTTCTATTGAACATATAAGATAAGAGTTGACATATGCTTTAGCCAATCTCAAATCAACCTCAAATTTTTTTTTTATTACTAAAGGAATTTCGGAACTTTGATCCATAATATTGGAATCGAATACTATAACATGTTAATTTATTTCCCCTTTCCAATATCGAGACTCGATCTCCTGTCCTCGGATTTATGTGTATATATCATTCACACCGAGTCTAGATTGATCTTTAACTAGTTTGCATATATATGGTTTAATTAGGTTATGTTCTTTATCGATCTACTGTAAGATCGCGATGATCTATCATTTCTCTCTATCTAATCTAAAATAAAATCTTTTGGTGAGGAATCTTAATAAATGTGGATTGGGGAATAAATTTGACGATTAATTACTCTCTTAAAAAACTCAATTAGTTAATATATCACATCAAGTTTAGAATGATCTTAACTAGACTGCATATTAATTTGATTAATGTCTCTTCTTGATTTTCTACTCTATCTAATGATCAGTGTTTAAAATGAAAGTCTTTTGGTGAAAGATTCTTTTGAATGTGCATTTGGGAACAAATTAGACAGTTAATTATTCTTCATTAGGAGAGAGTTATAAAGTGCTTTAAGAAAATAACGGTTTATATATGTAAATGTGCAGGAGTTACTATAGGTGCACATATGGAGGATGCAACGTGAAGAAGCAAGTGCAAAGATTAACAGCAGACCAAGAAGTAGTCGTGACAACCTACGAAGGAGTGCATTCGCATCCCATCGAGAAATCTACGGAAAATTTCGAGCATATTCTCACTCAAATGCAAATCTACTCTTCTTTTTAATTAATCCATCTCGATCTTTTATACCTTTTGGAGCGTATAATTCTGAGAGCTCATATTGTATATTTCCATCTATTATAATAGTTGATGTTCAAAGATTTTACACACAAATTAAAAAAACATTGAATTCTTTATTTTTCTAAATTAAAACATCATTTATCATCCACTTAAATACAATTTAACCAATAGTAAATCAAACTGCATAATGCAAATAGTCATATCAAATAAAAATATATTTAATTTTGTATTAAAAACCGAAAAACATCTAATTTAATAAAAAAAATCTCTAAAATATAAAATAATCTGATACAGAGAAAGTATTATATATAAATTTATCATGTTTTTTTTCTCCTTCGTTGGGTTAGATATATGATGTTCCATGGTCAACTTGGAGTTTGTACCATGGTTTTCTCTTTAAAATAAGAATGAAAATAACTAAATACCATGGATTCTTTGGGTTATGTGGGGGAAGAATATGGGAAAGTGGTTTTTTTCAATTCGAGCATTTTTATAAGGCACTTTTATACTCTAATTTTGATACCTAGCCAAATTCAACTTGATCAATTCATTTATTCAAATTTTCTATATGAACTTGTATCCGTTTAGTCAAAATCAACATGATATTAGTCAATCGTTATATTTTGATGAGTCGGTTGCCACGTTGGCAAGAAAATTCGATTTCGTGTACCCAAAACGACGAAAATGGCAATTTTCAATCTGAACTATTTCAAATTCAAACATGCGATTTTATACCCGTTTTGAATTTTTTTAAAATACATAAAAATTGTAATTTGGAGATTAAAAGACATAAAATGTATTTATTAAAACAAAATAGCAGTTTATAAAACTAAATTTATTTAAATACATAAAAATGAAAATCTTCACTTATAAGAAAAAGAATAAAGAACTCGAGAGAGTCAAATAAACATGTATACAAAATATCAATTTTTTAGCCCAAAAACTTGTAAAAACAAAGTCTTATATACTGATAAATTATACATTTTGTAATCTTAAAAACTTTGATATTTGTAACCAAATAAAAAAAATATTGATATTTGGTCATTTCAAAACTAACACAATTTTTTGTGCTTTTATTCGGAAATACTATAACATATTTTTTTTAATATACCACAATTTTGTATTTCTGAATATATATTAAAATTTACCAATTCTAATAATTTAAAATTTGTGTTAATTTAAAATTTTCGGGCTTTTTATTCGAAAATACTATAACATTTATTTTTTTTAACACAATTTTGTATTTTTGAATGCATATTAAAATTTACCAACTCTTACTAATTTAAAATTTGTGTTAGATTTTACAAGTTTTTCCTCTAAAAAACTGCTATTTTGTATGCATGGTTATTTGAGATTCTAGTTTTTTATTCTTTTTCTTATAAGTGAAGGTTTTCATTTTTATGTATTTTAATAAAAAAAAAAATTTAAACTGCTATTTTGTTTTAATAAATTCATTTTTATGTCTTTTAATCTCCAAATTGCTAATTTTATGTATTTTTAAAAAACCCAAACTGGGATATAAAACCGCATGTTTGAAATAGTTCAGGTGGAAAATGGCCATTATTCGTCGTTGTGGATACACGAAATCGAATTTTCTTGCCAGTGTGGCATCCGACTTAGCAAAAAATAACGGTTGACTAACACGATCTCGGTCGATATTGATTTAGGCTAAACGTATACAAATTCATGTAGGAAATTTGAATAAATGCGTTGATCATGTTGAATTTGGCTTGATATTAAAGTTAGAATATATAAATGCACGATGAAAAGAGTTCGGATTGAAAAAAGTCGTTTTCCGAAATAATATAGTCTCTTTCGTCTTTGAAGGTTTTTTTTTTAAAAAAGATCTACGACGACAGATGGTGAATGAGCCATTGAGTCGATGTCTGATGCTGACCAATGGTTGTTGCTTATCCCGATTCAAAGCTCAGAAGATGGTTAACTAGAATTAGTAACGACCATAATAAGGTTTTCTCTTACATGTAGTTTTTCACTAAATCTTGGGTTAACTACAAATCGCTTATATAGTGGGTGTTACGAGACCATAGAGGGCAGTTTTTGTTTCGCTCTAGACAATCCCTCACGTCGTGGTGCATTGCTGGATAATTAAGGGATTAAGGGACTTGGATCAACCAACCTCACGTCAAAGATTATATTAGTGTTATCATATGGTGAATCTGGCGAACAGACTTTCATATAGCAATCTACTAGTCGAAACATATACAGTATCTTCTGTGCTTGCAAGCTTTTTCATTTTGGAGTCTTAACTGGCTCAGCCAAAGACTTCGAACAAAACTGTCCCGACCATTGCTTATAGTGTGTGATTAAAAGATTGACATAAATTATTTCTATAATGTTGTTATCTATTATATTATTAGAGAGGTAACTATGCACCAGAATAAAAGTTGAGTTTTTATTACATCGTATTTTTATGTTGTCTTTAATTTTTTTTTAACAGATATATATTCAATAGTTGTTTTATAATTTTTTTTTATTATATATATATATAAACCGAATACGATGATAACGAAAATAAATCTCATCGTTATCTATTTTTACCTCAATCCTTATTTATACTTTCTTCTTTCTTTCTATATTTTTTTTTCGTTGTATGTTTTGTGATTCTATGTTGTTTTATAATTAATTTCTCTTCGTTTCGTTTTCGTATAATTTCTTTTTGATCGTCTATTTCTTTTGTTTTGTATTGTTCCGTTACTGATATGATTTTTATTTTGTTCTTATGCTTTTATAGGTTTTGCGTCTTAACTCTCCGATCAACAAGGTATGATTTCGTTGGTATAGATATGTTTTGGTTCGTATTTGTTCTCATGATTTTTGTTCTTAGGTTTTTCTAGGTCTTCTTTGTATGAGATATCGGAGCTCTTCGTCTTCTCCGTTTGAGCGAAACTTTTCCCGGCACAGTGATCGGTGGTTTGTCCGGCGGTCCTTTTTCAAAGAGTTACCTATCAATCAAGAATTTAGAACGTTTTAATTCAATTAGATTCCGAATTTAATTAGTAAAGCAGGTTTATTCGCGAATCAGGCAATTTGAAAAATTCGGATCCCGAGAAGTTATGGACTCCATGGAAGCTCCATCTCCAACTTTTCAATCTCCTTCTCGGTTTCGCTTCTCGATTACAACGAGTTTTTAAGGTTTATCTCTCACCTTCTAACAAAACCCCAAAAAAAACCCAAATTTTTTCTTTCGCAGTCAACAATTGCATTTCTACCTCGCCGTGGATCGTTCCCAATTCAAAATGGTATTGTAAAACTTTTTTCACAATCTTCCTTCTAATTTCATACTAAATCGAAAAACTGAAATTTTCCGAAATCGCAATTTTGGGAAATTTGGGGGAGGAGGGAACAGGAGACTGTAGTGGAGTTATTGGGTGTTTTAGGTCGTCGTCCATGGCTTCCGATTGTAGCATGTTGAATCTCTCGTGATGAACTTGACGCCGTTTGTTCTTCCTTATCCACTCTTCCTTACATTTCATTAGCTGCTTTGGTAATCTCTTCTTCTCTTTAGCTTTCACATTTCAACTTTTCGATTGTTTATGGTTGATTTTGCATCGGTTTTGATTTCGGATTCTTTAGTGTTTATGTATCCATGGAAATCTTATGTTCTTGATTCGAAAAGACACTTCTTGTTGAATCACTTGCTTGTTCATCATGATTAGTGTTTGATTTGACATTAGATCAATTGTGTCCCTTTAGATCATGTTCATATTTCCAAGATCTTTTCCTTCTCGATTGTTTGGTTTATTTTATCGATTTTTTGATATCGGATTGTTAGTGTTCTGGGTATTCTGAATCATCTGTGATCATTTCTGGAAACTTCGAAAGTTTTGATTTTTTTTCATCGAAAATGAAGAAGATTTTGATAAGTTCCACTGATGACCGATGACTTTAATTTCCCAGTAATCGGATCATTAAAATTTTTTCATGATCACTAACTTCCGAGATTGGATTACAATGGCAAATGAATGTTGTGTGATCTCAATTTTATAACTCACTATCCACAAATTTATTTCAAAGTTGAACCAATGACTCTGAGAATTTGGTTGATTATCATCTTCCTAATTTTTTTCCTTTGCTCCATATGTTTTTGACTAAACAGGTTCTTGGCGTGTGTAGTTTTATAAATTTGACCATTATACAAAATGTCTGGGTCAACTAAAGTGTTGGATCCTGTATTTCAAGGAGCTGGACAGAAACCTTATCCTTTCAGCAACATAAACTACTTTTCCATTGCTTTTTATATTAGTATTAGATATCAAAGAGCAATCCTAACTTTTTTTATATAACTTTGAGATTCTTGTGAATGTTGTTTAGTTAGAGTTTGTATTACTAATTAAACTCAATAATCCATATGTTTATTAATAAATAACATTTAGTTTGTTCTGTTTTATGATTTTTAATATAATCCATAAGGTACCTCCACTAGGTCCAATTATAAAAAATAGCAACGATATGTTTCTTAATTTGAGGAATAATAATAATTAAGTTTACCATATATGTTTTTGGAATAAAAATAGCAACCACATCTTTTTTTATGATATACAATTCTCAACCATTTAAATGTTTCGGTTAGTTTAGGTCGGTTAACCAATAAAAATGAATAATTATATTTTAGGGTTCTTTTAAAAAAATTCGAATAACTGTTCGGTCCTGTCGTACTAAACCGAAAACCAAAGATATTTAAAAATTTCGTCAATCAATTTTCGGATATCGACAAAATTATGGGTCAAAGGTCTAAAATTTCTATGTTTTTAAAAAATAGCTGGTGAATAAAAAATTCCACAAAATATACTAAAACATTTTTCTAACCAAAAAAACTCATATAAAGTAAAGTGGTCCAAATACATTTTTCTTTTTGGTTCATGTGAAAACTGAAAAGTCTCTAAATAAAAAAATTTCTCTTAGAATTGTTATACTTTTCATAACTAATATTGGAAACATATGCACCATATATAATTAGTGTATGTGATTATCAACTCAAATGACCCAATATGGTTTAGCTTACAACATTCTTGAAAAATCGCAGAAACTACACAAAAAAAATATTCTTTCGAAGTAGAAGGCTTTGGGAATCGATCATGGAGAGTTCTGAAAATAGAGTTTGGTGCTAGATATGATTTTGTTTTGTCATAGAGAGTAGGGCTGTCAAACGGGTCAACCCCGCCCCGCTAGATCCGCCCCGCAACATATTTAAATTTTTTTGACCCGCTCCGACCCGCCCGCAAAATACACGGGTCAAAAATATTGAATCCGCACCCGCCCCGCTTAATTTTGCGGGCCCCGCAGGTAACCCGCGAAGATTTAAAAAAAATAAAAATAAAATAATTTATATATATTTTAAAAATAACATTTAAATATTATAAAAAACAAATACATAATTTTCTTTGAAAAATTAAATTTTGTTACTTAATTTATATATATTATATAATATTTTAATAATTTAGTAATATTAGTAGAATAAATATTTAATATTAATATATTTTTAATTTAAAAAAACAGCCCGCGGATAACTCTCAAACCCGCGGGGTTTACCCGCAAAAAATCTCATTTTAAATACCCCGTCCCGCGAGATCCGCTTGTAAATGGGCTGAAATTTTTTGACCCGCACCTGCCCCGCGGCGGGGCGGCCGGGGTGGGGCCCGCAGGCTTTAGCCCAAATTGACAGCCCTAATAGAGAGTATGCATGGACAAATAAACCGAACCGAGGTTTGGTAATTTCGATTTTAATTCTGGGTCTAGCTTATTGATACGTTACCGAAAACCTCATTTGAATAAATTTGGAATAGATTTTATTTTTTTATTGACAAGTACTTATTGGCAAAAAACCGATTAGTAGAATTTTTAAATATATTTGGTTCTCACTTCTCAGTTTGGCTCGGCCGAGCCGAACGTTTATCCAAAGTTTTTTTAAAAGAACCTTAAAATCTGATTATGCATCTCATTTCCATTAGTTAACCGATCTGAAGTAACTGAAATTAACCGAACTGACGAAAATTAACCGAACTATCCAGAATTATTCGGCAACATTACATACGAACCGAACTTTGCCATAACCGTATTGAACCAAACCATAGTTTTATTCGGTTCATTTCAGTTAGTTTCAATATAATATTTCCAACCCGAAGAAAAACAAAGAACCGACAAACCGAATCAAACCGACCATAACTAAAACAATATATCCAAATCATTCAATATTTTACGTGCATTGTGAGGGTTTAGACTCACCAATTAGGGTTTAGTACCCCTTCATTTGCTAAAAATATATTTTTCAATATTTTACGTGCATTTGTGAGGGTTGAGACTCGCATATTAGGGCTTAGGATTCCTTAATTTGCTAAAATATAAAAAGTATATTTATATACAACAAAAAAAGAAGTTTTTTATATAAAACCAAAATTTGGTAAAAAAAAATATCTATTATAAATCCATGTTTACGTGTATAAATTTAATTATTGAAATCTTGATGCACGCGCTATGCATTAAATAATGCATTTGGTCATGTACTTCTTCATCAAATTTTAGTGTTCAATAATTTTGTTTTTCCATTTCATTGAATTTTGTGTACTTTATCTCTTCTATAGAACGTACTTCATATGCAAAGAATTTAGTTAATTATTCATCTCATTTTTATTTATTCTCTTCAACACCATTCATCAAATTTTGATTTCTCTTTCTATGCAATGACTAGGGGTGGGACGGATCCGAATATCCAGAAATTTAAGGATATCCGAGTCCGGATCCGGATCCGTGACTTCCGAATATCCGAACTTCGGATATGTGACAAAAAATTAAGATATCCGCGGATATCCGGATCCGGATCCGAAAATAATAATAAAATAATTAAATTAAAATACTAAAAATTTAAAAAATTATAAATTAAATTTTTGAATAATTTTTTCAAAATAAATATGATATATTAGAAAAAGAACTAAAATCAATATATATGTATATATATTTATATAAAAATAACTTAATATATGTAAAACTATATGTTTTTAATATATTTAATGCACCCGGATCCGGATCTTGAAATTTTACTATCCGCATCCGAGATTTTACTATCCGGATCCGGATCCGAACGTCCTGGATATCCGTATTTCCAGAGCGGATAGGAATGAATACTGGATCCCGGATAATAATTCCACCCCTAGCAATAACCCTTATATAACGCATACTCTTTTTTGCTCTCTTTTTAGTTTTATTCGACATCGTTACATACGATACGACATCACTACATCACAAATCAAATCAAACCGACCATAGCTAGCAAAGTGTATCTCAATTATTCAATATTTTGCGTGCATTTGTGAGGGTTTACGCTCACATATTAGGGTTTAATACCCCTTATTTTGCTAAAAATATAAATTGTTTGCAATATTTTACGTTCATTTGTGAGGGTTTAGGCTCATATATTAGGATTTAGTTCTCTTAATTTGATAAAAATGTAAAATGTATTTTTATATATAACAAAAACACAAGTATTTATATGAAACAAAAATTTGGTCATAAAACATCTACTCCAGTGTTTGTTATTAAGTGATGTTTTAGAAGGAATTTTTTGTTATAAATCAAGAGATGTTCTCACTTTTTAATGAAAAATTAATTAATTTTTTATTATTTTTGACTCTCTGAATTCTATAGATTGATTTTCTATTGGTTCAACTGTGTTGAAATAGATAATAATTGATGTTTTAATTCATGATTTGTAGTGTCGGTTATTACAGATGGTGGTAGAGTTGAAACATTAATAACCACTTTGAATTTTTCGTTTCTTTGGTCTAGCTGTAAGGTTCTAAGGTTTACGCAGAATATGAGGCTCCTTCAAGGAAATGGTGATCGCGATTCGCTTGACCTTGCAGCGTTCTCCAAATGGGTTTTAGATATTGGTGATGGTAAAATCAATAAAAATCATACCGGAATCCGAAATTGACATTTCAAAAGATTTGTTGATTACAGGTTGCATTGATCATGTACAAGCAATTGTGAGAGAGATCTATGGGGAATCGTTTGCTACGGAGATGAGGCCTACATTTTTCAGGGAAGAGCCATATTGAGTCCAACAAATCAAAATGCCAGCGTTCTTAACGACTATATGCTTCTCATGTATTAGGTACGTACTTTGTTTCTTATATGTCACTACTTTTGTTCATTCTATGTGTTTAAATCATTTCTAATTGCTTAGTGGTTGTTTTATTATATATGGTGGAATTGCTTAGTGGTTGTCTTTGTTAATTTGATTTCTTATTTTAATGATTGCTGGACAGTTAAAGACAATACTTTTTTCTCTAATAGGTGAGGATACCTCAGTTCTGATAGCATGTAGACGTCTGATTCGAGCAAGCATGATGATATGGTTTACACTGAAGAGTTTTTGAATAGTATCATATTGTCTGGGTTGCCTAACCATAGTCTTCGGTTAAAAATTGGTACTCCTGTCATCTTACTGAGAAATGTTGATCCTAAAGGTGGTTTATGCAATGGTACAAGGATTCTAATAACTCAAATGGCAGATCATGTCCTTGGGGCTAGGGTTATAACTGATGATAATGTTGGAGAAAATGTCTTAATCCCTAGGATGTTTGGATTTCAATTATGTGTAGTTTTTGTTAAGGTATGTTAACGTGTACCCCAAGGGACACGACATTGGTACACACATGTTTAATTTTAATGTTTATTTTCCAAACGCATATTTATATTTACATCATCGTAGAAAATATATGAATAGTGTATTTAGAGTAAAGGGTTCAGAGAAGTAATTGGAACTCTTGAATTCGTCTCAGGTTAAGAGTGGTGAATCCATGAACTTTGGTTATAAAATCGTTGAAATCAAAGCAATGGTTAGATGAGCACGGGAAATAGATGCTGGCACATAATTTCATGAGAATGAGAAGCGCGATGTGAGCATAAAAACACGCACCAAAACTAACCGAACACCACACAATTAACCGAACACCACAAATTATTTTTTCTGCAACGTTACATACGACCCAAATTTTTCCATAGCTGAATCGAACCATAGTTTTATTCAATTTGTAAGGGTTTAGGCTATCCTATTAGGGTTTAGTACCCTTTAATTTGCCAAAAGTTTTTATTGTTTTCAATATTTTACATGCATATGTGAGGGTTTAGGCTCACCTATTAGGGTTTAAAAAAGTATAATTCATTTATATAAAATCCATATTCGATTTTTTTAAAATTATTATAAATCCATGTTTACGTGTCTAATGCAAGCATGCTGATATGGTCTACACCGAGGAGTTTTTGAATACAATCAAGTTATCTGGTTTGCCTAACCATAGTCTCCGCTTAAAAATTGGTACTCATGTCATGTTATTGAGAAATATTGATCCTAGAGGAGATTTATGCAATGGTACGAGGCTTCTAATAACTTAAATGGCGGATCATGTCATTGGTGGTAGGGTTATAACTGGTGATAACGTTGGAGAAAAGATATTAATCCCTAATATGTTTGTTTCACCGCCAGAAGCAAAGTTTCATTTTCGTATGAGACGCAAGCAGTTTCCACTTGCTGTTACTTTTGCAATGACTATAAATAAGAGTCAAGGACAAACATTGGAGAAGGTTGGTTTGTACTTACCAAAACCGTTTTCACACATGGTCAATTGTATGTTGTTTTGTCAAGGGTAACTTCGAGATCTGGTTTGAAAATATTGATCACGGATAAAGATGGGAAGCCTCAAAGCAAAATTTTGAATGTTGTCTACGACGAAATTTTCCAAAATGTTTGATTTATCAAAAACTATTTAGGATTCTCTAATTACATTTTTTCTTTGTTATTGCTATGGCATTTTTATTTTATTTTTTATATGGATACATATTTTATTTTTATTATTCTGTTTATTTATTTACTTTTAATTTTTATTTATAAAACAATGCGAATCTCTCTAAATAAAAATTTACAAAACTAAAAATGGACCGATTTTGTTTTTTCTCCATCACATTTAAGACGACCATCATGTATTCATCGTCATTTTCATATTCATCGTAAACGGATAACACTCAGGTTGTTATAGGATTTTTACTTTTAATATCAGTTTCTTTTATTTTCTAACAAAGCAACACACAATCGTAAACGGATAACATTTAGTCCACAAGTTGTAATATTCTCATAATGCCATATAAACGGATTAGTATAAGATCATAATGCATTCAAAGAGACGAAGATACGTTGCATAGATTTGTAAATCATATTTATATTCTCTTCAAACCAACTGGTCAAAATTAACCTAACTACCCACATTCTAAGTGAACCGAATCGTAATTTTATTCGGATAGTTTCAATAGAATATTTTCAAAACGTAGAAAATCAAAAAAAATAGACAAATTGAGTCAAATGATCGTTTTAAATCATTCAATATTTTATGTGCATTTGTGAGGGTTTGGACTCCCATGTTAGGGTTTAGTACCTCTTAATTTGCTAGAAATAAAAATTGTTCAAATTATTTTACGTACATTTGTGAGGGTTTAAGCTCTTCTATTAGAATTTAGTACCCTTTAATTTATTAAATAAATTAATGGTATATTCATATAATATTTTCAATACATAAGGAAATACAAATAAACAACAAATTGAGTCAAACCAACCGTTTTAAATCATTCAATATTTTACGTGCATTTGTCAAGGTTTAGACTTCCATATTAGGGTTTAGTACCTCTTAGTCTGTCAGAAATATAATTTCTTATAATTATTGTATGTGCATTTGTGAGGGTTTAGGCTACCATATTAGGGTTTATAACATTTTAATTATCTTAATAAATTAATGATAGATTTATATACAATATAATTTGCTAAACATATTAGGATTCAATATCCACTATTTTAATTTCTTTTAATTTGATATAAATGTAAAAACTAGACATATATATACAATCAAAAAATATATAAAACAAAAATTTATTCATAAAATCTCTATTATAAATCGTAATATCGTAATAGTATACTTGTATAACATAGTCACACATACATAATATACGTGATTATTTTATTTTATTTATTTTGTCGTCAATATACGTGATTATTTTTAAAATTATATTTTTAGAACTAAAAATTATCAAAATGCATTTTTAGAACTAACTCGCCTAATAATTCACACCATCCAAGAATATGAAATCTAGCGCAAACCATTAGAGTTTCCAATGCATTGGTCTGGATTTAAATTCAAAATTGGACAAAAGCTTCTCAACTCAAACATCCATTTTTGCTTAACACAAACAGGAGGAGGAGTTGCTGAAGAAACAAACAGCAGCTTGATCTAACTGTTCCATGGATTTATTATTACCATGTTCCATTGGAATCTAACAAGTTTAGATCTTTTAGATTCGAGCGGATTCTGCTTCCATATACTTACAAATTCTCTCCATAACCTCTCGTCCTTTAACGCTATTCTGCATAAATTTCTCCGCACATTTCTGCTCGACTTTCTCAGCCATTGAGGCCAGAGCCGACAAGGGTTTGATCCGAATGCTTGTCTCCTGGCTACAAACCGTCCAGGCCGACGGATTTTCTGGATGCGGATCGTACCTTATTCTCTCTTCCACTTCAATAAACTTCTGGAGACTAATGTTCTTTGTTGTAAGCTGGATTAGAGCCGGTCGTCCATAGGCAAAAAAAGAACGAAAACGAGATAATTAGGTGTCTTTGCTTGATGTTTTACCAGCTCAAATGCTATATTAGCTAATCTAAGCACGCCTCTTTGGTTGTTTATGCCTTCTAATCACTAATAAACACACTTAACAGAATAGAACTAAATAAAACCGTGTCCTCATATATACAAATTAGGCATCTTTGCCTAGATTGATCCGCTGACCAAATGTTTCACCACCTCTAACGCTACATTAGCTAATCTAAACACCCGTATTTATGCCTTCTAGCTACAAGTAAACAGTTCATCCCAATCAAGCTTCCTCATTTACAAATTACAAACTTTGCGGAAAAAAGCAAAAAGAAAGTGGATGATACCTGCATAGAGCGTGATTTGCCATCCACAACTGTTGATTCAACACAGTGACAGATGTCCTGGCCAATGATCCTGTGAAGGAACCATGGACCAGGAGCATGGATGGTAAGAGCACGCGTAGTGTGGAGTTTCCCGGTCTCAGTATCGAGTTTTCGGTTCAAGGTATCGACTTCAAGGATGTGCGAAAGAATGCGTTTGTTTTCAGGGTCTGCAAACTTCCTCCACGAGGCAGCACTCACCCGCTCCCATGGATGCTCGTAGACATGCTCTTGTTTATATGCTTTAACCATCAAGAATCTAAAACCAACAACACAGAATGAATACACAGAACAACGTGCCAACATTAACCAAAACCAACGAATGTATTGTATACAACATACAAGTTTAAATCCCAGCAGAAACACCCAAAAATTTCGATTAAAATGGCAAGAAAGACATGAAAGTGTAAACGGGAGATTTTATTTAAAAAAAAAAAAAAACGATTTCACTTCAAAGTGAGCAAGATAACAAAGAGCTTTACATAGATGCAATCTAGATCCAACCAAATCATTTGGTTTGCAAAAAAGGATTGATTTTTAGAATAAAATTTCGTCAAACAAAGATGAAACACAACTACAAATTGGAGAATTCAATCATTGATTTCGCAGATAAACGATCGAATCATCGGAAATCATAGTTTCCAATTGGAAACCCAAATCGGCGTCAAATCTAGATATCAAAGCTTGGGTTTGACCGAAAGAACAAATGGCAGTTTCCGACACTGAAAGAAACAAAATTTTCAGGAAACAGATGAAGAAAGAAACGTACTTATACAGTTGACTCGATGGTAATCGATTGGTAAGGAAAATTGGGAAGAGAAATAAACACCTAGAGAGGTAGGCAAAAATCAAGATCTTGGTGAGCGTATAGACGTAATGACCCAAAAATGGAGAACGTGGCGAGAGGAAATAGAGGAAGCAAAGCAATTGGCGGATTGGCGGTGTCGAGACGAGAGACTTGCGGCTTATGTTTACGAACCAACCATAATGGTTCTCTTTCGTAGGCGGCTCAATTTTGGGCCCATAAAAAGCCCTATTGAGAGAGAGAGAGAGTCCAATGTTGGGTTTTGATTGTTTGTGATACCATGTTTTTTGCTCTCATTTATAAAAAAACATCTTCTGATTTTATTCGTTAAGCTCGGTTTGGTTTGTATGCTCGCTCACTCGGTCAAATGCTCAGACATACCATTTACAATCTAAAGACAAACGACAAAAGAAGAACATGTACATTCAGACAATGATAGTTGCAAAATTCTATTTACAATTTTCTTATTGGCTTTGAGAGTATTCTTATCAACTGCTCCAGCAGTATAAATCCACACATGTATCAGTAGAGTGAAGGCCTTTCAGCAAAAAACACTAACATCTCTTTCAAAGTAAAAATTCTCAATCACATTACCCCAAAGGCCAAACACAACATAATGTTTGAAAGCTTTCCAGATTCAGAGGCTCGCAATATTTCCTCTTGTTAGAGTATATATTACACACTTATTGAGGAATTTTATATGCCTCTTTTAAGCCATGTCTTTTCTGGTCTTCTGATATTCTCAGCCATTTGTGAAAGTCATTTATAAAGTTTATATTACCAAACAAAAAATAACTAACTAACTTTGTGGACCTCTTGATATTATTGAGTTGGAGCACATATATCAGTAACAAAATATAGACCAGCAAAAAACCAACTTCATCTAGAACGAGTGAATCAATTACTATGGAACCGTAATCCAGTTATATGTTCTATACAAGGGTTGGGCTAGCTTGGACTGGCCGTGTGAGAATATCAGTGATGTAACTCCGGATTTCAGGTATAACTTTCTTGATAAACATCGGAAACCTGCATTTTATAATAACGAATAAAACCTGATTGAGTAAAAGAGAAGTTAAAATGTTCCAAAAATGTTGTAGTGATGTAATGATTTTGCATACCATAATTGAGAGTTGAGCGTAGTGAAATGCTCTAGAACAAAGAGAGTGCAAGCTCGTTTTAAGGCTGAAGCATTGAATGTATCTGCTAAGTCATACATGAATGGTATGTTATCCACACAAATGTCCTGCAGAAACATGAGTAAAGTCAATTTTAATATACACAGAGAGAAGTAACAAAAAAAAAACAAGACCTCGGATTGGCGTTTTTACCTGTGCGATTGTGTATTCACAGAGACGTTTGAGACCTTGGAGAAGATACTGATCAGCTGCTACAAGCAAATCTTGAGCCAAATGTTTGGTGATGTTAACTCTTCCTGTGTAAATGAATCTGCACATTGTGTTTTGTGCCACTTCTTAGGACTCTTGGCTTATTATGGTATATATATTCTAATGTGGGAATGTTAGAAATTTCAGAATTTTACCTCATCATAAGCTCAAACACTTCCCATGTTATATTTGGGATCTCCACATTTTGGGCGTTGCGTTCCTAAAACCAATTCTCAAAGTTAGTTGAGTGATATTATGATTGAGATAGATATCACAATTGTTGATTCAGAAGCTTACCTTGTAAAGACCGTCAAACATAGCACGGAATATATCCGAGGAAGCTACCAAGCAAATCTTGTGAGCATAGAATTGTTTACCTAATATATGCCATGGAACTACTCAGTTAAACAAGTGTTATCACAGGTAGATTTAATCAAAACATAAATGGAGTTAACTGTTATACCATCGATTAGGAATGTGACATCGGACAAAGTAGGGTTGTTCACAAATTCCTCACCCAAAAATACCTTCAGTATTTACAATCAATAACAAGTCAAGACCTCAAATCAGATATTATTCTGATACTTGAAATAAGAAATGAAGATTTTTTTTACCCGTTGGGTGGGTGAGGAAGGAGCTGAATCCTCTGGTGCAAAGGATGTAGCTTTTTTAGCTAATTCGTATAAAGCACTTGAACCATATTTCTGCTGCTTCATGCTTGAGAAATATAGAAGCTCCAACAAAAACTCTACCCCTGCATTAGTAAATACTTCTATTCATCATGAACAATAAACCAACAAAAGAAGTTTTTTAATACAAAAATTCTGAAATGAGATGATTACCATTGTTATCAATGAAAATTAATTTTCCATCTTTAGGGTCACAAAGATGTGCAAGAGCCAAAGCAATTCGCATTTGTATAGTCTTCTCCGTCGTTCTCATTAGGTATAACAATTGGTTTAGTACCTGAGAGAAGGATGTGACATCAGGGGACTGAAACCAAGGCCATACTTAACTGAGAACCATAAGGTGTAATAGAAATATGTACTCACAGGTCCATGAATCTTGTTCTCAAGCCTCTTCAATGTCCTCACCACACAATCCCTAGTCGGCTGCAAATAGAATAATTGCAATCAGAATTTGAAAATCCTATTAGAATGGTTTTGCAAACATAAGGAGTCAAATGCATACTTGAACGGTGAAGTTTTCATCTTGAAGCTTTTGAATACCAGCAGCCTTTATGAAATCTGCTACGTTTTCCTATTTACGGAAAAATTAATTAAGTACTAATGGTATGTATAGTGAGCAAAAGGTATAGCTGTATTGAAAATTATTCATTGTGAGTTTGCTTTACCTCATTATCTGCAAGGCCATACAAAGCAAAGGCAGCATTGTGTTGCACAGACCCAGTTTTCACATCAAGAAGATTTAGAAGTGAGACTATGCCTCCTCTATGTCCAATGCCAGCTTGATTGTGCGTGTCCTGCAACATTCAAAACATTTAGGATTTACTGGCCTATTTAGATTTGCTCTATAAAGAGCCAGAATCCAGAAGCAACAAAAACAATTCTCATGCTGATTCAAAAACATAACTACCTGAGCCAAACGACCAAGAGCGAAAGCTGACATTTCCATGACCTGCTCATCTGATGATTCAAGCATCTTAATTAATGGTGTAATGGCACCTCTCTGGGAAATGTGCACCTGCATGATCATGTTGCCAGTTATGTTTAGCATGTTCTCTAATTCAGCCTTTTATCGTCAAAACAACTGAGTTTGAATGAGCATATGCCCAGGTTATAGTACATCATATCAAGAAAGAGACAAGCTCATACCTTGCAATCTGAATCAGGCGCAGCAAATTGACCTATTAATAAAGCTGCTTCTCTCTGTGTCTCCAAACAAGTTGAGCTGTGGCAGATATCATAGCAAAAAGTTACAAAACATCTTTCAAATTTTTACAAGTAAACATCTGTTTCAGCAGAATCAAGAAAAATAAGCATACCTAAGTAGATTGATTACTGGTTGTAAAGCACCAGCACGGATAACCTCTTTCTTGATGTCAGGAGATGAGTGGACAAGATTTCCAATTGCTCCAATCTGAAAATTCCATATTAGATTAGAAGGAACTGAGCAAAAGCAAACCAATTGCAGCAATCTCAAGCAAGATAAGAACCAACCGCTTCGCCATGCACTGAAGAATCTTCTGATTGAAGCATCAAGACAAGCATGGGCAAAGCATTCAGCTCCACAATCTACATAGTTGCTTATTATGTGAGAAACATGTTTCTTACAAGCCTAAACAAAACAAAGCATCATCATAGCAAAACATACTTGGTTCTTGTTCTCATCATTTCTAAATGAAACTGTTCGCAAGGCCCCTGCAGCAGCCCTCTGTACTTTAACATCCGGGAAATCTAAAAGCTCAACAAGTGGTGGAATGCCACCTTCAACCCTGAGAAGAATTTTCAAAAGGTGTCAAGTGAAAAAAATATAGCATAGTCACGACCAAAAACCATAAAGGAATATGAGAAGCTCCTGCCTTATATTTGTTTTAATCCTTGGATTGTCATGAGCAATATTAGTGACTATATCAGCTGCTCTCCTAATAACAGCATTAGCAGTCATGCACCCGCAACAAATCCCTCGTCTCTTCAACAAATTAAGGGTGGGGGCTATAGCACCAGCATCCACAATGAGCTGCTGGTAAGCAGGCTATTCAATAGAGAAAGCTAACATTAGTAAACATCATTGCAAGATTGATTGTTGCAATCAAACAAAATTCCGATGAAACGATGATTGTCACCCATTATTTAAACATATCCCAAGCTAAGTGCATCTAAGATAGTTGCAACTTCCAACAGGAATTGAAATTCACAAATTCCCCATCCACAATTTCATTAAAAAAAAACAGTTTGTTGAAGATTGGTTTACCTGAATAGCAGCAATAAGTCCAAGAGCAATAGCACAATCTTTCTCTAGTTTATGATCGCATGATTTGTGAACATTTCCGCCGATTTCCAAAGACCACGGGGATTCCAAATATCTAACCAAAGCAGGGATAGCTCCATTTTCCACAATCGTTTCCACATTTTCGTCTATACAAACAAGTAAGAAAACAAAATGAAGCAAAAAAATGAGCTAGAACACAACAATCGCTAAGCAGAATCAAAAATCGCAGTAAAATCCAATTCAACGAGCCCAACAAAAATGGTTCAAAAATTCAAGGATTATCAATTAGATAGAGTGAGCTGTGTTCGATATAACCGCCGAATAGAGAAGAAATTAAGGACTGCGTTACCAATTTTAGCCAGGGCGGAGATAGCTGCAGCAGCTCCTTCGACAACTTCGCGAGCAGATTCTGAATCTGAGAAGCTCGAGTTAAGAACCTCGACGTGGCGGCGAATCGCGACGACGAGATCTATCTGTTCATCGTCGTCTACCTCCGTAAACTGACAGAAGATCGGCACAATATATGTGTCCGTACAAATCTTTCGCTTCAAGTTTCTTCCGGCGAGGCGTGTTGTTCGCTGACGCTTCGGATGGCTCTCCATCGGCGGCGGATGGTTTTAGATCTCACTAGCGGAGGAGGAAGACGACTCGGTAGGAAGATCCGACGGCGAACTCGAACGATTTTGAGAATTTCGTTGAGGTTGGAGTAGAGATCCTTTTTTTTCTTTATAATACCAAAAGCTTGTAAGGCGGTCTTTTGTGAAAACAATGTTTTGAGTTTGGAGCCAAAATTGTTCCCTCGGGAGGGAAATGTTTTTATTTTTTCGAATTTGGCTCACTTTTTTTGGTTATTAAAAACTAATCTTGCGAAAAAAGATGGGCCATGGTGGACTAGTCTTTGTACCGGGCCGGCCCGTGGAAAATTCAGCTTATTATTATAACATCCATGTGTATAATTAACGGTGATAAGCACGAATGGCGCTATTTTTTTTTTAGATTATTGTCGTCTATTTTTTTTCCAATCATTGAATTGCAACTATGAAAGAATTTCGTTATAACAACAAAAAAGATGACACTAATTAATTTAATTAGTATATGTATATCAGTATTTTATAAATAAATATTCATATACGTTTGACAAAAATATATGGTATAATAGAGAGAGAAAACTAATTAATGTTTTTTGTTTTAAAATAATTTAAACAAAAATTTCAAAAGAATATCGTTCAAAATAATTTTTAAATAAAAGAAATCTAGCAAAACATTTCAAAAGACGAAAAACGAATCTTCTCTAATTTATTCATATTTTTATCTTTTTTGTTTTAAATAAATTTTTCTCTCAAGTAACTAGAGAAACAATCCAAAATCTGTTTGAAAATAAATCTTCCTCAAAATAGGAGAAGAACAAGTAGAACACGGTTTCTCTCAATTTATTGCTCTAATTCATTTTTATTACTCTAATTATCTTTATTCCTTTCAAATTTATTCCACTACCTTCCCCCATTATTCATCTAATTCATTTTATTATTTTGAATGACAAACTATTTACATCCAAGTTGGATCTTGATTTAGAAAGTTTTTTTTCAGATGTTTGTTCTCCATCCATTTTTATTTTGTATCATTTGTATTTGTTGCTTTTATAATTCTTAACATATTAAATTATAGACAAAATAGCATGTACTGTATATCAACTTCATGGTTCCAGATAAAATTAACCAAATTTTAAATAACATTTTTTCCATAAATATTCCACACAAAAAAATGCATGTCTAAAATAAACGTGTCAATGCATCTATGCTAGATATTATTTTTTCCTCCCTTGAAGTTAAACTTGGTTAGTGGAATCACTGCTCACGGGGCCACCTGAGACCGAGCTCGAAGTCTGTTGTTGGTTTGCGGCTGGATTGGGCTGAACGAGATTTGCAATGACTGCTTCTTGACTAATGATCCGAGCCCGCACCGCTACAAGTTGTTGTCGCAAATGAGCGTTCTCGCAGAATTCCAAAAGTGCATCCAAATTGTGTCTGATTACATCTAACCAAGCGTTGGCTTCTACAATCAGCTCATCCATTTTCACCTGAGAAGAAAAGAGAATGGAATTCCATTGTTATAACGAAACAACGAAATCCAAAAACAAAACATAATGCAGGAGATAAAACGAAACTAAGGATTGCATGCACTTTAAAGTGCAATAACAAAGATATGCTAATGAAAAAGAATCACAGAAGTCGTAATTCGACATGGCAGTTTACTGGGCTAACAAATTTCCAGGATACAGATTAAGAAAGAAAAAGTTGACTATGAAATTGGTAGGAGAAATACATAGAGGGAGGTAAGCAATTAATACCCAAAAATGGAGGACGTGACGATGGACTGTGATGGGTGGTGTGACACTACATATATATAGTCATAAAGAATATTCTAGATCACTCTATCATCTGTCGACATGTGTCGTAATCTAATCAAGTTTTGTTGTGCAGTATACATTTATCCTCAAACCAACCACTTTTTTGCGGTACGACCTATGACTCTTGTCGTTGTTGTTGTGTGGGCCTTGTATTCCTTAATTCTTGTCCAATGTTGTATTTGTTATGGTCTGAGACTCTTTTGATTTGTCGTCGAGACCCAGATGTGGTTTTCCCTGTTTCGCTTTGTTTATGGGTTTATGCTTCAAGCTTCCAACTTGCGGTTATGATTACGAACCACCATGTTTTCCTATTAATTTTTAAATACAACTAATTGTATTGATTAAGATTTATGCAAAGCATGAATGTCTAGCGTGGTTTCCGTTTGATAGAACTATAAATACTTATTATTATTTTTTCCGTTCTAAACTTCATTCATTGATATCAAAAGGAGAATACACAATCATTTCAGAAACTTCATACTTGTGTTATTTAAAATATTAAATATTGATGAATTTCATTTTTTTATTTAAATGATTGAAACATTTCAGCTATGGTTTGTATGCTCAACCTTAAATTGAATCCTCTCGGTAACGGAATCTCTGATATTCTTAAGCCCGCAACATTTGTAGGTTAGGGTCTTCCTCATGGACGAATCACAACCTTTTTGTTGGTTTTCTTCAACTTTTCAATGCAGGAATGACTAGTAATTTTAACTTAGGGTTTTATGTTCTCATGGTGCTACTAAACCGATGTATGGAAACTATTTAACGTATAGGTGGTGTGAACGGGCTGGGCCATGTTTTCTCAATAAAAAAGGCCATTTTGGGCTTATACGGGCCAGCACAACATCGCTATATGTAGCGGTTATCCGTCAGGTCGGTCACAGAAACAACAAATACATCATCTGGTTAGATCAATAATTGTGTTTGTTGTTTTTGTAATTTGTCTCTCGTAACTAATTCATAATCGTTTGTTGTTTTCTGGGGGATTTTATATCTGAAGCGTTTAGGGATGGTTCGTGATAATCATAATCATGGAGGAGGATCCTCAAGATCGATAAAGCCATACCGTAGTTTCGGGACCAATCTATATGAGATGGTGAATGATCCATCAACGGATTCAATAATCTCTTGGAGCGAGAACGGGAACAGTTTCATCGTTTGGAATCAATCTGAGTTCTGCAGAGATTTTCTTCCGAGATTCTCACTAAGCAATGATTTGTCGGTTTTCACCTACTGGCTTGTTGGTTCCTTTGTAAGTTTTCTTGTTTGACGGTTAAATTAGTGTCTTGATTAGAAAACACTTAACTTTAGGATCCTATATTCATGTAGGGGTTTAGAAAAGTTGATTCTGAGCAATGGGAATATGCAAATGATGATTTTGTGAGAGGTAAACCTGAGCTCTTGCCGGAGATACAGAAGAGGTACATTGCAAGTCTACCACCTGATGCTTTTGTGTTCAAGAGAGGAGCAGAAGCAGCGAGAATCACCGCGAGAACCAGAGCTCTACGACTGGCTATAAAGGAGAGAGCTTTAGCAAAGAATCTATCAAACCTCACTTTGTGAATGATCGATTGCTCTTGTAATAATATTCAGAACAAAATGATCTTGAAAACTTGCAATTATGGATTTTGGAGATTCTTTAAGTCCCCAAAATGTCTTGTTTTTAACAATTAATATATGACATGTTTATGAATTGCTGTTCAATTCGATTCTTGATTGGTTTTGTAAGTAGAAACTTGGAAAGACAAGAAGCATAAAACATGTCGTAATAGGTAGCAGAGAAGAAGACTACTTGTGATAATTTTTTTTAGCACAGAGATACCTAATTCTCACTTATTGCCAGCCCCCACAAAGCAAAGAACCCCTTTGTCTTGTCTTATGACTCTTTCCTCCAAGACAAGAGGTGCTTGGTCTTAAATGTAATGAAAGGTAGATGAATTTTTGTTTCTTGAATTCTCTTATTGGTATCTTTCATCCACTACATGTTTAAACACTCAATTTGCAGGGCTCTTCCCTACTTTTATGGCTGAAGCTTTGGCGTTGCGCTTATCCTTGGATGTGACCCGTTCTTTGCCATTAGAAGTTGATTGATGAAGTCGTCACGGTACTGCAACTTTGTTTCACTTCCAAGAAACAAACCATTCCTTCTTTGTTTTTCCCTTCGCTTCACATTATGTATGTTCAGCTTCTTAGGTTTGGTGGAACAACTAGTCTACAAGGTTCTGTTTTGTTGAAGTTCCTGATTTTTAACAAATCAATTCTTGATAATTCCAAATTTTAGAATTAAGAGATTCTTAGCCACATTCCTTTATTATAATTTTAATATGGCATATCCTAATTATAATCAGTAATCAACTTCATATATATAAAAACCATATAAACTGCACGAGAGAGAGTAAACTGTGGTAGGATCTAAAACTGCTAAAAACTCCGACCATAAGCATTGTTTGGACTAAGCCGCGCTACTGCTCGCGGGACCACCAGAGTCTTCAGACGACGATTGATTTGGTTCGGGAACTGCAGGCCAGTTTTGGGGATTGACAGTCTCTTGGTCCATGATACTTAGAATGTTTATGATGTCTTGCAGGTGTTGAATTGTATGACCCCCCTGAAAATTTTCATCATCAATTTGTTTATTCAATTGTCATCTAATCATTTTAGTAAGCACATTATAATACCATCAATTTGGTTTATTCAATTGTCATCTAATCATTTTGGTAAGTACATAGTAACACAATTTCATCATCAATTTGGTTTATTCAATTGTCATCTAATCATTTTGGTAAGCACATCATAACACTATTTCATCATCAATTTGGTTTATTTAATTGTCATCTAATCATTTTGGTGAGCACATCATAACACTACACTCACCTCGTCAATATATTTTTAAAAAATAATATATTTATTATTACCACCAAAGGGGATCGGCCATGGATCTTACAGAGAGTTTCAGGACAAAATTAAGCAAAGAACATGAACACAAAATTAAGCAGAAAGTAATTGAGCAAAGAAATTGAAAGGGAGCAAATTAAGCAAATCACCTCGTCAATATGTTCTTGAAGTAACGGAATTGATTTATTAACGAATGTCTGTACAAGTTCAATTACCTCAATTCTTAGATTATTGAGATCATCGGCCATGATTCTGTAACAATGGTTCTCAATCTTAGTATTTCATAATCGTTAATTGTGCTAAATCATTAAATCAAATAAAAAGACAAAACACCAAAGGAAAAACGAAAAAAAAAAAAAAAAAAAGCATTTTAACTAGGCTTCGAAAATCCAACCAAATCCAATAGAAAATATTAAAATGGGCTGATAAATGCGAATCGAAGAGGAGGAATAAAGAGCGAAACCCTAGATTCGCGGCCAGGAAAGCTGCAGAGAACCCAAGACTTGTCTGAATAAACCACTATTAAGAATTTTTGTTATCGTAAGTACTATTAATTATTAACCCTCCTTTTATAGACATCGTAGATTTTTGTTTTATAGTATTAATTAGGCGTGGGCAAAATACCCGGATCCGAAGAACCGAACCGGAACCGATTCGAATTGGGAGGTACCGAACCGAACCGGAACCGGCATAAATATTCGAATGGGACCTAGACCCTAAGAACCGAAACCGAACCCGAACCGAACCGAGAACCGAATGTAGTAATCCAAATATCCAAAATTACAATTAGTAACCCGAATATATTAGTTATTTTCGGATAATTTAGATATTTTTGGGTAGATTTAATCAAATTTCATTAAAATTGAACCAATGTTTTAGTTTTTTTCCGGATTTTTCGGATATTTCGAATACTTTCGGGTATTTCGGATACAAAATAATGGATCCGAATCGGATCCGGAAAAATTTCGGTTCTTTAAATAAATACCCGAACCGAAACGGTACCGAACCGAAATTTAAAATTACCCGATCGGTACCTAAATCTCTAGTACCGAAATACCCGAAACCCGAAATACCCGATCCGAACCGAACCGATTACCCGAATGCCCAGCTCTAGTATTAATATCGTACGTGCGTCCAGCTGATTAGAAGCAAGAGAAATTGGCGACAATGACAAAAAAAAAACTCTCGTTTATTATCTAACCAAAATCTCCTATGTGGCAAGATCATGGCCACTCATTTTGAGAGATTTTGGTTAGTTTCTTAATTTTTCTTTTTTTGGATTATATGCCAAATTCTCCCTAAAAGCAATGTCATCTGCGTGCTATTTTTTTTTTTGTCTAAAAGTCCATGAAAACCAAATTATCTTTTGCACCGAACAGTAAGACTTTGGACTCTGACCATACAAAATCAAACTCATTACTAGCCCTGCGAGTTCGGTTTATTCGATTATTTCAGATCGGGCAGTTTGGTTAGTCGGATGTTCGGTTCGAAAAAATTATACCAAAAATAAGCAAAATAAATTATGGTTCGGTTTGTGTGTCGGTTAATTGGGATTTTGAAAATTTTACCGAATGAACCAAAGTTTTTGAATTTGTCGATTAAATTTGGTTAAAATCGGGTAAATTTAGTTATTTTCGGGTAAATCGACTAAATTCGGTTAGTTTGGTTCTTAGGTTCAAAATTTTAAAACCATTTTTATGCCTTTTGGAAGCTTCAATGGGTTGTGTTTTCCAGAAATCCAATCATTGAATGATGAATAATATGATAAGCTGAAAGTGAAGCTAAACGTTCCTCGTCCCTTTATGCTTCAATTTTAAGATTTGGTTTTTTTTTTTTTGCTTACGTAAATAAAGTGTGGGATGAGTTTGCCAATTTCTCCTAGGTTGCAAACATTGTTTCATTGACATGCATGAGGCTTTTGTGCCCATCCGAGATCGAAGAAAAGAAGAAATGGGAGAAACAAGAGATGTAATCCCCTTATGTTTTCCTCCAATGAAAGGTATAGTAGAATCCTTATTGGAAATTTAGGTTTCTTGAATCTCTCTTGTTAGTATCTTCTTTCGCATATTATACATGTTTAAACACAATTTACATTGAAAGATTGAAGAGTTTGCATTGCTTTTCAGACGCTTTGGAGAGCTCTCTCTACTTATCTTGACGTTGAGCTTATCCTTGGATGTGATTGTGGCCTGTTCTTTGCCATCTGAAGCTGATTGATGAAGTACTGTTACTTTGTTTCACTTCCAAGAGAAACCATTCTTTCTCTGTTTCCCCCTTTGCTTCACATATGTATGTTCAGCTTCCTAGTTTTGGTGGAACAACTCAGTCCCCAAGGTTCTATGTTTTGGTGTAAAAAATGTTGGCCATGTTCGTTTGACAGTGGTCATCGACTACGATAGGATGTTGATGTCTATTATTTGTTTCACTTTCTCGCGATTGATTTCTAATTTTCTTGTAACTTATATTATTTAGTTTATTATTGCTAATATTGTTTGTTTCGATGTTGCGGATTATTCGTAGAAATTAAATAGCATCGCTCTATAATTTTGAACCGTGAATCATTCGCAAAATGTTGTGACATGCAAATAAACAACATTAAGTTATAGTCATTGGTCGCAATCGCCAAGAAATACCAAATGAACAAAACTAACATAATCTCTGAAAATTGGAGGAGTTCCTAATTTAACAAATCATTTTTAACGATTCCAAAATTAAGAATTAGAAATTTAGTCATTCCTAAGTCACAATCTTTAATATAACATATATTTCTGTCAAGTGGTATATGGCTAGTGGTTTCCACTTTACGAAGAGTTGCCATGTAAATCTAGAACATGATAAATTCAAGCAAAAAATTATTTAACTATTCTCATTTTGCCAATCGAAATGGTGTGATCATGTTTTAGACTATTAGATTTTTTTTTTAATAATTGGACTACTCAACAACTTTATTGAGAGATGTTTAATCTAGATTAAGTGATCCGATATGATACGAACCAAACCGAAATAACTGATTCGAAAAGCAAACCATATCTTAAAACGGTTTAAATGAATTAACTTTTCTATATCCGAAAATCGAAAACTATGAACACCTTCATTGAAAGTTTCTAAGAGGTTTTTCACATTAAAAAACTAGTAAAAGTAGAAAAAAGTAAGAGAGAGAAGAACATGAATTTCTCGTACTAGAAACTCTAACAAAAAGTTTGAAAGACTCATTTAACATTTGTCATAGCATGATTGACTCAAACTTTGCAACAGAGCATTTTGCACAATGTGATGAAAAGTAATCATGTCTATGACTTGTGTTTATAGTGCCCAATACTATGTATGATTCTTGATTGGTTTTGTAATGTAGAAACTTGAAAAGACAAAGAAGCATAAAACATGTTGGAATAGGTAGTAGCAAAGTGATAATTCTTTTGCTCAGAGATACCTTTATACTTCCTACTTACCTTGTTCACATGCTTTTTGCTTTGTTATGTGTTGGAATTTTGTACCCAGGATTATATCTGGAGTTTATGGATTTGTAAGTCAGGCTTTATGTGAGTTTAAAACTTGGAAAAAAAAAAACATTTTTCAATCAGTTTTATAATGTTGGGAGTCCTATCAAGAAGGAAAAGAAAATGATTTTTTATGTAAGCTTGTAATGATTGGAGCTCGCGTCTTCTGTATCACGACAACACTAGAAAGATCATCAATCTTCTTCTTCCCCAAGATCCCGACCCGACCCGTTTCCAGATCCATCGTCGCCATGAGCACCACCACCAAAAACCAAGAGGAACTCGATTCCATTTTCAAGCAGAAACGGGTCGTGCGTTCCACTGTGCGTAAAACCCTAAAAGCCATGGACCCTTCTCTCCGAACTCAACAAGGTTCGATCTTTTTCTCTCGTTTCCCATTTTTTCAATTCCTCTCCGAAGCAGATATTGATTTGTGTTTTACATTGATTGTAGATGATTCCATTCAAAACACTGTTCTCGAAGCTCCTTGGTTCAAATCGTGTCGGAGATTGTGTGCTTACATTAGCTGCAAGTCTCTCAATGAAGTCGACACTTCTAAAATCCTGTCTGAAATTCTGAAACATCCTGGTACTCTGCTTTTTAATCCCAATCCTTTCATTGTCATGGCATTAATAATAAGAATCTTGAGCTTTCATTTGTACCAGTCAGAATGACTACTTGTGATTAGTGATTGGTTTAGTATCCCTTATTACCAGAAAGATGAGATCACGTCTCTCTTTTATGTTATTGATTCCCACTTTCAATGCAAGTATCTTAGTTTCCTCAATGCAATTTGCTCGTATCTCTATCACAGGAAGATCTGATAAGTTTCAAAAACCAAGAACAACAAAGGATGAAATCCTCTACTTATGCTAACCCAAGACTCTAATCTTCTTTATGAAGACTTATTATAATGTCACCTGTTCGAACACATTGATTTCTGTCATCTCTCTGTCGGATTTCATTAGGCACTTTTCTTTCTCAAAGTATGGATTTGTAAGGATTTATTCCAAGATTTCTGCTGTGTTTTAAAGGAATGTGCTCTGAGTTTCCTCTGCATTTTTTCTTATTTAGATTCAAATACGATGGCACAGAAAAAGCTATATGTCCCTCGTGTGGAGGATAAGAACAGCAACATGTGTATGCTTCACATATCTCGTATGGATGACCTCATTGCAAACTCTATGAACATTTTGGAACCAGCTCCCGTTGATGCTCAAGGGAATGAGCGTGAAGATGGTAGTGTCCTTTTTCTTCTATGTCGTCACCGCTATAGGCTTCACATAATGAGTATAATCCCGCCCTCTTGAAATTAATTTCTTTCTTTCTATTGACAGTGATGCAAGCAGATGAACCGATCGATCTATTCATCTTGCCAGGTATGGAGAAACTGTTTCATTTCCAATTTTTTCCCTTATCTCTGTATCTTATCAACCTTTATTTTCAAACCCTTGTGGTGTCAGGTCTTGCTTTTGACAGATGTGGGCGACGTTTAGGTCGTGGGGGTGGGTAAGTTTGCATTGGCCCCAAGTTTACTTTTCATCACAGTGCTATAAATTCATACTATGGGTAATGCTGAAGATCTAAAAGCAGTATCATATCCGAGTTTTCATTTCTTCGAGCTAATAACACGAAGCTTTTGTTAAGAATTTTTTGCTGTTGGATTAATATGTTAAGAGAGTAGACAATATAAGTTTCACTTTTTCTCTTACCTTTTGTCACAACACAAAATCTTGCCATCCCCAAAGAATGTAGTTTCATACTTGCAATTAGAAATGTTTTGTCATGATCTAATCTAACTCCTACTTGTTTATATGGATAACGAATCTGGTAAAAAAGCTACTACGACACTTTCTTGAAGAGATACCAGGACCGTGCAAAGGAGAAGGACTGGAGCAATCCACTTATGGGTATAGATCAGATTCAAATTGATACCACATAATGTTTTCAACAGAAAGATACTAATCACTGTTTGTTTTTGCTATTGCAGTTGCATTGTCATACTCGCCTCAGATTCTTGAGGACGGAAGTATTCCTGTAACACCGAATGATGTTCTGATCGATGCCCTTGTGACACCTTCTGGTGTGGTTCCCATTAGCCCTCGTGCTATCGAGAGGTACGACACAAAATGTTTTTAGCTTTCTCCGAGATCTTCTATTTATGCTTGCGAGACTATGTTGTGTGATTCTCTCTGTTTCTAGAATGTGAGCTCTGGAGCTTGTGTTTGGGGTGAAGCTCAGATGACTTTGTGGGTTGGCGCTTGAAGGCTGCATTC
Source organism: Pseudoturritis turrita (assembly GCA_900406555.1). Taxonomy (NCBI): domain Eukaryota; kingdom Viridiplantae; phylum Streptophyta; class Magnoliopsida; order Brassicales; family Brassicaceae; genus Pseudoturritis; species Pseudoturritis turrita. The sequence goes on from OVBL01000426.1 coordinate 842,742, forward strand.
TGGAGTTTTCTCATTCAGCATCTGCTTCTGTAATTGCCACTAATTTTGTTTACTAAACTCGATTCGGCTCTTGTTCTTGAATGATGAGATATGAAAGAAGTTTATCCAAGGTTGTTTAATGGTCTCTCACCCATTTATTCCAGATCAAGTTTCCTTTTTAATTCACAAAATAATTTTCGTATCTTCATCTAACATAACGAACAAGCTGGTTCCTTTTTAAGCCACTTCGATCTTGGTCTTGGGTACTTATTCTGAGCTTTGCTCAAGGTTTTTTATATATACTCAAATCTTTATTCAATGTAAAAGCAAAATAGTGAAAATACCAAAGCTGTTCTAGTCACTTTAATGCATTACCACCCATACATATATAAGAGTGTTTTACTTTTTCCTCTTCCTTTCTATAATGGCAAAACGAAAGTAGGAAGGAGAACTAGGAGGAGCAAGAAAGCATGCAGACACCTGGCCTGTAAGCCCAGGCTGGAGGCAACCGAGCATATTTCTCCATCCCGGGCTGATCTTCGTAAGGCCGTTTCATCAGACGGATCAAGTTGTTGACCTCTGAGAAATCGCCTTGTTCAGCTGCATCTATTGCGCTCTGGCACAGATAGTTCCTCAGAATGTACTTCGGGTTCACTGAATCCATTCTTGCTTTTCTTTCTTCATCTGATATCTCACCACCACCCACCTGCAATTTCCAAACCCACACGCATAAATTAGGAGTTGCATCAGCCAGGAAGATGCAGGGATAAACACCGTAATTGTAACTTTGAGGTAAGTATCATTAGAGGTTAAGAAGGCTAGCAACAACACCGAATCGAAGACGGAATCTTCAGAAAAAATTGTAAGAAAATAATTTGATACCTCCTGTATATAGCTTCGCACCCATTTGATCCAAGCTTCTTTTCTTTCCTTCCCAATGTCCAAGAGCACAGCCTTCAAGGGTTTCAGTAACTCATTTTCGGGTGTGTTGGGGTTTGCTTTTAAACTTGATAGAAGCCGAAAGAAGTTCGTGTAATCAACTTTATCAACAGCCATATTGTTCAGAAGTTTACTAATCAGCTCCTTGTTATACTTGGAAAGACCAAGCTTCTTTGACATTATGGCTTGATAATCATCCATGAATTTATCACCATACCTAAATCACGAGTCCCTCAACTACTTAGTAGTTCCTAAAATAGAATCATGAATAATACTCCAAATCAATAGTGAAAAATAAAGTTACCTCTCCATGGCGTAATTCGCCTCCTTTTCATTTATCAGCTGAGCAACTGCCAGAGTCTTAACAAATTGAGCAATATTCCACAGGCCGATGTCAGGCTGATTTGCAAAACAGTATCTTCTTCCTGGGAGATCTGTCGTGTTTGGGGTGTAACTCGGATCAAACGCATCCAAGAACCCAAATGGGCCATAGTCAATGGTTTGACCCAAAATGCTCATATTGTCAGTGTTGAGCACACCATGGGTGAAACCTACACCTTGCCATTTTGCAACTAAGGTCGCTGTACGCTCAGCAACTTCAACAATCCATGCTAATAAATTTAAAAATCAGAAGAGTTAGTTCAATATTTGCCATTAATATAATTATCTGCAACACCAAAAGTATCATCAGCATATGCTGATTCAAAAAAGAAAATAATGGCATCTCAGGCAGCATTTTGATGAATACTTCATCAGGAAATTACCTGCATACTTGTTCGATGTGAGATCCACAACCGAATCATTTTCATCGCCGGTTTTGAAAGATAAGCTATCGCTTCTGTTCATGCTCTCTATATGTGGAAAATGATGTCTAATGGCATAGTCTGCCAACTTCCGAACAATATCAAGATCCTCTTTTCCTCTAGAAGCATGTATTTGGTATGAGCCGAAGCGAAGAAACGATTGAGAAACCCTGCAAACGATTGCGCCAGGTTCTTCCTTCGCATTGCCGCTGCAAATGCACAATGCAAAACGATAGGAGTAGTCAACCACCGAAAAGCCAAATTTATAAATAAAATTTCTCTATTCGAGAGTTAGTCCAGTAGGTTAAATAATTCCATGTCGAGTGTGCCCATGGGCAGTTTCTGTGAGGCAAAATCAAGACAGAGGAACGGAAAAAAGGCTAAATCAATTTCTCTTTTAAACTTGGCAAAAACATGAACTTTTAAATCAGAGGAGGAACATAACAAAGGAACAAATTAGATAGGGGTCGGAAGGTTTTGGACATACTCATAAAACATGTCCCGAGTGACATCTTGACCTGTTGTGAGAAGACAAAGGGCACGTGTGGTAGGGATTCCCAGAAAATGCATACTTTCACTGCAAAGGAACTCCCTGATGCTACTACGGAGCACTGCAAGCCCATCAGCAAAGCGGCTATAAGGAGTCCTACCCGCACCTTTAAGCTGAAGTTCCCATCTTTCGCCTTTGGAGTTCAAAACTTCTCCAAGAGTTATGGCACGACCATCACCTAGTTGTCCAGCCCACATGCCAAACTGGTGTCCTCCATAGCACTGAGCATAAGGCATTCTGTAGAAAAAGAGTATCAATAACTGCACTTAGAAACTTTGGATTTAACCTAAAATCAGATTCGGGTAAGGAATACTTACGCTCCTGGCAAAGGTTTGGCACCAGACAGTAGGAGAGGGAAATCTGGCCTTTCAAATCTGAAGGTCCAACAGAATTTTGGCAAGAGTTAAAATAAGTCACAGGATTTCGAAATGGCAACATATATAAAGTTCTAACACTCTTAAAACTTTAACTTTCACAAATTAATATTATATGAGACAGAAGTGAACCAAATGCGCTAACTTCTTCTGAAGAAACTTAAGGACGAAACCATGAAGGTGAATTGGAAGCAATGGCGTCAACTATAAACAAAAGTTGCTCATCTACGTGCTATTTTTGTCTAAAAGTATATTATCCTCTGCACCAAACACTCATACTTTAGTCTGACCATACAGAATCAAACTTACTCTTTATGATCCAGATCTAATAGCTCCGCAACAGATTCAGACCATGCTACAAGCTGAGGATCATCTACTTGTACCGAAGGGGAAACTTTTGTATAGCAAGCATGCAATACCTGCACATTACGATAAACAATCAAAACCCGAATGCCCGAGATAATTAGCTTAATGGGTAATAAGAATGAGCACACTTAGACATGGCAGATTCACACATAGTATTCCCAAAGTTTTGACCCAGAAATTCGTGTAAAGTAAAAATAATCATCAATTTATCCTTTAAACAAGTATATTCTCTATCAACACAAACGCAGAGAACTAACAATTTTGTATCTTCAAAATGAGCAACAAGTATAAAATATCAACTTCATGATTCCAGATTGAAACCACATCAAACAAAAGTATTGACAGAGATAGAAAAAAGCAAATCAAGATTACTCATATAATCTCCGCTCAAGATCGAAAAGGAAAAAAACACACACAAAAATTCTACCTCGCGCGAGATAACATCGCTTCTCGGATCACCAGGCAATTCCTTAACAAAGGAGTGGTCCCAGTTAAAATCTTCGAGATTCCGTTTGATCTTTCCTGCCGCATCACCGGCTTCATCAACGGCTCCCAGAGTTTGATTCTGCAGATCTTTCGCTAAAGAATCGGCGGCCGAATCGGTTACCGGCGTCGGAGACGAAGAGGAAGCCGGTAAAGATTCCATCCGACGGAAGGAGGAAGAAGATCGGGAAGGGCTTAATCGAAATTCTCGGCGAAGAGAGGGACAAAAAGGAAATTTCGCAGTTGTAGCAGAGAAACTGAAAAGATGAAGCGGTCGGAGGTAGAAGAAAGACGACGGACACACACGCAACAACATTTCTCCTTGCTTTTTCCCTTCTTCACATTTTTCTATGGGAACTTGTAAAATTTTCAATTTCAGACCGAACCGACTTCTTTGGTTCGTTCTCATTCAGACCGGCTTAATCGAAACTATGTCGGTTTACTCACGGCCAATAAAAACAATGTTATGGGTCGGGTTTTTTTTCTTCCGTGTAAATTGTGATTTGAAGTTTTGGTATGAAATCGTACCAAAATATATGATAAAACCGGGTTTAAGACAGAACCCAAAAAAAAGAGATACGAAGTGAGAGTGTAAAACGACAAATCTCGCCGTCGTTCGTGTAACTCAAACGAACCAATCAACTGGGAAAAAAAAAAAAATTAGGGCACAAAATATTGTCGTTTTCACGTCCGCGACTCATAGAACCCTCGGAAAATCCATCACGGTTTGTCCAGTAATCCTCAATTCCGCGGCGTAGTTTCAGCTTCCGAGAGATCTAACGTTTTGTGAAATTGGATTTGAGGTCGAGATTTTCCTACTTCTTGTTCCGATCTTCTGATTTTATAGATTTTTTCGTCCGCTTTCGCTCTAAATCTATGATCTTTCGGGAGTAATGTTCTCGATGGAAAGTCTTGTCTGATTGAAGTTTCGAGAGTAGATCCCGAGAATAGTCACGGAGAAGGTAATTGCTATTTGATCTTTCATTCTTTCTGCGCAATTGTAAGTTTTTGTTCATCTTGAGTTAGCGTTGGTGTTGCTTTGTTTCGTCGGCAATTAGGGTTTCGGAGGGTTCTTAGTTCTCAAATTGGTTAAAATTTTCAGAAATTTAGCATAAATTCGATTTCTTTATTGATTAAAAGGTTGCTTAAAACAAATTTTCTTGATTCTTGGAATTCTTGTTGTGAAACTCATCAATCTGCGGAAGGTACCATGTTTGGTTATTAAGCTTGAGTTTAAGAACTGTGACTTTGGTTCTTCTTTGAGTTACTGCGTTTTGGATAGTGTCATTTGCTGTGTGAAGGTTTCATGTTCGATTTGACCTGGAAAATTGAAGGTTTTGGATAGTGTAATTTGACCTGAAAATTGAAGGTTTTCGTCTGTTCTGTAAAAGAGTGAATGTTTGTCTTTTTGTTGAAGGTTGTGGATAGTGTAACTTGTTGTGTGAAGGTTTCATGTTCGATTTTCTCAACGAAAGTTGGTACTTTTCGTGCACTTAGGGTTCTCAGTTTTGACCTGAAAATTGAAGGTTTTCGCTTGTTCTGTGAAAGAGTAAATGTTTGGCTTTTTCCTCCGTTGATGTTGTTTTCTTGGTTTTTGCAGCTCGTGCTTTGGTGCACCTAGACAGGTCTGTGAAGAATCGTCGGGAAAGGACGCAAATGGATTACCGGCCTTCTGATAGTAGTGGTGAGTCTTATGTTCTTTCATAGTTTCTTAACAACCTGGTGTTAGTTCGTGTCTTCAATCTCTCTCTGTGTTCTGTCCACAATTGGCTGTTCTTTTTAATGTAATTGTGTTCAATGTTTTTTCAGTTAGAAGAATTCCTTCTCAGAGTTTATTGTAGCTGAATTTTCTTCTCTTGTTCATTGTTGTTTACTGCTTCAAACTGATTGATTGACAATGTTTTGTTCGTATAATTGTATTTGCTGCTGTTTGTTTTGTGATACGTATTTTTCTGCGGGAACTTAGGTACGGATGATGACCTACCTCCATCACATCAAAGTAGATATCAAAGAAGCGGCAGACCTGCTGGTAATGGCAGGCCTTCAGTTCTCAATTCTGCTCCTTTATCAAGGGTGCACAATGACATGGAAACTCAAATTCATCTCATTGAGCAAGAAGCGTATAGCTCAATACTCCGTGCATTTAAAGCCCAGTCTGATGCTATTACCTGGGTACTTATTTTGCATGTCTTCTTCATTTATTAGTCCATGCTTATGCAACTTCACCATGTAAGATAAATCTACCCTTCTTCCTTTTGTTCTTCTTGTTCCTTTGGCTGGGAAAAATTTATTCAGGAGAAAGAAAGTTTGATCACTGAACTCAGAAAAGAGCTTCGGGTGTCTGATGAGGAACACAGAGAGCTGTTATCAAGGGTTAATGCCGACGAAATGATCAGGCGAATAAGGTCTGTTTTCTATATAATCAATAGCTAGTATATCTCTGCAATTAGTCAAAAGCATCTTTCTAGCTAACGAGGTTAATGTAAATCATGTCAGGGAATGGAGAAAGGCGAACAGCCTTCAGACCAGTGTCCCCCAGCTGGTCCATGATACTGCTCCGAGTCCAGCTGTATCAGGATCACGTAAGAAGCAAAAGACATCACAATCAATCGCCTCGTTAGCGATGGGCCCACCGTCTCCTGCTTTGCACCCGTCAATGCAACCATCTTCATCTGTTCTTAGAAGGGGAGGTCCTCCACCAGGTCCAAAGACCAAGAAGCCAAAGACAGTAAGTCATAATGCTGTGTGACTCTCTAATAGACTCTTATATTCTTAATTGACTAAGGGATCAAAATATTTTATTATTTGTGCTTCGTAAAGTCGATGCAGTACCCAGCTACAGGCATTGCTGGAAGGCCACAGGCTGGCACTTTAACAAATGAACCAGGTGAATCGGGATCATATGACCCGTTGATTGGAAGGAAGGTATGGACAAAATGGCCTGAGGACAACCATTTCTATGAAGCTGTTATAACTGACTACAACCCCGTTGAGGTATTTTATCTTTCGTGCTATCAATTAGTGTTGTACCGTTAAATCTCCATTTTCTGATTTTATGTTTCCTTCTTTCATTATTGACAAGGGGCGGCATGCTTTAGTGTATGATATTAACACTGGGAATGAAACTTGGGAATGGGTAAATCTAAAAGAGGTAATAATGATTTCAGTTTTTCTACTTGTCCTTTTTACCTTTCACAGTAGTGCAGAAGATGATGCTGCATCGTAAAATTTGGAGCGACCATGAATTGTTGTCTTATTCTATTTGTTTATGATCTGGATGGTTCTTTTTTTTATATGCCCTGCACGTCTTTGAGAGGCTTGCCAGGTTTTATACGACTGCAATCCGTTTCAGCTGTGCACATTAAAAGAAATAGCTTAGTTTTATATGTTCACTGCTTCACAAGTTTGATCCTGAATGATGCTGAACCGCTTCATTCGCTTAATAATTTAGACGCAAAGAACAAATGTATAGAAACGGTGGATTAAAACTGGTAGTACCATAGTTGTGCTTAGAACTGACTCACCCATCCATTATTTTCTCATCTGCTGGTTCAGTTTCTCGATTTGTCAATCAGTAAGGGATTAGAGGACAAAAATTGTATAATTAGCTCTCAATTCTATACATTTAAATTATTTTTATAAGAGCTCATCTCATTCTTGGTTTCTGAATGTTCTTTATATATATATATATATATTATAGATATCTCCGGGAGATATCAGATGGGAAGGTGAGGATCCTGGGGTTTCTCGTAAAGGAGGACATCCTGGGCAAGGTCGTGGAACTACAAAATCCATGGCTCGTGGTGGTCCCGCCGGTGGTAGAGGTAGGGGAAGCATGAAGACGCAGCAACCCAAGACACAGAACGGCATCGGGAAAAAAGCTTTAGGCGACATTGAAATACTCCACACTGACACACTAATAAAAGAGGTAATCATTCAAGTTCTAGGTTTGGGAATGTTCACAATGATATATAACTATCTGAGTATTACTTTATGAATATTTTTCTAACAGGTAGAAAAAGTTTTCGGGTCAGTTAACCCCAACCCAGCAGAGGTAGAGAAGGCCAAAAGAGTGTTGAGAGTAAGAACCATATTCATCATCTGGTCTTTACTCCGTACTCTGTTTTTCGTTGCTGACTATAGTTTACTTGGAAATGGCGCAGGATCATGAACAAGCTCTCATGGATGCAATCGCAAAGCTTGAAGAGATATCAGATGGAGAAAGCGGTAATATTTGATAGGGCCCTTCTTAACTCTCCTCAGGTTCACTACTTTCTTCTGCTCTATATATTCATGTGTTTGTTGAATTGAAGTTATAACGGGCTGCGGATTTTGGCTTAATCCCAGATGATGATGGAGTCGGAGCAAATTGGACCGCTGGCTAAAAAAGGTGTAGATGGTGGCAGGGGATGTGAATTGATGAGAGGGAGATCTCAGAAACTTGTATGGAATCAGAAATTGTATTTTGTTTAGGGGAGGGATTTATAAAAAATGACCTTTTTGTGTGCCACATGACTGGATTTGGTTAATTAGAGTCTTAAGCATTGTAAAATCCGACTGTCATATAAATGTAGAATGTTGCAGAGACAAGGATGATGAGCAAAACTCGACAACTCTCTCTCTACAACTTAGAATCAAAATCACCTCTTTCTTTCGAAAACATCCACACATTACAATTATAGATCGACTTCAAACTTTTCTCATAAATAACCCCTTTGACATATAATGTGAGAGGAGAGAGAGAGAGAGAGTCGCTTGGATTGATGGAGATTGGAGGCGATTATGTTTTCAGAGGAAACGAATTAAAGGTTCTGACTCGGGAATATGCATAGATAAAACATAGGAAAAAGAGATGCGAATGAATGAAAAAAAGAAAAAAAAAAGAATTAGAGGTAAGTGATAGTTAACTAGATCATGCGTTGAAAGGAATGTAATTTAAGTAAAAAATAACATCGTGTAATATTTTGATTTATTTGGTGATCCAAAAGACTTTCTCATTTGCTTTTTTTGGCTAGGTTTTAAAACCATTTTCAATTGACTCACATGCCAATAACTTTTTGAAGGAGTATTTGCATATGTAAAGCTAATCGATCATGAAGAATCTGCATATGCTTCTATGTCTTATACCATAGGTATGTTCTAACTCATCATTCCATTCGGTTTTACAATGTAAAACATCATTCGACATATCAATTCGGTTTTACAATTTTGTTTTCTATGCTACTTGTAGAAGCTTGATTCGAAACTATGTAAATCCCATACAAGTACAACCATTAAAACAAATAGAGAATATAACTATCTATCTACAAGCCAGAGACATGTACGCATATTATCGGATTCAAATTTTTGTTATGACACAACATCAATATTTATACAAATCACTATATAGTATATATTTGTTTTTTAAATTGCCTTGAATTATAATTACACAAATGTATAAATTTATGCTGGTCACTATACTAATATTTCGGTTAATGTAACAACAAAGTCATTTGAAGAAATTATTTTTAAAAAAACTTAGTTAGTGAGATTAGCCTAAACACTGCGTCAAATCCTCACATCTTGTTAAAAAAAACGGTAAACATTTTCTTGAAAATAAAAAACAAACGGTAAAAAAAAATTGAAAAGTAATGACGAGTCATATGAGGTCAAAGAAACCATTCAAGTTTTGAAAAACGGCTAATTTTTTTTTTTTTTTATAAATCGGAATCTCGACTTTTTTGAAATTCCAACACCTTTACAAAAATACCCTTACGTTAAAAATTGGAGGGACCTTTTTTTGCTGCTCCAAGACAAATCCGAAAATACCCCCCCAGACCAAAGAGAGTTAAAAGTTAAAACTTGGTGGTATTATCGTAATTTTAAGGAAAGATAGAGCCTCTTTCTCGACACGAACTTCGAAAGTTTCTTTTTATTTTTAGTTTTTTAGTTTTTTCCATTAAAGCGGTCTAAAGAAAAAGAAGAAAAACACAAAAAACATTCATTCACGCTCATATGCTCTCTCTCTCTCTCACTTTGCGTACTTAGCAGCTAAGTAGCCTAAAGCTGTGTTTCTTCCATTGTTAGGGTTTTTCTGGATCTCTCTATCTCTCTGTATGTTCCTCTCAATGTCGCATCTCTCTACTCGTTGTTCCTTTTGTTTATCTCTGTCTTCTAATGACTTGTTTGTTTCAAGGAGGTTTTGTGAGGAATCTCAATACCGCTTAAACCTGGAGGAGGTTTTAGGGTAGAAGAAAATGTCTGCTTCGAGAGGAGGTCCTGATCAAGGACCGTCACAGCCTCAGCAGCGTCGACTCGTACGGACACAAACTGCTGGTAATCTCGGAGAGTCATTCGATAGTGAAGTTGTTCCTTCTTCGCTTGTTGAGATTGCCCCCATTCTCCGTGTTGCTAATGAGGTTGAATCTAGTAACCCTAGGGTTGCTTATCTCTGTAAGCTCTTTCCCCCACTTTTTGTAATTTTTGGCTTGTGATTTGTGGTACTGCTTCTTCTTGTTTAATCTGCTTCTGGGGGTGTTTTGTTTTATGTTCCTCTTCCTTAGGTCGGTTTTATGCATTCGAGAAAGCTCATAGGTTGGATCCAACTTCCAGTGGAAGAGGTGTTCGGCAGTTTAAGACTGCTCTTCTACAGCGACTTGAAAGAGTGAGCCATTGATATTTGTAGGAACAACACTTGGTTTTAGTTCTTGTCTTTAACAAATGCGGTCTTTTTTTTTGGCAGGAACATGATCCAACACTGATGGGGAGGGTTAAGAAAAGTGATGCCCGTGAAATGCAAAGTTTTTATCAACATTACTATAAAAAGTATATTCAAGCTTTGCACAATGCAGCAGATAAGGCTGACCGGTTTGTCTAACCTACTTTAGATGTCTTTGTTTTAACTTTTTAGTGTTCTCTCAGTGTTTGAGAGCAGTGAATTCCCAAACTGATGCTTTACGTGCTGTCAATTTTCAGTGCCCAGCTGACAAAGGCATACCAAACTGCCAATGTTTTGTTTGAGGTGTTGAGGGCTGTTAATCTGACACAGTCTATTGAGGTTGACCGGGAGGTAAGGCATTGCGACTCTGTTTAGTTTTTTTCCTTGATTCATTTATCTTTTCTTTTTTTCCATCTATTGTGCAATGTTACAACAGAGTTTAATGTTTACAGATTCTGGAAGCTCAAGATAAGGTTGCAGAAAAGACACAGTTGTATGTCCCTTATAATATCCTACCTCTCGATCCTGATAGTGCAAATCAAGCGATTATGAGATATCCTGAGGTTAGTCCTACCGCTGTTCCACTGTGGGCACTGTTATATTTTTGTAACATGTTATCAGCGGGTAATGTGATCCTTACTGCAGATCCAAGCTGCTGTTCTTGCTCTTCGCAACACTAGAGGTCTCCCTTGGCCAGAAGGTCACAAGAAAAAGAAAGATGAAGACATGCTTGATTGGCTTCAGGAAATGTTTGGATTTCAGGTAATTTTACTAGTTCAGTGATGCTTGCCAATTTTCAGTAAACTTTTGTTGAGAGTAATCTATAAATGCTGAATGGTTAGGCGGAAAGACAATGCGGCTAATCTTAGGAGCGCCTGATCTTATTACTTGCTAACATGTATATATCATGTGTATGTTTTGGTTCTGCAGAGAGACAATGTGGCTAATCAAAGGGAACACCTGATCTTATTACTTGCTAATGTGCATATAAGACAGTTTCCTAAGCCTGATCAGCAGCCAAAGGTGTGTACCATAATTTTTACCATTGTTGAAAGACCGCTTTTATATAGGTGTGGTATGGCCATATCACATAAACTTCAATTTTATCCTTTTGTTGTCTTATTTCACTTTTCATTTTCCAACCGAGGAGATTATCTTGCATTATGTTTTTTTCCATGGAAAAATATATGTATTTGCATACTACGATGAGCATAATACATAGTAAATGTACTTTCAAGTTATCCTTTGGTTTGTTCTCATAATGACTACCCATTTTCCTTCCACAGTTAGATGATCAAGCTTTGACAGAAGTGATGAAGAAACTCTTCAAGAACTATAAGAAATGGTGCAAATACCTTGGTCGAAAGAGTAGTCTCTGGTAAGGGAATCTAGACACCTATACTCGATTCTGTATAGTTTCTGCAGTAGTAGCTAAAAAATGTGAACGTGAAAAGAAAATTGCAATGGATATTATATTCAGAAGCAACAGAAGGTTTCTGTATATTCTTTGTTTGTGTCTAAATGTTTATGCAACTCTGGTGTTAAGAATCTTGTAAAAAGTCTGTTTCTATGTATGACTGCTTGTAGGTTGCCAACTATACAGCAGGAAATGCAACAGCGCAAACTATTGTATATGGCCCTGTATCTTCTAATCTGGGGTGAAGCAGCGAACTTGAGATTCATGCCAGAGTGTCTCTGCTACATTTATCATCATGTATGTTTCAGTTTGTAAAATCTTCTGTAGTTTGTGCGTGATTCCTGTCTTTTTTATACTGTCACTCTTTTATCCTTGGGAGTTTTATCTTTTTTATTTATTTATTTTTTTCTGCTAAGGAGCTTTAACTTGCAAGCACAATAATAAACATTCGATGACTCTTATTTTGAGGCGAAACATGTGTATGTGTGCTCTCGTTGATGTATTTCTGATGATAAAGTGCCAACTGATATTTTTCCGTGGAGATTATAATTTTAGTACAATACAGTGATGGGTAACATGCTTGCTTTTTTATAATACACAGATTGTTTGGTATTATGCGTTCGTGAAGGTGATTTTCCATACTTACTGTCCCTATTTTATGGTTCTGCAGATGGCATTTGAACTCTATGGTATGCTAGCTGGGAATGTTAGTCCCATGACTGGGGAAAATGTGAAGCCAGCTTATGGAGGCGAGGAAGATGCATTCTTGAGGAAAGTTGTGACTCCTATTTATGAAGTGATTGGGGTGGTATGGCTTTAATTTCGAGTTTTTTCCTTCTGGTTTCAGCTTTTTTCTTGCTTGTTAATATTTTGCTTATGTAATCTTACCATATACAGGAAGCTCAAAGGAGCAAGAAAGGGAAGTCCAAGCACTCTCAGTGGAGGAACTATGATGATTTGAATGAATACTTTTGGTGATATATCTATCTATCTGCTTTCACGTGGTCGTAAAGGTCTTCATAAGTGGTTTTTATGATTAGTTAAATACGGTTTCTACATTGCAGGTCAGTTGATTGTTTCCGATTAGGTTGGCCAATGCGAGCTGATGCTGATTTCTTTTGTCTGCCTGTTGGTCAGCCCAATACAGAAAAAGATGGGGTACAGAATAACTGCACATCTTCTCTGTTCTTATTTAATTTTTTTTTTTCTTCTGGAATTTGCTACATAGATATAGTTTCCAGGAGTGATATTTGGTACTGGGAACTCTAATATCTTGCTGCTGAACTTTGTCATACCACTTAATCTCGTTTTTTTTATCATATACCACAGGATAACAGCAAGCCTGCTGTTGTCAGGGATAGATGGGTGGGGAAAGTTAATTTTGTTGAGATTCGTTCCTTCTGGCATGTCTTCAGAAGCTTCGATCGAATGTGGAGCTTCTATATTTTGTGCCTTCAGGTATTACTTTCCCCTAATTTTCACTACTCCTCTTTATGCGTATTCTCACAAGATATGAGGCTGATGATAATATTTGGAAGGCCATGATTATTATGGCTTGGGATGGCGGGGAACCAAGTTCAGTCTTTGGCGCTAATGTATTCAAGAAAGTTCTGAGCGTGTTTATCACAGCTGCAATAATGAAGCTTGGACAAGGTTGGTCAATGTCATTGTTCAATACTTTCTCAAGTTTACTTGAGTGACGAAATCTCATCTACTAAAACTATTTCTGCAGCTGCTCTTGATGTGATCCTTAGTTTCAAAGCTCATCGAAGCATGTCACTACATGTTAAACTAAGATACATCCTGAAGGTGATCTCTGCTGCAGCATGGGTTATTATTCTGCCTGTTACTTATGCCTACAGCTGGAAAGATCCTCCAGCATTTGCCAGAACTATCAAGAGTTGGTTTGGGAATGCCATGCACTCACCTTCACTATTTATAATAGCTGTTGTTTTCTATTTATCGCCTAATATGCTCGCGGGTGTACTGTTTCTCTTCCCTCTGCTACGTCGGTTTCTTGAGAGGTCTAACTACAGAATTGTAATGCTAATGATGTGGTGGTCTCAGGTATTCCTCTATTCACTCAGTTTATGTGTGTTTTGCATAAGAAAGTAACAGAAATTAATCATTAGCTTGCAATTTCTAATTTGTATTATTACTGACTGGACCATAAATAACCGTATTTATTTCACCTTGTAGCCTAGACTCTATGTTGGCAGAGGAATGCACGAGAGCGCATTTTCCCTCTTCAAGTAGGGAGTCTGTTTGTGACACATACATCATTGGATCTTAGTTACTGGTGCAAGCCTGCCTGAGTCCTCAGTTCACTTATGTCTTTCTACCTTTTTCTTTCGTAGGTATACCATGTTCTGGGTGTCACTTATTGCAACAAAGCTGGCATTCAGTTACTACATTGAGGTATGTGTTTCTCTTATCTAGTTCTGGTAACCATTAACTGCATGCTATGAGAAGAATAAAATAGTGATGCAACATGGAAACGATAGTAATGGGATTGATTGTACCCTGATTGCGACAATTTTTTGGAGTCTAATAAACTGGCATCGCTCACAGATCAAGCCTTTAGTTGCTCCAACCAAAGACATCATGAGGGCCCGTGTGACTACTTTTCAGTGGCATGAGTTCTTTCCTCGTGGTAATGCACTTTCCACATACACTACACGACTACTGGAATGAAAATAGATTATTTGTTAACACCATCTCTATTTTATTTGTCCAGCCAAAAACAATATTGGTGTCGTTATCGCCCTCTGGGCCCCTATTATTCTGGTAAGCATGATCACGTCTCCACGTCTTCTCCTGCTTTGTGCTGTTGCTAATATTAATTTTGGATCCATACCGCTGTAGGTATATTTTATGGATAGTCAGATTTGGTATGCTATATTTTCCACATTGTTTGGAGGTATATACGGTGCATTCCGCCGCCTTGGAGAGGTATGCTGTTTTAAGATAATCTGACTGTAGCTGAGTTATATGAACTTCGAACTTGAGGTTTCCCTTGTAATTTTTATTGGTGATCTCTAAATCCTTACATTTTTCATTTGTTACAGATTCGTACACTGGGAATGCTTAGATCACGGTTTGAATCACTGCCTGGAGCTTTCAATGACCGCTTAATTCCGGATGGAAACAACCAAAGGAAGAAGGGATTAAGGGCAACTTTATCTCATAACTTTACAGAGGATAAGGTTTGTTGAACTGAGTGAACTGCTATCATGAACGGTTCTTCTCATTGATTGCTTGTCCTTTAACTGAATATTTACCTCAGGTACCTGTTAACAAAGAGAAAGAGGCTGCTAGATTTGCACAGTTGTGGAACACAATAATCAGTAGTTTTAGAGAGGAGGATCTTATAAGTGATAGGTAAATTTTGTTAATTTTGTATGCCACATATCTAGCTGAAAAAAAACAATGTGGAACTCAACATTTTGAACTATGGTTTTACATTTTGGACTATTCTTAGGGAGATGGATCTGTTGCTTGTTCCATATTGGGCTGACCGTGATTTGGATCTCATACAGTGGCCTCCATTCTTATTGGCTAGCAAGGTTTGTTCTCACATCAACACATTAGAATTTAATCTTTAGGATTCTCTGATATATGATATTTGGCTGTAGATTCCAATAGCATTGGATATGGCAAAAGACAGTAATGGTAAGGACAGAGAGCTGAAGAAGAGGATTGAGAGTGACTCTTATATGAAATGTGCTGTCCGCGAGTGCTATGCTTCATTCAAGAATATCATAAAATTTTTGGTTCAGGGAAACCGTGAAAAAGAGTAAGTTGCATTAAGTTGTTGAGTACTTGCTTTTGTTTCTTACATACCTGCTTCTGCAACGTACCACATTTTATTATGGCTAACTTATATCTTGGTGTCTCAGGGTGATAGAGATTATATTTGCCGAGGTTGACAAACATATAGAAACAGGTGATTTGATTCAAGAATACAGGATGAGTGCTCTTCCTAGCCTCTATGACCACTTTGTCAAGCTGATCAAATATTTGGTAATGTTCGTCCTGTGGTACTGTTTCTTTTTTAGCTTTAGTTTTTTTTTTTTAACAAATTTTTGTTTTCTTATCCTTTGTAGCTAGACAATAAGGTGGACGATAGAGATCACGTTGTAATTCTCTTCCAAGACATGCTGGAAGTTGTTACAAGAGACATTATGATGGAGGATTACAACATATTGAGGTTGGCAAGTTTCTAGTGCAATGTCTTGTCATATGAACATCCAAATCTTATATATCCAGTTGTCTCTGTAGCTTGGTAGATTCGAGTCATGGGGGCACTTGGCATGGGGGAATGATCCCTCTCGAACAACAATATCAGCTCTTTGCATCTTCAGGTGCCATTAGGTTTCCTATTGAACCAGTCACAGAAGCTTGGAAAGAGAAGGTTGTGCCAGATTGGGTTATATATAAGTTATATTCCTTCAGTCTTCATATGATCTGTGCTCAAAATTTTAATGCTTGTATGTGCAGATCAAACGGCTATATCTTTTGCTGACTACTAAAGAGTCTGCTATGGATGTCCCCTCTAACTTGGAAGCAAGAAGGCGGATGTCTTTCTTCTCAAACTCATTGTTCATGGACATGCCCATGGCACCTAAAGTTCGCAACATGCTATCATTTTCGTAAGCCTTTTCTGGTCATTTTTTCAATTTAAATCCATCACTTGGGAATTTGTATGCTCACATATTGTTGGAAGATTATTGGTTCTTCTCCTAAAATTTCAGCTAAACATATTGTGTGAAGTTAATAGTTTCCTCAAGTTTGTCTCTTACGATGACAAAACTAAGATTTAGAACTGTTTTATCATGTCTACTGCTACTGGTTTATAATTGTAATGAAATATGGCTGCATTGTAGTTTTTTCGTAACTGAACTGGTTGGGTTGGTTTGTTATTTTATAGTTCATTGCTTTTATTGAAGTTTTTCGTAACTAAAGTTATTATTATTATAGTGTTTTGACTCCATATTACACTGAAGAGGTCCTCTTCTCCTTGCGTGACCTGGAAACACCAAATGAAGATGGTGTTTCGATCCTCTTTTACCTACAAAAGATTTTTCCAGGTGATTTTTATTTATATTCTGTTAAGTAGTAGCCTAAATTCTTGAATCACGTCTTGGACCTGACCTTTTATCTCTAGATGAATGGAACAATTTTCTTGAGCGGGTGAAGTGCACAAGTGAAGAAGAACTTAAAGATTATGATGAATTAGAAGAGGAACTTCGTTTATGGGCTTCATATAGGGGGCAGACTTTGACTAGAACTGGTATGCTCTTTTGGTTAATTTTCTATCCAGTGAAATATTAGATTGATACAATAGATATTTGTTGTTAATCTTTTGATCTTCTTGCAGTAAGAGGAATGATGTACTATCGAAAAGCATTGGAGCTTCAGGCATTCCTTGACATGGCTATGCACGAAGGTGTTCTTCTCTAATTTATATATTTACGACAAAGGGGCATAAATCAATTCCCACAACTGATTGTTGATGCTGGCTCATTCTGAAATTTGCTTCTCCAGATTTGATGGAAGGTTACAAGGCTGTAGAACTAAATTCAGAGAACAATTCAAGAGGTGAAAGATCACTCTGGGCACAGTGCCAAGCTGTAGCTGACATGAAGTTTACATATGTTGTATCATGTCAACAATATGGTATTCATAAACGATCGGGTGATCCTCGTGCGCAGGATATATTGAGGCTTATGACAAGGTGTGCAGAATAATCCTATTTTGCTGTCTTTTTTAACTTTTTTTGAAATTTATGGCTTTGCTTACAATTGGCAGATACCCTTCGCTCCGTGTTGCATATATTGATGAGGTCGAGGAACCAGTGAAAGACAAGTCAAAGAAAGGGAACCAGAAAGTGTATTATTCTGTGTTGGTAAAGGTGCCTAAGTCAACTGATCATTCTAGCCTAGCACAAAATCTTGACCAGGTAATTTAAAGCAGTCTTAACATTTTTTCTCAAGTTGTAGATTGTGCAATTTATTATATCGTTGAATGTATTCGTGCACCTGTAAGGTAAACTCGTCCAGAAGGTGGTGCTAATGCTGGATTTTTTTTATACTGTGATTTTCCGAGTGTAAATGCCGAACATTATCTCGTACAAGGATTAG
This sequence comes from Pseudoturritis turrita, assembly GCA_900406555.1. NCBI lineage: Eukaryota > Viridiplantae > Streptophyta > Magnoliopsida > Brassicales > Brassicaceae > Pseudoturritis > Pseudoturritis turrita. Next base: position 860,493 of record OVBL01000426.1, read on the forward strand.
TTAAGTGGCAACCTAATGTCATACACCTGCGTTTATTCATGAATCGTTCTGCCTCTGGAAAACATCTTTTCGCCAAATTATTTTTATATCTACTTTTTACTGTTATATATGCTATCTCATGTTAGATTTACTTCTTATTTTCTCTTGATTCTTACATGGATGTGTATATTGAAATTTCTTTGCCTTCTAGGTTATCTACAGGATTAGGCTTCCTGGACCTGCTATTCTTGGAGAGGGAAAGCCAGAAAACCAAAATCATGCTATCATTTTTTCTCGTGGAGAAGGTTTACAGACCATCGATATGAATCAGGCATGCACATGTTATTTTTGCTCAGCCTTCTAGTTGTCTCGACGCTCCAAGTTGATATTAAGTTTCCGATGATGCCATTTTATTCAGGATAATTACATGGAGGAAGCCTTAAAGATGAGGAATTTACTTCAAGAATTTCTCACAAAGCATGATGGTGTGAGGCATCCATCCATTCTTGGGCTCAGGGAACATATATTTACCGGATCGTGAGTATTTCAGCATTTCCATTTATTTTTGGGTTTTGTTTCTCTTTAGCTCAATGAAATTTGGTTATCTCTAAGAACAATTGGTGTTTGCACTTCGCAGCGTTTCCTCCCTTGCTTGGTTCATGTCAAATCAAGAGACTAGTTTTGTTACCATTGGTCAGAGATTACTGGCAAATCCTTTGAGGTAAGTGTGCTTGCTGAGATCAACTACAGTGATGATTGCACATATTTTTCTTTGTTATCATTCCCAAATCAAAATGCATTGTTCTCTTGCTCCTATATAGGGTTCGTTTTCATTATGGTCATCCAGATGTGTTTGATAGACTGTTTCATCTAACAAGAGGTGGTATTAGCAAAGCATCCAAGGTAATCAACCTCAGTGAAGATATATTTGCAGGTATGTTCTACTCTTGTGGAGGACTATCTGTTTCTGTCATTGTCTCTTAAGTGATGTCCTCGCTGATGGATTGCTAGTGTTTTGTATTGAGCAGGATTCAATTCTACGCTTCGTGAAGGAAATGTTACCCATCATGAATACATACAAGTTGGTAAAGGAAGAGATGTTGGTCTAAATCAGATCTCTATGTTTGAGGCCAAGATTGCTAACGGCAATGGAGAGCAGACATTAAGTCGAGACATTTACAGGCTTGGACACCGTTTTGACTTTTTCCGAATGATGTCATGTTACTTCACCACTGTTGGCTTTTACTTCAGCACCCTGGTATTATTTCGTTCTGTTTTAGGTAAACCAAGTACCACACAACTAGTTCGGATCTGATTCATTTTCTACTGTTTTCACAGATTACCGTTCTCACTGTCTATATCTTCCTTTATGGGCGTCTCTATCTTGTTTTGAGTGGGCTCGAACAAGGATTAAGTACACAGAAAGGCATCCGAGACAATACACCTTTGCAAATAGCTCTTGCTTCACAATCTTTTGTTCAGATTGGTTTCCTGATGGCTTTACCTATGCTTATGGAAATTGGATTAGAGAGGGGTTTCAGGACTGCCTTGAGTGAATTTGTGCTGATGCAGCTTCAATTGGCGCCGGTTTTCTTTACGTTCTCTCTTGGGACAAAGACCCACTACTATGGAAGGACGTTACTTCATGGTGGTGCCAAGTACAGGTCCACAGGCAGAGGGTTTGTCGTCTTTCATGCCAAATTTGCTGATAACTACAGACTCTATTCCCGGAGCCATTTTGTAAAGGGGCTTGAAATGATGCTGCTACTCGTTGTGTATCAAATATTTGGAAGTGCTTACAGAGGCGTACTTGCATATCTTTTGATCACCATATCTATGTGGTTCATGGTCGGGACTTGGCTTTTTGCTCCCTTCCTCTTCAATCCTTCTGGTTTTGAATGGCAGAAAATTGTTGATGATTGGACTGATTGGAATAAATGGATAAACAACATCGGGGGTATTGGTGTCCCGGCAGAAAAAAGTTGGGAATCATGGTGGGAGGAAGAGCAAGAACATCTCCGATATTCCGGAAAGCGTGGTATAGTTGTTGAGATTTTGTTATCCCTGCGGTTCTTTATATATCAATACGGGCTTGTTTATCATCTCACGATTACAGAGAAGACTAAAAACTTTCTGGTATGTAAACAAAACCTTTCCGAATGTCAGCTTTCTTCTATTAGCTCTTAATTTTGGTATCTTCGATTCAATCACTAATTCTCTTCTTAACTCAGGTTTACGGTGTATCATGGCTGGTGATTTTCTTGATATTGTTTGTGATGAAGGTGGGTTTACTTGATATATCAATCTCTTGTAAATTGCCAGGATATCGTCAATAATCATATTTTTTTGTTTCTTGTCTCAGACTGTTTCGGTTGGAAGGCGGAAATTCAGCGCGAGTTTCCAGCTGGCGTTCCGGTTGATGAAGGGGCTAATATTCATGATGTTTATAGCAATTCTTGTGATATTGATCACACTTGCTCACATGACGATACAAGACATAATTGTGTGCATCCTTGCCTTTATGCCAACAGGCTGGGGTATGCTCTTGGTAAGTAAAAGAAGAAAAATGCTTTTTGTTGGAGTCTTATTATATTAAAATGGTGAGTGTGTGTGGATAAAATACAAGGCAACAACAATTGGGGTGTTTGCAGATTGCGCAAGCGTGTAAACCGGTGGTTCATAGAGCAGGATTCTGGGGATCAGTGAGGACACTAGCTCGTGGGTACGAGATAGTAATGGGACTGTTGCTGTTCACGCCAGTGGCGTTCTTGGCTTGGTTTCCATTTGTGTCCGAGTTCCAAACGCGTATGCTCTTCAATCAAGCTTTCAGTAGAGGTCTTCAGATCTCTCGTATCCTCGGAGGACATAGGAAGGATCGTTCTTCTCGAAACAAGGAATGAATATCTTCACTGTGATGCAGAGATGTCTAATTTATCTTCTTCTTCTTCTTGTTGGCACAAGTAGCGAATCGTATGGGTCGGCCTAGTGTTAAAATGCTCTTAATTTAGTATTTAACATATCGCGTACTCGTAGGTTAATAAAAAAACATTGTACTATGCGTTTTTTTTATCATCCAAAAATAGACGTTATCTATTTAATTAGTGAGTGTTTAAAATTGTTCAGTCATCTCCGAAGGCAGCATGTTTGGTAGTCTTTTTAAACGATATTGAGCTTTCATTATGATACGACTGGTACGAAAGAAGCTTTAACAATCATTTCTTGAGCTTTTGTGAAAAGAAAAAAATCAAATAAAATCATGAATCAAAAAACTTCTAAAACATCCCATAAAAAAAACACAATAGTACCTAAGAGCATCTCAACCCATTACTCCATTTTTTACTCTAAAATTGAGCAACTCCAAAATGGAGTTTGGTTCTACTCCGAAAACCACTCCATTTTTTAGTAAGAAAATGGAGTAATGAATAGGATTTGGAGTATCCTATTTTTTTACTCCATTTTGGAGTGACATTTGGAGTGGGGTTGAGAGGATTTTACTCCATTTTGGAGTGAGATTTGGATGCAAAGGAAGGAAGAAGAGTAAGCAATTGGCATCTTCCAGTGATCCTTGCCTTTCCTCCGGTGGGTTAACACAGAACAGTCTTGCATTTACCACACACCACAGCAGTCTGTGAATGACTGAACACTGTCGTGCTGCGATTTCATTACAAATCAAAACTTTATTATCAATCAAATTTACTTCTGATAAAAGAGTAGATAAAAGAAAAATTGTTTTAGAGCTTACATGTTTGAGCATTCTTGGCACTTCACATTCTACAGAGACAATAGAGATTAATAAATAAAAAACTACTAATCCATTATCTTCATAAGACTTGGTAAATTTGGGGACTAGGGATATTATAATTAAAAAGTTATATTACCATGAAATACGAATTTGGTGATGGAACGAGACGTTTAATCTTGTGCTTCCTCTTCTCAAGCTCTGATGGAGGGTTTAGTAGATCGATATCGTTTTGGAGAACCTGTTTTTTACATCAAACATCAAAACATTCACCAATCTCAATCATATCATAAAAAAACTAACAATATATCCAATGGAAACAAGAGATATATTCATTTTTATTTTTCTCGAAATTTCAAGTTAATAAAGAAAAAGAAAAACTCGTTGTTCCTATGAAAACATTTAATCCGTCAATCAAGTTAGAGCAAAGAAGAGCTAACCATCTTCGCTTGGCGTACAAGTTACAAGATTACAGCAAATTGGCAAAAGCTTCAGAAAACCCTAGCAAGCAGGTCCTTCTATAGAATCCCAAACTGTGTTTCATAAATGGGCCGACACAAAAGCCCACAAGCCTCTTCGGCGCAATGAAATTTTAGGCGATTTTCTATTTCAATAAAAAAAAAACGCTTTAACGAGTAGAGAAGCAGCAACGTGGCGGGCATCGGTAGCTCCACGACATATGTACGAGAATGATGATTATATTTGTCTTGGCTCGATCCAGCCTGTTAAACGGTAATCTGTGTCCGTACAGCTTAAAGCTAGGAATTAGTAAAATGACGGATTTGCCCATTTAGTCCAAAGGCAAGCTGTAAAACGAGGGTAAAACCGGAATTTTTCCCCTTATTAGACGACGAATCAATCTCTCGTCACTCGTCTCTTCCACAAGAGAGTTTTTTTTTTCTTTTTTACGAAAATGGCGGCGATGAAATACAAAGGAAGCGTTTTTATCATAATCATCATCATCCTTCTTCTTTTGTGCCCATTTGCTCACTCCTCTTCTACAGAATGTAAGTCATCTTAGTATAATCTTTTTCTTCAACATCGTTTGTTCAAAAATATGATGGAATATTCCTCTTTTTTGTTTTTTTTATAGCTTTCTTTTGGTTAGGGGGAACAGAAGATACGAAAGCCATGAAAAAGGTAAAGATCTTCTTCCTAATAACATCATCCTTGTTATAGAAACTCAATGGTTTATTAAGTTTTTTCTCTTAAAAGCAAAAAATGATTTTGGAAATTTAACAGGAAAAGGAGATTGTTGGGGAGAGCTATGGAGGATCGGCTTATGAAGTTGAAGGAAGACAAGTTCCTACTGGTTCCGACCCTCTCCATCATAACCACATTCCATTTACTTCTTCTTCTCCATAGATTTATTAATTCCTTTTATCTGTTTCCCATAGTTGACATATAACACTTTTTTTTACATTCCAGTTTTGGGTTTTTGTTTATCCGAAATCATCCATGTTGATTTTATTTCAGCTTCGTTCAAATTAAATAGATTTTCAAATTGAAGAAAGCATTTTTTGTCATCCTCTGAGAAATATTGTAGACGAGATTTTGGTGATGCTTTTAGAAAGATGCCAAAGCGCAATCTCCAACTCATTTTTTTTCGAAAAAAAATATTATAAAATTTTCAAATTATTATCAATTTTTTAATCTTAAATATATTTTATTGTTGCACATTGTGAAGACTAATCCGTATGTTTTTGTTTTAAATAATATATTGTTGGATTAGTTTGTTTTTGCGCAACAAACAAAAATGAAACAATACACCGCTATACTAATTTTATGATAAACAAAACAAAAAGTCATAAAATCTGATTTACTTGAATCGAACCAGCGTCCTAAAACGTTAAATTAGTTTGTTTTGACGCGACAAACAAAAATAAAATAATATACCGTTAAATTAGTTTATTTTTCCGCGAGAAACATAGATAAATATTATTCTTGTGTAACCTTTAATTTTTTTTCCCCATTAACTTTGATCTTATGTGAATCATATAACTCCAATTTTGTTTTTGGATCAAATTATAAACTCCATAGTTAATTACCCTAACTTCTCTTGATTAATAATATACATCCCCAAGTTGGGGAAAAGATTTATAAGATTTTTAAACAAAGCCGTAACGGAGCAAGTTAGGCACGTGACGAATACGCTCAGCCCTATAAATACCTTCCCCGTTCTCTCACTCTCAATTTCAGTAGCGATTCTCTGCGGCGCGTGGCAGCGATTTTGAAGGCTATGGCTAATCTTCCTCCTTCGCTCTCCTCGAAATCCGCCGCTGCTTTCACCGGAGCTTATTCGAGTAACGATCGGAATTTATCGTCGTCGGAGCAGTTGGTACTTGATCTCATCAATCCCGAGCTCAGAGAAAACGCTCTTCACGAGTTGTCTAAGGTCTTTTGTTTTTCTCTCTACGGAATTCGACTTACTTTGCTTCTGTGGGTTAGAAATTTTTTTATATCGTTTAGGATTTTTCGTTTTCTGCGTTTTAATAGAAGGAGATTTTGAAGTTCTTCGGTGCTTTAGTCCGTTGTGAATCTCTAGGACATGCTTTCAAATTAGCGATTCTTAAAATTTTGAGAGAATTTGTAGAATAATCGTTGGGACTGTAGACCTTGCCTGAAGAGCGGATGATAATGAGTATCGAAATAGTTGAGCACTGATTTTTTGCCCAATCTCGACTGTGAGCAACTTTGTGTATCAAAAGATCAAGTCGTTGATATTATGGTTCTCTAGTGAAGTTAAATCGGTTTTGATGTTATTTTCAGTTTGATTGTTTGCTTAAGTATTCTCTGTGTAATGTAGAGGATTCTTTGGTGTGTATATGTTCTTCTTCTCACTGAAATTCGTGTCTATCAGTAATATAACATGCGTCCTGTGTTTCTTTTCTTTCGTTGCTCAGAAGAGAGAAATCTTTCAAGATTTGGCTCCGCTTTTATGGCATTCCGCTTGTACTATTCCTGCTCTTCTACAGGTACTCTCTCCATGTTTGCTGCTCTACTTTTCGCACTTGTTCCTTTATTCTTCAAGGGAAATTATTTATTGCTTGATGGCTTCTCTACATACTGCTGTATTTTTTAACATTTTAACGTTTGCGATTTGATATACATTGCAGTGGTTAAGTTCTAGTCATTTTCCACCTTTCCTATTTTCAGGAGATTATCTCAGTTTACCCTGCCCTATCTCCTCCTACTATGACTCCTGCTCAATCAAATAGGGTCTGCAATGCACTTGCGCTTCTTCAGGTGCATAAAATCTTGTCAATTTTATCTTTGCTTTAGGAGAAGGACAAAAGGCTTATCTATGCCTGTTCAATTTAGAAGACTCTAATTTCTATTGATTCGACCCTTCTCTTTTACATCCAGTGTGTTGCTTCTCATACCGAAACTAGAGCGTTGTTCCTTAAAGGTACAATCCTATGCCGGCAAACAATTACAAGAATTCTCTGGCTTATGTATATGTAGATTATTGCTTTGCTGGAAGCTTATGTTTCAAGCCGCCAATTCTTTCGTAGTTCTCGTTAAAATAATTTCCGGTGTTTGCTCTGTGACTGAAGTAAAGGTTTAGATTACATTAGCTGATGATCCAACCTGTCTACCAAAACCAGTTTAAAGAGCCACCTTGTTGGTCTCTTGTTAATTGATCACATTTATTGGATGTGTGTGCTAATAATATACTTAAAGCTTAAAGTCAGTTGCTTTTCAAAATACAGCTCAGCTACCATTGTACCTCTATGCTTTCTTGAATACATCAAGCAAGTCAAGACCCTTTGAGTATCTGCGGCTGACTAGCTTGGGGGTTATTGGTGCACTTGTCAAGGTTTGTCTTGATTTTGAGTTTTTTTTCCTCGTCTAGTTATAAAAACTGTGTTTACGTAAATAAGGCAGGAACACTCCTTTTACTTGCTAACAACTGTTTAGCTATTAAATACCACATTGTCCTGGTAAATATATCGTGTTGATTTGAGAAACAACCAGTTTAGCATGCTAACACCTTTGAGTAAATACTGTTAAGACATCGTAGAATCATTGTTTTTCTTTATAATTTGATGTTGCAACATTGTTCATTTGGTTTGGTAGGTTGATGATACAGAAGTGATCAGATTTCTTCTTCAAACTGAAATTGTCCCATTGTGCCTCCGAACAATGGAAAATGGCAGCGAGTTATCAAAGACTGTAAGTTTGTCTATTTCAGATGCCTATCTTTAGATTCACATGCTTGAAACATGTACATCAAGTTTCCTATCAGTTATTACAGCCATTTGCATAGGCCTGAATTCGTTGCTTCACACAAATAACTCGTATAACTATTGCTTCTGTAGTTGATGTTTCTGATTGCTTTTTGGGCATACACAGTTTATCTTCATCTGTTTGATTTTTTTTTTTTTGAACCGGTTTATGTCAGGTTGCTACCTTCATAGTTCAGAAAGTTTTGTTGGACGACATTGGACTTGAGTACATGTGCACCACTGCAGAGAGATTCTTTGCTCTGGGTCGGGTTTTGGCAAATATGGTTGCTTCACTTGCAGAAGGACCTTCCCCTAGGCTGCTAAAGCACATCATACGCTGTTATCTCCGCTTGACAGATAACCCCAGGTCCAATAATTATCTCTTTTCCTTCATTTGAAAACAAATTTATATACACCGGTGCTTACACGATACAGCTATTGATAACATTCAGGGCTTGCGATGCACTCAGAAGCTGCCTCCCAGATCTTCTGAGGGATGCCACCTTCAGCAGTTGTCTCTATGTAAGTTTTATATCTCTTTGACAAATATTACTGATGCGGATACCAAATTGTTATCTATCAGTTTTATTGGTTATCTCGTCTCAATCCTTTTGTTAGCTAATCTTCTTGCATACTTTGACAGGATGATCAACCTGCAAGACAATGGCTGCAGCAACTGCTCCACAACATTAATGTTGGCGGTAGAGCACCTCGAGGAGGGTTCGATCATATGCTGTGATTTTAAATCGAACCCCAGAGATTATATTCTAGGCAAAAACTGTTATTCATTGGACATAAAAAGTTAGGCAAAATCAGAATTACAGATGAGGAAAAGAACCTCTAAACTAAAAAGATTTTGAGTATGATGGATATATAATATGTAATTGGATTTTTCCAAAACCGCCTTATGATGCTGCAATTAATAACTAATATTCCATTAAAAAGACCAACATTAAAACCCAAGTTTTAGAAAATCAACAAACGTTGCAAATGTAGATACTATGTCTATAATAGACTGTCAGATCTTGCAGGTAGCCTCCTGAAGAGATTGAGCGGCACAGACGGGAGCTTGTGCCTGAACCTTGGATGCCTCAGCACATAGATCCCAGCAAGAAGTGCCACAACCTGAAACGGCGTAACATACAACACCACAGCAGCTATAAGACAGAAGAACACAAACAATGTGGTTGCCCTCGGGTCTCTCCAGCTCAGCAGCGATAAAAACCGCTCTCCCTGTGTCGCTAGATCGCCTATCACGGTCTGAACCCGTCCTGCTATGCTCCTGAGCCTGTCATACCGCATCCGCACAATCTCAGAGGACCGGGAAGTCGGGAAAGTATCAAACTCTTCATCGAGCTCGTCGGGGTGGACAGCGTCTGCGTGGGACAAGCGTGTGTCCATGTGTGGCGGGTGCCTTGGTCTCCACCGGAAATTCCAGATCCCGATCAAGAAAAGGTACAAGAAAACCGTTGGGAGGATGAGTTCCGGGTAGAGAACTAAGATTATGAAAAGAACATGAATGAGGATTGTGGTTATTGGGTTTCTCCAGTTGCAGATTTGATCAAACCATTTTCCCACAGCAATGAGACCACTCAGAACATTCATGATTCTGAAGAAGTTAGCTTTACTCCTCCTCATGCTCCACATGTGGGAGTCAACATCGAGCATGTACTCTACAATCTCTTTGCGAAGAGGCGGCTCTGCGCGGTTCAGCCTCGCCGAGACAATGTTCATCGCCTGGTGCCTCAAGCTGTCCAGCTGGAGAACCGATAACGGGTGAATGTAATGCATTTTTGGTAGTAATGGCTGGGAATACATATGAAGCATGTTGATGAGAGATAGGCAAGTGAACCGCACGGCTAACTGTAGTTCGCCTGTTTTCTTAACCCCGGAAGGATGAAAGACGAGCAGCGGATATGAATGTGTGTAGATACGGTCAGCTTCAAGGGTTGAGAGACGGATTCTCACTTTCCCAATCCTCATATCTTTTCCGCTTCCTCCTGGAATGTGTCCGTTGTCAAATGCTCCAAAAGTTATGACAGTGCAGGTATCAAACACTTCCCATGTGTACTGCTCGTTCCATTTAGGCGTGAAACTATCGACAATTGTTCTTGTTCTTATCCATTTCTGTCCATACTTAGCCACGCAATACGCATCTGTTGTTCCTTTCCCGTCTTTTGTCTTCATTGGCATCAGTCCGTGAGCGCTTATGATCCCTACTTCAAGCACTCCAATGCTTGGTTTCCACAGCTGCTTCGCGGTTGGCCTTAAGTCGCTGCTGTAGTGAGTTGATTCATCAAGAACATGGTATCCGCCTTCAAGAAAGATTCTTAGATGAATCCTGCTCGCGAATTTCATCTCTTTTTTCTCTCCTTCCACCATAATGTGTTTCTCCAGGTTGAACCACCTCGAGTTAAGCGGCCTATGGTCTAACCTCCTCTGTACATTCTGCAACGGAATCGCACACCGGCCTAACGTTTCATCTTTGTTCGGTGCGACCCTATCTTCAACCGCGAGAATCAATGCCTCCTCAAAAGGCTCAGCAACAACAAACATCAGATCTTCATTCCACATTGGATTCAATGTTTTGGTCTGAGAAATACGCGTTCTTAGAGTCTGGTTTCCGAGCATTGCTTTCACGTAAACCTCAGGGAACTTGGTTTTATCATGAGGTATCAAATCTTGAGCCTCGATCACATTGACTCTCACATACCAAAGTTTTGGCGAAAGATAAACCTTTGACCGGATATTTCCCACACCCTCGGGTCCAACCGTGGCTGCATCTGAGTGCCAAGCATCAGAAAACGCTTCATCAGCTTGTGTCCCCATCCAAACAGCTAACATCAGCTCTCCTTTAACCTTACGCCCATGTCGATCCTCCAACCTATACCACTGAGGAGCCAATGGACTATCAGGCGGAACTCGCTTAGGAATCTCATTAAGATCAAACATGATTCGTCCGATCAAATCATCCAACACAACATCTTTGTCTTTCACTACAACCTCCAAGATTGATGCTTGGATCCTTTCCTTTGAAAACGCAAACACTTGCTTCCACTCCGGATTCGACTTCTTCTCGAAATGCTTAGTCATTCCTTTGTAGTTTCCGAGCTTCACTTCCACGTAAGGATCGCAACTACCGGTCACATCTTTCCCCGGTAATTCCTTCGCCTTCACAACCCGAACGTAGAGGTAATGCATCTGCTCAACCAAATCATAAGTGCAAGAGAGTTTATCACCTGTCACAGCTCCTGCACCAATCTTTGGTGAAGTCTCCTTCAGTGCAAACTCTATATTTGGACCAGGTTTCTGCATCTTGTCTGAATCTTGAAACTCTGTGTTTTGAGATCCAAGAAACTTGTAATAGGAAGCAGTTTCAGGGGAAGCTGCTTGGTTCTGTTATCTTAAGATAACCTTCTGGTAAAAGAACATAACAGAACAGCAATGGATCAGAGAGATTTTAACAGTTTGCATACATGGTGGATACAACATATAAGTAACATAGACATCTCTCAAAAACAAATTAATGACCAAGGAGTTTGAGATCTACACTCTTCTGAGAATAAATATAACCAGAGTGAAAATGTTTATGGAAATTAAAATAGAGGAAATAGTCATTTTTTGTTTATTTTAAATTTTATTTGGAACTCTTGTTGAAGTTTTCTCACCAAACAAGCAGCTACCAAAACCAAAAATGTGGACAGACATTTCCCTATAAATAAATATAACCAAAAAAATGTATTTAACTTTTTCTTCAATATAATTAGAGCGACTTCTCTAAGCTTTTCTCCTAATCTGATCCAAACTCGAAAGTGAAATATTAGAAGCAAAAAAAAAGAAAAAAACATTAATTTAAAGAAAAAAAGAAGAGTAAACATGAAGATCCATCTTAACCCAAAAAAAGAATTAATCTTTTGAGAGACAAATAAACCCCACAAGAAATGTTTTGTTTTAATGTCTTTAACTCTTTCACTATCGCTGTTACTTGAGCAACTGATCAAAAATAACATTACAACTACACATAATATAATATCTACAAATAAAAAACCAATACCTTGGAAATACAACAAAAAAAACTAATTAAGACATGGTAATGTACCTCAAGGAGATCTAATGAAGAACAGAGGAAATAACTTGGAAACACATTGTTTTTGGTAATGGAAAGTTTAGAAGAATGTGAAGATGTTGAAAATGAGATTGAGAAGCAGAGAGTGAGCTTTAGATAGGTGAATGAAGAAGAGAGTGTACAGTAGAAATAGAATATTTGGGGACATGTGGGTGTGCTAAGATCTGCTGCTTTAAGTGGACCTACACTTTTGACCTCTTCTTTTTATTTTATTCATTTCTTTTCTTAATTTTCTATTTGCCACTTCCAATTTTTACTCTCTTTAGTCTCTACGAATTTTTAATTTAGTTTTATTTCTTAGTATTACATTTAATGTTGTATGTATTAATTGAAAGAAATCAATGTTTGTTTTCTTGTCTACTGCTTGTTGAAAATATCCTTTCTGTCTACAAACATTATTTTGTTTCTTTAAATTTTTATCTGGTTCATAAGTTATTGTGAATAATATAATCTTTTAATTTTATTGTAATTATTATTATAAGGACATTAATTTAATGAATAATCATGAGTACAATATATAAAAACTTTGTTTATATTTATTGTAACTGCAACATACATTTTGTAGATCAAATAGAAATACACAAACAAACCCACCTAAGAGGCTAAAACATCTAAACACAACCTTTAGAGCTATTTTCTTAAGACTTTTTTTTTTCTTATTTCCCCCCAATGTAGTAAAGGAGTTTTAAGTGTTTCTTTTCTTCATGTTTGTACATTGAAGTACACATTGTAAGTTTCATCTCTTAAGCTGAACAATGGCGATAACACAAAGTTTCTCTCTGTTCCGCTCATCACGAAACTCATCGGATTGTATTGACTCATTCCTTTCCTTAACCTAAAGCTTGCTGCCTGTTTAAACTTCTCATCACTCGCATCCGAATCACATTCAAGCCTAAGTTTCATTCCCGGTTTCAGGGTTTGATCGCTGTACACAAAACAACCCTTTTTGCTCTCTAGTCTTAAGGAAACGCTTCCTGGCTTCCCGTCGACTCCAGATACTAACCGAAAGCTAGAAGCTTCTTTGTCAGTAGAAGATGAAGCTTGAACCACAAGGGAGCTACCAGATCCTTGCATCACAAGCATGCCAGGGAAATCAAACGGTTCCAGCATGACCTGGCTTCCAATTAGCTCCTCTGGACCCGAAATCCGTTCTTTAGAATCATCAGTAACAAGCCTGAAAGTCGCCTCAACAGCGTCTTGTGTCCCTGTCCCAGGAGATACTTCCATCGTGATGGTCCGGTTGCTGTTTGACAACACGTAAGATACGTTTCCAGATTGTTGTGAGAGTGTGACAAGGTGACTGTTATGAGTTTCAGGTATAGGGTTTATCCATTTTCCAGCTTTAGCCTGAGTTGTGATGCTCCAGTCTCTGCTCGTGAGTCCAGGTAACAAGTAGGGGCCATAGAGTATAGCCTGAAGAGATGAGTATTCCGGCCTGTCATCTGTAATACTCATAAAAAAAAGGGGAAATGATGTGAAATCAGTTTATGTTGTTATTGCTTTGTCAAAACAGAGTTTTTTACAATTTAGAACAGTGTCTATACCTTTTATAGCTTCGGTTCTGATACTCAACGGTAGCTCCATTGTTACTTGATCGCCGGATTTCCAGCTCCGTTTGAGTGATAGGAAATTACCTACAAATCAAAAGGCAGGTCCAATGTGATTCTCATCTTCACAAACTAGACTACAACAGGAATCTGGAGTCAAACAGATTCTGCTTTTAGAATCTAAAAACCATTTTTTACAGTACAAATCACCTGAAGCTGGTACTTTGAGGGATTGGCCATTCAAGGATACTTTGGCACCTTCAGAGTTTGTCCAAACTGGAATTCTTAGATTCAGAGTCGCCATTCCCTGCAAGAAAATTGGATCCATTAAACTCTCTCTATCCACTTGAAAGGGTTGCATATGGTTTCTGCCAAAGTTTACCTCTTTGGAAGAAGAGAAAGCGAATGTCACACGCATGTACGGATCCCACGACACAACTGGTTTAACTTTCTGAGATAGCGAAAGACCAGCAGATTTCCAATCAAGTGAGCTTGATATATATTGAGTGACATAAAGAGCTGGAGATTCTCCATCTTCTTGAAAATAAATGGAATCTCCCAGTTTTGAGAAGGACTCAATCCCTGTGGACAGATATACAAAAAAACTCTCAAAATTTATCTGATTTTTCTATGTTAAAGAAAGTATGATTGAGGTTAAAACTTTTACCAGTGCCATAACAACACCAGAAGGCATTGTAAGGTGTTCCCCAACCGTGACCAGTCACAGCCTTAGAAACACCTTTACCCAATGGGAGCATGTAGATCATCACTCCGGGCTGTGTTCCTCTTTGGATTCCAAGCACACCGTTTGTCAAAGCCCGCTCGTAATAGTCTGCATAACTAACCTCTTTTGTCCACCTGAACAGATTCCTAGAGACCTGAAATTGATTTTGATATGTTACTTTGAGCAAATAAAAAGAGGGGGTAAACAAAGTTTAAAATCCTACCTTGAGCATGTTATAAGTAGTGCAAGATTCCTCGTTTTCGGTTTGCAGCGTAGTCGCCATTCTCTTTGGATCTTGCCTGAAGTTAACATTTCCAGATCAGGGTTAAGAGTTGAAACCAACGTCATGTTAAAATGGACCAAACTCTAAAGTCAGGTAATGTTAGTACCAGAACTCACTGACTGATGTTCCTCCAGTTGCATAGCTATGAGAAGCATTAACGATGTCCATGAAAAACATCGAGATTTCCTGAAAAATGCAGATTTCAGAAATCAAGAGAACCAATGTTTTCATCCATAAATCTCACACTTTTCATGGTTAAGCTCCAATAGTACCTTATGGAGTGGATCACCAGTGATTTCATACCGGAGTTGAGATCCAACAACAATGGGAATATGCGTGTTAGAGTGAAATCCGCTTATATCATCGGCCTGAAAAAAGAGCAAACAAAAATTCTGTTATCTTACCATTCACAATCTATTCAAGCTAATCATCAAGTAAACTACCTGAATTGCAAGCACTCCGAGGAAGCAAGGCTTGTCAAAGAGATGCGCGAGCAACAAATACTTGGAATCTCTCTGCAAAGTCCAATAACTATGATATGAAGCAAAGCTAGATAGAAAGCTAAGGAGCTTTATTTGGAGAGTCTGATAAGATTTTTAACCCACAGTGATGCTGTATAGCTGATAAAGAACATCATTCATGCCACCAGTCTCCTCGTTTAGTGATTGCCAATGTCGTTCAACGCTGTACTTCCTTATCACATTACGAACACGGCCATAGAAGTAATCAGCCATCCAGGTTGCCATTTTCAGAGCTTGACTGTTCCCAGCTAGCTTGTATTGGTCCACTAGACCGGCTAAAATCTGTCATAATTAAGACAAAGTTGAACTCTTTTGGCAAAACACAAGCATATTATTACTTCAATCTCAATCAGAGAGAGTCTGAGTTCTCACCTTGTGAATGGTGTAGTAAGGAGCCCAGACAGGTGTTATAGCTTCAAACCGGTCGAAAAAACTGGTAGGAAAAGCAGAGAGATATCCCGTGCCAAATTTTTGTTGGCATTCGGATAGAGCTGAGACGAGAGCTGACATTTTTGCCTTGAGAGAATCGTTATGAGTACTTGCCCACATGTAAGCTGTTGCACTCAAATAGTGACCTTCAAAACAAACAGTCAGATTTTATGAGTCTTATAGTTAAAGGTAAATCCTTTAAGGGTATATGCAAAGTAAAGGTAATTCCTTTAAGAGTCTAAGCAATCTAAAAGGTTAATCCTTAAAGGGTCTAAGCAATCTAATACCAAACATCAACCTTTTTGCATACTATCAAAAACATGGATCAAGAAACTGTATTGAATTGGGGGAAAAGAGGCAGCTTTATACCAACGAAATGGCCACGGAGTTCACTATCTGGTCTCTCCCATCCTCCATAGTAATCCCCTGGAGCATCAAGACCAGCTGCTTTACGGAAGCTCCATGTCAAACCATCAACATCCAACATCAATAGATACTCAAGGTTTGTCTGCTGAGCTCTCCAATGGAAAGAGTTTGGGTCCAACCTAACATCATGCAAAGAAACATCCTTGAGAAAGTTACCAGAGTCGTTGTTCGAGTTCTTGATCTTCCTATACATGATAGTCCAACCATATTCATCTTCCTCTTGTCTCAACATCTTCCTTGGCAACAAACTAGACCAAGCTGTGTCATCAGTTGGTGTTAAGTGGTAATGAGAGAACATCTCTGTCTTCAACGTTTCGTTCTTTGATTGCAGAAGCTCGTAGCGGAAAGTATGTGACGAGAGCTGCGTAGGAGTGTTTGTACACTCTTTTGCATCTGTAACAAGAACAAAGCTTATGCACAATAATATAGAAATGGTTATGATTATGAGACCAGACTTCTTCATCTTGTCTTAAAAAGAAACAAAACTCAAAATAGATTCTTCAATGTTCAAACCCAAAACCCCCCAAAATCTCAAAACTCAGATTTGCAAGAAGAGAATGAAAAAAGACTCAAAAACCCATTAAACAGTTAAGGAGAGTTCGTTGGAAGAAAGAGTAATGAGAAAGCAGATATTTATAAAGCGTAATAAAGCGAAAGAGAGTCCTGAAGATTTAAGCAATGTCTACCACAAAACAAAAAACAAAAACAAATGTATATAATCACGTGAAAGAGAAACAGAGAGAAAAAAGAGGGAATTGTGGATAAAAATTCCGAGAAAAAGAAAAGAGGAAATGAGAGGAGGTCACGGATGCTTTGTCGCTTTCGCTGGCTGGTTTTTGTATTTGACTCTGTAAAAAGGAAGAACAGTTTCGAGAGAGATCAGTGGGCTATTTCTGGTTTTTTCTCGAGACGAAGAATGGATTATTATTACTAAACAAAAGGAACACCCATACCCAAAATGTTGACGATTACTAAATTGTTTCGATTTAAGAGATAATTATTATTATTATTATGTTTTTCTTTGACATCGCTAATTAACGAAAATGGACACAGAGAGAGAGAAGGAGGTTTTTCGTTGCAGAGAAGAAGAGAGGGGAGATAAAAGGTTGAAGGAGAGAGATTAAAAATTTTAAATAATTAAAAAGATAATTATTTAATTTGCATACCGTCTAAACTGATACTTAAAAGTTAAAACTAAAATTTGTGCTTTTGTTGTGTTTATTGACTTGCAAACATTCTTAACTTCCGCAAAAAAAAAAAAAAAAAAAAAAAAAAAACATTCTTAACTTTTTAATAGTATTATTTTTTATTTAAACTTATTTAATTGCTCTATTTTAAAATAAATAATATACCAGTTAGTTTGAATGATTGGAACACAGCTGGATATAAGTAACTGGAATAGGATGACATGTAAGTCATTTTTTTCTATTCTGATACAAAAATAGTTTATGTTGTATGACATAAATATTTCTTTGTATAAAAAAATGTATCAAAAATGATTAAAGATTTATACATATAAATGTATATATATAATATTTATACATATAACTAGGAATTAAGGAAAACGACGAAACATTTTCACTCTATATGTAGTTAGAAGCTCAGATTTAGTTGATAAAATGCATGTTAGTACATCAAAAAATGATTTTTTCGTTTTAGACAAATTTTCTAAAATTAGTGAAGATAACGACATATTCAATAGATTGGCCGGCGTTCGATTCAATTAGCGGAGTTCTTTATATTTTTTTCGTGTTTTGAATGTAAAAATATAATGTTGGGTACATAGTGTTTGGTTACATTTTTATAATTTTAGTTTTGTAAACTTTGTCCATTCAATTTGGTTTACCAAACTATTTTATTCATATAGTAATACATGTTTTTTTTTGCTTAAAAGTTTGACAAACTTTTTTTATATATACATGTAACTAATAATTTCTTACTTCTTACGAATGGATGGCTCTCATAGATGGTCTCGTATGTGAAGGCACCTAGTTGCAACGCATAAAGCGTTCGACATTCGAGAAAGGCATAGAGAATGGGATGGCATGTAAATAAAAACAAAACTATCAAAGGAGCTCTTTTGTAAAATAACGTGCAAATAAAAATTTAAAATCTTAGATCTGTAATCCAAATCGAATAAAAACCCTAGATTTGTAATCCAAATCGAATCAAAGACTCAGATTTGTAACACAAATCAAATAAAATCAGATTTGCGAGAATGAAAACCAGATATGTAACAAAAAGATGACGAAATCCGATCTAGATCTATATTGATATGCGAGAGAGAGATCCGTAACAGAAACCAGATCTGTAACAAAACTCATTTGATATGCGAGAGAGAGAAAAAATAAAGTTTGATTCATGGCTTTTTTTACAGGGATAAAATAGACAATTTATTTCTAAAAAGTGACACAAATGAAAATGGTCACATGGGAATGACACACTTGTAAAAATTAATTTCAAATGTGGCATTTTTAAGATTGTCCCATAAAAGTTTGAGAAATCATAAACATCATTCACTCTCATATCATTCTTTTATTTTAAGTTTATATAATAAGATAGTTTTTTTTTTAGATAGCAATATCAATAATTATAAGGGAAGTTTACTCAAACAACCTTACAAAGATTTTTTTTTACCAAAGTGATGCCATCTTTCATAATTACTCAAACAACCTCCTCTACCCATTTTACCCTTATTTCCTTTGAAGACGAAAAAACGTATTTACGAAACTGTCATTAATTAAGTCTACCGTCCTCGTGATGGCAGATTTATTTAATGGTCGGTAGATTTATAAAGGATTTGGTAGACTTAATTCAAGTCCGTACGTAGACTTAGTCCATGAACGATAGACTTAATATTCAAATGGTAGACTTATTTTTATTTGGTGGTAGAGATGTTTGTGAGTGGTAGACTTATATTATGAGTGGTAGAGTTAACGCCAACGGCGGTAGATTTGTTTTCGAGTGGTAGACTTAGTAGTTGAATGGTAGATTTATCTCGTAGATTTATTATTGAGTGGTAGATTTATTTTGTTTGACGGTAGACTAGATATTTGTGGTAGACTTAAATTCATGGGAGGTAGACTTACACGTATTTTGGATCGTAGGCTTATTTATAGTGGTGGCAAATTTATAATATGTCGTAGACTTATTATTGACGCGGTAGAGTTATTCAATCTTTCGAGTTTACTAAAACAACCTTTAGTTGGTAGATTTATTAGTTACTACGGCGGTAGATTTAATATGGTAGATTTGTATGCTTACATACAATGATGGTAGACTTGTATACTTACATACAATGATGGTAGACTTGTATGTATACATACAATGATGGTAGATTTGTATACTGATATACAATGATGGTAGACTTGTATGTTAACTTGTATTTAAATACAATGACTTTCTAACGCAAACGCCGTTCGATATACAAGTCTACCATCATTTCAAATGCAAATGCAAGCGTCAATCGCAAATGCATATCACAAACGCTAGTCGCAAACGCTGATTACAAATGCCAGTCGCACACGTCAATCGCAAACGCTAATTACAAACGCTAGTCGCAAATGCTAATCGTCAATCGCAAACGCCATTTACAAATAGTGTTTGCTAATCATTTTTTTTATTAAGTTTTTATTAAAATTTTATTTTTATTATTATTTTAATATATATATATTTTTTAAATGTCAATGACATTTTTGTTATTAAAAATGAAAAAAAAATTTAAAATTTTTTTACCAATTTTGTAAAGTTGTTTTAGTAAACTTATTTTCTCCCAAAATTATTTTAATAATTATAAGACTCTTTAAAATTATTTGAATTATTATTTATATAAGCAAAACTATATAAGCATCGCGTATATGCTTTTTATAAAACAAAACAATTATTTCACCGAAAGAAACAACAATTATAGTACAAACAATAAATGATCCTCCAACCCAATTTAGATATTGGGTTGGAAAAAGTCTTTACTAGTTTGTTTTATCTGTATCATGGAAGGAAGAAAACCGTAATACATATGTTATCCGTATATTAACAAAGACCTTATTGCAAAATAGTGAAGACTTATTGCAATCCAATGATCTAATTTGGGTTAGAGAATCATTTTTTGTTTGTAGTATAATTGTTTTGTTTTGTAATTTATTGAATTTTATTCCTTGTGGTTATGTCATCTCTTTTTACAAGGGAGATTCTCTTTGTACAATTACATTTAATAGTCCAATACTAAATTCTAGAGTGCAGTGAAGTAATTTTAGTTTAGTAGTAGTTATAAGTTCATTGAGAGCAGATACCATCATATCCGGAATCGAGTCCTACTCTTTATAAATGTTAGGAATTAGGCTAATGGGCGGACCAATTGTGGTCCAATGCTGACAAAAAAAAAAAATCTAAAGCGTAATTTTGCTATGCATTATCATTTATAAAAATGTTTGATAAGTATATTTTTTGGTCTTCTATCACATAATATGGAAGATAATTTTAATTTATTTTTCTATTAAAAATGATGATTTTATTATTACTTACGAGCAAATCTAACGCTATGCAATAACTAAAACTATGACAAATAATTTTACGGACGATCTCAGAACTGATAATTTTATCCGCATCAAAAAAATTCACAATATACGATTCTATTCGTACCACATTCAAGATGAACATATTTATCCTTAACACACGGACCACGATGAACGACTTTATTTGCACCACCCCATAAATCTCTGGTAAGTCTGCCTCCATTAATCCGCATATTTGCTTCGAACCCATACCTGGTATATAATTATTAATAAACATTTGATCAACTACTAGACGAAGGAATTTTCACAAATGTTTAATATATTTCATTGTGTTATTTTATAATTAATTATATTAAACTCGAAAAAACTAATTTAAAACATGAATACTTTTAGCTAATCTATTTATGTTATGTATTATTTATTTACTAACAACATGTATTATGTTAGATTTGAATTCAGATTGTAACATAATAACAATACTAATAAAATCTACTATACTACATGTACTAGTCCATATAAATATTTTTTTAAGAAAACTAAATATAAATAACTCAAACTTTTTTTATGTTTATATAATTTGAAATAAACAGTTCTACGTGTTGAAGAGATCCCTTTCTATTTTCGTCGTTGTATTACCATATGGAATTTATTGCACTAATAATGAAGTTGAACATTTGGAGGGCTGAATCGTATTTTAAGTTCAATTTATAAATATTAGTATTTGCAATGATTCGGTGGCATTTTTGTAAATAAGTTATATATTTTATCGTGCATATTAAGAATATAATATTATATAAAATAGCATTATCAGATAAAATAACATTATATATATACACTAGATTTAAGATCCATGTATACGCGGGTTTGTAATAAATATTTATAACCTGTGAAATAAATTAACGAAAAAGTGGGAAAAAAATAATCACCCAAGAAAAAAATAAGACTGAGAACGCATGCGCAAAACTACCAAAAAATTCCTAACAATTATTAATTTATTTGGAATCTCATATTTTCTGTTATTTAGTTTACAATTAAGTTTTATCTTAGTTGTTCATATTTTTATTTGAAGTATGTTCTGTTTATTATTTAGTATTTATATTTCTATTTGCCATAGGAATTGGTTGTAGTATTCCTATTTGAATTAGTTATACATTTATCACCATATTTTATAATTGAATATGCGGATTTATAGTTTAATATATGATAACCCGTAAAAAAACCAAAAACGAAAATGTGAAAAACAAAATTAAATCATCTGTCAGAGTTTATAATAAAATACTGAGAACGCTGACGCAAAACCACTAATAGAGAACTCTAATAGTTATTTTTATTTTTTGATTCTCTTATTTTTTTGTTATTTGATGCTCAGTTAAATTTTGTCACATATTTTCAAATATTTAGTTTTTTTTAATTCTTACTTGAATTATATTTACTTTTTATTATTTAGCTACTCATATATCTATTTTTCAAAATCTTGATGAATTAATTATCATGTTTCTGTTTGAATTAGATTTATTCTTTCTTTTACTCATATTTGACTTGCCTTTTTCTTTTTTGAATCGACATATTATATTTCTTCTGATGAGAAATAAATTATAAGTGTTTCTTCAATTTGTTTTTTTTTTTTATAAGTTTCACAAAATGAAAAACTTTCAATATAAATTTCTTCTCAAACATCAATCTTGTTAATTTTACCGCATCTACATAATGATAAACTAAAGAAAAAAACTCACAATATAATGCACATTATACATTAAAAATGATGGTGTTAGGTTTTTAAATGAAATAGACTCTTTTAACACATGTCAAATTCTAATTAGATTATTAAATTTTAAAAAAAATAAACTCTTTTAACACGTATCAAAATCTAATTGGAAAATATTTTTTACACGTGTTTAAATATGGTGGACCAACTTGATACGTGTTATGATCATGTTAATTACAACGTTAGACGCATCAAGTTCTATATAATAAGATATTTTTTTAAAGCGTGTGATACTCCATGCTATGTTTGAAAAATTGTAAAATATTTTCAACACTATCCTACATTACTAGATTTAGAACCCTTATATATGCGGATTTATAATTTAATATTTTATAACTCATGAAAAAGAAATCAAAAACGAAAAAATGAAAAATAAATCAGATCACCTTTGAAAAAATAAAATAAGATTGAGAACTTGACGCGAAACCACCGATAAAAAAATCTAACAGTTATTTATTTATTTATTTTGATTATACTTTTTTATTTGATTTTCAATTAAAATTTTTCACATGTTCCAAATATTTATTTTTTCCTATTCCTATTTGAATTAGGTTTACGTTTTATTATTTAGCTATTCATACATCTATTTCTTCAAACCTTGACGAATTGATTATCATATTTCTATTTCAATTATATTCATTCTTTTTTTCAAAATTATATTTGACTTGTTTTTTTCTTCTTTCTAAATCAAC
This sequence comes from Pseudoturritis turrita, assembly GCA_900406555.1. Taxonomy (NCBI): domain Eukaryota; kingdom Viridiplantae; phylum Streptophyta; class Magnoliopsida; order Brassicales; family Brassicaceae; genus Pseudoturritis; species Pseudoturritis turrita. The sequence continues at coordinate 883,464 of OVBL01000426.1, forward strand.
ATATTATCTTTCTTCCGATCAGAAACAAATTATAAGTATTTCATCATTTAATTACTTTTTTCTATAACTTTTCTAACATGGAAAACTTTCAATATATATAAATTTATTCTCAAACATCAATTTTGCAAAATTTAGTGCGTCCACATAATGGTAAACCATAAGAAACAAATTCAGTATAATCCATATTGAATATAGACATAATGGTATTAGAATTTTTAAATCATTTTGTAATCTAATTCAAAAATATAGTTATATTAAGTTTTAAAAAAAATATAATTCTTTTTAACACATGTCAAAATTTAATTGGAAACATTGTTTTACACGTGTCGAAATCTGATCGATTGACTGACACGTATCGCGATCATGTTAATTACAAAGTAGAAACATCAAATTTTATATAATAAGATATTGTCAATAGGAATTGGTTCGTTAAAAATTATATATGGTAGGGTAGTGTACAATTATTATTATTATTATTATTTTTGCTAATGTCTCACTATATGAAATTGATAATTACATTCTAAATGCTGTAATCTTGAAAGCGCTATATCGATATTCTTGAACTCCTTATATATATCTTAAAAAAAAAAAAGATCTTCCCTGAACTCGAAAGCTTGCAATTATTGTGTATGTAGACGTAAATATAAATAAAAGATATTATCAAAAGAATATATACATAAATAAAAGATATACACTGAAAGAGTTGTTGTGTAGTTATGGAGAGTGATGGCTGGTTAGTTAGATGTACTCGTCATTTGTCAATTTTGAGAAGAAAAAAAATCTTTTGGATATTCCGACAATTAATTTGTTATTTTCATTTTGGCTAAGATATTTGCTACCGTCAATTATTGGATCAGTTATCTAAATAAATATTTTTTTTGTTGGGAAAACAATATATGGTTCTTAAAAGTTAAGGTAATGAAAAATACTATGATGACGTTTAGTAATTTGTTGCTTCAAGAAAGGAGCATAATCTACACGTCAAAGTTAACAACCGAAGGTCTCTTTTTCGAGTAGTGCGAAGGATACACGAGTTACTTTTCATCCCACTTGTACACTGCATATCTGTCTATATGCATAAAAGAAAACTGATCACAACTTATAAAAAAGGAGAAAACAACAAATCACGGATTTTCTCAGATAATTTAAAATTCTAGTTCAGTACAAATTATTATTACTTTCTAACTATTAAAAGTTAGCTATATTATAATACTTCATATGTTTTACAAAAAGTGTCATTTTAACACATTTCACACATATTAAAAAATTTTTAAGCATACCAAAATACATATATTTAATATAATATTAATTAAATATTAATGATTTAAATTTAATATATTTTAGTTTTTAATGAAGAATAAAAGAGAAATTGCATTCGAAAAGTAACATTGAAAACGTAGAATGACACTCTTAATGAAAAAAATAATTCTAAAATGATATTCTTTACGAAACGGAAGGATTGAATATAAGATTAGATGATCGATCCGCGATATACGTGGACGTAGAAGATTGAAAAACTATTGATTCAAAAATTTATGTTGACACTGTTTTAGAACAATTTATCACATCGTTACCATTTATCTAATTTCACATAAAGTTATTGCTATATAACAAATTCAATCTTATTTTTATTGAAACTCATATTAGTGGTTCTTCAAAAATATCTCAAAGTATGTTTTTATCCATTCCAATGCTTCGAGTTGGTGCGAAACTATATCTTGCTAATAAAATATATTGGAACGTGAATTACTAGTAAGACTAAAGGTTCTTCAAAGGTATATATCTCAAAATATGTTAACTTTTAAAACGTTCTAATGATCCGAGTGGTGGGAAAGTATCATTTCTTGCTAATAAATTTATTGCAAAACTATATTGGAACGTGAATTACTAGTAAGAGTTTAATAGAACCAAAATATGTTTTATTTTTATTTTTCAACGAAGTATATGAGTATAGTACCTTACAATTAATTATGGGAGTACTTAATAGTTAAAAAATGAGTTTTAATTTATGCAATTCATGTAAAAATTAGAAAAACATGCAAAATATTTTGAGAAAGTCTTCCTCAACACTCCTTAGAAAATTTCTTAAGCATACGCGCTATATATACCTTATTGGATTTATTTGGCCCTAGTTCGATACCGATGTTTTTGTATGAAAATCTTTTGTATTCACATAGTAAATTCCATAGAGCGCATCGTAGACCATTATAAAATATCATAAATAATACAACGTTTCTCTCTTGATCTCTATGTTTTGGTGTCCCATCTTGCTGTAGGAGATTACCTTTTATTGTTCAAGTCACTCCTCCACAAGATAACACTTTCCATTTTCTTTTCTTTTTTCTATATCTTTCCCTTTTTTCAAGATTTGTTTTTTTTCTTTTTACAAATATATTTTTTTTTTTAGAAAACAAAACCATTTCCAACGGATAAAACCATTTCTATCACAAATAATCATTGTGGCAGCTATGCGAGGAACTCCAATCCTTCACAAATAGTTTGTTACAAATCGATTTTCGTCGTAATTCCATCGCAAATATCATAATGTCTTCTATTTTGCAAAAGCTTGTCGCATAGCTATCGCAAATTTGCGATGGAGTTGGACCATCGAAAAAGTAGTACTATATATCAATCTTGTAGTGAAACTTCAACTCCTAGCACTATACCTTAACAAAAACAAAAACAAAATTCCTTAACTTGGCTTTTTTTGTTGTATTAATTCTCCCAGGTATGATCATGCATTCTTTACTTCTGGATTTAGCTCTGGATTCCTCTTATGTTTCAGCTTCAACAACATTTTGTAGTTCTACTACCTCAGTGAAACTCTTGCTTTCAACATTTGGGGGGGGTGGGGGTGGGGTCTGGAAATTGTTATGATTTTTATTAAAATATTTTAGAATTCCATCTAAAACCATGATATTTAAATTGTGATATTTTTAATTAAGAAACTCCACCTAAATACTTTAAAATCACAAAAAAAATTTCCAAAAATCCACTGCTTAAAATATTTCCAATAACAATGGATTTTAAAGTATATTTCAAAATTACTAGTTCAATAACACTAGATTTTAAAAGACTTTTAAAATTCATATTTGAATAAGAGATGATTAATATTTTTAATATAAATCATTTCAAATCCCAAATTGAATACATTCATCTATGTAATATTTGTTTACTACTTTTTCAACATATATAGCGGATTGATAAAGAAACTCATAAAGAAACTCATATTGTTTCAAAGGATTTAAACCAATTGTAACATCGACGGGATAGTGAATTCTAAAGAATTTGTAAGGGTGTTTTTTATTTAGGATTTTTAATCTCATCATGCTTTGGCATATAAAGAAAATAATAATTTGCTGAAAAAATTAAACAATTAGTGGTTTAGATGAACCCAAAAAAGAGCTGACAGTTAAGTTAAAACTTACGATAAATTTTTAAATCAGCATTAACCATCAAATACTTTAATTAATAGAATGCTTCAAAGCATACTTAATCTGCAAAACATAATTGTTATGAAATTCTCTCATGTACGGTATTGTTAATAATAAAGTTAGCTTAAAAGCATCACATACGTGTTGTGCAATTCTCCCCCGCACGGTATTCATATGTTCTTTGTGTCGTATCTTCTTGTTTTGTTTTTTTTTTTTTTTTTTGGTTTTAACGTATAGTTTACTTGGACATGGCAGAGAAATTTTTTTTGTTCATGATCACGTATAGTTTAATTTAACATATAATCTCCATCTTTTTCTTGTTCAGGATCATAGTTTAATTTAAGATAATTTACTACGCTCCATTTTAAAATCAGCATTAACCATAAATACTTTAATTTTTCTTGTTCATGATCACGTATAGTTTAATTATTTACATCTTGTTCATGATCATATGTTCTTTCTATCGTATATTCTTGTTCTTCCAAATTTTTTTTATGTCTACTAAATAGTTATGATGATATTTATCGGGGCAAGGCATCATCACTATAGCAGAATCTAAATCTATATAAAACAAATACTAATCTAGTTGACTATTGTTGGGGATAAAATAATTTTTTTTGGGTTAAACGAATAGTCTGATGCCACATATTCCGAGATTCAGACGGGTCCTTTAGCTCTATTGGCGGAGCTTATCCTTGGACTAAGTCCTAGAAGTGTTTGGGTTTGAATCTACAATGATCCAAATAACTCGACAGGTAAGGCCACCAGAGATTGATCCACGTCCCGAGTATCACATCCCGTTATCCGAGGTGATATGGGTCTGGACTGAGTGGCCAGACGAACATGTACCCCTTATCAGCTCCCGGAGACAGAGCATCGAACCCGAGTTCCCGTATCAGGAGCTCGGGCTAAGTATGAAATATCTTTCTTAAGCTTTAAAGTTCAAATTATCTCGAATACTCTAGTTTGAATTTTCGATCAAAGGGTAAAACATTTTCACCTTATGCGTAAAGTAGGTGGTCCATACTCAGAGAACGATTAAAGCATAAAGGAGCTAATTCCGAGGGAGTATCCCGGCGTCAGATCCGCCGTATCAGACGCTGCCAACGGTACAAGAAGTCAGATGTAGCATCGCAGAGCTGTATGGTCGGCCAAGTGGAGTAAGAAGACAAGGAAAGTAGGTGAAAACACTCGAGTGCTTCATACAGGGTTAAACCCAGGAGTCCAGATCTGACCCAACTAAGGACGCGAAATCCGGTATCCAAGTCCGGGTAGGTAAAAGTCTATAAATACTACTCTATTTCCTTCATAAAAGGGATCCAAATCTTCTCCTAAAAAATTACATACATAGCCTATTTCTCTCGAGACTAAGATTCATTCCCTTGAGTTTTAGTCTCATTCTGGTTGTTTATGACCATCCACTCGGGTCGGATTTCTCTTCTTTTCGGTTGTTTTTTAACCGGAATCTTTCTAAACACTATGTTTTCTTCTTCAGCCTCACCATAAATTCCTCTTTACCAAACATTCAGACACTCCGCGGGCCATCCCTTGTTCGGCCCGGAGTCACTCATTTTCCTCCTTTCTTATTTCTGACCATCTTTTCCTTGCTCTCCACGATTCTCCGTGATTTCTTCTCTTCTCTCATTTTTGCTCTTTTCTGATTTGAGCGTCGGAGAGCTGTTGGAAAATACCTCTAATCGTGTTTTTTCCGGTCTTCACGTGTTTGTTGATTGTGCAGGAGTGGGTTCCCCAATAATTGTTTAAGAGGACTAAAAATCCTGATGATTTCTTGTATGTGTGTGTGTTTTTAGAGTCATATATAACCATTCTCCTATAGAGTTAATCTATATAAAATTTATACGCTTGAATAGTATTTGTATCACGTGCTATATATAACAATTCTCCGAAAATACGACCCATGCACCACGGCATTGGACACAAGCCCACCAAACCAATGTTTGCCAGTCCACTTTAATATGTTTTTGTTAAAGTAGACCACCTAGTTGGACCCTATCGACACAAATTCTGATTTACTTTAGGCCATTATTTGACCACAATCCAAGCCATGCAAATTTTGATTTAAGACCTAAAAACAAATTTTGTTTTGTAATAGAAGAGTTGGTTTTCGTGGTAAAAGTTTGTCCACGATAAAAGACCATTAGATAAATTGGAGATTAAAATTCTGTTACGTCACTTAAATGATTCGTTTGTCAAGTGACAAACCATAAGTTCATTCGAATATTCAAATAGATCCAGACCGCATGTCAATGTTCTATAGAATCGTCAATTGTGTTTGTATATGTTCGTTAAAATTATTTACAAACTTAATTTTTGTTACGGAACAAAAAACAATTCATATCTTACGATGAAGTATTAGAAATTCAAAATATTTGTAATCCGAAACTAGCATTACAAATATTAGAGTTGTAGTGAATCTCAAACATTGTGAATGTATTCTACTTTTGGAAAAGCATAACTCGTAGAAACAAAAAAAAAATCTCATATAATACTCATTTTGTTTCATATTAAGTGTCATTTTAGATCTAAAAATTAGTTTTAATTTAAATGTTGTTTTGTATTTTCAATACAGATTTAGGATAAATTTCCAGTTTTTATCTCTACTTTGTAAAATATAAATTTTTTTTTTTAATTTATAATTTTGTGAAAAACCTTTAAACGCCATTTATAATGAAACGGATGGAGTATATAATAAATTCTTTTTTACTAAATTTCTTTCGAAATATTTTGACCAAAAAAAACAACAAAACTAAAAAAAAAAATAACGAATTTAATGAAACCATAACTTCGGACCTAACTCGGTTAGATAAAAAGAAAATCAAAATCAAATAAAATAATAAATCAATCTCGAAATCCAACATACAATAACACATAAATTCGTTGACAAAAAAAAGATAACACATAAATGCATGAAAAACATATATCTCTAAAGGTTTATAATTATATACTACATACTAACCAAACTATTTTTTTTTTTTTTTTTTTCCTTACTCGGGAATCCTAGGGTCTGTGAAATTTGAGTTTGCTTGCTATTTAAAACGTCCAACCATGATTGAAATCATAACTGAAAAACTCGACCTATGGTCCCTCAACTAACAAAGTGAATACTCAACCACTAGATCACTATAACCATCACCACAACCACGAATTGGTTAACTATTTTGAATTATCAATAAATAAATTTAACTTTGATATGCGTACCGATGTGGTCAACCAAACTGCATGCTTATGGGTTTCTGTCGGATATTTTACAATTTTAAATAGGTCATAGAAATCTGATCTTGTGGCTCATTTTGGTTCGAGGAGACTCATTGATGAGCTTGATCTTGAAGAAGCTCATTGATGAGGACTCGAGAATCAAGACTGAAAAGAGACTAAAGAAAACACAAAATGAGAAATATTGCTTCTTTTTTGACAACATGGAAATATTGCTTTGCCTAGTTACATGATCATGACTATAATATCACTTCAAAATCAAACTATTGATTCCTCGAATCTTTTCAATAATTAATTAATCATTTCCCACAATTCCCAAGAGGCTTTCCACAGAGACAGTCATTGTAAGCGAACGACGTCGCTTCGAGTCTATCGAAAGGAGATCCCGTCGGAATCTTCCCACACAGATGGTTATGGCTCACGTCGAAATGTCCGATAAATGACGCCGCCGTGATACTCGCCGGAATCTCTCCCTTTAGACGGTTGTTCGAAAGATCAAGCACCGTGAAGTACGACCTAGGTCCGAACGTGTTTGGTATCTTTCCGGCGATAAGGTTCCCGCTCAGATTCAGATTCGATATCGACGACGTCATCAGAGTCCCCGGAATCTCGCCGGAGATCAAATTCCCGTCGAGATTCAGCGTCGCGAGCACCGACATTTTCCCTAGCGAAGCAGAGATTTGGCCGGTGATTCTGTTCATGGATAGCTCCAGATCCGCGAGACGGTAGATCCGGGTCAGAGATTCGGGTATTTGACCCGAGATTTTGTTACCGCTTAGTAGCAAACGGCTCAGCATCTTTAACCGGCCGATATCTCCCGGTACGACTCCGGAGATATTGTTATTCTTGAGATCTAGATGCGATAAACTCGTTGATCTCGTGATCGACGTCGGAATCACACCGGAGATTTGGTTATCGGCGAGGTTCAACACTTTAAGCCTCTGTAACCTCCCAACATTCGCCGGAATCACGCCGGAGATTCTGTTTCCGACGAGATCTACAATTCTCAAGAAAAGTAGATTCGTGATGCAGTTTGGAATCCCACCGGAGATTCCTTTCCAGTCGGCGATTATGATGCTGGAGAGGCGAGTGAGTTTACATATAGCTGGCGAGATGGAGCCGGTCATGAGCCCGCTCCGTTTCGCCCGCTGGAAAATCGGGTCTTCGGATTCTCCTCGAAGGGAAATGCCGGCAACTCGGTGGGTATTGGGATCGCAGCTCACACCATACCAGCCATTGCAGCAGTCTTGGCCTTTCCACGTGTCGAAAACGCCAATGTAAGGCTCGCTGAGCTTTGATCGGAACTCCATAAGTGCAGCTCGATCGGACGGTAGACATGCTTGGACCACCGTGGAGCTACCGGCGAGAAGCAATACGACGACGACATTGCTCAATATAATTACTAACGACTTCTTCTTAGCATCCATTGTCCTGATCGAACAATAATACACTCTCTCTCTCTGTCTATAAGAATCTTTAAGTTTGTTATGAGCTCACAGAGGTTGACATGGAAGTTAGCTAACTACTACTATAGTGCTATATTTATAGTCATATACTCATATTGATGAGCACGAAGACGACGAAATATTACTTTTTGGTGCTTCGTTGAAGCTTCTCAATTATTGCCACGTAACATACTTTGCATGCTACTTTTTTCGGTAATTGTTGTTACATAAAATATTTCTTGTCAATAGTAGTAGATGAAATCACTCTAATTTTTTTTTTTTTTGTCATCCAAATTTTTTATTAAATCTTGATAAACAACGCCAGCGCATAACTGAAAATACTCGGAAACTAAGCCGACGGAAAACATGATTTCCCCGGAGACTAAACCCAAAAAAAAAAAGCATAAAAAAGCCAAAAACAAAGCTTTTAAGTACAAAATGGGATTGTTACCCAACCACGAAGCAAAAAGACAAACGGCAAACGACTGAATTTTAAAGAACCTGTCTCACCAACAGACCTACCTATCTCTTGGAGGCACAAGGCAGATCGAGGAGGACGAAACAAGCCCAACCGTCGATAAGCGAATCCTCCTATAGTGATGTAAAACTACCTCTCGAACTAGGGGCTCCTATGTTTCTAATTCAGCAAGATAGAACCAAAAAACATCTAATCATCTAGTTCCTCACACTTCTTCTGAAAATGGGGATGTCGAAAGAGAAACGACAATTTGACGCCCAAGTAAAAACTTTTGAGTTGAGAAGACCTCGACCAGGTCTTTATGTAGGGACAAGGAGCGAAAAATACCTAACCGGCTCACACCGAAAAAAAAACCACAGCAAAACGAGATCAAAACCGGAAAGATACTCAACCAACCTTCAAACAGACAGGAAGACAGGACCAATAAGAACAGAGACCAAAAAACCAATCTTTACCGAAGCACAAGCTCTGAACCAGACAAACAATATCATACTTATTTAAACAAGAAGCAGCTCGTCTACAACCAACCGAAGCAGGGACATAAAGACAAGGAACTGCGACATAGAAGACTGAGATTCCAATTCCATTCGCCAAAGAGAGAGAAAGAGATCCATTAATACCGTGTAAAAGAGAAGCAAGCAGACTCTACTTATAATAACATGGTTTTGTTGTTTCTGTCGCCGGTCTGTACTATATATCTATGTCATCAGGTTTGGGCATGTTCTTAGTTCGACTCTCCAGATTCCAAAATTGTAATTTTTTTTTTTTTTTACATTGCGATACTGGAATATACAAATAAAATTTGGTTAAAAATGAGACCAGAATAATTGGAAAAAAATAACCGAAAGAACAATCATAATAATACTTAAGCCGTTGTTGTCTAAATATAACTTTGAACGTTGCAGTGTTTTTGAAAAAAAACATCAAACGGGTTTTTCTATGGTTTAAAACAAATATACCAAAAAAAATTGAAGAAAAATGAAGGTTACTTGTTAGGCCACAAATTTGTTTTGGGTTACATCAAAATAAAATCAACTATGGTTTGAGTTATATTTTTTGTTTGTTTGTCTCTGCATTGAATTTTTGGACCTACTAATGAAGACAACATTCAAGTGGCTTAGCTACAGCAGTTAATGTTATCGTAGTTAATTTCTGATTTTGTCCACACTACATTACTTTTTGGTTAGACTAGTTACTACTAGTATTTATTTATGTATAGATGCATGAATTATTAATATTTTGTCATTGATCTTATTGTTGTAGATGAACATGTGATCATTGTCCTTGTTAACACTTGGCACACATAAATAATATCAACCCCATGTAATGATGTATATTTATTTTACCTCCACTTTCAACCTTGAGTCAATGAATTATAACAAAAAATGTCTCATTTTTTTTATATAAATAATCTGGTAACCGAGTTGAAGTCCTGCTAATTCGGTGATGGACAACCTCTTTGAATACAAACACATATATAATGTTAAACATTCGTGCCGAGACTAATAGCCAGATGATCCAACAATAACAAAGTTATTCTAAATAGAAATCGAACTGAAGGAGTCATGTTATATATTATGCAAAAAAATATAATGTTTCTTTTTTAATTAAATTTTACTCTCTTAATCAGAGAAAGCTACTAAAACAAATATTATGTGATGATCTCTGTTCTCTTAGAGTAGTTTACAATTTCTAAGCATAACTACAACATCTTATATTTTTGTTTTTTCTTGAGATTTCTTAAAATTCATGGTCGGCCCTAATTAAAAATAGGACAGGTTTGGAGACAGCTAGAGTAAACGTGATACCGAGATTTGGCAGTTGTTTAATCGGTTCAAGAAATTTAGAAGGAAGTGAAAGAAGTCATGATAATGGAGACATTAATGGCTTTGACGTTATTTGAAACATAACTCATGTGCCCCCATGTGCTTGAGTGCTTCTTCTTCATGACCCTCCTCTTCATTTCCATTCACTTCTCATTTCTCATTGTATATTCTATACTTCTTAGATCAAAGATCAAAGCATGCAAATACTTTTACGTGTAGTCATATTTCTATCATCGGAGTGTAAATTTTCAATATTTTGCATATCTCGCATTAAAACGTGATGTCCTAAAATACGTCAGACGGTCTCAGAGCGTTTGACGCTAATGCATAGTTCAATCGATTGGGATACTTTCTAGAATTCAATTTTAAGACATAGTGTAACATAGTATATTCATATGTCAAAATTATAGTTCGTTTGAATAAAAAATGCTTGTCCTAAATTTGATGTTTGAAAGGCACGAAATGAACATAGCATATATTATGGAGAAATCCTAACAAGGTTAAAAACCTTAAGACAATTGTAAAGAAGAGGAAACTCATACTAAACCACGCGCGCGCGCCAAGCTGAGCCAAGTTGGATTCGGGTTTAGGTTCGGATTTAGGTGCGGTTTCAGGTAAATGGACCTTCGGTCCAATAACCTATATTTTGCGTCAAGTTTTGGTTTTGTAGTTGATCACTACAAAATATCTAAATTTGGTCAAAATAAAAAATAAAATAAATGGCACTCTTAATTTTGGACAATTAATTTAGAGATTAATATTGTCCTTAATGACCATAGTAAAAATCTCTACTAATGCTTTTTGAGAAAGTTACATATTGAAAACCCGTTGCTTATTATAAAGCATTGGTGTTCTTCAATCTCATTCATGGACAAGAAACAACAATCTTTTACACTTCTTCTCTTTCTTTTCTCTTTTGATTTTTCTCCATGAGAATACAACACATAATAAGCGTTCGTTAGATTATGTTATTGAGTTGTGCAAAACTGAATCGATTGCAGTTGTATCATGGAATTCGGAACGCCCCACAACCGTCACACTACGGAGAATTTTCGGAATTAAGGATAAAGATCATATATTGCCTCTGCAAATCCGTTCTTCTTCCTAATTCTTGTATCGGTATGTTGTATTATCGATTAATTATGTATTTCACTTTACAAATATCAGTTTGCCCATATTATAGTAATTTGAGTTCTTACAATCTTAATTTTGAAAAAATTTCGTTTATGCATTATTGCACTAGCGAAAACTGAATTTTTGTGAAATGTTTTTGTCATGAAAACAGGAATCAGAGAGTGTGATCGATAATCAATCCTTTTCCATTGGATTATTCTCGGTTATTTCTTAATAATTATGTAATTTTCAATTAATTGCTGAATTATCTAGATTAATTTTTTGATTTTCTACAATTTATTCTAATTATTTTGCAGATTTTTCTGTGTTAAAAAAAATTAATATCTGATGTTTGGCAATATTATAAGCTAAATTGCTTTTGTAGTTGCCATCTTTTAGAAAACCAGTTTGGTTTTTTATGCAATTAATCGTGTGATTCAAATTGCATAAGTATTGTCTTTGCATTTAAGTGGATTAAATTAATTTCTAGAATTTATTAATTCTGGAAATTTTTAATTTACTTTTAGTTGCAATTTATTCATATTTGTTTAAATTGCTTCATATATATTAGATTGAACTTCTAATTTTTTGTGTTAGTGTACTAATTTAATCTTGATTCTTTTGAACATATTTGATTTTAAGTACAATTAACACCGAGTTAGCAGCTTAATCGGACATCTGTTTCCGATCTCTAAAAGTTGTCTAACAAAGATGACAACGGGTATGATGAGTGGACAACTCAAATTGAGAATGGTCTAACACTTATGACCTTGTGTGTTATACGAACCTCTGATATTTATCAGAATGGTCAGATCCTATTTACACAGCTAGCGGTGGAGGTGTTATGGTTACAAGTCTAGTGAGTCGACCCACCAAATTTAGTTTGGTAGTGGTCTGCCACATATGACTGTGCCAAATTCTGATTTTATCAGGTTGTCATGTTAGTGCCTAATGTTGTAAACATAGGATTAATACTAGACAAATTCGATGAAACTTGATTCATTATGTGGCAGGATAAGCTATTTATTTCCCTGACCATGCTGAAACTAGAGAAGTAACTCAAAGAGAAATAGCATATGCTTTCTCTTGAGAATACTAACATTATAACTCTAGTCGGTGTTGATTCTTGTACCATTGAGAATGTTCTATGCAAGGTTGGATAAATGCCGCCTGGAAAACTACTGTATAAATCCTACAGTGAGTTTAATATTTCTAAAGAACTCATGTTTCCTTGAGATGAAGTGCAAGTCTAAGAACACACGTTCTAAGAAATTTCCAAGGACGAAATTTATGGACTTTAAATTGGTGGGCTTTAAGTTCATCATATAAAAGTCAAAGAGCTGTGATTGATGATGCATGAGATAATGACCGCATGGATGTCAATTACTTTGACATACTAGGTCTGTTGTTTAATTGAAATTTTTTCCACTAGCTTGGAAATATTTCAAAAATTAACTCTGGCATAAGCGAAAGGCTGAGAGCCATTAAGACTTGCTTGTCAGGTAGCGAATTGCGTCTACAAACCACAAAGCATATGGTGTTCACATATGTGAACACAAGAACAAAGAAAAACATAAGGTATCTATGAAAGCCTCCACTAGTTTTAGAAAGCATAACGTTTAAAAGAAATTCAATAGAAAAAAATATCGCAACTGTGGCATTATGGATGGTCAAAAGGCTTACGCATGTCATAGAAATGCTAATGAACGTCCTACCACAATTGACCATGCAAAGACAATGGAAAAATTCCAGACCAATCTGAATAAAACAAACACATGTATTGTAGTTTCAGAAGTCAATCAGGTTAAAAACAATCGAATGTAATGGTGGTATTACGCTGCTAACACCATCAATATCTATTTTAATAGATCTATACTTGCTAAGAAACAAGAACATGCACTTGAAGAAATTCAAGCAAACAAGATGGAAATTCGAAACCAACTTGAAAAATCCATAAAAATGGATATATGTGATAAATGAGGCGAATTTCGATGAACATTAAATGCATTATTTACAAAAATGGCATTATTCATCGGAAAAAAAAATAGCTCCTTATTAACTTGAAACTATTAGAATTATGGAACAAAAATTCTGAACTATTAAAGAGATGATGAATGCAAAGATCCATAATTTTAAGTTATCTCAAGAAATGTGGGGGGAAGCGTTGCTTACCACATAAAGTCATTGACAAAATGCCATATGAACTTTTGAAAAGGTAAAGTACATTCGGACAAATACCTGAAAGTGTGGGGGTGCCTCGCAAAAGTCACAGTGCTACCTCCTAAAAAGGTCGCATTCAGACCAAAAAATGGCATATTGTATTTGATTGGATATACACATTAAAAATTGTTTATCGGTTTCTTGTTTATAAATCAGACGTATCGGATATCCATGTAAATACAATCATAAAATCAAGAAATGCATCTTTCTTGAAACACGTGTTTCGGTGTAAGGATAAACAAAATCCAAAACGAACTCGTGAAGACCTCTGTAATTAAGGCGAGTACTTATGTCAGATTGTGAGATGATGCTGAAGAATCTGAAAATCTTTTGGTAAAGATTTTTAAAAGTTTTGTCAGAGAGAATGCACCGTAACTTTCACTAAATCCATGTCTAAATTAGACAATCCTTCGTGAAAGAAAAACCTCATTAGTGAGATCGACTCCATTATGAAAAACCATATATGGGAGATAATCGATTTGTCACAAGGGCGTATAGTCCTAAAGTGTAAATGGCTTTTAGTCAAAAAACTAAGTCTTAGTCGAAAAGGCACAAAGTCTATAGACTTGTGAAATCTTTGTTTGGGCTTACAAAAGCTCTGAAACAGTAGCCTGAAATATTTGACATTGTCAAATAGTTTTAACATCAATGAATGTGATAAGTTTATATACATCAAAAGTACTCCGCACGGATATATTTTGCTCTGTTTATATGTAAATCACCTTTTTTGAAGCAATAAAGACATGGTCGACCAAATTAAGATTGTTCTTAGTGTGAAGTTTGACATGTAAAACTTGGGTCGAATGGATGTGGTTTTATAAATTATGATCACACGACATTCCAAAGTAATAATCATATCAAGCTCATTATGCTAAAAGGATACTTGGAAGATTCAAGGTCTACTCAAGTTTGATGGGAAGTCTAAAGTACTTAACCGATCGGCGGACTCAGTCCATATACTAAGTCGCTACATGCGTAATCCATGTTGTAACATACTGGAAATTCATAACTAGAGTATTGAGCTACGTGCAATATACTAAAAGGCATGTATTGCATTATGGTAAAATACCAATAGTTTTGGAAGGATACAATTATATTAATTGGTTATCGTCTTCCAGAAACTAATAGTCCACAAGTGTGGAAAAACTAGTGCGAGCATTACGTGTACACTGTTATAGTCAATCGACTACAGCTCGGGCACTGAGTTTTATGTATAATGGGTAGTCATGTCTTTAAAGAAGATGACGTCAAACCATTAGACAATTGATCTCAAATGGAGTAATCTCAACAGATTATATCTCATCGGACAACCTAAGATCCATTTATTAAAGGAAATGTGTGTCACGAGATCAAATTGTAAAATCATCAAGATGAATGGGTTTAAAGCCTATAACTTAAGAGGATGTTTGATGGAAATCCTACCTACATGACTGGAGATCCCAGGAAATAGGTTCAAGGGGAAAACTAAGTCAAACTGATTCTGCTAAAAGCACTATGAGACTTCAATCTCTACCCAATTTCTAAGATGATGTACAGTGCTTCCTGTATAAAAAGGATAAGCGTTGCTTTTAATGATATAAACCATAGCTTTGATATGTTCGTGGAGTACTACATGATACTTCATAAAATAAAGGCAAATGGAATATCACCTAGTGAGTGTGAAATGAGGTCGTTTCTAGGAGAATGGACAAAAGGCTATATTCTCTAAATTTACTCACGATAACCAGACATGTTCAAGGCCACAATGAACACAATAGAGAACCTAGTTCTGTGAGAAAATGAAGCTGTGTTATAGTTATTGTCTCGGTTTACATCAAAGTCCGGATGGTTCAAGACATCATGTTCACCTCCTGGTCGATTAAATCCGATAGCTATTAACAATGATTGGTTCAAGGCTGCAAAATGCTACCAACTCATATACAGTGGATTTTTCGCTTGTACTCTCAAAAGTCCTTCTATCGAGTCTTCATTTGTTTAGAAATATTTCTATTCATGTGGGAGATTGTGGAAACTCAATTTTAAGACATAGTGTAACAGAGTATACTCATATGTCAAAATTGCAGTTTGCTTGAATGAGAAATGCTTGTCCTAAGTTTGTTGCTTGAAAGGCGCGAAATGGGCATAACATATATTATGGAGAAGTCCTAACAAGGTTAAAAACCTTAGGACAATTGTAAATAAGAGTGAACCCATACTAAACCATGCGCGCGCGCCAAGCTGAGCCAAGTTGGACTCGGGTTTAGGTTCGGGTTTAGGTGCGGTTTCAGGTATATAGGCCTTTGGTCCAATAACCTATATTTTGCGTCAAGTTTTGGTTTTGTAATTGATCACTACAAAATATCTAAACTTGGTCAAAATAACAAATAAAATAAATGGCACTCTTAATTTTGGACAATTAATTTAGAGATTAATATTGTCCTTAATGACAATAATAAAAATCTCCACTAATGCTCTTTGAGAGAGTTACATATTGAAAACCCATGGCTTATTATAAAGCATTGGTGTTCTTCAATCTCATTCATGGACAAGAAACAACAATCTCTTACACTTCCTCTCTTTCTTTTTTTTTCTTTTGATTTTTCTCCATGAGAGTACAACACAGAAAAAACGTTCGTTAGATTATGTTCTTGAGTTGTGCAAAACTGAATCGATTGCAGTTGTATCCTGGGATTCGGAACGCCACACAACCGTCACACTACGAGGTATTTTCAGAATTAATGATAAAGATCATATCTTGCCTCTGTAAATCCATTCTTCGTCCTAATTCTTGTATCGGTATTGTTGTATTATCGATTAATTTATGTATTTCACTTTACAAATATCAGTTTGCCCATATTGTAGTAATTTGAGTTCTTACAATACTAACATGGATTATGATAACAACCATTGTACAACTTTATAAAATGATCCACAAATCATTGCTTTTCCGGATATTGTGTAATTTATTTATTTTTGTTGACGTGAAAAAGAGAAATTTTGTGGGAAAATATATCTGTTCGGAATCGCGCTAGGCGTGAGTCGAGCGCTCGATCCGGGCTTAGCGATTTTTTCAAAAATCGGATATAAATCAGATATAAATCGAGAGAGTATTCGGGGAGTAGTTTTGTACAATTTAATATTTTATTAGACATTTTATACATCACATCAAAATTAAAAGATTTTTTTATGTAAGACAGAGACGGTGAAGCATAAAAAATTAAAAGCTAAATCGCCGGAGACTACCGTGAAGCCACTGTGACAGGATTTCATCTGGTCCAATTCCGTCTTAGTAACTTGGTTTACATGTTTCCGGTTTATCAATTTCATCTTAAGCTTTTTTGGTTATCGGTCATGTGTTAGACCATTGAAAACAATCTTGCTTTTATGTAATGTGATATGATCATGTGCAAAAAGGTAATCAAAAATAAATTCTCGTTGACAAAAATAATAATAATAATATTCTCTTCTCCTCTCATATCTCTCTCTCCTCTCTCTTACGCCATAGTCGTCTTCTACCTCACAATCCAAGTTCTTCAAGGTAATATTTCTATCTCTTTTCACCTTCTAGACCTAGTTTGATCTTCTCTTAAATTCTTGGTGAGTCTCCAGATCTGACAAGATCTGTTACAACCATCCGACGCCGCCGCAACTCCTCCGCCGGTGACAGAATATCATGTTTTAACCGCCGGATTTTGTTAAATCGTGATCAAAGCAGTAAAAACTCGGTCTTCTGCCTAATGCCTCCGATCAACTCCATCTTGCTGCGGTTATCCATCGCCAACCGATTTCTCGACCGTTGAATCGCTAATTCAACCGAGTTTTCGAACAAGGGAAAATATATAAATTATTACCCAAAATGAAGGTATTATGCAGGGGAGTCAACAACAGACGACTTTTCATACTTCAGAAAAACAATGAAAGAAAATAGGAAAAATAAAGAAAAAAGGTCGATGTCCCTAGGACATAGCACGTTTCTAAATCAGGGGAGGATATAAGATATTCTCTCTATTTTATAAAAAATATCATTTTAAAATTTTATTTTTATTTAACAAATAGTATCGTTTTGTATCTTCAATGCATAATTTTGATTAAAAATCCAGTTTTAACCATACTTTTTAGTGTATTTATTAGAAAGAGGAATTTATTTAATGTATTAATAAAGGATAAAGTATAATTTTTAATAGTTTTTTTAATATGTGTGAAAATATGTAGAATGACACTCTTTGTGAAACGAAGGGAGTATATCACTAAGACTTCACGTGTAATCGTGTATTAATGCTTCAAAAAATGTTTTCAATCCACCTTTATGTTCTACTATAAACTCAATTTTAGAATAAAATCTATTCCAATTCACCTTTACGTATAACTTTAAAATAGAGAAATACTAGTTCTTACTCTATATTCAGAGAAAAAAATAGAAAAATATTATTTTTTACTCTAAAAATATTAACTCTAAAATATAAGAATACAATGAAGATAAAAAGATGAATACTGTTTCTTACTCTATTTTAGAGTACAAAATAGAAGAATGCATTGGAGCTGGTTTTAGTTCTTGCACAAAATAATTTTTAGTTACGTGAAAACAAAATGTTTGAAATATTATTAGACATAAATTTGATGTTTAATAAAATACTAAGCACAGGTTAATCTAAAATATTTTATTTATTTTCTTCATTCTAATTAATGTTTTCTAATCTAAGGTAAGACATTCAAAACATTAGACCAATTCTGTCTACTAATCTCAATTTAAGAGAACTAAAATGTGATTCCCAGGATTTCAGGAAAAACAAGCGCACATGTTGCATATTGTAAGAGCATTTCCAATCTACTTCTATTTTTTATTTTAAATAAAGTTCAAAGTCAAATCTTCTCCAACCCACATTTATTTTCAACTCTAAAATAGAGGAATGTTGTTTTTTGCTCTATATTTAGAAGAAGAAATAGAAGAATGTTATGTTTTACTCTAAAATAGAATAAGAAATAATATTTCTTTAAAATAGATGAATATATTAGAAAAAAGAATAAAAAATGCTATTTTTACTTTATTTTAAAATAAAAAATAGAGAAATACATTTAAATATAATCTAAGAGATATAGCGAGAAAATAATGCATTTCTGCAAAACCAGTCTTTAATAATTCTGCTGAGATATGTCGTGATTGATCATAGGAGAGCTTAGAAAGATGCACCAAGTTTTTGCCGAAAACGAACAAAGAGAAAACATATTTGTTTTGAATAAAGTCAAAACTCACTTGGCTAAGTGAGAAAATTTGTCCTTCTTCTGTACCCCACTATTAAAAAAAGTTTTTTTCCCACTCCCCTTTAACACCAATAAATCCAAAATTTGGAAAATACTTTTAATTCTATTTTATTTTCAACTCCAAACTCTATTTTAAAATAAAATATTTTCTGATCTTATTTTATTTTTAACTCTAAAATAAAATAATAAATAAGATTACTCAATATTTAGAATAATAATATTCATTACTCTATTTTTTAATTCATCACTCTATTTTAGAATAAAAAATAGAGTGAATTTTTTTTGGAGGTTAAATAAATAGAGTGAGATTGGAGTAAAATCCAACTCTATTTTTGGAACTACTTCATTTTAAAGTGAAAAATAAAATAATAAATTAGAGATACTCTTAGAATCGAAATATTTTTTAAAAAATCTGAACCGAAATTTCGATTGGGATTTCGAATGAAGAGATGTAGAGCATGGTATATCTAAGTGAATGAGCACATATCCATTCGGAGTCTAAATTGCTAGTGAAAAATTACTATATAGAAAAGAAAATGAAAAGAAGAAGATAATGAAAAAGAAAAATAACGCTTGCTCGTATGTGGTTGGTTGGTAATTATTTTAGAAATTCGTTTATTATGAATTCGATCTCCAATTTAGAATAATTTGGATGTGCGTAAATAAGCCGTAAGAAGATTTTGGCCCACTTAGATATCCAATGAACTGATTTTTTGGTGTGGCTAATTCATCCAGTCGAATTCGTATATGTATAATTAGTACCGGATCCGGATCACATAAGGCCTTGAATGGAAAGACCACATTGGATAGTCCTTTTGTCATACGTTACGACCGCTCCTCCGTCTTTTATCCATTCAACATAATTAACATGCTATCTATGTTTTTTAATAAAAAATATATATAATTTGTATCGCATACGATATGTTGTACTTATTAATTATATGTATATCATGTTTAAAAGATGTAATAATAAATAATTGTAATTTTAAATTTAATATAATTTATTATAAATATGTATACTATTTAATAAATTATTTTATATAAAATTTGTGTTTCAAAATTTTTTAGATATTTTTACTATTTAAATATTTGTTTTGTACTATTTGTTATCGATTTTTACTATTCAATCATATATTTTGAACGGTCTCATCTATTTTTACCGGAGTTTATATATAAAAAAAAAAAATATATATATATATACACGTGGCTTAAAGTGTAGACTGTAGACCCATATGTTCAACCGAACGTTAACCCTTCAATCGCTTCGCCTTCCCTACGGGAGGGAAATCCCAACTTTTGAAATCACAGAAAAATCCAAATCCATTAGCCAAAAATTGAAAAAAAATCTCCTTACAAAGTGAAACTCTCCTTGAAAACGAATCGTTTTTCCTTCTTCCTCTTTTCCCATGGGGGAACCCGGTTCGGATCCCGGATCCTACCCAATTCCCCCCGCTTCAGTCCATCTCGCACCCTTCTCTCTCGTTCCGCCTCCGTCTTCTCGTCGCCTCTCAAGCCACTTCACCCATCGTCGTAACCAGCCAGTGAAATCGTCTCGGCGACTGGCTTACATATCTCTCCAGGATTTGCTCGTCAATTCCGATGAAGCCAGCTCGGCGCGGTCAATCGGCGGCGGATTGAGCCGAGAGGAAACCGTCGCGTGGGAGCTCTTTACGCCTTACCAGAGGTTCCTGATTGTGGCGGTCATAGGCGTTGCCGCCGCTGAGTCGAAGAAGAATGGTGTGATTCGACAGCTTCAGAAATCGGTTGATCTCAGGGTTCGTAATTTGCCTTCTTTTTTATATATCTGCTAGGGATTTGATAAATTTTCGTTCGTTTTGATGGTTTATTTCATTAAAAATGTAGCGTTTTTCTCGGATTGTTTAATTAAAGCACTTGGGTTGGGTTAGTTCATGATTTTTGTTCAATTATGCTTCAATTTCCGTTACTTGTTTTTGAACATGATACAAATTTTGTGTTTATCTCTCTAGATCTCGATGTTTAAGTGATCATAAGTCTATTTATTCATTCTGATTCTGTAATCAAACCGATCAAATTGTTCTAATTTGTTAATTTCACAACAGATGAACACCTTTTTGATCCATGTTTTTTTCAGGATCAGCTTCTTTCAAGCATGCAACAAAAGCTTGACGATTTGTGTCAACAGCTTAATCTTGTCAAGGATCAGTCTGGAAATGGATCCAAGGCCTCACATCATGATAATCTACAATCAACTCTCGAAGAAAAATTTGGATCTGAGAAAATTAATTTCGTAGATTGTGGTTGTTGGCTATGTGATCAACATCATCATCACTCGTCACCTGCTATTCAGGTGTGTGTGCTCTTGCTTTTCCATGGCAATTATTGAAATCAATGAGCATCTCTATATATGATCCAATTGATCATGTTCTCTCATTGGTTCTGTTGTTTAGGATAAAGCTCACACAAATCCGGTGATTGACGCAGCAGAGCCAGAGGAAAGGCGTATGTCTTACATGTCAGATTGGTGTTCTAGTGTCACTTCTGCTGCAGAAATCCATGTATGTTTTAAGAATGTTGTGCCTTGCATGAAACAATCTTTGTTGTGGATCGATCTTGTTTGTTTTTGTTGCAAATGAAGACCACTTGGTTTTTAAATGTTTATTGCAGTTTGACAATCTTTCACTCGACCAAGACATGCTTTCCCTCAGAAAAGAGTGTCAAGAGAAAGATGCAACAATAAAGGACCTAACTTCATTTCTTCAGTTGACCAACAAAGCTGGTTCAAAAGTAAGACTTTTTCAAATGCCCTTAAATTTTGGTTTTGTTGTTTTGGTTCCTATTACTTACACAAACATGTTTCTCTTGCCTCTTTAACAGCGAGAAACAGAGCTTGAAGAGATTATTCGTAGGAAGAAGACGATAATTAAGAAGCTCAAGAGGGATGCACTGGTGTTAGAAGAAAAGGTGAGAAACTTGACCAACCTTTTCCAGCGCCTTAAAATTTTAAATTTTCATCCCGAAATGTTCCTGGTAACAACTTCAACATAGAAAAAATGGTTCTTTATGTTACCATCTGTTCGTTGTGAAATGTGCAGGTCACACAGCTCACTAGGCTCCGGAGGTCCTCTTATTCAGCTGCAAGCTCAAATACCCGTGAATTCCCAATGAGACTGGACAATCTTCTTTATGATATGGATGTTTCTACAGCTTCTTCATCCTCTGATTCAGAAACTCTTGCAAACACACCCCAACGAGCTGTGTTGGAGGAGGCTCCGGTTGATTCCATGAAGGAGGAACCTTCAGCTTTGGGACAAACCCATAAATCAGCGCCAGCTAAATCCTTGGTCTCACTTGTCAAATCTGTGAAGCCACCTTCAGTGGTTAGTCCATCGACTAATCGGAAGCCTGTTTCTTCTTCTTCTTCTTCTAGGATGAGACGGGCTTCTTCTACTGGTGATTCAAAGAAACCTAGAAGGCCGATTCAGATCGCCCCTAGAGATTCCTCCGGTTCACATAAGAGATGGGTTTAGTAAATGTGGGTCTCAGTTATATTGTAGTTAAAAGTATGATATATTCCATAATTATTTATTTTGAGGATCTTGACTCATATAAGAAACCCAATGCTTGGGTTTGAAACTGCTGGCTTTTTAAACATCATCAGATGTTCAGCCGGTCCGATGTTTTTGAATACCCTACGCAAATCTAAAAGGCGTACCCCTCTTTATATATTATCTCTTTATATATTATCCAAAATCATAAATAATAGAATATAAAAAAAATTACATGAAAAAGTTCACAATTCCATAAACGGTTTGTAAGAAGAAAAACAGTAAAAATAAATTTTTATTCTTGAAATATGGCTCTTTTTGCATTTTTGCCAGCAAAATCATTCATTAAACCTACATACTCGAGCTTTTCAACCATAACTGTTTCAATTGATAGCAAAGCCAGCCCATTCAATCTCTCTTGTGACATGGTAGACCGCAAATAATTCTTTATCAACTTCAACTTCGAAAAATTTCTTTCCGCGGTGGCAACCGATACCGGAATGGTCAACAATATGCGATAAGCAATTTTTGTGTTTGGGTAACAACCCTCCATTCTTTTCAAAAAATCAAGCACTTCAATAGGTTTACTAAAAAAAACCCCCAAAATTTGAGACCCTAATCGGTGGCTTCACTTGCTTGTGACATGGGCCGGGCCTGCAGATGTTCCTGCTCAGTCATTTTTTTTTAAACATGTTCTAGCAAATTGCAAATTGCCACATCAATCCCTTCGTTCGTTAAAAAACCGTTTAGGGTTAAGACTAACTAATTTGGAGTTAAGCCATATTTTAGTATTTAGGGTTAGGCTTAAACCCTAATTTAGGGTTAACCCCAATTTTGGGCTTCAGATCCTAATTTATGGATGTATTATACCCTAAGTTTAGGATTAAGTCCTAATTTAGGGTTAGAGTTAAACCCCAATTTAGGGTTAAACCCCAAGGGTTATGGTTAAACCCTAAACCCCAAGGGTTATGGTTAAACCCTAAACCCCAAGGGTTATGGTTAAACTCTAAACCTAAACATAGACCGTAATTGCCCTAAATCCCCCAACCATACAAATCCTAACCCTATAAATTATATATATATCTTTAACCAAACTTTTACATTCGGAACTTCGACCCTACATCTTCCATTCTAAGTCCTATATATTACAAACCCTCGAACTCCTAAACAATCAATCCCTAAATTTAGGAGGGATATAGACATACACCCTTTAGGACTATGTTCAGAGGGTTTAAGGGTAAGGCTTAGGGTAATTTAGGGTCTAGGGTAATTTAGGGTCTAGGTTTAGCCTTACCACACACAATATATACTAAACTTTAAATCTTTAAACCCTAAATTACCATAAATTCTCCCAACTATCCAACCCCTATCCCCTAAATCTTATAAACCTTGAAATCATAAAAATTGTATATCTCCTTAATCATACTTTACATATGTAACCCCGATCCTACATCTTCCACTCTAATCCTATATCACAAACTCTCGACCTCCATCAATTCCTAAATTTAGGAATGCGTTAAGAGAGTTTTTGGGTTTATAGTTAGGACTAAACGCTAAACCCTAATTTAGGATATATTGTGTAGGGAAAGGGTTAAAGTTATTTAGGACTTAGCTTTAGCCTTAAACCATAAACCCTATACTCTAAATTGTCCTAAATTTCCCAACCATCTAAACCCTAATCCTAGACTCTAAACCTTAAATCATATAAGTATATATCTCTTTAACCAAACATTACATTCGTAACCCCGACCATACATCTTCCCTTGAAATCCTATATCACAATCCCTAATACTAGATCTTGACCCTTGATTAGAGTCCTAAATCATATCCTATATTCAACCTCCTAACATCTAGTCTCTAAACTTAAAAGATGTACCGACTTAGCCACTAAAAATAGAGTAGATAGATACAATTTGGGGTTTAGGGTTAGGAATAGTTTAAGAGGGTGTGTTAAGGGTTAGTGTTAAGGTTAAAGGTATAAATTCCCCCAACCATCCAAACCCTAACCCTAACCCTAGACCTAGTCCTAAATTCTATATCTTTAACCTAAACTTGACATTCGTAACCCCGACCTACACCTTACACTTTATATTCTATATCATAATAGGGTAGATAGATACAATTTAGGGTTTAGAGTTAGGAATATGTTAAGAGGGTATGTATTACATGTTAGAGTTGAAGATATAAATTCTCCCAACCACCCAATCCCTAGCCCTAGACCTAGTCCTAAATTATATATCCTTAATCTAAACTTGACATTCGTAACCCCAACCCTACATCTTACATTTATATTCTAAATGATAATCTCTAATACTAGACCTTAACCCTTAACCTCTATCCCTCAACTTTCTACCAGCCTCCTCAACCTCCTAACAACCAATTCCTAAACTTAAAAGACGTACCGACATACCCACTAAAAACTAAGTTAAGATAAGGGTTAGATTAAGAAGGATGAGGTTAGAGTTGAGGGCTTAGAGGTGTGGAAGTTTAAATCCACACCAATTGAATTTTTTAAGACTTTTAGAGGGATCTGAAACTTCTAATTAAAAACCACAAACACGAAGATCCAAAGATGGTTTTTATTTAACTGTTACGAAAGCTGTTTGGAGAAAGAATACAAGTGTTTGTTAGGTAAAATTGCTGATCTCCTTTTCAAGGGAGATACATGGATATATATACACAAGTTTGAGTCGGCTAGCGCGACTCCTAAAGAGATAAGGAAGTTTTCCTATTCTTTCGCTTCTTTTCCTTCCTTCATGTCTATCTTCCTTTTCCTACCCAGCCTATTATATTTCGGGTGTGATGCCTCGGCCCATTCAGATCCATTAACGTATTTTGACTCGTCGTGAAAATCAAGGCGTTTGGCATGTAAACCATGGGCCGATCCCCAATTTTTGGCTCGTCGCTTCGGGTGGCCGAAGCCTATGTTTGGATCGGGAGGTATTCAACTTTTGCGGCTTCGCGGCTCGGGCGATGAAGAGCTCCGCGGCCTGGGTGCCACTTTCCTTCACAGATCGGGTGGCGAAGAGATCCGCAGCTTGGGTGGCACTTTCCTTCACGACTCGGGTGACGTTTTCCTCTATGGCTCGGGTGGCATTTTCCTCTACGGCTCGGGTGGCGTGGTTCGGGTGGTATTTCAGGTAGTTAGACATAGCAGTTGCATACCCGAACCATTTTCGTGTGACACCCGAACCGTTTTCGAGTGACACCCGAACCATTTTGTGTGACACCCGAGCCGTTTGAGTTTGGCTCGGGTGTTCAAGATACTTAGTTGACACTGAGACATTTTAGTCATTTTCTCATCTGTTAACTTCAAGTGGGTGAAAATTGACCCCAACAATGTACCCAAGCCCTTTGTTCTGTCACAGGTCAGGGTACCCGAGCCCTTTGCTCTATCACGGGTCGGGGTACCCGAGCACTTGCTTGGCTTTGACGGATCGGATCGGTTTCTATTCTGCGCATGCTTCATTTGCAGACCAGATTGATACGTCTCCACGATAATTAGTGTAACTTTCTGACCGTTGATCCAAATGATTTCAAACTTCTTTTGGATGAAAGCTGACTCAATCATCTATCTCATGTCCAAGTTTCAACTTGGTATGTCTTCAGATCGGGTCCGACCAAGCCCATTTTTTTGGCTCGGTTACGACAAGCCCAGATTGATGCATCTCCACGATAATTGGTGTAACTTTATAACCGTTGATCCAAATAAGTTCAAACTTCTTTTGGATTAAATCTAACTCAAAGATCTTGTTTTTCACCAATTTTTAGCTCGGTATGTTTTCTTCTTGGGTCCTACCGAGCTGATATTTTCGGCTCGGTTACAACGAACCCAGATTGATGCATTTTCACGATAATTGGTGTAATTTTCTAACCGTTGATCCAAATGACTTCAAACTTCTTTTGGATGAAAGCTAACTCAAATATCTTGTCTGTCACCAATTTTCGGCTCTGTGGGTCTTCGGCTCGGGTCATATCGATCCCATCTCTACGGCTCGGGTACGACGAGCACATATTGATATGTCTTCAGTAAATCGGGTGTATCTTGCCAACCTCAGCTCCAAATGATATGATTCCAACTCCATTGGAAATCTGACTCAAAGATCTTGTTTATCATCACCAAACCGATCTCTTTAGTATGTTACCAAACCGATCCGAGCTCTTTAGCTCAACGGCTCGGTTTTCCAAATCCTTTATGGGTTTGGTCCATCAAGGCTTCTTGGGCTCGGTTCGTGATAACTTGAGCTTGTCTTGCTCGTCCATTTTCTATACTTAGTTAAATTTCTGTTGATCTCAGTGGGGTGAAAACCGACCCCAACAAGAAGTTAGTGTATAAAATTAAGGTATATGATTTAGGGTTAAGACTAGGGTTTAACACTAACATTATCACAACCTTATATTCTAAACCTTAACCCTAAATATCCAAAACCCTAAGTATCAAAGCCTAAAGCTTATACCCTAAATCCCCTGAAACATCAAAACCCTAGCCATAAACCTCGTTCTAAATTTTATACCTTTAACCTCAATTTCACATTCGTAACATTGACCCTACATTTTACACTCTAAATTCTACATCATAATCATTAATATTAGACCATAATCCTTAACTTTTATCTCTAGATCCTATCGTAGACTTTAACCCTAAACCATTATCCTTAGATTTTAGACCCTATACCCTTAACTCATATCTGTAAAAGCATTTATACGTTACACACCTTATACATACATCATATTGATTTTACTATATCCACTTTCGAAGTATTAGATCAATTTTCTTTTCTGGCCTTTTTGTTACACACTCCAATTGAATTTGTATTCTTCACTGCCATATACAAAACCACATCAATTTTTTCATTACAATTCTTTCTGAATTTCAAAAAAGTGTACATATTAATCATGCAAGTATCACATTAATCCCACAATCAAATACTTTTACGCAGAAATAAAGTAGATACATTTCAAAATAAAATGCAATGCCTATTCTTATTTTTTCTTGATTAGAAAATGACACTCATTTTCAAGATAACCTATCAAGGTAAGGTTTCACGAGGTTGTTAGAAAATAACACTCATTATACTTCTATGATTGAAAGACCCATGTTTTTATTAAGAAAAACCAGAGCATGATTGAAATGGATGTTCAACACGATAGATCTCAAATTAAATTAAGCCTAGTCTTTTAATTCCGGTTTTTAAAGTCAAAATTTAAAAGAGTAATCCACAAAATCGACGAGTCACGAGAGGTTAACTCAAAAGATGTTTATTACAAATAATGTATCCTACTTAGATGTCCAAAGGACCAAAACTTTTGGATATGTTAACTTGATACATTATTTGTTCTTATATTGATTATACTTTTTAAAGATATCCTAACAGAATACATCTAGCTTGTATTTTTGTCAAGTACATCTACTAATGACACTTTGTTCAAATTTTTTATTTATTTATTAACAACTAGTTGAGTTATTAGTGACTTTAATCAAACAAGAAAGTTTAAGAGAGTGTTCAATCCGGATAAATAAAAATTGGGGTATTCAATCCGGATCCGAACCAAATCGAAATAAAGAATCTAAAAATCAAATAAAAAATATATATATTTTTTGAAATGAATCGAAAAAGAAAAACCAATATAAAACCATTTTTTTTTTTTTGAAATTAAAGATATACTTTGACTAAAAACAGAATCAGAATCAAAACAATCAAAACCATACTAAACCATCAATAACAGATTACTATTATTAATTAAAAATAAAAAAAAAACCGAACCAAAATTGAATCGAATCGAAATCCGGGTTGAATACCATCTGGACTAAAAAATATCACCCTGTAAGCGCGAAGAGGAAACGCGGGAAAATTAAGATCCCCAAATTATCAGTCGAGGTCAAGCAATGGAGAAATACTTGCCGGAATCGCCGCCGCCAAAATCTTCAACATTGGTCAGGTAATTCGATCTACTAGGTTTTCTTCTTCTATCAAATCGGCGATGTTCTGTATGATTACTCAAGTTTATCGACCCTTGAAGGCGACCATGGAAGCGATCTTTAATCGAATTGAATGGAAGATTGGAGGCAGATTACCGACACAAACTGTATACTCTTGTTGCTCATTCCTACTCCGAGGTTTACTCTCTCTCTCGTTTCGTTTTCAAAAGATTTTGTCTTGCTTCTTATCCTCAGATTAATTCTTCTTTGAAATTGACATTTTGGTAAATTGATTTTGTTTTGGGTGTGTTTGCAATGTGGTGAAGATTGGGAAATTTTCACATCTTTATCACGTAAACGAGGAGCCATGTCGAACCCATGTACGATTTTTTTCAATTTTTTTTGAAGTTTCTACGATTTTTTTGGAGCATTTTGTGGAAAGCTAAGAGTTTGTATTTCAGATAAGCCAGATCCAATCTCAGCATTCCTCGACAATGTCAGTCTCTCTTGTTGCTCTATTTACACTTTCTAGTGGTGTCAATTGGTTTTTTTTTTAGTACCATTATGTGGAAACTCATATCTCGTTTTGAGTATGCAAGATTTGAAGCGGTTTTCAAGCAAGGTGTTGCGGGGCTTGAGTTTGATAACCAGGTGATTTCTCAACAATACTTTTGGTCTTGTTTCCGTAGATGTTTCAAGGAAATGGTATTTCATAGTTTCTGATCTCTTGTCTGTTTGTTTACTCTTGAGAGATTGGATGTCTCAAGTCCTTGTGTTATTTTTGCTTTCAGTTTCCGCTCCTTTGATTTTCTTGTTACCATTTGTAAGGTATAGGTATTGTTTTCAGGGAATATACATAGTGTCTGTCACAAGATCAGGATGCTTGACGGTTCATGACTTTGATACTCTATATTGCCAGAGTAAGGTTGGCCCAGGTGAAGCTTTGAACTGTGCTCATTGTGTTTACTTTTAATGTTGCCTCGTAAAGGTTTCTCTTTATTCGAAAAGCTTATCTTCTGTCTTTGGTTCTGAGCTGGAATGGTTTCCAAGTTTTAGTTAACCATTCACTTCAAATATTCAAGTTGATTTCAGTCAAATAACGTGGTTGCAATTTTAGCCTGAACTTTGTATCTACGTTAGTATAGTGCACAGCTCCTCTATATTTGTGAAGGGTTTATTTTTTGAGTCTAAACAACCTTCATAGTCTTTAATACTCTGCATACTCAAGTGTCTTGCAATAGAGAATAAAGTTCCCATTCTTTGAAGTTTGAACACTAGTCGTCAATGGAATCTTATTATATGAAGTTGGATGAGTAAGGTATCTAATGTTTTTTAAACATCAGTGACGATGATATTGCTGGATCATACTTTATTGTTTGTTTACTCATATTATGCTTCTTATACAAGTTTTTGTACCTTTGTACATTACAGTTTTGAATCCTGAGTAATTTACTGAGTCATCAATAATAGGTTCTGTGGAAGATGAAAGTAAGCATGTTATGCATTTGTCTTTCCATCTGGATAGGGAATTCGATGTCGCTAGATGGAATCCTACAAACCAGAATGAGGTATGGGCTCAAAACAATCCTCATCTGACATCTTAATTCCTTCTAAGAACTTCATTTCAAAACATATTTTATGAGCAATTATAATTCCTATAGGTAGCTTGCACATCGAGGAAACGTGATAAAGTCTTTATCTTCGATATCAGTTACATGTCTCCCAAACCAACTGAGGTATGATTTCAAACATCTGATTTTGAGATCACATGGATTTAACTATACATGGTTTTTTGGTAACTACTTCTGGTTCCAACTCCTGAAACCGCATGATCATGAATTAGTTCGTCTTCTTTCTAGCTCAGTGTATGTTTTATATAACTGAAACGGACAGAAACACATATGTATAGCTGTATTTCTTTCTTAGGCATAGCAAAATTGCCTTTCCAATATGGTTTCAAGAAACTAGCGCATATAAGGAACAATGTCTGTATTCTTCCCATCGTGATTATAAGAAAGCCAGGCAAAATTTAATCGAAATGACATGGCCACGACATGGCCGTGGTAAGACTTATCTCCCATCCAGTCTTAGTCTGCTCTACTTAGGCTACCTCTGCTAAATATTCATATTCTTCCACCCACATTTCAGTGATTGTTCTAATTGTGATTCAGGAATTGCAAACTAGACAGAAGCTCTCGATTCTTGGCCGCAAAATTTCTAGTGGTTTATCCGATGTTGCCATTACTAGTGATGGAGATTCAAGGTTTGTAGAATGGCTCATCCCTGGGATGCAAAACAGTGATAGCTTCTTTGTAGCTACTATCTTCAGCAATTTTTCTGCATTTGTTCTTTATGCAGAATATTTTCTCCAGATACACGTGGTATCGTTCATGTGTGGGATAGAAGAGCAGGCGTGTCTCCATGCATTGAACTTTCGACAAACAGATATGATTCAATCAAGAGGATTCAGATATATGTGGATAATCAGGTAATCATAAAATAAGACATCCCCAAGCCGGGTAAAGGTCTTCTGCTACATGAAAATTGCAGTGAGCATCTGATTTCAGATTAAGTTAGGCCCCAAAGTTTTGTTTCTTCCTAGCGACTGTGTTTCTTTCATCTACCATGTAGACTATTTTTGGAGCTGGTAAAGAAGGAATTATTCATATCTGGGACCTTCGTGGGGGGAGAAACTCTACAGCTTTTCAGAGCTGCAAAGATGTAAGTCTTACAAGGGGAGAGCCGGAATTGGCTATCTACATCAATTCACCTTCATTCTCGTGTTCTTTGGCTCTGTCAAACATGTATATGTCATCATGTTTTGTATTGGTAACATTCAGATGAGCCACTTGCCTTTAGCATCTCTACATCTTGCACCAATGCTGCAGAAGATTGCATCTCTTAAGGTAACTTCTGTCTTTTGTTTTGCATCTCACTTGTGCCATCATTCGAACAAGCTTTTGAGGCTTCTTTGGTTTTCTTATAAAAATTTGTATATTTGAATCATATTTTAGACTCCCAACATGTTCTCAAAACCTGAAAGCTGTCTAACTCAATACTTGCTGGTAAATACCGAAATAGTTTTGTGGGTGTTAATCCCGAAACTTCCAGCAGATGATTGTACTGAAACTGGCAGCATTAGGAATTTTTTGCATCTCAATTTGAATCCTTTGCAGGCACAGTCAGAAATCGTCCCCAAGGAAATCCATTCCATCAATGTAAACCCATCTTCTCCACATCAACTGGCATTTCACCTCGACGATGGTTGGTAAGTCATTCTTTCATCAACAACTCTTTTCACCTTGGAAAAACGGTTAAAACAAAACACTATTTTCATGTTTCTCTTTGTTGATTTCATTTCATTTATCATTTTCCTTTGGTGGGTATCTCTAGTGCAGGTCCGGTGTTCTTGACATTTATAAATCTGAAGTTACTCATGTACATTGCCCTCCTCCAGCTTGGTTGTAAGTTAATAAGCAAACTCACGAACTTGCAGTTTCTTTTGTAACAAGAAGCATTTGAATTGATCAAAGCTTGGAAGGAAAAAAAGCTTTAATATTGGATTTTGGTTCACTAGGGATGGTTCCAACAATTCAGCTGATTTGATCTTGCGGAAACCATCATGGCTGCCAACATCATCTGTAAGCCCTGCGCGTTGTACTACCATTAACGGTCATAACTTCAGATTTTCTGACCTTATCCGCTATTCCATGCAAAATTGCATGTTTCCTATTGCAGATTTATGTGGTTGGGTCCATGAGTGAGAAAGGGATTCATGTTCTTGATTTTCATCCAAGCTCCAGGTCTCCTTGTCACGTCGACTACGAGTAAGGATTTCTTGGAAACTCCCCATATATATTATGTTCTCTCTAAACTTCATGGCTACATTCCTGACATTGCTAATATCTTGTTGCAGTGAGGATCCACATAGAAAGGAGAAAAGAGAGAAGTGTAGTCATGGTAACAAGTTTGTTTCTTTATCTGAGACTGTCACGGGTTGTGCTGCGCATCCTCTCAACAGCATGATCGTAGCTGGAACTCAGGTATTGAAGTTTACTTTTTAAGTATCAATCAGTTTTAGTCTTTAAGACCATGATTTTGGATTGGTTTTAGTAATGCTCGGCTAATAAAACAAACCAGTGAAGCAAATAGACTTTGTTAGTAGTAATAGAATGGTGTAATTGGCATTGTTCATTATATCTGACAAAGACAAAGTGTCAGTAGTGATACGTGAATTTCTGAATGGAGATTTTGGTGAATCTGCAGAATTCGTCGTTGTTATTGATCGCGCAGAGACATTGCTCATCTACATCAGAAACTGTAGAAGGTGAATTGTAGCATCTACAAGCTGGAGTGAGCTTCTAGATTTGTAACAGAGAAATCATTCACGAGGTTATGTAAGAATATATAAATTTTCCTTAAATGGGTTCCAAAAAGAGGATACTCATCACATTGAAACTGCTTTTGAATGATAAGAATCTTGTTGTGTATTAGTATGGTTTTATATTTAGTAAATGAAAACCTCTAGAAAATAATGGGAATCAAGACTAAAACATGTAAACAGGCAAAATTATGTGAAGGTATGACAAATCCCAAAAAATATGTAAACCATTCGAAGAGCTCTATAAACAACAGATACAATCATACAATGCATATCATAACCGATCCATCCATCATAGAGCAATCAACAATGCATATCATGTTGTCTCGTGTTCTACCTTGAGCGTCGAAGAATTCTCAAAAAATACTTCCAAAAATGTCATGGGACTTTCTCTGCGATTTTTATTAATTAAATATTAAATAAAATATAAAATTTGTATACTTCGGATAAGAAAACTTTAGAGCTCATTTTGTCCACATGCGTTTGACAAAAAAAAATTATTGGCGTCAAACAGAAAAGGCAACATCAAAACTAGGTTAGGTATATATGGGGATGTTTAAAAAATTTTGAGTTGTTAATCAGGTGTTCATGAGTTTCATACCATCTAAAACTACTTTGGTTATGACAATAATTATTACATTATATTTTCGTATGGTAATAATTATTACTTTTTAGTTGTTAGATATTCAGCTTTAAAGCAACAAACAAATCTGATTAAGAAAAAAAAAATGATCAACCAAGCAAAATTTATTTCTTTCAAATAAGCTTAGAAGTACACCCAAACGAGAATATTAATCCCAAATTTTATAAAGATACAATATCATTATTTCAAATTTAATTATCACCTCGAATCCTTCTAGCAAGCTGAATATCCTTAGGCATGATTGCAACTCTCTTGGCATGTAAGGCACACAAATTTGTATCCTCAAACAATCCAACGAGATAAGCCTCAGCAGCTCCTGGAGAGCATCAACAGCAGTGGTTTGAAACCTTACATTTGTCTTGAAATTTTGGGTTATTTCTTTCACCAGTCTCTGAAATGGAGGTTTCTTGATCACATGATTTGTGTTCTTCTGGTACTTTCTGACCTCTCTTAGTGCTACTGTTCCTGGCCTTTTTCCGGGACCTTACCTCTTGTTGACTTCCGAGCTGTTTGTTTGGAACGAGCCATTATGAGTAGGTAAAAACTGAAATGTGAAAAACTTGAACTAGATTGTGAAAGATGTATGTTGAAAATTTATGGCATAAGAGATTTATTTATTTGAGGAGAAACTAGATGAAATTAGGAAAAAATTATCGACTAAAGATTTTTAGAGTGATACTTATCCGCATGGAAAAAGATTTAACCAATAAAAACCGTAGATTAGATTTCACATTACAAGAGTAGAACAACCGTAGATTAGCCAAAGAACCAACGCTCAATATTTTTTCTCTCAAATTGTGATCCGGAGTGACTTACAACAGCCAATGAGAATGCAAAATAAAAATTTCTAGAAAAGCACATCCCGATTTCGTAACGGAAGAATATTTCCTCTAAAGCTTTGAAATAATCAATTAAATGAGAATTAGGAAACAATAATTACAAAGGAAAAATATGAGGTTAATGTTGATATTCGTTACAAATGATTTAACAAAAAGACCGTTGATTTGCTTCCACCTTTTAAAATTCGAACATTTGTAATTGTAGTTTTTCTTTCAGGTTGTGATCTGCGGTGACGTACAACGACAATGAGAATGTAAAAATATTCTAATGGACTTTCTTACAAAAGCCCATCCTCATTTCATAACACATGAAAATAATTTGTAAATGTTTCCTCTAAAGATTTTAAATAATTAATGTTTTGGTAAAATAAAATCCATGCTAAAACTATTTTATAAAATGACTAAAACATTTTCAATTTATAATAACAATACAAAAACTACTTGTCAAGGAAGATAGTGGAAACTAAGGAAGTAACATTGAGTTTTTCTGTCCAAGTATACAAAATGGATAATAACACGCTTTGGACATTTGTACACTCTATGATTTATAACAGTGTGGGATGCTTGATTTATCTATGTAACATGCTATTTTTTTTTTCTATATGGACATTCAGTTTATTAAATCATCTAAGGACTTTACATTATTATCATTTAATGTGTTAATCATTGTTGTATATATTTACAAAATATTTTAGAAAATACTTTTTAACGGTATCTCAACAAAATCATGCGGAAATTTCTATCTTTTTTACGGTATTTTTTATTTGCTTATCAAAAACTTAACAGATTACCAGTTAACATAATAAAATTATTATTTTTGTCATGCACCAAATTAACTCTTTTATTTAAGGGAAATTGGGCTCTATAATAGGGCATAAAAGTAAGCGTCTAACATATCAGAATCTGAAATTTAGTAAGTAACATTTTTTTTTTGTGAATTCTCGATTATACCATCAACTTATTCTGAAAATAAAATAGTTAACTATACACTAAATAGCTAATATAGATGTAGTTAATTATATTTTTAACGATACATTAATATAGTTGATTATATTTACATGTAGTTTACCTATATTTCAAAAGTATTTAGCTAAACATTCATGTAGTTGATTATATATACATATAGTTAACTATATTTTTAACTATACACTACAAGAAAACAAGCCAATTTCAGACGGCATTTCGCACGGATTTTTAGCCATTGTAAAATTTAGACCGGATTTAGATGGATTTTGGACCGATTTCCCATGACTGAAAAGCCGTTAGAAATTGGTGAGAATTTTCCGACGGACATCAAAACCGTTGGGAATCAGTCGGAAAAACGGTCGGAATTCCGTGGGAATTTGAATACGTTGAAAATCGGAAGGAAACAAAATAGCAAATATAACTACAAACCATAGTCTCTAAGAAATCCGTAAGAAAATTCCCACGGATTTCCAAAGGCTTGCATATCCCGTAGGAAATCCGTGGAAAATTTTCCCACAGATTTCCTAGGGAATGTGGTTTAGAGTTACAAAATTCAATCCTAATATTTTAGAAAGCCATAAACCTACAAAGTACGTTATATATAAGATATAGTTAACCAAATAATATGATAAACATTTAACTTTCTTTCATTGTGGAGTGTTATAACTTATACATAACAGTTTCGCAACTTCTAGTTTAAGTTATAGTTTATATCGCTAGAGTTATTAGCGTTTGTGTATATATATTTTGTACATTACACATACATAAGTTTAAACATGTTATAGTTGTGTGATGTTATTGTTCTTTCAGTATAGTGCATGCTGACATCGTTTACATTGATTTGACAAACCCTATACCGTAAACTCTAGGAAATCCGTGGGAAATTCCCACGGATTTCCAACGGCTTAATTTTTTTTTAAAAAAATAATTGCCGTGGGAAATCCGTTGGAAATTTCCCACGGATTTGCGACGGATTTTGAATTTTGGATTTTGACCGTCAATCAGAAGACATGCAAATAAAACAAGCCATGGGAAAGCCGTCGGAAATTTTCCATGGATTTTTGATTTTGACCGCCAAAATATTTTCGGGAATCGGCAAAATATTTTCAATTATTTTGGTTTGGCGGCAAATTTTAGGAATTGGAATGGATTTTCCACGGATTCGATTTCCGACGGCTTATCCCGTCCGAAATCCGTGGGAAAATCTCAATAAATTAATCAACCACGAATTTTTTCTTTCATTCTCGATATTCACTCTCTCTCTCTAACGGTTTTTCTCCGTCTGCTCTCTAGATTCTTCCGAGAATATGTAAGATTTTTTGTGTTTTTATTAAATAAAATTGCTTGTTTCATATATATAACTTCATGGATTATAGGTTTATGAATGTGATTTTGTTAGATTAGGTGGTTTAGATAGGGTAATGGTGAATTTGGGTTGTAAAGTTGAGTTTGTGATGAATTAGTGTTGGATTGTTGTTTTAGTTTAGAAATTCATTAGAAAATATTTTTATATTATAAAAATAGTTTTATGTATACTAATCACGTTTTTTGTATATTAAAAATGTGATTTTGGAATATTAAAAACATTTTTTGTATATTGAAAAATGCATTATATATGAAATTTTGATATATTATGTAATATATTAACATGTAAAAAACATTTTAAGGAAATAGATATCGAAATAATTTTTAATTTAAACAAAGTTTTTATAAATTATATTTAGAGAAACTATTTATTTTTAATTTTAAAATCGATTTTCAATATATATATATATATATATATGTGTGTGTGTGTGTATTTTTAATATTTATATTTTTAGAAAAAATGATTGTAATTTATTTTATAAATGTAAATTTGTATAATTTACATAAAATTCGATTTTTAATTTGATTTATTTATATTATGTTGGTAGTAACTTTATTTTGATTTATTGTTCAGGTCTATAAGAGACTTACGTGATGTTCTCGTACATCGAGGAGCGATGACAGAACCCTAAGTCCGAACCAATTTCATGTCTCAGAGACACAGAGTTATGCATCGCGACTTATTCGGGTTCCGCTGTTTTACGATAATCGATAAAAAATTATATATTTTAAAAAATATTTAGTTATTATAACAAAGAAATGAATAATGTTATTATTTTTTGTGTCTAACTTGTAGCAATATTTCACTTGGGAACCTCGGCATACGAGACTTATTCCGGTGGAGTTCGAAAAGATGACTGCGTTACAGTACTTAGACCATATATACGATTGGAAGCAGAAGTGGATCGACGGGAAGGAAAAGCCGGAAGGTTTGGACGGTGATTTTTGGATTGGATTGCAGAGACACTGGATTTTGCCGGAGACAGAATTCCCGGAATATTTTTTCTCCCAAAATTAATTTCTCCGGTAGTTTTTATTTTGAAATTATGTTTTTTTCTTTTTCTAAACTACTTCTTTTAAATGATTAAACAATTTGGAATTTTATTTTTAATTTTATTTTTATTTCGAATTTTATTTTAATTTTATTTCAAATAAATTATAATGGTATTTATAAATATAAATTCAAATATAAAATAAATATCCGTCGGAATTCGATGGGTATTCTATTTCCAACTGTTTTCTGAAGGTCCTCCTATCCGTTGGAAATAGGTAGGTATTCTATTTCCGACGGATTGTCCTGTAGGTTGGAAATCGGTTGGAAATTCATCCATCCCAAAACCGTAGG
Source organism: Pseudoturritis turrita (assembly GCA_900406555.1). Lineage (NCBI taxonomy): Eukaryota > Viridiplantae > Streptophyta > Magnoliopsida > Brassicales > Brassicaceae > Pseudoturritis > Pseudoturritis turrita. Next base: position 921,438 of record OVBL01000426.1, read on the forward strand.
AAATCCGTAGGAATTTTTTCACACGTACGGTTTTCCGACGGCAAAATTTCGATGGTAAAACCGACGGAGTTGTGCTGTCCGTAATCCGTGGAAAATTTTCCACGGAATTCCGACGGATTTTAAATTTTCGACGATCTAGAACCGACGGACCAATCCGTCGAAAATCCGTCTTAAATGGCTATTTCCCACGGATTTCCAACCGTTTTGACTGTCTGAAATTGACATTTTTCTTGTAGTGATATATCCACATTAGATAGCTATTTTCTGAAAATAGATAACTGTGTTTATATAGTTACAGAAATATTGCGATGTATTTAACTATGTTCTGAGATCAATAGAATATGTAACTACCTTCCGAAAATAGTTAATGTATGGACAATTTTGTCAAAAAAATTCTTCTCTTTACTGGTTACCTAAATTATTCTTTGTACATGTTACTTTCTAAATTCTCTCTCACAAATATGTTATTATACTAATTAATTCTTTATTTAAAGAAGCTCATGCATAATTGTATTACTATTTCTCATTTCTATTGAACGAGAACTCGTTCTCCTTGTAAAAGAACTATGATCATTTTTCTTTCTTTTCAAGGACCAATACCAATCTATTATTATTACGCATGATTCTGGTTGGTCATATCCATTTTTTGTCTCTTTTTTTGTTTCCGCGGCATTACACACTATTTTCGGTAAATCATTTATTTAAAAATCATTTAGGTTTAAACACAAAATTATATGTTGGTGATTTTGGTGACTATATCAACTCTTTAAAATCCCAAATTATAATATTTCGAACTCCTGAAAGAAATATGTTTAGAAACGATAAACCTTAAATAAATGATAACAAAGAAGTGTAATAGTAAAGCATGTCCGATTCATTTGCAAGAAAAAGGCAAAAAGGCTACAATGCATACTTTTACGCATGTGGAGGGTTTGACAAAACGCTTTATTAGGTTAGGCTCTTTGTACTTTATATATGGGTTTGGTGGGTTTGGTTTTGAAAGTTAAACACAATTACTTAACAATGATTTTATCATCATTATATTATTAACAGCTTTAATACTTTTTTCCTTAGTTTCTTGACTTCTTCTCTTGCTGATGTAAAAAACTCGACTTTACAACATTATTGCAAAACAACTCTTAAGAAATTATCAATCACACACGGAATTTCTATCTTCTACTAACAAATCCGGTTTTATCAGAAATTAAGTCTTCTTAGCTTTTAACTAAGGTATGACCTATTTGTTTTCTAATATACCCATTCTTCTAAGATCGGGGGATCAAAACAAGTAAATATTTTTGCGAGTTTTTTCTCCACCGCAAAGACTTGAACTCATCCACCTCTCGTTCGAAAACCTTTTTAGTGCACTAACCGAATATGCATTTGACAAGTCTTTCAAATCATATATGTGCATCGTACTTAGTTACAAATTAAAAGATCAATAACTTTTGGTTTGTTGACCTAAATCAACTTTTTTACAGGCTATGGTCTTCGTAATGATATACAGAATATACATTTGACAAGTCTTTCAAATTTTTAAAAATAGGCCGAGAAACACCGAGTTCACGACAATGGCGATCATGGCGTTATACGACCTCTCCAATTTCCATCCAGTCAATTTTTCTCCCAAATTTGCCAACATCTATTTTTTCTTATAAATTTTAAGGTTAGTGCAGTTATAATACTAATAGTTGTTCTTGACTCTTTTTTTCCTTTACTATGACGATCTCTTATGTGATTTTGGTTATAATGCTGTTAACATTTTTCCCAAAATATTTGAACACTAATTTTGATTTTTTTTGTTTATATTATATATAAAATATTTGGTTGATGACCACGTAAACCACTTAAAATTATCTATACATCGAGCTAAGATCGTAAATTAGAAAGAAAAAAATGTTGTATATTTTCATAGAAAAAATGGATTGTGTTATAGACATAACCAACCCTGATTTTTAGAAGACCGCAAGCCCATGTTTAATCTGCTTGGACTCAATGCGTTGACTAAAAGTTTCGTTGCTATTTGCTAAGCAAAAAATTATCGATCGATTAGCCTATAATGTTTCTATGGACATTTTCATTTGTATATACGCATTTGATACATGGAAAATTATTAGTGACCAACATACACCCAATTCACTCACGCACACTTCCACATTTAAATTTGTATTATAACACAATGACAACCTATTACAAACCAATTAGACTATCCAGTCTAATATGATAATACATATAAAAAAACTTAAGAAAAAATTTGGTTTCATTACTTTTATTATCAAAGTGCTGTGACTTAATTAGAAACCAAATGATGTCTTGAGGCCTCTAAGTGATTGCTATAGATTTTGTAACAATGAGGTGATCCTTAATATAATCTCCAATGACTAGTGTGTTAATTTTGAAAGACATTTTAATCATTTATAATTTATGAGATCCCTTTCCTAAAATTAATTTTAAACTATGATTATTTATGTATAATTTAAAACTCTTAATTATATCAAAATTTTCAATATTTAGCACTTTGTTTAGTTTTGTCTTTCTAATCTAATAATTTCAATATTTACTTATATACACATATATTTATTAGAAAGAGATCTTATTCCAAGGTTTGTTTTCTATTTTCTTAGTTCAAATATATATGATTTCTTTATCAAAAAATATATATGATTTTATGATAAAATTTTATTTAGTAATAGAATTCTAGGGTCAGGGCAAACCATATTCTCTATTTATTTTTTTCCTTTTTATGATAGAAGTTTGGGTGGAAATAAATGTAGTAATCTTAAATCAAACAAAAACTTTTAACTATTTATCCCAAAAAAAAAGAAGCTTTTAGCTAACAATTATTTCATTTTTTTTGTTTTTTGGGATTTTTGATTGATAACACCATCAAACGCTATTCTACGCAAAAACCACTTATAAACGACAATTTTATTTAAACTGTACAATTTTTTTGCTATGTTACCATTTTCCAAAAGAGACAGAGAAAAGATAAGAGAGGAAAATGAAAAGGAAACAAAAAATGAGGGGGCATTTTGGTAAACATAAAAAAATTGGTCTCTGCCCTTCACATGCGCTCTTTTTACCAGTCCTTTTTAGAGAACGGAGACAGAACATTCTTTGGATTTTCTCTCTCTCTCTCACACACACACATCATCCTCACCACAACCCCTTTCCTCGCACAATCGCATTCACAATCTCTCTCTCTCCTAATCTTCTTCTTCTTGTTCTTCTTCCATGGCTTCTTCTGAAACAAGAATGAACAAAGGAAGAGAAAAAGAAGAAGCCATTGCAAATGGAGTGAAGCTTAGAGCACTTCAAGCGGCTCTTCTTATGCAGAAATCTTCAAGCCCATCTTCTAATTACAATACAAGAATCCCTTCTTCTTCTTCTGCTGCTTCTCCTGCTTGTCGTCCTCTCTCCAACAACAACCTCTCTGCTCATGATTACCCTGTTTTCACTCCTGTAACCTCTCTCTCTCTCTCTCTCTCTCTCTCTATCTCTCTCTTCTCATGTTTCTTCACTTTTTACTTGATTGCTTTTCGACATTGTGTATGGGAATTTGGGTTTGTTTAAAAGCTTTTTCAAAGTCTAAAGTCACTTTTAAAAATTCATCGAACCCGAGATTTATTGGTTTAACCCGGTTTAGGCTCGTTAATTGTTGCATTTCAGTATCCCAATTGGGTTTAAAAGCTTTTGAAATCCTAAAGAAACTTTTAGAGTTATTGGTTTAACCCGGTTCAAGCTCGTTAATTGTTGCATTTCAGTATCTATTGTTTTTGAGAATCAGGTTTATATCTTTCTTTATTTATTGTCCGATGTCGTCGTGCGTTTTGCATCTTCACATACCGTATATTATTTCGAGAAAAAAAAAAATCAAAAAAACATTATATAATTTGGTTAGTTCCTTTTGATAATTTAACAACTGTTAAACTATAAAGACAAACAGAAAAGACCTGAATTTGGTACAACCATATGTATGTTTGGTCTGATGTTTTTTTTGTCTTTAGCTAACACACTGTACTGAATTTGGACACAAGTTACTGTGTTTTACTTACTGTACACATTTTCTCTGCTAAACTTCTCTATTTGGTCTTGAAACAGAGCTATGAGGATGAGCCTGTGTCTGCATTTCATCACAAGAATCTCACTTTATCTGAGAATTGGGATGAATGTGGTGTTGGTTTAGTAGATGGAGATCATGAAGATCAAGACTTGACACATACTTATCTCTCTGATTCTTACAAAACCTCTACTTCAAGAAAGACTTTAACGCCTCATCAAGATTCTCATCACCATCAGTCTCATGTTTACACCATGTCGGAAGCTCTCAGGTCTCCACCGTTACATTTTTATACATCCGGTAGAAGCAACTGCGGCTCGGTTGACTTTAGATCGGTCTCTTCTTGCAATGAATACAAACAACGAGGTTTCGATACCAAGAGCTTGAAGAACTCTAATCTTGTTGTGCCCTTGACGGATTCGCACTCCGCTGTTGTTTCTTCTCAGCCAAGGAACCGTGGAGGAAGAGTGATGTCTTGGTTATTCCCAAAGTTAAAGAGGAAGCAAAAGAGCAACTCCATCTTTAATTCCCCTAATAGAACTGAGAAATCAGAGGAAGTTTCCGAGGCGTTGAAGGATACTTGTTCGGGTGTTGAGAAGTTGAAGAGAGAGTTGATGGAAGCAAACAGAAGTAGGGATGCTGCGTTAACACAAGTCTCGGAGATGAAATCTTCATTGGGAGAGTTAAGTGAGAAGCTTCAGTACTTGGAAAGTTACTGTGACAGTTTAAAGAAAGCTTTGAGAGAAGCAACAGAAGTAGTCTCACAGGAGAATAATGTTGCAAGAAGCTCAGGGAAGAAGAACTCAGAGATGCCAGTGAGTGAAGAAGTGATGGTTGAAGGGTTCTTGCAGATTGTATCGGAATCAAGATTATCGATAAAGCAATTCTTGAAAACATTAGTTTCAGAGATCGACGAAGAAGACTCGACTCTAATTGGTAACATCAACACTCTCCTTCAATCTCACAACTTATCATTCACCTCTAAGTACTCCAAAATCATTCAGTACCACTTAGAAGCGATCATAAGCCAATCGGTATACCAAGATTTCGAGAACTGCGTTTTCCAGAAGAACGGTAAGCCGAAATTGCTTGATCCGGAACAAGATCGACAAGCCAAGTTCTCGTCATTCGCTTCCTTGAGAAACTTGAGCTGGAACGAGGTATTGAAAAAGGGTACAAAGTACTACAGCGAAGAGTTTAGTAGATTCTGCGATGAGAAGATGAGTTTGATCATTACAACATTGAATTGGACAAGACCTTGGTCTGAACAAATGCTTCAAGCATTCTTTGTGGCTGCAAAATGTGTATGGTTGCTTCATTTGCTTGCCTTCTCGTTTAATCCAGCGTTAGGGATCTTGAGGGTTGAAGAGAACAGAGTGTTAGAATCGAGTTATATGGAAGATATGGGTGCAGATAGAGACAGGCAGAAATCATCATCTTCTCGTGGACCGGCTCGGGTTAAGGTTATGGTGATGCCTGGGTTCTATGTTCAAGATAGGGTTTTGAGATGCAAGGTTCTTTGCAGGTACAAGTCATTAGGCTGAAAGAGAGTCACACTCTAGTCTAATCAAATTTGATTGGTTTTTTTTTTTTTTTAACTTTTCTTCTTCTTTTATCTCGTGTTTCTTCGTAGGCTTCAGTGGTCGTTTTACATGTGTCTTTGCTAAGAAGTATTATTGTCAAATGCATTAAAAAAATATGGATTTTTTCCATCTTTGGATGATGAGATAATTATAAACTTTAAAAAGACATTAAATTTGGGCCTAAAGTATTAGATTGTTAGCAACAAGCAAGGTGTGACACCCTAACCCCGTAAATTCTACCCGAGGTTAAGATACCAGCAAACACATGACAATGACCGTACTACACTTAGTAAAAATTTCGGCCATTAATAAAATAACTCATTTAATTACAACTTAGCGGAAGTCTAACAACCTAAGCGGGCTCACAAACAGCATAGGAGAAACCTCACGTTTAATATAAAGGAAAATCAGAGACTTTATTTCAATACCAAACGTGGTTCACAAACGATAGTGGTTCAATAACTAACACCTTAACAAACGGGAATCAGGTTCAACTTAGCATTCATAAATAACCCACCAAACGTAAGTAATAACAAACCAAAGTCAAACAATGCATAACATAACCATAAAACCCGTCCTAATCCATCCCCTCCTTTCCAGCCTTGTCTCGCGTGCTCCTTAGCCACTTCCATTACCTGCCACCATGAAAGGGGGCATAAACAAACGAATTTGCTTAGTGAGATTGGTCATCCCGTCTCACCAGCTAGAATCCAACATTATCCAAAAGACGAACATAAAGCCAATATTGCATTCAAATATCAAGCCAACTTCCAACAAACTCAAACTAGCATATTATCCAATCATGCTCAAACGTTAACAAACCAAACTCAAACAACAAACATCAAACCGTACGCGAACGTACGCAAACCGTGTTGATCAAACACCAAACATGACATACGTGTGCACACTATCATCACCATACACCGTATACTTAAGTATACCTTTACACCGAAGTGTAGCACCATACACCGAAGTGTATCACCTCAAACACAAACAACAAACATAGACTCCATGAGCCATTCAAACAACCCTAGACATTAGCTACGGTCACGAACTCACCTTAGCAACAAACGAATGATGAATCCTTCCTAGTACGCTCTGCCAATTAGAAGCCGTACACGTTCACCTAAATTCACCCAATCCAAACCACCACAAATACACACCACAAACGTCTTATTAAAGACCAAACAAACAACAAACAACAAACGTTCAATAAACTTTTTGGGTTTATGAACCTTACCCGAACCACACGTAAACCACCCTTGGTACGTACGGTGGACACCCCCTGGTACGTACGGACGACCCGCCTGGTACGTACGGACGACCCTGGGACGTACGGCAGACGACCCGACAGTCCACCCGACATACGTGTATCGACCCAAACGTGACCCGACACACCCGGATCAACCCAAACTGCCTTCCAACGGATCAAACATCAAAAATCAGAACCAAACCATACCATAGATCGAATAACACGCACGGGTTTAATGATCCATACCTAGATCTCAACACACCACGACGAGATCTTGCAAACCCTAGCTCTTGAACACACCACAACGAGATCAATCCCCATGGTCAATCACCAACTCCTCCTTCGACGAACCAAACAACACGGATCAGAACTGGATCAAGGCTAAACAATTGACAACACCCACGGGTTTATGGATCTCACCACGATCCACTCGCCTACACCACGCGGATGATCCACGCGTGAAACGAATCACTTCCTTCCCTTTGACGAACCATGATCATCAAAATCAGAGCCGTGACAACCAAACAATCGAAGCAAAACAATAAGGGTTCACGATTCTTACCAAGGAAACTCGATCACGCCAATCCCTTGAAGAAACGCACCCTTAGCTCACGATTCTAGCAAAAACCGACGAAGAACTCACACCTTTGGCTTCTCGTTTATCACCCACGGCCAAGAAGAAGAAGAAAGCTCTAAACGGCTGCCAAAATCTCTAACACCCACGTGAAAACCCTAACTTGGGTATATATATCACCACTCAAACCAAACCGAACCAAACCAGCCCAAACCAGTCCAAACCGCCATCCTTTTAGTGAAATCTCGGCCCAAAGATAGAAATTTCGTGACCCAAGGCCCATTAGCCAACATTTGTTAAAACTCGGCCCAAATGTGCTAAAAACATGACCCAAGGCCCAAAGGCCCAATAACAACTCCTCAAACTCACGGCCCATTAGTACCAATCTTGCTGAAACTCGACCCAAGGTGCTAAAAACGTGACCCATGGGTCAAACTGCCGTAGCTTTCCATGCCTTAGGCAAAAATCCTAGCTTTTCCAAGCCATACTAGAACCAATCTCGATCATCACTCGTACCAAAAGTATAAACACGGATCACGGGTGTTACAATTCTCCCCCACTTAACATCGATTCGTCCTCGAATCGGCTCAAGCCTTACCCTTTCTCTTAGATGCTTCCACTTCTTGCTTGTCGAACCACTTAGGAAATCTTTCCTTCATTGACGTTTCTGGTTCCCACGTGATCTCTTCCTCACCATCGCAATCCCATACGACCTGAATCAACTTGACCTTTTTCCTTCGGTCTGCTCGGACTCTCCGGTCAATGATCCTAACAGGTCTACCTTCCACGGTCAGATTAGACTGCAAATCTGCCGGAGGGTTTACAACCAAGTTTTCACCGTTTACCATGCATTTCCTTAGCATGGAAACGTGAAACACCTTATGGAAAGCTTTCAGGGCCGGTGGCAAATCCAACTTATATGCCACTGCACCGATCCTTTCCACAATCCGATACGGACCCATGTACCTCGGACTCAACTTAGCCGTCTTACTAGACCGCTCTTTACCCTTGTAGGTAACCATCTTCAAGTAGACCATATCCCCAACCTCAAAAGTCAGCTCTCTCCGGCGCTTATCCGCATAGCTCTTTTGCCGGTCCTGAACTTCCTTAAGCTTTACTCTCAAAATTCGGACCTTCTCGGTCGTATCGTCCACGAAATCTCTACCAAAGATGCTCCTCTCCCCCACTTGTGTCCAACAAAGGGGTGTACGATAAGGCCTGCCATACAAGGCTTCGTACGGTGACATACCGATACTAGCTTGGTAGCTATTGTTGTATGCAAACTCGGCCAACGACAAATGACTCTCCCAATTTCCACCCCAATCTAGGATTGCCGCCCTTAGCAAATCCTCCAAGGTCTGAATCGTTCTCTCGGACTGTCCGTCCGTCTGAGGATGATACGCAGTACTCATATGAACCTTAGTTCCAAACCGTCTCTGCAACACCCTCCAAAACGCCGAAGCAAACTTAGAGTCCCTATCAGACACAATACTTGCCGGAACTCCGTGCAATCGCACAATCTCCCTCACATAAATCTCAGCTAGCTTCTCCGATCTGTCATTTCGGTTAACTGCCAAGAAATGTGCCGATTTGGTCAATCGGTCCACGATGACCCAAATCGCATCCTTACCGTCACACATCGGTAATCCCGTGACAAAATCCATCGTGATCATGTCCCACTTCCACTCGGGAATCGGTAACTTCTGCAGTAAACCTCCCGGAACCTGATGTTCAGCCTTAACCAACTGACACGTCGGACAACTCGCCACCCACTTAGCAACATCCCTCTTCATTCCTACCCACTGGTAGTACCTCTTCAGGTCACGATACATCTTAGTTGCTCCCGGATGAATGGAGAACTTAGACTGGTGTGCTTCCTTAAGGATCTCGTCCTTTAACACCTTATCGCTAGGAACACACACTCGACCATTCACCAGAATCGTACCATTATTCGAAATCTGGTACTCGGTCTTATCATTCTGAGCTGCCTGATTCAACTTCTCATCCTTTTCCTGGGCTGCTCTAACACGAGTCAACAAATCTGCCTGATCTGCTGCTCCCAAACCCAATGGTTCGACCTCACCAGTCAAAACTACCAGATGCAAGGTACTCACCATGCTTACCAACGACTCCATATCCTTTTCCGAAGCCACCACTGTACGCTTACGACTTAGTGCATCGGCCACGGAATTGGCCTTACCCGGATGGTATTCGATAGACACGTCATAGTCTGCGACCAACTCCATCCATCTACGCTGCCTAAGGTTCAACTCGGGCTGAGTAAAAATATACCTCAAGCTCTTGTGGTCGGTGAAGACCTGAACCTTACCACCGTAGAGATAGGATCTCCAAATCTTTAACGCAAACACCACCGCCGCCATCTCTAGATCATGGGTAGGGTAGTTTCCTTCATACTTCCTTAACTGCCTGGATGCATAAGCGATCACCTTACCCTTCTGCATCAGAACACACCCAGCCCCAACCTTGAAGCATCCGTATAAACCACGAACGGTTCACCCGGCTCGGGCAATGCTAACACCGGTGCACTGGTTAGCAACCTCTTAAGTGTTGAAAAACTCTTCTCACACTCAGCCGCCCACACGAACGGAACATCCTTTCCCGTTAGCCGTGTCATAGACTTGGCCGTACTAGCAAATCCCTTCACGAACTTCCTGTAGTACCCAGCCAATCCGAGAAAACTCCTTATCTCAGACGCATTCTGCGGTCTTGGCCACTCCTCTATGGCCTTGATCTTTCCTGGGTCAACGGACACTCCCTTGTCCGAGACGATATGACCCAAGAACCCAATCTCCTTCTTCCAAAAGCTACACTTGCTGAACTTGGCGAACAACCTCTGCTCCCTCAGCCTACTCAACACCTTCTCCAAATGGACTCGGTGTTCATCTCGGTCTCTCGAGTACACCAGAATGTCATCGATAAAGATGATGACAAACTCGTCCAAATACTCCCTGAACACGTTGTTCATGAGCTTCATAAACGCTGCCGGTGCGTTAGTCAACCCAAACGGCATCACCACGAACTCGTAATGACCGTACCTCGTCCTAAAGGCGGTCTTACGGACATCCTCCTCAGCTACCGGAATCTGATGATAACCCGAAGCTAAATCGATCTTCGAAAAACAGGTAGCACCCTTGAGTTGGTCCAACAACTCATCAATCCTTGGCAAAGGATACCTGTTCTTCACAGTTACCCGGTTCAACCCACGGTAATCGATACACAACCGAAAACTCCCATCTTTCTTCTTAACGAACAACACCGGTGCTCCCCACGGTGAACTGCTCGGACGAACAAAACCCTTGTCCACCAACTCACTGAGCTGCTTCTTCAGCTCGGCCATCTCAGCAGGCGCCATCCTATACGGTGCCTTAGAGATTGGAGCCGTACCAGGCTCCAACTCAATGGTGAACGGATCTGACCTTACCGGTGGTAGTCCAGTCAACGACTCGAACACATCCACGAAATCCCTTACCACTGGAATTTCCCCCAACTCGGCCATTGGTTCCTCCTCACCAAAGTTGATAGTAGCCAGATAGACTTCACACCCTTTCTCGATCAACTGCCCGGCTTGGATAGCCGACACGATCAAGCTGCTCGGCGAAGTCTGAATCCCTTGAAACATAACTCTCGCGTCGCCCTTCTCGAACCAAACACGCCTCCGGTGACAGTCTAGATGCGCCTTATACTTGTCGAGCCAATCCATGCCCAAAATCACATCGTAGAACTTGACACGACAAACCCTCAAGTCTGCCGGCATGTCGATCCCGTCGATCATCACCGAGACATTCATGACCATCCCGTAGGTCATCATCACCTGTCCACCTGCTGCTTGGACCATTCCCAGCTGCTCCACCGGTTCCTTTACGAACCCACCCTTTCCCACTAACTCCGGATTAAGAAAACAATGTGTTGCTCCGGAATCGAACAACACATGAGTCGCTAATCCGCCCATACAAACAGTCCCTACACATTCATTTAGAATGCTAAGACTCAACCAAAAAACGACAAACACAAACGCAAATGGCAACTCAAACGCAAACGCAATTTCCAAACGCAAACTATAAACTCAAACGCAATTTACCAGACGAGATAGATGTACTAACCAGAAATCGGACGAGACGAACTTGGATCAATAGCATCCTCCGAAATCGAGTACACCCTTGGCATCACGGCTGTCCCAACAGCTTGCCTCTTAGCCGACGGCTGACTCCCACCTTGCTGAACCAGCTTCGGACAATTGGGCCTGATATGCCCCGGCTCGCCACAATGGTAACACAACTTTGGAGCTGTGCACTCGCTGAGCTTATGTTCCGTGCTGCCACAATGGAAACATCCTCCAGATGCCATCCTACACAAACCTGGATGCACCTTTCCACACTTCGGACATGCACTCCGAGTAGTGGTCACCTTACCCCCACTCTTGTGCTTATCCCATTTCCGTTTCTGCCCGGAAATGTTCCCACTCTTAGCATACGGTGCTGTTGGAACCGTCTGCTTAACCGCACTAAGCTGCCTTGCTTCTTCGTCCAACCCGGACTCCAGAACTGCTGCCTTCTCTACTAGCTCGGTAAGCGTAGTAAAGTTGCTCATCCGGACACGGTTACGGAGATCAATCCGCATAGCCCTCGTGAACCAACGGATACGAGCATCCTCATCTTCCATATGCCGTCCAGCATACTTCCTCAGCCTATTGAACTCCACCTCGAGCTCCCGGATGGTCATACTACCCTGACGCAACTCCAAGAACTCACTCTCCAGACGATCGGCTGCTTCCGGTGGGAAATACTTAGCTCGAAATTCCCCACGGAAAACTTCCCACGAACAATCAGGGTTCAGCATCCTCCCTGATACACCCATCCACCAATCGTAGGCCTTCTCACCCAAGAAGTGCACTGCGATATCCTTCTTGTAGTCCTCCGGGCAACGAATAGAAACGAAGTTCCTCTCCATCCTCGACTTCCACTCGTCAGCCTCCACCGGATCAGAACCACCTTCAATCTTCTGGGTTCCCAATCTCACCATGTGTTCCATCATGGTTAGATAGGACGGAATTACACCAACCGCCCCTGAACCGCTGCCGGTTGTACCACGTCTGCCGGTGGTACCACCTCCACTGGTGCCTCCACAACAGCAGGTGCTGGTGCAACCTGCGGCAACCTTGCCAAGATCTGGGTCAAGGCACCCAACATCTGTCCAAACTCCTCCCGAGTCGGACCCGCTGCCGCAGCTTGAACGTTCGCTGCATTAACACCCACGTTCCCCACATTCTGACCAACCTCCACGGGTTCATCACCCTGATGGTCCTCCCCATGATCAGAACTCCTAGCCACACTGCTCTCAGTGTTACTCGCGGCTGCTGCTGCCGCTGCAGTACTCCTTGCCTTCCTACCGTTACGGTTAGCCATCTACAAACCAAACCAGATGATATATACTAAGTTAGTAATGAACTAACTTAGCAACACATCTACAAACATAAAGACTTACCGCGAGACAGCTGGAAGGATGGATTAGACAGCCCACTAAAACCCCATGCAACAATCCTAGAATGAACCGCGCTCTGATACCAACTTGTGACACCCTAACCCCGTAAATCCTACCCGAGGTTAAGATACCAGCAAACACATGACAATGACCGTACTACACTTAGTAAAAATTTCGGCCATTAATAAAATAATTCATTTAATTACAACTTAGCGGAAGTCTAACAACCTAAGCGGGCTCACAAACAGCATAGGAGAAACCTCACGTTTAATATAAAGGAAAATCAGAGACTTTATTTCAATACCAAACGTGGTTCACAAACGATAGTGGTTCAATAACTAACACCTTAACAAACGGGAATCAGGTTCAACTTAGCATTCATAAATAACCCACCAAACGTAAGTAATAACAAACCAAAGTCAAACAATGCATAACATAACCATAAAACCCATCCTAATCCATCCCCTCCTTTCCAGCCTTGTCTCGCGTGCTCCTTAGCCACTTCCATTACCTGCCACCATGAAAGGGGGCATAAACAAACGAATTTGCTTAGTGAGATCGGTCATCCCGTCTCACCAGCTAACATCCAACATTATCCAAAAGACGAACATAAAGCCAATATTGCATTCAAATATCAAGCCAACTTCCAACAAACTCAAACTAGCATATTATCCAATCATGCTCAAACGTTAACAAACCAAACTCAAACAACAAACATCAAACCGTACGCGAACGTACGCAAACCGTGTTGATCAAACACCAAACATGACATACGTGTGCACACTATCATCACCATACACCGTATACTTAAGTATACCTTTACACCGAAGTGTAGCACCATACACCGAAGTGTATCACCTCAAACACAAACAACAAACATAGACTCCATGAGCCATTCAAACAACCCTAGACATTAGCTACGGTCACGAACTCACCTTAGCAACAAACGAATGATGAATCCTTCCTAGTACGCTCTGCCAATTAGAAGCCGTACACGTTCACCTAAATTCACCCAATCCAAACCACCACAAATACACACCACAAACGTCTTATTAAAGACCAAACAAACAACAAACAACAAACGTTCAATAAACTTTTTGGGTTTATGAACCTTACCCGAACCACACGCAAACCACCCTTGGTACGTACGGTGGACACCCCCTGGTACGTACGGACGACCCGCCTGGTACGTACGGACGACCCTGGGACGTACGGCAGACGACCCGACAGTCCACCCGACACACGTGTATCGACCCAAACGTGACCCGACACACCCGGATCAACCCAAACTGCCTTCCAACGGATCAAACATCAAAAATCAGAACCAAACCATACCATAGATCGAATAACACGCACGGGTTTAATGATCCATACCTAGATCTCAACACACCACGACGAGATCTTGCAAACCCTAGCTCTTGAACACACCACAACGAGATCAATCCCCACGGTCAATCACCAACTCCTCCTTCGACGAACCAAACAACACGGATCAGAACTGGATCAAGGCTAAACAATTGACAACACCCACGGGTTTATGGATCTCACCACGATCCACTCGCCTACACCACGCGGATGATCCACGCGTGAAACGAATCACTTCCTTCCCTTTGACGAACCATGATCATCAAAATCAGAGCCGTGACAACCAAACAATCGAAGCAAAACAATAAGGGTTCACGATTCTTACCAAGGAAACTCGATCACGCCAATCCCTTGAAGAAACGCACCCTTAGCTCACGATTCTAGCAAAAACCGACGAAGAACTCACACCTTTGGCTTCTCGTTTATCACCCACGGCCAAGAAGAAGAAGAAAGCTCTAAACGGCTGCCAAAATCTCTAACACCCACGTGAAAACCCTAACTTGGGTATATATATCACCACTCAAACCAAACCGAACCAAACCAGCCCAAACCAGTCCAAACCGCCATCCTTTTAGTGAAATCTCGGCCCAAAGATAGAAATTTCGTGACCCAAGGCCCATTAGCCAACATTTGTTAAAACTCGGCCCAAATATGCTAAAAACATGACCCAAGGCCCAAAGGCCCAATAACAACTCCTCAAACTCACGGCCCATTAGTACCAATCTTGCTGAAACTCGACCCAATGTGCTAAAAACGTGACCCATGGGTCAAACTGCCGTAGCTTTCCATGCCTTAGGCAAAAATCCTAGCTTTTCCAAGCCATACTCGAACCAATCTCGATCATCACTCGTACCAAAAGTATAAACACGGATCACGGGTGTTACACAAGGCCTATCACCTTTTTATTTCTTGCATCTTATTTTGTTTGTGGGCCAAAACAAATTATAACAGAAAACCTCTTAGATTCTATAGTACATGTCCATAAACATTTTGAGCCGGTATATAGTTATTGGGACATAAGTGAGCAATGTTCTTCAACTGTAGGAGGTTTATATAAGCTCAGTTTAATGAATTTCAGTGAGTTAACATCCATAACCAAAAGCAGTTATCACAAAAGAAACAAATTGTTCTAAAAAGGTGTAGAATGTAGCTTGGATCTGCAGACACAAATGGTATTGTTCTTCGGCAAAAAATTTGAGCACGAGAATTCGATTCCACCTCTTCGCAAAGAGTTGAGAAAAATGTTGAATAGACTGTTGACAAAATAAATTGGTAGGATGTAAAAATGATTTAAAAGAGACATAAGTAATGAAACAACACAATTGTTTGAATCGTGTTCATCCATATATGCAAATTGATTAGATGTACCTTTATACGATGACATTTTTTTGACAACATACGATAACATTTTAATAACGGATTATTCATTACAAGTTACAATATGAAAATGTATCAAAATAAAAACAATTTATTATTTTCTAGATAAACAATTTAAAAATGTTTAACTAGTCTACATTACACAAAAATAATTTCGCTCCAGAGCTACTAGCTAATAGTATTGAGCCGCATATAACTAGATTCATCGAATACACACGACCACCGGAAATTTCAGGCCTAAATTGTTTTAATTTCAACACGTTTCAAAATATATATACATGAACATGGCAAAAAAAGTTGGCAAAAAAAACTAAAAAAACCAACGTCACACCAATAATTCGTGAAAAAAAAAAAGGACCAATGCGGAAAAGAAAGAGACATATCGAAAAGTGAATTTACCAAAACACCCCTTCTAAAAGTATAGTCAATCTATCTATAAACTGATCTCTCATTATATTCAGACCAAAACACACCTTTTCTTCTGTCTGAAACTGAAACATTATCAATACGGCAAATAACCCAACCACAGATCTCGTTTCTTTCCTAGGCAATGGCGGTTGCTAAACCCAGAAATCTGCAAATAGTGATGTTTCCTTTCATGGGACAAGGCCATATCATTCCTTTTGTAGCTTTAGCCCTTCGTTTAGAGAAGATGATGATGAAAAACAGAGACGATCATCATCTCAAAACCATCATCTCTCTGGTCAACACTCCTTTGAACATCCCCAAAATCCGCTCAAAGCTTCCACCTGAATCATCCATAAGACTCATCGAGTTACCTTTCAACAGCTCCGATCACGGCCTCCCTCACGACGCCGAGAATTTCGATTCTCTCCCTTACTCTCTCGTCATAAGCCTTCTAGAAGCTTCTAGATCTCTCCGTGAACCCTTTAGAGACCTGTTGACAAAGATCTTGAAGGAAGGAGATGATGGGCAGAGCTCGGTTATGGTGATCGCTGATTTCTTCTTTGGTTGGATCGGTAAGGTTTGCAAAGAGATCGGTGTTTCTTCAGCGATCTTTAGCGCTTCTGGCGCTTTTGGGTTAGGTTGTTACAGATCCGTATGGATTAACTTGCCGCACAAAGAAACCAAACATGATCAGTTTCTCTTACATGATTTCCCAGAAGCAGGGGAGATTGAGAAAACTCAGTTGAATTTCTTCATGTTACAAGCTGACGGAAACGACGATTGGTCGGTTTTCATGAAGAAGAATATACCAGGATGGTCTGATTTCGATGGATTCTTGTTCAACACGGTGGCGGAAATCGATCAGATCGGGTTATCCTACTTCCGTAGAATAACCGGTGTTCCGGTTTGGCCGGTCGGGCCGGTTTTGCTCTCTCGGGACAAAAAGGCGGTGGGATCAAGGTCGATGGAGGAAGGTGTGAAGTCATGGCTTGACTCAAAACCGGACCATTCGGTGGTCTACGTATGTTTTGGTTCGATGAACTCGATTTCTCAAACGCATATGTTAGAATTGGCTATGGCATTAGAGAGTAGCGAGAAGAACTTCATATGGGTCGTGAGGCCGCCGATAGGCGCGGAGGTGAATAAAGAGTTCGAGATGAAAGAGTATTTACCAGAAGGATTTGAGGAAAGAATCAAAAGATCGGAAAGAGGAGTGATTGTGAAGAAATGGGCACCACAAGTTGATATATTGTCACACAAGGCAACATGTGTGTTTTTGAGTCATTGTGGATGGAACTCGATACTCGAATCGCTTAGCCACGGTGTGCCATTGCTCGGATGGCCTATGGCAGGCGAGCAATTCTTCAATTCAATATTGATTGAGAAACATATCGGGGTATCGGTTGAGGTGGCTCGCGGGAAGAAGTGTGATATCAAATGTGATGAGATTGTTGCTAAGATCAAGTTGGTGATGGAGGAGAGCGAGGTAGGGAGAGAGATTAGGAAAAAGGCTAAAGAAGTTAAGGAATTAGTGAGGAGAGCAATGGAGGATGGAGTTAATGGGTCTTCTGTCATTGGTTTGAAAGAGTTTATTGATCAAGCAATGGTCAAGAAAGAGAAGAATTAAAGAAATAGATGGTTTATAACTTCATATAAAACATCTTATTTGGAATCACATATTGGGAAAATGAATAACCATGACCGGTAGTTATACCACACAAATGTTGTGATAGAGGAGCTAATCTTTTCATAAATAGTTTTATATATATATATATATAAAATTCAAGGTGATATTTACAAAACGAGATAACCTCCATTCGTTGTTTGTCGAGTGAATACATCATACATGTGCCCTTGAGTTTTCACCTTAAATAATATGGACTAAAATTTAACTCGAGTTCTCGTCATATAGTTGTCTACCAAAGATAAGGTATGGGCTAAAATAGGACAACTAGAGAGGATAAGAAACCGGTGTGGGTTATCTCGAGATCCATACCATTTTCAACCATGAACTCTTCACTGCCAGTGTAAGGAGGTGATGTGATGCTAAGTGCCAAATAACCAATTACGAGGAAGTCTCACTTTTGCATTGAACCATGTATTGTATGCAGGCAGGGCCGGTCCAATGAAAATTGTGGCCCAAAGCAATAAAAAAAATGTGGGCTTTTGTAAACAACAAATTTCATAGTAAAAACAACATTTTTTTTTTTTCTGTTTTTTTTTATAATTACAATTTATTTGAAAAACAAATGACGAAAAGAATAAAAAATAACGTGACATATAATACTAATCACGTTTTCTTAAAAAAGGAAAAGTACAAAATAACAAATCACGTTTTTCATTTTTGGTGGCCCCTACATTTATAATTATGTAAAAGTAATCACGTTTTTTTTTAATTGGAAACAATATTTTAAGAAAATATGGGCTTCAGATTTTGTGGTTAATAGACCCACTACTATTATCACAAAAGTGTGGCTAGGCCTGGGCATATAATCCGAACCCGAAATCTGAACCCGAAATCCGAACCCGAACCCGACCCGAAAAACAGGGTTCGGTTCGGGTTCGGTTCTGTCTACATACCCGAATGGGTTTTTAATGTTGAGAACTTCGGGTTCGGGATCGGGTTCGGGGAAACCCGAAATACAACCGGGTACCCGATTAGACCCGAAATCACATGTGTATATCCGAATATTAGTTAACCTGGGTTTGCCTGTTGAACTTCCCAAATATATTTTCGAATCCCTAAATCCCCAAATAGGTTTTTGTTCTTCATTTCTTCTAAAACACTGGAAGATCCAAATCGCCAAAAGCCAACGTCTCCTCCATCAGAAGCGTCTAGAAATCAATCACAGGTGCGTGACTCCTTTCGATTCGATTAGGATTTTGAGTTTTGTTTCTGAATCGATGTAGTTGCTGATTCGATATAGTTCATGATTTGATTTAGCTTCGATTAGGTTTTCTGGGTGATTCGATATAATTTCTTAGTTGTTATTCGATTTTATTTCTGATTCGATTTTGTTATATGTCGATATAACTCTGATTAGGATTTTCTGTTTGAATCGATATTGTTCCTTAGTTTGTTTTACTCTATATTTCTTTCGTTTCGATTTAGGGTATGTATGTGTGAGTGTGTTGTCTTCTTCTCTGTCTCTTTAGTTTCGATAGATCTTGGTTAGTTGTTGTCTCCGTATGTTTTCTTCTTCTATGTTTGTGTTTGTTGTCTTATGATGTACTGTCTTCTTCATTTGGTTTAGCTCTAATTAGCCCTAGGTATAATTATTGTGTTTCAAAGATGTGAAGTTTGATACATGTGCTGTCTTCTTATCTCGGATGAAGTTTGATACATGTGCTTCTTGTTTTCAGATGGATTCTTCAGCATCTCGAAATCCAGAGAAAAATGTCAATGATGAAGATGCAGAAGTGAATATAGAAGATGATCCAGAGGAGTTGTTGACTCCTGAAAGTAGAGGGAAAAGGAAAGAGACACCAAGTGGAGCAACTTCTCAGCCGCCTAAAGCAAAGAAGGTACTCAACACAAGATCTCCTGCATGGGCAAATTTCACTAGAACAAAGAATGATAGGGACAAATGCACATGTAACTACTGCCAAAGGGTCCTATCATGTCCAACAAAGTCAGGCACTTCACATCTTACAAAGCATCTACAAACCTGCAAGGAGTACAAGGCATGGGTAGATGGGCAAGGTCATACTCAGCCTGTTATCAATCAAGATGGACAATTGATGGCAGCCAAAGTGCCTGAACATATTTTCAGAGAAGCCTCCAATGAGATGCTTTTTTAGGAGAGTTGCCACTGTCTTTCATTGAAAGCATTGCCTGGAAACACTTTTGCAACAAGGTTAGGTTACTTTACTATAAATGTCTTTATTTGTCTATGTCTCTTTGAATTTGTTTTATCTCTTTTAATCTAACTCTTTTTCTTTTGAAGGTAAACTTGTATAAGCCTCATTCAAGAAGGACTGCTACTAGAGACATAGTAAAGATGTATGCTAAAAAGAAAGAAGAACTGAAGAACTGGATCTCAAGTAACAAACAAAGAGTTTCTCTTACAACTGATATTTGGGTAGCTGAAACTACAGGTAAATATATTGATTCATTACTTCTTTCTTTTAAGGTTCACTGATATTTGATGTATGCTTTTACTTTACATTGTCAACAGGTACTAGTTATATGGTTATAACAGCCCATTTCATTGATGAAAACTGGAGGTTGAAAAAACTCATCATTGGCTTCAAGTATGTCTCGGATCATAAAGGTCAGACCATTTCTAGAGTTCTGTTAGAAGTACTAGCTGAATGGGGAATAGAGAAAGTTTTTGCATTACAGTTGATAATGCAACTGCTAATACTTCAGCTTTAAAGAGGTTTCATATGGAGTTTGGTAAAGTTTCTAGTGATGCCTTTGTGTTAGATGGAAATTTGTTGCATATGAGATGTTGTACTCATATAATTAACTTGGTTGCAAAGGAAGGTTTGTATGACTTACGTGATAATGTGGCTGCTATACGTAATGCAATTACGTATCTTAGAGCATCTACTAATAGGTTAAAGTCTTTTGAGTTAAAAGTGGATACAGAAAGGTTGACCCGTGGTAGTTTACCTATGGATGTAAAGACTAGATGGAACTTCACATTTCTTATGTTGTCTAGAGCAATTCAGTTTAGGGTAGCTTTTGATAAGATGGAAGCAGAAGATAAGCTCTATAATGATTATTTTTTAGAACTTGAGAATGGGAATAAGAGAATAGGACCTCCTGATTTTCGTGACTGGAATGCAGTGGAAAAGTTAGTTAGGTTCTTAGTCATTTTTTACAATAGCACCTTGGTGGTTTCTGCTTCTACTACGGTTAATTCATATAAGTGCTATGGTGAGATTGTGACAATAGAGAGGAATTTGTTCTCCATGGCTAATAGTTATGATTCAGAGTTGAATCTAAAAGCCAATGAGATGTTGCAGAAGTTTCTTAAGTACTGGGATGGTGTAAAGAACATCAATAAGATGTTGATTATAGCTTCTGTATTTGATCCTAGGAAGAAGCTGAATTTTACTAAGTTGTGTTTTGATAAGTTGTATGGGAAAGAAACTGCCGAGGCTACTCTGATGTATGAGTCTGTGTTTGATCTTCTTAGTTCCATGTTTAAAGAGTATAATGGTCGGTTTAGTAAAGGGTCTACTTCTTCTGTACCATCATCACAGTCTAGTCAGACTTCATCAGTGAGTGGCCAAGAACAAGTAGTGGATAGAATGGAGTTGGCTTATGAAGATTTTGGTTATGAGAGGATGGATTTTGTTTATAAGGAGTTGGTAGATGAAACAGGGGTTGATGATCCAAGGGATGAACTGGATATATATTTGAAGAAACCTGTTGAGAATCATAAGGTAATGATAGGAATTGAGTATGATGTACTCTCTTGGTGGAAGGTAAACAAGGGGAAGTATCCTGTTTTAGCAGAAATGGCAAAGGATCTACTTGCAATGCAAGTGTCATCTGTTGCATCAGAAAGTGCTTTTAGCACAAGTGGTAGGGTCTTAGATCCATATAGGAGCTGCCTAACTCACTTTTCTATCGAAGTCTTGATGTGTACAGAGCAATGGCTGAAAGCTCAGATTCATTTAAGTGAAACAACAGTGATCATAAATGAACAAATGCTAGCTGATATCGAAATGCTTGATAATCTTCAGAAAAGTATGTATTATGTCTCCTCCATTTTATTTACTAATCATTCTTTGATTATATATTAACATTATATCTTTGCTTGTCTTTTTCAGTGTTTGAAGATTCTCATATTCAAGATGATTGAATCGCAAATCAATGAGTAGCAGTGTCGGATATGAGGTAACATCTCTGATTCTCTATCACTTTCATTTATTGTTCCTGTGAGATGGTGAATTATTATTGGTTTGTAACTTTCATTTTAGAATCATTCTCTTGGATCATCAACGTCTGATTTTCGGTCATCTCTGATTCTCTATCTCTTGGTTTCTATTGTAACAGGGAGATGGAGAATGTCTGATTTTTCTTTTGAAATGTGTTTCTTGATTTGGAATTGCTGCAGTAGGTGCTTTCCTTTTGTCACTCTTCGGCTGCTTCTACATTTACACTCTCTTCTTGAAATGGACTAATGGAGAAACAACAGTCTACAACATTAGGTTGTCTCTCTTGTTGTTCTGGCTTTTGGATTTTCGTAATTGTTATCAGATTGAAATGTTCTTGGATTTGTATGTCTAAAACACTTGCTTGAATGTGTAAAATTGTTTTACATTGCTTTTTGTTTCAGGTTTTTTTCAAGTATTTCGGGGTTTTTTAGTAGTTCGGGTACTAAATACCCGAAAAACCCGACCCCGAAAAAAATTAGGGTATTCTCGGGTTTCAATCATATAACCGAATCTGACCCGAACCCGATAATACCCGAATTGAACCCGACCCGAAATTTTTAAATACCCGAATGGGGTTTATATCCCTAAACCCGAAAACCCGAATTACCTGACCCGAACCCGATTGGATACCCGAATGCCCAGGCCTAAGTGTGGCCCTTGAATTTTTTTTTTAAGTGGTGGCCCTAAGCCATTGCTTAGCCGGCTTATCCTACGGGCCGGGCCTGTATGCAGGTGACCATTGATGTTTACTAAATTTCGTAGAAGACTATAATATATATATATATATATAAAGTTAGTTTTTCTATTTTCTGGTGATGACACATCATTAATAAAAAAATATGCACATATAAAAATATATTATAAATTTATAAATAATTGAAAGGAAAAACAACGTAAAGATAAAATAGAAATTGAGAAGAAATTTCACGGTATTTTCCAGAATAATAAGTTACTAAATAAATCAAAAAAATTTTTACTAAATTTAATAAAATTATAAAACAAGAACTCGCGCGTTAGTCTAGTATACTAATTAAAATTGAATGTGGAAGTGTTTAAAAAAAAATGCAGAAAACGGGACAACACACGATCTAACAAGGTATACTCATTTTTTTTCTCA
The DNA here is from genome assembly GCA_900406555.1 of Pseudoturritis turrita. Lineage (NCBI taxonomy): Eukaryota > Viridiplantae > Streptophyta > Magnoliopsida > Brassicales > Brassicaceae > Pseudoturritis > Pseudoturritis turrita. Next base: position 944,568 of record OVBL01000426.1, read on the forward strand.
AATTGACCATTAGTCTTGCCTTCAAAAGAAATGATTATATCTTTATAAAAAAGAGAAATACATGATAGAAATTTAAACTTGTACTTATTTTTTCTATCAAAACATGACTAGGGTAAATCAAGCAAAACATGTACTCTCCATTTACCTTTACTATTTTATTTTATGAAAGTCCTATCTTTTTCTAATGATGAAGTTTCACAAGTTTTAGTATCCTCTGTTTTTGTGCTTTGTTTTATCAACAATGTCTTATGTCAAAAAAAAAATGTCTTATGTCTCTAATTGGAAAGACAAAGCATGTCATTTTTTTATATATAGTAGGAAATTCGCCAACTATTTTATATGGTGATATTAAAGTTAGCTGAATAGATATGTCAAATTTTTGGGTCTAAATGGTACCGACTGAATTTTGCTGAATTATAGAATCTGGTTGAATTTTTAGTGATTTCTTGCAGAATCTAACAGAATAACATCAAACTTAAATGGTAATTGCTGAATCTGCTGAATTTTTGAAAAAATAATTAATTAAATAAACTTATGAAAATATTAAGTGGCATTTTTAATAAATACTCATTCTATTTCTTATAAATTGATTTTTATTTCCTAAAATATTATCTAATTAAGTTTTTTCCGAATTAATTAATTGAATTTTAGATACATATAACTAGTTAATTAATAAATTGATAAAATAAATTAATATACATAATTTATGATATAATATTTTGCTACTAAAATTAAAATATTTTTTAGTAAACTCGTTTTTAAAAATATTACAAATTTATCTAGAGTAACAACGTTTTTTTTTAATTATCATGCAAACTTTGAAAAATGTAATAAAAAATTAATTTATAATATTACACATATGTAGCATACAATATCCTAAATATTGTTACCCAACTCCCATATTAATTTATAATATTACACATATTCGATCCATTTTAAAGATTTCACATGTGATTTTCAATATCCTAAATATTGTTACCTAACTCTCATATCCGTTATTATTCGATTTTTTTATTCAAAATAAACATATCTTGGTGATGGAAGAATTGTTGAATCTAGCGATATTTCTTTTGCTGCATTGCTGAATATAGCTGAATATGCTGAATTTGTTTTGCAGAATTGCTGAATTTTCGCTGAATCTGGCAGAATTTTTTTAGATAGCAAATGGTGTTAGCGGAATTGCTGAATCTAGCTGAATCTTGCAAAAAAAAATTATATATTACCATTTAGAACCTTTGGAATAGGCTGGATAATTGATGTTGCATCAGTTGAGTAGAATTTGTAGAATTGACTGAATTGGTAGAATCGAAAGAAATTTTCAAATTTATTGGCTGAACTTTGTTCACATGTATCTCAAGTAAAAAAATTAAGTTGAATATGAATATGGAGTGCATGAATAAGCTGAAATATGTATTTTTTTAATTCAGTTGTTCTTAATGGATTAATAATATATATTTAAGAAGAGACAACTGCAAAAATATCATTTTTGGTGTGTCATTTTTTAAAAATGTCATCATGAGTTGTCTATTTTCAAAAATATTACTAATAAAGGGTTTTACCCCTAAAATTCTAAACCTTAAAAAGGGGATTTGACCCCTAACAAACCTTAAATACTAAACTCTAACATAAAATAGTTAACCCAAACCTAAATACTATTTTGAGTAAATGATACTCCCTCTGTTTGTTATTAAGTGATATTTTAAGAGATTTTTTTAGTTTAAAATTAAGTGATGTTTTCACTTTTCAATGTAAAATTAATAATTTTTTTATTGGTTTTGACTGTTTAAATTCTGCAGATTAATTTTTTATTGGTTGAATTGTGTTGGGTAGATAAAAATTAATAGTTTATTTAAGAAAACAAGAAAAATTAATTGATTTCTTAATTGGTGTGCAATAACCTTAGATATCAATTATAAACAAACAGAATGAGTATTATTTTAGTGGCATTTTTGAAAAGATTTTAGAAGTGTGGCATTTTTGAAAAGTTGCATTTCAAAAATGACATTTCTTAAAAATTCTCATTTAGGAATAGTGTTTTCAAAATTGAAGAATTCCTTAAAATACCACTAAAATATGTTTTTATTTCAAATATACCATCACTTAGTTTTTTTTCAAAAAATACCACTAAAAGTTTTGTTTTTCCAAAAATACCACAAACACTAAAAATGAGTTTTAAGGGTTTATAATTTAAATTTTTGGATTTGGGTTTAATTTTTTGGGTTTAGAGTTTATTTTTTAGGGGTTAGGGTTTAGTTTTTAGGGTTTAAAGTTGAGTTTTAATTTTGTGGTATTTTTGGAAAAATAAAACTTTTAGTGGTATTTTTGAAAAAAAAACTAAGTGATGATATATTTGGAACAAAAACTTATTTTGTGGTATTTTTTAGAAATGTCCATGTAATGTTTTTTTAAGTTTTTAATATTTTATTTTAAATTACCATGTTGTTTATAAGATAATTAAATTTAATAATTTATTAGTTTTTAGTATAAAAATTTATTAATTTTATAAAATCAATTTTATAATAATGTATTATCCTCGTAGTTAGTTTTAATTATTATCCTTGATTATCATCAGTTGTTCCGCAAGAATTTTAGTTATATCATCATAATTTTTTAAGCTATTCCACTAGAATTTTAGTAATTCAGCTAATTAGCTATTCTACCAAATTCCTCCTTTAATTTTTCGCCAATTTTTACCAGCATCAATTATTTAGTCAAATATATTTAGTCAAATATATTTAGTCAAATTATTCCTACCATTTAAGAACATCATCTTAGATCTTCTTTTAGCCAATGTAGATGTCTTAAATGGTAAAAATATTAGCTTTTTACAAATCTCAGAGATTGGTATCGGTTTTGCATCCGAATCTACTCCAGTTACAAAAACATAATACTAATAATAATTGCAAGATTATAGTCTTCTGGAAAAAAAATGTTAGTAGTAGTAAGTAGTAACAGAGAAACTAATTGCAAAATTATAGTCTAAGCAATTAAGAAAAAAGAATCAAAGGAAAACAACATCCAAAAATAATATATTCTATAGAATAATTCCGATTTGGTTATAACTTATATCTAGTAGGATATACATTAGAAATATGTACAAAGATACAAGTAACAACTAAATCGCAAAATAGATATTCCCGTATCTTTTTTACACATTCCTTTCTACACTAGATCTGTACAATTTCTTTTTTTGTTAAAGAGTAAATTAATTTCTCGAATCACGTTAGCCCCTTTATTAAAAATCCCATTTAATGAATCACCTTTTAGGCTTTTACATATTTCTACGAATTTCAGTCAAAATTATCTCACAACCAATATTCAAAAAAACGCTAGGCTTTCTCGAATCATGTTACCCCTTTATTAAAAATCCAATTTAATGAATCACCTTTTACATATCTCTACGAATTTCAGTCTAAATTATCTCACAACCAATTTTCAAAAAAATGCTAGGCACCAAGCAGACGGTGATCCAGCGTCTAACACATAAAATACTTAATCGGGACCTAGACGATTTTAGGTGGTTTAGGCGTTTACAACATAAAATATTATAGATAAAATTTATACAAAAACATTCAGTAGAAAAATAAAAATATTAAATCGTAAATAAGAATTAAACAAAAACATTTATTTAACTCATATCAAACAACATATGAACGTTTATAATCATGTATATGGACTTAAAACTTATAAATTTAAATCTATGTAGCTAAAAATTGGAAAAAGACACTGAAATAGAAAAAAATTAAATTAAAAAATAATTGATTAACGATTTTGTAGGACTACTCGTAAACACTTAGAATCACTTAAAACCGTTTAAATCCGTTTAATAACAAAAATACATAATTTTAACGCGTATAAGGTAATTTCCACGGTCTATACGGTTATCTAGGCGTCGTCTGAGGGCTAGCGCTTAGTCGGGGCCTAGACGATCGTCTAAACCGCTTTTTAGAACACCGTCCACAACAAGTAACACTAGGAGAAAAAAAAAAAAAAAAGTTGCCGTGTTGTTAAAATATGATAACACCAAATCCTTTGACTTGTTAAAATAACTATTCCTCTATATAACCCACGAGACCAACCTTCTCAAAAACAAAAAACAAAAATCAAAATTTTCAATTTCTCTTTTGGGATTCGAAGATGAGACGTTCATGGCTCATCGTCTTGATGGTTCTCACCGTCGTCGTCACCATGGTTGCAGTAGCTTATGGTTATTCATCTGTTTCATCATCAAATCATAAGTTTCCTCATTACAAATATAAAGCCCCAGCTCCTCCAACAACTTATTCTCCTTACCGCTATTTCTCGCCGCCTCCACCGCCTCCTGTGACCGATTCAGATTCCGCTGCTTATGATCGATGAACACAGTGGCGTACGTCAATTTTATGTTTTGGTATATCGGCACTCAATTTATTATTGGTTACGGCAATTATGGGTTTTATTTCATTATGTTCTTTTCAAAAAGATTTTGGTTTTGATGTAATGTTCAAAATTAATGGCCAGTTTTGCAAGTAACCGTGAGAAAGGTATGTACGATATCGATTGTTTACGTTATGTTGTGAGATGAAATAATCATCAGAATAATTTGCAGAAATTTCTACTATTCTCTTTTTTAAACTAATGAAGTAATTATTGGGGTCAACGATTTGTATCTTCTTGAGAACTATCATATAGCTCCACACAAAATATCAGTCTTTCTCTAACACTACACAAATTTAAGTTTCTCAATTTGTATCCACATAATTTATACTTTAAAACTCAGAACAACACAAGATTTAAATTTCGCGATCTGGGTTTATCACGATTAGATCCTAATCTAAACCGGTTTTAATCACTAATTCAACTTAAACCGAAATGACGAAACCAAAACAAAAATCCGATCCAATCTATAACCCTACCCAAAGATTTCAAATTAAAATATTTACCGAAGATTTGTTTCTCTTCTGTTCGATTCCTAATTGTAAACGAGATATGAATCTTCATTTGAAAAACTATTGAGCATTTTGGAAGAAGATATGATGTGGAATTTGTTTCCTGATTCTGAGCAAATCTTCTTGGGAAAAGTTTATTACCCGAGAAAAAATACGGTGGCTTTCTTTCTTTTTTTTCATGGGTCTCCGATCTCTCTTGTTCTTCGTCGGCGATCATAGAACTGTTGTCTTCTCTTTCGGTTCCAATCCAATGGCTAAGATTCATTTTACTATCTCCATGCCCACAACGACTTCTCTCCTCCACCGTCGATCTTCTCTTCCTCCTTATCCTCATCTTCTTCGCTCTCCACAAACTCTGTTCTTCTTCTTCTTCTTCTCCGACAAAAACCAACGGTGAAGCTGAACTCACGAAACCTCTGATTGCAAGAAGAACAACACAAACCAGACAATTGGATTGTTCAAAACACAACCGTTATCGCTGTCACATTTTTTCGTAGAAACGAATCAATCAAATAGACAAACGAAAAGAATTTCATTCGATTGATGCAAGAAAGAGAAAGATAAGAAAAAAAAAAAACCAATCAGCTAACAAAAGAAATGGTGACGGGTTGTGTTGATCTTCATCAATTCTGCAAATCTGCACATTCTTCTGTGCCACTTCCTCCACATGTTCCATCAAAATCTAATGGACACCAGAAAATATACGGTTTGGATGCTGCACAAGGATTCGCGAATCACTGCGTTTCAACAGCAACAAGAGATATGTGGGATCGTCTCTTCAACTATGAATACAAAGCTGATGTTGTGATCTATACAGATAATGGGTTTAGTGTAAAAAGCTTTGATTTTCACCTTCTTCCTGCATAAACAACACAACAATCCAAATCAATTTCGATTTTTAGGGTTCTTCGATGATTTGGGGTCGATGAATAAAAGTCTGCATCGGGTAAATATTTTAACTTGAAGTCTTCGGGTCGGATTATAGATTGGGTCGGGTTTTTGTTTTGGCTTCGTCATTTCGATTTAAGTCGAATTAGTGATTAAAACCGGTTTAGATTAGGATCTAATCGTGATTTTGAATCCAGATCGCGAAATTTAAATCTTGTGTGGTTCTGGGTTTAAAAATATAAACCATGTGGATACAGATTGAGAAATTTAAACGTGTGTGACGTTAGAGAGAGGTTGATATTTTATGTGGAACTGACGCTATATGATAGTTTTCGGGGGATACAGATCGTCGACCCATCCTCAAGAGATGTAACTTAGCAAAAATAAAAAATGATTTAAAAGTAAATTTAGATAGATTTACTATATCGAAATTGCTGGTTTAGGATTTTTTTTATTTTTTTTAAAATACAAAAAAAACTTTTAATTAAGAATAACTGTAGAAATCGTATATTGGTTCCACTTTATTGGTAACTTAGACAAGATCAACTAGTGAATGACGTTGTAAACAATTACATCTCTTGAGGATCGATTCGTTACGTGGATTTAAATTGGAGTCTAAGTCAGCCTATTTGTGACACAAAAATATCCAGGTTTTCATGGATTAATTTTGGTTTTGATTGGAGATCTTCAAATATGTATATATTAATCACATTAAAAAGTTGTTTGGAAATATTTGATTAAACTTAGTGGTGTCCCATTAACAGAAAAAAAAAACAGTGGTGCCCTACTACATTTACCTTTGGTACTTTTTGTTGAAAAGAAATTACAGTAGAAAATTGAAAGTACTAACCAATGAGATTATTTCTTTGCGTTGACTAACTGTATTGATTTGAAGCCGTCGTGGCCGACACTTTATTTTATTCTTTTAGAAGGTATAATAATATATCGGATAGGATTATAACACCGCGTCAAAGCAAATACAATACAAGAGGTCAAATAAAACCAAATAACAGCTTAATTAATGTAAGTCATTAGCTGTTAACAGCTAATAAATATGTGAAATTATTACCAGCTAATTAGTTTCTTTTATGTCAGAAAAAAAGTTTCTTCTATTTTGATGCACTGAATGTTCAAAAAAATATTATGCGACTCTTGTCAACAACTATTTGGCGATATTAAATACTCTTGCGCCAATTTTTTTATTTTTTTAATTAAATGTAAAATTGTATTCAAATCAAATGTTTGTACAATAAATATATTTTTTTGTGTGGAAAGTAAGCTAAACTAATATTGTTTTAAAAATAGAGTTTTTAACCGAGTTTTGCTTTTACTTCAGCAGCGGATAGCAAGCCACAAAGCCATTATTTCGGAGTAGCCGTGATCTCTCTAATTGCGGATTGAATTAATACGGTTTCGAACGTTTTTATCAATGAGTTTGATGAGGGTAGTTTGTGTCAAAGCAGTTTTCCCATGTTTTCATCGGTGTTCCCTCCACATATGGTATATGGTTGTTTGGAATGCATACCGGATGAAAAAAAGATTATACTTGGGCCTAGTTGAGGTAAGATGAGTAATCACCTCATTCCAATTTGTCGTATAATCTGATCTGAGGATTCCTTCTCCAGATTGTCCCAGAAACTTGACAATCGAAGAAGAGATGGTCTCTCGTATCCTCTGCCAATCCACAGAGTTTGCGATTTGTATGAAATCCCTGATTCCAGTTTCGCATCTTGTCCCCCGTAGCCAATCGATCATATATAGCAAGCCAAACAATAAGAGAATACTTGGAAGTTGCGTGAGTGAACCACACTCTCTTGTACTAAATTTTTTAAAAAGAAAGAAACATGATCAAGCAACTCGCCGGTTACATTTCCCGACAATGCATAAATAGGAATTTGAGAGTGCCTTGAAATTCCATAATGATCAAGCTTTTTAAAAACCAGTGCCATACAATTTGTAAATGGAAAAGAAATTACATCATGATATGCTTGTTGGGAGTCTCATCCTTTTCCTTAGAACCCGTCCGACATGTGCTCTTAATTAGGTTTGTCCAAACTTCTCAACTAACAAAAAAAAAAAAAAACTTGGCAGCACCGAAGTAAGCATCCCATCTAAAGAAATATATTAACTGGCTATCAAAATATGTCATTGTGTTGTTATTCGATTTTGTAGTGTGTGAGAGTTATTTAAAAAAAAAAAAGAGAACTGAGAAGTGAATCTGGACACTTTTCGGGTCATTCGCTCACTCGATAGAACCTAGCCCCGTGGATAATAACCGAACCGAAGTTGCCGATCCGAACCAAACCGAAATTTTCGGTTTTCGGTTCTGGTTCGGTTACTTCAACTGAACCAATCGGCACAATTTTAAAAGTGATTCGGTTTTCGGTTCGGTTCGGTTCGGTTCGGTTCGGCGAACCCGAACCGATCGGTTTTTCGATTTTTTTTTTTTTTTACAGAATTAACCAAAACAAACCAAATTTCAAAAATATTTTTTTAAAATTCCGAACCGAACTAACCAAACTAACCGAAATTATCCGAATTTACCCGAAATTAACCGAATTTACCCGAATTAAATCGATTTAAACCGAATTTAAACCAAAAAATTGAAAACTTCGGTTTATTTCGGCAACATAAATTAATACCCGAAGTAACCGAAACCGAACCGAACCGAACCGTTATTTTGTTCGGGTCAATTCGGCATAAATATCACAAACCGAACTAACCGGATAACCGATTAAACCGAACCGAAAACCCGAACTAACCGAACCCGCATGCCTAATAGAACCGGTTGAATAATAATGTTACTATTAAAAAAATTAAGATATATATATATATATATATATATGCATTATTTCAATCAAAATAATTTTTTTCTATTTTATATCTTCTTAACAACTTTTAAATTTTAGTAAAAGTTTTAAAATATTTTTAATGAAATAAGGATAAATATATGGATAAATCTATATATATATATATATATATTTAAACTATATATATATATTTAAACTAGTGAACCGCTGATAAAACCAATTCAAACTTTGTTTTTTCGGATTACGATTCAACGGGACGGGATGGGTTAGGTTGAAAATTACAATTGCTAATAATGTAGATATGGAATTGTCCGATTGTGAAATAATTGAAAGAGCATGAAGTCCATTTTCTGTGTTTCTTCAAAGACAATTTAATCGGAAACAAGTGTAACCAAAAGTTCTCCACCACAAATTTTATGTAAATGCATAATGATTAACCAATTAGATTTTGTCACACAAAAAGATAAGTCCCTGAAGTGAGTAATACTTTAATAATCTTTTCGTTATATTAAAAAGATATATATTACATATATAAAATTATAGGTTAAGATACATCACCCTCTAAAGTAAGATTCAAGTTTAAGCTAAATGCTTTGATTCAATGGTAGTTTGTTAATTTTCCTTTATTTGGGGCTCTGTTCTCATGGGTGATAATTGCTTTCCTAGTTAGTAACCACTTTGTCTTCATTTAGGAAAATAATATAATTGTATATATGCATAATAATTAATATTTCAAATAAATAAACACGAGGCTTCCGTTATGCCTCAAAAGAGTTCAATACACATGACCCTACCTTTCTACAGCAGTTAACCTCACATTACTGTATTGTTATTTTTAATGCGATTATTATGTGTGTGTTTAGAGTTACAGTAAAGGTTTAGGGTTAGTTTTAGGCTTTAATTAGCAGACGTCTGCATAGAGTTAAATTTATCGATTTTAAGAATAGTATATTTCAATTTTAATTGTCAAATTACTAAAAGATATTGTCATAAATTAGAATTTTAATCTATTTTTCTGTCGCAGACTTTTATTGTTGTACGATGTGATTCTATCATCCAATTTTCTATTTAGTGACTCCATCACAAAAGCAGCATTTTTTATCTCAGAATCGCAATTAAAAAATGATAATCAATTTTTACGGTTTTGTTACAAATAATGATTGTTTCTTTTGTTATGAATTAATCGTATTACAAAAAGCTCACATTTCCCTTACGATAAAGAAACATATAAACGTTTTCTTGCTAAAACCATAGTCGCTACTCAGTTTATAAAAATTAAATATATGTTCTTGTCTTTATCCGAATAGATCCCCAACACAATTTTTGCACCGTGAATCACCTTTCTCCGTTCAGTCCAGAACAAAACTTCTTTTTTTTTTTTTTTATCTTACGATTTTTTTATCTCAGCCAAATCTCATGATTTAACTATTATTATTATTATTTTATTTTTTTACCGATATTTTCATTAAGCAACCGTTACATACTATGGCTTGCGTCATACAACTTTTAAAGAAATTACATAGAATGTAAAAATTTAAAAGAAATAGCATTAGCTACATGAACCCGAATCTTCTATTTTGGGTAAGTTTAACTATTAATTTGAGCGTCGAAAATAATCAAAAGATATCACACCAGTATTTTCACGTTTTATGTGTTCTAAAAATCTCGATTGACCATGTATGACATATATAATATCAACATCGGATTTTGACCATTTTTATTTTTAACTTCTTATGTGTTTATTTCTTCATGGGTATGATGGTATGATCACGAAATTTTATATATGTATTGGTTTTGTATATTTTCGCATTTTACAGATAAAGAAATCAAATAGTAAAAAAAAAAAAAAAGAGGTATCAAATTAGAGGAACAGCACATATTTCTGAGTTATCTTTTTTAAATTCGGAAACAAAGAACTTCAAAGACGAAGTCGAAGAGATTTCAACAAAAAAATATCTCCCCTAAAACCTAAGATCTTTGGCCTTCTCCATTAGAAATCATGTTCAAGATTCAATATTCTAACTTCTTTTGTACTTGATCTATGGATGTTTTATTTATGATTGTATAAAAAGTTATGTTTTTTTCTCGGATGGGTGGGCAAATGATATTAATTCTATAAATCGTATGAGTGTAAATCGAGAAGTTAAAAATCATGACCCACGTTTATATCAATAGAAACACATAATATATGGATAAAGGAGTATAATATTTTCTCCATAACAATAATTTGATTTCTTCAAGTATACGTGTTGGTGCGCGAGAGGTGGTTGTGTGAAGCCGAAGCAAAACTTCTTTCTCGGCTAAGCCTCATATATAAAATAAACATAAAAGGGTTATGACACACGTCGACTTACTAATTATTATCTATATTATCTATACAATCGAAATATGCTTATAGTCGTATATATACGTACACGATTAATGAAATAACACAACATTTGCTTACCTTGAAAATGAAGAAACCATTGAATAGAAAATAGACATGCTCATGAATATATATATTAATGTTATATATATACACACGTAAGGTTAACGAATTAGATATGTCTCTGTAATTTATACCTTGTGAATGAAGAAACTAATAGAAATGGGTTTTATATTCAAAAAGAAAAAAAAAGAACAAGTGAAGATCACTTCTCCTTTTTGTCTTTGATGTTTGGATTTTGGGTCTCTTTCAAAACCGTTTTTGTCCATGACCGATCAACTAACGTTCCTTCCTTTGGTTAAATTCGTTACATACAAACATACATTTGTTGTTGGTGTATTAATTTATTTACCTCAAACAATATTGGTCGACTAAAATTGTACTTTAATTATTTTCAAAAAAGCGCTGGGTTGGGTTGTTTTTTACTTCCTCTGTTTTATAAAGAGTGTCATTCTACGCCTTTATTTTTGTTTTAAAAAGTGTCGTTTTGTATTTTCAATGCAGAATTTATGACAAAATTCCAATTTTAATTTTTTTATTTTAATGTATTAATTAGAGAGAAAAAATTGTTTAGTGTATTAATAAGGGGTATAATATATTTTTTAATATTTTTCGTGTGAAAAATCGTAGAATGACACTTTTTATGAAACGGAGGGAGTAAGGTTTAAAACAAAGTAAAATAATACTATAGTTAAGGAATAGAGATTAAAAAGGAAGAAGAAGAAAATTGGTTTTTCTTCCCAGAATTGTAAGCAAACCATACAACCATCCCTTTCATCATCATCATCATTCTCCCTTCATCAAGTCTACTCTCTTTTCTCTCTCTATTATAAAAACAAACTTCACTCGTTCACATCAATAATCGATCCTTGAGAAAGACAAACAATTAACTCAGCACAAAAAAATGAGGAAACCAGAGGGAACAATTAATGCAACCACTCATCAAGTAAAGAAGATGAAGAAGGGACTTTGGTCTCCAGAGGAAGACTCAAAGCTGATGCAATACATGATAAGCAATGGACAAGGATGTTGGAGCGATGTTGCGAAAAACGCAGGCCTTCAAAGATGTGGCAAAAGTTGTCGTCTTCGTTGGATCAATTATCTTCGTCCTGACCTCAAGCGTGGCGCTTTCTCTCCTCAAGAAGAAGATCTCATCATTCGTTTTCATTCCATCCTCGGCAACAGGTTTATATTCATACCATCATTTTGGTTATTTTACATGGTAACAACTTTTTTTTTTTAAGTATAAGCTAACTAGTGGATAAATTTTGTTTTAGCAAACTAGCATTTTTCAGGTGAATCTTATTTTTAAATTGTTGGTTAATGGGTAAAAAGTAAAAAATATAGAGAGCCAGCCAACTAATCTAAAACAAAAGTCCACCTAAAAACGACCAAATTGTTGAATTAGATCTTAAATTATGTTTTTTTAGTATTTTTCTACGTACCGGTTAGTTAAGAAGTGAGCTAGAACAAGATTACATAAATTATATCCACCTGGGATTCACTCTTGTATTGAGATATATGTAATACTGTGTGTATCGTTCTAATGCTGCGAATATGCTCTAACACATATACATCGTAAAATGTATAAAAGATGAATAACCGAACTTCGAGTGGAAGAATCAAGTTTTGTTCGAATTTTCATTAGCACGATAACTGTTTAAATTCAAAAGAACGAATGATTGTTTGTGAAGAAAATTGACCAAATAGAAAGTTGAATTATATAATAATAGTAACAATAGAAAATAGACGCAAAAAACCAAATTAGGTATGGGTACATTCACATGTAACTATGTGAGTGGTCAAAGTTCGTTAATCGTGGGTGTTAAGACTTAAGAGTGCGTTTTAGTGAAAGAGCCTTTTGTCTCTTTACCACCTTTTCTTCTCTTCTTTAGGGTTTTACTTCAACTTTCATCTTTTTAATTATACATATATTAGTTTTTTTCTGTCACTTTCTCCAAAAACATATATTTAGGATTATATACGCAGGACATGTTTCCCCAATATATATATATATATATTTTTTTTGTTATATAATATTTTCTTTGTTTCAATATAGATACCATTATAAATATACCGTTTTAATGTTTTGTATTTTCAAGCGAATTAATCATACGTTAAATATTCAATAATACACATAAAACAAATTACAAATGGGAGTAATCTTATCGTTTGTATTTTTTATTAGTTTTAAGTAGAAATAAATTATATATATATATATATATATATATAGTCAAAATTTATATTAAAATCATATAAACAACAATTTTCAAAAACACATAAGTGTAAAGCTACACTTATCGTAAAGTGGAGTGAACAACTACTAAGGATGACGTAAGGACAGATACTCGAAGATATTTGACCTCATATAATTGATAGACCCAATTAAAAACACGCAATGTCCTTAACTTGCTTAACTTGATTGTCTAATTTTATAATAGTTGTATTGACTTGTTTTCACGTACTCAAACATATAAAACATGAAGAATATGTCAGTTTCTGATTCCCATGCAAACCATGCACTTGTATAATATATTACATAACATCATCATCTCCTTAAACTACTCTACTTATCTCTCTAATTCTTCTTCTTCGATTTCATATAGGTGGTCTCAGATTGCAGCACGATTACCTGGTCGGACCGACAACGAGATCAAGAACTTTTGGAACTCAACAATAAAGAAAAGGCTAAAGAAGATGTCCGATACTTCCAACCTCATCAACAACTCATCCTCATCACCCAACAACACAAGTGACTCTTCTTCTAATTCCTCCTCTTCTTTGGAGCTTAAAGACATTATAGGAAGCTTCATGTCCTTGAAAGAACAAGGATTCGTCAACCCCTCTTTGACCCACATACCAACCAACAACACTCCATTTCCAGCGCCACACATGATCAACCAGCCCTGCAATGACGATTTTACCCCTTACGCAGATGGTTTCTATGGAGTTAACGCAGGGTTACAAGGGGAACTTTACTTTCCACCTTTGGAATGTGAAGGTGATTGGTACAAGGCAGATATTAACAACCACTTAGACGATATGAACAGTAATGGAGCTGGAAACGGAAACGCACCTGAGAGTATGAGAATGGAAGAATATTGGGACCTTGACCAGTTGATGAACACTGAGGTTCCTTCGTTTTACTTCAACTTCAAACAAAACCTATGATTTTTTTTTCAAGTCATCTTATTCTTTTTCTGTTTCGGAGTTATACTCAAGATTCTTAGGCACACACATAAATGCAAATATATATACATTGTTATAGATATAGATGAAAGTTAGAGAGTGTTTTGTATTTCGAATAATCTTTTCGTTCTAGGGCTTGAAGTGCCATGTGTAATGATTAGTCAATGTAAAATACATATAATGTATCCCTTAATAAAAGAAATAAACGCATACATTCATCTAGCATTGGCAAGCATTTGAAGAATTTTGTATTTTTGGGTTAAAATGTAATCCTATATATGCATAAATGAAAGTTTTCTTTTTGTTTTCGGTGAGAAACAAAAGATTTATATAACAAAGTAAGAAAACAAACCAAACACTACAAGAAAATAGGTGAAATTTCGACGGACTCGAATCCGTAGGTATTTTTCGACGGAATACCGACGGATTTTCGAGAAAATAGAAGTTGTCGATATCCCGTCGGAATCCGTCGGAACATACCGACGGATTGGAGTCCGTCGAAATTCCGTCGGTAACTTCCGACGGATTTATGGTCGTTGCACATTCCGAGATTCGTCGAAAATCGGTCGGAGTATATATCCGTTATAGGACCGTTGAGTAACGGTCACATAGCTGTCGGAATTCCGTCGGAAAAAAACAATTTTTCATCTTTAAATACACTTCTTCCCTCATTCACAACAATGCTAAAAAAAAAAAAAATCTCTTACCTTACAATAAAAATGTCCAATTCTCCTCCCAATGATTATTTTCGCTCGTGGATGGACAAACCTCATTAGGTTCCAAGCACGGGTCTTTTGACGGAAGAGTATACGGCTGGGATAAGGCAGTTCATGGGACTTGCGACAAACCAAGACACGGGTTTGCAAACCGGTAAAATGGTATGTCATTGTGCTAATTGTAAGAATCGTAGAACATTCGAGATAAAAAAGATTTGGAGTCACTTGTTCAATAATGGGTTTATGTCGGGTTACAAGATTTGGTATATGCATGGGGAAGATGATTCGATGGTGAATTTTGCTTGTAGTAGTCACCAATATGCTGGAGATAAGTTAGGTGAACGAACCCCGGAATTAGAAAATTTAGGAAGTGTTCAGATGGTGAATGATGTGTGGCGTGAACATATACCGGCGTTTGTTGAGGATGGGCATAGAGTAGAAGAACCTAATTTAGAAGCTCGAAGGTTCTTTGATATGCTAGATGCAGCAAAACGTCCGCTATACACAGGATGCAGAGAGGGGGTATATCCTTTATCAACAGCAAGCAGATTGATGACAATAAAGTCAGATCATAATTTGAGCGAAGAGTGTATGGATGATATTGCTGATTTTGTGAAAGGTATATTGCCGAAAGTTAACCTTGTACCAGCTTCGTTTTATGAGATATATAAGCTTATGAAGGGTCTTGGATTGCCATATCAGATGATTGATGTATGCGAGAACAATTGTATGATATATTGGAGAACGGATTTAGACCTGCTACATTGTCGATTTTGTCACTATCCTCGATATAAAGAAACTGGTGGAAGAGTTCCGATTCCATTTAGGAGGATGTGGTATTTACCATTAACAGAGCGATTGAAGAGGTTATATCAATCCGAGCGCACTGCGGGTCCTATGAGATGGCATGCTGAACATACAAGCGAAGGGAAAATTGCTCATCCCTCAGATGCAGATGCATGGAAACATTTCAAGAATGTGTATCCTTGGTTTGCGTCAGAGAATAGGAACGTATACCTCGGATTAAGCACATATGGTTTCAATCCTTTCGGAAAGCATGGGAGACAATATTCATTGTGGCCAGTTATCGTGACACCTTATAATTTGCCCCCCTCTTTATGCATGAAATGAGAGTTTTTGTTTCTCACGATTCTAGTTCCTGGACTAGAGCATCCTAAGAAGTCACTGGATGTTTTCCTATAACCTTTGATATATGAGTTACAACAGTTATGGGAGCATGGGGTTGAGACTTACGATGTCTCGTGCCAACAATCTTTTATGATGCATGCGGTGCTTATGTGGACAATAAACGATTTTCCAGCATATGGTATGTTGTCTAGATGGTCAACGCATGGGAGATTAGCTTGCCCACATTGCCAAGATAGTACATATGCGTTCCAACTGAAGCACGGTCGAAAAATGTGTTGGTTTGATTGTCATCGGCGATTTTTAACTATGGACCATCCATATCGGAACAACACCACTCTGTTTACAAAGAACAAACAAGTGTATGAAGGTCCACCTCCAGAAGTTGACGGTGTTTCAATGCTTTATCAGTTTCGAGATTACGGAGCTGAGAGGACGGTCGATTGTGGTGGTAATGGGCATCACCCTGTTGATGGTGTCGGTGACTTGTCTACGAATGGAAGCAGAGGTGGCTTGAGAAGAAAGGGATCGCAAAGGGGCTGAACCTTGATGTATGGGACAACTTCATAGTTTATTGGCAATATGAGGCGACCGTTGCCACTTCGTCGACAAACTCGCAGAACCGTAAGAGCCAACAAAAAGGGAAAGGGATCGCAACGCATAATTTGGGAGCGAAGTCAGTTGACCGTGTTGCACATGAGATGGTAAATTATCTATTTCATTTTTTTCTTTCTAATTTAAAGATTTTAACTAGTTTTTTTTCTATTTGTTTTGTAGATGGAGGAGACGGGAGAGGACCCGGATTTGCTTGAGTTGATGCGGGTGACGCACACCAACAAGAAAACGGGAAAAATACAAGATGCGGTCGCTGAGGAGTTGTATGAGTCGATCAAAAAGAAGAAGATCGAAATGAAAACCCACCTATCCCAGATGTCGGAAGACGGCTCGATATCATCATCAAACCAACTACCAACCCAAGACTTGAACGCCCTAGTTCTCCAAGTAAGTTTTTTAAAAATTACTTTTTTTTTACTTGTATTTTTTAATTTTAATCCTAATATCTATTTTTCGTAGGAAACTCCGGTAAACGACAAGGGTCGTATCTTCGGTTTTGGAAGCTATCCTGTCAGTCAACACAGTTCTACTAAATCCGTTAATACCCCCTCAAACCCGTACTACGAGGAGAAGTTGGAGGAACAACAGACTGAAATTCAAAGTTTGAAGCAACAACTTGACCTCCAGAACGAGTGGTTTCACTCCAAATTCCCGGATTTTCCGGGTGTTCCCCCCCCCCCACCACCCGCAGGCCCTTCTAGCGGACAATAAATGTTTTTATCTTGTTTTTGTTTTATTTTTCTTTAAAAACAATTTCAAATATTATGTTTAATATAAAATTTTCTATTTCTTTTTCTATTTTATTTTTCATAATTTTAAAAAAAGTAATATTTTTTTTATTTTAATAAAATATGTCCGTCGGAAAACGCCATCGGACAAATCCGTCGGAATTTCGTCGGAATACTCCGACGGTCCAACCCATCGAGATTCCGTCGGGATATTTCGACGGGTAACACCCATCGAAATTCCGTCGGAATTTTTCGACGGGTACAACCCATCGGAATTCGTCGGAATATTCCGACGGATAGTATCCATCGGTAGCCGTCGGAATATTCCGACGGGTCTATTTTTCCGACGATTTGATTCCGACGGATCATTTCTATCCGAATTCCGTTGGAATATGCTCTTTCCGACGGAATACCGACGGTTTTGATCGTCGAAATATATCCTGTTTTCTTGTAGTGAAAGGTTTATAGATCATTTGGTTACACAGTTCTTTTGGAAGGAGGCTGAGTCATTGTTTCTGAGTTCGAATCTTTATTTGGAAAGAATTGTCTGGTCCAAATGAGATCATGGGCCAAAGGTCTATACGTAGTTATTTTTGTTAACTAAAAAAAGAAAAATAAAAAAAACAAAACATTTGACCTGATGAAGGAAGTTTTTAAATGTAATCCTATTGTCGATTGCACATGAATGGGATGTCCTATTGGTTGTGCCGCCTACCGTTTTGTTATCGCTAAGCGAAGCACAATGAATCATGATGCGTGGAACTCGACTTGTAGAAGTAGGTCGTTGGCACTAATTAAATGTTAGTTTTAATTTTCTCTCTCTTTAATTTCTCAATTATGATTATAAGAAATTACAAATGTTGTAAATAGTTTACAAAATAAATGTTTATTTTAAATTTGTTTTCTCGAATTTCTCAGATAAATATGTAGGACACCTAAGTTTCCAACTGTAAAAGTTTCATAATTTTTTTTTGTATCAACAAAAACTCAACAACAATAAATGGTCCAAAGATCAATAAACAAAAGAAATTGAAAAATATAAAATACATTTACCCTCATTTGGTTCACTTCAAAATAATATTTAAGAACATTTAAAATGTAGATAGTTTAGTGCTTCATTAATACAAAAATCGTTTATGACTCCTTCGATTTTTGGATGTCTCTTAATAAAAAATTATATTTTAATTTTGGTAATGGTTTTTGCATTGGTTTGTTTTGATGTTTGTTGGTTCGAATTGTAATCGTGTTCTTTCTCTCAATTAGAGTGTCTTTTCGGCGATGTCATCGTTCATGGTGGTTCAACCGGTTTTCATGTTGCTTTAGTGGTCGTTTCCAAATTTGGGATCCCGAAATTTTGGTTTGGAAAACAGTAGTTTTCATGGAATTTAGTCGGCCGCCGAGTGTTAACCTCAATGTTAAAAAAAAAAAGACTTTTCAACATCATCAACGGACATTGCTATTGCGAGATATTGACACAAAACTTCAAAGAATCATGGCCAATGGTGATGTCAATAATGATAGGAGATTCCAAGTATATATACCAACGAAAGATCTTTCGGATTTACATAGGAACATTACTAAGGAGGTCTTATCAGTTAGACGAAGTATTATTAGAGTTCCGATCATTGTGGTCTCGGTTTGCTAGAAAAATAGGGAGTAAATTAAAGTCAAAGTATTTTATAATGACTCCCATACAGAATGTTTGGTATCAGATTATCAAAAATTCAGAATTTTTGTCGGAAACATTGGGTTTTGTCATGTGGTGGGCAAGGAAAGAAATGTTAGTCACCCACACAATTCGCATCAGAGTAAGATAATATGAAAAAGAAAAATAATGGATTCAGTGATCTGTTAGCGAGTAAGGTTTATGTACGGAAAGTATCGTCAAGTTCACTTTTTTTTTTATGTATCTTTCTCATTATATAACGCATATATCTGCTTATGTAACAATTTGTTTTCTGAAAGTTATGTATATTGACTTTGTAATCTCGATTTGAAATCAATGAAATTGTTAGACGGAAAAAAAAATTTAGTGGTTTTAATGTCTTCGAGAAGAGGTTGCGCTTTGCACCTTAATTCGAACCTTGTTTGGGGTATTTATCATATGATGGTCTCGACCAGAGCTGACCCTGACAATTATGGGGTTCCATATATCTTCTATTCTTTGAGGTTTAGTTTCTGGAGGACAAGATCCTACCGATTTTGTATATCAAAAAAGTAATTCACCCTTGTATTCTTCCATCGCATAAAAAAAAAAAAAAAATCTAGCAATTCCTTTGTATCCATACGAATAGTGAACAAAATCCATCTGATCACTGTTCACTTTCTGCCGAAACTTGACTCCGATTTTCAGTTATTTTTACGAAGATTTCGATTCCAATCTCAATTTTCTATACTCCGAGTAATAATAAATACCGTGTTAGATTCTACATCCACATGGATCACCCACCTCCGAATTTGTGAAAGCTCTTGTATTGCACTTAACTTTTCATTTTCATTGGACATAAAATTTATTCAGGATTTCACAATAAAAAAATTAAAATTAATTAGAAATCTGGTCGAGTGAAGTCTTTTCTTTTTTGGGTCGATCTAAAAAGACCATATGGCTTTTCGATTGTAATATTGGCCAATAGATAAACGAAGCTGACCCACCAATGACGGAGATCTCAATTTCCCACCTCACGAGTGATTACCCAACTCATCGCCGTATCTGATTACTCAATCTCTGTCCGTAGATTCCTTTTTCCACATTCCACCGTCCGATTTCAATCCAACGGTCACTCTGCTTTCAACCCTTTTCTTTCCTCTTCTTCACTTCCTTCTTCACTTCCCTCACATCACCTCCGACGCTACAACAATGGCGTCTCTCGCTCTCTCCGGCTCTTGCTCTCTCGCTTTTCCCCTCAAATCTCGATCTCTCCTTCTCCCTCATCGACCTTCTTCTTCCTCTCTCAATTTGCTGAAACCTCTCCGATCTGCGGATTCCACTCTTCGCTCCTTTGTCAAATCTCCTCCACTTCCCGTCGCTCTACGTCGGAGATCAACTCTCGTTCAAGCCTCTTCCGTCGCCGCTGCGTCATCCTCGTCCTCTCCGGCGCCTTTGGTCCCAGCTCCGGCGCCATGGCAAGGAGCTGCGATTAAGCCGCTTATCGCATCGATCGCAACTGGTTTGATTCTATGGTTCCTCCCTGTCCCTGAAGGAGTCACTCGTAACGCTTGGCAATTACTCGCGATCTTCCTCGCTACGATCGTCGGGATCATTACTCAGCCGCTTCCGCTCGGTGCGGTGGCTTTATTGGGGTTAGGAGCTTCCGTTCTCACCAAAACCCTAACGTTCACTGCCGCTTTCTCCGCCTTCGGAGATCCGATCCCGTGGCTCATCGCTCTCGCTTTCTTCTTCGCCCGTGGTTTCATCAAGACCGGTCTCGGTAATCGTGTTGCCTACCAGTTCGTCAGACTCTTCGGTAGCTCCTCGCTCGGTCTCGGTTACAGTCTAGTATTCAGCGAAGCCCTCTTAGCTCCGGCGATTCCTTCAGTCTCGGCTCGTGCCGGTGGAATCTTCCTCCCGCTGGTGAAATCTCTCTGTGTTGCTTGCGGTAGCAACGTCGGAGACGGAACTGAGCACCGTCTTGGGTCGTGGTTGATGCTCACATGTTTCCAGACTTCTGTGATCTCTTCTTCTATGTTCTTGACGGCTATGGCAGCTAATCCCTTGAGTGCTAATCTGGCGTTCAACACGATCAAGCAGACGATTGGATGGACTGATTGGGCTAAAGCTGCGATTGTTCCCGGAATTGTGTCATTGATTGTTGTTCCGTTTCTTTTGTATATTATCTATCCCCCTACGGTGAAGAGCAGCCCTGATGCTCCGAAGCTGGCTCAGGAAAAGCTAGATAAGATGGGACCTATGTCCAAGAACGAGTTGATTATGGCTGCCACTTTGTTTCTCACGGTAAGTCTGCTTCTGCTTCATGAGCTCTGTTTAGATAGTTCTCTGGTTTTGCTTTCTTACTTGGTATCACTTTTAGCGAGAGTTTGAAATAAAAGGAGAGATTTTTAGCTATTGTGGCTCCTTAGATTGTAGCCATTTCATCTTAATCTGGATGAAGCAAGGGATCTGCTTCTGTTTAACCTGCTTTGAGTAAAAATGTTCTGGTTTTGGTGTTTTATTAGACACAAGATTTTTCCTTTTCTAAACAAAGTTGTCCTTGACACAGGTTGGTCTCTGGATTTTCGGAGCTAAGTTGAGTGTAGATGCTGTGACTGCAGCCATTCTTGGATTATCGGTCCTTCTTGTGACAGGTGTTGTGACATGGAAAGAGTGCTTAGCTGAGTCGGTCGCATGGGACACACTCACCTGGTTCGCTGCTCTAATTGCAATGGCTGGTTATCTTAACAAATACGGTCTCATTGAGTGGTTCAGCCAGACCGTAGTCAAGGTTTGTTAATGATTTGATGAATGCTTAAAATTATGACTTAGCACTTGCTAATGAAATGTTTTTGACATTGTTTTGGTTTGATTGCAGTTTGTGGGAGGTTTGGGTTTGTCATGGCAACTATCCTTTGGAATCCTCGTCCTCTTGTATTTCTACACTCACTACTTCTTTGCGAGTGGAGCCGCTCACATTGGAGCTATGTTCACTGCCTTTTTATCGGTCTCAACCGCTCTAGGCACTCCACCTTACTTTGCAGCCTTGGTTCTTGCGTTCCTTTCGAACCTGATGGGAGGATTGACCCATTACGGTATCGGGTCTGCGCCTATCTTCTACGGGGCTAACTATGTGCCGCTGGCTAAATGGTGGGGCTATGGATTCCTGATTTCAATAGTCAACATTGTTATCTGGCTTGGTGTAGGTGGTGCCTGGTGGAAGTTCATTGGCTTGTGGTAAGAACCACCACCACACAACTAGCAGTCCCGTTCGTTTCCTTACTTATATATAGAATCTCTCAGAATGGCTCGTTGAGATTCAGATTTGAGAAGGATTAAAAAATCAGGATTTTTAAGGGTTTAGCAGAGATTTTCTGCGATTTTTATTCTCTCACACATTTTGAGGTGTAAGCAAATATTAACTTGCATCAATTTTGTTTTGTCTTTTAACTTTACTTTTTTTTTGTTTTTAAGTGAGACCACCACTTTACTTCATAGCTACTTTACTTCCACATTCGTAAACGTGAATTGCGCCACCAACCCAACGAAATATAAGTTTGATTGATGTGTTAATTCTATAAAGTAGTTAGAATATAAAACCTACAATTCCATAATTGAGATATAACTGTAAGACATGGAAACAGAGAATAAAAGCAAAAGGAAATGAATGAATATTATTAGCTGAAACAATATGGTATTATTTCTCATACAATGTTCTTTGACAAATATGAATGAGATATTAGAAACAATTGATGACAAACGAGAAAACAAAAAAATTATCAGAAATACGGGAAATAATAGAGGCAAAGAGGAACACTTTGGCCTCTTGATACAACAGAGAGACAATAATCAATTTAATGAGGTGATCAAAATAAAAAGGTAATGGAATTTCAGAAAGAAGTCTGAAAAAACTGAGCCTTTTAGGGTTATTAGAATCGAAAAAGCACTTACCCGGAAACTTGCCTTTTCCGTCTGCTTTCTTGAATAATAAATAAACGAATCATCAGTTTCACAGCTTCACAGTAATGTGAACCTCTCTCTCTCCCTCTCCCTGAGTCAGCGATCCAGCTGCAGCTGCTCGAGCCACGCATCAAGAATGTCGCTCTCACGACCATCACTGTGCGGGTTCACGCTCGGACCACCTTGAACCAATGGCCTCGCACCGCTCATGTTAGCGACTCGGTTGCTGTTCCTTGGTGATGCAGAATCTTTTACCAGCTGCTGAACCCATGAAACATCTGCTTCCCTGTTTTGGTTATGATTAGCCAAGGAATGAGATTTTCTCAAACGACCTAGCTCATCTGATTGTACCGACCAATCCACCTTGCTTCCATGGGTCTGGTCCCAATTTGACCACGGACTTAGTGGCGAACCAGAGTCGGTCGGCTTTAGATCACGGGGCAGACTGGATCCAAAATCACGGGAGCTAAGGCTACGTGAATGTAGCTGCTGTTGTTTCATTCGAGTGTTCATTGGGGAAATAGGCTCTCCTGCTCTAGGTGACGAGGCTTGCTGCATAAGAGAATGTTGCTCCACATTCTTTGGAGAAGACATTAGATTTGTCTTAATAGGAGAAAGCATGCTCTGCTTATTGTTTTGCAGATGATTAAGAAGTGCAGATTTGTGGGAAGGCGATAGAACAGACGAGACTGCAAGTTGATCAGAGAAACGAGGAGATGAAACCTCGGCTGAGAAAAGTTCCTCCAGATTTGAAGGGGTCAGGGTCTTGGGACGAGCAGAATGATTCATAAAGCGCGGACTTGGCATATCACCAACAAGCTGGCGTTGCATTTCAAACTCTTGCAGCATGCTAAGCTGCTCGGAAGGAATATCTCTAGCGTTGAGAGAAGATCTCAGACGACTCAATTGGAGATTGCTTCCAGGAAGATGCAGCGCCGGTATGTTCTGTTGAGGCCAACCCATCGACGAATGCGGCATAATACCATTTCCAGAAGGAGAGATTGGTGGTGTGAACGAATGTTGCGCAGCAGATGGTGAGCCCGGTAACATGTTCAAAACTGAAGCCATGTCCATAGCAGAGGCGGAAACAGAAGAAGAAGCCCGAGGAGATGGCAATCCGGAGCCAGTGGAAGCGTACAAGGGACGCAACTCCTCATTTATATGAGCAAAGAAGCAAACCCTTCGGTTGCAACTAACCCCATCCTTGCACAATCGGGTTCTGTATTGAGCAGGGTGTAGCCAGCATTCAAACACCCCATGAGCATATTCACACATATCGCCTTGCTTACAGGAACCCTTCTTAAAGTCAGGGCATGGGACACAGGTGTAGTGAAACTTCCTCGGATCTCTTCTTCTTGCATTCTCACCTGGGTGTGCAAATGGACACTCAGTCCAGTCATGCGAATAAGCTCGAGAACACGGGCGGATCTTAAATGAGAACATACGAAACTCATCTGTCGAATAAATCCCACTTTTGATGTCGGGCAATGATGGATCAATTGGGTACTCTTTTTTCTCTGATGCAAAAGTTCCATCAGCGCCGTTTGGCTTAGTCGGAGAGGATACTGAATCTAAAGAGAGTAAAGAGGAGCCATTATCTGGTGATGATGAGAGAGACCGAAAACTTGATCCCAAGCTAGATGTCGACGCATGCAGATCTTCAGATATAATCTCATCTTTCTTCAAGATCTCTTCAAGGATGGTTCTCAAACCAGGAGCGTGCGGAGACACAACAAGAACATCAACAGGACGATTCCCATGAGCATCGTGGATATTAGGATCTGCTCCTGCACTCAGAAGCAACTTGACAACATCCAAGGCATTCACAGAAGCACCCGAAGCAGCGCAATGAAGGGCAGTACTTTTATCCGGACCGCAAGACAGATTCAACTCGGCTTCCGGGAAAGAAAGAATAAGCTTAACAAGATCTAAACTTCCATATATCGAAGCAACCATCAGCGGGGTTCTTTGCTCAACAACCATTCTTCTAACAAGCCTCTGGCGTCTGTACCAGAGACCCACCTGGTTGATACAAGACACAACAGAGAGTTGATGCTTAAACCCCTCAACATCGTTGTCTGCAGCAAACTCAAGTAAGGCAGAAAATGAATGTTCCCACTCAGCATCGTTCATGGGTTTGGACAAAGAATCACTCTCTGGATCTGAAAGTGATGTCAGAGTATTCTCCGTATCCAGCTTCTTAGAAAGACCACACATGCTTTCACGGCACTGGAATGAACAAATATCTGAAACTGAACAAAACCAAAAGAGAAAAGCTTACTTGTTTGAATCAATCAATAACGTATATGCTTGAAATATATAAGAAGCATAAAGTATTACTAGTCAAATCAGAATCAGCAAATAAGGAATATCATTGAAACGATAATCAATAAAAATTTGACCCAAAAAAAAGGAAACAAATTTACTCTTCCTGTAGAATTGACATTGAAAAGAAACGGAAAGTCAGAAAATTTACCAAAAAGAAGACTCAGAGATCAAACCCGTCACAAACGGATCTAATAAATGCTGAAAAAATTTCTGAAGAAAAAGCTTCCTCAAATTAAATCTCTAAACACAAATTTCAGCAAATATATCACAAACCCAGAAGAAAACTAAATCTAAGAACCACTTGAGCACATTTCAGACGAACATCCTCATCAAACATTCTCTCAACAAAAAAAATTCCTACCAAACCAAACAGATAAACAACTTACAGAACAGAAGAATCAAAACACCAACTACCTTAAAACCAAAAAATAATAAAATCTTAATAATAAAAGCCAAGGAGAAGAAGAAGAAGAAGAAGTCAATGAACAGTCAACCACAATCGAAATCTCTAAACTCCACAAAAAAACCAAACTATTTGACTCAAATCTCAATCACCCAGTTAAAAATCCCCTTCATACCAATAAAAAAAAAAGTTGAAAGAAAACATAACATATTACAAACTTCACCAAATCTCTACTACACCATTATCCGAAGTTAGCTTACCCCTTTGTGAAGATCAGAAGCCAAATCGTGCGATCCGGAAACACAATCTAAAACCGTAACTCCCGAAAGACAGAATCACATTTGCAGATCCAAAAGGGTAAAAAAACTGCAGAAAAACACAAATCTAAAGAACGGAGAAGAAGAAGATCGATCACCTCACCTCAGCTGCGAGAGAGAGAGAGAGAGGCGTTTTTTTGTTTTCGGTGGTTTGAAAAAGGGATGAGAGGTGACTGGTGTGACCGGAAGAAGTGGTGAGAGATAGAGTAAGGAGGTTAAAAGAGCTATGGAGCGTGTGTGACGGGATAAAGCGGTAGAAGGTGGCGGGCGCGTGTGGATAAATTTAAGCGTATTGGAAAACAGGTTTGAAATCCACGTTATAATAGAATCTGATTCTTTTAATCACAACCGTTGGATGTTTGAGGAGCGGACTCCCAGTGACTATTTAGACGGTGGTCAAGCTGCAGCTCTTTTTTTTTTTTTTTTATTATTTAATAATATTTCTTTGTTTTGTAGTTGAGAATAGTGTTTTTTTTTCATAGGATGAGTTATAATAAATGGCTTGTCTCCACCTTCCAAGCTATGACTTGGGTTCAAGTACCACAAAATGTACGTTTAAAAAGAGTTGGCAAACAAAAAAACCTATGTTGGTATCGTGTGAATGTGTAGACCACATGTAACTGTCTGCCATCGTTCGCCACGACACGAAACAGTACAAAACGGTTTTGGTAATTATTGTCAAATGCCAATAACCGCAATCGATCGCATACATAGCATTTAAGATGATAACGGAAAAACCAATCAAGTTTTTAGTATCATGTGCATGTGTAGACTAGGTTTGAATCCCCACATAACCGAGGTAATGACCTTGAGTATTAGCTAAAAACAAATTGCTTAGCTATCTCATGCATGTATCTCGAATCGTATAATAAAAGTAAGGTTTAGCTTGCATGAATCCATTGTAATGTTATTTGGGAGTTTTAAAGTATAGAAGTGTTTGTTTGATGCCTTTTCTAATTGTCATTATATTCATTTTATGTTAAGGTATATACCTAATCTCCAAAACCAAACTAAACAGAAATAGAGTTATAATGTTTTACCGGTTTTTTAAAATCACATATCTCTATATGTAATTGGATACTTTGTTTTTTTATCGCTAGTTCTGATAAATTAATCGAGAAGAAAAACTAACAAGAAGTACATACATTCTGATAAGCCGCATGAGAAGAAATACAAACCTATTAAAGGTATATAGAACTCATAAAAAGCTATACAAATAATATGTTAGAGAGAGTAAATAAAACAAATCTCATAAAACGGAATGACAAAACCTAATACCAGGTTTGAAGAGCGTATACAATTCCATTAACGCATCATAAAACTGTTTTGGGATACGTCTGCAAGAGACGTATACTGACGCAATTTATTTTCTCGAAATTACAACTGAGACATTATTTAGTATTTACAGTATAAAAATTGAATAAAAGATATAATACAAAAATACACTAATCAACACTAAAATAAGCTTACGTATTCTCCAATCATCTAAAGAGATGATGAGTTAGAAAAATTAATTCCTCGAAATTACATGAAGACGAGATTCTCTTCGGAATCGACATCAGCGAAATTAAAGTTTGTTACTGGTTGTTGATGGACATCTCTTCAAAGAGCCACTTCGGACTTAAGGCACCATCACTCCACATCGTCGAGCAAATTCAACTTCCTTCATCTCCGGAGAAACTAAAAAGAGACTTTTATAATTATGACAACTAATGCAGGTTCTATGTCTATCGAAGATTTGCTGAATGTGCACATATCACCACCGGTGGAGCTCATAAAGAGAACATCGATAATGGAGATGAAAAAATTGATCTTCTGAAATAGAAACCCATAGTCTATAGAAAATGAAGAGATATAAGAGAAAAGATTACCATTTTCCCGTACTTCTGTTTTTAGTCTACATAGTTCGGCATTATAAACATCACCCTTAGTTTGCATTTACAAAATAATCAAGTTTTAATTTTAAAAACTTGACATGGTTAACATTATATACGGTTGATATAATAACTGTTAGAAAAACAATGAAAAAATCTATAAAAGATTATAATTAGGTACAAAAACACAAGTAAAGTGACAAAATCCCACTAACAACAGTTAATAGTTGCTAAACTATTGCTACATTTAGCCACATAATGGATAAAAGTTAATATGTGGCAAATTAGCCACGAAAATTTATGTAGTTAGTATGTAGTTTATCATTGCTAGATGAACACTGGTGGCTATAAAATTTAGTTGGTATGAGTCATGAATCTGGATCGATTCAGATCACACTGAGAAAGATGAAGAATCATAGACAAAAGTTGAATTCAGAATATAAGAATACCGTAAAGAGACAAAATCGTAAAGAACATATTTTATTGCAAGTGTATTGCTAGAGCGTCCAGAATCTCCCTTTCTCTTTAGACACTTTTCATACTTATATTGTTTACAAACGCGCGAATCATGCTATTCATTTATCATGTCATTTAACTCTCTTTATTCTCTTGGACCCGAACGTTACGCCTTTTGAACCTCATATCCAACTCTCTAGCTTTCTAGCTCTCTAGCTCTCCCAATCCGCCAGCGTTACTATCCTTCTCTTTAATCCCCTTTATTTCGGACGTTACGTGGTTTGAATTCTTCTTGGGTCCGGTGATCGAGCTCTCCCAACCCGGATCAAACCGACTACCCGATCCAATTCCTCTATTCTGCGAATTGGGTCGTATCTGCGGACTGGCCTCTCCGAACTGACTTCTCACTCGGACTGGATTTTGTCTTGTCGAAATCCAACTCCCACAATTAGTCCTCCAAGTCTTTGCTGACTCCAAATTAGGCATTATATTCCTGATGTCGGGCTGGACCTTTCCAGCTCGGGTTTGATTACTCTTTCCAAGCTAGGATTTCGTATGAATCCAATATCTGATGCCTATAGTTGGTAATAGTCGTTTTGCCACACAAAAAAAATCTCGTAACTATTTGTGGCTATATGCTTAGCCACGAGTTTTAGAATTTAGCTACGAAAAAAGCTGTGACTAAATCATATTTTTGTTATAAAAATATAATTTTTATTTAGATATTGTTTGTTTTAGGTAAAGGGTGGGCATTCAGATCTTTGGTTCGATTCTGGTTCGGATCTTTGATTTTTTGGTACTATTAAAACATGATCCATATAAGAACCGATTGTTTTTTGGTTCGGTACGGTTCGGTTCCACCACGGTTTGGTTATTAAATTAGAAGAACCATAAGAGAACCAAACTACAAACTGGTTCGGTTCGGTTCGGGTAAATACCCGAAAGAACCAAATTCAAACCTGCAAAATTAACTTAAAACTACCAAATAAACACTAAACTTAAACACCAAATGGTTTAAAAACAACATCATTACTAGTTCATAAGTCATACCAATCTGAAACTGCCAAGTTCATAACTTAGAGACTAAGAAGATCAAAAGATTCAAAACCAAAAGACATCATCAACTTCTCAAATCTCAACTGCCATAATCTTCATTCTTCTATTTGACCATTCCTATTTCATCCTGTTAGTAAAGAAGAAACTGGTTTAATAAGAAAAATAGTCAAAAGACATTAACAAACTCTGCAGTAGATAAAGTGACAAACATAAAGAATGAAAAATGAGTTTTTTCTCATACTTTTTTGACAGCCAAATGAGTCTCTTTTCAAAGCTTCCTCTACTCTCATAACCCAAACTCTGCAGTAAGCGTAAAGAAAACAAAGTTAAAAGGTAATACTACAAGTCTAAGAATGAGGAATGTAAAGATTAATGAACATCCATTAACTCTTTGTAGCTTGTCTTGTAACTCAATGTTTGCAATCAAGTCATTAATGGTGACTGCTCCTTTATTAGTGAGTTGTACCTCACATTTCAACCATTGCTCTGTGCAAATCAAAATCTCTATTGAATTATGTGTGAGAGAGCTCCTGTAAGGGTCCAAAATACGACCAGAAGTGCTAAAAGCACTCTCTGAGGCAACAGACGACACTTGCATAGCAAGTACATCTCTAGCCATTTCAGATAACACAGGGAATTTTGGAGTATTGACCCTCCACCAACCTAGAACATCATAATCTATACCCATTAACAACTTTGGATTCTCCACTGATTCCTTCAAATAAAGGGCTAACTCATTACTCGCATCTTGAAGTCCTTTTTCATTGATCAACTCCTTATAAATATTATCCGTTCTTTCATAACCACCAAAATCATCATCAATATCACCTGGAATCTGTTCTTGTTGTCCACTTTGAGATTGAGATGTCTAAGAAGAAGTCCCTGTAGACTGAGATGTTGATCCCGTACTACATCTATTGGCATAGACAATGCTATATTCCTCAAACATTCTTTCCATAAGATGCAAGACTGAATCATAAAGATTTTTCCCAACTATACTGTCCTTACCATAGAGCTGATCAAAACAGAACTGTGCAAATTGCATTTTGTTCCTCAGATCAAAGATACTAGCAACAATGAGAAGCCTATTTACTTCACTCAAACCACCCCAATACTTGTCAAACTTAGCTCCCATCCTTGTGGCATTTTCCTGTAACTTTAAATTTGTACTTTTACTAAGTCTAATCAGATTCTTCTCTATGGTGCAAATCTCTGCATAACACTTATGAGCATTAACCTTAGTAGATGTTGAAACAACCAATGTTGAATGATAAAAGACAACCAGAAACTTGACTAATCTATTTATATCATCACAATCTCTTTTAATTGGTGGTCCAACCCTTTGTAATCCATCCTTATCCACTTTCAGAAAATAGTCATCATACAGTTTGTCTTCAAGTTCCAACTTGTCGAAGCTTACTCTGAACTTAAGAGCTCTTGTTAACATGAGATACGTAGAATTCCATCTTGTCTTGACATCCAATGGCAAACGTCCTCTACTAACCACCTTTCATATCTCAAGTTTATCCTCAAAAGCCTTCAATCTATTTGTAGAAGATCTGACATAGTGAACACCATTACGAACACTACACACACTCTTATCTACCTCATGTAAACCATCTCTAACACCTAAGTTGATAATGTGAGCAGCACATCTCAAATGCAAACAATCAACATTTAGAACCTAAGTTTCATTCCCTAAACCTTTGAATTTCTCTGTGAACCTCGATAGAGCTGAAGTATTGGCTGTGGCATTATCAACAGTGATGGTGAAAACCTTCTCTATGCCCCAATCAGCCAAACAATCAAGAAGACACGATGATATAGTAGAATCTTTATGATCTTCTACATTCTTAAACCCAATAATTAGCTTCCTTAGCTTCCAATTTGAATCAATAAAGTGAGTTGTGATCACCATGTAGCTAGCTCCGGTTGTAGGAGCAACCCATATTTCGGTTGTCAAAGACATCATTTGCTTGCTAGCAGAAAAGACTTTCCTCATTGCTTCTTTGCATTTTACAAAAATCTCGAGGATGTCTCTTGTTGTTCTCCTTGAATGAGGTCTGTACATGTTGACCTTGGTGCAAAAGTGTCTCCAACCCATACTTTCAACAAAAGCAAATGGTAACTCAGCCAAGACAACCATATCATTCGTAGCTTCTCTCCAAATGCTCTCAGAAACCTTAGCTAATTGCAGATTACCATCAGGGGTTATAGACTGTTTGTTTACCTTGTTGTTTCTGACTATCCCAAGCCTTGTACTACTTACATAACGTCAAATACTTCTTCAAGTTTGATGTTCCAGAAGTTGTCAAACAATATCCTTTCCACGGTAATTACATGTGCATCTGTCATTATCCTCCTTCATCCTTGTGAAATGAGACCAAATTGGAGACCTTATCTTCTTCGACTTTTTCGTCCTAGGAGAACTACCAGTACTTGCAGCATGTCTTTACTTTTGCTTCCTGTGGCAGGTTCACTACTTGGAGTTTCAAATTCATCGTCACTCATACTATCATTAGAGTGATGCTCATCTTCGGCGTCTTCGTGTACAGGTGACGAAGAATTCATCTACAAACAAACAACTGAAAATCAAACAAAAATAGTAAGTTCATGTTTGAGAATCGAAACATAACAACGACAAAAGCATGAACACATATCTCAATTTAAGTGTTTAAAAACCAACAACGAGTCGATCTCAATCACACAAATCACCATTCAACATCGCAAAAACAAACAAAAATGAATCGATTTCAATCATACAAAAATTCAGAAACCCATAAAAAACGAATCACCTGAGAACAAATTTCGGATGATATAGGTTGTTGTTATCGTTGTCGACTTGAGGATTTATCGGAGTTGGGAATTAGGGTTTCCAGCTTCAATTTGGGGATTTTTGAAGACTTTAGGTTGTTGTCGAGTTGGGTTTGTCGATTTGGGTTTAGAACCGAACCAATGGCCTATATGGTTAAACACTATTCTAATGTTCGGTACCATTCGGTTCTGATTCGGTTCTCGGTTATTAACCGAACCGAACCAATACCTAGTGGACCTAAAGTTTGAGAACCATTCGATTCTTTAAGAGGATCCGACACCGAACCGGTACCTCTTTACTCGGTTCGGTTTTTCGGTTCCAGTTATTTATGCCCACCCCTAGTTTTAGGTAAAAGATAAAGTAAAAATGGATCAAGATCTAGCATAGTAATTTAAGCTTTGTTTAAATTTACCTTAATAAAATGGAGTGTATAGTTAGGATAGTCAATAGAATATGGATAATTCATGTATTTAAAATTAGGGTTAATTAGCTGAATATTATTTTTGAGAGAGATAATTGGAAAAGTAACAGCTCCATTTTCGGAATTAAGTAAGTAGGAGAGAGAAAATAAATCTGGACGAAATTGCCCCTCTATATTTGTTTTAGGTAATAAGTAAATAATGGACAAAATAAGTAGATAACCAAAATAATTTAATTCTACAATCCACATTCAATAAATAAAATATATACCCGTAGATATACGTGATATAAAAAGTTAGGAGTAATGTATATGTTTAAATTGGTAGATTCGATTTGATCCGATCAAAACCTTAGAAACAAATTAAAAATTATAAGTTCATAGTTAACTATTTTAACTATTTTAAAAGCATAGTAAACTATTTTCAGAGTATAGTTGTCTATTCTACCGATTTCATAACATAGTTGACTACATGAAAAATGTTGTTGTAATAGTTACTTATTTAAACAAACATAGTTAATTATGTTCATAACGTAGTTACCTATTATAGTTTGCATAATGAAAAAAATAACATACATAGTTAACTATTATCTGAAACATAGTTATCTATTATACTGATTTCTGAACATAGTTAACTATAACGATCTCTAGCGGCGGGTCAGTTTGATCAGAAGAGGGGACGATGGTGGGGAGTTTAACGGAGGAGAAGAAACACCATCTTAATCCACGAGTTAGAGGTTTTTAATCCAATGCAACGAGATAAGACAAAGTGATTGAGAGTGAGTTTTGTGGATTGCCGTAGAGAAACGGGATTGATACTGGTGCTTGTGTTAGATGACGCGATAGAGAGGAAAAGGACGAACGACGCGTCGGAGAGGAAGAATAAGAAGAAAGAAGAAGAGGAAGAAGAAGAAGAAGAAGAAGAGGAAGAAGAGAAAAGACGTGTCGGAGAGGAAAAAGAAAAAAGAAGAAGAAGAAGAAGAAAAAAGAAGAAGAGAAAAAAAAAAAAAAAAAGATACGATGGAAGAAGAAGAAGCGGCGGTGAGAAGAAGGATTTAGCATATTAGGGTAAAGCGTTGATTTTAATTTTGTTTTTTCTAATGTAAAAAGCTGTATAATTACAGAAGGGTAAAATCAAAATTTTAGGTAGGCCAAATGCTAGTTACTATATTATATTTTATATGATGTTAGATAGTGAATTATAGATGGGAAGACTAATATAGGGTGCAATTTCCCTTAAAATTATTATCTAAACTTTTATTTGATCGAATAAAATTTATATTTAAATTTTGAGTTTTTAAGTAATTATGGATAATTTGGGTATTCATGTAATTGTTTGTAACGTACTGTTATTCATTTTAATGTATTATAGTGGTCCAAACGACTAATTTATATTATTTATAATAAAGATAGAATTGCATGACACAATCCAAAATATTAAGTTTATAAAATTTCAGGATATCGAATACGCATTTTTTTAATGTCAATTTCGAGTGTTAGTTTTAAAAATGTTATTCTAATGTGGTTTTCGCTTTTAGATAAAAAAAAATTAGGGAGATTTAGTTTAATAATCTAAAATTTTTATATATTTGAAAACGAACCTATATTTTAAAGTTTTTAAAAACTAACTTTTTAAAAGTAATAAGATAATAATTTTTTCATAAAATATGAGAATTTATACTTATAAAAAAATATTTTGAAATAGATTGGCTAAACTGTCAACCACTGCTAGTATAAATGACCTTCCAAACTAGCACCAAATGTTTTGTTTTTGTCGTTGCTTCAAATGACTGCAAAAAAATAAAATACAATAGAATCGGAAAATCGATTTTCAATTGAGCCTTTAAAAAGACATTTTAAAACAATCTATAAAGGTGTTCTACCTCAAATTGAGGTAGTACTGTACAAGTTTTTCCATCAACAAGCATTTAATCAGTTGCCCGTAGAAATTTTTTTGATGCACTTGCCAGAATCACCAGTGACTCATGTCTCTTATGATTGTGCATAAGGTACACTATCACCTTAACTATACGTTGGTTAATGTTTCACATTTTATGACATTTTCGTTATTTTTGATTATCCAAGGCTACAAGTCCCTCTCTCAACCTGTAAATAACACAATAACACAAGACCATTCCTTATACTAGAACATAAAAGTAAATCCTTTAATCAATTATTATTGTGCAAAATATAAGAATTTCGGTAGGCCAAAAAACTCAGCTTAATTTTTCTATAATCAACTATTTATGAGATACTGAATCAAGTGAACTAAACATTATATAACTTGAACACAAACCATAAATTTTATGGTGATCACCATTCTTAATATTTTCACATTTGTAATTTTTTATGATTTTATATTTTGTGGGTAATCTATATTTTTCTCTTTTAATTAATCACGTGAAATGACATTTTTTAATTTTGTAAATTCTTGTATACTAGAAGTAATTACCTAATGATAATATAATTTTATTTAAAAATACTTTATATATTTGGTTTATTTAGAATATTTTGATAATTTCAATTGCAAAAGGTTAGTTTTAAAATTTTTGAAAACATAGATTAGTTTTCAAAATCCACAAATTTTCCTCAAAAATTAATCGGTGACCTAATTTATGATATTATATGTACCACGTTTACGATAAACAATTTTATGTATAACTCATAAATTAGGATTTATTGTTCTACCTAACAAAATAAAAATTTCATTATGATTATATTTATAGTTTGCAGAAACAATTGTATTATCTAGAATCAAATTCCGAAATCTGATATAAATTTAATAAAAATTTGAATTAAAAACTTACTTTTCATAGTAGTTTTTTTATTTTTAAAAATCGTTTATGCACAAAAAAATAAAAAATCATTTATGCAGAATTAATTTATTGATTTAGATAGATATTA
Source organism: Pseudoturritis turrita (assembly GCA_900406555.1). NCBI lineage: Eukaryota > Viridiplantae > Streptophyta > Magnoliopsida > Brassicales > Brassicaceae > Pseudoturritis > Pseudoturritis turrita. The sequence goes on from OVBL01000426.1 coordinate 980,192, forward strand.
CAAAACCATTATACAAATTTTTTGAAAAATAAATTATTACATAAACAGATATATACGCCATATAGTGAAACAGATATTTGAAAAAATTGATTTTGACGATACTTTCCGTAAATAAGCCTTAGTCGCTAATAAATTACTAAATCCGTTATTATCTTTTTACGAGCTCGATTTTACCCTGATATAATAACTGGAAAGTATTTCGTGGCTAAACCTTCAACTTGTACACAGCAAAATAAAACCTAATATTTTTAGGAACCATTCTAAAATTTGGATAATTCGATACCAACATTTCTGTTTCAGGATATTTTGACAGGTAAAAAAAAAAGATTATTTTTCGGTAGGTAATATTTTTCCAAAAATCAAATCGTCTCGGCCATATGGTCCCTACAATTTTCCACGTGTCCCTCGTCCCAGCCGATCACTTGCGTGTCACTTGGACCCAAATTTCTCTTCTTAAATTTTAGTTTTTGCCGGAATAAAAAATTAAAAAAACGAACCTATGATAACGTCACCCGGAGAAGATCCCAGATCTGCGCGCGCTGGCATCTTTCACAGTGCGCCACGTGGCAGAAAAAGTTTTGCCCTTTCGTTGGGTGATCTTGTCAAATCTCTCGGTCTTTTGTGTTTCGACTCCGATAATAAAAAATCATTTTGCTTCCTACTCAAATACGATTAAATACTAAAGAGCATACATATATATCAAAAAAAAAAAAAACACAAATAAAATTCTGGAAAAAAAAGAAAAATCCCCAAAATCTAGGGTTTTCTTCTCGTCAAATTCGTGTTTCTTCTACGAAATTTCATTACTTTCTGCTGTCGGGTGTCTCCCAGTCGCTTCTCTTCCCCAATTTCTCTTTTGGGTTTTCGTTAGATTCTGATTTTTAATGGTCGATTTTTGTTTTCTCTGAACTGTGCAAAATCGTGATCGATTGATATAACTTCAGGGTTTTAAAACCTTTCCTAGAAGGCGATTGCAAGACGTGAATTTCCTCTGGTATTCCGATTTTTTTTTTTTTTTTGGCGTTGAAATTGCTCCTTTTTTGGTAGTTTGAAGAGTTTAGTAACATATGTTTGACCTAATTTTTGAAGAGATGCAATCGAAACCAGGAAGAGGAGGAAATGAAGCTGAGGTTAATCACCATGGTGTTCAGCAACCGATGATGTATCCAGAGCCCTGGTGGAAAAATAACTCTTTTGGTGTTGTTCCTCAAGAGAGACCTTCTGGGATTCCATCAAATTCGTCTTCTTTGGAATGCCCAAATGGTTCCGAATCAAACGATGTTCATTCTGCATCTGAAGATGATGGTGCGTTGAATGGTGAAAACGATGGTACTTGGAAAGATTCACAAGCTGCAACTTCGTCCCGTTCAGGTTTGTGTTCTTTGGTATCGATGCTGAGCTGTGATGTGATCCTTATTTTGCAATTTGGTGAAGAATCTTTTCTCAAACAGGCAGTGGAAAAATTAGAAGGGAATTAGGGTGATTTCGGCACTATAGGACATGCAAAAGGCATGGGAGTTATGAAATCTGATCCCTAAGATCTGTTTGCATTGTGATTGTCGGTTTTTATATTTTCTTTCTATCAATGCAAAGGAGGTTCTGTCTCGCTGAAATGTGGCATTGCTTCTTTTTTTCTTTTCCTGCATGTGTAATGGTGTCTTTCTTCAATTTCGGTAGATAACCATAGAGTGGAAGGGAATGATCCGGGGCATTTGATGCGTAACATGCATGATCAGCAACTTGTACAACCACCAGAACTTGTTGGACACTACATTGTATGTGGTTTTGTCTCATTCCTTGATTATTGGTCCCTGAAAAGGTGTTATCTTGTATACCGACGCCCTTAATGTGTGTGAAAAACTCAAACTCCATTTTCAGGCTTGTGTCCCAAATCCATATCAGGATCCATATTATGGGGGAATGATGGGAGCATATGGTCATCAGCCATTGGTATATTGTCGAAACCTCTCTCAATATCTACAATAGTTCCATACGGTGCAGTGTTTATTTGATGTATGTGCACTGATTACCCTTTGTGGTGACTCTGTTTGCTGTCTAGAATGATTCTGGATTCAGTAGTTCTGTTTGTTAGAGTTGGTGATATATTTTTGAAATCCATATCTTAAAAGAACCTAAAATAAATTCTCGGGGTGCTATGAGTTTAATTAATTTCGATTATCTAAGCTCTTTGTTGCAATATTTTTTGTCCACTGGTTTGAGCAGGGTTTCCGTCCATATCTTGGAATGCCTCGCGAAAGAACAGCGCTGCCACTTGACATGACACAAGAACCTGTCTATGTGAATGCGAAACAGTATGAGGGAATTCTAAGGCGAAGAAAAGCACGTGCCAAGGCAGAGCTAGAAAGGAAAGTCATCAAGGACAGAAAGGTAGTTCTACTTATCAAATTGTATTTTATGAAATAATAAAAAACAGGAACAAAATAGGAAGTCTGGCAGCACAGGTTGGGATCATCCAAGCATTGTGTACATATTTTCTAGAAACAAGTGAACACATGCTATATGAAGGATTGAAAATGAGTATTAAGAATTTCTAAGCTCATGGCTTCTTTTGTGGCTCCTATTGATTATATCCCCGGGTTTGTTCCAAATGTGACAGCCATATCTTCATGAGTCGAGACACAAGCATGCGATGAGAAGGGCAAGGGCTAGCGGAGGCCGGTTTGCCAAGAAGAGTGAGGTAGAAGCAGCAGAGGATGGAGGAGGGAGAGAAAGAGAAAGGGGTTCAGCAACCAACTCATCAGGCTCTGAACCAGTTGAGACAGACTCTAATGAGACCCTGAATTCTTCAGGTGCACCTTAATAATCATAAGCCAAAGATCTGAGACAGAAGAGACACACTTTGGCTAATATATCCATTGCCCCTAACCGGCAAATCATTCTTGGCTTTATGGGTTTTGTTGTGTTTGCTAGTTGTTTTTGTTAGAGTCTCATATCATATGTGTGCTTTTGCAGTCATGATTTGTACAAAGGGAGGTGAGTTATGTTAGGTGGTTAGATTTGGAGACAAGAGACGGGGGTAGTAACTAGGTTTTGTTTTATTTTTTTATTCTTTTCCCAGTTTCCCCTTTTTTTTTTTTTTTTTGGAAAATTGGAAAATACGTTTGTTTAATCGTTTTGCCTTCTTGAGCAGAAAGTGTTACAGAGCTGTAGCCATGCTTAAGATTTGTTTTTGCATTGCGTTGCATTGTTTATTTTTCGAGCACTAGTGTCTATTTAGCTCTTTCTACTTATTTAACAAATCTAATCACGTTTTGAAATATGTTCTGAAATAATAAAAACAAATCAAGGCTCGTATAAAAGACGAGATTAATGGTTTCTTTTCTTAGATTTTCGAACAATTTTTAGATTCTTGCTACTCTTTAGCTTGGAGTAGAATGGTTTAGTGGGTAAATTCTAGGGTCCGCCATTTTGGCTGTGTTGTTCTAAAGCTTCCTAGTTCGAATCCACCTGGGAGGGGTTTAGGCGAAACTTAGACCCTAACAGAAAGGTGTATGGATTTGGTCCAGAATTCTTTGTAATACCATCTAACCGAAAAAGAAAAAAATTGGGTCCCTTCCCTATTCTCTAGTACAAGGTGAATCTTATACGTATGTAACCGATAACAGTTTAAAGCATATAAAATGCATATTTTGGTCAGATTTCAAAAGGACAATAAAGCGAAATCATTTGTTTTATTTATCTACAACGGGAAGATTGAGTATATTATGTAGGGAAATTGGGTTGAATGACTAAAAAAAATTATAATTTGTCAAATGACTACATGTATTTTATGGTTAGGATATGAGACATGATTTGTGTATTAATGGCAAAAATCAACCTGACCGTGAGAGGAGAGGTAAACAAAAGCTGATTTTTGTTTTTGTCATCTGAGAATATATTAATAGCAAAGGTAATCAAAAACGAAATTACAAGATTCTAATATTCTATGGACTAAACACCAGAGAATATCTAAGCAATTAAACTTAATAAATAGATCTGAACAACATCACAAGCACATGGATAGAAACATAAATACAACCTTCTATAATGAATCAATTCTACCTCAACGAATATAGGTAGTACCGTCAATTCGGATTAATCCGTGGATTATCAATCCACACTGCGGCGGTTTTTTTTTCCCGGATTTTGGTGGACTGGTCCGCGGCGGACTACGGTACTAAACATTAAAATCCCAATCCAAACAGCTTAAGGTTTGCGGATCAATCCGCGGACTAATATTTTAATTAGAACGAAATTTTTTTTCTTTCTCAATTGATTTTAGGAGCCATAACTATAATTTAGTGTCCATAACCATAAATAAAAATCAACTAATAATTTGAAGATTAAAAGAAAAATTTCAGAAGCAAGAGAACTAGAGAAGTATGAAGTAATGAAATTTGAAGAAGTAACTTCATAAACAAGAGAACTAGAGAAGTATCTAGTAACAGACTGAAAAATAACTTCATGAGTTTGAAAACAAGAGAAGTAATTAAGATATCCTTCTTCAACCTGAAATGACTTCATAAGTCAAAATCCTAGAAGTGAAATAATTGCAAAAGATATATTTTAGTTTTAATATTTTTTTTTTTATGAGTCCGCGGTAAAGTCCATAAACCGCACGTACCAATCCGCTACAGACCGTGAACCGCAGCGGTCTTAATCCGTTAGACCGCGGATAGGAAAAATAAAGTCCTAAACCGCTTAATTACAGGGTGGACCGGACTACAATCCGCAGACTTTAGTCCGAATTGACAGCTCTAGATATAGGATAAGGCTTCAAACTTCGGTAAGAATGAAGTACAACCAAGTACTTCAACCAAACTTCCAAAGACGGCGGGAAGAACCAAATGTTTACCACGCCTGCAAAGAAACCCAAAGAAAGAGAAGATCCTGCACAGATCTTAATAGTAGGAACAAGGAGCGAACGAATCTTAAACCGCTGAAGCCCAACTGATAATGAGAAACAGTGACATATACGGATCCGATAGAGACCACGCGAAATAAAATGATGCAAAGAGACCTGCAAGTAAAGACAAATCACTGAAACTCAGGGACAATCCCGGAAAACGATCCGAGAAACAAACTAGACAGAACAGAAACGCCTTGACCGGAAGCAATCCGGTGAAACCCAAACGGGAATCAGGCCGAGGGAAGACCAAGAGGACAAGAGATAAAACCAAACTATCACCAGATGGAAGAGCAGCCGTCGCCACCATCGCCATCCATGCTAACATCCGAGCCTAGAAGGAGCAACACCAGAAGGAAAACATAGAGACAGACACCGCCATCGCGAAGAGGAGGTGAAGCCCAATCAATGCCACACCACCAACGAAACGTAACCGCGACAAAGGACCTTAACCAAAAAAGGTAAATCGGAAGCAGGGGCAGAGGAGAACTGACACCAGAGACATAACCAAGCTCATCCGAGATTTCAAGACCATCCTCAAGCCCCAGAGATCTTAGATAAACTGACGAGGGCGATAGATCCGGAGAAACTGTCGCCAAGATCCTCGTTGCCACCTCCACCTGTCACCACCACCGAGGATAATCGTCGCTGCCACACAGTCTGAACCCAAGAGCCTCCGAAATCCTAGTTTGTCCAACTGCCAGATCCAGAGGAAGCCTCCAACGACCTCTTTCCGTCCTCAAAGAATAAATATCAAAGGAGAAGAGATCCACAGAGATCCACCAGTCGGAAGGCTAGAGCCACCACCACCACGCCGACTCCTAACAAAACCAGATCTCCATAAACAAGGAGCAAACCCTCAATCACAAAGAAGAGCGAGGAAAAAAGGAGGAGAGGGGAGGAGAGAAAGCCCTCTCGCAACCACAAACAAAGGCACCGAAGATTGGAGAGGCAGAGAGATTGGGTTGCCGGAAATCGCCTAGGGTTTACTGTTTGAGAGAGGATAAAAAATGATTGGCCTCTGCAACTGGATCTGTAAGAAATGTCTAATCTTGCTTTATGTGATCTTCTGTAAGAAACAAAAGCTGATTAAAAAAGAAAAAGAAAATTCTCTTTCTTCTTTGTTCTTACTCCCCCCCTCTCATCTTATTTACTTCAAATCTCTATAAAAAAAAATGATTCAAATTTGTAATATCACTAAATTTTTTTTTTTCCGCACATGTTATATGTTGAATTTTTTAAAACGAACAAATATTACTCAAAAAATTGTTATGTTCTTAAGTGCAACCGCGTCAGTCTATACTATTTACATATTTAGATAGTATAGTATAGAACAAACATCTTGGTCATTAGAACATTATTCACCATCTTAAAAAAACTGTGTCTGTTTTTAAAACTTCAAAATATGTGAGACGCAAAATATGTATTTTTTAGTACGATCATGAGGTGTAATCAATTTATAAAAAAAATTTGTCGTCTGAAATTTTTATTTAATCTCACGAAAACCAAAGCCGGCGGTAATAAGATATAACCCCGAAAACAAAGTCGGCAGAACACAAATGTTCCCTAGAGACAAAGCCATAAACAAGGGAAGCTTAATGGATCAACAAATACATAAAAATTATAAAACCCCAAAACACAAAAATCGCAAAATAAGCATGCCAAAAGTCGATGGGGAAAAGACATTTATGTCTGGGCAAAGAGAAGGAAGTCGAATTGAAGACTATTTTAGGCATTGAGCTTCCCACTTAATTATCTTCTTAAATCTCTAATTATAATGACTATTTTGTTAATTTTGTGGTCCAATACGAATATCGGACCTAATCACCCTATTATATATCTACGAACATACACGAAGATCAAATTAAAAAAAAAGAAAAAAAAATTAGGAAACAAAATTAAAATTAGGCGTTGTCGTTCTTTGAAATCACAAGAGAAAAAGAATTTTTTTTTTTTTTTGTCTTCTCATTTGGAGAAGGAGAGAGAAAGAGGAAGACTTTGACTCTTCTTCTTCTTCTTCCTCTCTCTCTCTATCACTGCATTTGTTTTCTCACATCGTATGATGACTTTTGCCTTCAATTTATCGTTTTCTACATATCCTTTTGCTTCAACTGATTATACCCATTAAAGTGTTTCTCTCGCTTACGTTCTCAGGTCTGTGTTTTCCCCTTTTCTCGTTTGTAGAATCTTTCTTTTAGTCTTAGCTCTGTTTCGTTGCTAGGGTTTACCGTTTACTTATCCGGTTTCGAATTTCTTAGGCTTCTCTTTCATTTTGGGATTTGTTGTCAAGCCAAGCCAACTTTTAATCAAATCGGATTTGTTACTTGTTTAATTGGAAATGGCACCTTGGAGATTAGTGCTCAAAGTTTTCAACATTCTGGGTTTGAGAAACGATAGTGTTTGATGAAATTTCAGGGATCCTGAGATTTGATTAGATGGGAAATTGTTGTGGCAATCCGAGTTCGGCTACGAACGAGAGTAAACAAGGGAGACCCAAGAACAAAAACAATCCTTTTTACAGCAACGAGTACACTGCAACAAATAGATCTGGAGCTGGTTTTAAGCTATCTGTGTTGAGAGATCCTACAGGAAGTGACATTTCCTTGCAGTATGATCTTGGACGTGAGGTTGGTCGAGGCGAGTTTGGTATAACTTACTTGTGTACTGATATCAAAACAGGCGAAAAGTATGCGTGCAAGTCTATATCGAAGAAGAAGCTGAGGACAGCAGTGGATATAGAGGATGTGAGGAGGGAGGTTGAGATAATGAAGCATATGCCTAAACACCCGAATATTGTCTCTTTGAAAGATTCCTTTGAGGATGATGATGCAGTGCATATAGTTATGGAGTTGTGTGAAGGAGGAGAACTGTTTGATCGGATTGTCGCTAGAGGACATTACACTGAGCGGGCTGCTGCTGCGGTTATGAAGACTATTGTTGAAGTTGTTCAGGTTTCCGTAGCTTTTGTCTGCAGTTGTCTGATATTCTTAATTATGTTTTGTCTATGTTTCTGTTCACACATCCCTTGTGTTTGTCTTTACAGATATGCCATAAGCAGGGAGTGATGCATCGGGATCTTAAACCAGAGAACTTTCTTTTTGCGAATAAGAAAGAGACATCACCCCTTAAGGCCATTGATTTTGGATTATCTGTCTTCTTTAAACCCGGTACATTTTTATAATATCAGATCTTGATGAGTATAAATGGAGGACGTGTATTAGTGTATCTTTACTTTACCTGAATTTGCTAAACTGTAACAGGTGAACAGTTTAATGAGATTGTTGGAAGTCCTTATTACATGGCACCCGAGGTACTGCGACGAAACTATGGACCTGAGATCGATGTCTGGAGCGCAGGAGTCATCCTCTATATCCTTCTTTGTGGTGTCCCGCCGTTTTGGGCCGGTTTGTTTATGCCTTAACCGTATTCTCTTTGTTTCCTCTGGAGTATTCACTTAAGACCTCTTTGAGACTTTTTTTTTTTGGGTACAGAGACTGAACAAGGGGTGGCTCAAGCGATCATTAGGTCAGTAATTGACTTTAAGAGAGATCCATGGCCAAGAGTTTCTGACAGCGCCAAAGACCTTGTGAGAAAGATGCTCGAACCTGATCCAAAAAAACGGCTTTCTGCTGCAGAAGTACTCGGTAGGCTTCTGTTTATAGCAGCGCTGAGTTTCCGATGGATACTTTAAAATCTTTTACTCATAAAGAAATCTTCTATTTGTAGAACATTCTTGGATACTGAATGCAAAGAAGGCTCCAAATGTTTCTCTTGGGGAGACTGTCAAAGCAAGACTTAAGCAGTTTTCCGTTATGAACAAGCTCAAGAAACGAGCTCTACGAGTATTAATTCTGTTAAACCATGCCACTGATTATCGATCTGCCTCCAATTTGATCCAGAAGCAACAATAAAAAATGTAAACTTGTTTTCCTCTTCTAGGTGATAGCTGAACACTTATCAGTGGAGGAAGCAGCTGGGATAAAGGAAGCATTTGAAATGATGGATGTAAACAAGAGGGGCAAGATAAACCTCGAGGAGCTTAAATATGGACTTCAAAAAGCTGGACAACAGATCGCTGATGCCGATCTTCAGATTCTTATGGAAGCTGTATGAATTTTTCAATTCTAAAGCCATAAGCTCGAAACAGGTGCTATTATCACTTCTTAGAATCGAAACTCTTCTTTTCTTTTATTCCTGCAGACTGATGTTGATGGGGATGGAACACTGAACTATGGCGAGTTTGTGGCTGTTTCGGTGCACCTTACGAAGATGGCGAATGATGAACACTTGCATAAAGCTTTTAACTTCTTTGATCAGAACCAGAGTGGTTACATAGAGATTGAAGAACTCCGTGAAGCCTTGAATGATGAATTGGATAATACTAGCAGTGAGGAAGTTATCGCTGCCATCATGCAAGATGTTGATACCGACAAGGTAAACCACAAAAAAAAAAGATCTTTTCACATTTCGTTTCAGTTAAGCTCCATACATTTTGGTAAATTCTTTGGAATCTTTTCAAAAGGGTATTTCAGAATTCTACATTCTTAAATTCTCCACTCGTTTTGAGGTGATAAAGAACAAATATTTGTTTTGTCTGATCAGGACGGGCGAATAAGCTATGAAGAGTTTGCTGCGATGATGAAAGCTGGGACAGATTGGAGAAAAGCGTCGCGGCAGTATTCCCGGGAAAGATTCAACAGTTTGAGCCTCAAGTTAATGAGAGATGGTTCATTGCAGTTAGCAGGTGAGAGCTAAGAAGCAAGAGAAGTTTGGATTTTTTTTGGAAGGGCACACACACAAGGCAGAAGAAGAAGAGGCAGGAAAGGGTCAGTGTTGATGACAAATTGTCAAAAAGACATAATTATGTTTTAAAAGCATTTAACACGGTAATGATAGAGAAGATTGGTATATTGGTTTGCCTTTTTCCTTTCTCACACTGCTTTTAGATAGGGGTTTTAGGGTTTCAATTGTTTGAAAGTTGTTCCTTGGATAGCGATGTGATGATGTCAAAGAAGTTTCTGAGTTTCCAAGATGAGTTTGTGATTACTTTTCTTTTAAATAACTGTTGTAGCCGACAAAAAAAAAAAAAAAAACTGTTGTAGCTACTGTCTCGATATTATGGTTCATATTTTTGTTTTATTTAGGAAAAATAGTCTAAAACTTTAGGAATTTGCAACAAATATACTATAATATGCATAAAATCAGTCTATAACTACTTGTTAAAACTTTTTTTTTTCACAAAAATAATGTGTTTCCTTTTCAACGCAGAAACCCCAATTTATTTTAATTTTATAATTATTAGGCTAATATCCGCGTTTGTGCGTGAACCTTTCTTATAAAAATTATTGAACTTTTCTTATAAAAATTATTGGAACAAATTGAAAATATAATTTTAAGATTGATATAATTAAAATTATAAAATCTAAAAATAATGTATAATAAAGAGGATCGAATGATTAAAACTTACTTTATTATACTTTGTTTAAGTACACGATTGGAAATACAAAACTTGAAAATACAACGATGAAAACTAGATAGAATGAAAGAGTGCAGAGAATTTGTAAGTGTTCTCTCACTCAAAATTCGCTCATCTTTTTACAAGAGTCTTTTTTCTTATTTATACAAAGAATAGATAAAAGTTTATTAAAATAAAGGATAATGTGACTTTGGTATTGTGATTATGGGTGCTGAGTAATTTTGATGCTTTTATCTTTTGGTGTTCTCGAGTGTTGAGTCAATCAGATTTATCTTTGCTTGTCTTGAGTGAAGTTGCCGTAATTGATAACTTTGTCTTGATTGATGATTTTTTTTAAAAGAGTGATGGTGGTTTTGAGAATTGTTTCTTGTCTTGAGGTAAATCATGTGCGTTTCTTGTCTTAAGGTAAATCATATGCTAATAAAAAAGTTTTTTTATAATAAACATAGACTTGATAATTGATATATACTAAAAATGAATAACAAAATAACTAAATCTAGAAAATTAAGGAAATGAAAAGGTTAAATTTGGTGAAAGAAGGAAATGAAAAGGTAAATTACATTTAAGCTTTCTATTATTTGGTTGTATTAAATTTGTTTTTTCTTAATATTTTTATGATATCATATTATTTATGAAACCAACGTTTTTCGAAGCTGGTTTTTGAAGAGATTACTAATGGCCAGATTTTTGTGGTCGGGTTCCTTTCTTCTTTTGGTTTTCGTTTTAGAAGTCGTCATATCAGTCTTTGTCCTGCTGCATGCGTTACAAATTATAAAGATGTCTTTGTTTCGAAGCTTCTGTTGTGGTATTTAAAATTAGTCATTCCATGAAATCTAATTTTAAGAAAAATTTAGATTGATTTTATAGTCCTAGTTTGATCGGTACTTTAAACTTGTAAATCAATAGAATGAGTTTGAATTCTTCTAAACCGTCATAAGTTATAGGTGACGAGGCTGGCTAATTACCATGATTTCCTAAATTTATTGTTTTCTCCATTCTTAGACGCATCAGGTCATAGCTTGTTTGTCGTTGTTGTATAATCTCGATTTTTTGTGGTTCTCTTGGTTGGATTTGTGGCTTCCTCTTTTGACTTTTAAACTCCAGAGATATTTTTTTCCCAGCGAATTTATGTAATATTCCTCTACAAATTTCAATAATAATATAATTTCATATGTCAAAAGAAAAAATATATATAAAAACATGTGGCAATTCTCTATGCGATCACGTAGCGTCAAAGAAAGCTACATCATCGCATAAGTAATACATACATATATATAAATGTAGATTTTTGTTACATATACATTTATAAATATATATTTTTGTTACTGCACAGTGTGCGATACAATGCAATGCGTCAAAGTCTAAAAATACAAGCTTCTTTTTTTTAAGGAATATTCCGAAATTGAATGCTACTACAAAAGTCGGAGAAAACAAGAAATGCAAATGTTGTTCTTCTTTGTAAACAAGAAACACACATTGATAAGCTCATGAATGTGTGTAAGAGGACACCGTGAAGAGCACGCGCCAGTTGGAATCTATCGTGAGCCCCACAAAAGAGAGAAAAACCCTTAAAAACACAAACACATAAAGAAAGAAAGAAAAGAGAATCTTCTTTTCGCTGACTCTCTCCACTGCTCTCAAGCCACCGCCTACCTTACACAGAGAGAGAGACTGAGCACAGACGACGACGACTTTCACAGATCACAAATCTCTCTCTCTCTCTCTCTCTCTCTCTCTCGGTAGTCGCATCAATGGCAATCGCTTCCTGCTTCTTCTGTGTTCCAACCCCTAACACATCGATCTCCGAATCAAATCTCACTTGGCCTCACCTCGCTTCCTTTCCTAGACTCTCTTCCTCCTCCTCCTTTACCGGCGTTATCTCCGCTAAACCCATCTCTCTCCACCGTCGCGTCTCTATTACCCCTCTTTTCTCTTCCTCAATCGACAACGGCGGCTCTGACAACATCGGAGGTGGTGGTGGTGGCGACGGAGGCAAGAATAATGGGGATGGAGAAGGTGGTGAGGATAGGGAGAGGAACAGGAAGGAAGCGATGATTTTGTTGGCGGAGTCTGGGACCGGATTGGATACGCTTCCCAAGGATCTAGCGGCTGCTATTGAGTCGGGTCGGATTCCTGGATCGGTTATCACTCGGTTTCTCGAGCTCCAGAGATCGGCTGTGATGCGGTGGCTGATGCAGTTTGCTGGGTTTAGGGAAAGATTGTTGGCTGATGATCTCTTCTTGGCTAAACTCGCCATGGAATGTGGTGTTGGAGTCTTCACAAAGGTTTGCTTTTTCTTATTAACTCCATAAGAAATTTGACTTGAAAGTTTGGATTTTGGAGGATTTCTTAATGTTGATTTGATTTTAATTTTGGGTTTATTCGTTCAAGTCGATGTAATCAATTGGAAATGGAAGTAGTGAAATGGCTGCCAAACGTATTGAGCTCCTTTGATTGATTTTTTCTTCTCTCTAAGATGCTAACAGAACAAGTTTGGTTTTACTTGTGGTAATTCTATTAGCTAATGTGTTGCTTCTTTTGTTCCAGACTGCTGCTGAGTATGAAAGGCGTAGAGAAAACTTCTTCAATGAACTCGAAGTTGTCTTTGCCGATGTGGTAATCATTCTTCTCTGCTCCTGTGGTGACTGTTTTTTAGTGTTCCTGTCAGATTCTGGAAATGGACTTCAACTTACTATGAGTAATTGTGAAATTGTTAGATGGTAGGGATGGATGAGAAAATTTCAAACCTTTTAGATGACCCATTCGGATAGATGAAAGGTTGGGTAGTTTGTGGTTGTGATCGGGTCTGCAATTTTCACCATTAGTTTTTGCATGACTATGAGAAAGTAGTTGAGATTTGCTTTGTCTCTGAGGTAAGAACCAAATTTTGAACTGTACAATAGTAGACCCGAGTTTCATTGGTTTTCAACCTTTTATATCTCTAGCTTCTTTTTATTTTGTTTTGTTTTGTCTGTTTACGGATGAATATATTCGAGCAAATTTTGAGAAAATAAAAGTAAAGGGTCACCCTTTGCTGCTGTGTTACTTTGTAAGACAAAGTTCCTTGAACTCTATGGCAAATAGATCAGAAGTTTTTTCACTGTTCATTTCGATTTTCTGCTTAATGATTTCGTATTTTGTGGTTAAAAATATTCACTATCATTTTTGCTTCTTTTTTCCTATCTTATTTATCAGGTGATGGCTATCATTGCCGATTTCATGTTAGTTTATCTTCCTGCTCCTACTGTTTCTCTTCGACCACCTCTCGCACTTACTGCTGGAGGTATATCCAAGTTTTTCCACAACTGCCCAGATAATGCCTTCCAGGTACCATTTTTTGTAAAAGAATTGTTTGGCACATGTGGGATAAGTTTACAAAAGCTCGTTCTCTTCTAATTATCCAATGTGTGTGCTGCAGATTGCTCTCTCCGGAACCTCATATACTCTCTTGCAAAGGCTAGGTGCTATAGCGGTGTGTGGTTTCTATCAATTTCTTCCTATGTGATCTCAATTGTGTACAACGAGTAGTTGGTTTTAAGGGCTGCTAATTTCTGGATAATATATATTGTCTGTATATGTTATGCAGCGCAATGGGGCTAAGCTGTTTGCCGTAGGCACCACATCATCGCTGGTGAGTCGATACATATCTACCCTAAAAGGGAAATACAAGTCAGAAGATGGATAGTTTTGCATAAACAATATTTGTAGACTCAGTTGCACATTACAAAAAAACTGTTGCTTTGCATTTCGATACTACATTCTTTTGACTTAACGAAGCTGTATAATTGGTTAGGTTGGTACCGCTGTTACAAATGCATTTATAAAAGCACGAGGAGCTGTGGACCAGACTTCTGAAGGTGAAATCGAGACTGTTCCAATAGTCTCCACAAGCGTTGCATATGGTGTCTATATGGCAGTTTCTAGCAACCTAAGGTACTGAGTTTCTTTCTACTAAACTTGACTAGAGAAGAAGTTGAAAAAAGTATAGAAATGGCAAACTCGGAAAACGTATTTTAGCATTTAGATGGGATAATAAAAAGAGCTATGGTTTGAAATAAACAGGTACCAAGTATTGGCTGGTGTGATTGAACAACGTCTCCTGGAGCCAATGCTACACCAACACAAACTTGCACTCAGTGCATTGTGTTTCGCAGTTAGAACAGGCAACACATTCTTGGGATCCTTATTGTAAGTTGTTTTGAAACCGAAACCTGGTTCTTACTCTCTGTCCTCAGCAGTTTTTATTCACTTGTTCTTTTTTGTTGCTTCTTTTGTTGTTTCAGATGGGTGGATTATGCTCGCTTCATAGGTATCCAGAAATCTCATTGATGAAACAGAAGAAGAACCGGGTAGGGGTGGTGCCCGATTCGACATGGTCGGCTTTCGACTTATGTATACACAAACTACTTTGTCTTCTTTCAAATTGTTTCTGATTTCGGGGCCATTTGATTGTTCTTTTCTGGGTCATATTTCTAGAAAATTAGTCGATAAATCCATTGAAACCAAGGCTATTTTCACAAAGCATATAAAGACTATGCATTTGGGGTTTGAAACCTCTCGATTCCTCGATCACAGATTCGATGCGGTTCCTTTCTTATACAAATGAAAAAAGAATTACACTTTAATACTATAAATAGGGATCCATGTATCACTAGACATATGGCTTAAGCAAGGACTTCATCTTTGTAACAAGCTCTTATCTTCACTTTCAAAATCTCTGTACTGTTAACACTTTGCACATCGCAACATTCGATTCCTTCACCCTGTTACATGTACGTTTCAGATTGTAGATCATATAGAAATGGATTATAGAGGATATATTAGTTAGTAACTTGAAATATCTGATTACCATCTTGTGCATAGTAGCAGCAATGACTCGGACTTGTGAAATGTTACGAGCAGAATGATTGCCATTTAGCAAACAAGGAGGCAAACTACTTGCCGTTTTCATCTTATACATAGTAGTTACCGAGCTTTGGTTCTTGTCTTCCACAACCGAATCAAAGAAAAACTGACGAGGCATCTCACACGGATCATTAGTCACACGTCTTGTGTTAAATGTATACAACGGTATTCTAACGTTCTTCCATGGCCGGAACGTTTCGAGAGGGCGTTTCAGGTAGTTTCTTGGGAATATAGATTGGTAAATGTGGACTGAGTATCCCCAAGAGACTGAGACTGACCAATTGTTTCCTCTTTGGTAACATATTGTCTGTTGCAGTACACGGGTTTGGTCGGGTTTCGCGGTTTTCATGAGGTGGTTCACGGATTCTTGACGGTTCATGGCTGGGAAAATCGGTTCTATGACGTCAAAATGATGGAGGCTGATAAGAGGAGACTGAGGATGAGCTGATAAGAGACCTGATATGTCACCGTGCAGGTCAATCTGGTTATAACAGCACAAGGAAGTCGGAGTGAGAGTATGTAATCATATTGTGAGGCACGAGAATCACTTTCTTGTTCAGTTCAGTGAAAAATCTGATCCAAAACCGAAATAATCAATCTGAAAATCGAACCATATATTTGTTAAAATAGAAAAAATGGATTCACTTTCTATGTCGAATTCAAACCAAACTAAAGAAAATGATTTGAAAGTTAATTTTCTTAAAAACTTCAATGATATATTTATTCGAAAACCTAAATCAAAAGTCCATTTAATTTTGGTAACTATTATTCAAAAACCAAAAAATCCATAAAACCAAAAAATGTGAACCGAAACCATACAAAAACAATCCATATTGTATTATGTTTTATTTTAGCAACTATTAGTCATAACCTTAAAATTATATAAAACCGAAAAATTTGAACCGAAACGCGGATTGAACATTTTCTTACTTGGTGGATGCCCTTCTCCAAAGTAAGATCAATTCCCAAGTCGGACAAGCAACGAAATGAGAGAAGATCGCTATAAACTCCAAGGTATCTTCTGATACATTCTTCCATTTTGTTGAGAAGTGTTTCCACGGTTGGATAGCTCAATGCGTATCCACCGCCTCCATATCCCATGTCGAAAGCGAAAACCGCATTCGACCATACGTTTTCGGAGTTCATCCCGATGTAATAGTGTTTCTTGTGGTCATACCGGCCGAGAACTTCGACTAAATTGTCCAAGAAGAAAAGAGTATCATCATCAGCTATCACAAACCATCTTGTGTCTTTGGATGCCTTCTTAAACGACTCGTGGAGCGATTGAAAAAGGCGGATCTGAGTCTTGAATTTGTTTATGGTGACGAATGAGTCTTTGTTAACAGAGAAAGGAGGAGATTGTTGAGGCCAAGGCAAGAGATCACGACCAGGTGGTCTTTCGAGGAAGACATGTCCTTTTGTGATGTTTGGTCTCCACCAAGGCTCTATGTAACCTCTCCTATATCTCCAAGTCTTGGTACTACCAACGATGACAAACATGAGGTGGCTTATATTTGTAGGAGGCTCTCTCGCTATTTGCAAGGACGATGATGCGGATATTGCCGACGAGGAGGAGGAAGAGGAAGAGAAACTAAGGTCCAGAGGCGCAAAGAGTTTATGGGTTATCATTTTATGAGGATGGTTAAATGCAAATGTGTGTAACAAGAAAAGTAGAGCACCGGAAATCGCAATGGACTTCCATAAGGTAGATAATGATAGGTTTTGAGAGATGTGGCTCATTTTGGTTAGTTTGGTGTTGTTGTTGTTCTCAAATGCCATTGAGAGACTAAGAAACAGAAAAGGATTTGACAGGTTGAGGATTGACTCCATACATATATATACACATATATAGAAATTAATATATAGTTAGTTAATAAAGCAGAGGGGAATGTTGATCATGAGAGTTGATGTGCATAAATCATGTGATTTGGATGTTAAAGCAGGTGATTAATATTAAATAGTACTGAAACTTTCTCGTTTTAGTAAAAAGGGACAAAATCAACAAAAAATAAATAAAAAACACTTAAAAAAGGGGAAAGGGGGAAGAAACAATTTTCATGCTGCTTCTATGCATAATTGCCTAATGACATGTAACCTTCTCATTTACATCACCATACAGTTATAAACTTTCTAAACCAATCTTGGACCATCTCACTCTGATATGAGATAACACACTCTCCTAAACAAATTATATTTATTGATGAGATAATACCAACAAGGAAAAAACTCACTATGTTTTGGTTTATTTAACCTTTCTTTCTTTTGTTCTTTCTATAACTCACAATATCAACTTTTAAGCCTAGTTAGACATCAAATTCAGTGTGAGTTATAGAATTCTAAGGATCTTGATTACTTGCTTAAGAGTTATCTGATTCAATGTCACTCTTAAAAATTCAAAAAAAAATCAGATATTTAAAAAAGATTTTATATATAACGAGAGGTAATTCGGACCGAAATCCGACTAATCTTCGGATAAGTGTAATCGTCTGAGTATTTCGTTCACCGGATTTTTTAATGGGCGTAAAACGTATCACTATTTCAACTCGCCAAATAAAAATAAAAATGTTCCGAAAGGAAATCGCATCCGAGAGAAAGTGAGTTGATAATGTATTGCGTTTTTAACGCATTCTAACCCAAGTTTTCAATGGTTTTTCGAGTTTTTTCTGTGCTTTTAGTGTCGTTTCAGGGTCGGAAAGGAAATTTCTAATTTCCTATTTTCACAGGATTTTGCCATATCTTTTCATCCAGAACGTTTTTAATATATATCTGAGTTCGAGCCATTGTTTAGGCTACGCTTTACATACTTTTTCTACTCTACATAGATTTCTGGTTTTCTGCAATTTGTAAGCTCCGGAGAGACGAATCTCTGACTATGCATCTTTGAGAAGCTTTTCTAAACCCCTTTGATTTATTTATTATGAGTTTCTCTTCATCTTCTTTTGTTTTGATTATTTCCATGCTTGAATAGTTTCATAGTTAGGTTTAGGGTTTTTAAGGAAATTTATGAATCATTGAATCAGACATAGATAGAGTTTTATCATCTTGTCTTCACCTATCGTTGTTCTCATTGTTTAGATAAAATTGATCACTTAGTCTTTGATTTAGGGTTTAATCTATTCATCAAAAGTGTTATAGATTGTTTTATAGAACATAGGTGAGCAAATTGTCCTTAGCCAACGAAATGTAATGTTAAGGCAATTTGTGAACATATCAAACCTGCTCGTTAATGCTTGTTTAGAATTTTAAGATCAAACGACAGTTTAGATTCTTAGGTTGCTAGATAAAGTAATTGATACCACGACCGTGGATTGGTCAAACATTCATGTTTGAGTTTAAGACTGCGCTTATTGTTCCCTGAACAATTGTCTAGTTCATGATCTCTAAATTCCTGCGAATTGCCCTTGACCTAACGTTTATTTTTTTAAATTGATTTTACACCGTTTTTAATTGTTATTTACGTTTCAGATTACTACCAACATTCATATTGCCATCTTAGCTTAGTTTCATTCATATAAATTCGTAGTGTGATACTTGGTTCTCGTGGATTCGATCCATAAATACTACTTCATTTGCTGTGCATTTGCAGTGATATTTTAGGGTTAAAGGTGTGTGTATCAAGTTTTTGGCGCCGTTGCCCGGGACCAATTGCGTTACCTTCGAATTTTTGTTTGGAGTTTAGACTAAGATTTACTAACTTTCTCTCTTGTGTGTTTCAGGTGTATGCAAAGAAGAAGCAAAGGATCTAACAACCTTTTGAACTTCATTAACCAAGAACTTGCAAGGTTAGAGAGAGAGAACAGGAAGACAAAGTCGAATCAAGTCACAATGGGTGATCAAATCGACAACGATGCACTTGCTACTGCAGCTGAACTTCAGAGGCTACAGCAGCAGATGCAACAGTTGCTGCAACAGCAACAACAACAGTAGCGACCGCCTGCGATTGGGGATACAGACACTCCCCATACTTTATACCAGAACAGAGCTGCTATCTGTACACCAGCCCTTGCAAGGCAGGATTACAAAATCAAGCTAAAAATCCGATGGATCACATAGAGAACTTCGAAGAGATCTGCAGCACTACTAAGTCGAATGGGGTACTAGCTGATTACATCAATTGCAAGCTCTTCCCTTTCTCTCTGGCAGACAAGGCCTCGAGATGGCTCAAATCTCTACCTCCTGGGTCGTTGACTACTTGGGATGAATGCAGAGCCGCTTTCTTGGATCACTTCTACACCAAATCCAAGACGGCTCACTGAGGAACAAGATCACCACATTCCAGCCACATTCAGGAGAATCATTCTGTGAGGCTTGTGAGAGATTCAAGGAGTATCGCAGAGAGGGCCCTCATCATGGATCCTCGGATGGGCAGATTCTTAGCATCTTCTACGATGAAGTCGAGTGGGATTACAAGAACGCTCTCAAAGCTGCTAGCAATGGGGATTTCATGACTCAGAGTAAGGGTGGAGCCTACCAACTGATGGAGAACTTGGCTGCAAGTTCCAACAACCGCTGTGCTGAGTATGACAGGTCTGAGTGTGTCAACAGTGTGGAGTCTCAGAAGATCGACGAGTTGAATGAGAAGCTAAATCTGCTTTTGAAGGCCAGTCAGGGTCGAAGAAGCGTGCAGTTTTGTGAGAGTGGAACGGATCCAATTTTCTACCAGGAATTCGCTGAAGAAGGGACTGATGAGTTGCAAGAAGTGAACTACGTGAGCGGGTAGGGTTTCGTGCAAAACATGGGTTTCAACAAGAATTACATAAACCACCCAAATCTGTCCTACCGAAGCACGAATATCGAGAATCCACAAGATCAAGTCTACCCACAGCAAGTGAACGTTCATGGTCAACCATTTCAGAGAAAACCAACCGTGCAAAACGCGGGCGTCACTGCTTTTCAGGGGTTTACAGGACAGACTGGCGTGCAAAACCAGGGTTTCCAGAAAAACTTCTCTCAGGATTTTCAGAAAAATCAGTTCGTGCAAAATCAGGGCCAGAACAGATTTCAGGGGGGATTTCTGCAGAAATAGCCGTTCAACAACTTCCAACCGACGACACAAGCCCCATTCCAAGCCTCTACGAGCTCTGCGAATTTTTTTTACATATGTTGAAATCTGATCGACTGGTTGACATGTGTCGAAATCATATTAGTTACAAAGTTGAAGCTTTAGTTTTTTTTAATAATAAAATCTTATTCAAAATCTAAATTATTAGCAAAAAAATTGTAAAAAATTAATTTATTTTTGTAATTTAATTCAAAAATATAATGGTATTACTTTTTTCAAATAGAAAAATTATTTCAAAATGAAAAAAAAACTGAAGAAAAAAAAATCAGATCACTCATAAAAATAATAAATAAGATTCAGAATGCCGATGCGAAACCACCGACAGAGCAGTCTAAACAGTTAGATTCTTTTTTTTCTATTATTTGGCTTTAATTATATATTTTTAATATTAATATTTTTATTATTCCTATTTGAATTATGTTTACTTTTTATTATTTAGTTACTCATATATATATATATATTTTGTTTTAGATCTATTCATTAGCAAAAGAAAATTTATGAAATAATGTTTTTATAAAAATTCTATAATTATAAACGAATTATAAAAAATTTATCACTTAATTTTTTATTTTCTATAATTTTCACAACATGGAAAACTTTTAATATCTCAAACATCAATTTTGTAAACTTTACATCATCCACACAATGGTAAGGCAAAATAAATAAAATTCACAATATATTACAATTTATAATGGTATTAGGTTTTTGATTTTGCTTGTGTTATTAGATTTTTTAAAATAGATAAAAAAAATTGTGATACCTGTCAAAATCTAATTGGAAATTTTGTTGACATATGTTAAAATCTGATCGACTGGTTAATACGTGTCGCAATAATGTTAGTTACAAAGTTGACGTAAACTTTTTTTTTATAATAAAATCTTATTAGGAATCTAAATTATTAGCAAAAAAAATTATAAAAAATTAATTTATTTATGTAATTTAGTTTAAAAATATAATGGTATTACATTTTTTTTAAATAGAAAAACTACTCAAAATGAAAAAAAAACTGAAGAAAAAAATTAGATCACTCATAAAGTCATAAATAAGATTCAGAATGCCTATGCAAAACTACCGACAGAGTAGTCTAAATAGTTATTTATTTAGTTGGATTATTTTTTTCGATTATTTGGATTTAATTAATTTTTATTATATTTTTTTTAATATTTATGTTTTTACTATTTCTATTTGAATTATGTTTACTCTTTATTATTTAGCGATTTATATATATATATTTAGATATAATGATTAGCAAAAAGAAAATTTACAAATTTTAAAAAAAAAAATTAATGAAAAGAAAATTTGTATTCATGTTTTTGTATTATAATTCAAAGTTATTATGGTATTATGTTTTGAAAAAATAGATAAGACTATTTTGATACGTGACAAAATCTGATTGGAAAAGTTTTTTACATGTGTCAAAATCTGATTGATTAATTGACATGTGTCGCGATATGTTAATTACAAAATTTGACGCATTAAGTTTTATATAATAAAATTTTATTTTGAAAAAGAGCAGAAGGTTTTAATGACACAGAAAAGAAAAATACTTAAGATTAATGAGATTGCCTCACAAGAAACTTGTGGAAAAGCTTCTGTAAAACCATTTAGAAGTTCGTTTCCTTCTTCAAAAGATGGTGTCTCCGCAAACAAACATGGATTAGTCTCCTCTGTACCAGATCAATTGAGGAAACGAAAGGAAGTTCATCAATCCAGAAAGTCTAACTTAGTGTCAAACAAATTCCAATAAGACTAGTACAAACCTAAGCGCTAGAAAAAACAAGGTGGGAGTGAAAGAGGCACGCAAAGCCTAGGCGCTTTCCAGTTGATAGGAAACACAATAAGACTGAATCAATTGCCTCCAAGGAATCATGAAGTGAAATTCCTACATTAGACAATGATTCCCAAAGGAGGTATTTTAAGTAATTGGGCTATAGTATGGTTCGTATATGGACCTCTCAACTGGCTTTGTGTCCCTTATTTGATTTTATTAGGTCTGTGAGGGTCAAGGAAAATTGGGATTTGATGGCGTTCGTTGACGATGATGAAGAGGACGACTTTTTTCTTCAATCAGCCTCGAGTTATTATTTTGAAGATGACGATAAAACACCTGTGTCGTTTGCTCGTCTGCCAATTCAATGGAGCGACAAAGAGAAAGTAGATGGAAGTGCAGTTGGTTTCTACTTACGAGGAACATCTGAGAATGGTCTTTTGCCTTTTCATAGGCTTGTTAAGGTTTGGAGATTCGACCTTAACAACTTCAGACGAGACACATTTTTCTTGTGGTAGGTTTGTTTGTTTCGCTCCCACAAAAAAAAACCTACAACAAGAAAATCGTTGTCAAATCAACTCATAACACTTTTTGTTTTCATATTTTTCAATTGATGTAACAAAAACCAAACTGATGATTGTGTCGGAATGAGACATTAACTCCAAGTTTTAGAATTATTTGGAATAAATTCTTGCTAACAAACCAAAAAAATAAATAATGTAAAACCCTCTCATTATTTCTTGGTTTGTTTTAGATCGTTCTACTAAGGGGCCGAAGATGGCTAAGGTGTAGAAAACCCTCCCTCTCTCTCAGAAGATGAAGAAGAAGAAGAATCTCTCTCTATATCTCTATATATCTCTCTCTCTCTCTCTGGTGCTTTTAACTTGCAGCCGCTTTTTTATCACCTCATTTTTTTCTTCTTATGTTATTGTCTGGATGTTAAGTTAAGCTCAATCGTCGTTATCTACCATCCTTATTACCCAAGTATGATGTATTTGTCTGGATGTTGACCTAGGTATGCTGTATTTATCTGGATGTTGACCTAAGTAAGCTCAATAATCGTTATATGCCTTGTTCATTATTCCCCAAGTATGAGCCTTGTACTATTCGATTACTTAGGTAGACAAAAAAGCATCATCTCCCTAGGGACACAAATTTACATTTCGTCTCGACTTGGTTGCATAGAGTGAAAAGGAGGATTACTTGTTACTCAATTTTAGCACGCTGTGCATCACTTGTATTGCTCCCAGAAATCTTTTCCCATTGAGGAAGTTGATGAGCATTCTTTTGCCCTGTTGGGATTAGACCCTGAAAAGGAGGATTACTTGTCACTCAATTTGATCTGATATGGTTTTCTGAGATATTCTTGAATATCATTTTTGCCTGTAAGTACTTAGTACTGTCAATTCGGATTATCAATCCGCACCGCGGCAGTTTTTTTTTCCGGATTTTGGTGGACTGGTCCGCGGCGGACTACAGTACTAAACATTAAAATCCCAATCCAAACCGCTTAAGGTTTGCGGATATGCGGATCAATCCGCGGACTAGTATTTTAATTGGAACGAAATTTTTTTGTTTCTCAATTGATCTTAGGAGCCATAACTATAACTTAGTGTCCATAACTATAAATAAAAACCAACTAATAATTTGAAGATTAAAAGAAAAATTTCAGAAGCAAGAGAACTAGAGAAGTATCAGGTAATAAAATTTGAAGAAGTAACTTCATAAACAAGAGAACTAGAGAAGTATCTAGTAACAGACTGAGAAATAATTTCATGAGTTTGAAAACAAGAGAAGTAATTAATATATCCTTCTTCAACATGAAATGACTTCATAAGTCAAAATCCTAGAAGTGAAATAATTGCAAAAGATATATTTTAGTTTTAATATTTTTTTTTATGAGTCCGCGGTAAAGTCCATAAACCGCACGTACCAATCCGCTACAGACCGCGAACCGCAGCGGTCTTAATCCGTTAGACCGCGGATAGGAAAAATAAAGTCCTAAACCGCTTAATTACAGGGCGGACCGGACTACAATCCGCGGACTTTAATCCGAAATGACAGCTCTAAAGTACCTCGTGTTCTCGGCCATCCACTTAGCCGCAGTTATCGAGTGATGAAACTGTACCAGTGCCCTTGATTGTTTTGGGACTGTGTGTTTTTGCTCTTTCTTTGTAAGATGAAGCTGTGAGAAATTCAGACGCTACCCAAAATGTTGCAGATGAAGAGCTGTATGTAAAAATGATATTTATTTCCTCAGGTCCCCATTTCTCCAAGCATTTGCCTAGCACTTCCGCATCAAGAACCAACATGGGAGTTTTGGGAGAGAAGACTCGGATTGAAGCGAGAGGATCTGCAGAAATATTACCAAAGAAGGAACAAGAAGTCATGTTTCTAGGAAACCTCCTTGTGTAAGAAGTAACAACTTGTTCATTCTCTTGTTCAATCGAATCAAAGAAGAACCAGTGAGGAGCTACACATGGATTTCGAGAGACCGGTCTCGTGTTAAACAAAAAAAATGGAGGCTGTCCTCGGAGCCAAGGACGGAATGTCCCGATGGGACGCATCAAGTAACTGCGTGTGAATATATTCTCATAGATATGAGCAGAGTATCCCCACGAGAAGGTCCAGTTACTGGCTCTAACGTGGCAGATCGACTGTTGTAAGATCCGTGATTGGTCCACATTGGCTGCCTTCATGATATGAAGGACTGAGCCAGGACGGTCCATGCCTGGGAAAAGTGGTTGGACGGTCTCGAAGTGGTGGAGGCTGAGAAGAGGCCTATGAAGCTTCACTGTTCCCTGGGATTGGCTTTGGGTTTTTCCTGCACAGCTTAGGTGGAAGGTGAAGAAGGCCTCCTTCCGGGGGGGGGGGGGGGGAGGGGCCCGAGCCATCAGTGAGATACCACTCTGGAAGAGCTAGAATTCTAACCTTGTGTCAGGACCTACTGGCCAAGGGACAGTCTCAGGTAGACAGTTTCTATGGGGCGTAAGCCTCCCCATAGATATTTGACCTCCGTATGCTGTATTTGTCTGGATGTTGAACTAAGTAAGCTCAATAATCGTTATATGCCTTGTTCGTTATTACCCAAGTATGAGCCTTGTACTTTTCGATTACTTAGGTAGACAAAAAAGCATCATCTCCCTATGGACACAAATTTACATTTCGTCTCAACTTGGTTGCATAGAGTGAAAAGGAGGATCACTTGTTACTCAATTTTAGCACCCTCTGCATCACTTGTACTGCTCCCAGAAATCTTTTCCCATTGAAGAAGTTGATGATCATTCTTTACCCCTGTTGGGATTAGACCCTATATAGGTCCTGAGAGATATGATATGGTTTTCTGAGATATATTCTTGAAGATCATTTTTGCCTATAATTACCTAGTACTGTCAATTCGGATTAATCCGCGGATTATCAATCCACTTAGCCGCAGTTATCGACCGCAGTTTTCGTGTGGTCATATTTTGACAACACAACGACTATGTTGTCTATGAAGAGAAGACTATCATCATCACCCATCACATACCTGTTTATTTTGAACAAGATTTAAGTCAGATCACGAGTTTTGTGATATACCATCACAAACATATGTTTTCCGTTTTGTTACTACTAAAACCAAACAAATATGAGAGAGAAAATATGTCAAAAGTCGTCGAATATGAAATCATGACACAACAGTTTCTCAAAGTGCAGAGTTTCGGGGTTTTCTATCAACTCATCTCGACATAATCTCATTATATAACAATTTTGTATTGGATTGGTCGCACCAATTTCGGGTCACATTGATTTTGATACAATTTGGATCAATGTATAATTATGTTCATATACCATGTTAAGTTTTCATCTCACTTCCAAAGTGGATTTCTTAACAATTTAATTTTGTTGAATATTTGTTGAAATATATTTATATAATATTTTGATTAAATTTGTTAGATTTTTTAATTTAAATAAAAATAATGTAAATCATAATAATATACGAAATATAATGATTTGTATATATATCAATATACTAATTATATAAATTAAGAAATTATTTATTTATTTTCAAAAAATAGAAAATCTATCTTTATTTGATAAGATGGTATTATATTTAAAATGACATACCATCTCACACCCTCGTCTTGTTTAAGCCTGTATCTCGAGAATGGATCTATAGATCCGAATGTGAACCGGGTTTGCGAGCTTCGGGTAGATTCTGAGTTTCTTGAGATCTTCGTTGATTTTAAACGGCGGGAAGGTCGGAGATCAAGGTCGGAACTCTTCTGACGGCTTCACGTCCAAGAAGAGATTGCCACGTGTCACATTTGGTCTCCACCATGATTCTATGTAAGTTCTTCGATTCTTCCACGTACGTGAGCTGAGCTCCCAACCAACACGAACATCAAGTGGTTCAAGTTTGTTGCTTTTGTCTCCTTAGGCTGCAAGAGCCTCTCTTGACATTTTATGGTGAATATGTTATTGTCGAAAGGTTGGGAATATTTAATGTAGGTTTGGTTGAAGAAGACGACGATGAAGAAGATCGCAACGACGCCGAAGATCACTAGATATTTGCATAAGATGTTTGTGTGGTAATATTGAGACGACATTGTGTATACAAAGATAGTAATTAACATTCGAGATTTAGATGGAGAATGTGATATATGAAGGAGATTTTGAAGGTCGAGAGAAGAGGGGTTGGGTCATGGTTGAAGAAAGAGACAACTGATTTAAAAATATAATATGAGAAAAGTTTTGAGTCTTCAATTTGAAGACATCGAAATTATATTTATACTTCGATTGGTGAATTTAGGATAATATTTTTATCAACTCGTTTCGTTTTGCCCCATGCGTTGTGTAGTCTTTACTTTAGTTCATGAGTCGATGTGACGATGGGATAGTCGTATAAGTATAGTATAGCTTAAACTTAATTAGAGATGTGACTAACTGGAAAGTTTCTAAGTTTTCTTCTTTACTCTTCTTTTTCTTTGTTTACATCATTTTTCTTCTTTACTTCTCAAACACTAAAACAATGGTACTTTACATTGAGATATAAAAATGAAATGTATTATATAAATATATATATATATATATATATATATTAATTGATAATGAGACTAGTATTTATGCATATTCCACTTAGCGTGATCATCTAAATTAATTAACTAGAAAATTTAACAGCGTGGGATGATACTATATTTTGATTTTTAAAACAAAATATTTAAAATTCAACATTATAATATTTATAAATGATAAACTTATAAATAGGTAAATATATAAAAATAAATGAAATAATTATTAAAAAAATCATTTACACAAAATTAAAATATCATTATATAGATAAAAATATTAATTTATTTTATAAACGAAGATATATTGCTTATACAACATAAATGTCTAACTATCATATAACACATTTTCACATCATCATATATTTGTTATTATTGAGGATACATCTCATTCATACCATCGATTCAGGTCGTGACACCTGGGTGCTAAATCCGCAAGAGATTTTTTGGTAACAGACCTCTCGCGTCAATATCATTTGGACAGATCGATAGAAATGAGAGTGACTCGCTTTTGATATTATCTAACATGAGGTATGTATATCATAGGATGGAACATGCGCATCTATCCTACGGATATCATCATCATCTTGACTTATCAGACATGCTTTCTCCGATAACATGTTTTAGAATTACTAGTCGCATTGAACACACAAGCCACATAGCTCATGCAGAAGATCAACAAATGATCAACCTATCTACTATAAGATTTGGCCATCCGAACTCAGTAAAGATCAATTTTATAAACACCTCTTTAAATTTAACTTAAAGTGTTTAGTCTAAAAAATTATGCATGTATAACTGTTGGTAACATAAAACTAATTACAATTATTAAATGTTTATGAAAGTTTAAAAAAATCAATCGTTATCAAAATATAACAGCCTAATCATTTTTTCCCAGTCTTAATCACGCTAATACAAAAGGACAAGCATTTATATTCAGAAACAAATCTACAACATTCTTAGCAACTTAATTAATGATTAGTGTACCAGATTTGGTAATCAGCTTTTGACCTTCGCCTATCGAGGCACGTACGAATCCGCTTTGCCTAACACACTACTACAACATTTTTCCTTTCGATGGAGTAAACTATCAAATATTTAGGACGAAGGAGCGATACGAACATAATCGCTAATTAATTTATTTATATACTGTTGTTTTATTTTACGCGCTCTTATTATCAAACTATTCTATGTTTATATAAAAACATTTTTAGATGGAGTCTAGTTAAGATTTATGGCTTATCTTTTTATTTTTCTTGTAAGAAAATTCTCATTATTGCGGAGAGCAGAGACATTTTATCAAGATTTTGAGTTTTTTTTCTTCTGATTAATACAATCGTTTCAACCAATCATCAATAAGCAAATAAAAACATGATGTGTTTGAATTAAATAAATCATGATTTGTTTGAATTTTTTTTTCCCAAATCTTTTTCTAGTGTGATACCGATTTTGTTTTTATTTCACAAATATCATATTTCAACAATTTTCTATCTACATAGTATATCCAAAATAATATGCAATTGTTCTCGCATACATGAATTTGTGACAATTAATGCAACCTCAATAATCGAGTCAGTTTCGTTGTTTCGTGGAATACCATTTCGTAATACTAGCAGAAGATTATCATTTTTTTTTTTTTGAAAATAAGAAGATTATCTTTTAACACTTGATATATTGAATTGTTTTTTTTTTTTTTGAGAAAGATATATTGAATTGCTTGTTTCGACGAGATTAGGTTAGACCTTTTTTAAATTCATCATACCTGAAATAGAGCTGGTCCTAAAATTGCTAAGACCTCATACGAAAAAACTAGAATTCTATTTTTTTATAATATAGAAAACTACATCAAAAATATATATGGAATAATTAAAATAACCTTAAAATAGATTAAACACATACATAAAAATTAAATAGATATTTTACCTTAAAATCAGAAGTTTTTTAATTTTTATTTTTGTGGAGCAAAAACGGTTAGACTTATTTAAAAGACTTTCTTTTCTTTTTACTTTTTATTGTTTTTAATCCTATAAGCATTATATATTACATCACAAATATATAATTCAATAATCCACATAATATCTTGATTTATCTTTAACGAAAGTTGTTTTTTGGGGTCAAATGTTAAACATATATCTTTAATAAGCTCATATATAAAATTTATCTGTTTCTCTATAAGTGAGTGAGGCCCATCACAAGGTGTGGGCCATTCAAATCTTTCATGGTGTGTGCAAGCCCGGCTCTGACCTGAAGAAAGCTTGACCGGTTTAACTAGTTCGACCGGTCGGTCAAATCCTTGGGTAAACGATAAAAATATGGTTTTAGTGTCGGGTAATCGGATAATCTCTCTGCTCGCTCTGGTTTTTTAACCTTGACGCATCTCTTCTTCTACCCTTTGCCTGGTTTTGCGATCTTCGGTGTCTCTCTTTCAGGTGAATCACTCCAACCACTTTCTCCTTCACTCAATCGATGTAAGCTAATAGTATCAATTTAAGCAATTTAAGCTTCTGGTTCGATTGGAAAGAAGAGATAAAAGAGGTACGTTGAGAGAAAAAGAAAAACTTTGGCTTAATCCTCTTTTTTTTTTAATATGAAAATGATCTTTGCTACTAGATTCCAAATTTTAGGGTTTTATGGGAATTGATTATATAGAATCTTCTTACCCTATATACCCAAATGAAGACTTAACTCAGCTACTTCCATCTCTTGTTTCAGATCCTCTCAATCATCATTCTATATTTTTTCTGGAGGTGATGCATGCCACTTGGACAACAGAATATGCTTGAATGATAATGAAGTTTTGGGGATGCTTCTTAGTGATCATTGGTTCCATTTCCTTCACTGGGTTTGTGTCTGCAGCTATAGTGTCCAAGTTGTTTCCGCTCTCTGACAATCCCATAATCCAAGCTATCCAGAATGACAGGTACACACACTCTTGTTTCAATATCAGGCTTTTTCCCGGACTGGTGTTTTTGTTTGTGTATCATTCTTGTTATTAGCAAACATCATAGGTCTCTATGGCGTAATCGCTAAGTGGTAAGATTATTAGTTGACAGAGTCTGCTTTCTCGAGTCTGAATCAGTATAATGTGTAATCACACATCTGTTACATATGTAGTTGGATTTCATATTAAAGATGGTATCTCCAGGTACTACTGCTTCTTGGTTCCACTGACTCTACCAGCACTACTGGTTGCTGTCTACTTTCATTGGCTTAGCATGAAGCTGTTCAAGCACGCATGATAACATCGATTAGCAACATCTTACTCCAGAGGTAGGATTCTGAGTTCACATTATGAATCTAAATGTCTCAGTAGTTTATCCAAAAGGCGATTTTGGGATAATTATGCTAATGCAGGAAACCAGTTTTTTTGTTTGTTTGTTGAATACTAGTTTACCTTGTAATTGTGGCTCATTTTTTATGTAGCCTACTGTAGAGATCAATATCTTTTGTTCATACAAATCATTTGTTGGTAAAATTGTCTTGAAACTTAGAAACAGTAGAGAACATTCTTTCTTTTCCGTTGTGATTTGTGGTAACGCCGTTGGTATTTTGAGCTTATATCTAGAGATATTTCCGTTTGGAAACTAATAAATCAACTAGTTATGGGCCAAAACTCATACATCTCTCCGTCAGGGCATAAAAAGCCCTTTCCCAAACGAAAATCGAACTTTGCAACTTCATTACAAACTTCATTTCGAGAACAGACAAACAAAAAAAGGTCATAATAGATTTTTGGAAATGATGGTTAGAAAGAAATGGTAAATATAAAAAGTAAAAAAAGTTGGTTCAAGGTCATGTGCATAAAGGTTGAACTTTTGAAGGACTATTTTGTCTCATATTTTGTGGCTTCATTTTTTTATTGGTGAGTGGTTGATTAAATCCAATGAAGTCGTGTATGCGAGTGCATATGTCCTTCCTGGATCCATGTGACTGCGTATATCTAACTTTATATTATACGTATACATACATATAATTATAATATAGTTCCTTTTATCTACTTACAATAATCATCAATCATTTACAAAAAGTAGATAAATATATGATGATGATTCTAATGCGAATCCGTCATTTTACAAATGCTTTTATTGTCATTACAATGTTGGATTGCTGGTTATGTGTGTAGTAGCTTCATGAATAACAATTTGGGTAGAGCCAACTATTTTTTTTTTTTTTTTGGGTAATGAACCGGGAGAAAATCTCCCAGTGTTATTATTAAACGAACTTCAAAAATTACACGCAGACAGCTCTTGACCTAGGCTGTCCAGAGACATCCTCGTTCAAGATGACTGCTACATCAACAGGAACAACATCAAAAGCGTGAAGACCTAGAGGTAATGAAGATGCATAGTTTGCTAATCCATCAGCCAAACGATTAACCTCCCTATACACGTGAGAAACTCGGACTGTCCAGTCCTTCAATAAAAAGCCATGGCACAACCGTACCAGTAAAGACAGCGGATGCGAAACACCAATCCCTGTCGTTAGAAACTCCACCACCATCTCCGAATCAACTTCCAATTCCAAACACTCCACTCTCTTCTCCCAAGCAATATAAAGACCATAATACACTCTCCACAACTCTGCCAAAGGCGCTGAGCATCGCCCAATATTCAAAGCAAAACCACCACACCATTCCCCCTTCTCATTCCGCAACACTCCTCCGGCATTTGCTAACCCCGGGTTCCCCTGTGACGCTCCATCCGTGTTCATCTTCAACCAACCCACTTGCGATGCCTCCCATGCTATCAATCGCTCAACTCGTTGTGCCCTCCGTACCATAGACTTGCTCTGCTTATCAACCAAGCTTATCTCCTTCCCCAACTCCTTAATAAATCTCAGCCTGTCTCTGCATAATCTAGTCTCTCCAAACACATTCCCGCATCTCCACTTCCACCCCCACCAAATTCCCAACGCGAACATTGTAGACCAAACCACTCCATCCTTGCACGAATGATCGCTAAGGTTAGAGAATATCCATTCAAACAAGGTCTGCTCAAAGAACAATCCTCTCTTCCGCAGAGGCACTAGGCGCATCCAAATCCCTTCCATCGCTGGACAATCTCTAAGAACGTGCATGATTGATTCCACTCCACCTTTACAAACCTGACAAATCTCTTATTCACACAAATGTCTCCGCTTCCTCTCCTGGTTTGTTTAACCGAAAGATCAGACGAAACTGAAACTAGACAACAACGGTTTTGAGTAACAATTTGAATCAAATGTATTATTCTTTCCGTTTTAAAATATAAGATGTTTTCACATTTCTATTTAACCTTAAAATTTGTTGGATATTGTGTGAGCAATAGTATTCAGCAGTTTTTTATATGAGTTGCTGAAATATTTTTTTATATATTAAACTATACTTTTTGAAAAAAAAGTAAATGTTTTAATCTTCATATTTTTAACTATAACATTTTATATTTTGAAACAGAGGAAGTAGCAATTTGAATTTGAGGATAATTTGATTTAGAAGTGATGTGGCTAATTAAAATTGCAGATTAAAAATGCAATTTGTGAGCTCACAAGTTTATCCCATATTTTTAAATGACATTAATTTGGAAGCGAGTTGAAAACAAAACTACTAAAATAGACATTATTTTCCTTTTGTTTTAGTATGTTTTTTTGATTAAAAATAAATTATGATTCTGCAATTTTCCCGCAAAACAAATAATGTCATTTTTCGCCAAAAATGCAATTGTGCAATAAAAACATTCAAAAAGTTTTAATGCCAAAACGATCTTTCACAATTTTTTTATTCAAACATAATTTCGTGATTTTTTTTTTTTTTTATCGCAGCATCATCCTTCAAAATTTGGCGACAAAACAACCACAACATTTTCACATATAGACCCGGTTCATAACACAAAACACTTTAGAGCAAAACTAGACAAAATAAACTCCACACAAAATCTAGACTTCAACAATAGAAAAAAAAAACTGCAAAACTAACAACTCCAATGTATCACCGTCTTGTAAAAGATAATTGACTTTCATTCGGATATAAAAACAATTCTTGTTTTTTGTATTACGTTAAGGATAAACACTATTTTCGATCCTCAAAACATAACAAACGAGGTTGAAAATTCTCCGACACAGTTGTTGTCAAACTGTTATTGCCAAACTTTTCATACCTCTCTTATATTTCAACAATAACAGAAACCGGTTTGACTCCAAAAAACACAACCCACAATTATTATTTTCTTGTTCCGATAATCACGACTGTCCAATTATTTCACATCACAAGAACATTATATCACGCGCGCGCGTGAACACACTCGCCTGCGGAAAAAGAAGAAGAAAAGGCTGTCTCAAAAGTTGGCAAAACCCACACGCGCTCTCTCTATCTCTCTGACACTGATTTAACAGTACCTCTAGATTTTATATCATAAATCTTATAAAATCTTTTATTTTTTCCCTTAAAAACAAATATATTTCCATCATTTGAAAAAGGCAAACACAATTTTCCTTTATAAGCACTGTATACGATTAAATCACGTAATTAATACCTTAAAATAAGGAATACAAAACAATCCCCAAAATATTTTGTAAATCTTAAATATTTTTTATTAACTGTTAAATGTTTGGCTTTCCAAATAAAACAAAACGAGAATAGAATATTGACTGTATGCTGAGGTGTTATTTTTTTTTCTCGACAGCAAATTATTTGTTTACTGGAATTTGATCTAGAAGACCTAAAATAATATCTAACCTAATTGAAAATCTCTATAGTCCATAACTCGTCAAACCTAAATATTTAGATCTTTTATATAAAGAAAATCAAATCCATTATTTTACTAAACACAGTCTGTATAAATAAGCGAAGAGTATCAAAATTTTCCGTAATAATATTGCAAAATATTAATATATTGATATATTTGGAAATTACAGTTTCCTAGAAAGTTGAATATATTAAAAGCAGAACATTTCCCCAAGTGGTCTTACCAGTAAGGAGAGAGCACCAACTGGAGCGATAAAGATAGGAGTGAGTGACTGTGAGATTCAAAAAAAAAAAAAAAAAAAAAAAAAAAAATCCAAAATCAAAACAGAAGCGAGCAAAGAGGAGGGAGAGGATCTTCCCTCTTCTTATCTACTCTAGATTTCTTCAACTTTGCTTCAAAAAGCCCTAATCTTTACTCTGTTTTCAAAACCCTAAATCAAACTTTTTTAAGGGGAGGAAGGTGAAACCCATGGATTCCGGTGACCCTACAGCTTTGCTTTTGACTAAAATAAGGAGCTTGGAGCCAGATTACGCTCCGAAGATCATTGGGTATCTGCTTTTACAGGATTTTGGTGAGAGAGATTTGATGCATCTGGCTCTTGGACCTGAATCAATCTTGCAATCTATGATTTTGAAAGTGAAAAGCCAGTTGGGACTTTTCTCGAACAACTTGTCTTCACCTTCTACTCCGCCGTCTCCTTCTCCGTTGAACCCTATTTGCCGACCACCCATTAACGGAAGAGGAGGAGGTTCTCACTCTAATGGGTTTATGGATTTCCGTAGAAACTCTCCATCGTCTCCTTCTTCTACCTCTCCATGGTCACTCAACGGTGTGAACAACCCTAATAATGGGAGCAACCCCCACATTTCCCCCAAACACACACCTCTCCTTTCTCTCGACGGTGTTCGTACTTCTGCATCGATCTCGAAACCCTTGATCTCTCACCAAAACAATGGAGTTTCTGCTACAGATCCTGGTGTTGACGCTGGTGGTACTGCTGATTTACTGGATGATCAGCAGCTTAGTGATTACCTCTCATTTCTCGACGATTCCTGTTCAAAGACCGAGGATGTTGTAGATCCTAGGATTCCCTTGGACTACTCTGTCAACAATGGCGAAACCCATCTGCACAGAAGGAGTTTCTCGGCAGATGCGTCTTTTGGGTCCGGAGATGATGGGTTTGGTGCTGGATGCAAACCCTGTGTGTATTTTAGTCGAGGTTTGTGCAAGAACGGAGAAAGCTGCAAGTTTGTCCATGGAGGTTATCCGGATAACGTTGATGGTAATGGCATTGGCACTGATTCGCCAAGGAAAATGGAAAACTTTGTTAGGCAGCACGAGGAGATGACGAGGTTGAAAATGGCTTATCAGCAGCAGAGGCTTGCTTCTCAAATCCTGGGTAGAGCTTCTCAGTCGCCATACGAGAAGAGAATTGATTTTCTCCTGCATCAGCATGCTCATAGGTAATTTGGAACTATCCCGATTAGTTTGCCTCACTTTAATCCGAATTAGTCCTGATATTGCTTAAAGTAATCTAACTATACATTTTATCAACTGTTTTGTTGCATGGGGCTTTCTTTTGGCTACTATCTATTTGGCACTTGGTTGTTTTATCAACAATTTTCCAGCTTTAGTTGCGTGAATGCAATTTTGTTTCTTGGACGGGTTTAAAGTCTTGGTTGTTATTTTGTTCGTTTCTTTAATTATCAAGTTTTGTGCTTTCTCCTTGAAGCAGAGATGGTGCTCTACCTTTTGGTGATGAAAGATATTGGAGCAGCAGCCCAGGACGGCTTGAGAGGATGGAGCTAATCGCAATGCATTTTGGCGATCAGTCTAACTCGGCATCTAGACAGATTTACTTGACATTCCCAGCTGACAGCACGTTTAAGGATGAGGACGTTGCAACTTATTTCAGGTATAAATAAGTGTTGGATACAGATGATGTTTCTTGTAGATTCATATTAAAGAATCAGCGAATGATTAATTAGTTGTTCTTTGGTTGATTGATGTTTGACAATTCATGGATTTGGCTTTTCGAAAAAAGAACATTAATGATTCGTTTTTCTATTAAGCCTTTTCGGAACAGTGCAAGATGTGCGAATTCCTTACCAACAGAAGCGTATGTTTGGCTTTGTTTCATTTGCCCATCCCGAGACTGTGAAGGTTGTACTAGCTAGAGGGAATCCCCATTTCATTTGCGACTCACGTGTTCTTGTCAAACCTTACAAAGAAAAAGGAAAAGTCTTGGACAAGTATGGTGTCTTTTTTGCTTCTCTTGAATGCCTTTTTTTCTTCTCTTGAATTTTCCTTCTAGGATCTTTCTTCTTTGGGTTTCAACGTGTCATTGTAAATGAAATGATGACAGGAAGCAGCAGTATCTGCTACAACAGCAGATTGAGCGGGGGAATTTCTCCCCGTGTACCAGTCCATCTGGGATTGATCCTAGAGAACAGAGTGATTTTCACCTTGGTTAGTATCCTTGTTTATTTATTTTGAAAGACAATTTTAGGTTTTTCAGGTATTCCTTTCTGCATTTTTTTTGTTAGCTAACTTGTTTACTTTTTTATGAGGTAGGTTCGAAGATGTTCTACGAGAGGCGGGAGATGATGAGAAGGAAAATGGAGCAAGCTGATCTGCAGAGGGCTATTGAACTTGAAAGAAGACGCTTCATTAATTTGCAGCTTCCTGATTTCAAGAATAGTGTAGTACAGAATCACCACCGTAGCTTTTCTGTGGGGTCTCCTGGTTATTTTTCATCTGCCAGCAATGAAAGCCATGATTTTCCATCTGGACTCACTGGTGCAGATGCTTTAGAAGGTTGGTGAAGTGAACAATGCTATTTTGAATGTAAAAAGGTTAAATATCTTTGCTGATCAACTGTTCTTCCAATTCCATTAATGTTGTTGCTTCGTGTTGTGACAGTAATTGATGATACCTCGGAGCTGCATCCTTACCCAGTAATCAAACCAAGGACTATTAACAGTAATTACTCAAATGGTGCAAAAGAAGGGAGTGAAACGCTTGAACCTGACACTGGAAGCACTATAGAGCTTGTGCTTCCTAGTAACCTCTTCCCTTCTGCAACATCTGCTGATGATAACAAAACCGATGATTCTGCTGAAACTAATGCAAAAGCTGAAGTCTCCTCTACTAATGGAAATGACCATGAACCACCAGCCATTACCAATAATCTGATGCAGTAGGCTATTTCACCTCATAAATGCCAAGGGTTAGTGTACTCTCCAATCTCTTCCCCAATGTTCTTTCAGGTTATATATGGATAACAAAACCCTTATTTTGGACTCAGGTTTTTTTTCTCATGGATAAGATGAGGCTACCGAAGTGTATGTAATAAAGGTAAGCATTCTTTTATCGATATTGGAGCAGCCGGGAATGAGTTCAAGTAATTAAATGTTGATGTGCATATCTTTTTCTTGGTTTTGGATTTGTGCAGACAAAGTAAAAAAGCATACACAAGGAAGTAGGATGATGTATATGTATAGCTAAGTTATATATATATATATATATATAAATGGAGAACAGAAAGAGCGTAGGAGAGATGATAATATCGTATGAAGATCGCAAGTTTCCTCAGGTGATACTATACTACTAACAAACGGATGCGTAAGACATACTTAAAAAAAAAGACGAATCTATTTTGGATCTTTATTTTCTGCTTTATATCTCTTTGCTTCTAGTATTCGGTTGCTCTTGTGGTTGTTCCGGTTTGTGTGGTAATAAACCACAAGAGTGTATGATGTACCGAGAAGAATAGAGGTTTCTGTAACTTTATAATTAAGCCGTTTCTTATACTCTATTTAAGTATTACGGGTCCTCCTTTTGTGCATCTAAATTCTTTGAAATCTTAGTTTTAGAGAAATCTCATTCGCTTTGGAGTCTTATGTTTTACATTTAGTTCGACCCATATTTGGTGGTATAGTAGTCGAAGTGTTCAAAGTTGTAATAATTTGGGTATTTTTTGTTTCCTTCATTTTACACACGTATACCATTTTTTCCCCTACTTTCTTTTTCTACTTCTAGTTTTTTTTTTTTCCAATCCCATAAACTATAAATTTCTCCGCCTAGCATATAAACGCCTACTATGATGCGTTTTGGAACACATACAAAAAGATTACATGTTCTTGTCTTTTACATGTATAAAATGTAGAGAATTGAAAACAAACGGAAAATAAAGATTTTGGACATTTGGACGTAAGAATGTTAGTGTATGTTGCTCAAGTGAAGAGAAGGATGTCGATGGTTATCCACTTTCCATTTCACCAATTGATATTTTGGGTAGATGGATAACCTAAATACCTTTGAAAACAGATGTCCCGTGTTCAATCAACTTCAGCCCTAATAGCAATACCAATGATGTATAAAGTAAGTTCTAAAGATGCATTGAAAAGGTTTCCTTTTTGTTTTCTGGGTTGAATTTGAAATATGGTTGGTTAGGTTTGTTAAACCACGTGGTATGGTTTTGCTCCTTGAATGATTAAAAAAGAAAAAAAAACAAAGTCGTCTCATGCATGTGACCTAAGACCATCTCCAATGTATTTCCCTATTTTTGACTATAAAATAGAAAAACTCTATAATAGAGATGAGTTTCACTCCAATGTATTCCTCTAATTTTGACTATAAAAAAGAATATTCTAAAATATATTTTCCTTTTATTTTATTACAAAGCAGTTTTTATTTCTAAAATTTACAAATCGACCCCATTTATTTTATTTTTATAAAAACTTCACTAAATTATAATTTTTAAAAAATTAAACATTTATTATTCAAATAAAATCACATTACATAAGGTAAAAATAATAAAACTTGGTAAATTTTGATTTAACCATCAACATTAGTGTATTTTATACTTCATAAATATTCATTAAATTATAAATAACTTAATATATCAACTTTATTTATACTTAATGAATATTCATGTTTATTTATACTTAATAAATATTATTTAACTTATCATAATATTCACTAAGTCTCATAATTTTTTTTTTCACTCATAAATAAATATTCAAAAGACCATTTTGTAAATAAAAAAGTTTGACTCTAAAATAGAGGTGGAAATAGTTTTCCTCTATATATAGAGGAAGAAATAGCATTTCCCTATTTTAGAGGTGAAAATAGAGGTGGGTTGGAGAAGATTTTTCCCTAAAATAGGGGTGGATTGGAGATGCTCTAATGGTGGTTAAGCCTATAACAAAGCGTAAATTCGTTCTCCCATAAATTCAAGAAAAACTTGACCAAATAAACATCTTTCAATTGTATAATTTGCCAACGGTTCACTATTTATAATTAGTAAAATAGGCATATTTCACTATTACACCATTTTCTAATACACTATTTATGGTGGATAGTGGACACAATATTAACAGTGGATACTATTCACCATTGACACTATTCACAGTGGACGTCGATACTGTTCAAGGCATAGACTATTCACTGTGACGATAGACACATTGTTCACGGCGGATACTATTCATGGTTGATTCTGTTCACGGTACACAATGTACCACGTGAATAGTGTTCGTCGTGAATAGTGTTCACCGTAAATAGTTTCCGCGTCCACCGTGAATAGTTTACGCGTCTATCGTGAATAGTGTCCATCGTGAATAGTTTTCCACTTTGAACCGTAAACCGTGAACAGTGTCCACCGTCCACCGTGAATAATGTATGCACCATGAACAGTGTCCTCACCGTTGACACTATTCACAGAGGACGTCGTCAATGTTCACGACGAAGACTATTCACTATAACGGTAGACACACTGTTCACGGTGGATACTTTTCATGGTGGCCACTGTTCACAGTACACAATGTACCACGTGAATAGTATCTACCGTGAATAGTATCTACTATGAATAGTTTCCGCGTCCACCGTGAACAGTCTGTGATTCACCGTAAACAGTGTGTCCACCGTGAATAGTGTCCACCGTGAACGGTGAATAGTATTCGCGTCTACCGGGAACAGTGTCTACCGTGAATAGTTCTTTCCCTTGAACAGTGTCCATCGTGAACCGTAAATAGTTTTTCCCTTGAACAGTGTGTCCACCGTGAATAGTGTCCACCGTGAACGGTGAATAGTATTCGCGTCTACCGGGAACAGTGTCTACCGTGAATAGTTCTTTCCCTTGAACAGTGTCCATCGTGAACCGTAAATAGTTTTTCCCTTGAACAGTGTCCACCGTGAACTGTGAACAGTGTGTCCACCATGAACAGTATCCACAATCCACCGTGAACAATGTGTCCACCATGAACAGTGTGTCCACCTTGTGTCCGTAAATAGTGTGTCCACTGTCCACCATGAACTGTGTCCACCGACCATTTTAAATAGTAAGAAATGCCTATTTTACAAATTATAAATAGTGTAATAACGAAAATATGCATATTTTACTAATTATAAATAATAAACTGTCTATTTTTCAAATAACTTTTAATATTTTGCTAATTCACCCTAAAATTCAATTCCAATTAAAACAAAATCGCATACGCGCTGGAAAGCAGGGAGCTGAGGCTATCTATATTGCTAACTAATTGTGTTGTCTGGTTCTCGCAAAGCAAGTTGACCAGGTTCTTACGCTCTGCTGCCGGTGACCAGTTAAAAATTTAGTAGACCAAATTTTCCTGTCAGATTGGCTCACTTTTAAAATTAATCGAACGGTTTAAATCGGTTGACCCGGATAAAAAAAAAGTTGGTTAGATTTGTTAAACCATGTGGTATAGTTTTGCTCCTTAAAATGGTTTAGTTAAGATCTTCAAAGGAACTCTTGGGAAGGTGAAGAAAAAAAAAATGAAATTAAGGGACGGCGACATCAAAGTAATCATTTTTATCTTTTTTTTAATAAATTTCTTGTGCTGGGTTACAACCATAGATGATGACCCAATTTCCCTTCAATCTGCCATTAATTTGAAAATTTCTTGATTTATTTTTCTTCTTCGTCTTCTCTTCTGATCGATCTATCTCCTGAAAGATTCAACATTGTTCTCATACCCATCTTGATTTCGTCGTCCATCCGCTTCAATCTTCGCTTTTTCAATTTCCGATTAGACGACTTTCATGTCGCCGGCAATTTTGGTATAGGCCTGACCTTCTCTTTCTTCTCCTTCACTTCTCCTTCGGGTTTTTTTTTTTCGCTTTCATCTCAATTCTAATCTATAAAAACAATGAGCAACTTCGGCGACTTGAATCCTGCGTTCTCTGGTGCGGCGGGTCGAAGCAGCAACAACAACCCTGACGCGAGTTTCAATTCAGCGCCGTTTTCGCGGTCGTCTTCTGGTCTCTCTAAGCCGAGATTCTCTAAGGTAAGAAGGCAAGTGAAGTCTCAGAACTTGAAGCCGTCGGGTACTTCGGATTCTTTACCGGGTCAGGGTTTCAACCCGTTTCATTACCGTGGGTCTTTTGTTATGTCTCCTGGACCCGTTTCCGGTGATCCACTTCCGGGTGAGATTGGATTTGGCCGGAGCACTAATGAGAGTTTTGTATTTGGATCAATTGATGGAGGGTCAAGTGCGAATTTGAGCTCTGGTGACGAATTTGGGCAAAGAGTTATGGAGGAAATGGGGAAGTTGAAGATTGAGGGTGAAGATGGTCGTGGAAAGGATAATTCTAGCTCTGATGGGCATTTGGCTTCGAGGCTTCCTGAAGATATGCAGTATTTGAATATCAAGGATTCTCATTCCGGCTTTAGTTTCGGTGAAAATGCGAGGAGAAATGTGGAAGACGAACTTCCAACTCTGTTGAGTAATAAACTGACAATTGATGTCAACAAAGATAGCTTCGGTTCTTCTTCGTGGAGTAAAGGACATGTGATCCAGGAAAGTATGGAGAGGTTGAATATTTCAGAGATCGTCATTGATCAGAAACAAAATAAAAATGTCAAATCCAAAGAAAAAACCGAGTCAATGGATTATGTTGGGGAGAAGATACTATCTGATGAATTGTGTAGAAAGTTAAACGTTGGAAGTATAGCTACTGATGGGATAAACATAAGGCATTCCTCAGCTGAGAACCTTTCTGCAGATTCACTTCAGGGAAGTGTCAGTGAGAAGAAAGTCCATGACTTTAACAGTACGCATCCGATGAATTACAGTTTTGTAGGTACAGAGCCAAGTGAACATCTGCATCCTAGAAATGTTCATGGTGTGACCTCTACAGTAAATACGGCCGAGTTCAGTTTTACGAGTAATCAAGACACTGGGGGGACAAATTTTATGGAGTTCAAGACCCCCAATTCGAA
This sequence comes from Pseudoturritis turrita, assembly GCA_900406555.1. Taxonomy (NCBI): domain Eukaryota; kingdom Viridiplantae; phylum Streptophyta; class Magnoliopsida; order Brassicales; family Brassicaceae; genus Pseudoturritis; species Pseudoturritis turrita. Next base: position 1,022,321 of record OVBL01000426.1, read on the forward strand.
ACTAAACCCATTTTCTAGCTTGGACCAGAAATTGGGGTTCAATGTAAAGAAGGACAATGTTGGTGCCACGAGAGCGAGAAGAAAAGGGGGTAAGCAGCCTGTGAAAGTGCAGCTAAATATTGGACACGAGTTTGCTTTTGCAGAAAGTGCTTTTCCACATGGAAGCAATGAGGCTCCTGAGCCTTATTCACCGATGGATATATCTCCATATGAGAAGACAGAAGATTGTAGACACTTTTCTGCTGTATCAGATCAGTTTCCGAATTCTGACAAGCATCTCTCCTCTGATAGACTGCCTGCTGCTCCAAATGATCTGTTTGATGCAGAGCTAGTTGCTGCAACTGAACGAATGGAAATAAACGAGGGGGATGAAGTTAATAACTATCAAGCTAAGGAACTTAATACTGGGAAATGCGCTGATCATGAAGACCTTGCTGAAGATTCTATATCTGGGGCTGAAACTGAAAGTTTTAAATCAGCAGCGGAAGAGATGGAAACTAGTAGTGAAACTTTCGTCACAGCTTCAGAAAGTGAGGTTACTTCAAGCTTTAAGTCTGATAGGCAAGAAAATGACGACCATTCCCTTTTTAATTCAAATGCTGCTAGCCCCAGCTTTGCCTTTTCTGCTTCATCGTTTTCGGGAGTGCATGGGCAACTATCAACTTCAAAGCGTATCAACAGGAAGAAAAACCCAGTTAAACTTGGGCAGGATCCGTATATCTTAATTCCAAATGCAACACTTCCAATTGCTTCATCATTAAAATCTTCACAACGTTCTCCGTTAACTGGTGTTCACTCACACTTGTCCACTGGGAAACCCAGTGAAAGGGATCTTCTTACTCGTCTACAAAAGCCTGTTAATAATTCTGTGATGGACAAAGCACGAGAGGAAAAAGATGTGTCTAATGCAGCGCAAGAAGCATGTGAAAAATGGCGATTAAGGTTGTTTATATGTCAGCTATTTCCAATGCCCATTTTATTCTTCTACCTATTGTTCCTGCAGTGTTCTGATTGTCTCGTTGTTATTGTTGCTTGCTAGGTTTCTGTCTTTATATTTAATTGACCTTTTCGTGAATGCCTTTTCTCCAGAGGAAACAATGCTTACAAAAATGGAGATCTTCCCAGAGCTGAGGAATCTTACACTCAAGGGATAGATTCAGTGCCTAAAATCGAGACTTCTAGAAACTGTCTCAGGGCACTGATGCTTTGCTACAGCAACCGTGCTGCAACGCGCATGGCCCTTGGAAGAATGAGAGAAGCAATAACAGATTGTACGATGGCTTCTTCAATAGACTCCAACTTCCTTAAAGTTCAAGTCAGAGCTGGAAAGTAAGAATCTACCTTCCGTAAAGCTTCTTATACTTTCTAATGAGCCAAGATAAAAATATTATTGGTGACTTTTAGTTTTTGATACGAGAGCTTGAACCGGGAAATGAATGTCTGTGATCTTTTCTCTTTTATGCTTCAAGCTCGAGCTGCCTGCGTTACCTTGCTAGTCTATGCTCGTCCTCAGCTCGCAATAAGAAATAATATCTCCTACCTTTGTGATGTATTATTGGCTGATTTGGGCTTTTTCTTGGTAGTTGTTATCTTTCACTTGGGGAGATTGAAGATGCATCCAAGTATTTCAAAAAATGCTTGCAATCTGGAAGTGACATCTGTGTGGACCGTAAAATTATTGTAGAGGCTTCTGAAGGTCTACAAAAGGCTCAGGTAGAGTTCTCTCTTCTTTTAAAGCGACGTAGTGTTCTTTGTAAATTTTTATAGTTTATGGATATTGTAGCACATGATAATAGGCACATGATAATAGGACACATGTTGCACAGTTATTTTACCGAAGGCCTTATTCACGGAATTGGATCTTACAAATTTCACTAATTTATTTAGGATCTGGACTGAACCATGCTAATTGTATGGCTGATATTTTTCATTGAGATGTGTGGCGATAAAATTACTTAAGGCTATGTTGTTTTAGTTGTTGCTTGTTATATAATAGAGATTGACCACCGCTATGTGAATTTGATATGTGTCCAGAATCTTTTTTTTTACTACTAGATTTAGTTCACATGCGTTAATATTTCCTACATATTTCTCAATAGAAGATTGACAATTACACGTTCTTCTTTTTGACCAATCTATATTGTTTTGTCTTACAGAGAGTTTCCGAATGTATGCATGAAGCTGGCTGTCATTTGCAACTTAGAGCATCAACTGATGTTGAGAAAGCTTTGGAAGTACTGGAAGAATCTTTATTGATAAGTCCATACTCTGAAAAGTTACTCACAATGAAGGGAGAGGCGCTTTTGATAGTATGTTTCACTCATCTTCAAAATATCATTTGAAAGCGATCATTTTAAACCTTCGGTTAACTGTGTGTATAAAATAAAAAAAATTCATGTAGGAACAGATTAAGAACCTGCTTTCTTTTTATTTGGTGACAGCTTGAGAAGTATGAAGAAGCAATAAAGCTTTGTGAGCAGACAGTTGATTTGGCTGGGAAGAATTCTCTTCCCGTAGACGCTATGGCTAACCCAGATTCTCATGACACTCCCAAGGACATAAATTTTAGAATTTGGCGGTGTCGTCTCATGCTTAAATCGTATTTCCATATGGGAAAGCTTGAGGAGGCGATTGCTTCTCTAGAGAAGCAAGAACAATTACTATCTGCTACAAAATGGTGATTCAGATTTACTCCTTTTACGTTTCTTTATGTCAGATGAGGTGAAATCTGACATGTCTTTTTTGTCTGTGTTACTCTTATACAGTGACGGAAACAAAACTCTTGAATCCTCCATTCCATTGGCTGCTACCGTACGTGAGCTGTTGCGCCTTAAGGTATTGCCTTCCTCTTCTACAGCTATTGCTCTGAACCTGTGCTTCCTTTTCAGAAGCCAACTTAGCCACCGTGAACCTGCGCTTACTTGCACGTGTAAAGGCATAAAAAATAGGAAAAAAAACGGATTATACATTAGCGTGCTATATATACTCATTTTTTGTACCGTTTTCAAATTCCTACCAAATTACAGTCGGCAGGGAATGAAGCCTTTCAGTCTGGACGACACACTGAAGCAGTTGAGCATTACACAGCAGCCTTGTCTTGCAATGTGGAGTCACGTTCTTTTACAGCTGTGTGTTTCTGTAACCGTGCTGCTGCATACAAGGCTCTTGGTCAATTTTCTGACGCTATTGCAGACTGCAGTCTTGCTATTGCTCTTGACCAAAATTACTTAAAGGTTTCTTCCCTAACAAATATCATTATTTGGGTTTATTTTGTTTTGTTTCTGCTTTCCACGGCATGTAGTTGGAAGATTTCAACGTCTTGATAGAACACTGGATTTGAATGTTGGGTAATAACTTCTTTTCGAAGTAAAGTAATTTCAGTCCAGCTGAGTATCAGTATTTTTGTTTACGTTTCGAAAGCATATAAGCTACAATATTTGCAGAAAGATTTGGCAGCGTTTCTCTTATGAGTTAAAGCTAGTTTCTGTCTGGTTGTCTGAAAAAGTACTGCATTGTGTCACTTTATTTGTTAACTTTTTCTTTCTTTCTCAGGCTATTTCTAGACGGGCCACGTTGTTCGAGATGATTAGGGATTATGGACAGGCAGCCAGTGATATGCAGAGATATGTTTATATTCAAACCAAGCAAATGGAAGAGAAGACCTCTGGAATTCAGGACAGATACACTAGTTTGGCCAATGACATAAGACAAGCTCGTTTACGACTTTCTGAACTTGAAGAGAAATCAAGGAAAGAGAATTCTTTGGATATGTACCTCGTCTTGTAAGTTGACTATCCTGCTAATTTAATTTTATTCCACCAATGGCTGTGTTATGGTTCTTTAGTTCTTATATGAGTTGAAACATTTCAATTTTGCCCCAACCAGCATGCCAAATCTCGTATTTTTCCATGGAAACTTGAAAAGACCAGTGGTTTAGAATGCATGAATCTGTTGTTCCTTTGTCATTCCGCTTTTGCGGGTGAAAGAATTTTCTTGGAAACTTCGGTAACTTACGAGGAAGACCTTTGTGGTACTGAGATAAATTATTGTGTCAATGTGTGCTAATCAGAATGGGACCTCTCTTGTGGCAGGGGTGTTGTACCATCATGCTCAGCTTCAGATATCAGAAAGGCGTATAGGAAGGCCGCACTCAAACATCATCCTGACAAGGTAATTTATATGCTGAAACTGTTAACTTTGCATGCTTGTGAATTCAGCTAAAACTAATTTGAATGCGGAAAGCAAAGAGCTGCAGACTATATAATAAGTGCATAAAATTATTTTCTTACTTGTTGAAGGCCGGTCAGTCTTTGACAAGAAATGAGACTAAAGATGAGAGGTTATGGAAGGAGATAGGAGAAGAAGTGCGCAGAGATACCGATAAATTATTTAAAATGATTGGGGAAGCGTATGCTGTGCTTTCAGACCCTGCAAAGGTAAAACATCTGAAACGATGACATCCTCAACTCTGTTTTTATTTTCTCGTCTTTCACATTGTATTTATTTTTTATGTTCTGGTGCTACTTGCAGCGTTCTCAGTATGATCTTGAAGAAGAGATGCATAATGCGCAGAAGAGACGTGATGGAAGCAGCACATCTGGAGCAGACACAGATGCTAATTATCCATTCAATAGCAGTAGAAGAAACTGGAGAGAAGTATGGAGTTCACGTAGGGAAGCATCAGCTTCGAGGTGGTATGAACCAAACCGATCAAACAGATACCCGTTGTAACTGTAAGCATCTCGGAGATATCTTTTACCAAATTCCTCAGCAGCAAAAGTTTGAGGCCTCCTGCAAATACTGAGGCCGATAAGGCATGCTCAGATTCATGGAGAATATACACATCACACGATAAACATGAAAGACGAGTTGAGATGCAGAGAATTTACTCAGGTAATGGAGAAAAAGGAGAATTGTATATTCGTTTTGTCCGCGAGGTAAAGACTTCTCCATTGTTCTCCATGTCCAATACGTTAAAGAATCGTTGTACAGATCACAGGAAACGTAAAGTTGATATTTTTTTTTGTTCATCTTCTTGGGGGTGTTGAGGAAGGTGTCACGGGGTCGTTAAGAAAGACAATATGTGGTCCCTCTCTCGTTTGCAGTTTCTGTTGTTTAACTGACTTGTTTGATTGTGGATTCTCTCAATTCATTGATTTCTGCAAAAAGTCATTTAGATTTTATTTTACATTCATGACAAATATATTATGTTTGATTGTTTGTATAAATTTTAAATTTTTATTTATGCAGGTACAGAGTAAATTGTAGTAAATCCTAAAATATTACATGTCAGTACCCCCTCTCCAAAATATGATACGTGTTTTTTTTGGGTCTATAATGTGCTATTTTTACAGTAAAAATATTAAATTACTACTACATTGGATAATAATAAAATTCTTTCTTTTTTTTAAAAAAATTGTTAAAAGGCATTAATTTTAGAGGTTTTCTTTTAATGTCACATTTTATGTTTGTTTTTCAAACATACAATTTTTAAATAATTCCTAAAGTATTTAGTATACATTTCTAGTATAAGGATGTCTACATTTTTTTTTTTTTTTTTTGGCAATTCTTGATTTCATTAACTTAACATCCGAAAATACAATAAAACAACCTACAATAGATAAAGCAGATAGATCTTCAGAGAAGATTGACAGCGAATTCGAGGCAAGGCTCGAATGCGTCGATAGAAAATTCACGACATAGCCAGAATGTTGTAATTTAGTCACTTTAAGGTGTGACGTTGGAGACCAATCCTCACCTCCGGATCTCGTCGAGACGAAACCGGTTGCTTCTTCTGGCCCGTGAAGACCGCTACACAAGAAAACAGAACGGTGAGTATGTTGGAAATTTTTCTCGGTATTGCGACCGAGCAAGAACCACCTTTCATAGAAAGGGGACATGATGGAAAAGTTCTCTCCCTATAAAGGGAGGAATGTGGAAACGTTCTTTTCCCGGGAGGGAAGGATGGTGATAAAGATCTCTCCACACCCGATACAGAGGAATTTTGAATAGAGGCCATGGGCCTCAACGGACTGAGCAAAGATAAGCCCACTAGGGATCCACAAGAGCCCACTAGGTGAGTGAAAATGTTCCACGATCGGTAGGTCATCGATAAAGTTGCCGTCGTAGAGATTGGGACTGATGACAAGATCGGCAAGGCTTAATGGAGCAGAGGAAAACTTGGGTCTTGATAGGCCGTAGATGACTAAAGAGTCCATTAACAATTCAATGAAGCCTTGGCCCATTTTATCTCCACGAATGGGAGAATTGACCGGAGCAAAGGAAGGATAGATTGAACGGATGGTTGGGGCAATGGAGGAGGAAGCGCGTCGACGGGTCGGAGAGCCGCCGTTAAAACTGCCGGGAAAACTCTCCAGAGCTATGGAGCTCCTTGTGGCTACATCGAAAGAGTAAGAGATTTGTAAAGGGATCGGCGTTATTCTGTAGAATCTCTCGCCATAGGTCGGGATCTGAGGCGGAGACTAAGAATCACGGCGGTCCGGCGGGTCAGGAGGATCTGGAAGAGGCGAGAGAAGATTCACCGGCAACGCCGGATCTGTCTTTGGCGTTAACGCCGTCATTGTTTCTGGCATCTCCTGCATATCGGCCATCGAGAGGTGGCTATTTGTCACCATAGTCATGAGCATTGTTTCAATCGGAGTTCGACGAGTGTTCTTCAATAAAGTGTGAGAGATTTGGCGAAAGGTTCTCGTCGAATTGAGCTGGACCGGCGGAGAGAAAGATCAGGCGGAAGCTTTAGAGGAGGGGGACTTCACTTATGGTAGAAGAACCGGCGGCGGAAGAGCGGAGGTGGAGATTCATACTGGTGGTTTTGAACTTCCGCGGCGGCCTCGGTCTGTGTGTTCGAGAGAGAATAAAACTAAGGCGAACAAGCGAAATCAAGAATGTCTACATATGTCTAATTAATTTAGACTAATTATTTAACTTATACCAAATATATTAAATTTGATGTATAAATGCAATATAAATTTGCAATAAAATATAATTATATATATATATATATGTGTATATTTGGCATAAGAAACAGATTAATATTTGTTTTTGTCAAACAAACAAAAAAGATAAATATTATAATTTGCAAAATGATTATATTTGTATATTTTTAAATGGAGTCTGAATCCTTCAGGAGACTACAATCATTGGAATATATATATATATATATATATATATATATATATATATATATCCAGTTTGAATATGCATTTTTACAATAAATTTGAATTGTTAAAAGGATGAAATCGGATTATCAGACTAATTTAAGACATAAACAATCGGATTATAATTGTAGGGCAATTCTCAAAAATTAAGTTTAGATATAATCAAGTTTTTAAAAAATCCACCATTACCAAAGTTTTAAATACTAAGTTTTCTTAATGAAACAAGAAATTTAAAAAAAAAAATTGGAGATCGTACATCTCTTTCATCAGTCTCGTAGACACTTTAACCATCATAGTTGATCCATCTGATATGAAACTATCAAATACTAGACCCATAATCAAATCCAATAAATCTCATAAGTATAACCTACCTAAAAGCTAGTTTAAGAATGGGAGTGCCCATATAAAAATTTACGATGCATTTGTTAGTCCCACTCCTAACCAATATACACTTTGCACACATGTCTAGAACGCCATGTGTGACATTACACCTAATTTTGCTTCTTGTGGCATTGCTCCTAATTTTTCTTAGGGTAGGAAGGCCGTAAGTTTTTCTCCATCCACAAAAGTTGGATATTAATTTCTGACTCATACAATTGATTTTAATGAGCAACAACCAATGCATGGTGCTTTCTTACTATTCATCTTGAGTTTCATTGTTTTCCCTTGTTTTGTTTTAGTAGTATTTGATGTGGATCCGTTTTTTTTTTGGGTTATATAGTTATTTGCTTTTTGTTATACTATATAAATGTAAGAAAGGAGATCACATGCATAACCCCTTCGTATACCAGACACGGCCTGTAGTACAGACAACGATGTCAAGTTGTCACTCATCACTTTCAATTGGCGGATCTGAAAATAATTGTTCTCATAAATATATATCTAGTTATGGATTGTAACTTGTTAGAGTCTTGGGGAGAGTTCGTTATAGTCATGCAGTAAAATATTTTTGTGATCTTATATATCATATGTATACATATTAATTAACGACATATAACTACGAATTCAAACTCTAAAATATGCAGATTACCCAATGATTTAACAACGTTAACCTCATTTGACGAAAAGACAAATACAGTGTCGTTTTCCTCAACCAATTTTATTGGAACTTATTTTTTCAATTGTAGGTGGTCGAATATATATAAAAAAGTCTTGTCAATTGTAGGTCATGTAGTTAGTAATAGCCTAATAGGCCACCAAATGAAATAATACTGCCACTTCTCAACTACATTGATGTAATTTTAGACTAAGATAGCAATTCAATGTTTATAATAAATTAAAATATGACCTATCTTTGAATGGGTACGCAGAAGCGCCACCTTTTTTGCGTGACTTTTGGCAACTACACACCATATCACCATTGACCATTTAATAACAATATAAGCCACATGCATTTGATAATTAAAAAAATAAAAATAGAAAACTAAATTGTGTTGCTCACGGCACAGTTTCGGGATTGAATCCAATGGCATGGAGATCTAAATAGTATATATATTGAGCTGAAAATGTCGTTAACCGAAAAGAGAGTTTGAAAAAGAAGTCAATATTACTCGAGCTTAACATGTTAACAATAAGAGAAGTTAAGACAATGTTCTTGGCTTTAGGTTAGTGGTGTTCGTTCAGTAGACCGACCATTATCGTATCATATATATATATATATATATATATATATATATATATATATATATATTAATTGAGAAAACATAAGTACAAAAAATTATGTGTCAATCAAAAATATATTTAAGAGACACATCAGTTAAATTAACCAATCAAAACATTCCAATTTATATGCCATGGTGAAAATCTCTACATATATTTATTAATTTTTTAACATGAACTCACAAATATATGTGTTACAAATTTAAATCCAACTAAAACATAACATTTTAATATTTTAATATATAATATAACATAATATTTTAACGATGAATCAATTATCAATGTCAATTACTTTATAAAAATTGTACTAATGTCCATTTGGATACCATATTTGAAAATATAATTGATCATACAATTTTTTTTTTAATATCGCTTAATTGTATCTATATTACTCTAATTCAAGTTGAGCTTTTGTTATAAACGTACAACTTTACAAATAAATTATTTTACAATTTTTACTAAAAACACGATAGATTTATTGATATTGGTGAAATCCAAACAGTTCATACAAAATAAATTAAAAACAGAAAATTAATGCTTGAATTTCGAAAAACAATCAGTTTTATTTTTTATTATTTCTTTGATTTTTAATTTAAAAATAATTTTACGTACTAAGACGATATTTTTTTGGTTTTGGTTAACTCAAATAAGTTTGAGAGAACCTATAATTTCAAACGTATTTGATTTACACCAAAATATTTACATCCAAACCAAGTGTCTTGCAAATTAAATTTTGTACGATAAAATATATTTATCTATCTAGAAGATGTACCGTCTGATCTTTACTATTTCTAATTTTTTCAATATATTAAAAAAAATGTATGATTTTTTTTTTTTCAAATATTTGAATCCCGCGTTTGACACGGGTAAAAAATTTAGTTTGAGATGAAAACGAAAACACAAAAAACGAGATTGCTGTGTAAGGTCGTCTTCTGCTAATCGGCGACAATTTTTATGGTTGCTTGAGAGAAATTGTGAAGGGTTGATGTTCGCTTATGTGGTTATGGAGACTTCCCCATTTATGTGTAAAGACATATGCCGTTCCACAAGGAATAGTTTTGTGAAAGTATATGGCTTGAATACGGGCTTGTGGGTCCTTGAGGTTACGTAACCTAGTGATTGTATATTGTGTTGCGAATAAATTTGTGTTCACCTACGAACCACTAGATAATTAATATGTGATGTTCAAAAAAAAAAGATAAATAATATTGTTTAATCATCACTTTCGTTCTTAACTTATGTGTGTGTGTGTGTATATATATATATATATATTGTTGAGTGTCGGTATAAGCATGATAACATAAGAACTCGTTTTTGGGTAACGATGAGATAACATAAGATTCAAAATCAAAGATAATTTAAATCTAAAACCAACATTAAAATTGTGACATTTATTCTGAAGCATTATGGATTCTACTAGTGAAAGAAAAAACATAACTGTTAAAAATAACATAGGTCATATTCAGACCAGCTGGATCGTGAACCTACTAGCTTGAGTGGTTGGGCTTAGTCCGTATTTAAACCGCTGCCTTTTTTTTTGTCCTTCCAAAATACTGTCTTTTATTACACCTCCTTTTTAGTTTTTAGATATATGCTTTTACAATTTAACATAAACAAATATTGACTAAGACAATTTTTAGATACCGGCACCACAATTTTTTCCTATTTTTATTAAAAGGAAGCTGGTTGTCAATCAAATTCACAATAAATGTAGTTATACTATTGTGAGGAACAAAATCACAATAATTCACACTATTTTTCCTTCGACCAGTTGTATTTTTTGGGTTAAAGACCACTTATAAATTAAGTTATAGAGATAACATTGGAACATAAGAGAAGAATAAATAAATTAAAAAAAAAAAGAAAAAACATAAGAGAAGAAATAACATCCAAGAGGAAAGGGAGATGACGAAGGAGGAGGAGGAGCCGCTTAGCCCGATGGCGCGTGTATTCCAATCGCCTGCCGTAGACTATTGCGCGGTCACAATCTTGGGGTTCAAAAGCAAGATTAGTCCCGACGTTGTTCTTGATGCCTTGAAGCATAATGTCTCCAAACATCCTCGTTTCTCCAGCAAACTGGTACTCACTTTGACATATATATGCTACGCACGTTTTCATACATAACCGTCTTTTTATCACGTGATGCATTCGAACTGATTAATTTTATTTATATAAAATTAAATTTTGAATATATTTACGGTCATTTGATCTTTTTCTTTTTTTAAAGCAAACAACATTTTGGTTGATTACACTTCGATCCTCAGATTAGTGATTATTTTGCGTATGATTTCAACGCTATCTTATTATATAAAATTTGATGCGTCTAACGTTGTAATTAACACGATTCTGACATGTGTCAATCAATCGATCATATTTTGACACATGTATATAATAAGATTTTTGTGTTCTTTCGATATTCTCACCAAGCAATTTAAAACTTCAATAATCTATTCCATAAATTTTGTTTCGATTTTTTCATTAGGAAAACATAGATAACTATCTTATTCGATAGGTGTGATACATACGAATAAAATTAATAATCTATTTTATGTTTGTAAGATTAATAAGATTTTTTCTAACTCAACTTTTTGTTTTATAGTTTACAGCATAGATATCATCACAAAAACAATGATAATCCAAACCCAAAATAATAATATCAATTATGTGTTAAAAGAGTTTTATTTATTTTAAAAAATATTTTATCATTTTATTTTTGAATTAGATTAAAAACAACTTAAAAACCTAATTATAATTATATTTATGTGCAATATAATGCATATTATGATTTTATTTATTTTGAGCCTTACAATTATGTGGATGCGATAAAATATGTAAAATTGATATTTGAGAAAAAAATTATATTGAAAATTTATCATATTGTGAAATTTATAGAAAATAAGAAATTAAAAATACTTATAATTTGTTTCTCATCAGAAGAACAATAATATGTTGATTCAGAAAGAAAAAGTCAAATATGATTTTAGAAGATCAGTAAAGCTAATTCAAATAGAAATATAAAATTTAATTCGTCAAGATTTAAAAATAATATATATGAGTAGCTACATAATTTAAAAATAAACCTAATTCAAATAGGAATAGGAAAAACTAATTATTGGAAATATGTGTTAAATTTGATTGAAACTATAATAAAAACAAGAAAGTCTAAATAACTTGTTAGGTTTCTCTATCAGTAGTTTTATATCGACGTTCTAAAACTTATTTTATTTATTTTGAAGGATGATCTGATTTTTTTTATATATTTTTTGCGTTTAGTTTCTTTTACGGGTTATATAATATTACTATTTTAAAAAAATTATAATATAAATATGAGAATCAATTCAACTAGATTTTGAATTTTTTTTATAAGATGAGTAAATCTAATTCAAATATAAATATGAGATCCAATTCGTCAAGATTTTTTTAGAGAATAGATGCATGATTAGCTACATAATAAAAAATAAACATAATTAAAATAGGAATAGAAAAAACTAATTATTTGAAAAGATGTGATAAAATTTAATTGAAAAAATAAAAAATAAAATAAAAGTAAATGTTAGGTTTTTCGATTAGTGTTTTCACATGAACAATCTCAAACTTATTTTATTTATTTTCACGAGTAATATAGTTTTGTTTTCTACTTCTTTGTATTTTTTTTTCCACGAATAATAAAATATTTTATTATAAATCCGCATATATCGAATCCTATATTTAGCTTAATTAGAAAAATTGATGTGCATGAATAAATATTTATTCATGATACATGATCGCTATTTCCAGGATCGGCCATGGGCTAAAGCCTAAAAGGCGGATGCTTTAGGCATCAAAATATATCTAAAAGTTAGAAGGCATCCATTTCAATAACTTAACCGTGGTGCAATGGTTAATTCTAATTGTTATGACTTCTTGATGCAGAGTTTAAAAACCTATACGCCACTTTTTTGTACAATTATTTTTGTACATGGGCTCAAAATTTTTTTTGCTTTAGGCAGTAAATTATGACGGGCCGAACCTAGCTATTTCGCTAAATGACACGCTATTTTATCTGATGTCGTCACACTATTTTTTAAAATCACATAAATTCACAAAATGCATAAAAGTATTTTTGTCAATCCGCGCAAAAGTCACATTTCCCCTTATTTACTATTTTTTCATATAAGTATTTACATAATTTATATCCAAAATTAAGCTATCTACCTAATTAACCATGTATATAAATTGGAGCCTTTGAAATTTTCTTTTTCAATATATGTTTGAGAAAAAATATGCCAAAAAAAAACGAAAAAGTTTGCTCTTGAATTCCATATGGTTTGAGATGGTCCTGTTCTTATACATATACAAGTTGTACCGAAATTCTACTTGGGATTTGAGATAGTGTTGGGTCTCCATTTTGTCTTAACTTCACAGTCTGATAATGGTGCAAAATGGATCGAGACCGAAGTCAATGTAGAAGACCATGTAGTTGTACCATACATAGACCCAGAAGAGATAGGTGAAGATGGAGAAGGTTTCGTCGATGATTATATCTCGCGTCTCACGATGAATCCTCTTGATAGATCAAGACCCTTATGGGACATTCACATCCTTAACGTCAAAACCTCAGATGCTGAAGCAGTAGGTGTAATAAGATCTCACCATTCGTTGGGAGATGGAATGTCTTTGATTTCCCTCATGATCGCATGTACGCATAAAACATCAGACCCGGACATGATTTCTACCGCGAATCCTTCCTTGAAACGGCGTAAAATGGTGCCGCACGGCATTAGAAACAAAGGCTGGTCCTTAAGGTTGATGATAATCACCATTGGTTCTACAATGAGACTCATTTGGAATACAATTGTAGATATGTTGCTGCTTTTGGCAATTACTTTGTTCTTGAAGGATACAAAGACGCCTCTAAAAGGCGGCGCGGATGTCGGGAGTAATCCAAAGAGATTTTATCACCGGACAGTCTCGTTGGATGACATTAAACTTATAAAGAACGCTATGAATATGGTATGTAACGCTTTGTGTTCATAACTAATTTGAGGGTTTTTTTCTTTTCTTTTGATGGATCTTTGCTTTCTCTTATATGTGTTGCTAGACTATCAACGATGTTCTACTCGGAATTACACAAGCCTCTCTTTCTCGCTATTTGAACCGACTATATGGTAAACATTCAATATATATGATGTATTACTAGAGTCCTAACAATTAAATGAAATGATTATGCGTGTTGGATATATATCTAATGTTTCACATGGTTTCTTGATAAACAAGAAAAAAAGAATGAGGTGGATGGAGCGTTGGCATCGAATCAGAACCATCTTCCAGGTAGACTACGATTTCGTGCAGGTTGTACAGTAAATCTAAGGTCGGACATCGGGTTCAAGGTTAGAGATATATATACACCTCAAAAATAAATATAAACCTATTTATTGTTGACAAGCAATATGTATATAAAATATCATCTGTATAAAGCCTTTGGCAGATATGATGGCGAAGGACTCAAAATGCGGATGGGGAAACTACTTCAGCTTTATTATTTTGCCCTTATCCATCGGTTTGCAAACCGATCCATTGGATTATCTAAAAATATCCAAATCCACGATGGCTCGAAAGAAACACTCTTATCATGCTGCTCTAGTGTATTTGATAATCAAGATCCTCCTAAAAGTGTTAGGAGTTAAGGTAAATAAAGTGATCAATGGATTAGAGATTTTTTTTCAATTGTCTAGACAAAATAGTAGCAATATAACGCAATCTTGTTATTGTAGGTAGCAGCAACAGTATTCAACCGACCCGTGATGAACATAACGACATGTGTTTCAAACGTCATTGGCCCCATGGAAGAAATCAGTTTCCGTGGTCATCCTATCGCTTACATCGCTCCAAGCTCTTATGGACACTCACAAGTACGTAGCTTTTTTTTGTTGCACAATTAAAATAAAATGTTGGAAGTTTTTTTTTATAAAATAATTTATTCCCACACATATGTTTCTGTTTGATAGGCATTGTTGATACATTACATAAGTTATGCGGAGAAGATGATAATCTCAATAGCGGTTGATCCTACTGTCATACCAGATCCTCACAAGATATGTGATGAAATGGAGGAGTCACTGAAAGCGATGAAAGATATTATCCGGGAAAGAGACTTACTTTAAGGCGCGTGAGCCATTAGTATCCATTATAATCCACAGACTTGTGGATATATATTTTTGGATTATCAAAAAATTCTGTGTTTTTAGCCCATAATCTTTTTGGACCGGAAACTAAGTAAATAAGTCATTCTTTCCAACATCGAGATTTGAACTCGTGATCGAAACACATTGCAAAGGGAGATCTCTCTAGTACACCAATTGAGTTACGGTCGCTGGGTAGCATGAAAAGAATGGAGCACAGATTGTTAATTTGGTCTAAAATGTTATGTTTTTTAGAAGCTTTAAATGCTTTTGTAGTATCTATTATTGGAGTCACATGTCCTAGTTGTTGAAATAGTACTTACGAAATGTCAAATACGTTAGACTTTTAGAGATTTCATTTCGTACTCTTATTAATTAAGAAGCTAAGAAAGCGTCATTCAATGACGTGACTTGTGAGTTACCCATTATAAAAAAAAAAATTTGGATCAACAAGCTTATCACTTAAATTCACAAGCAAGATTCTCTGGCGATTACTCAAATAAATCTCTGTATAACCACTAATATATATATCAAACAATTTTTCAATAGTACAAATACTACCAACACCCTACTCCGGAAAGCCGATCTTTCCTACTTTCAATCTTATTAAATGGCAGATTGAGTTTTGGATCGTTTTGACTAAAGCCATAAACTACCACTCTCTTTTCAAAAAATGGATTTTCGTCTAGTCACGCTGATCCATTCCGATTTGAGCGTTAGAGAATACAAAATCTGAAAAACAATGAAAAACAATATCCAAAAAACGGCGGAAAACAAACTTTTCACTATATATCTTCACGAACTTGACACATGTTCGTTCTCTAGTGAATGAATTACCTACCCTATGTTTGCCGGCAGTTCCAATACATTAGACATTCTTTCGCATTAAACAAATTCATACGAAGGATGTGAAATATCCAACTAGAATATTCATATTTTGCTTACTTTCACTGTTTTTCCACAAATTGATTTTTTCCCCCATGTTTCTAATTATCTTCAAAACCTGAACTAGCCCTTTGATATTCATGGTCGGATTGCGCGCTCTAGATTTCCTTGTAATTTTCTTTCACTGTTGAGAGATCTTATCTGAATATCTGACAGTAAGACAAAAACAGTCTCGTTCACAACTTGACAATAAGACAAAAACAGTCTCGTTCACAACTTAATACTAAAATTAAAAATTAAAAATTAAAAATCTCTTTCGTTTTCCTCAACTAATTTTATTAGAACTTATTTTTCCAAGTGTAGGTGGTCGAATGAAAAAAAAAAAAAAAGTCTTGCCAATTATTGTAGGTGTAGTTAGTGAAAAAAAAATGAAATAACACTGCATCCCTTCGACAGCATTTATGGTATTTTTAGGAATCCAATGTATTCAATAAATTAAGATATGAATATATTTGTACGGGCACGCAGACCGCCACCTTTTATGCGTGACTTTGCCAACTACACACCATCCACCATTTAATAAGAAAATACTCAATAAAATTGTTGTGATCTAGTGGTAAAAGATTTAGCACAAGAGTTAAATTCAAATTTTTTTTATTCGATTTCAATAAAAAAACAAATTTCATTTCTACTTGATCGGTTAAAATAGTGCTATATTTTAGGTCCATTAAAAAATTCGGTAAATAGACGATTGATTCTTCCTGAAAAAAATAGTAAATTATCTTCTAATTATAAAATAATAATAATAATATACGCTCCATGCATTTGATAGTCATAAAGAAAGATAGAAAAGTAAATTGTGTTGCTCACGGCACAAGTTTCGGGTTGGAGTCCAATGGCATGAGGCCTAAATAGTATACATATATTGAGTTGGAGATGTCATTAACCAAAAATGAAGTTTGGAAAAAACCCAATGGCCTGAGATTACATAAGAATAAGACAAAATATCCATGACCTTAGGTTAGTGGTGTTTCTTTGGTCGAGTGTAGTGTAAGGTCGTCTAATTATGCTATTCGACGGCAATGATGGTTGCATGAGGAAAACCGTGAAGGGTTTGATGCTCATTTTTGTGGTTGTGTAAGAGCATTACTGTGAATCCTAGTTAATGATGAGATTAACGTCCGTAGAATACCAATTGATCTAGATTGATTCATCGCTTCGTTTGATTCATCAATGTTGAAATAAAACTTAAGAAACGAGATAATTTTAACGAATGCGATAACCAATGTGGTTTCTACGTCTGAAACTGTATCATGGAATCCAATATCATCGATACATTGCACTTTGAGATTATATATTCCAACAACACCTAGCAACAAACAGTTCTTTCTATGTTCTTCATTGCAGCTCTTATTCTTGCTGTTTTTCAAGACTTTGAGATGTTTTTTTTGTGTACTCATTCAACCAAAAGATTAGACAAGGTTTTCCGAGACTCTCTTGTCTCTACAACCAAGTTCCACTTTCAGAGACTTCTTGATGCATCAATTTCTCTCTCTCTCACATGCAATCTATTCTCTCCTCCTACCAACCCGTCACGTGTTTTCTATAGCCTCATGCAGCATATTGCATGCCTTCTGTAACCATCACACAATCCTCCAAACATTCCCCGATTTGTTTTAGGTTACCGAAATATCTAGATCCGCTCTAGTTTATTTGTAACTATTTCTAAAATATAAGATTATTGAACATGTGATTTAAGAAAGTACATTCGATCTATTGTGATTGAAAATATTTTAGGCATTGCTTTTTTTAGTTTTAAAAATGCAAAGATCCAAAATCATAATAAATTCTTTAAATTCATCCAAAATCATCTAGAAACTTATCAAACCTAAAATCATTCAAAATATTTGCTCGAAAACATAAATATATAAACATAAATTTATGGGCACCGCAATGTTTTTATTGAAAAAAACTCTGATCGAAGTCACATTAAATGTGATATTACCGTTGTGAGAAAAATACTATACTATATTTTTCTCCCCGACCACGTGTAATTTAATTTTATTGGTAAAGGTACCAATTATAAATTTACGTTCCCTTGTAAAATAAACATTGGAACATAGAGCAAAGAAACAGCCATTGATGAGGAAAGAGAGAATGACGGAGGAGGAGCCGCTCAGCCCGATGGCGCGTGTATTCCAATTGCCGGGTATGGACTATTGCGCCGTCAACATATTTGGTTTCAAAACAAAGATTAATCCCCAAGTCGTTCTTGATGCTTTGAGGCATAATGTCTCCAAGCATCCTCGTTTCTCCAGCAAACTGGTACACACTTATACATTGCTGTTTTTTTGTTTTTATCAGTTTGTAGTTGGTGCATTAGTTCTATAATCCGATTTAACATTCGTTTTTATAGAATAATTCTTTTAAAACACACACACACACATATATATATATATATTATATATTATTTTTATATAAATTGGATCGGTTAAATTCTCTTACAAAAAAAAATTTACACATCATCAAAATATGTTTCTTAATGATATACATGTAGATTGTACCTAAATTCTCTACTTGGGATTTGACATAGTGTTGTTGGGTCTCCATTTGTCTTAACTTCACAGTCTGATAATGGTGCAAACTGGATCGAGACCGAGATCAATGTAGAAGACCATGTGATTGTACCATACATAGACCAAGAAGAGATAGGTGAAGATGGAGATGGCTTCGTTGATGACTACATCTCACGTCTAACAAGGAATCTTCTTGATAGATCAAAGCCCTTGTGGGACATTCACATCCTTAACGTCAAAACCTCAGATGCTGAAGCAGTCAGTGTAATAAGAACTCACCATACGTTGGGAGATGCAACGTCCATGGTTTCCCTCTTGCTCGCATGTACGCGTAAAACATCAGACCCGGACAAATGTTCTACTGGTATTCCTTCCTTGAAACGGCATCAAACGGTGCCGCATGGCCTTAAAAACAAAGGCTTCTTCTTAAGGTTCGTATTCACCATTGGTTCTACAACGAGGCTGATTTGGAATACAATTGTAGATACTTTGCTGCTTTTCGCGACTATGTTGTTTCTGAAGGATACAAAAACGCCTCTAAAAGGCGGCGTGGATGTCGGGAGTAATCCAAAGAGATTTTATCACAGAATTGTCTCTTTGGATGACATCAAACTTATAAAGAATGCTATGGATATGGTACGTTATGCTTTATGTTCATAACTAATTTGAGTATTTTTTTTTTCTTTTTTCTTTCAATGGATCTTAATTTATTTCCTCTTTCGCGTGTTGCTAGACTATCAACGATGTTCTGGTCGGAATTACACAAGCCTCTCTTTCTCGCTATTTGAACCAACTATATGGTAAACCCATTAAATTCAATATATGTGATCTATTATTAAGAGTTCTAACGATAAACTTACCATATGTATAGTTTAATATCCTAACCCCTTGAGTTAATTCTAATACAATAAAAATATTATGCGTGTTGGATCTATATCTAATGTTTCACACGTATATCTTGTGTTTTTGACATACAAGACAAGAAGAATGAGGAGGATGGAGCATTGACATCGTATCCGAACAATCTTCCAGTTGGAATGCGATTTCGTGCAGGTTGTACAGTAAATCTAAGGTCGGACATCGGTTTCAAGGTTAGAGATATATCATATATATACAACTCAAATTTAAATCTATACCTGTTTATTGTTGACAAGCAATATGTATATAAATATATTTTGTCTTAAAGCCTTTGGCAGATATGATGGCCAAGGATTCAAAATGTAGATGGGGAAACTACTTCAGCTTTATTGTGTTGCCCTTCACCATCGGTTTACAAACCGATCCATTGGCGTATCTAGAAATATCTAAATCCATGATGGCTCGAAAGAAGCACTCTTATCACGCTGCTACAGCGTATTTGCTTGTCAAAATCGGCCTAAAACTGTTAGGAGCTAAGGTATCTAAAGCGACCAATGATTAGAACTTAGAGATTTTTTTGCAATGTCTTGACAATATAACACACTCTTGTCATTATGATATATAGGTAGTAGGAACATTATACAATCGACATGTGAGGAACTTAACGACATGCGTTTCAAACGTCATTGGTCCCATGGAAGAAATCAGTTTTTGTGGTCATCCTATTGCCTACATCGCTGCAAGCGGTTACGGACACTCACAAGTACGTAGTTTTTTCGTTTGCACGTAATTTATATAAAAGGATAACGGATTTTATTTTCTGAATTTTTCTTCTCACACATATGTTTCTGTGTTTGATAGGCATTGTTGGTACATTTCATAAGTTATGCGGGAAAAATGGTAATCTCGCTAGCGGTTGATCCAACTATCATACCAGATCCTCACAAGATATGTGATGAAATGGAGGAGTCATTGAGAGCGATGAAAGCTGTTCTATGGGAAAGAGGGTTACTCTAAGGTGCATGAGCCATTAGTGCCCATTAAAATCCGCGGACGTGTGGATATATATAACTGGTCTAAAATGTTACATTGTTTTAACATTTTTTTCTTTCACAAACTTTTCTTTTTTGTATTTTCAATGCAAAATTTTAAACAAATTAAAATTCCAATTTTAACCATAATACAATATTACCAACATTTAGAAAGCTTACGTATCCTCCATTTTCTTCTCTAATACTTTTTATCAACTTGTAAACTTGTTTAAGCAAATAGTTTGGGCATCCAAATCATAGTCACAAAGCTTACATACGTAAAATCTAAAGAGTGAAAAGTAGCTTCACAAGTCTAACAATTCGCTTTACCGTTCATATTGCTTGGAATGTAAAAAATTGAAAAAATCGAAAATGGGCTTTTTAGGCATGCAAACACTTCAAATAGCGTGGAGAACGCATGCCAAATTTCAGTATTGGATACCATCTTCACCAATTCTAAACAATTCGTCCAGAAAACACTTACTAATATATCCTTCATCACCAGACAAATCCATCGCCCATAGGAAAGCTTCCAACTCCGTGTGGAGAGAAGTTAAACTACGATGTTGACCCTTAACACCCAGTAAGGTGAGCACTCCATCCTTAATAAGACACCATCCTAATTTGGAGAAAAAGGTTGTTCGCCTCCACGATCCATCAATATGACAAATCGATCCAAGCCGCGGTGGAAAGACGTGCTGACATGCAGTGTACTTAACATTTTCTCTAATACTTAACATGTAGATGTAGTTTTATGTATATGTTTTTTTAATATAAATAGGTTTTATTCTCTAATTAACATTTAAATTTGCTACATATTCTCTAATTAATATCCATCTAGCGCATAGGATACATACAAATCACAAAATCATTAGACATTGTTAGTTCTTCAACTTTCCAGCTTTCGTGCGATGCAACGTGCTTGCGTGACGGAGTATAATTATATTCCTGCCAAGAATATGAAAAAAAAATGAGAAACAAAATTGGTGGAATCTGCGACTAAAACAGAATTCTAAACAAAACCAAACCCACTTTATTAACCAAGTTCCACACAGTAATACCAAAAATGTCTAATCATATATTAATATATACGTGACTCTATGATCATAAGACATAAAAAAATTTCCCAAAAAAACGTAAGAAAACAGAAAAGATTCACCTTATATATACATTCTTAAGTTTTTATTATTTTTTGGTTTTAGTGTGAATTTGTATTACTCTGAAAACATGTACACCACAAGGTCCACAATCCAATTACAAAAGATTATGGGGAAAACATTTATCTTATCCTTTTGTAAAATGTAAGATAAAGATAAATGTTTATCTTATCCTTTTGTAAAATGTAAGATAAAGAATTATTAACCACGTATGGCACCTACTCACTTTTTTATTTTTTTCGGATTCGATTCTTATCAATAATTCTTTTACTTTTGTTTGTGGTAATTTTAGTCCCATTAAAACCCCGATAAAAAGACAATAATAGACCCATTAAAGACCTGATAAAAGGATTATAGTAGGTATAACTTATTAGACACCTTGTTCCGACCTAGGATAATAAGCTCATGGGCTCTGGGGATCACATTTCTTTTCAGGTCAGAATCTGATTGAGTGAGATTAGTTAAGTTTTGGTCTGGAATATTCCTTGTTATTAAAAAAAATGAATTATGTCTTGTACTTTTTATCTTAAATGAAATTTGTTAGAAAAAAATTTGGTAGAAAAAAATTTGGTAGAAAAAAAAGGTCTTCGGCAAAATTAACAAAGTAGAGGTTTGTGTTAATGGGCCAAGCAAGACTGAAGCCTAAGAGGCCCATGCCGGCATGACCTACGAATGTTTGCTTGTCAATGCGTTTTACTCAAAACTCCGAAACTACCTTTTTCTCTCTCTCTCCGACGATGGCTACCGGCGACCAGAGCAAGAAGAGAAAGCAGCGTTATCTCCCTCAAAATGTTATCCTTCTCTCTCTCTCTTCTCTTATATCCCCACACTACGTTGAATCTGCGGCTAATTTCCTTTTATGTTTTTGTTTGATTTTTGGTGCAGAGACCAGCGAAGAAGAAGGGGTCTTACCCTTTGAAACCAGGGGTACAAGGTTTTTTCATCTCTTGCGATGGCGGACGCGAACACCAAGCTTCTCAAGAAGCTATTAACGTCATTGATTCCGTAAAGTTTTTCTCTTTTTTATTAATTGATTTCATCTCCTACGAGTTGTTCATATTTTGCTTAGTTTCACTGTTTCTTCCATAAAATTATTTCTTTTTCCACATCTCGGATTATCTTCAACAACTGAATTAGCCCTTTGATTCGTGGTCGAATTGCGTTTTCTGGGTTTCCTTATTCTTTCTCTGTTTGCTTTTTTAGATTTCTGTAGTAGAAATCTCAAAGGACCTAGATGGGTTTTTCTTCTGGTTGTTAAGTACACAAATTTAAAATTTCGTGTGCTTATTGCAAAAGAAAGATTAATCAAATATAAAGAAGTGGTTTTGTTAGATTTCTCAAGAGTTTTCTTATGTTTTTAAAGTTTGAGTAGCTCTTTAAATCTTTGGAGTGTTTCTTAAATATAAATCTCTTCGTGTTTCAGTTTTTTGAGGAGCTAATGCAGGGGACTGGTTCGAAAGTTAATATTTCTGGGTTGCTTGAGAAACCAATCAACAAAAAAGTTACATTTTCCTATAGCGAGGATGAGGATGAAGATGAGGAGGAAAATGAGACTAATAATGGCGAGGAAGAGGAAAACAAAGGGGATGGGGATAAGACAGAAGTGAGTGAAGGCGGTAATGATCAAGTGAATGAGAAAGAATTAGCAAGCGAAGGGTCATGTGAAGTCAAACAATTGCCAGAAATTGAGACTAAAAAGGACGAAGAAGATGAAGGGAAACAAAAGAACGGTGTCGAGGAACCTCCAAGAAAGAAGACATGCGTGGAAGAAGCAAATGCATCAACAAAAATAAACGAAAAAGCAGAGAAGTCTATTGATAAGCTGATTGATGCTGAACTGAGAGAACTCGGAGATAAGAGTAAGGTAAGCTATTATCTATGGGTAATTGAGAGGAGTTCTCATAACAAATTTAATAAGTCTATGTTTTTGTCTCTTTGCGGATCATAAGAAGCTTATTATCCATATTGCTTTCCCTTTTCCGACAGAGACGGTTTATGAAGTTAGATCCGGGTTGCAACGGTCTGGTCTTCATCCAAATGAAAAGGAGAGATGGTGACCCAAGTCCCAAAGATATTGTACAGCATGCAATGACTTCTGCTGCTGCAACAAAAAAGCACATGTCAAGGTTTGATCTTACACACAAAACTCCATCATACCAAGAATTCTATAACTACTATGTCTTTGTCGGATTTTTGCTAACATTTCTTGTGATGCTTAGGTTCATCCTAAGACTTGTACCAATTGAAGTGTCGTGTTATCCTTCAGAGGAAGAAATTTCAAGAGCCATCAAGCCGCTTGTAGAACAGTATTTCCCCATTGAGACCGATAACCCCCGGAAAGTAATAATACATTAGAGTCTTTTTGCGTATCCCTTCCTAGATTCCGAGATGTTTACATCTCTTTTACCATTGTTGCAGTTTGCTGTGTTGTATGCAGCGCGTGCTAACACAGGGCTTGATAGGATGAAAATAATAAACACGGTGGCGAAATCTATTCCTGCCCCTCACAAAGTTGATTTGAGCAATCCGGAGATGTCGATCGTGGTGGAAATTGTTAAGGTGAACAAGGATAAACTTTGATTTCTGAGTTTTTTGCATTCACAGATTGGTTGTTTATAACTCAAATCGGGTTTTGTGTTGCCATCTACAGACAGTGTGCTTAATTGGGGTGGTAGAGAAGTACAAGGAGCTGGCAAAGTACAACCTCAAGCAGCTCACGTCCACCAAGTGACACAATATCCTCTTCTTCTCTATCTTTAACCATGTTGTGTTTCTTAAGACTTAAAGATGCTTTGTTTACACAGTTTCTGGTTAACTTATTAGAAGGGTAGTTGGTCTTTAGATCCTATTTTGGCTGATCAATAAAGTTTTTTTTTTCTTTGATGAAGTTTTGTCCACCGTCGAGCATTCGATTTGTTTTGATTTGGTGGCTTAGATTATGAAGTAAAATTGGTAATACTGAGTTAGGTAAACCATTCAAAGATGTGCATTGGCCTAATTTACACTCAACCTCATCTCCTCTTTTGAGAAGAAGGAAAATCAAGTTAAGAGAAATTGGGAAAACTTAGATTCTAGCACGAAAACTCTAGGATTATTTTCATGAAAACTTAGTTGCCTAAAGATCTCAAACACATTACCTAGACAAAAGAGAGAAATTGGTCAATATATTAGCTAAGAGAAGAACCACCATTGGTGCACTAATGAGAGCAGAAGTAACTGCCTTTGTGTCAGAGAGAGAGAAGGGTCGAAAATTACTATTCGGAAGCCAACAACACACAATTACCAAAGGATATTGATAGAAAATGGATTCAGCATTTTTTTTTACATACCTTCACTTGTTTACTGACCCCCTCCATTTTGAAAAGCAAAATTAAATCATGTTATAAATCAACTCTCGTTCTTAAATCCCCTTTTTGGTCACTCTAAGTCTAAGTCACCTACTCTCATCCAAATTAGCAGTCCCAACAAGCCAAACTAACTTCATACCTCTACCAAACTGCTTCCTCTGTTTCTGCTTCTCCTTGATTCTCTAACATAATCTTCTCCCATACTTTTATTGACATATCGAAATTTACGTCTTGCCCTGTCTGATTCTTCCAACTTGATCCCCACAGCCTAAGAATATTATATATCAGCCTTCAACAAATTCACAGTTTTAGGTGCAACAGGGGATGTAGTTGATCTCATATGTGGGCAGATGGGAGAAGAGTGTTTGCGACAGAGATGGCACCGGAATCCAATCACCGTACTTGAATTCTTCTCATTAAGCCCATATGCATCTCCATGGTACCATTCTACAAACATTACAAAAACAAAAGAAAGCTGAGTAACAAAAAGAAACCAATTCTTGCAATGTGAACCAAAAGAAGATTAGAAAATGGATTACCTCCACAGATTTCGCAAGCAATGATTGTTGATCCAGATTCAATCGAGCCGCATAAATGACACTTAGGTTGATCATGATCAGAATCAGAGTTCTCCAAGGGAATATAATATCTATCTTTCTGGAACTTATTGACCCGTTCATCACCAGGCTTTCTGGATAACAGGAGGCCATTCAACCAGTAGCTAAAATACCTTTCTGTTCTCTCCTTCCTAATGGAGATCTCTTGTTTTACTTTCTTAGGCCTGCCTCTGCCTCTTTTAGTTTCCAGTTTCCGTTTCTTACTCACTTCAGGAACTTTATTTTCATCCTGCAGCCGAATAACATGCTTTGGTTGCCTGCCTGAACGTCGCAATGGTTTGCTTGCAACAACCTTTTTATGATTCTTTGACCTTATGGAGATTCTCTCTGCCAATGAGGTTTTAGTGTTCTTTAGCCGAGCTGATTTGCGGGCAGGTATGACCTTTTTGTGCTTTTGTGTCTGAACTCCAATTTTTTTACGGAAACTCCCTGGGGGACGCCCTCTTTTCCGTACGATGGGTTTTTCTATTGCTAGCACTTCACTTCTGCATTGAAGACAGATGAACATGCCTTCCTTCTCTGCTTTCCTGATATGCTTTTTGTGAAATAATCCTGAAATTTTTATCATAGCTGATATCAATACAAAACTATGACTAAATATTTTCTATGAAAGATCATGTTAGGAGTCTCCTCGTGTTTAGGAATGAGTCTAACTAGTGCTTACAATTCTAAGGGCACTCTCACTCTCAAGTTACCTTTTGGAGTAAACATTCATGCCTTTGCGATCATCAAGTTGAACCAGTTGTACCGCAGGTTAATCAGGTTTTTAAGTTTATCATAATTTTTTCATATTTTGTTAACCAAACAATCACTGAACCAGTGACAAAAGCTATAGACCGGATTTTCTTCCAGGTCAGATCAGGCAGGTTGGGTTTAAGAACAATGGTTACACCTATAGGTTTTGTGGACTTTGGTTTGTGTTAAGTATGGGCCAGATTCTTATCGAATCACCTACACAAGCATAGATTTAGCAAAGCAATTCTTTAACAAAAACAACAAGAAAAGAGACTCACTTTTGCAGATGTGGCAGGACGCAGCTTCCCTGTCATTAAAGAAGAACAGATACCGTAAAAACAGTTACGAAAGATCATTACTCAACAAACGAAAAGAAAACGAAAAGATATGTTATGTAGGTCAAACTTCATGCTATTAGGTTCTAAGCAGAGTCCAAGTGACAATACTTTTTAAGCTTAGTCAAGATAGGATTGCTATTCTGTCAAGACAAGGACTTCTGAAAGCGAAAAGGGTTGTGATAAGTACATACCTGAAAGGCACACCTTTCTTGCATTGCTCACACAAAGAGGATTCAGATCTTTCTGCCCTTTCAAATAGGTATGAGAATCCTTTTCCCTCTGAGGACCTTTTCCGTACTTTGGCTATCTCAGAGTGTCTGAAAGAGCGTCCTGACTTGCTAGTTTTTCGTACAGCTTTTTTCTCTTCAAATCCTTTCAGAAGATGTAAAGGCACATGTGATTCATTTAACCAGAACTTCTTTCTTCCACTCGAGGATTCTTCGACCATGCAACCATTCTTCAACACAACATCCGGAATATTTCTCCTCTTACCAAAGTCAAGGAGATATTTCACAGTCTCTTCCTCTGTGCACTTCCTACGGACAATCGCCTTTTTGAACAGCCTGGCAGATTTTTTGGATTCTTTGTCCGATGCAGGAAGAAGATGACTGTTTTCAATATCATCCCACATTATGTAAGAGTGGAGTGTCCTCACCTGTAATCACTGAATTGTTAGCTTAAAATCGTCCAAGGCTGAGAAGCATGAGACAGTGGTACAAGACATATAATCAGTGTAAGAAAAAGTACAAATGGGAGTAACAATCCCAGAAAAAGTAACCATGTGGATGACACGCTCAAAACATTAAACTACTTCACCGAAATTTAACAATTAGAGTAGACAAAACACTTAAAGGATCTCATACCATCTACATTCATGGATGGGCCAAATGGAAACGGAAACTTTTTGTCAAGACTCTTGGAAACTTCAACATTGGTATTTCTTATCGATACAAGCGAGACAAGAATTACATTTCATTTGACCAAGTTTATATTACCTGCAAACCGAGCTGCTCTGAAGTCATAGATGACTCAACAGCTGCTTCCCAGGCAACACGTCGGCTTCTCTTAGCCGACTCTGAATTCTCAGGATACAGTATTCCTGGAATATTCATACTTCCACCTGCATAGTGTAGAGTGCATGGCGAATGAAAAAAACTAAATGGAAGTGGAGGAACAAAAGAATAGTTAAAGACAATAGAAGAACAATAGAGAAAATGTAAACCTTTTCTAGCAGCCTTCGAGATCAAAGAGCGAGGTAAAACCTTCCAGTTGAATAACCGCCGTGAAAGTCGGCCGCCTCTCCACCAGCACATGGTCAATCCACCATTTTTCTTCGCAGTGGGGTTAACCCCAGACTCCAACAGTGTCCCCCTTCTTTTACCAATAGCAGTCTTTGACCATGATCGTGTCGAAGCAATGAGAATGTGTATAGCTGAGCCCATTACAATGGCAGAATCGACATGGTTTAGCCACTCAAGTGAAAGTACACGATGATGCAAATTTGCCTCTAACTGTGCAAAGGTAATCAGCAAAATCTTTCATTAGGAAACAAAAAATTGATGCACATCTAGATTAATCACTAATGCACTACACAACAATTCAAGTGCTCAAGAAATCGTATTAAAGACTTGTGAAGATAGTTAAGTCTTAAGCAAATGGACAAGTAGCAAAACATTCAACATTCCTGGCGACGCTAAGAAAAAAGTGAATAGAAATTGATTACTGCAAGCTTTTCAAGTAGAAAGAAAACAAACCAAAAGTAAAGTTCTACGTAGCAGTGGACCGTAATTAAGTGGTGGTTACTGATTCCACTTAGAAATAGTCCCATATCACCACTTACCATTGCAAAATGAATGTTTTAGGAGGAAGAAACTTGAGAAAAACTTACCTCAACTAATAAACGTTTCAAGCTTGAGATATTTGATGCGTTCAGAATGTGTTCACGCCAAATCCTGGAGTGCTGTGGATTCAACCATGGACCAACCAACAGACCTTGCAATCGACTTTCCATGGATAATATCTGGCATATGATAGCCAAAAGATGACTCTTCTGATCAATGGATCGACTGTTAGCAACTGCACTTTCCGAAAGACCCCGTAAAGCCCCGAGACTCATGTTAAACAAACAATTTGTCTCACTCCCAACATCGTCAGAAGAACTTTTGCAAGAAATACACCATCCACATTTTTCTTTCCATGCATCTAGGTAGAGGCTTTGGATGTTTCGCCATTGAAATTTTGTGGTTTTCATCAATATAGTCTTCACCTGGGTAGAAGCTATCTCTTCATCAGATCTCATATCATTGGTACGAATTGGTGACTTACGCATCATCTCTTGAGAAATTGATGTAGTCATCTGAGCAAATATATAATGGTTTCTGTAGCCTGTTTCGCTCTGCGCATTCGGTCTAATTCCTTTCCTTGTGTTCATTCTAGCCAAACTATGGGAAGACGAATGGATATTCAAATTTGGCTCTTTCATGATATCCAAAATGCTCGATGGTGCTGGCTCATGAAGACTCTGGACATCCAAACCATTTTGTAAAGTTTCAGCAGATCCTTCAGAACTCATGTTACGGATATCTAGCCCAGTAGCTGAACCAGATATCTTCCGACGAGTCCTATGACAATGATTATGTGAACCTCCATTGCTGGATGGTTCGTCCAGCCTTTTTTTAACACTAGATGTTGACTGTTTTCCTGGAGCTGGTAGAGGAGCCTTAAACCCATCAATAGAAGAAATCATTCCTTTGGCTGACTTAGCCAAGCATACAGACATTTGGGAATTCAAACCGCTGGTTGTCCTGCCAAGCCCAACAGGGATATTCAAGTGTTTTGTAATTGCACTTATTACGCCACTATAGGAACTACTGCATGACTTTAGCTGCTCCAGCACAAGGTTCACGTCATTCACATGGTAGTAGTTCAACGAGCCTGAGCCATCTGTATCCATCCTGCAAATTCATAGTGGACGACATCATTCAACCGACGAAGAGATATAGCAGTTCCTACAATCAACATATGAAAGAAGTCCCTAGAAGTAGATGTTAAGAAACATTCCACATCTGCATACATTAAGGGATACTAAAGGGTAAAAATTTGCATCTAAATAACGAGCAAAAAAGGCTATTCACATGTCCAAACATGCAATTCAACTTATTGGAAAAATGAGGGAAGGACGCATAGTATTACAGGTTTATCATGTCATGTGCATATTCTATTTAATCCTGCATATATTAGTTACTCCTCCAGCTAACTAAAATTGGGGTAGTGTTTATAAACCTAAAACCTTCATCTATGGGCTTTGGCATATAAACAACATGCGTCTACAGTACCCGTCAGACATCATCACAAAGTTGTACCCCTCACGTGTGACATTTAAAATTGCTAATATTCATAAAAATTGTAAATATATACTTTAGAAAAAGTTATAGTGGTATATCCACAATATATATTCCACTGAGATCATGCATTAGCCCTTCTTAGACAAGAGAAGCAAAGAAAGAAACTTACACCAATAAGTAGCCACAGCTGGTGTAGTATTTTCTGCCATGGGGATCAATCTCTATAAACTCTGCTCCTCGAATTTGCTTTTCAGGCTTCAATCCTGGTGCACGCCGATCAAATGCACATTCAGGGCAGTACCAGTCACCCTCAGGCAAAAGGTGACTGGCAACACCGACACACTTAGAATGATAGGCAGCCGGACAACCATCACAACACAGTAAGCTCCCATCCATTTTGCAAAGACAGCAGTCGTCACTGTTCCGGTCAAACGAGCGATCAATGACCTCATCATTTAAAGACAAATCATCTGCCAGCTCCATCATAGTTCGCTTTCGGCGTCGCACTTCTGAGTTCGTCTTCCTGTCAAGTTCCATTTCAGATTCAGCTGCAAAAGATCTTTTGTTAAGCTCTGATCTCACAACTTCAGCTTCTGTCATATCATCACACAAACGACTAAGTATCTCAATTTTCAGATTCATCGGTTGTCTGAAATACTCATTTCTGAAAAAATTCAACCGAGTAAGATCCATTCCTGGGTTGTACTTAGACCCAGAAAATAGCAGGTATTCGACCACAAAAAGGGGATACGTAACCACATCCAACGTATCCCAATCAAGACTCCTGCATTTAACACACGACCAGCAAAGCATGAGAACCAAAACAGGAGAAGCTTCATATCCATAAAACAGCAATAAAACTAAAGTAAAATTACTACAGAAAGAAAATAATAAGCATACCTCAGGCAAGCAGACGCAGATAGGTCACCTTCAGCAGCGAGTTGTTTCAAATGTTTTCTTAATATTTGCAAGACAGAAACATGGATGCTATCAAATAATAGACTAGGAGACATGCACCTCAGCGCTTCCACAAAATCCTTCAACTCAAAGGGACTCAAAAACAGCAAAGTACTGAAGCACCTCAGGCAAGAGTAAGCAGTAAAGACATCAAGTATGGGAAGACCATCTAAATCCAAAATATGTGAGGATGGAGGTAATTGCGGTTTAGGCGGAAGCACAGAAATATTCTCAGCTTTTCCATCAACGATCCAAGTTTTTTCCTCTGTCAGACTACTAACTGACGGAGAAGGGGATACTTCGTCAACTAAGCAAGCTGTTACAGTGCTATTGACAGGAGATCGAGCTAACATTCTACGAGCGCTTCTTCTCAACCGAGGTTGACTCATGAATTTTGGATTGTCCGAACCTTTTCTTCTTTTCCTCCTACCACTCGTACATTCATTCGAGATTTGCCTCTCAGAGAGAGACTCATCAACAGTCTTAGCATCATGCTCAGGCAGATCATGATCCCCCTCAACCCCATTAGAATCAGGAGTATTGAGATCTTGCAGTGAAACACTGTTCTGCTTCTGCATCTGCTCCAAAAGCTGAGCTCTTGATACTTCAGCAACATGAACTTCTTTATATTCTCCAGTCTCGAGATTATCCTGGACACCATTTTCAGCCTGCATGTTGGTTTCTTGAACTATCTCATTTCCATTCGGTTGAATGAACAAGTCATCCTTGCTGTCCTCAGCGTTAACCTCCAAGTTCAAATCGAATTCTCCGTCCCTCTTCTGCCCACTCAAAGCACAGTCTCCAGCATTGTCCAAATCACAGCTCGCGTCAATGTTCAGATCAATCAATCCCCTCCTTTTATCACTACAATTTTCCTCGTAATCGATATCTACATTAACCAAACCTAAACCTTCATTCAAACTCCAATCCAACCCAGTATTCAGATCAAACCCAGTACTCGTTTCCGGCACCGCCCTATTCAAATCCGTCACACACTCCCATGTCCTACCTAGGGTTTCCACAGGACCACAATTCAAATCAACATTCCCTCCCAAACCCACACCAAAACTATCACTAACCCCAGAATCCTCCTCAATCACATCATTTAAATCGACATTTCTCATGACATTTACCTCGTTCTGCAACTTTTCCTTCCCTCCGCCAGAGCTATCGCGCTTGATCTCATCAATCCTCACGACCCGAGACCGTTTCCTTCCCCTCCGACCAACTCGCGGCTTCAGTTGGACCGACGTCTCCTGGGATTTCCCTTCTCCCATCACGAGAGCAACAACCTCGTCCAATTCCGAAATCTCCGTAAGTCCATTCTCATAAACGATCTGGAAAAATCCAGACGAATCGTAAGATCGAACCGTCCCGGAGCAAAACCCAACACCATCGATCTCCTTCCTGACGACTTTGCCCACCAACTCCATTGCTCCGAGCTTGCCTTCGCTTCACGAAACGAGCGAATCTATAAACCAACGAAGCAAAGAAAAGCCATAGAGAAGCCAAAGTCTGGATTGCAAAAAAAAGGGGAAAAACAAAAAAAAGTGGCGCTTTGGTTTTCTCTTTATTCTAGAAACGCTTACAACGTGCAGAGGAGAGAGAGGGACAGAGATTCTCTCTCTTCTCTACAGAGAAAACGCTTAAACGAAAATCTCTCTCTCACTAGGAAGAAGAAGAAGAAACAAAGACGGGTTGGTCAATGTTAGGAAGAGAAGGCCATCTCTCTCTCCCTCCCACACTCATTTTTTTAACTTCTCTCTTTTTTTTTCACTCACTTTTTTTTTTCTGGTCAAAGGATGTGTGATATTGTGATATGTTTCTTCTTCTTTTTCTTCTTTCACCTTTTATAAATAGGTACTCTCCAACTAACTACTATGCCATTACATGTGTGAAGTGTTTTTATAGAGAAAGAGTATTATTTTTGGATACATAAAAAATAATTTAATGTTAATTCAATTATTGAAATCTTTCCTTTAAAACAATGTATGTGTTATCCTGATTATCTGTCGGAACGGTCAGTTTTTTGCCACGTTTATTTTCGGATGAACTTATTTTCCGGAAATCTAAACTTTCCTTTTATCTTTTGTTTTTACCTTTAATCCACTGTGAAGTTGATGCGCTGGCTCGAATGGATAAAATTCGGAATTTTATATTTTCACGGTATATGATTGGCTAAAAATCTCAAATCAGAAAATAAAATGTTAATGTTGATAAATATAATTATCTCCTAACTTTTTTTGTATGATCGACATATGGCTTATTCTACCGTTGACACTTGTCATAGATTCAGCTCTCAACTTTTAATCTCCAACAAAACCCTATTTAACCTTTTACCTTCGGCCCATTAACCCAATACAGAGCGCATAACGTTTACTTCAAAATATATATAGTTAGAATGATTTTTCTCCTACCAATTTCGCCAATACACATAGACAAGCCTCGTCATAATTGTTTTAAGAGTAAAACGATACGATTTTGAGCCCCTATAATGGTTAGTACGCGATTAACCCTCAAAATCTCTGTAGAATCCCTATGAGCTGAGCTTTATAGTCACTTTCCAAAACGTTTATGGCAGACTGGGCATTGCTCGAACCATATTCAGCCAGCAAAGCATTAAATATGTTTGTACGAGAAAACAATCATGTAGAGCAAACTCGTCCAATCAATATGCTGTAAAAACAAAAGATGAACAGATTGCACGAAGCAATCCGATCATCTTATTTTCGCTGAAAACTTCTCTTCATGGGTCACCTAGGCCCTACGACCGGGTCAACCAGATTCATACCATACTAGGTATAACCATATAAATACTCCTCGTACTATTTGGAAGAGAGGAGGCTAGACAGTTCAATCTACATCTGTCCGCCCAAAAAATAAAATATGTCCGCCCAAAAAATAAAAGATTCACTATACATTTGTCCATCAGAAGATAGATCATTCGTTTTACTTATGAGCAAAAAGGTTATCCGCCCATCCATGCTCGCATAGGCATACACCAATAACCATATTATGGAGGAGGATTGCAATTTTCCGACCATTTGACTAATACGTCATGAATCATGATCCCCTCTTTCGATTTCTTTCGATCATTATTGTTTCTCGAAGAGTTCTAACCTCATTCTGAAATACTGACATTTTCTCCATTCATCATATTAAAACTCTTGGATCATCTTGACCGAAATAAATCATTCGGGTCATCACAGTCTAGAGAATAATATGTTTTCGAAGTCCCAAATTTAAAAACTCAAATTAAACGCATAACTTTTGTTTCTCTCAAGTCTAATTAGACCGGTCTCGTCAAATAAAATATTTTGCACAAAGGAGACGAGAAAGCATAAAAAAAAAAAAATCAAAAAAATCTTCGAGCCGCTACAGAAAATGGACGCGACGATAGGGAAGTTTATCGATTCCGTCTCCGACTTCTTCTCCGGCGCTGCCTCTGGTTCCGCCGATGAGCTCCCCTTGTGCGACACCGACATCATCTCGGTAAGTTATATGATTGGCCTTTTTTGTTCCTCAAATTGATCGCATAGGAACCTCGAAATTACGATTTCCCAATTGTTTGATACCTCTTTCATCTTCTTCGGATTTTGGATTCTCTTGCGTTGCTTGTCCGTGTACAGATTTTTGTATGTGTATGACCTCAATTTTTACATGTATACAATCTTTGAAATCATTCTCAGGGATGTGAGAAAGAGCTTGCAGAGGCTCAGAAAGGCCAAGACGAAGGACTTAAGAAGGAATGCATCATGCGTCTATCATGGGCTCTTGTTCATTCAAAGACACCTGGGGATATACAGCGTGGGATAGCTATGCTTGAAGGTGATATCTTATATTTACAATTTATATTTTCATTTACCTGTGGAAATTAAAATCTATGGAACCTCTGGTGGATGATTTGATCCATGTTACTGTTTTGATCGGAGCAAAATGTTGTTTGCTTTGTTATGCAGCTTCGGTGGTTAATGATACAAGTCCAATGAAACTAAGGGAGAAGCTATATCTCCTTGCTGTAGGGTACTATCGAAGCGGTGATATTTCAAGAAGCCGGGATAGTATAGAACGGTGTTTGGAGGTTTGATCATCTAATCCATGGATAATCCAGGATATCTTGTTGTTGATGTATTCATCAACGCGCTCTTTTTTCTTTTTCTGGTTTTAGGTTGAACCGGAGTGGAGACAGGCTCAAGCACTCAGAAAGGCTGTAGAGGACCGTATTGTGAAAGGTAATCACATGGTTCTTGTGCCATTTCCCTTCCTCATCCATTAAAATATTCATTTCTCTTTATGCTAATTCGATTGTTTGTAAGCAGATGGCGTTATTGGCGTTGGAATTGCTGTTACTGCTGTCGGGATTGTTGCTGGTATTGCTGCAGCCTTAATACGCAGAGGCTGAGAAGGAAAACCCTCATACTGTGTCATACATGTGCATGTTTCCCTGGTCTTCAGTGAGTTTGTTTAGTTTCTTTGTGCCCTTGGAAGAACGTCTTTATTAGAGGGAAATTAATGATTTTGTAATTCCAATTTTACTATGAATAGCTAAACAACATAAGTGATTGAGGAAGCATCAAATTTATTATTTCTTGAGTAGAAATTAGAAGAAAACGCTACTGTTATCAGGTTTTAATTCGCGGATGAACTTTAAATTTCGTCATGTCCTAGCAAGGCTAGAAGAAAAGCCTTGTAGTCCCCTGATGTCTCTTTTGCTATGGCTTGGTCGAGACTCACATTGTTCCTCTTCATATACAGCTCAGTGATATTCTTCAGGTCCTTTTCTGCTCGTGTGACAATCACACGGCTCAGAGCATCTTCATTAGTCCCCACTGTATTGATTGCATTGCGCAAAACCTAGGCGCAGAAGAGATAAAAGAAAATACGAATACCAGTTAGTCGTATTGGGATCAATTGGAGACCGCGTTTAACATTTGAATCACTATTTGTTGTATCTTACCTTTGCGTAATATCGGTTAGGGTTTTTGTTGCACCTGATGGCTGCACGTAGTGCACTCAGGTACTCATTTGTAGGGTGATTGAGGAGATCCTGGTCATCAAATGTTTCATTACAGAAATCAAAAGGACATTGTCATGAAGAAAAACTGGTATGAATGCTCTATTTCCCCAAATTGATTCCAAGAGTCTTTTTATTGTTGTATAAAAATTTCCCATTGATTGGTATGCCACAGTTTATTTATCAATTATAACATAATTTGATGTCCATTTTTTTTTTGGTATACCTTAGTGATCGATCTGCCATAGATATCCTTATAGCGGTTGAAGATTGCGCTGAGCTGCACGCTGCTCCTTGTACTTAACACCCTGATCGTTTCTTCATGATCAACAGCCTTACCGAGGATTTCAACATGAAGAATCGCAGCCTCTGACCGTGCCAGCATCTCATCAATTTCTTCTCCATCATATTTATAAGCAGACGCCATTGCAACCAAGAGCTGTATCAAAACGCCCAAGTGTTCAAGATGAGTCAAAACAAGAAGAAAACAGATAGAAGTTAAAAATTACTCACTCTCCTGATGTCGCCAGTAGTACGGGAGGCCAAGTCTTCCTCAAGAGAACGCTTGTAGAGGCAACGGTAAGCACGTCTAGAAGCTAATAGATCTTCAGGGGATCTCATGCAGGCAATCTCGACGAGGACCTTGTAGTCAGGAACAGGCATCTGAAGAGCCAAATTAGCCAAGTGAGCATCTCTCTCTGGAGGATCCAAGACCCACAAGCATACAGCTCTCTGCAGGTAACAAATGTTTTTTCCATGAAAATTACGTTTTGTGGATTAAACGAAACAGAGTATATAGCATATGGATATAAGCTAGACCTCAAAATCACCAGAGAGCTCAGATTTGAGCTGGTGAATGAGATCCTCATGGTATATCTCCTGGTAAGCTTGTCTTATGAGCTTCCTCTGGAACAAATTCCGGTGTCCAAGGATAGAGACGATGGCCTTTTCATCGGTTCCCCATCCTGAAACCCAACAAAAAAAGAGGAATAAAGGAAAATAGAAAAAAACTCGAATCACATAATTCTCGAAACACTAGTCTGAAAAAAAATGTAGAACCTTGACAAGCCTTCTTGATGTTTTCAGCGTCTTCGACAGGGGAGAAATGTGGAGGAGAAACAATGGTGGCCATTCTCTCCTGCTTCTTCTGCGTAAGATATCTTTTGATTCAGATTTATTATCACTTTTTGGATATTGCTTACATTGCTTTTGAGCTCTCTTTATTTATAAGAGTTGCTAATGAGGTGACAATTCTTTGAGACCATAAAATGTTCAAATGCTCATTGATTGTTTACGCTAATGTAAATCTGAAACTCTCTTTCCTTTAATGCTCCCCGTTTATGTATGACTTTGCCGTTAGTTTTTCAAAGGGAAGTTTTCGTGAGAAAATTATTTCATCCCCCAAATTTTTTTTTTTTATAGAGATTTTATTTATTGTTATATAACTAAATTTAACATTCCTTATATATTTCCTTCCTTCTTTATGTGTTTAAATGCTTTCCTTGAAAGTGTGTACTCTCATCTACTTTGGAACCAGATTGTCCGAAGATTAGATTAGTCTATTCAAACTCTCACTCTAATCGTCGGGGAAATCATCCTATACAAAGTTCAGCGCGATATATCTTACATAACACAAAAACTTCGTTTGTTTTAAATGCAACTTCTGCGTTTGTGTTTAGTGTTTACACGAGGAAGCGACTTTATAAAAAAAGGTTAAATTCTTTACGGTTGCAAAATACGAAACTAAAAATCTCGGTTAATGGAGATTTTTAGTGGAAAACTTTTAACAGTTTATCGAAAACTTTAACCGGCCGGTTAACACAGACAAAACCAAAAAAACTCGTACAAAATAATTAAATTAACAGCTAATTTGGAGCTCCAAGATGTGAAAAGAAATCCCCAACTCCGCCATAGTAGACCGTCTCTCTCTCTCTCTCTTTCTCCGTCTTTCTCTCCCTGCAGTTACCGGATTCCGCCGCCTAGATCTCGCCGCTCACCGCCGGTAAGTTTCTCCTTATTAACTTTTCCTTTCCCGTCTCGTTATCCACGCGATGGGTCATCCTTAGGCTCTGACTTTGTAGCATTTGGCGGGGAAATCAGCGATCTACCGGTGATTTTGATTGAAATATCATTGAAAACATTCCAGAATCCTACGCATCTCCCTCCTGTTTTTATTGAATGTTCATGTGATTTGTCAGACTCGATTCTTCCATTCTTTGAATTTTCATTTTAGGAATTTTTTTTTTGTGATTTTATCAGATGAATGAAGGAAGCAGAGCAAGAGGTCCCAGATCATCATCTGTTAATTCTGTTCCTCTGATTCTTGACATTGAAGATTTCAAGGTAATGATTCAGCTTGTGGTTGCTAATGTTTTTTTTTGTTTTTTGAATCATAAAGGATTTTGATTTTTTGGTCACACGCAGGGTGATTTTTCATTTGATGCATTATTTGGGAACCTGGTAAACGACCTCTTACCGTCTTTCCTAGAAGAAGAAGCAGATTCCGGTGATGGCCACGGCAACATTGCTGGAATTGATGGTTTGGCAAATGGTCATTTACGTGGGCAATCTGATACATCCAGATTGTCTCAGATGTCTTCTGCTCCTTTTTTCCCTGAAGTAGATGGTCTCTTGTCTCTGTTCAAAGATGCTTGCAAAGAGTTAGTTGATCTGCGGAAGCAGGTAACGTGTCTCGGGTCTACGTCGACTACAATCCCTTGTTTTTTCCTTTCTTTACATCGTTATGATATCTCTAAGGTTTTTGTTAAATATTTTGGAAGGTTGATGGAAGGCTCAACACACTAAAGAAGGAAGTTTCAACCCAAGATGCCAAACACCGGAAGACACTGACTGAGGTTGGCAGACAACCACTTCTGCTTTTTGATTAATGTCTTGGGTGCATGGGTTACTGCCTGATGAATAACTGAGTTTTAATTGACACCCTGATCGTTTCTTCAAAATGGTTTTTGTTGGATTCTTTTTCTAGATAGAGAAGGGTGTTGATGGTCTGTTTGAGAGCTTTGCTAGGTTGGACGGTCGTATTTCAAGTGTTGGACAGACTGCTGCAAAAATAGGAGATCATTTGCAGGTAAATTTAACACCGCATATAACCAACTATTTGGTGGTCTATACAATATTAACCCATGCTTCCTTTGTCAGAGTGCAGATGCTCAACGGGAAACTGCTAGCCAGACGATAGAACTTATAAAGGTAAGAGCGTATCTATGTTGGAAAATTTGGTTGCATAATTAGTTAGATGAAAGCTTACAATACTCCTTGCTCAACAAATGCAGTACCTAATGGAGTTCAACGGCAGCCCAGGGGATCTTATGGAGCTTTCAGCTTTGTTTTCTGATGATAGCCGCGTAGCTGAGGCTGCTTCTATCGCTCAGAAACTACGTACGATGTGATAGCTATATGTTACTTGAAATGTGTCTTGAGTGTTGTTTATCAATCTTTTTTTGTTAACAACTAAGATTTTAACTCTCTTGCTTCTACGTATGATGTGATAGCTATATGTTACTTGAAATGTGTCTTTAGTTAAGGAAAATTTTTTATCTATCTTTTTTATTAACAACTAAGATTTTAAAACTCTCTTGCTTTCAGAACAATGGAAGTTTACAGTTAAATGAGGGTGTAATTTATTTTGATGCTCTCTCCTTGTCCATATCAGGATCATTTGCTGAGGAAGACATTGGAAGGCAAGGTGCGGGTACAGCTGCCGGAAATGCAACCCCTGGCCGAGGACTGGAAGTTGCAGTTGCTAATCTTCAGGATTACTGTAATGGTATACTAGTTCGTTTATGCTGTCCTTTTCCGTATGTTTACTGAAGAGGATTAGTGTATGTTCAGTCTCAACCTTCGTGACTTTTGAATGCAACGTTGTAGAATTGGAGAACAGGCTTTTATCTCGTTTTGACGCTGCATCGCAGCGGAGAGATTTATCCACCATGTCAGAATGTGCTAAGATTTTGTCACAGGTGAATACTTTATTCTGCAGCATACACCTTTACAATTCAGTATGAAAACCTGTTCTTTTACCTAAAATTCCGAAACGAAGGTCTTTCTTACGCAGCGAAAGCTTATATACTGGTTAATTCTAGAAGGCTGTCACATAACGAAGGATGTCTAGTTCTACTCTTGAATATGTGCTTCTTGATGTTCAGTTTTTCTTCTTGATTTTCAGTTTAACAGGGGTACGAGTGCTATGCAACATTATGTGGCAACACGTCCAATGTTTATTGATGTGGAAGTCATGAATTCAGACATTAGGCTGGTGCTTGGTGACAACGGTTCTCTGCCTAGTCCTAGCAATGTTGCCCGTGGACTTTCTTCTTTATACAAGGAAATTACAGGTCTGAAGGATTGTCATTGATCTGGATGCAATACTTGAAAATGCATTTTTCTGATTCATATCTTTTGTTACTACTCATATGTAGACACTGTACGCAAAGAAGCAGCAACCATTACAGCTGTTTTCCCTGCTCCAAATGATGTTATGGCGATCTTAGTTCAGGTAACGAACAACGATAATTTTGGACACTGTAGCGTGATCCCGGCATATGGATAAGCTATACCAACTCTTCTGTATTTTACACAGAGAGTTCTGGAGCAGCGTGTTACAGGTATTCTTGACAAAATTTTGGTGAAGCCCTCTCTTATGAGTCCACCACCTGTGCAAGAAGGCGGACTGTTACTAGTGTGTACATACCTCCTTATCTCTTTTCTTGTTTATCTGCCTAGTAGAAATGGGATAAGAAACTAACTCTTGACTTTTGACTTTAGTACCTTAGAATGTTAGCTGTTGCATATGAGAGAACCCAAGAACTTGCTAAAGACCTCCGAGCTGTTGGATGCGGTGACCTGGATGTTGAAGGTAATTTTTTTCCTCTTGTGATTCTGAATTATAAGTTTTGTGTCGTCATGCAAACCTTTCGCTGGAGCTGACAGTCTATTTTGACTGTGCAGATTTGACAGAGTCATTGTTTTCCTCGCACAAGGATGAATACCCTGAACATGAGCGGGCCTCCTTAAAACAACTATATCAAGCCAAGGTTTAATAAGTTTTTTCATTTTCAGATTGAGGTTAGTTTTTTTTTTTCTTTAATGTGAAGTGTCTAGATATGTGTGTTTCTCAACAGATGGAAGAATTACGTGCTGAGAATCAACAAGTCTCGGAGTCATCTGGGACAATAGGACGCTCTAGGGGTGCTTCAGTATCATCTTCTCAGCAGCAGATATCAGTCACCGTAGTAACAGAGTTTGTTCGATGGAATGAAGAAGCAATTTCCAGATGCACGCTGTTTTCATCTCAGGTTACTGAACTAAGCAATTTATGAGAAAATTTTCCCAAAAAGAAGTTAATTGCTGTGAGTTTTGGCAAAAGATGTAGGAATTAGGATATTGACAAAGAAATGATCTAAAGTATTGCGATTGGCAAAATTCTCCGACAGTAAGTAAACTGTAGTACTGGGATGGTATGTCTGATCTATATGATTATTTCTTTGTGCAGCCAGCCACACTTGCAGCCAATGTTAAAGCCATATTTACTTGCCTGCTAGACCAGGTATGCTGTTCAATAAGATTATAGAATCATTCATATTCATTGTGCCAACGCAATGATGAGTTCTTGCAGGTGAGCGTATACATAACTGAGGGACTTGAACGGGCAAGGGATGGCCTGTCTGAAGCTGCAGCATTGAGGGAGAGGTTTGTTCTGGGCACAAGCGTCAGCAGAAGAGTGGCTGCTGCAGCTGCTTCTGCGGTAATTGCTGCACATTGCTTTTTCCCAGGATTTGAAGTGCTCATTATTTTAATTGTTAGGTGGAGTTACTTAATTCATTTTAATTATTTCTCAGGCAGAAGCTGCTGCTGCTGCTGGTGAAAGTAGCTTTAAATCCTTCATGGTTGCTGTGCAACGTTGCGGTAGCAGTGTTGCTATAGTTCAGCAGGCATGTTGTGCTACTTTTATGTTTATCAGTTCGTTTCAATTATTTCGTATGAGAAGGCTTCTGCTACTCTACCATCGAAATATCAAACAGTTTGATCTTTTACTATGGAATTTCTATATTTTGGCTCCTATTCTAAATCTTATAATTTTCTTTTCAGTATTTTGCAAATTCTATATCTCGGCTTCTCCTACCAGTGGATGGTGCACATGCTGCTTCATGTGAAGAAATGTCAACTGCTCTGTCCAAAGCAGAGGCAGCTGCTTATAAAGGACTTCAGCAGTGCATTGAAACTGTGATGGCTGAGGTTAGTTGCTTTTTGTGTAATCTACAAACAAATCCAGAAGGATCAATGCTGAACAGGTTTAGGAGTCATGCTTAAAATCGTCTTTCTATCCTTGTTAAAAACTCTGATGTGGTCTTTTTCAGGTTGAGAGACTACTGTCATCTGAGCAGAAGGCTACTGATTATAGATCACCTGATGATGGAATTGCCCCTGATCACCGTGCAACAAATGCCTGCATAAGGTTGGTCTAGCTCAAACTCAACCTTCCTCTAATGGTTATAGAGAGAGGCTTCGGTTTTTTTTTGTTTTCATGTGAAAGGCCAGAAGGGTGCTTGTTTCTATCGAGTATACTTAGTAGTTTGCTGAAATCATTTTGCATGGTATCTATTGGTCGCGTCTCAACATTGTGATCTTCTTAATTCTGTTTTTCTAATGAACTTGTTTGATCTCTTGTTTAGAGTCGTGGCTTATCTTTCGCGGGTACTTGAGTCCGCCTTAACTGCGTTGGAAGGTCTTAATAAGCAAGCCTTCCTGACTGAACTGGTATGATTTCTATCACCAAAGATCTCAATAAGCCTTTTGCTTATAATTTTATTTGTTCTAAATGCTTAGTCTCCCTGATCTTTGCTTTTTTATTTCTTACTCCAGTGACAGACTTTAGAAAAAAAACCTTCATAAGTTTTAGTTCCTGTTTGATATCTTTGATTCTGTCCGCCAGATACTACTAGCCTTTTGCCTATAGATCGTAGTTCAGCATTATAATAATTGAATGATCCAATTAAAAACCAACTCAGTCCTGTTCTTCCCCAGTGTTGTGGCTTCAAATTAATAGCTATAAAGAATAATCTGCTTTCTGCATCATATGACTGATGCTTTATATCGAGAAGAATGAGGAATTGAATTGAATTTCCTTTGTTATTTTCAGGGAAATAGGTTAGACAAACTACTACTAACTCACTGGCAGAAGTTCACTTTCAATCCCAGGTATGAGAATCTCAGCTCTTGTTTGTTTTTTCTTTTTCTTATTAAAATCACAACTGCAAGCATATGAAGAATGAAAAAGGCATCGCAGTGTCTGTAACCTCTGTACCACAGATGCATAATAACCGCAAAATCAGATTTAGGACCCGAATAACCAACCAAAGACAACCATGCCAAATTTGCTAGCTCTGGTTTTCCATGCAATGTTTAACTTAGTCGCACCTCTTGGTATAAAAGTTTAGTCAGATGGAACTATTGACCACAACTAACAGATCCATTGCAAAATTAGGTCTGTGCGAATAAAACCTTGGTTCTGTTTTTTCTGTGATTACTAACACTTGGTTGACAGTGGAGGACTGCGGCTGAAGCGTGACATAACCGAGTATGGAGACTTTGTTCGTAGGTTCAGTGCTCCATCTGTGGATGAGAAATTTGAGCTTCTGGGAATGTAAAATAACATTCTTGAGCCTGTCATATTATTTGATTCTTCTTATTATTGTTATTGTAATAACTTCTTATTGCTTCTGTGAGTGCAGAATGGCGAATGTTTTCATCGTGGCTCCAGAAAGTCTGTCGACTTTGTTCGAGGGAAGTCCAAGCATTCGCAAAGACGCTCAAAGGTAAGAGAATGAAAAAAAGGAATGTTGATTATATAGTGTGATTATACTTATTAATGTATATACGTGCAGGTTTATTCAATTGCGGGAGGACTATAAGAGTGCGAAGCTCGCAACAAGACTCAGCTCCTTGTGGCCAAGCTTGAGCTGATGATATCAATGTTTAAAGACTAAACTTGAATTAGTCACTCCCAGAGATATTTATATGTATATATACTTAAATCATCCTATGCCCTCAACTCCCTCTCTCTATTTTGAATATTTTACGTTATGTTTATTTCACCTTTGCTTTTTTTTGTGCCTTTTCATTTTTATTTGATACAAGAGAGTTTCCGGAAATATGATCAAGAGACGAGTTGTATCCTTGTAGGGATTAGTATATGAGATATTGATTTTTTGGCCCGGAGTTTTGTGTGTCAAGTATTTGGATATATGGTAGCAATGTGGCGATAAGTTAAATTTGTGAATTAAAATGCAATGTGGTAACTATTTTTATC
Source organism: Pseudoturritis turrita (assembly GCA_900406555.1). NCBI lineage: Eukaryota > Viridiplantae > Streptophyta > Magnoliopsida > Brassicales > Brassicaceae > Pseudoturritis > Pseudoturritis turrita. The sequence goes on from OVBL01000426.1 coordinate 1,066,507, forward strand.
TTTTAATGGGTAAATCAATTTGAAGTTTTTTTTTTTTTTAAATGTGAATTATGCATATTAGTGGAGATAAATTTACTAAAGATTTTTAACATAGATGCTATTTGTTGTAATTCGTGTGTTAAAAATAAAGTTTTCTATCATCGGTATAAAATTTTGTTAACGTCCATTGTAACTAAAGATGTGGTGGTTAGTGGTAATACAAGGGTTTGGTTCTCTTGTGCGATTCAAATCCTCTTTAGAATGGATGGTTATTCTTTAAATTGAAATATCTAAAAGTATTGGAGGGGATTATAAACCACAAGTTTCATAATTTCTACGGTATCAAAAAAGAAAAAGAAAAAAGATCGTCTATTGTAGATTTTTTTTTAATATTCTGTTGTGGAGTTGTTCGTTTATTTTAACAAAAATGTAAAGAAAAAAAAAATCGACAGACTAGGGTTTTGGTTTTCTCAGGGTTTGCCTTAAACCATTTCTGCTCCAAAAAGAACAACGAAAGAGGCCGAGATTTCAGAGAAATGTCGTCTCTAATGGCGATTCGCTGCGCACAGACCCAGAAGATTGTTACGATCGGTTCTCTGCTTCAGGTACGTTCTCCTTTTCCTCGGCTTTCCTCTCAATTCGCCTTCACCTCAATCGCGAGCAAAAACCTGAGCACATCCGCCGCCACAAGTGATTATCACCAGAATCCTCAGTCCGTCGCACCTCATCCGCCGTCACAACGGCCATATCCACCTCCGGGTTTTCAAAATCAGACGAACAGTCATCAAAGAGTACCGCAAAACCAGGGCTATAACAACCCTAATCAATGGGTTCCTCAAAATCCTCAACACGGTGGTCAAGTTCCTCATCGCGGCGGAGCTGGTAACAATTATCAGAATCATGGTCAGTATCAGAATCATGCTCAGCAAATCCATCAGAATCAGTCTTATCCGCAGCAACCCAGAAGCTCAAACGAAATCCCTAATCAGATAACCCCCACCATTGAAGAGGTAATGCGTTTGTGCAAGCTCAGGAGATATAAAGATGCAATCGAATTGCTTGATAAAGGAGCTATGCCTGATGGAGAATGTTTCTCTTTGCTGTTTGAGTCTTGTGCCAATCTGAAATCACTTGAGCATTCCAAGAAGGTACACGATCATTTCCTGCAGTCTAAGTTTAGAGCTGATCCTAAGCTGAACAATATTGTGATTACTATGTACGGGGAGTGTAGGAGTGTCACTGATGCTAAGAGAGTGTTTGATCACATGGCCAATAAGGATATGGATTCTTGGCATTTGATGATGCGTGTCTACTGTGATAACGGTATGGGAGATGATGCGTTGCATTTGTTTGAAGAGATGACGAAACAAGGCCTGAAGCCAAACGAGGAGACTTTCCTTACTGTTTTCCTGGCTTGTGCTACTGTGGGTGGCATAAAAGAAGCGTTTTTGCATTTTGATTCGATGAAAAACGAGCACGGGATTAGTCCAAGGACAGAACATTACTTGGGTCTTTTAGATGTTCTTGGAAAATGTGGACATCTTGTTGAGGCCGAGCAGTATATCCGTAGCCTTCCGTTTGAACCCACGGCTGATTTCTGGGAAGCCATGATGAACTATGCTAAGCTACATGGAGATATCGATTTAGAGGATTATGCAGAAGAATTGATGGTTGATCTTGATCCCTCAAAGGCGGTTATCAACAAAATTCCTACCCCTCCACCCAAATCATTCAAGGAAACAAGCATGCTTTCTAGTAAGAGTAGGATCCTTGAGTTCCGAAATCTGACGTTTTACAAGGACGAAGCGAAGGAGATGGCTGCAAAGAAGGGAGCGGTTTATGTTCCGGATACCCGATCTGTTCTGCATGACATTGATCAAGAGGCCAAAGAGCAGGCACTACTCTACCACAGCGAGAGGTTAGCGATTGCTTATGGTATCATAAGCACCCCAGCTCGGAAAACCCTCACAATCATCAAGAATCTCCGTGTGTGTGTGGACTGTCACAACTTTATCAAGATCATGTCCAAAATCATTGGTAGGCAGTTGATTGTGAGAGACAACAAACGTTTCCATCATTTCAAAGACGGTAAATGTTCTTGTGGTGATTACTGGTAGGAACCAAGTGTTCTTGAGCGGCATTTTCCCGTGGCTTCGATTCGCATCATGTATAGCGCTCTGATCTCTCCAGGAAAATCTGCTAGCAGTTGGGAATCGAATAATAGTATATGCTACGATGTCATGTACACATTTCATCTGCTTTATAGACCATTTTACATGAGTTATTAAGTTTGTGTTTCCACCATGACTTTTGAATAAGTTGGTACCTTTTTTTTTATCTATTATCGAGATGGATTTTTCCGTTTTAATTCCAGTACCCGTTATAACAATGGCTACGGAACAGATCGAGTATGGGACGGAATATTCGAATTATCGTTTTGGACAATGTAACATCTAAAAATACTCAAAAATCAAAAATACTCAAAAATTATTTGAAGTTATATATATGATCCAAACTCGATTTCGAATAGTTATCCAAATTATATGAATTTGATATGTTATCCGAAATTCATATGATGATGTATTTTGTTAGATATACATATACTTTTGAATAATAGTTTTAACTATCCGATTCTTAACCGCTATTATCGGTATTAATTCCAAAAGTGAAATACCTAAGTAGATATATTTGATAACTAAGCCGAATTTGTTCAAAACGAACTGGAACTGATTAAACCGAATGCAGAGCCCTAAACCCAAAAGAAAAAACACACAAAAAAAACTAAAGTGGTAACATTTGAACGTTACAATAATCCGCTCTCTGTGTTCGTTTGAAAAATCCCCAAGAACCCTAAAACTCAAATCGCACCAAATCTTATCATCCCTCTCCCTCTCCATCGCTCCTTTGGCGTTTTTCTGGGATTTTGGGGGAATTTCGTAACCTCTATTCGTTCGTCCCTAAACTTGTGGTTTGATTATGTTAGTATCGGTATTGGTTTTCATTTCTCACTTATTCATGTAGGTTTGACTAACTCGATTTTGGTTGTGTTTACTGTTTAGTGACAAGAGAAGATCATGGCGAACACTATTGTTCGCGGGCAGATGATTTTTCAGGACGAGAATGCATTAGCCCATGGAAAAAGTAATGTTTCCTACTCTGCAATCTTTTATTTTTAGAGAAGGGAAATCTTGTTTTTTGTGATTTTTTTTCACTGAAATCTTTGATTTTTCTTCCTCGCAAGTTGCGAATATTGCCAGTCTTTTTCTCTTGGATATATATGAGAGATCTTCGTTTCTAGTCATCTTTGCACATTCTTCTTGAAAAAAAAGAAAGTTTTTTCTTGTTGCTTAGAATATACTGTGGAATTTGCTTCATGTATAAATCAAAATCATGTCCAACAGTTGAGTTTGTGTCGATCTTGTACATGTTATCATCCTTGTAAAATGTTACAAGTGCCTAAAATTCACAAGCATAAGAATGTCTGTTTAATCATGAACGTTTTTTGTTTGCTTTTTAATAGAAGATTTCTTCTATAGTTATAGAGGGAGAGATCCTTTGGAATTCAGATTTATGCTATGAGGGAAGGGAGAGAACAAATCTCCCAAGTTTGTATGTCTTTTTCTTGTTCTGAAATCATATCACTTTGTTCCCCCTCTTGTGTTGAATGTCTGGTTTCCTCTAGTAGCAAATTATGTTTCTAATTCATGTTCTGATCTCTTTTTGTTTCGACATTGTTAGAAGCGGTTGCTGCTGGAAAAGGTAAGAGTTCGCTCGCAGCTCTAAAGAAAAATGGGGCGGGTTTTGGAAGCCGAAAGGCTCTGCATGATATTACAAACAAGTCAAAGTTGCAACCTCAAGCTTCTTCCAAGGAAAAGAAGAATGTCGAGGGAGTGGACTTTGACATAGCAAAGGAAGGTTTCTTGCATGATCACCGCAAATGCATTGAAGAACAACAACAAAACCAGAGGGACTGTTACTTCTCTGAACACATCATCCTTCATGGACATGGTAATAATTGACTTGTCATTGTGAAGAAAGAAACCCTTTTTCTCTATGCTGCTTCATTTATGTTTCCATTGCTCTTGGTTTATTCTCTGAAGCCTATTATTGTTTTGCTTTTCAGATACCAACAACATCAAGGAAGGGATTCATGAGTACAATAAAAAAGAGGTAAGATTAGCTTCCCTTATCTATCTCTGTCTTTCTAGATTCTGTCGAATTACAAGAGAATCGTTCTAAATCCCGAATTACAAGAGCGCCATTGAGTGCATCTATTCTCCCCCGTTCTAGCTCTATGCATTGATTAGCTTCCCTCACATATATAAGTGGCCATAGAGTTTAGAGAAGCCAAACACATAGCATTTCCATTTAAACTATATGCATCGATTCTCTCCCGTTCTAGCTTCTGGTTTTTGAGCAACTTTTGACTCTTTTCACTTGTTTTTGTGCCTAAGATGGATGAAAAAAGCAGCAACCCTTGGGATGAACTCAAAGAGATACCAATGGAGGAGTTTTCTGATTTTCTGGAATGCTCAACTCAATGGCCCTCACCACCAGACTCGCCCATCCATTACAATTCTTCTGTACCTTCATCATCGCCTTTGTCATGGCGATTTGAATCTGTAGATTTCAAGCTCAAGGAAGACGAGGACACCACCTGAGTTCCAGCTTTACTTTAGTTTCGATTTTTGTGGAGCAATAATCTCAGTAACTTTTTAGTTCCAATGTTATCATGTATCTCCAAATCTGCTGGAAACCATTACTCAGCATTGTTTCTTGAGGGTAAAAACAATGTATGCTTATAGAATTTACAGTATGACACCTTAAAGAATTTACAACTTTTCTCACAACCAACACCACACAAACCCGAAACACCTACAATGAAAGAAGCACGTAAACACTTAAAAAAAAAAACATCTAATTTCTCTCTATATATATCTGTTTGTTATATCCCGAGATTCCGCATTCACCTGACTCGGGCGTAGAAAACCAATAGAGAAGTGGATGGTGTTAAAAGAGTTTCAATGAGGCAAGTCCTCACTGGATTTGTCAACCATTCGTACATTGTATTGTTCGTAGACTCTTCCTCTGTTATCTGCCCACCACTGTTCCGCTTGTTTCTCACTAAACCTTTTCCGGCTGTCATACAACGGTCAAGGCAAAATTACAGTCCAATCTTTGGACATTAGAAAATCTGATTGTTTCTTTTTAGGGAAATAAGAAATTAATCGTACCTGAAACGGACGCGTTTGAGATCTCTGGCCCCTCCGGCTAAGGCTGTTAGAGTGATATAGACACCAGGTTCATCTTGTTCAACCCATTCCTTCTCGTTCCGTACTTCGTTTGTTGCTTCACCATTTCCAAATACAGGTGTGATGGTCCCATTAGAAAACATTGGGGTGTTTAAGCCATTTGGCTCGGTTTCTTGGCTATTTGGTTGGTTTAAGAGATTAAAAGGGTCAATATGACCAGGGCTGGAACCAAATGAATTAAGAGACGGAGGAGACTTCACTGTCCGAGCTGATCCAACGGGTAATCTTTCAGCCATGTCTTTTAACTGCATAGTTACGTACGTTGATGCTTATAATCAGTATAAGAAATCATCAATTATTGCATAAATCATATATTTATTTTTAACTTTGAAATTACTTGAGCGGTAAGTGATTTGATCACTTCTTTTGCTGCCTTGCATCTTGTTGTTTCTTCAGTAGCGATTGCCAACGCCTCTTTAAGCTGCTTGGCTGTTCTTTCCAGCTCAACTTCTTGAAGCTGGGCCTTCCTTGTAAGACTTTCAACCTGATATAATCATTTACTAGTTAGCAAAGAAGCAGTCATAAAGAGAAACTGAGGCGCTAATTAAATTTGAAAATCAAAACGTTTATTCACAAAACCAAGTAAATTGGCGGCCAGTCATTCTCAAACCGTACAAGTAGCATAGCATGATCTCACCAACATAGTAAAATCAAGAACTTAATTGACCGTGATCAGGAAACACAGAAAGACAAAAACGTAATAACATAAACTCACCAACTACCTCTTTTTGCAGCAAAGAAATGTGTGAAGGATTATGGAAATAAGAGAAACAAGCTGGCGGAGAGCAAACATACCTGAGATCTTAGCTTAACGACCTCTTGGCTTACGTTATCGTTGGTTCTTTTAGTATCATCCACAACAAATTTGGGCGTGGTTAGTCCCGAGAGAGTGGGAGTTGGTGTAGTTGAGCGAGGTGGACTAGGACGTCTTGATATTGGGGAAGTTGCCCGAGACACAATTCGAGAACCAGGAACAGAAGCTGAGAAGAACTTCTTTGATGCTCCAAATACTGGATTGAAAGACTTGGCTATGTTAAGCGCACCCCGTTGAGAGCCTCCACTTGGTATAGGCGAGACACGACTACTATTGAATTCGTATTTCTTGTTCTTCTTATATCGACTGTCCACTTGTCTCATGGAATCCATCAATGAAAATCTAGCTAACTGTCCATCGGATCTAGAATCCAACTTGTCATCTTTGTCAATGGGATCTGATCCCTGGTTGATGCTTCCTCTTCTACTCAGAGAAGAATGAGACGATGGATCAGTTTCCATGGTCTTTTTCAATTTGTTAAAACACTTGTCACATACTCGATATGGTTTGTTTGGGTTCGGTGCCATACAAGCCTTCAGCGACTTTTTACTACTGCAGGAGTGGCAAAACACTAGTCCGCAATTATAGCAATTGTGCCTCTTTCTCTTAAAATTGAAGGGCTGACGGCAACCTGAACACATAGACTGGTCCATCCCTGATGCCCACCTGTGAATGCAGACAGCTGCTGTGAAGTTAGTGCCACAGGCGATACTTTTCACCTGTTTATCCTTAAGCGACTCTACCAATGTCGGGGAATTTCTGTCATCTATATCTCCATGACCAAGTCTACCATTTGATCCCTTTCCCCAAGTGTAAACCTCGGTCCTCGAAGTTAAAACTGCAACATGATAAGCACCACAGGCAATCTCTTCGACAAAACTCTTGTGAAGTTTACCTTCAACACGGGTTGGAACTTTTCCATCTGCATGTGGGTTTCCAAGCTGACCATAAACAGGACTGCCCATAGTATAGACATGGCCTGATGTTGTGAGTGCAACTGTTAGACTGTGCCCACAAGCAACTTGACAAAAATTGGGCTCTACAAGAGCAGCAACACAGGTAGGCACAAGTTTTGGTTCTTTATTACCATGACCAAGACGACCCTTATCACCATCACCCCATGTAAAGAGCTTTCCAGAAGAGCAATTACTAGAGCTCGAGCTCCCAACCATAACTTCTACGACTGCTGCTGTGTGCCATACACCACAGGCTGCCCGGACAGTGCGAAGACCTTTCAAAGAGTCTACCTCCCGAGGTATGAAAACACTTTTCCTGTCTCCATGGCCCAAAACACCAAAGGTCCCATCACCAAATGTAAACAACTGCCCAGCAGAGGTCACGACTGCTGTGTGGTAAGGTCCACAAGCAATGTATGATACATGTATCCCTTCCAACAGAAAATTAACCCTTTTAGGGACCCAGTGACTGACTTCATTTCCATGTCCAAGAACACCAAAATCTCCTTTACCCCAGGTATACAAATCCCCTGATAGAGTAACTGCACAACTATGGAATTCACCACATGCTACAAGCTCAATATTTGTGGTGTTAAGTGCATCGATGAGCTTTGGATGTTGAATATTGGAATCAACACCGTGGCCAAGCCTGCCTTCAGATTCCTCTCCCCAAGAAAAACTTTCTCCTTGCTTTGTCACAAGGACAGCATGCTGTCCACCACAAGCAATATTTTGGACGTCAAGTACTATTGTAGATTCTAAAGCTTTTGGCAATAAGGAATCCATTTTTATGTCAAACGAACTTCCAACTGTACGGTTTCCACCACCCAAAACACCTTCTCCTATGCCTTCTCCCCAGATGAAAACATCTCCTAATGCATCTCCATCATCATGACCAGAACCGTGGCTCGAGGAACTAACAGCACTTGACATACTAACTCTAAAAGCATCCATGCCCATACCTCTCATATGTCCATGCATGCTATCCGAGCCTCCAGAATGAACAGACATAGTTGCAGAATCTGGAGGATAAAATCCTTTTGGAGGAACTGCATATAATGTCATGTCTGAAAAGGCCTTGTCAATGCCATTCTTAGGCGGGCTCTCAAATGGACTGTGAACCCGATGGTGATTAGAACCATCCTGAAAGTTAAATAAAAATGTCCTTAGCGTTAACATGCACAAAAGTGTACGCGGAAAACCTTTTTTAGTACCTTCTGCAAACTGTCGTTGCTACTAAATGGAGAGTGTAAAGGAGAGCTTCTCCGGGTATATGTTCTCGGGCTATTAGCTTCAGATGGCGTCCCATCACTTCTTGATTCAGTCCTCCTGCTTCTTTGATGGCAATGCGAAATCAAGGCTTTAAGACCACTAAACCACACCTCAGCCTCATCTTTATCCTTGCAGATCTACCAAATAAAATCCTACCACCAGATTAATTAACTTCAAATAACCACAGTGACATTTCGAATGACAGGGTGATCATTTTATAGCGGAAGCATAAAGGTTAAATAGTTAAAAGAAAATCTCACCAAATCCAAAGACCTCTCGCTATATATTAGTGAAAACGACTGATATTCCTTCTCGGGACGAGGATACCTCTGAAAAATAGGCTACAAGAAAACCACCATAGCTAGAATGTTCAGAAAATCACTCTAGATAGGTGCGCAAATATGCACCCTTGAACTAAGCAAATTGACACATGAAAAGTTGCATGAAAGATCATAAAGAAGGCAAGAACGAAATGCCTTACGAAATTGAGATATAAAACTGAAGAATACAATCAAACACAGCATGAAAACAAGGATCAAGAATTTGAATCTTTGGAAGACAACACTAAGAAAATAATGTATGACTGCCACACAACTAAGTCTGGTATATAACATGCAGCTATTGGAACAACCATAAACAACACCTTAGACCACATAATAAGGAGAACCAGCAAAAACTTTGGCACTAAAACATAAGTAACCAGAAGAAGTACACCTTCTTGGGAGGAACAGAGATCCATCCCAATAAAGGAAGTCCATGGCAAATGAATATCACAGTCCTCATATTTCACTGCAACCTCAAGGGAGAATTAAAAAAATCACATCATCCACACATGAACTTACAGTACGTTGTCCAGATATGATCCTAGAAACATGGCTCAGCTTCAGATGTTTCTCCTCCTTTCCGGAGAACCATATCAAAACAGTTTCATCCTGAAAGTTCCAGGCAACATTTTCTTAAAAATTAAGTTGTGAAAGAAAAGATAACAACAGAAAAGATCACTACCGCATTCACAAATAAACCAAGATAAAGAAAACGACAGCACTAAAGTGGTTGCTAAAGACCATTACCGTAGAGCACTGCTAACAATCAATGGAACAAAAAATGACTTACATTAGAAAGGCGAAATGGACAGAACTTAGGCTTCCCTCTTCTTCCATACTTTAGCAAGTAAGCTCCCTTTTTTAGGGCAATGATAGCCTGAGTCAAGATCAATCAAATAGCATTTCGTAAGCAAAGTAGTCGACTCTTTCGCAGCTAAGCGATAATATGGGATGAAATAGTGGATACAGAATAACACTGAAATATGAATCCTGAAACTCTTATCTCCATGATAATTGCATCTAATAAAACTCCAAGCTGAATGGTAAGATATATAAATTAGCATCCCAGAAATGAACTTTGTGATTGGTAAAGTGCTCGCAATAGCTTGAAACAAGCTCGTCAACTCTCAAAGTAAGCTAAATCTCATAGATAACCTTTGAGTATGAAATCTAAGTTAGCTCTAACCGTAGATATTTGCGATTCCGTAGAGACTTTCCATTAATAATTCGATAGAATCATAAATATATAAGGCTTCGATTAATAATAGCAACATCGACATGGTGAAGAGGAATAACAACAAAACCTGCTCGATATCTCTCTCCACTGGACCGGCTCTGCTAAGATCCGACGCCATCCTTCCGTTTCTCGACATAAACAAATTTTTCAACCAAGTTCCTCAGAACCGAAACCCTCCATAAAGCCAAAAAACCTCGACGAAATCCAACTTTACTCAAAAAAAAGGCTCTCTCAAATGTGAAAAGAAAAAGAAAATCCAAAAGACTATCTATCTACATTCACGGAATCAACTATTCATCTCCATGATCGTCGATCTCGAAGCAACTCCGAAACATTTACTTCCATCTGACTAAACGCAGAGCAACTTTTGTTTCCAGCTCGAAATCGATCCGAATAGCAAAAGAAACAAGGCGATGATTCAAACAAGGAGAATCAGAGAATGCGTTTGGGTGGCGATGGTGATAAGCTCTTCAGCAGAAACGCCAGAGAAAGTGAGGAAAATTTGGGAGGTAGAGAATCTAGAGAGACATGGGATGATCTACTACGCAGTTTTTCTAGCAGAGAGAGAGAGAGAGAAAAAGAGAGAAAGAGAGAGAGAGAGACCAAAAGGCGGATTCTACAGACTAGAGAAAATAAATCAATCTTTTTTTTTGCTTTTTCTTTAAACATTAGGGTCTAACTGTATTAGTTAGCAATAAATATTTTAACTTGTGTTCATATTAAGTCTATGGATTAAATGGATTATATATTTACGTTATTTTGAAATTTTGTCAGGATTTTTGTGTGTTCAATTAATAACCAAAAATACAAATTGAAGTTTATAAACGATTTTCTTAGTATAAACTAAGAATTTTAATAGATTTTTAAGGAGCTCTTTTCCACTTAAGTCTCTGGCAAATTTATGGAAAAGTCTTCCAGCGAGCAACATGATCATGATATACAACAACAACAACAAAATTGAATACAACTATTGTAGAACCTTTTTGCTAATGATGAAATTTTAAACCAAGGGATGAGTTTCACTATCTATGAAAATTGTTACAAACAAAATAATAATAAAAATTATTGTACACATTTTAAATGACAACTGGCAATAATATTCGACTTTCTATAGAAAGCCTTCAGAATTAATTTGAATTTTACCCCGGAATATACCTCGATTACCAAAAATAACTAGTGATGTAGATTACAAAAGTGTACACAGTAATGAATGTCAATCTAGAAAATTCATAGGAGGCCAATATTTTGCAAAACAAACAAATATGCAATAAGACATTTAATCAATCAAGCGGTAATGGTTTAGTAATAAAAGATTTGAAAGCACGACGTCAACTTTCTTTTTTTTTCGGATTCGATTCCTATTCAAAATTATTTCACTCCGTTTGGTCAATCGAAATTGTATCTAGTTTATTAAAAAATTCCACGAGAGGATTACTTAACTCATCAAAGACATAAATCAGATTTCGCTTTGGATTAGTCTTTGTTATAAAAACAAAGTAAGAATAAGACATATAATCATGAAACATTGATCAAATTTTCTACAAATATCTGATCTATGCGCACTTTCCAGAATGAAGAACTGAATAGTCTCCAACATGTACAATCGAAGCTGAAAATTATCATCATAAAAAAGCACCAACATGCGTTTTTTAGAATAGTTAGGTGTATTCTTTGGAAAATAATTGGTGTGCGTGTTAACTTAAGTAAGCCAATGTCTTAAGCCTCTTAGGTATATTAACATTTGAAAATTAGCCCACAGTCTACTTTTGGGTAAAAAGTTGGAGGCCCATTATTCTGAGGCCCATTTTTCGTATCAAACATAGATGAAACATTTGATTCTTATAAAATTGTAAGTTTTTGTTTTCCTTTTCTCAAAACCCTTGTGAAAGAAATCATATGTTAATTAACCCTCGATCAAGTTGTTGCCTTCATCAACGCTCTAAACATTTTATTTTGGATGTGACTCGTTTCATACTTGAATGCTATGCTTTTTTCGCCTTACATCATCGTGGAGATCAATCTTGTAACAAAGGAAAAAAAAATCGAACTATTTTTTGGAGGAACTATTTAATTTTGGTTTTGAATTACACGTAACATAAAACCAAAAAAAAGAAGGTTAAAATACAAAGACCATAGACCATATGTGAATCATCGTATTTCAAAGGTTTGATGTGCTTATATATATTAAACCATAAGTTTTGGCGTCGGCGATAATGATTATGGACAACAAAAACAAGTAAAATGGGATTAACTGATAAGGGAGTATGTATCTGGACCGTTATAATTCGTCTTTCGGTACAGTTGTCACGAAATAAGTCACGAGTTCCACGTGTTGTAATGAATATAAAATACTAAAATAAAATTAATTATTGATCATTTGCGTAACGACTTCCACGACTCTATGTAACATTTCTAATTAAAACATTATAAAATGCAACTTTATGCCGGGAAACTAAAACAGAAAATGTGCATGAAAAAGATAAAACTATTAACCAAAGCCGAGAGGATTGACCAAAGAACCGACCTCATAAAAAAAAAATCATATGCAAAAGCAAATCTTGGAGTTTTTGACTACTTCAAAAGTCAACTCTCCTTCAAGTGGGTTTGCCTTTTAACTAAAAACAAAACACAAAGACCATAAAGACCAAATCCCTCTCTATATATCATTCCTCTCAATACGACAATCCATAACTTTCCCAGCTTAAAAACAAAAATCCCTCAGCTCTCTGACCAAAAATGGGCAAATCTCTAATCGTTTCTTGTTTTCCGATCATCCGTAGACGCCAAGCAATGGTGATCACGCTCGTTTTCTTTGAGCATGGATCCATCAAAACCCTATGTGGTTCCAAGAAACATGTTGCCGGAGAAATCATGTTTGAGTTTCCTGATCAAATCGTGAGCCATGCTGATTCTTTCTTCATTGGCCGTCCGATTCCAGCTCTAGCCATGGAGGACTATCTCATCCCAGGTCAAACCTATTTCGTCTTACCTATCGAACGTTTCGCATACCGAATCTTAACCACTTCGTGTCTCTCGATCTTCAACTCTAATCTTGAAAATGTTCGGTCTAATAATAATCCACCGATGAATTTCACGGCGCCGTCGAGTCCACCACCGTTTGAGTATTCTCAGGGACCAAACGGAAAGATTCTGATCAAAGTATGTCCGGCTTTTATCATTAGTCTTATATGTAAGAACAGAAACAACAGCAACAAAGAAGAGGCAATGATAGATTGTGGTGAAAGCAGTGAGATTTGTAATTCTCCCGAGTTAAAGAAGCAATATGATCAGCTTGTCGGAACGAGAGAACACATTTGGTCACCCAAGTTGCAGACGATCTCCGAGCATGAGATTAGGGTTTCTCCATTAAGGTTCTTGGGGATTATTCGTAGGCGAGAAGAAGTGAAGATTAAGCTATGACGACTATTGTATTTCTTTTCGAAAAAAAATGGAAAGATAACAAAAAAGAAAAAAAAATAGAAGTGGTTGGTATTGTTTGGTTACAATTTAGTCATGCATGAACAAGTTGACAAATTGCATGTTAATTTGGAGTATTTCTACAAAGTAATATATGAATTTGTCAGGTGATCCAGCATGTATACATATGATAGATGGTTCATCTTTGACAATTCAACTAAATTTAACTCTGCGTCGCATGTCAATTCGTTGTAGCTTTGAGGATATATATATTAATTGGCTTAGTTTGATGGTCTTCAAAAAGAGAAGATAACTTAAAGAATACAACTAACGACTTATTCTTCTTTTTCTTCGTAATTCATTTCATCCACATGACGACGGCTACGTTTTCAACTTTGAAATTTCCTATATCGCCATAAAAAAAAAAAACCTTTTTCTTTATTGTCAGAGCAGGTGACTCTCTATTAAAATTTGCAATACTCTATTACAATTTACAATAGATTGGAATGATACATAATACATAATACATATACATCAGGATCGTATTGGCTCGCTCATGGCCGATCTAATATTTCCGAATGTCTTATGTCTTATCTAAACATAACAAATTGTATCATTTTTCATGTTTTTTTTTCTAATTAATATATAAATTAAAAAGCCTAAATTTGTTTTCTCCCAAATTTTGACTAAATATGTTTGAGGCCCGAAGCCATGCCTATGTAAGAAGACTTTTTTGGTGTCCCCTAAAATCGTTTAACCACGCTTTACACATTTAAATAAATAGTAGATATTTTGAGACATATGCTTTTCACATTTTTATTTCGAAACATTAAAAAAAAAAAAAAAGTCGTGCGATCCTATATATAAGCTCAACGAGACATGTCACTGTAACATCTGTAGAAATATATTGTTTTTACTCCCAACGCATGCTATATATATATATATATATATATATATATCTTTTATATGATTTAACATTGGAATTAACTTTGATGAAGAAAGCTTAGTTCTTTACTTCTAGTTGTCTTGTCCTTAATTAGATTGTATGGTTATGTTTACTGAGCAATTAAAACTTTTCTCGGAGTTAGGTTTGAAATTAGAATATGAATTATGTTGGTTTTAATTATGCTTTTTATAATATATGGTCATATATATATATATATATATATATATATATATATATATCTTGTTTGATGGATTATGCACATTCACTATGACTAATGAATGGAAGAGAGGTTAGCCATGGATTTGTTTTAGGTTGCGTAAATGCGTATAGGTGTGGTACATTTATCGAATTGTGATTTACAAGCTATGCATCCTAAACCATTAAGATGGAGTGGATCTTTGCAGAAAAATGGATCTTGGCCTATTGCATGTTATGTTTAAATATCGAGATATATATAAATTACACTATAGATTATTGCCATGTTTGGAACCTCATTGCCAGCAACTGGTTTGATTTGAAGACGCCAACGACAACTTTGATTTATGTATGAAACAAAAAAGGCGATAGTCGCTGAATTTTTCGGCGTTATTGGCATCACCGGCGTTATTAGAATTTTATAGTACAATGCTACTGACTTTCCTTGTCAGCGATAGAGAATCAGAATTTCAGCGGCAGAGCATAGAAGAAGTTAAAGGAAAGGGAAAGGGAATGTTATTTTTTTGGTTGTCTATATGTGTCGCTGCAACATTAAAAAGAACAAGCCTTTTTTTTTCCTAGCTCACCCACTTTATTTATATTAATACTCATGAACTATGGTTAGGTCTATCTCTTTTAAAAATTGGTTGCAAGTTTGCAACCCACTGAGGAGAATACTACATTCTAATACGGCAATGTAAATGTAGTAACATCATACATTCTCGTATTTTCTATATGTAATAGATTTTTTTTTAATATCAATATCCAAAATACAACAGCAGATGCATGATACACTTTACTATTATAACCGTAGGAGTTAAATCTCAAATTGCATGATACACTTAATTACTATTATAACCCTAGAATGTTAAATCTCAAATTACATTGAACACTTGACTTTATAACATAGATTCTATGACTATGAGCACCGAAGTCAAACTACATTTGGTTTGCTCACTTCTTCCGGTAGTAAACCAAAAACTAAACCGTTAAGTCACCCATATCATGAACCGATGACTCGAACCGGCCAATTTGGATTCCGGTCCTTAAATGAAAAGAAATAAAACAAAAAGGGAAAATTAGGCGCGTGGGGTCGACGAATGTCGGAGGGAAGTGAGACAACACGCCAGCTCCGCCGATTAGGCAAAGAAGCATTGGTCTTTGTCTCGACGCCTCTCCATTATTGGTTTTTCCTTTTGGTTTTTGCAAACATTTTCTACTCTCGAGCCCCGTGCCTTCTTTTACTTTGTCATAAATCTACTGCTACATGCTTTTTATTTACTCCTTATATTAGTTTTAATTATGTTGAAGAATATATTACACTTTCCTTTTATTTCCGTTAAAATTATTTGGAAATGTTATCAACAATGATCACCTGTTTATATAAATCTCGTATACAAGAGTTAATATTCCGATTTGTCATCTCCTCTCTTTTTCTGCGTTTTTTTTTTCAAATGTATATTCTTTGTTAACCTAATGACATTGACAATCAAGTAAAACACAAGCATACTGCTTATAAAACAAAGTGGGTTTAGGCTGTAAACAAAAAAAAGGATTGTGGGTTTACGTAATTATTTAGCACAAAGATCAAACGGGCTCAAAGAAGCTCAAAAGAAAAGCAATGATTCGACGGCCGCAAAGCGTGGTGAGGAGCCGACGAACATTTTATTGAAAGGGTTCTTTCACGTGCATTACTCAAACCAATTATTCTCTTTTAAAGCTTTTATATAAATAAAAAAACATAAAAGCGACTTTCTTTCTTAATTGCAATAAAACGTACGTGAAATATGCCTATATAACTAATTAAGAACAACACCCTAAAGACTTAACCTGGATGATTTTGGTAAAACTGAATTATAAGATTTATATAGAATAAAATAGATGTCACAAGCAACAAAAAAACTACCATAACCAAATGGTGGTAGTCCAATGGTTGAAAAATTCATTCTGAATGTTTTTTTCGGTTAAAAAAAGCTATTGTATCTATTAATATTTGAGAAGATATATGTTTTTTCATGATACATTGATTCATAAATGTGTTTCATTGATGAATGAGATATAGCCGAGAGATAAATAACACTAATGTTGTCAAAATAATGTGAACATCGACGAGCTCGAGAGAGTACCCAACTTTAGTTGTCATTTCAACCACCGACCTAAAAGTAGCATTAGTGGATGGACGAGGAGCAACACATGCCTTTTTCCTTTTCTTTTTGGAAGATCATAAATTTAGATTTTTATTGAGGTTAACGATCTACATATAAGTGGAGTTATAATTATTTTGATTTCGGGTCCATCCAGCGTTGGAATATATATATATATATATATGCATGTAGAGAGAGAGGAGGGAGTGAGTCTCAAGAGAGAAGAACACTACAAAAAACAGCTAATTAGGTCAGTTTCATCGCTAAAAAGCTGTAATCCATTTCTAAATCAATTAAGCGGTGGATTTATAAACGAATATTCATCATGACCCGAAATCTGAATTTAACATTCATGTGTCGAGTTTATATTCAAACCTATTAATACAGAATCTTAGTTTTAACGGAAATTGTAATGACCAGAGAAATTGTATCAAAATTGTAATGACCAGAGAAATTGTATCATGTGTCGAGTTTATATACCTCTAGTGTCTTTGGTAAGAGTAATTCTGTCATTTTTGTCTAAGTTTTGTTTGTTGTCGCCGTTAATTGTTAGTTCTCTAACAAAATTTATACCCATCTAACATTTTCAATTTATAACTTATACCAGTTCCATTTCATATCAAGTGTCATTTTAAAATTAAAATTTTGTTTATTTTAAGTGTCGTTTTATATTTTTAATGCATATTTATGACGAAATTTCAAATTTTATCCCTATTTTTTTTAATTTATTAATTATTAAAAATTAAATAATATATTGTATTAATTAGAGGTAAATAAAAATTTTAATTATTTTTTAATTTGTGTGAAAATATTTTAAACACGTTTATAATATGAAATACGAAACGTACATGATACTATTAACACTTTTGAGCATTATGGCCAAATAAATCTAAAATATGTGTGGTATACCGAACCATGGACCTAAAAAGGTTAACCGGTGCAGCCGGTTCTGTAGGAAACAGAAGCCGGGATTTCTTACGCGCAAGTGGAGCCACGCGCACGAGCGCATGGTGGTGAGCTTTGTCTTCTGATAAAAGAACGATAGAAAATATATTATAAATTGTCTAAAAAATTAAACTTCAGCTAAAATCCAAAAGCAAAGGAGAAGAAGGTATCATGTGCCATTTCTTTGAGTTATTATTATAAAAAAAACAAAAATTAATAATAACCAGAAAAAAAGTTAAAAAAAAAAACAAAAAAAAATTCACTTTCCTCTATCTTTCTGCAGTTGTCCATGATGATTATTAGAGAGAGACAGGAACAAGAAGAAACAATCTAGAAGAAGAAAACAACAGTATTGTTTTTAAGGGAGGTAATAAGATCCAGAAGAAACCCCAAGATTACAAGAAACATCAGATAGCAACAAGAAAAAATAATCAGATTTTTAGAGAGAGAAAGTAGGAAAATGGTTAGCTTTTTTTAGAGAGAAGAAGAGAAAGAAGTGTCGCAGTGTTCTTTTTCTCCTCTCTGAGCAGAGAAACAAAGTCAAAAGTGACAGTAGATTTCGAAGAATCTATTCGGAGTTGTTTTTGGTTTTGGTTATATTAGCAAAAATTTGCAAGATCCTCTTCATCTTTCCCCATCTGAGATTTGTGTACATTAATGGAGCAGTGTGCTTGTGTTTATTTATTAGCCAAGTGAAATAATTTTTATTTTTCTGCAATCTTTTTTTTTTGGGATTAGGGTTTGTTTTAATCAGCTGTGGCTACAACGAGGAGGCATAATCTGCCGACGTCGGATTCCGGTGCTTTCACCGACTGGGCGGCGACGACGACGACATCTTCCCGCGCCACCGAGGATCTATCTCTTGGTTTCAATGCTGGTCCCGCCGTCGTCCACGGTGGTATAGGCTCAGCTTCCGTCGCCGCCGGCGTACCGTCATGGCCTCCCGGAGGATCCTCCGTCCGTTACGGCCTACCGTCGTCGGCGGCGACGGAGATGGGCATGGTCGGTCTAAGAGACGTCTTCCTTGTTGCTCCGGCGTACCACCACCACCAGCAGAATACTGCGGCCGGAGTTTTATCTGGATCCGATCAGATGAACAGTAATGCAGCGGCGGCGCTCGGCGTCGGAGTGATTCCTCTTCTCACGGCTGGTCCGCCGCAGCAACAGAACGTGGAAGACACCGACATTAACTTCCTCGGAAACAGCCGGAGATGGCAGAATAACAACAACAACAACCAGACGCAGTATCTCCACTTCAAGAGCTCTCACCAAACGACGGTCGGATCGAGCTCGAACAACTCGGGTGGGTCTGGCTCAGCCGGGTCGGGAACCGCCACGTGTCAAGACTGTGGAAACCAGGCGAAGAAGGAGTGTAAGCAGAGGCGGTGCAGGACGTGCTGCAAGAGCCGTGGCTTTGATTGTTCGACTCACGTGAAGAGCACGTGGGTCTCTGCGGCTCGAAGGAGAGAGAGGCAGGTCATGCCCACCACGAATCCAACGGCTGGGTCGTCTCTTTCGACCTCCTCCGGGACCAAGAAGCCGAGGATCGTTGGGTCACAACAACAAGCCACTTCTCATACTTCAACTTCTAACACGCCTCCTCAAAGTTTCGATACCAGCTCCAGCCGCCAAGGTATTATTACATACAATTTGTATATATATATATATATATATATATCTGCATGAATTCATTGTATGTATGTATATAGCTCTTGTTGAAAAATCATGGCAAGATGTTTCAATCCAGGTTTCGTTTGAGTTTTGCATTTTCAAATTTTCAAGTATAGTAACTAAAGTAAAACCTAGTTTAGTATGTATTGGTTTGGTAAGGTTTTGGATTGGGTTTACATTCGATTTTTAATCAAATGTATCATTAATTTTTTTTGGGGCTGGTTTCAATTTTTTCGATTATGAAAAATGAATTCATTTCAAGCATATTAAATTTTGGTTTGGTTTTTAAATCGGTTATTTTGGTTTTGGATGGGATAGGTTCGTCCAGACTAAACGCTCCTGTTTAATGTTATGTTGTACATTAAATCAATTGAATTGGTGAAAAGTAAGTGTTTGATAGTAATGATCACAATTATGTATATATTGATTTGGTGACAATAAATGGGATAAAAACTTATGTTTTATGTTATGCAAGACGGAGGAGGGTCAAGGGAAGCATGGCCGGGGCAGATTAGGGCCGCGGCAGTGTTCAAGTGTGTGAGAGTAACGGCAGTGGAGGACGGGGACGACGAGTACGCGTACCAGGCAGTGGTCAAAATCGGTGGCCATGTCTTTAAAGGTTTCTTGTACGATCAAGGGCTTGAACCGAAAGACAGTTTTCCTAATATGTCGGATTTGCATTTAGGTGGTGGAGCTAATAACCACAACGGAGTGTCTGCCTCGCCGCCTATTCTCGATCCACCAAATGTTTACGGTGGTGGTGGTTCAGGAGGTGGGTTTTACGGTTAAACCAAATCAAAAGAAAGTTTATTATTTGAAAGAAAATATGTAATCTTCTTTGGTGTTTTTTTTTTTCCCAGTGGGGTTGGATACAAACGAAATAGTTTACTAACTCTGTTGTATGAATTGTCCATGTGTGGACGAACTACTTTTATTTATTTGCAGATGTTTTTAGCACTACCTTTTCATCTATTTTGGCTTCATCCAGTGACTATAGTTCTGCCAATTAGTTGATGGAAATATCAGAAGAATAAAACTGTGGCATATCAGTTTGGCTTAATTGATTTTTCTTCTTCTAATAATGTTAAAAGGTTTGACTTGATTGATAGAAATTTGTTTTTGTGTTTTGCTTTGAATATATAATCAGCTACCATTAATTTATCTGATGAATTGTATAGCATTTTTCAAAATATAAATGAATCGACTGTGTATATAAAAGGGATATATCTTCTACTGCAAGGAAGCGTACGAAAAAGTTGAGTGAAAAAGTTGAGTGTAACATTTTCAATAATGTTTTTGTGATTGATAAATAACTATTAAAAAGATGTATCTTGTATCGCAATATTACAATGTTATCAATCAAACTAATAATTTATGTGTTAAAAATGTACTAGAGCTAGTAAAAATAAAACGTTTTGACTCAAATACTAAAACTAGTTTTTCATTATTTTATTACTGATTTACATAAAATTTATTTAAATTGTTTCCGATCTTCCATCAATTTTTTAATTCCGTTTTTCCATTATTTCTCCCACATTTCATATACCATCACTTTAGTCTCTTTAAATAAAAAATTAAGTTGGATGAGTGAATTTTTTTTTTCATTTGTCGGCCCAGATTATTGTACAATTTATAGCTTTTGACTCTAGATTTGGATTTTCTTCCATCCCCTGAATTTAAATGCTATATCCTCTATATGCATTAATTCATGAGTTATCCCCATCCGATTTCTTAGGGTTTAAAAGCTGTTTTTGCTATAAACTGACTCACTGAGCCTATTTATGCACTTTTTAACGTCACTATTCTCACTGACTTGATTAAGATGAATTACGCAGGAGACATTGTAATCTTGTGGCTTCCACCTGGCTAGGCAGGTTCGATTCATATTTTTCCTTTGATGAGAGGAATTGGCTAAAATTACCAATAAAAAAACTATAATACACTTACTAACCAAATGACTCTTGATTTTGTGGCTATTATTGCTCCACATAAGCCAATTTTGAGTGGATTCAGAGATTTTTTTTTTTTTTTTGTTAGAACCATATTTATAATTTGAAATTATTTGGGCGTTACAACATAGTTCTAAGATTTCGAACCAGACTAAAATTGATCTCTCATAAGACTCATATGTTTGTACCCATTGCTTTTATGTTAGGAATAAAGCTTACAAAATAAAAATAAAAATAAAGCTTAAAAAACAAAAAACAATATATATATTCCTTCACACACTCCACGCCATAATAAAATAATAATGAACTCGACGTCGTAGGCTTTATAGGGTTTAGGCTTTTTGAACTTTCGAACGTTTATATTCGCCTTCCCCTCGCAAGAAAATGATTCTTGTTACAGATATCTTTAGTAATATATGTCTTTTGGTTAATTACATTTGTATAATAATATTGATGAGAATGTTTGTCAACAGTGCAAGATGAAATCTTATAAGAACTGAACCAAATATCTTTAATCTTTTGTACGTGGAGACATACATGGCTTCTCGTTGGTGGCTATTATGGTGAACAGCATCTGCTTCTACAACATCACACATTGGCAATCCATACAAGTTTTAAAGATCAGGAGAATATAAGTATAAGATATATTGTTTTAACTTTTAAGAAATATTCCGTATCAGTCTATACCACGTGAAATCATATTTACGAAAAAGGATATCTAAAATACTCGTATTCCTACCCAAAAAAAAAAAAAAAACTACTCGTATAATTCATTCCTTTATTATATAATATGGTATTTTAGAAGTGGGATGCCATCCAGGAGAATCATAACACAAAACATATAGTAGAATCATAACACAAAACGTTTATAAATTACTATCATTTTAGTTATCAATTGTTAGTGTTCACTATAATTATGTTGGATCGACCACTACCGAGATTTTTCTTTATTTTTATAGTTAAGCAGAACTTGATATTTTGAAAATTGTGATATTTATCGAATTTGTTTTCAAAAATTAATCGATAAATTATGGACTAAAATTCATACATTTGTTTTTGTCAAAACACATTTGTCTCATTTCTAAACAGAATTTGAACTAAGAGATCACACAACCTTTGCAAAGTCCGACAATTCGCCACTATCCCAAACAAACCCATTTGGTAACCACTGATTATTTTCTTACATTGTGTTATCTTTCCATCTTTCCAAATTGGAAGCCCCTTGCACATTCAAAAGAATTTTATTTTTGTTGAGTTTTAAAGTTTATATCTTGACTATAGTGTACGTTGCTGGGGATGAAAAGAACATCAGAAAACAAATGAAGCAAGGTTCTTGAAATTAACAATTGCATGCAAGCTAATTAAGTCTAAAGCAGCCCCTGCGGTATAAGTCCAAGATTTTAACTACATCCTGATTTAAAAAGCTTTTTTAGACTTCATTAATTGTGTGATATGTCTAAATACACAGCATAACTTTGTGAAAAAAAAATAATGAGTGAGGAATTTTTTATGTTTTTTAGAAACCATGAGAGTTCCGGTCTTCGGCACATAATCTCTCCGATATCCAAAAATTAAATTTTAGATATTCTGATTTAAAAAATAATCTTTTATTTTAATGAAGAATTAATTAAGAGACACAAAGAAATGAATCACTTTGTATTATCACTAGCCACCATCAACTGATGGAATGAAAAATTTGTTGACAATAAAAAAAACATTTAATAAATTGTAACAAAAAGAAGACATATGGCGTCCGTCTGCATCGGCCATAAGACGCACAGTGGCGGAGGTAGCTTACAATGAGGGGTCACTTGACCCACATAAATTTTTAAAAAATAATGTAATCTATATTAAATGTTTTAGATTGACCCTAACCCAAAATAATTATTGACCCCTATTAAATTTTAATTTAATTATAACTCAATAAATATATAAATACTTGAAAATGTTAAGTCCAATAAAATTTATTATAAACATTTTTAAAATAAAAATAAGTCCATTAAATCAATTAAATCTAATTATTTTTATTAGTTAGTTTATTTTTATAATTTTTTTTGTTTCAATTGTGGAAGAGGTGATTCCATTGGAATCAAGTTGAAGTTAAGAGTTTAGATAATAATTTATATCTTTTTTCTTTGTTACAATAATAATTTTTTAAAAAAATGTGTTTGACACGGTGATAACTGAAATAATAATAAAATGATTCCAAAATATGAGTGAACGTAGTGTACATCTTTAAAATGTATATTAATGATGATATATTTTTTTAATCAAGTTTTTGTAATTTTTTAAATCGAAAATTTATTAGGACTCCGATAAGTATTTTTCCTGCCTCCGTCAGTGAAGACGCATCTGAGAAGTGACACAATGAGTCTATGCCGAAAGGTTTCCAAAATGATGAAAACGTTTATAAATGATAAATTCTAAGGTTTATATAAAAAACCATCAAACTATCTGACGAAAGTGAAAGGCATGTGCAAAAACAACGTGACCGCGAAGGACAAAAATGCGAGTAAATAAATCAAGAGGTGCATGGATTTTTTTGCCAATTAAAGAGAGATTCATTCCCCCTTGGTACTAATCCAAAATTAGTAATTATAACTTTTTATTAAAAATTACTAGTTTTAATTATCTCAAGGGATGGTGCACTGCACAAATGTTAAAAAAGAGGAATGGGGCACCGAAAGATTAGCACTTTACATCTCAAGGAATGGTGCACTGCCCCGAATGTTTAAAAAGTTATTTAGTTTTGAATAATATTGAATTTTAATAAAGTATTTAAAATTTTAATTGAATAATACCAAATTTTAAAATCTCTTAAGCATGATTTACAAATATAAGATCCAATAACACTAGATTTTAATGCATAATTTAAAATCAACGATTGAATAACAACGGATTGTGTTTAGATTTTAAATCCATTAACTCGGAGTTTGTTCGTACACAGAGCGGAAAATCTCATGTAACAAAAGACACTTTAACATTCAAATAAGTATTTTGACAACAAGAATTTTAAAAAGAATTTTTGTTGTTACATCAACATAGAAAAGATTGAGATATTACATGGGAGGAGTAACATTGGCGTGTGTTAGCAATTTGAAATGAGAGATTTTTGGTTGTTATGTGATACAATAAACATGATAAGTGGTACCAATATCTATTATCCATTAATGGCAACTTGGCTTAGTTTGAACACAATATCGTGAGGTCTATCAATTTCGGTTAAAAAAACATAATAATTGATTAGAAGGAAATAATCAAAATAAATTTCTAGATTGCTGGTGTCTTTGATGCGGAAGTTTATTGCTAAAAACTTATCAAAACTCCAGAATAGTTGAAACAGGACATTAAAGTTATTCATGCTTAAGTCTTATATCCAATAGGAATTCCAATTGTAACAATGATCTTTGATATGTCTTACACCACGACAATAAGAACAGTTAAATCGGTTTTTTTTTTTTTTGAAAATTATTCCCTGAATAAAGACTACTTGAAAAGCATTAGGAATAGACTTGTTACTAAATGCATAACCAACATTCCTCTGACCTCGGTCTGATCAAATATGTTATATGCTTCATCTAATTCATATGATTCCAATTCTAACAAGTACTACTAGTCTAGATATCAAAGCAACAGTTCCACAATACAAAAGCTCACCTGTAAATCACAGAAAAGAGAGGAGAACATTTAAGATGATGATGTCTGAAAAGTCAGGCCACACTGGTATTTTCAAGTTCCATTTGTGCAACAGTTGTGTTGATAGCATCTATAATCTCCATCTTCCCCGCACCAATGGCTTCATCCATTGGAGTCTGCTCATACCTACAAAATTTTCAAGCTTTTAGTGGTTCAGCTTAGTTCCTCCTATAGATTGAGAAGAAAAGATTCAAGAGACAAACCGATTCAAAAGACTTAAACTTGCTCCTGCCAAGATCATTCTCTTCACCACCTGTAAGTAACTTTCCAGTTAGTTAAACCCGAAACAAACATTTTCAAGCGCGGACATACATGAGCGATGGTTACCTCGATATGGCCATTCAAGCATGCCCAATGTAGAGGAGTATTGTTCTCATCGTTAAGAGCGTTGATATCCTGCTCACCGAAAAACAAACAAAGCCTCAATCTCTCTTTTTATTCATGTTTAATCGATGATATGACCGATTTTGTCAAAATTAGCACGGTATTGTTGTTCTTCTCTTACCACTCCTTCGCTGATAAGATACTCCACTATAGCCATATGCCCGTTCGCTGCGGCCATATGAAGCGCTGTGAAGATAACAAAACAATGTTCCAAGAATCAACCATACATTTCAAACTTCTGAATTGAGTATAACACCAACAAATCGTAACCCAAAAAAACAGTAATCCATTCACAATTTCTCATCATTTGTTCCAAATTTACATGTATCTATACGAGTAACTTAGTGACCTACACATTCCAAGTATCTGAGCAAGAGTTTTAATGATCTCATCTGAAGCTATTAACCCGAAAAATTGGAACTTTTTTGAAAAAAAGACAGAGAATGTCAAAAACCTGTTCGGCCTAGTGAATCACGAGACTCAAGAGAGACACCATGAGAAGCCAAGCTTTTAAGATCATCAATGTCATCGTATCTAGCAGCCTGTCAATTAAAAAAAAACCCATCATCACACTCTATAAACTCAATTTACCATAATAGCTTGACCCAATTAACAATAACTCAGCAACCCAAAATTGATAATAAGTAAAACCCGAAAAGTGGGACGTGAATCGATTGGAAGAGGAGGAGAAGAAGGGATTAAGGGACGAAGACAGACCTCGAGCAAGTCCTCAACTTTATCTGCTTCTACGATCGTTTCTGCTCCCATTCTCCACCGGACAATACTAATTTCAATCTGAGGGTTTCGGTCTGTCAGGTTTCTAGTCTCGCTCTCCGGTTATTGCCCGATGATATATGGAGTATATATTTTTCCGACTCTCCGATATATTTATGTTTGGGAACTTAAAAAAAAGGGAATATTACTAAGTGATTTTTATTATTTTTTATTTTGTGAAATCACTTTGATGTAACTTGTACAGATTTGCAAGATATGGCAAATTGCGATTGTTTTTCTAAATTTTATATATATTTTTACAACACATATATTTATTTTCAAAACGTTATTTTTAAATACTTTATGATATTTTCAACCTAACACGATATCTAATACGAAATTAATTTTAATTACTAAAATTATCTGCAAAAAATTATGAATTTATCATATGTTTTTTGTAATTACTACTTAAAATGATGTCTATTACGGTCCTGTTTTTGTGTTTGTCGCTGTGATAACGGCAGCAACCAAGTAAAACGGTGATAATCGCAAAAAAAAATTTAAAAAATTATGATTTTATCATTTGTTTTTTGTAATTACTACATAAAATGATGTCGATTACCTAAATAATCTTAAAAATAATATGTTAAAAAAAACATTCTTTAAATAAATTCCATGAAGACTATTCTTTTCATGACTTTTGTTGTAATATTTCTCTATATAAAAATAAAAATACCAGTTATATATTTTAGCTATGAACTCTTAAAAATCTACCTCATAAATAAAAAAAAAATAATAAATCATCAAAATTATCTTATCACCGCTAGTTTTTTTTTTTTTTTTTTTGGAGCCGCATCGGAGCACCGCTTAATTTCTGGTGTAGAAGTCCCCAAGTCGAATAATTAAAGGTTTTGTCTGTATACCTCTCTCTCTCTACATCTACTCGGGCGTTTCCTGCCGAGGATCCCGATTCCTCTTTCTTCCTTAGTTGTCTGAATCATTCTCTCTCTCTCTCTCTTAGCTCGACTGTTCTTCAGATTACTGGATTAGGGTTTTCGTTTGCTTGCGGATTAGATTTGGGAGGACCAAATTTTTTATTTTTATTACCTGATCTTTCGTTTTCAGATTCCGGGGTTTTCTTTTTCTTTCGCCGCCATGAGTTCCTCGAACCAGATCGTTGATGAGAAGCAAGTTGAAGTTTTGTCTCTTCAAGATCAGGTTTTTGTTTTCGTTTTACCCTGATTGATTAATCAATTAATTGATATGCACTTTTCAAATGGGAAGATCAAGTTTCTGGTTTACTTTTGGTTGATTCCGTCAATCTTTAGCTTTGTGTGTTTTCCTTTCTGAAATTGATCTAGAAATGTCGTCGAGAAAGAAAATTAGGGTTTTCGTGAATTTGACCTTGCCATTCGTTTTTAAGCCTAATACTGTTCGTGGGTTAGTTTGAAATTCGAAAATTTGGGATCTTTGGCCGGATTCTGTCGTTTGGATTTTCCCTGTGTAGTGTCCGATGTTCAATCTGTGGCTTATGTCCAGGAATTGGTTTCTGCCCTTAAAATCTTTAGGATGATTTTAATGAATCTCTTTATAACTGATCTGCTTCGTTCACGGGATTGATTAGTATTCTGTGTTTAGGATGAAAAGAAGACAAAAGAAGTTGTCAGTGAGCTGAGTTTCGGGAACCATGGTGGCTGTTGTGCAATATGCTTGGATACAATACCTCTTCAAGAAACAGCTATGGTGAAAGGCTGTGAACATGCTTACTGGTATGTCTTGATGGATTCTTGGTTAATCCAGTCTATTTACTTTGCTAATAGTGTATAACTTTTCTGATTTGGTTCTTTGTGATTTTGCCCGTAGATAAGTGGTTGCTGTGATATTCTTATCAATGTTTAGTCTGATACTGAGTAAGTTAGCGTTTGTGGTTTAGGCCATTGGTTTGGTAAAATCAATTTTAGTCCTCTGCTCAGTTTTTTTAAATGACGGACTTTGGTTTTTGCTATATACTGTAAACTTGTTGTTACCTTTTTTTTGTTTTCTTTTGTTTGATTCTATGCACAGACAGAGTAAGTTTGATTAGAAAATGAATTAGGACAAAGACTGACATTCTCTATTTGTTGTTCAAGACGAATGATTCATTTTTATCTATATATAGTGTGACGTGCATACTCCGTTGGGCAAGTTACAAAGAGAAACCTACCTGCCCACAATGTAAGCATCCATTTGATTTTCTCAATATCCACCGCGCTCTTGACGGAAGGTAATTTTTCCATCTTTATTTACATTTGGTTCCATTGTTAACTCCATTTACTTGAATGGCTCTTGATGTGCCTTTCTTGCTAAACTGTACTCTTGGCTTTTACATCATTGTCTGTGCTTCTTCTTTTCTAACTAATTTTGTCTGTTATATTTCACCGCAGCGTTGAAGATTTCATGTTTGAGGAGAGTGTATGCCTCCTCCTGAGAGCATCGTGGTTTCATCCCCTGGAAGTAGTGGACCGTTATTCTTGCAAGGACAATTATGATTTCCACATTCCTCCTGAGTATGAGGGTGAAGACGACGACGATGACCTTGACGAGTTTTATTTGCACGGTTCAAGTCTTCGTTTAGGAAACAGGAGGTGGGGTGACAATGGTTTTGTCAGAGCAGGCCGTCAAGAAGCAAGGCCGGTCCAACATAAGAACCAAGGTGGCCAAGCTTCTGGCTCTGAATCCGGCACTTCTTCCTCACGTGAGCCAAATGATAAGACAAGCAGTGCCCTAACAGGAAGGCGTGCGAAGAGGGCAATGAAGCGTGAAGCTGCAAACAAAGCTGCGGAAGCAGTAGCAGCTGCGAAGCACGAGGCTCACTTGGTTAGGTTGGGAAGGAAGTGACTGTGGTTGTATCTCTGTAATTAAAACCAACCCCCAAACCCAAAATCCACCGACTTCCATACGTGAAAAATCTGTACAGAAGTAGTATCTAATAATGGTCGAACGACGAAACATCCTGAACCTTTGTCGTCGAAGTTCCTTTTGCTAGAGTTGATTTATTTAATTTTTATAACTTTCTTGATTCAATGGTTTGATGAGTGAGAGATACCGTGACATAATGATATGAAAATTGATCATATATGGAATGAGAGGATTTAAGTGGTTATGGTAATGATGTTTGATGCAGAGTGGGTTTTGGTGGGTCTGTGTTTGACTTTGGCCAATTTGGTTGGTGCAGGCTGCAATGCCAAGCAAAATCAAGGCTACAAAGAAAAAGATATTTTTTTTATATTGATTCATAAAGAAAGACATCTCAATCCCTTACCTACCCCATTAAGACTATGGAATGATTTGTCTATGTCAACTTTGTTGACCAAATTGGATTTATGTTCATCGCCGTTAGCAACTGAAATGGCTTGAGCTTGTTTGATCAAATTGGTCTGAGTGAAATGTGTGGTTACTACAAGATCTATAGATTACAAAAGATGATGTCACGATTTGTTTTTTCTTCATCTCAGTCTTTATAAATCATAAATCATAAATCATAAATCATAATCATCATGTTTGTCATCATAATGTTCTTTTTGATCTTCTTGAAAAAATCTCTCTCTGTTTGTTCCATTGATTTCTCATTTCTTACCTAACCCTATTACTCTTCCATTCAAAGCTCCTAAATTCCCTCGAAGCAAAAGCTCCTCTTGCTTCACCAACACTTATCTCTCCCTTTCTCATGACTTTCCTTTGAGGTCATGCTACTGTTCAGCTTTAAGCCTTAATCATCTATAGCTTTTTCTTGGTTTTCTTGATGATCTTGTAGAAAAAAACAGCCATTTCTTTTATCATCTCTCTCTATGGAATCTCTGAAACAAGCTTCTTCTGGTTTCTGCTACCATCAAGGCTTCTCAGGCGTTCTCCAAGTTTATGTTCACAACGCAAGAAACATTCACAACATCTGCATCTACGATAACCAAGACGTATACGCTAAATTCTCTCTCACATACAATCCTGACGACACAATCTCCACCAGAATCATCCACAGAGCTGGCAAAAACCCAGAGTTTAACCAGAAGCTTATGATCCACGTGACTCAAATCGATGCTGCGGTTCTCAAATGCGAGATCTGGATGATGAGCAGAGCTAGACATTACATGGAAGATCAGCTTCTTGGTTTTGCTCTTGTCCCAATCTCAGACATCATAGGACAAGACAGTGTCACTCAAGATTACAGTCTCACCTCTACTGATCTCTTCCATTCCCCTGCTGGTACCGTGAAGCTCACGCTTTCCATCGTTAACCCTACTCTTGTTGCTACTTCTTCTTCTTCATCATCAAATCCCAAGATCAACACTTCGATTTCTTCCGAAGTCGTGTTGCTTGACCCGCAAGTCTCTGAAACAGTTGATTACACAAGGATTGAGTTTCCTGACATAAACGTTGTTACCGAGAACAAACAGATGGTTAAAGAGTATTTCAATGGATTAAATCTCAGATCCAGAACAGCTTCTTTCCTCTGTCTCGGCTCAACCCATTTGTCAGAAACCGACGACATAACAATGGTGTGCTTAGAAGACAAAGAGCTTTATGGGAATGGAAGTTTTATGGCTTCTTCTTCAACAACAACAACCTTAAGCGACGACAAGAACACAGCAGACTCAAACGAGAAAGAGAATCAAGAGATCACAGAGGTATTAAGAAGAAGTGAAGAAGAAGATGAAGAAGAGAAGAAGATGAATGTTGAAACAGAGGAAACATCGATGCAGAAACAAATAGCTGAGATGTATATGAGAAGTATGCAACAGTTCACTGAGTCTTTGGCAAAGATGAAGCTTCCCATGGAACACAACAACAATGACAACACTGAAACGCAGATCCAAAATCGGAATAATAATAATAATAGTGGTAATAATAATGGAATGGAGAAGAAAAAAGAAGGGTCTCGAGTATTTTACGGTAGCAGAGCCTTCTTTTAATGACATCAAGAACTCATTGCAAATAAGTTTTAAACATTTTAGCTTCTTGGTTAATCGATCTCTCTATGTTTTATTCACATAATTTTCATACAACCAATTTTTATAATCTAGTAATTTACTCCACGGAATTAATTTTATTTGGAATAAATTTCTTTTTGTAGATGTATGTGATGGTTTATATGTCAATATGTTTAGTACATGTGGCAGAGGGTCACTACCATTTTATTTTATGGTAGAAACATATTTTTATGGCTCAACTCGTTTAAACGTATCGGAATTTCCAAAAAAAAACAAGTGGAAGCAAAGGTTTTGCGACAATAAACGTTTATTGAGCAGTTTATACGATTATCATAAAGATTGGAAACGAATGCATTTTCGAGGTAGTGTTAAAAAGAAATATGGGATTTTTGGTTTGAACTGTTTTAAATTTTAATTGAACTTGAAACAAAACATTTTATATAATTGATTCAAACGCGTTGAATCGCCACCGTTTGTTTGGAAACATTATGCTTCAATTTATAAACACAATATAAACAGGAAAGTGAAACAAAAAAGTTGAATTTTGATTAAGACAAATTAATATTATTGCTATGTGATGTATGACCATCCGAGTTCAAGCCACAAATTGTATATATATGGTGGAGAAAAAGAAAAGTTGCATTTACTTATAAAAAACAAAATAGTTGCATTTCTAATGATTCGGTCGTGGAAGTTTTTTAGTTCTTTGGTTTGACAAATGGCTCATTAATATTTTTACACTGGGACTCCGGGAGATATAACATTTAATTTCCAAAAAAAACGATTTATGCAGATTAATGGAGACGAGTTTACATGAGATTTTCAACACGTACAAATAAAGTCGTTCGTCATGGTTCCGCATGAATATAGTGCAGGTATAGCCGTCTGAAGTAGATCTTTATAGGCACAGTAGATTTGTCCGTTGTCCATCTAGTTATTTTTATAGTTTGTAATAAATATAAATCTAAATGATTAAAACTACAAAAAAAGTGATTCGATCTTGCGCCGAATGAAAAGGCTAAACTTAAAACCCAAAATGTGTAGCTCTTCCTGACCCATTAACAGCCCAATCAATATTTCAATTCATTTTCACATTCCCAAATCTCTGACCGAAAAACTTAAGAGGTGAAGTGAGAAAATTGATAGCCGACTGCAATGGATTCTCAACCTCCGGCGAACGAGTCTTCCCCGTCGACGGCGCCGTCAAACGTCGGAAACCTAGTTCCTTTCTATTCCAACTATATTTGGAATCGACTTGCTTCCTTGATTCCTACTTCTAATTCCATTTTTCTCGGGAAATTCTCCAATCTCTATCGCCAAACCATCACGAAAAAACGACATATTTCTTTTCCTCTTCCTCTACCGTCTGACTTCCCATGTTCGTCTACGTAAGATTCATCTCCTTCGATTATATCCTATGTCTTTTGGTAGCTTCTGGTAGTTTTCTTAGTTAGTGCCATTAACTTGTGCACTTTGGCTCGGAATTAAACTGTAAAAATCCGTTCTGATATGGGAGTTTTGTGTTTATTGATTGTATGGTTTGGCGAAGACTATCCTCGAAATCTGACAATATGCAGACTGTTTTGACTTTTGAGCATACTTTGTTGATTTCTTCAGCAATATCTCGGCGGATACGTCTAGGGTTTATGTTGTTTTGGAGGAAATAATGGCTGACGTCCTCTCAAATCTGCATGATATCCAGAAGAGTTTAGATTTTTGGCAATCTAGAGCTGAGGTGAATCAACAAAACATTCCATGAGATTTACCTTTTCTCTTTCACTGGATTATCTAGTGAAAATCTTTCATCTTGGCATTCTTTTGATTGTATTGACGACAGGGTTCCAATGCTCGAAAAGCTTACTTCATGATTTTCGAGAGAGGACCGGTAGCTTTTGTGAATGAGAGTACGAAGTTCGTGAACAAAAGTCTCAGTGAGGATTCTGCTATGCAGCATCTTTGTCAGTCATCTTCATCTCACATGTCGGATAGGATGAGGGTCTTGGTGGAGTTAAGATCTGCACTCGCTTCCTTTCTTGCTCAGGTATGAAAATTTCGTTCCTTTTTGTCATAATAAGTGCCATCATAAATTTCTAGTGTAGCATTGTTTTGCACGTTATACGTACTAATATCAACTGTTTTCAATGGGTTCTCTAGCTTTATTTTGAATTGGATAAACGTGGTGAAGATCTTTTGAAGAATCCAGAAAAGTCATTGCCATCATTGTTGGCTGTGATCAATGGATTGTTTTCAAACTTGGAAGGTTCTTTCAGCCATTTACATGCTGAGCGTGAGGTAAACACACAGATTTCTTAATTGCGATTTTACTTTGTGCTGACACCACCTTCATTTGTCTGACCATTACCATTGTGATGGCCCTGATTCTTCTGTTTCTAGATTTCTTTTACTATTATTTATTGACTTGCATCGCATTTGCAGTCTGATTCTTCTATTGAT
Organism: Pseudoturritis turrita; assembly: GCA_900406555.1. Classification (NCBI taxonomy): domain Eukaryota; kingdom Viridiplantae; phylum Streptophyta; class Magnoliopsida; order Brassicales; family Brassicaceae; genus Pseudoturritis; species Pseudoturritis turrita. Next base: position 1,099,879 of record OVBL01000426.1, read on the forward strand.
GGAAGTTACCCAATGCCTCTTGTGTTTGATCGACTGGCTGAAGTTAATGAAGAAGGATCCCAGTGGACCGATTGTGAACTTACAGATGCAATCAACCTGGTTCATAATAATTTGGAAAAACTTAACTCATATTTATCAGTTATGGTAGGTGTGGCTGCAGTTTATGTAAAGTCGGACAGTATTCTTGTTAACAGAAATCGTCATGTAATGACAAACATCTTTCATTTGAAATCAACTCTGAGATTTTCCCTTCTTCCATTTCCTTTTTAATAGGTAGGCAAACATCGAAAGCCAAGGAGGATGACCCTGTACTGGGTCCGATATACATGTGGTGCAGTTGGGCTTTCTGTTTTTTCTATATGGTTACTACGTCATAGTAGTTTGATGGGAAGTTCTGACATCGAGAATTGGATTCATGATGCAAAAGAAGCAACAATGAGCTTCTTCAGTGATCATGTTGAGCAACCGGTTTGTTCTTAGCCTTTCTCAGATTTTAAGGGAAAACAGTGACTTTTCCTCCTGGTCCAAATGACTTGTTGCCTAAAAATCTATTAAAGGATTACAAATAAAGTAAAAAGAAATGGCTAATGCGACTCTCAGTTTGGTTCTTATCCAAAATGGATGTATGGCGACTTAAAATGATCGAGTTATTAGTCTGTTACTTGATATTTTGTTGGCCTGGAATCTCTGAATTAGTTTCCTGACCCTGCAGCTACTTGCCATTAGGGATGAGCTTTTTGATACTTTCCGGAAAAGGCACAAGGGTGTCATGGAAACTGAAGAAGTGCAGCTGACGCAAGACTCACTGCATAGGTCGATTTTCATTTTCTTCTTGATGCTTTTTATCCTGGTTCCACGTGTTTGCTATTGTATATGTGAATGCATAGTTCCCTTTTCATTATGCCATAGCAATTCACTTGTTATATTCATATGGACTTCACTGATCTAGGGATTCAAATAACCACAACCAAAAATATCTGTAACCATTCATTTGGTGCTTCTTATTTATTGGTTGCACTCTTAATTTTCTATTTGGCATGCAGAATGCTGAGGAATTTCTGTGAGCAGGCTACACGTGAAAAGGTCCCAGATAATGCATCTGATCAGGAGATGCTTGAAGTTGTTATGAACCGGTACAACTCTGAACATCATAGTTTGTTAGGCGTTTAAAGGCACATGAAATTGCATTTAATAATTGAGGCTACAATTTTTGTAGTAGTTCCAATCTTGGCTAATGAACAATAATTATGGACGTTTTCTCATGACTTGGTATAATGATTTCCTGTGATAGTTACCACAAGTTAGAAGTTCCACCACATGAGATGGGTATGTATTTGAATATTGCCTTCTAATTGCAGGTATGAAAAAGAACTTGTGCACCCTATTCACAACCTCCTTAGCGGAGAGCTTGCCCGTGGTTTGCTTATCCAGGTAATTTAAGTTCTTGGCATGAGACTGTAAATTACTGTTTGTGAGATTCTAATCACATTGAAATTGTGTATCTTGCAGGTCCAGAAGCTTAAACTGGATATAGAAACGTAATTTCAGTAAACCAGTAGCTCTCAGTTAAATATAGTAGATCTCTTAATCATTTTGTATAAAACTGAATAATCTTCTCCTGCAGAGCGATGCTTGAACTGGATCAGATACTTCGTGCAAATGAAATAAACTTTGCCATTCTGGCTGCATTACCTGCATTCTTTCTCAGCCTTGTTATGCTCACATTGCTTCGGACATGGCTTAAACAGGTGAGGAGATTGATAATTGGTTGACAGTAATACATATACGTGGTTCAGTTTTTATATTTATGAGACTCATTGTGCACAGTCAATAATGCAGCTTTTGTTATCTTAATTCCGTTTGATTTCACTGGTATGAATCAGGATAGCAGAGCTCAAGGACGAGGAAGAATTGCTCGTATTCACAGGAGACTACTTGTCGTTGAAATTGAAAAGAGAATTATGCAGTATCAGAGCTACATTGAACAAGGACGTGTAAGATGTTCACTATTTTCCTTTTTCCCTTGATTTTTAATCATCGTTATTTTACGAATGGTTTTTTTAAAGAAATCCTGTGAAAAGTTCCTTGGCGTTTCTTGATGCTGTTACAGGATAAGGATGCAGAAACTGTATTTGGTTTGCTAATATACAGCCTTGAACGTTTGTATCGGGTTGTTGAGCAACCTGCAAAAGCAACCGACGAGTGGGATTTGTAAGTTCTTACTCTGATCCCATCAAACGTTTAGCCGAAAACAATTATCAATCATGGAGGCTGCCATTGGCTTTCAATTTATCACAAATACTTTATTTGTTAAAGTGGTTATATCTAAGTAAGCAAAAAGCATTTTCTGCTCGATTTCCCTGTCAGTGAACTCATTGTTGTTCTCTTTCTTTGCCTGCCTTTTCGAGTTTTGTGCTTCGGGTATGTGTGCTTTGGGGTTGTGCCTGAACTGACTTGTGTTTTTTTTTTTTTATCATAAAACAGAGTGAAACAAGATCTGATCGAGTTAGGAAAGCCACAGCAGCAAACCTCGTACAAGCTAACGGTGACACAACGACTAGTGTGGGTTTATGACTGCTTGCTTCCCACTCTGAAGCGACAGTAGCATATCACGGGTTCTTAATCTCCCTTTATGAAATTTCAATTTTATTCAATCATTCCTCCGGAAATGCTTTGCTTAACTGCCGCTTTGGAGTTTTTGGTACCAATGAAAGCCTTATTTCCTTGAGATGTTTAAACAAAATTACACATAGAAGATAATTTTGGAATTCATGATTGGTTTCTCTTTTATTGCAAATTATATAAAAACCTGTTTTTGTGATCTTGTATGGGGTCAATGTTCTCTAACCATTTTCTGTCTCATTCCATCACCTCCGGTGAATCGGGTGTCGATATATAATTCCCGAGATGAGAGATATTTTGTGTCCAGGCTAAAACATTTAGAAAAACTTGTGCCAAGATAAAACCCAACAATGCTATCTTTTCGCTGTGGCTGGGTTTGGTAGAATCAGATAGTGGCCGATATGCCTTTTTGGTAGGTTGGTTGGTTAATCACATGATAGATTGAATAGGAATGTTGGGATATCTTTCCTACAAGTTAACTATAGTTTTTTTTTCCCTTAGACTGAATAGTCAAGTTTTTTTATTTTCATACCCAAATAATTGATTGAGATGTAGGGTAACTGGATATACATGATTAAAGTATATAAAGTAATAACAAATGCTCTTATATGTAGGACAACTACTAAAATACTGCATAATATATTCATTAACTACGAATATAGGACAACTTTTCAATAACAAATGTTCTTCTCCTTTAACTTTTAATTTTAAATCGTTTTTTGTCCAATCATGTGGTCGAGATCATAAAACATCGATATTACATTTTCATATATATATATAAAATCGTCCAGCATGACATTTTCATGTATAAAACATAGGATCCATATGTTTTATTCAATCACTTTATCTGAAAAGGAAATTAACCATGATCATGGATGTGAGGGATTTCGTGGTGAACCAAAGGAATGGAGTAAAAGGGCTCGTCGACTATCTAACACTAACCACACTTCCTTCTCCATACATTCAACCTCTTCAAGAGCGTCTAACTTCCGACAAAATCCTCTCATCGTCGTCGCAAATTCCCGTCATCGACGTGTCCGACTGGACGGACACACACGTGGCTAGAGAGATCTGCGATGCAGCGGCTAAGCTCGGGTTGTTTCAGATAGTGAACCACGGGATAGCTCCGGAGGATTTGAATGCTGTGATCGCGGCGGCTCGTGGGTTTTTCGAGTTGTCCGCGGAGGAGAGAAGAAGGTATTGGAGAGGGAGTTCCGTGTCGGAGACGGCGTGGTTGACCACAAGCTTCAATCCTGTGAAAGAGAGTGTTTTGGAGTGGAGAGACTTCCTCAAGTTTGAGTATCTTCCTCAACAACATGACTTTGCTGCTATGTGGCCTCCTGTCTGCAAGTAAGTATAGCTGACCAGCCTGAGCTGTAAATAAACCGAGTTTAGACAATCCGGTTGGTTGTAAATTTTTATCGATTTGGTTTTTTGGTTTTATAACCTTTTTAGAAAATAAAGCAAAAAGTGCCATCTAAATGATTTTATGTCACCATTTGTGTTTGGATTCAATTTGTTTTGGATAAAATAACCTAAAAAGTTAAAAGTATAACTAAATAATTATAACCCTTATAATAATTCATATTATATTTTTGTAGTATAGTTACACCTATTTTTTTGGCATACATAATTGTAATATACATTATTATTATATTCTGTTTATTTTGTTTGGTTACATTTAATTTCATTTATCGCTTTTGTTTTTAATTTTAAATAAGAAAATCAAAACATTTTAGTTCGCTTCGGTTTAACCATTTTGGTTCGAATTCGGTTCTTTTTACGTAAGATTAAATTTGGTTTATATATCTGTTGAGGATATGTAAAATATAACATGGTTCCATAATTTCTATAGGGAACAAGTGATAGACCATTTCAAGAAGATCAAACCAGTAGCCAAGAAGATCTTAAACATACTCATCAACAATCTAAACTCAACCATCGACGAGTCTAACGAAGAAACCCTAATGGGAACTATGAGAATGAACTTCAACTACTATCCGGAGTGTCCTGAGCCAAGCCTTGCCGTAGGAACCGGACGACACTCGGACATCAACACTCTCACTCTCCTCCTACAAGAAGACGGTGTCTTAAGCAGCCTGTACGCTCGAGCCACCGAGGATGGGGACAAATGGATCCATGTCCCTCCGATTCCGGGAGCAATTGTCGTTAATATTGGAGATGTGTTACAGATATTGAGCAATGATAGGTATAGGAGTGTGGAGCATTGTGTGGTGGTCAATAAGTTTTCTAGCCGGGTTTCCATTCCGGTTTTCTGCGGACCGGTTCATGATTCGGTTATTGAGCCGTTACCAAAAGTGCTAGAGAAAAATGAGATGGCTCGATATAGAATGATTGTGTATTCGGACTACTTGAAGGGTTTTTTCGGAAGACCCCATGAAGGAAAAAAGACTATTGAGTCGCTCAAATTATAAGGATATATGATCTACAAAAGCTTTAACTCAGATATATGACTCAAAATCTCTCATGTGTTTAATCTTTGTCTAATCTTATATTATATAAAAGTTTATGCTATTAGCTTTTAAGGCCTTCCACATAGGATTTAAAACATCCAATTAAAAGTTATCACATCACAATATACATAATCAAAATTTCCTTAATAACGATAAATCAAGTTTTCTTAATATATAATTGAAATATAACTATAAAATTTATGAAGAATTCATTTTTTTCTAACTTCCATTTTTTTAAGTCGGTTTTTCCTATTTTCTTATAAAAAATTTTATTTAAGAAAATTTATGTATTTTGGAAAGTTAAATGTAATATATAGGTAATTAAAGCTAAGAGCTAATTGGAAACATCCCACTAAAAATTGCCACATCACAATACACATAATCAAAAATTTCTTAATGACGATAAATCAAGTTTTCTTAATATATAATTGGAAAATAACTATAAAATTTATAAAGTATTCATTTATTTTTTATTTTTTCTAACTTTCATTTTTTTAAAGTCGATTTTTTCTATTTTTTTATAAATTTTTCCATTTAAGAAAATTTATGTATTTTGAAAAGTTAAATGTAATATATAGGTAATTAAAGCTAAAAGCTAATTGGAAACATTAAATTTTACTTTCATCATCTCTCTCTCTTTGTTTATCGGATCATATTCAATATTCATTAGCAGATTAACCACATGAAGTGTATACGAAAATATGTCATAATCTCATGTATAGAGTAGCTTTTTGATTATATCAAATCTCTAATAACAAACTTTTATTTGTTTATGGTGACACAAGAAAGCTAAAAAGTTAAAGCTGGCGCTTGCGAATTGTGAGGAGAAGACATGCAATAATAATCATAAGTCTTTTTGTTTTTATCTTCTTGGAGTGACGACCAAAGTTATTGATTTTGCCAGAAAACTACAAAAGTGCAATAACGGCACTCTCAAGTCTCAACCGCAGGTTTGCCTATTTGAAGCTAAAGGCGTCCACATATGATTTAAAACATCCAATCAAAAGTTGTCACATCATGATACAAATTTTTTTCTTAATATTACATAATCAAAAAAAATTTCTTGATTATTTCTTACTAACAGTAAATCAAAATTTTCTTAATATATAATTGGAAAATAACTATAAAAATTATCAAGTATTCATTTATTTATTTATTTTTTGTTTCCTTTTTCGTTTTCATTTTCTTTTCTAATTTCTATTTTTTAAAAGTTATTTCTTACAAACCTTTCCATATAAAAAAATCCATGTATTTTGGGAAAGGAAAGTGGAATATATAGATAATTAAAGCTAAAAATAAATGGAAACTTTGAATTTTTACTTAATGGTTTAGAGAATCACTAGCCTAATATTACTATATTTACATAAATGAAAGAAACTATATATACATGGCTACATATGTTTTTTTATTTTTAAGAGTTTAGTAATATGTGTTAATTGATATTTTAAAAGAATTATGTATATGTTTGTATGTATGAAGATCATGTGTGTATATGTAATATATAATGTGTAAACCATATTTTGCTAATAATAGTTTTGATCATTGACATGAACTTTTTGTTTTGTTTGATATTTACGATGTATGGTGTTTGAATTATATTATAAATATTTCTCCATAAAAATTAATATCATGTATTTTTAGCGATTGTTTTTGTATGAAGCAATTATATAGGGTTGATAAAAAAAAATACATAAAAAAATTTATATCCTTTGTAATCGATGAAAAAGAAGAAGAAGCTGCTTCAAAATATTTTTTGTAAGAAGATGGAGTTTTTGGTAACATGAAGGTAATTAAATATGATCAAGAATTTTATGATTTTGTTTCAACTAAATTAATGCGGTGAACTATAAGCATCTCCTAAATTAATGCATCTCTTTCTTTATCCACTCAGATTTTAACTATCCAATCAAAAGTTGCCAAGTCACGAGTTTAGGATCCAACGTTGCGGGGAACGAGAGTCCGTTCCAACTAGCAGTGAGGAAAAAGAGAGAGGTGATGAAAGTGAGTGGCTCATGGGTAATCGCATCTCATCCCATAAGGTATTTCTAAACAATAATTTGAGTAATATTAATTAGTCGATTGTCTTTGTTTTTCTGTTTAGGATACATCGATTGTTAATTAGGTATGAGAAAGAGTGAAACACAGATTTATTTCTAAAAAGTACTTCTTCTTTTGATGTATGGTAAATCTATAGATATTGCAGAGTTATTTTAAAATTTTGAGCAAAAGAGAGTAAAGGAAAAAAAATTACTATCTCCAAAAACTTGGAGAAGAAACTTAAAAACATATAAGTATAAAAAAATACAATAGAGAAGAAGAAAGGGTTAATTTGTTGCATAACCAAAAAAATTTATATCTAAAAACTAACAAAAAACCCTAAATCTAATGGCTAGGATTTTGCCATATAGAGAGTTTTTTCTTAGTTTTTTGGATATAATTTTTTTTTGGTTATCTTAGCCAATTTTCCAAGAAGAAAAGGAAAATAATAATTAAAAAAAAGTGAAATGACTAAGAAGTAATAAAAGAATTATAAATTGAATTTGAGGACAAAGAAAATTGATGTAATGAAAGATATTGTATTCATGGTATTGCGTGAAGAGTAAAAATATAGTGTAACTAACGCACTAATCTTAAAGGAATATAAATTTCTATTAATGGCTAACAATTCAATACTTTATTAGATTTTGGTAGTCTAATGGTCGATCAGCGATAACTATTTACATGGTTTTTTAGATATAAGTAATGAAAGTTAAATTCTACATAAATGATTTATATATTTTAATAAATGTTATTGATCACATATAATTTTCACCAAAAATATATAAAATGAATCCGCTCGTAGGAGAGTTTTCTCTCCTCTTAAGGTGTCCACATCATCATTTTAAAGCTTCCCCATCATTGAAAAAAAGTAATTACATTGAAGCTAAATTTAGTGATTTAATAAACTTTTTTCGTTTTTCTATTTATTATCTTCTATTAATTATCACACAACAAAAATATTTAGAAAAACGACACTAAGAAATACAATACAAGAAAAAATAAATAGAGATTAGAAGAATTAAAACAGAAAATTTAAGTATAATATATATATATATATATATATATATATATATCTATATGGGACAATTTTAAAAATGACACATATGAAAGTGACTTTTACAAGCGTGTCATTCCCATGTGGCCATTTTCATTTGTGCCACTTTTTAAAAACAAATTGTCTACTTTATCCCTATAAAAAGCAATGTTCTATCTCTCTCTCTCATATCGATCTAGTTCTAGATCCGATTTCGTCTTTTTTTTTGTTATGGATCTAGTTTTTTATCTCGCATATTTGATATGTGTTACAGATCTGAGTTTCTGTCTCGATTTGAGTTACAAATCTAGAGTTTTTGATTCGATCTGGGTTACAAATCTAGGATTTTTTATTCGATTTGGTTGAATGTAGTAATAAATCTGGGTTGTATTTGGGATATATTTCAATTTTTCAATTTGGGATTGATTTCAATCTGGGTTAATTTTGTTGTTGAATGTTTTCTTCTTCTACTTTTTTTCTTTTAATTTTATCAAACGACGTTCTTCTTTTTGATCATTATTTTTGTCTTACAGTTTTATAATTAAAATAATTTGTAAGTTTTAAAACATAATTAAAATGTTTTATAACCTAATTTTGATGTTAGAATCTCTGTTAGATAGACATCTTCTAAAGTTGGAGATGATTGATCTCTGTAACTGCGTACAAAAGTGTTTTATAACATATTTAAAAGGTTTTATAAGGTATTTAAAAGGTTTTGTAAGGTACTTAAAAGGTTTTATAAAGTATTTAAAAGGTATTTAAAAGACTCCTCCTGCAAACACTCAAAGTGCTCTCAGAAGTTTATGCATCAAAAGAGACAAAACAAGAACAAAAGTATTCGTGTAAGAATTGATCAGACTATGTAAACAACAAAGTCAAGCATCACAAGAAACAATAAAGTATTATAATGTTTTATAATGTTTTTAAACAATTACATAAGAAAAAAATATATTTTCCAAAGATCAAAAATATATAAACTCACGAGACGAAGATAAAGGCGAAAATAGATGATAAGTAATCATACTATAGAGAGAGATTAGAAAATATTTGATAATTTTTATTTTCAAAATTTTAATCATTATTTACATAACATGATTTATCAAATGGTCAAATATATGTAGATAACAAAGTTTTAAACTAATATATTTAAAATAGTAATTATCGATATCAAAGTGATTGAGAATCATTTCATATTTTTATGCGGTATAAATAAGAGAATTTTTTTATTTTTTTATCTTATTTTACATCAAATATTATTTTGTATCTACAAAGAATTTATTATTTTATCAAACATAAATACTAAATTACTAAATAAATCAAAAAAATTGTCACTAAATTTAATAAATATATATAACAAAAACTCGCGCATAGCGCAAGTCATATTATAGTGTCCATAAAAATAAAGTATTTATTTGTCGGATCCTAGAATTCAGTCCTTAATTTAATAATATGCAAACTTCTAAAAAATAAAGACGTCTTTAGCAGAATCAATTTGCTCAATGTGTTAGGTTTTATTTTAAAACTGTGACGTGTAAGTTACGCCGTGCGAGTTCATTGATTTCACCCGAAATCATAACATAATCCATTACTACTACATTTATCCCTTTATGACATTCTTTAGGTAATCTGGTATTCATCCAAGTGATCCCACTTTTAATTTTAATTTTTTTTTGTCACAATGCCACTTTTATTCTATCACGATACACTTTTTTTCTATCACGATACATCAAATTAAGTAGTATGGGTAAGAAAATTGTGCGGAGCGATACGGTATAAGTGCGGATCGTGCGGTATACGAAATCAATGTGGTTTATGTGAGAAAAATGGGACAGAACAATATTTGATTGGTGAAAAAATATTATGCGGTGCAAGACAACCGCTTGATTGGTAAAAAGTGATAAAAGTGGTTTGAAATACATATTTTAGATAATAATTTTATGAAAAGATATTATGATTGGCATAAGTTAAAATTGTTGATTTATTAACTAATGTTGAATGGTGATTATCACTTAAATCGTTCATGTATAATAATTATCAAACTTGAACTATTTTAAAAAATGTATTTTGAATGACCAAAACAATGTTATTAAATAAAACTAACCAATACATTTTTTTTTGTTTTGAAAATAAACTTTATAAAGTAAATATATTATAGAGAAATTCCTTAAAATACCACTGAAATATATTTTTGTTCCAAACATAGTATCACTTAGTTTATTACAAAAAATATCACTAAAAATGTTGTTTTTTAAAAAATACCACAAACACTAAAAATGAGTTTTAAAGGTTTATAATTAAAAATTTTGGTTTGGGTTTATTATTTTGGATTTAGAATTTAGTTTTTAGGGGTTATGGTTTAGTTTTTAAGGTTAAATGAAATTGATTTGATAAGATATTTTTGCTTTAAAAAACTATTGAAACTTTAATAAGTTTTATGTAAAAGTCTCATGAATTTTTATAATAATTCTTGTTTCTACGAAATTTATATAATCATTTTTGATTAAAAATTAAATAAAAAATAAAATAAAAATATGGTCCCGCAGATGAAGAAGTGAATCACACCGTATTACCAAAAGTTGAAATTCGTGCGCGTGAAAACAATAAAGTGCAATATTGTACCGCACTTTGACCAAAAATCATTCTTTATTAATTTTTGTTTTCGGTATGAAAAATGTAAAAAAATTGATTGGTAAATATTAAGTGAGGTTATTAAAATCTGCATTAAATCCGTCCCGCCTATTGTTCACCAATCAAGGCCTAAAGCATATTTCTTTCTCATCATAAAGTCTATTGCACATGAATTTTATACATTTTGATCCATCTTTTCCTAAAAATAATTAATTTAATAAAATATGATGTAGAAAGCAGAAATAAGGAGAGCGGGGGTGACGCTCTGTCGTGAGTCATGTCCATCCACACGTTAATTAAAATAAACATAATGAATAATTCATGTTGACGTAAAATCTTCGACAATAAATAATTTAGAAATGAGATTAGATTTAAAGATAGGATTTATTTTTGGATGACAAGAGATTAAGTTGTAGACGAAAAAATAAAAAACAAAATTTCTATTGATTGGATTTGAGTTCGGGGTGAATATAATAGATATAATATACAAAGAAATTGAACTCGAAAATCAAGAATAATACTTCCTCCGTTTTCTTTTAATTGATGTTTTAAGCTTTTCACACATATTAAAAAAATAAATTAATATTTAACTATAAATGCATTATTTTTTTAACTAAACAATTTTCCATAACTCTAAATCAATAGTAACTCAGTAAAATCAATTAATATGTCTTAAAATTTACAATTCATCCTTATGATTTTATTAAAAATGCATAAAAAATGTAAAAAATTAATATTTTAGAAACAATTTTTTTTCTCTAAAATATTAATTAAAAAAACAGAGGAAATAGTTTTATTTGCGTGAAAGACTAGTGTATTGCTGTATGAATTTAAATATGTCATTCGCTTGTTCTTTCCTCCCTTTTATATCTCGTCCCATGCATTTAATCCTCATCATTTCCTTTAATTTGTTATTGACTTCTCATTAATCATTGATCTCATTTTTCTCTTCGGTTACAATTTTCTTGTTCGGTAATCTTTTTCAAAACATCATTCATGGGCTTCCTTTCCCTTATTTTTGATTGGTTTTTGTTTATTATTTGTTTGGGCCAAGATTCAAACACCAACTATTCGAAGTTTTTGTTTATAATGAATAATGCTAGGTTTTTCTTGATAAAATAAATAATGCTAGGTTGCCAGAAAAACACACACATAATAGTGCTATGTAGAGATGGAAGTTTTAAATGGTACGACCAATCAACACGAAGAAATGTTGGCACATATTTAGGTACATAATTTACGTTTTAAAGTCGTAAACAAAGTGAAATAAAAAGTCGTAAACATTATTTTGGAGACGTTTAATAAAGCTTATTTTGGTCAACTGGTTTTGTCAACAAAAAGTTATTCGACACAGATTATTTTTGTCAACTGATTTTCAGCATTTGGGAAATTTGATTTTGAGACGTTTAATAAAGTTTCGTGATTTGGCACGTTAACTCTGGTTTTGCTATCTTGTTTTGGCACGACGATTGGACGGGTTTAGAACTTTGATGAACATTGCAGGGTCAAATGGACCAAGAATCTCCTGTATATCAACTATGTCTTCTGTCAATGAAACTTGTGCCAATGGAGTTTGGAATCTGTCTAGAGGTAGGCACCCGATCATTGTTCTGCTTCGGTCTTGTTTACCTCCGGATTTACCACCTTCATTAACAACATAATCTGATTTATTCTTTTGGAGAAATTCTGTTGGATCTCAATCTGAACTTTTTTCAAATTCGAAGACTTGTCTATCTCTTCATCATTCTCTTTCTTCGGTTAGTTGGCACAAGGTGGTTTGGTCTAAAGTACAGATTTCGAAGCACTCCTTTTTGTTCTGGTGTTACTTAGGGATCGTTTACCTACTCGTGATCAGTTCAGAAGTTGGGATTGTTTATGGTTTTAAATATGGAACCTAGAGATTTAGAAGAGGCAAGGGAATCAAAGTATTGGAGACTTGCTTGTGAAGACGAAATAAATTCTATCGAGAAGAATTTCACTTGGAATCTTGTAGATCTTCCTCATGGGGCTAAACCAATAGGGCTAAAGTGGGTGTTTAAGCTTAAGAGAAATTCCGATGGTAGTATTAACAAGCATAAAACAAGACTCGTGGCCAAGGGATACGTTCAAAGACATGGAATTGATTTCGACGAAGTATTTGCTCCGGTAGCTCGTATTGAAACCATTCGTCTTCTCATCAATCTGCAGCATCAAATGGATGGGAGATACATCATCTCGATGTCAAGACAGCGTTTCTGCATGGGGAGCTGAAGGAAACAGTTTATGTCACACAACCAGAAGGATTTGTAGTGAAGGTGAGCGAAGAGAAAGTTTATAAACTCAACAAGGCCCTATATGGTTTAAAGCAAGCTCCAAGAGCATGAAATGATAAATTGAATCAGATTCTCGGGGAACTTCAGTTCAAAAGATGCTCTAAAGAACCATCAGTTTATCGAAAGAAGGTAAATCAAGAGATTCTTCTTGTTGCCGTATATGACGATGATTTGTTTGTATCTGGAACGAATGTGAAAGTCATTTTAGAGTTCAAGAAGGAGATGGCTTCTAAGTTCGAGATGAGTGATCTTGGAAGGTTAACCTATTATCTTGGGATTGAAGTATGTCAAACCAATGAGGGTATAACATTAAATCAGAGACGCTATGCCCCAAAGATCTTAGAAGAAGCTGGTATAGGAGAGTGTAACCCGGTGCATACACCGATGGAAGCTGGTTCAAAACTTTCAAAGTCGATTGAAGAAAATGACATCGATGCTACGAGCTATAGGAAGAATGTTGGATGTCTTAGATACTTGCTTCACACAAGGCCAGATTTATCATATTGTGTAGGTGTGCTGAGTCGTTACATGCAGAATCCGAAAGAATCTCATGGAATAGCAATGAAGCAATGCTTGAGATATTTACGAGGAACTATCAATCTAGGGCTGGTATTTGAAAGATCAAACTCAGAAGCAACGAGACTGGTTGGTTATAGTGATAGTAGTCACAATGTCGATCCCGATGATGGTAAAAGTACGACAGGGCACATTTTCTATCTTGGTGGAAGTCCAATCTTTTGGTGCTCACAGAAACAGGATACAGTGGCATTGTCGTCATGTGAAGCTGAGTTTATGGCAGGAACTGAAGCAGCGAGACAAGCAATTTGGCTTCAAGAGTTGCTTGAAGAAGTCACCGGGTCACCATGTGAAAAAGTTGTTATCAGGATCGATAACCAGTCAACAATTGCCCTTTCAAAGAATCCAGTGTTTCATGGCCGAAGCAAGCACATACACACAAGGTATCACTTCATAAGGGAATGCGTCGAGAATGGTCAAATAGAAGTCAAGCATGTTCCCGGGAACGAGCAAAAGGCAGACATTCTAACAAAGGCTCTTGGAAGAATCAAGTTCAAGGAAATGAGGGATCTCATTGGTACGAAGGATTTGGTTCGAAAATGACTTCAAGCTTAGGAGGGAGAATGTTGACTTAAACTTGAAGTCAACATTATTTTCTAAGGAGATAAGGAGCAAGAGTATATTTAGGAGAAAATCTAAATATACATATATAATTAGGAGTTATCTAATTATGTAATATTTCCTAATAGCTGTTAGGTCAAAAGTCGAGTCTTCTCTTTCTCTTTATAAGTAATGCTTGATTGTAGCATAAGGTGTACGGTCTTTAAGACAGAGAGAAAAGAGCTTAAGTTTTGTGAAAGTTTCTTAAGAAATAAAAGAGAGTTATTCTTAATATTTGATTCTTCTCATTCAATAGACGGAACAATGTTCGATTGGTGAAAAAATATTATCCGGTGCAAGACAACTGCTTGATTTGTGAAAAGTGATAAAAGCGGTTTGAAATACATATTTTAGATAATAATTTTACGAAAAGATATTATGATTGGCATAAGTTAAAATTGTTGATTTATTAACTAATGTTGAATAGTGATTTGTTGTTCATGTATAATAATTATCAAACTTGAACTATTTTTAAAAATATATTTTGAATGACCAAAACAATGTTATTAAATAAAACTAACCAATACAATATTTTGTTTTGAAAATGAGCTTTATAAAGTATATATATTATAGAGGAATTCCTTAAAATATCACTGAAATATATTTTTGTCCAAACATACCATCACTTAGTTTATTACCAAAAATACCACTAAAATTTTTATTTTTCCAAAAATACCACAAACACTAAAAATGAGTTTTAAAGGTTTATAATTTAAATTTTTTAGTTTGGGTTTAATAAAGCTTCGTGATTTGGCACGTTAACTCTGGCTTTTCTGTCTTGTTTTGGCACAACGATTGGACGGGTTTAGGACCTTTGATGAACATCGCAGGGCCATATGGACCAAGAATCTCGGGTATATCAACTATGTCTTCTGTCAATGAAGCTTGTGCCAATGGAGTTTGGAATCTGTCTAGAGGTAGGCACCCGATCATTGTTCTGCTTCGGTCTTGTTTACCTCCGAATTTACCAGCGTCATGAACAACATAATCTGATTTATTCCTTTGGAGAAATTCTGTTGGATCTCAACCTGAACTTTTTTCAAATTCGAAGACTTGGCTATCTCTTCATCATTCTCCTCCTTCGGTTAGTTGGCACAAGGTAGTTTGGCCTAAAGTACAGATTCCGAAGAACTCCTTTTTGTTATGGGTGGTACTTAGGGATCGTTTACCTGATCAGCTCAGAAGTTAGGGCTTCAACGTTTCACCGGAGTGTTTGCTGTGTGGATCCCAATCAGAATCTAGGAGTCATATCCTTTTCCACTGCATTTTTCCAACCGTGGTTTTAAAGACTATCTTCAATCACAGTGACCTTAACCCTCCGTTGTTGCTAGAAGATATTGTGGTGTGGTTACAATTAGCTTCTCCTAACAAGAAGCTTAAGGTCAGATGGTTAATACCTGGTACATACTATATATGAATCATCTATAACTTATTATTTGACAGGTCTTCTATCAACCTATTGTGAC
Source organism: Pseudoturritis turrita (assembly GCA_900406555.1). Taxonomy (NCBI): domain Eukaryota; kingdom Viridiplantae; phylum Streptophyta; class Magnoliopsida; order Brassicales; family Brassicaceae; genus Pseudoturritis; species Pseudoturritis turrita. Next base: position 1,115,630 of record OVBL01000426.1, read on the forward strand.
ATTTGTCTTTCAACATTTGGAATATCCTTCATTAAACTGATCAAGAGAAGAACACGATTGTTCTTAAATACAACGAGTCTAAACCATAACTTAGCCAACATACCAAGTATTAAACTATCATAAACCAGCATATATTAACTCTAATATTGTCGATCAAGGATCACTACTAGTAATCTAAATAAGTAATCATACAAAGTTTTGATTCGTTGTCCAATTATACTTGTGTAAACATGTGTTATTAGAGCTCATGTGTCTGGTTTAGTATTGGTTAATATTGGTTTATGATTTCAACTATTGTATTTGACAAGAATTGTTCTTCTTTTGAAACTTTAATGGGCCAGTCAAAGCCCAAATTCGCCGTGTTTCTTCTATCTTGAACGAAACGTGACGGCAAGGGAATAATAATTTCATTTAGAGGGTTCGATTCCTAAGTTACAACCAAGCAAAAGTGTACACGTGTAAACCTTCCCATTGTCTTAACCTTAATCTGATTATGTCGGTTTACATTATAAGCCCAAATAAAGGCCCATTGAAAACTGGGAACGCGAGTTCCGTACATAAATACACGCCTAGAGCTCGGTTCTTCTTCGTATTCTTGTTTCGTCGATTTCTTAGAGTTCGTTCCTTCTCCGACTTTTCTCGACGTCACGGCGGTTCTCGCGGCGGTGCGGTTTCTTCACGGCTGAGGTACGGCTTCTCTCTTCTTTTTGCTATCGTCACTGTATTCATGATTTCTCCGAATTTAATCAGTAGATTTGATAGTTTGTTGGGGCGATTTTTAAACCGATAAATTAGGTCAAACTGGAATTCGGAGAGAATCTGATTTTTTTAAGGGTTTTTTGTTTCTGGTGGTAGAAAAAAATGTCCAGTTCGACGTTGCAGTCGGGGAAAAACTATTCTAATGAAGCTCCGGCGGATGTAGCAATCATTGAGCCACCTCCAGTTATGAGATTTTTGATCCAGACTACGGCACTTACGGTTTCCCGAAAAGGGTTGGAGATTGAAAAGATGCTGATGACCAATAATGAGAGAAACGCAGATTTCAACTTTTTGAGGAGCTCAGATCCTTATCACGCATTTTACCAGCACAATCTTGCTGAATACCGTTCTCGGAATCAAGTTGCACGACCGGAATTTCCCGAAATTACCACTCGCAAGGAGCTTGATACTATTAAGCTCACAGTTCAATTGATTGGAATCACTCGCAAGGAGCGGCCTCCAATCAGGGATATGCCTCCAGAACCTCCACATTTTACAGACATGATCCCTCGCAAGGAGTCTGATACTATCAACCTCACACCTCCAATCAAGGATCTGCCTCGAGAACCTCTCAGGTTTCCATTTAGATATCCCGGCATGATCAGTCGCAAGGAGCTCGATACTATTAAGCTCACAGCTCAGTTTGTGGCGCGGTATGGGATGGATTTTGGGTTGGCTTTGACCAAGAGCGGGAATATGGACAGTCGGTTTGAGTTTATGAACCCAGGTGATAGCAGGTTCAGTTATTTCTTTCGGCTTGCTGCTGTTTATTCGAAAGTATTATTAACACATTGCGAAAAGCTGAAGAATAGTACTGCTTGCGCGGCCACAGTTATTGATGGTTTTTCACTTATCTTCATGGAGAAAAGGCTGTGGACATGCCTATGATTAATTTGAATGCTGGTGTTGACTATTTTGCTTACGTGGAGAACGAAGAGTTGCCACTACTTGGACACCCTTCAATGATGATGAACCGGCCACCACAAATGCAGCCTCCAGTGGGATCTGAAGGGATCACTCCCAAGGAGCTTGATACTATGAAGGTCACAGCGCAGTTTGTGGCGAGGTATGGAATGAATTTTTGGTTGGCTGTGACGAAGAGCAGGAATGTGGACAGTCGGTTTGAGTTTATGAACGCAGGTGCAAGCAGGTCCGATTGTTTCAGTCTGCTTGTTGCTGCGTATTCAAAAGTATTAACGCCTTCCGAAAAGCTGAGGGATAGTACTGCTGGTGCATGGACCGTTGTTGACGGTTTTTTCCATCGTCTTGGTCGTTTCGAAAAAGCGCAGGAGTTGGTGCAGAGTGAGGGAATGGACATGGCTATGGTTTACTTGCATGCTTTTGTTGGTGGTCTTGACTGTTTTGCTCACATGGACGATGGTGACTGCTCTCCTATCATGCCACCACCTGAACACCTTTCAGTGATGATGACACAAATGCTGTCTGGTATGCTTGTGCAGCCTTCAATGTAGTAAGCGTTTATTGAGCAGTTAATACGATTATCATAGAAACTGGAAACATATGCAATTTCAGGTAGTGTTAAAAAGAAGTAAAGAGTTTTTTTGGTTTGAAGCATTTTAATTGAATTGCCACCGTTTTGTTTGTAAAGGCTATGCTTGAATTTATTAACACAATCTAAACACAAAGTTGAATTTTGATCGAGACAAATAGCCCAATCGACATTATGCTAGAGTCACTCGACAGTGCGTTTAGATTGGTTTAAACACCAACTGTAAAGGTAACAAACAATATGTTCTTGGTATTTGATCCAAAACCACTACCATTGTCCATTGCTATTAAATCTACATAACATTCAGTTTATCAGGTTTACAACTGCATGAGCCTATAACAAAACTCAATAATTCATCCCTGACACAGCTCCATGAATCATTGCGCAATCCTATCGCCAGAAAATGCCAATAACTTTTTTTTTTTCAACGTTATGAACTATGACAAACCACAGCCTTGCAAGAGAGATCGTCATCGATGAGCCACAAGTTCAATTCCGTAAGCTTTGTCCGAATGTTACTGGAACCAACCTCAGGCGACCAATACACCACCGGTTTGCCATCTCCCAAAGATTGGTTTACGCTCTTGGCATTGATATTCTCTGCAATACCCATCGACTCTATAGTCTTAATCCTCTTGCCCTTTTGCTTCGCTAGCTCTTTCACTAGATGAATAAAATCTAGACTTGGTTTTGGGGATGGATTCTTAGTTGCTGAGGAAGCGATGCTGCGTAGAAGCTCACTGCTCCATAACTTTTGAGTGACCGGTGAAGATTGAACAATCAAAATCCCAGAGCTTTCCCCGACACAGAAGTCATATTCTGAGCTGATTCTGTCGATGAGTGGACCTTTATCCACCAAAAGTGCATTACTTGAAAATACCCAGGTGCTGTATCCAAGCTCTAAGCATTTCTTAACAACGTAAGCATTGGCCAGAGCCTCCTTCACTGAGTTTGGGTACGGAGTTTTGCTTTTGATCAATTTGTCGAGAAACATATCCGCATCAATCACAGGATATCCCCTTCTTGAAAGATCATAGAACAACTCAGAGCTAGGGCCTATAAAAATGTGGTTTCGAGTATTAAGCTTCTCAAAATGGCAGAGTAAGTTCCTGATAAACATCTGGTCTGCATCGTATAGACTGACCAGAATTATGGTTCTCTCTCTCTGTACAGAAGGAAGAATGGTGCCAAGTTCTTTCAGGTTTCTCACAACTCTACCAGGAACAACTTCACCGAAACAATAATCGTACCACTTAAGGTTGCCCAAGGGTTGGAGTTTCAGAAAATCAGAACCGATAGAGCTTTTATTCAACAACTGCGAATCTGCCCCAGCGGTTTTTCTATAGTTAACACCAGCATCCCTGTGAGAGACACTTAAAGCACCCTCATTTGGGAAATTGGTGTAGATGTTAAAATAGCCACGAGCATGAACAAACTTTATGAACCAAGGTGTCCATATTCGTTCTCTCATCCTCTTGTACCATCCATTCGTCACCTGGGCAAACGTCGCCGATAATAAATGACACAAAATTTGGAATTTATAAATAATGAAATCCATGAAGAAGACAGTACAACTTCAAAGTTACCATGCCATCAAGGAAAGGCTTCTTGCCGTTCGATTTGTGCTCGTCATACCATAGTCTGAACTCTTTCCACGGTTTTGGGAAGAGAAGCTGTCCCCAAGTTCCCACCAACTGGTATAAGAGAACATTCGTTGTGGGATCTACATGTAGCTTATTCCCATGTTTGCCTGCAGTTGACCACTAAATCGATCAGTCACTATTTCGGATATTTCTAGGAACTGACAAACAGAAAGACGAACACGTGAATCCTACTTCTCACTGATCCATACTTGTCTAGTTTTATCATCTGGAAAATGTATAATATTCGAGAAACATATAAGTCAGAAGAATCATGTTGCTCCCATCAACTTCGTTTCCTCTCTATTTGCCTATTGAAATGACATTACGGACACAATGCGAGTGTCACCATACTTGCAATTACTAGTAACTACAATAAATATATCCTAAAAATCTGAGTATTCTACTCAGATTCCAAAGAATCTGAATCTATCATTGATATGTTCATGAATCATTCCGGATCATATTCAATTCCGGAAGGAAGACTAGGGTTTTACCTACGACCTGCAATGCTTAATCATAGAATAGAAAATGGTACCTGGAACCAACCTTGGTCTCTGAAGCGAAGCTCCATAGATGGAAGGGTTGAAATTGGAAGTATCATAGTAGTAATTACGAATCACGCGTTCCAGAAATCCATAATAAAGCGGAGAAACCTCAAGATCATCTTCAACGACGAACGCGAATTCGTGATCTGAGCTCGGCCACCAAGCTTCCAGCCACTGTCCCTGCAATCCGGCGTTGTCAGTCCGATAGTGAACCACTTTTTCCCCAAATCTCCACTCGAATCTATCCACAAAATCCAGGATTTCCCTCGCGCTCTTCAATTTATCTCCCACCGGTTTATCCTTCCGCGCGAGTGAGAAATGATCGATATAGACGTGGAGGTGAATGCGTCCTCTGTCGCCGGAAACGCCGTAATCCGCGGCGGCGAGAGATCCGAGACAACGGGACAGAGAGTGGAGACGGTTAAATGTGAGGACCTTGATGAGGAAAGTGAAAGGAGGGACATCACCGTGATTTCGCCGGAAAGTGGTTCCTCGTTCAGCGACAGAGTGAGTGGTCTCGGAGACGAGAACGAGGAGAGTGATGACGGAAATACAAAAGAGAAAAAGAAGGAGAGGAAGTAGATTTTTCTTGGGTGGAGCAAATACCATCGCCATGGATCGGAGTTAGGTTTCTCTTCTTCTCGATTGAGAAAGAAGAACAAATAAGAGAGCTTAGCAAATCAAATTAAACAAAATAAATAAATAAAAGCTGTATTTTAATTTTATTTTCTCTTAATTTAATAACTTTTTAAAAAAGAAAGAGATACAAACTGAGATCTTCATTTGTTGTTTTTTTTTTTTGGGTTAATAGATCTTCCTAAATTTATTTACGAGAGCTTCAAATTTGTTTAATCGGTGGAATGGTTGGTTGTTGTATCACTAAATAATGGAATGGTTGTTGTACCTACAGACCAAGTTTATACGTTTTTCTTTCTCAGATGTATCTGCTTGCTTAAAAAGGTCTATCAAAATCCCACACTTTATAGTCCATTTTAGGGGAAAAATTGAATAAATCTCCAACATTACAGAAAATAAGAAAATAAATAAAATAAAAACAGAATTTCTTCATATTTTTATCAATAGACTTTATGTTAGGTTAAAGTTAACGATCCTTTCTCAAAAAAAAAAAAAAAAAAGTTAACGATCCGTTCGTTAGTAATGTTAAACTTTTAGTACTAAGAATACAGTGTTTTAAAGAATAAAATATGACTATATATAGCCGTCTTTTAATTGGTTGACAATTTAAACCTAAATTTTAGAGCTGAGACCAACAAAAATGTCGGTTTTTGAGATTTAAACATAAATATTTTTAGTTTTTATTTTTGGTTGGATTGGTTTGTTTGGATCTTATACAAAATGTTTGATCCCGGATCTCGAGATTTAGTTGTTGATATTCGATTTAATCTCTCATTTAGATATGATACATATTGTTTTTATCTTCAAATACGGTTGCTCTGTTTCGTTAATATAATGTTGATTTCTAATTGAGATTTTTGTTTTGTGCATTTGTGTTACCTCCAAATCATCTATATGATTTTCTGCTTGTTTAGTGTTGTCCACAATTAGTGTTGTTTGCCTTTATGGATAACAATTAACTGATGAATAAAAAATTGAATAGTAGTCATTAGTTGATTAATTGTTAATAGAATAGTAATCGTTAGTTGATTAATTGTTTGCTTTTAAATCTGCTCCTCCTCCTTAAAGGAACTCCTCCAAACTGTCAAATCGCTACTAACAAAAAAATGAATTATATTTATGCTCTTCAGTAACTTGTTGGTTTGTCAATTTCTCTTCTTCTTTATATATTTATCTGTTTCTTACTGTATCTATGCCTTCAATAGCTTCTGCTATGGAGTTGGCACTACTACGTTGTCCAGGATTCTTCTGCCAAAACATCACGGAGGAGGGAGACAATGTGTTTGAGCAGAAATGTAACATATGTGACACAGTTTTCTGTGCAATGGTATGTTGTTTCTCTTGCTATTCATGTTTTACACTGTTGTCTTTTGTTTCAGATCTTTATTTGTTGAAAAATCTCGTGAAATTTTTAGTGTTTTGACGGTAGACCTCACTTCCCTTTTCTTTGCTATGAAAAAGATAGTTGGGCTCTGAGGCATTTGGAAATGGACCCTGACTCTAGAGCAAGGATTGAAACATGTACTCACAAGTTGTCTGAAATTGATCAGGAGATTGAGACAGTCTGCGGATTGAAAACTGCGTTTGAGAATTCTCCTCCGAAGCTGCGCAACAATATTTCGAAGTGATAGTGTTTTAATACGCGTTAGGTACCAACGTAATCAGTGCCACTGATGCACACACTTACTTCTTGCATCCCGATCATGTGAATTGCTATCTTATAATAGATTACTAATTTTATCAATTGTCTTCGATAAATCAATTTACCCAAATTTTTATTTAAATCTTATGCTGTCGTTAGAGGTTTCAAAATAGCTTTTAAAGAATCATTTGATCTACGTGTTAAATCCGTGCATACTATGAAGTATTTGAATAGTAACATTTATTGATGCTTAGTCTTGTGAATAACAATTAGTTTAGTAATATTCTCTCCCTCTCTTTGCTATTAAGTGCTATTTTATGAGAATTTTTTTTTTCTAAATTAAGTGATGTTTTCACTTTTCAATTCAAAATTAATTGATTTTAATTAGTTTTGACTGTTTAAATTCTACAAATTAATTTTCTATTGGTTGAATTGTTTTTAGATAGATAAAAATTAATGGTTATTTCAGAAAACAATAAAAATTAATTGATTTCTTAATTGTTGTGTAATAACTTTAAATATCACTTATAAATAAACAGAGGGAATATAAAATTTGAATGGTAACATTTTTGATTTTCTGCTTGCTTAGTGTTGTGGATGACAATTAGTTAGATTAATATAAAATTTGAATAGTAACATCTTTGATTTTCTACTTGCTTAGTGCTGTCCACATTTAGTGTTGTTTGTCTTTCTAGATTACAGTTAGTTGATTAATATAAAATTTGAATAGTAACATTTAATTGATTAGATGTTAATAGAATAGTAATCGTTAGTTGAGTAAGTGGGTGTGGTTGTCTTTCGGGATAACAATTAGTTGATTCACATAAAATTTTGCTTTCTTTATGTTGTTGGTTTGGTTGTATTGACTGATTTATTTATAATATAAATCATTTTTAATTTTAAATGATGTGCATCTTCGAATTTCGCCGATTGGCACATGTCATTATTTGTTTTTCACTTTATCTGTTATCTAAGGTCTATATAGAGTATGCGTGTAAAGGTTAAACACCATTTACACTAAATTTCTTTCTTTTCCGACTCTCAAAGAGTTCTGGAATCGGAAAACTGCTAGAGCTAGTATGTTATTTCTCTTGTGCAATGTATTTATAGAAAATTGTGACTTGAGAAAAATCAATATGCCTTAGCGTTGGATGTTTAACTAAATATTTTTTGTGAAATTTATGTTTATGTTGCTCAAACTTGCATTTGATCAGTTGTTACTATATGAGTGTGTAATACGATTAGTGTAAGTTTTTTTCTTACATGTTTTATTATCATTTTAAACATTTGATTAATGATTTTTTTTATAATATGATTTCAAGCATATGAAAAACATACCATGAATATATAAATTGGCTTTATATTTAAAAGGTGATAGATTATAAAGATCTTTTTATAAATATATATATTACACTGGTAAAAGTCTCGAAAACTGTTAGTATATACATATATTCTATATGTAAATAAGTTAATTTTACATATTCATAGATACCCTAGAATCTCTTTTGTAACTATAAATACTTTTGTATCTTTTTTAATTTAATATTAAGAGAAGAACCTTCTATAAAAACAACATTATTGTGAATTAATTCGAGTGACGTGTGATGTTTATGATTTGAAATAATTATTGGAATCATCTTCCTCTAAAAGAAAGAAACAACGAATAACTTCAATGACATCAAAGTTTATGTTTATATATGTTAGAACTTGATTCATTTCCACTTCTATTTTTAAATACAAATGTTGATTGTGATGATGATTTTACATGTGTCAATGTAGTTTCTGATTTTAACCCTACTATCTAAATTTGAAATGTTCAATCTTTTATATTTTTTTTGTTTTATTTGTTGCGACTCTTATATTTTTCTTTTACTTGATTTAAAATATACTCGGTTCTTCACCTTTGTTTTTTTAAACTAATTTGGATTTGTAAAAAAACATAATGATAAGACTTTAAAAGTTATATTGGTTTAAAAAAAAGCCTATACCCATGTAGTTTTGTTCGGACCAACCATTATTTTAAAATATAATGCATAATTTTTTTGGACCGAATCGGGCTTTGCATATTTTGGTCGGACCGGGCCGGGGTAAACTGATTAATGACTCCATATTTTTTATGCATATTAGTTTGTTGGTATAAACTAAAATTCACGTATTTTCTCGAATTTGTTTAGACGAAAATGAGTGAAACAAAAAAATCTGCAAAAAAAACAACTATGCATGTTTTGTATGCACATATCATGGGGTTTCTAGGTAAATCCCGTGAATCAGCAGTTATGATCTTTCTTGATAGGTGAAAGTCGCAGTGATGATAACAAATTTTATGCACACTCTTTTTACTTATTTGCAGTGGAGAATTGTATCAAGAGAAACGTCCATAAGTCGTCTCTTTTCAAATGCATCACTAAAACTTGAATTCGTATTTGGTAACATTAAGCCATCATTCTCTAACTGGTTGAGTTAATCGCGATTGTGTAATTAAATTGTAAACAATATACTACAATTTACAGACCGATTTAATGCGTATTTATTAGACATGTGCCGTTTTAATAAAGAGATATACCAATCATAAACTCGTATTTCCTCTATTTAAAAAAAAAGAATATAATATATCTCTGATTTTACTTTTAAAAAAGTCTAACCTCTTCACAAACCAAATAAATTTCGAAGTTTCAGTTAACCAAAATAGACCTACATTATATAAAAAGTTAACGATTTGTTAACAATGTTTTGAGTGATAATCAGACGGATTGACCAAAAAAGGATGAATTGGGCCATGAGGTTTGTGGCCAAATTACAAGGGAGACACATAATTAGTAATTTAAGGTTTTTATAAAAATAGATTTAAATATATTTTTTCCAAGCATTTCAACGAAGTTAAACGTCATTTAAAGTTGAGTAGGTGTAGATCTATTCTGGCCAAGGTGACAAAATTATGAATGACATAAATTCTAATATTAATTGCGTAAATAATTTCAAAATAAACTAAAGTTTACTTCATTTTACATTTATCTTTAAAATACTAAATTTATTGTACATACTAACACGCCAAATTGAATTTAAAACTAAAATAATGACATTAACTCTCATAAATTTTGTAGAAAGATATAAAGAAGCCTACATTATTTTTAAGTGAGGTGAGCTGTTGGCAGGTCACATGGGATACAAGGGTGGTTCATGTGCATTGTTGCATTTTTATTCCACACCTCATTTTGTCGCTATCCGATTCGATCCAAAGCTCTACAAGACAAACCCATCATTGTTGCTTTTGTACCCCTATACTTTCTGATATCTACACTTATGTTCAGATCAATGCAATGTAATGTTTTTTTTTTTTTTTTAGAAATGTAAATATCATTATAAAAAAATGAAAGACTGAGGTATTACAAGAGAGCTCTATTTTAATTATTTGAGAAAAAAATAAAAAAAAGTTCTCTCACAGTCGTCATTCGTCCTAGCCACCGTCGTTTGTCTTTGTTGCTGTTACCGGTCCTCGGCGGCTCTCCTAGCACCGGCACCGGTCCCTTTATGTTTATTCTCGTTGGTCTTAGTTTCCTTTGCTTATGTTTTTCTGTTTTTGGATCGAGGCTTGAAGTGGAGAGTTCGAATCGGTGTGGTCAAGATTCGTAGATATGGTCTCCGTTGCTGGTGGTGAAACACGGCAAAGTGGTCTCCGTTGCTGGAGATGAAGCACGGCGAAGTGATCTCAGTTGCTGGTAGTGAAGCACGGTGAAGTGGTTTTCTTTCCCTGGGTCGGTGTTGCATCTGTCTTAGATGGTGTGGTTGTTCGATCTGTATCCTCTTTTGGAGACCTCCAGATAGCTTTCTGCTAGCTTTAGGTTTTGCCGTATTGAGGTTTGAGGTCGGACCTCTGGTTTCTCCTTGTTTGCTGGCTATGGCTTGGTCTGCTTTAGTTGTTTCTTCTAGCAGGTCTTCTCCGCTTTAGATCAGGGGTGTTGAGTTGAAGTGATTCGTGTCGTGTCAGGTTGTTGGACTGTGCTCGTTTTACTTGGTTTCGCTCGCTACTTCCGTTTTGTTTGCCCCTGTTTTTAGATCGGTTTAGTGTCTTCAATTGCCTATGTCCATGTTTGTTTCTATCTTCTTTGTGTACCGGCTTGTGTTCTCTATGTTTTCACCTGGTTTAGGATGTTCATTAAGCGTCCTCCTTCTTCTTGGTTGTTTGGGTTTGTCGTCTCTTCTCCTTGTTTCTTCAAATTTGAAGGCATAGTGGAGTTGTTCGTGTTATCGATTGACTTCTCCTTGGTGATGAAGATGTTCTCGGGGCATGTTTTTCCCGCCCAACAGCCTAGTGTCCTAGGTGAAGTTCTCGAGCGTGGTATTAGGTTGAGTATCAGTGAAGAAGTCTCAGAGGGTTTTGGATATCTATTTGCAGCTTCTTGTTGGTGGTCATCTTTCGTCTTGGTTTTTTATATTAAGTCTTCCGAATTGGTTTCAGCCTTAGTCATGTGCTGTGGTGGTAGTGATTCCAAGGGTTTCTCCAGCTCCTTCGTTTCCGTCGTCCTTTGGTGTGAAGTCTTGGGGTTAGATCAAGTTTTTCGTTTCAACTTGCAGAGGAGTTCTAGGTTTAATTGGATGTTCTTTGCTTTGGTGTATAGTTTGTTTAAAACGTTTAAGCTGGCTTTTGGTTTCCCTCGTTTGGGCTTTGTTTCTATTTTAATGGGTTTTTGGCTCCGGTATTTTTTCATGTTTGACAACCGACTTTTGGCTCGTATTTTATATTTCAATCCGTTTATTAATATTACATCCAGATGAAAAAAGGTATTAAAAGAAAGTACATACCAACAATAATGAAACCTTGGCAAAAACAGAATAAAAACAAGGTTACATAATAGTTTCGATTGACTTGACTGAGACTACTTGATCCAAAGGAGCATCAGATCTCTTCAACGCTTTTTTTGTCTTTTTAAAATGATAGTGTTTTAAAATGCGTTAGATAGTATAGTTTATTATTAAGTCTTGGATAATGAACTAATGGACTAATTAATGGTGAGATAAAAGGAAAAATTGTTAACGAGGAGTGCCAATATATTTTGGATCCGTAGTCTTTTTTGGCTAGGGATCGGTAAGTGATATATCTCGAAAGAATCGACGTCAATCCTAAATGATAATCAAACTAAGGGTTCTAAAAAACTTAATATTTGGAAGGTTCCAAGAAACGCCACTTGATCAAAACTCATTTGGTTAGATATTTTTTTATATAACATAGTTTTGTTGTGTTGTCAACGGTGATAAACTTTTTCTATAAAGAAATTTATTTTTTAATTCATATCATTAAAGCAGCTAAGACTTAAGATAGTCTTACAGATTTTATCCTATCATACGATTATGATGTATCAAACTTCTCTATTTTTTGTTTTTTTTTTTAAGTTGGAATATTAACTATTACAAATTATAAGAACAATTACATGGACGATTTTACGACGAATAATTTTAATTTTGATATGCGAAACTACGGCGAACGGTTCTACTTGTTCCACCCTGAAAATCTCATGTAATTTTTGCTTTTATTAATTTGCATAAATCACATTTTCCTGAATTCGAACTCCATACTTCATGATATAGTTATATTAATGAACTTTTGTTCAAACCTAGACGGAGGGAATTTCACAAATTTCTCTATTTTTGTCATTTAAAAAAAGAAAAAAAAATTCTAAAAATCTTAAATAATAACATAGAAATGTTTTTCTTTTAAAAGTTATACCAATGGTCTAATGGTAATTGTCGACATCTTTAAAAAATTTTACTTTTTGTATGCCACGATAATAATTTATTTGGGAGAACCAAATAGTAGTAGACTAATAATTTTATTTTGTCATAGATTAGTTATATTGGTCCAGACTCAAGAACGAATTTTTTAAAATGTACAATTATCTAATCGTTCAGTTTAGTCATTTATAAATGTTTTAAATTGCAATAATTTATGAATTTTATAGATTTTAGAGATTAATTTGAACTTTGGTTTAAAATGACTCCAATTATCAAAGAAATAAAATAATTAGGAAGAACCGACAATCTTAATATTAATCTCACCGAACGCCATCTACAACGTTGATATCTCACCATCCAACGGCATCAAGCTTCCCATAGATGGAATTAACCACAACCGTTGGATCAAAATTACCCTTTCCCTCTTCTTACTCTACAATAAATAAATCCACCTTCTTCACTCACCTCTCTCACTTCCTCTCTTACTCCGATCAACCCACCGAGATCGTCTCAAATCTCGCCGGGAATCTCTGCATTTTTTCTTCTTCACCGTGAGTTATTGTTTACTCGTTTCTATTCTCCTTATGTATTGTTTCATCTCTGGAAGCTGAGAAATCTAGGGAAATTTGAAGGGATAAACAACTTCTTCTACTCACTGTGATACTTTGATTAAATCGTCTTCTTCCGAATCTGTATCTGCTCTTGTGATCTGTTTTCATATTTGGTTCGTTCTTGTGTTAACTTGAGTTTTGATCTACAATCACTTGATAATGTGGTGACGTTTGAGTTCCCGGGAAGATTTTGAAATCGGAGTTTTCTGTGTGGCGTTGTGTTTTTAGATCTGCTTCTCTCTTATTGGCAGTGATCTTCCGTTTGTTTCTGAAGCTTCTTCTTAGTTTTTTAGTTTTTTTTCTTGGATTGATTTGTTTGGATCTGATACAGATTGTTTGATCTCGGATCTTGAGATTTAGTTGTTGACATTCGATCTTATTGTGATTTGGATCTGATACAGATTGTTTTACCTTCAAATCCGTTGGTTATGTTTTGTTCATGTAATGTTGGTTTATATAATCGAGATTCTTGGTTTGTGTATTTGCTTTCAGATAAATAGAAGATGAGAGAGATCCTTCACATTCAAGGTGGCCAATGTGGGAACCAGATAGGTTCAAAATTCTGGGAAGTTGTTTGTGATGAGCACGGGATTGATCCCACTGGTCGTTACACTGGAAACTCTGATCTGCAGTTGGAGCGGGTTAATGTTTACTATAACGAAGCATCCTGCGGAAGATATGTTCCCCGTGCCATTCTCATGGATCTTGAGCCTGGTACTATGGACAGTGTCAGAACTGGACCTTATGGTCAAATCTTCAGACCCGACAACTTTGTTTTCGGACAATCTGGTGCTGGAAACAACTGGGCGAAAGGGCACTACACCGAAGGAGCCGAGCTTATTGATGCGGTACTCGATGTTGTACGCAAGGAGGCCGAGAATTGTGACTGTCTTCAGGGTATGTAAACTCTTCCTTTCTGTTTTCAGACCCAAGAATAGTTTATTGTAGGCCTTTGAATTGTGGTTTTGAACATTTTGTTCTAACAGTGATATGTATAATTATGAAACTTTCAGGTTTCCAAGTATGTCACTCGCTTGGTGGAGGCACCGGGTCTGGAATGGGAACTCTGCTGATATCTAAGATCAGGGAAGAGTATCCCGATCGAATGATGCTTACTTTCTCTGTCTTCCCATCACCAAAGGTCTCGGACACAGTGGTTGAGCCATATAATGCGACACTTTCAGTTCATCAGCTGGTCGAAAATGCTGATGAGTGTATGGTTTTGGACAATGAAGCCCTTTACGACATCTGTTTTAGAACACTTAAGCTTACCACTCCTAGCTGTAAGTCCCTTCCATGTTCTTTTTTTGTTCTGCAGATTTTCTTTGTGAAAACTGAATTACTGATCTCGGCAACCATGATTCTTGTTGTTTGGTAATATCAATCCGTCCTTGTTTCGATCTCAATTATGATTCTTTCTGTCTAAACTGTTTGCTGATTTGGTGATGGTTTAACTGCAACAGTTGGTGATCTGAATCATCTGATCTCTGCAACCATGAGTGGAGTTACATGCTGTCTTAGGTTCCCAGGACAGCTCAACTCTGATTTGAGGAAGCTTGCAGTGAACCTCATCCCCTTCCCTCGTCTCCACTTTTTCATGGTCGGTTTCGCCCCTCTCACTTCCCGTGGTTCCCAACAGTACCGCGCACTCACCGTCCCTGAGCTCACCCAACAGATGTGGGATTCAAAGAACATGATGTGCGCAGCAGACCCGCGTCACGGCCGGTACTTAACTGCCTCGGCAATGTTCCGTGGCAAAATGAGCACAAAAGAAGTGGACGAGCAGATGATAAACGTGCAGAACAAAAACTCATCCTACTTTGTGGAATGGATACCGAACAACGTGAAGTCAAGCGTCTGTGACATAGCTCCTCGAGGTCTCTCAATGGCATCGACTTTTGTTGGGAATTCCACATCGATCCAAGAGATGTTTAGGCGGGTGAGCGAGCAGTTCACTGCTATGTTCAGGAGGAAAGCTTTCTTGCATTGGTACACAGGTGAAGGAATGGACGAGATGGAGTTTACTGAAGCTGAGAGCAACATGAACGATCTCGTCTCTGAGTACCAACAATACCAAGACGCAACTGCAGATGATGAAGGCGAGTACGAAGAAGACGAGGATGAAGAAGGTGAGCTATTGGATCATCAGTGAAAAAAATTGCGGATTTTCTTACCGATTTTTAATCGCAATCTCATGTTCTTTTCCTTCCCCGCATATGTTTTTATCGAGTTTCATGTCTTGTTTGTGATTGTCTGTGTGTAAAAGTGAGGTCGGAGATAATTTTTTATTTGGTGTGGTGTTATATAAATGGACTCCATTGTGTTTTTTTCTTTTCTTATGCTCTTGCTACTTCAAATAATTCGTTCCCTGATTAGAATTTAGTAACAGAAATTTTTATACTACAAACCAAAAGTAGGATTGAGAGTAGCAAAATGTAAATAATGTATGTTCTCAAAATAAGAAAAGAAAAAATGAATAAGAATAGTAGTAAGTAGTAACCACACGGTTCTTGTTAGAGAAGTAATTGATAACAGCTTCATGGTTATAGTTACCATAAGAGAATTTGCCTTCTTTACTCTCTCCATTACCGGAGAAATCAAAACGGAAAGCGCTGATCCCTTCTCTCTCTATAGCAGTAGCCAAAGTTTTCATAATTGTGGCTTTCTTGTTCGATCGAAATCCATGTCACAAGACCACAATTTCTTTTGACTCAGTTTCATGAAGCAGACCAACTAGCTTCTCGTTGCGGCTATTTGGAATCTTGATCTTCTGTAGTGTCCCCTCAAACGAAGCCATTCTCAACTTGTTTTGCTTTGTTGCAAGAGATTTTTTTTGGGGTCAAATTAGAGACTAGGGTTTTGGGCTCTTTAACATTAAACCTTAACACATATACTCTGGTAATTTATACACAAATAAGAAAACCTTTAACAACTAGGAATTGGAAGTTATTCCATATCTTTATTTCCTTATGTCTAACATATATTTCCTAGAATTTAGTAATTTACATTGTTGGTTTCCTTTTCTTTTATCAATCGTTAATTGATAATTAAAAAGCGGATTAAAATGAAAAAGGTTGGTCTTGCAAATTTATATATGAAAAAATACCAAAGAGTGAAGAGAGAGCATAACATTAAAGGGTAGTTTAGAACATTCAGGTTTAATAGAGAGAGAGAAGGGAAGCCATGGACGACCAAGAGTTTCGTAGCCTCCTCGATCTCTTCCCCGTCGTACGCCCTCGCGACCACCGTGTAAATCTCTATCTTCTCTATTCCCTTTTTCTCCGGACAAAACTCTTTTGTTACTGCTGCTACTGTCAATTTTATTTGACACGAACCTTGGTTCTTCTCAAAACCCTAATTTCCTCAAATCTGCACTAGTGTATCGTCGAAAAGGGCTTTTACTAGCAACTTGGTGTTTCATTTTGCCTCTTTAGTCCTTAATTTTCTCACTGTTATTGTTTTGGAAAATTGATCAGTGTTCGAATCTGGAAGTAAATAGTGATCGATGTTTTCTTAAGATCGTGTTTCAATGCACAATCCACGAATGTTCGCTATATATATCCTCTAAGACTGGATTTTTCGTCTGTGGGAGAATTGATTCATTACTCGGTTTATGGTACAGACTATCATTTTGAGTTTTTTTTTATTTTGGTTTTTACAGGCTGATTTAGATTCTTCAAGGCAATCAACTTCGCAGTCAGTTGTGGAGCGAGAGGTTACATTCTTAAGCCTCTTTGTTCTTTCTTTAATTGCGGATGATATATACGCTTGAAATGTGATGGAACTTGGAATCACTCAAACCAGGTGAGTGAATGGCACGATTTACCGAGCGTAGTTGAGCCGAAAGACTTGAAAGATTGGAAGACTGATCAAGGTATGCATCTTTTTCTTACCTTGGGATTTCGACTGACTGGTAGCTCTTTCAAATTATGTAATATTAATCGATTTCAGAGAGAAAGCTTTGAGATATTGTTTTCCTTCATTAAAGAGAAAAATCTTATGTGTCTAAAAGCTCCCAAACCACATTAAGCGAAAATAAACCAGAGAACCAAGTTTTTAAAAAATTCCTCGTGGTAATAAAAAAACTGTGTGATTCGTTCTTGGATCAAGAAGATTGCAAAAGGAATCTTGATGTCTACTTGCTAGCTTTTGTTGTGTTTTCAAGACAGACGAGGTGAACAGCTGCGTTGATACTTAGGGAAAGTTGTCATGTCTGATTGTCTTAGAATTCTGACATTTGATCCAATTGTATAACCTTTCTTTTTTTGTAATTTTGTTATGTCATGTGTTTTCCTCAGCTAACTTTGGATATGGTTTTTACGTGACCTGACCAATGAAATGAAGTATCCATGCTCCGTTTAGCCAAAACACAATCTCAACCTATTCCTACATGCATTTTCTTAACACATAGCTGGTACCTGTATGCTACTTTCACACACTTATATAGTTTAGCTCTTATGCTGTAGAAGAAGCACACGGTTTTATGATTGTTATGAGTAATACTGCTATAAATGTGTGTTTGTCTTTTTGCTGCATAATTTTGCATCCTTTATCGTGATTTCTGGACTTCTTTTGACAGATACATTCTGGGATAAGCTGAAAACAGCTGCTGCGAAGAAGGTAATTATCACTAGCAACTTTGTTCAAACGTTTCTAGTTGTTGGATGAGATTTAGAGTTGAAGCTCTTAACTTTAGCAAACAAAGTTTTCCCATAGCTGTTCGCATTTGACGCGGTATTGTGATTAAGCGATTTTCCAGGGGAAGGAGATCGATATATACATGTCTTGTTCGTTTTTGACTTGTCAACTTAGATACTTCTACTGAAAGAATTTGATTCTTGTTTCATCTCGGATTCTACTACATATACTTATAAATTTTCTTCTATTCGGGATGTTAACTTGTTTTAAAACCTTAATGAACATCTCATTGTTGCAGGTTGGTGAGGTTGAAGCAGAGAGGTTTTGCAAGGCTTTCGAGAAACTCCACAAGAAACTTGTATGTGTCACACACTCACACATTATCTTCTAGAGAGCTTTATTGCATATCGGTACTAATGCTAGGGGGACATTTTCTTCTCATGTGTATTTGGTTTCAGGTGTATGAAGAATTGGATCCAGAAGCTGCAAAGCGATACGTATTAAACTCTTAAATTCGCGTCTTCATTACAATATGTTTCCAAAGGTTTGAATGTTTGATTATGTGGAGATAGTTCAACTCTCTTTTTGCTTTTAGTTTAATCGTAATTATGTATGAGTGGTCGAAATTCTCTTTTCGTGTTCATCTAATTATGATTCTCATCTTATATGGTAGAAAAAGGTTATGTTTTTGCCATGATTTCGATTCTTATTTGGAAACAGGAAGTATTTCCCACATTCTCCATATTTAACCTGAATATTTTTACTTTTTGTATATCTATAAATGATAATTTCTCGATTTTGGTTTTTGATTTTTACTGTGGAAAATCTCTTTTCTTGTCCCTACATTTTATCTGGAATTTTCAATGAGATTGTAATAAAGATTTCGTTGTTCATCTTTTAATTCCCGGTCGTATCTGATTCTGATAGTTCTCGTTCTGTTTCTTACATATTCACCACACCCTAGTAAAATGTCAAGTCGTATCAAATTGCACTGTGGATGATTCGCGGTAAATAATATTATACTCTATAGTAATCAAACTGTTTCAGGTGAAAAATTATGGTGTCTTACAGGTTTTTCCATACTAAATATTCTCTTTATACACCTTTGTGTAATTAGTGATAAATTATTCAAATCAATTCTAGTTAATATTGTAAGCATGAAATAACCTGTTGTAATCGTATATCTTTCACATCCAACTCTGTAAGCTTTATCATAATTTCAATTTAACAATGATGTTTATTTTTTTTTTCTTTGGCATCGACAATGATGTTCATTTTATAATCATCAGAATATTTGTACCACACGAAATTTCCACCATGTTCATATTCAAACCAAAGGAAAGAAAAGATAATTATGTGTATTAATACACTGAAAATTCTCATCATAATTAAAAGAATATCATAGAGAAAGAAAATCAAGAAGCAATATTTACAATTTTCAAAGACTCATTGTTCAACACTCTTAAAATCTCATTTCTCCAAATAGAACACAAGTTACAAGTTACAAATCACGGCAGATCACGTACGATATAATGTATATCAGTGTAAGAAAAAAGTAAATAAATCTGGTTTTTTTGTTTGCACCAAATGTATTTTATTCAGATGAAAATTCACAAAACTTGTAAAAGCAAAAAATTATCTATTGTGCAAAGGATTAGGACCTGTGAAGACCCTTCTCTTGTCCTCTTCAAAAACATCCTCACCACCTTCATTTGTATATCTTGATCCTCTTGATGCAGCATTGGAATTAAGATCATGAAGCTTTTGATCCAAAATTCCAGGTTTCTTCAAGCTTCCATGAGTTGAGTGATGATGAATATCAGAAGAAGACGATGAAGCTTTAGCGTAAAGAAACAGAAACAAAAGAAGAAGGATGACGATGAAGGCAACAGTAGTGATGTGTTTCCGAGATTTTCTTCTTGAGTAGTAATTTCCCATATCTCTCTATACAGAATCTTTAAGATGTAAAGAGTTTATATGTAAGAGATTGGATTTTTTTAAAGCGATTTTCAGAAGACATAAGAGGGAATAGTTAAAAAGATCTGATCAAGATCTCTTAAATTCTCTCTCAAAGTCTGGTTAGAATGAGAAGAGAGGAATGAAAGGGATGGAATTAAAAGCTATGAAGCTTTTAACCTATGACTTGCTCCAAAAGTTTGTTGCTCTCCCTTTCTTTTTTTTTGTTCATCACTTTCCAAAAATAAAGAGAAGAAATTAGAGATTATTAATTTATTAACCAAGTTTTGGTTGAATCATGTCCAAAGGTATTAGCTGGATCAATTAGTGTGGTTAATCTTTTACATTTAATTGTTGATTTATAGAGTAATGAGGGTGTCAAAAAGCATATAGATAGTAATTAAGTGAAGAAGGGTCAAAGTAGAAAGAAATAGAAAAGAGAGAAGAAGGGGCCAAAAAGGGAATTGGAGTGATGATTCTAAGAGTTAGTTTTCTTTGGGGAAAATGATGTTGTCTTCACTCTCCTTTTTCATTGTGTTATTCCACACCCACATTTACACTCACACACATGAAAAAAATCCACTTCCCACTTGAATGTCCCCTCTTATTTATATGCATATATATTTGCTTTATTAATATATATATATATTTTTTGTCTTTCTAACATACTACCATTTTTGTTTTATTATGAATGAAGAGGAAAGACATGATTCTCCAATATCATACACCTTCAATATTTGTCGAGAAATACGAGCCAATTCATATATTGTTATGTTGATTTTGAATTGGAAGTGTATAAAATTTAACATATATCTCGAACCGTTAAAACTTTTTTTTATTTATATGAATAGCATTTTTGTCTCGAACACCCAAATTGTAACCAATATTTTTCTTTGATTTACAACTTACGTGTCACTAATATAAACGAAATTTTGAAAATTCTTTAATTAAGTCCTTGCATCCTCTTGAAATTCTCTCTCTAATGTTTGGATTTATCCATCTTTATCATTTGATGGGTACAATTTACAAATACTACCTTATCATGGGATACTCCTATATTCGATACTTAAGACAAAAATAAAATATATGATTTTTTTGAATTTTTTTTACCATCTGTTACATTATTTATTTTTAATTTATTATTCTATTATAAATTTTATCTTTTACGACAAACGAATATAATTTTCTATACCAATCAGAAACACGACAAACAACTTAATGGACAAATCCCGACGGACAATTCTATTTGTCCCTACAAGGATAAACGATTTTATTTGCACTATGTTTATGATGGACAATTTTATCTTTAACATACAAAATCACGACAAACAGTTTTATTTACTTCATCATATTGAAAATTTCGGTAAAGTTGTCTATATTAAATTTGTAAAATTTAAGTTCTATGAGAATCAAATCTTAACTTGGTATAAAAACATTAAATTTTTTTTTTTAATCAACCATACACCAAAAAAATATCCATGAAATCTTTATTTTTGTAAAATCCAAACACTGCGTTTTACAAATACCCGAAATCTACAGTATCCGAAGTATTTGGAGGATAATAATAAGATCCATTACTCGAACTCGGATCGGTTATGGATACTTTAATTTCCTCAAAAGCATATATGGGCCGTATCTATGGCGCGTGAAGCCCACGCGAGACTCTTGAAAATAAAAAAAAGCTGAATAATTGAGAGACGCCAACGGGAAATATTAAAAAGAAGAGATTTTTTCCCCATTGGCTAAGAAACAAAAAAAAAAAAAAACTCTCAAACCCTAAAACTGCTTCCTTTTCGCTCTCTCGAACCTTCCTCGATCTCTGTCCCCCTTCTCCATCACTGCTTAATCAAAATTATTTGCGCGGGAAATCGGATACCCAAGAACCAACCAAACCACTTCTCCCCGTTTCGTCTGCTTTGGATTTGTGTGTTTTGGACGCTCGAGTGGTGGATTGAGCCCGCAGCTAGATCTGGCTTGTCCAAACGTGTATGGAGCTTTGTTTCTCTTTGATTTCGATTCTTTTCTTATACCGGTTTTGATACAGGGATTGTGCTTTTGATTTCAAATTCCAATCCTCGATTCGGTTTCGTGTTTTTGGGAATTCCTGTTCTGTCTGAAGCTTTTTTATCGAGTCTAATGTCCGGTTTTAAGTGATTACTTAGCTGTTTGATTATTACTGTACAAATGGAAGAAACTTTCTTGTTGACTTGATCCAAAAATGCATGAACTTGGTATATGATTTGTACTTATACAAACTTTCGACAAATTTTGTCATCTCTAGGGTTTAGTTTCTGATGCTAGTTTGGTTATTATGTGGAGCTTGAAAGTACGAGGGTTTCAGGACACGTGGGAGAAAATTTGAGCAATTTATGCTAATTCAGATATTATTTTAGTTCTTAGCTTTGTTGAGACTCCAACAGTTTCGGTCACTATGCAATATGAGCTGGTGATTAGTTATAATTATTGTGGTTTTTGTGTTGTTTGGGCTACAAATTGTTAGTTGAGGCAGCAGTATCCAATCTGAATTTGCAAATGCTTTCGTGTGTTAGTATTCTTTCCCTGGCATTCAATGCTTCTGTGAATTTTTCCTTTCGTAGGATATATAGTGCAGTGATCATGCAAAAGCAGTTTAGAGTGCGATAATGAAGATGGAACCTGAACGTACAAAATTTGGAGGTAAATTGGTTTCAAATTTGGAGCTTCTTCAATTATGTGGCTCGTTTTCCCTTTGGGTCACCTTGAGGGGTCAATGTGCTGCTGGTTATCATAAGTGCAGGTCCGAGAGAGTTGTGTGGTGCTGTGGATCTTATATCTCAATACAAACTCTTGCAACACCATGAATTCTTTTGCAAAAGATCACTTCCCGCGTCTCTATCAGATGCCCATTATCTTCATAATGTGGTTGGGGACACAGAGATCAGAAAAGGAGAAGGAATGCAATTAGATCAGCTTATTGAGAACATGTCACAGAGCCGGGAGACTAATACCCGCATCCAACCTTTTGATATAGATGAGCTTAAGGAGGCTTTCCAACTAAATGATATGACTCCTGTTGAATTGCCTCCAGTAAGATTCTATTCTCTCTTGGTGGTTTTGAGCTTTAACTTAATGATATGGCTTTTTTTCATACGAGTATCAGTATTTGACATTGCATTGAACTAGAAAATTGGGTTCAATAATTAAACGATGTCCTATTTCCTGTAACATCCAGTTCTTTGGTTAATTGAGAATCCTGATAACGTGAATTACATCTGGATATCCTTTGAAGATGACTGACCTTGGTACTAGAACATGAACAATCCCTGTTTTTTTCTTTCAGGCAGAGAAGGGAGCTCCTACGATTCCGTCGAAATCAAAAAGTGAGTCAAAAGATAAGGACAGGAAACATAAAAAACACAAGGACAGGGATAAGGACAAAGATAGAGAGCATAAGAAGCACAAGCACAAGCATAGAAGTAAAGATAAAGATAAAGACAAGGACCGGGACAGAAAGAAGGACAAAAATGGCCACCACGATTCGGGTGATCACTCTAAGAAACATCATGATAAGGTAAGACATGTCTGTTTGTTGCAGGTGTCCGTCTTTCCAAAGAAGAATAGCTTAATAGGAGTTTTTGTATTCGTTGCTTTGGAGTTGGACTGCTGCAACAATATTGTTTGTTTTTTCGATCCTATGGAAATCACATGGAGCCGTGTCACTAATATTTCAGAAAAGGAAACACGATGGAGATGAAGATCTTAATGACGTTCAGAGGCACAAAAAAAACAAGGTAATGGTAAAGTAGGGGGGCTCAAAATTTTCTTATACTCAACTTGAAATTTCCACCATAATTGTTTTGCACAAAGGTGTTAGAGAACTAGTAATATGTCTTTAGTAAATTATATTGATTTGGCTCTCGATATAACTCGTTGCAGCATAAGAGCTCAAAGCTTGATGAGATGGGTGCTATAAGGGTTGCTGGCTAAAGTGGTGGACATTCCCAATTTTGTATTCTGCATTCCAGTAGGTGTCATGGAGAGGTTTAGAAGCACTTTTCAACTCACTGTAGACAACTTATTAGGTAAGCATCTGTGTTCCTGTCTTATTTGTACAGTTTGCTTGGCGTTTTTGGTCATCCATCGATTCATTTCAGTCCAATTCACGTTGGTATTCCGCAATCCTTCATAAAACATACATCTGTGATACTCCAGATACTGTACTTTAGGGCAGTTGAAACCATAAACCTTATATAAAGAAATGGTTTGTCATTACCCAAGTTTCGTGTGTGTTCTTTAAGTTACTGAAATCCAAATAGCGCAACGTTTGCAAGGGAAAATTGCATGTGTCTCAACTAGCGACTTCTATATTGGTATTGGATTCTTCTCTGGTTCTTAAGCAAGTTGCACTTGGTACACATCTTATAGAAATCGGGTAACTTGTCTTAAGAACATATCATTAGATAGAATGTGTTTCTAACGGAGTCGAATAGCGTCAGGATTGCTTACATTTTTGTTGCCCCTCTTATATTTAAAGTTGTGTTGGTTTTGAACAGAGGATTGGCTTTGTAGGTTAAAAAGCCCAAAATGGTGAAACTCATTCATTGAAGAAGAAAGGGGAAATTTGTGAAGAAGAAGAAGAAGCAGAATTCTTATCATGATTTGATTTCGTGGCAGCTTTGTAACATTTTGGTCTTGAGGTGTTTTCTTCCATCTCTTTTCTGTCTATAAAAATCAATACTACTCGCAATGTTTACTATATTCATGTAAAATAATTTGTTATCCAATTAATGTTGTTGAAAAAGAAACTGTTAATCCACTAAATAACTTTACTTATTAGTGTCCCAATATCTCTTCATGCCACAAAATGTACCAATTAATGTGGACTCCTTTCTTATAAAAATGTCTGCATTAAAATATCATCCGGCTTTGAGTACAAGTTTGTGCAAATTTCCAAAAATTTCAAACACACAATTTGACATTAGAAGCCATCCCCAATAACTCTCCATCTTTTACTCTTTTCCATTCACCGCCTATCATAAGGCAGCTTCTGCTTTCCTCTCCATCCTTCAACATCAGATTCTCTTCTGCTTCAGTTTCAGTTTCCTCATATGCATGTTCTATATCCATCTCAGCTTCTTCCTCGTGTGTTTCCAATGTCACATCAGTTGATTCAGTATCTTCTGCACTCTTCCTTGCTCGCTTGCATGTCGACTTCTCCAATTCCCGACTACTGCACTCGGCTCCTCTCTTAGCATTGTTGTTACCTTGTGATTGTTTTGAGATGCTCTGAACATTCTGAAAGTCAAGAAGAGGTAAACGTCCAGAAGATCCAATGGTCCGAGGCAACATACCAATTGGACAGGGGCTCCATGTTTTCGCCTTTCTCCATCTCTTATTGGTTTTGTCTGTGTCATTACCTTTCTTCTTTGAGAGTTGAAGTTTGATAAACTCGAGTCTCTTGCCCGCACTACCGAGATTCTTCTCTTGCTCAAGGAGAGTCGTAGGAGTGGTTACAAGAGTAGAACTCTGTTCCAATCGAATATTATGCATGATGGGAAGGTTTATGAGCTTCTCTTTCAAGACATGGTCTCCCACAATCTCCCCAAGTAGGACTGCCGATTTCAAAAGCTGCACGTATCCTAAGGCTCCCAAGAGCAGACATTTGCGTATAAGTTCCATATGGAACACCCTTGAAGATTTTACTTTTAGAGCACTGTTTCTCTGAAAATGCTTAGACACATTGAGAAGATTCACAAGCCATGCAAACAAGAAAGGGAGCTGCTCAACTTGGGTAGCCTCTTCAGCTGACTTTTCTGTAAGGTGCACATCTGAAAAACAACAGACAATTCATACAAGTTTAAAACAATCCGGAAACACTTTGGAGTTTAAGTTGAGACTCCTTGGAGTATAAGCATTTAGGAAAAACCATTAGTTACCAGTTTCGTATCTTCTCCGTTCATTATTTTGGATCATATCAAGGACTGCCTTGAGTAGAATCAAAAGTAACTCGGGTTCTCTATTTGAGAATTCCAGGATTACAGGTTTCCATTCTTCTATATCTTGGGTAGACTGATCCTGAAGTTCTGCTGACTTTGAAGAATCCAAGGCCTTGAGTAAGAATTCAAGCAGCACAGATGAAATTTCTGCGGAGAAAGAAGGGTATAACTCAACAAGGCTGCTTACAATCTTCCTTATCCTTTTATTAGAACCTGAAATCACAAAAATAGCCACCATATGACCATACAAAATTACAGAAATGCAATGTGAAACACAAGGATGCAACCAAAAATTATTCCCAGCTCTAAAGCTGGAAACATAATCTAGCGGCAACCAAAACCAAAGTATCATCTAAAATTATGTCATTATCTTGTAAACTTCATAGAGGTGCGAGAAGGGAGACATAGATGGGTTGATTCCGTTTTTTGCTTGGCATTATCAGTCCCCAGCACAAGGTCCAAAAAATAAAACATGAGCTGTCTTACATTTTTCTTTGACCAAAGGGGAGTCAAATTGAGGATTGTGCTTAAGCTTCAAGCAGAGAGCAAGTTTCCGGAGTTTGGATTTGACTTCTCTTCTGATGCTAGCCGTTCCATCTCTCTTCAAGGGTATTTGGTGCTTCTGAGGCTCCCAATAATAAGATTTCAACCATTCAAGTGCCTACAATGACCAACGAATGTTATGCACGCAAATTAAAATATTCTGTATTGTCCAAGAACTACACCAGACAAAACACCTTCTTAGAAAGATCTTAAGAGCAAAAGGTTTGATTTACAAGAAAGCTGACCTTCGTGTACCATGAGGCTATGATACTTGAAATAAGGAAATCTAGAATGCCAAAACAGAATTAAGAAGGAAAAAAGTGTACCTCATCTGAAGCATCCCGAAGCACAGAGAGTGCAGGGAGCTCACGGTGAGAACCCTCTACAATCAGAACATTCACATCAATCATAAGCATAAAGCAGCATCGAAAAGTTACTACTGTACACAACCAAGGAAAAGCACCTAAAGATTCTTACCATGACGAAGATCGATCAATTTACGCGGGATACCGATTGCTTTAGCTGCATCCGCAATTGAAACTTCTGCTCTCCTCCTTGTCTTTTCTATGACACAATTCACAAGCCTTCATACATAAAGACGTGAGTCAAGAAGTGCAAGGAGTCCAACCATAAAAGGTTCCAGGAACTTTTCTAGAATCACTAAACCAACCAAAACATATCAAGAAGTGGTGCAAACTCATAATCACCTGAGTATTCCCATACAATATAGCATTTGCAGTAAATGCTCTGAATATAATGCATCTGCTGGTTGTTTCTCTCTCCTTTTTTAATCACAAGAAGAAACAAAAAAAACAAGAAAATGAGTACACGGAAACAATAAGCATCCAAAAATGTTATGAAGACAATTGAGAGTCCCCAAAAGATCACAGAGACTAACGGAATAAAGCCATCTTTGAGTTGAATTTCAATAAGAGAAGAAGTAACATCCACAGGCGCTGGAAGAGATCCTCTACTTCGCCATGTTGCAACCTGAAACCCACAAAGAGATTTGATTGTCAACACATAAAAATCTGTACTTTACACATACAAAGGAATCTAAAACTTCCATTAAGCTCTATGGTCTAAAGCAGTAAGCTTTATTCAACCAATTTAAACAGTTTTCATGGAAGTGTAGAAGATTACATTACCCTCTGTTCACATAACTTTGAGCTATACACATAAACTCTCGATTATGTATAGAAAACGTCAAAGAACAGCATTTACCCTTTCCAAAGCAGAAGCGGCTCTATCAGGAGAAGAAGAGAAGAGAGATTCTCTGACGGAGTCCCACTCTTCCCAACTCAACCACGGGACCTGTTTGCAGTCGTCCGATGATGGTCTCTGTTGATCCTGTTCGTTGAAAAACGATTCGATGTCTGCTTCAATTCCCGCTAGCGCCTCCATTGATGAGTCGGCTCGAAAGCTTTAGGGTTTCCCAAACAAACTTGGCAAAAAAAAAAAGGAACACTGGAACTGAACCTTCTCTAATGGCGTACTAGGGTTTAGAAAACTTGATTAGTGTTTTTTTTTTTTTTTGCTGTAACCTTAGTGGAAAAAAGGAAAAAATTGCAAAGCCTGAGTTATTATTTTACTAGGTTCGATACAAATTTATAAACATTTTTACTGTTATCATAAATTTAACATTTTTTTTGAAACCATGAAGTTATTTATGCTATTTGCACGCAATTTCTCTTAAACTTTTATAAATTGTGTACACAATGGACAGTTTCTTGTTAAATTGGTTCGGATTATTAGTAGTATCGAACACTCCTAAACACAAACATGTGTCCACTTTTTCAAGAAGTAAAGCACAATGAAAGTGGAGAAAAAACAGTCATGTGTATTTTATATAATGTAAATAATGTAGCAACACAACTCTCATCTCCATTACATTAGAAACCTCAAGAAAGCCCCCAGCAAATTATACAACATTGAGACTGTTGATTTTTGCAAAATGCTCAAGGAATGGACCAAGAATATCTAAACTTCATCATCACATTTCCAGTAGTAATCACTTGAATCCCACCTGATTCGTTTAATATTTTTTCCCATACCCAAATTGCAATCTTCTCGTTGAGAATACAGAACTTCTAAAACCGTCTAAGTAAGCGAACCAATGATCATACCCATTGCAATCATATGCCTCAGATGAGCAATCATCTGGTGAAGATAATCCGGTCGATGACATCAACAGGCAAAGCGTAGGCAGGATCAATTGCTTTGACTCCAGGATACTCAAGGAGGGAAAGCCCTGCACCAGTTTGATGAAATAAGACCGCTTTGGCTTCAAATCAACAAGATGAGCTTAAAGACACACTTCTAATTTAATTTAATTACCTGCAACTCCAAAGTAGGTGTGGAAGATATCAACAGCATCGTCGGGTCTGTCTGAGATGCCTCCGTTTTCCAAATCCTATTTAAATCAGGAAAGATGATAGCTTTAGAGCAATTAGCAACGGTATGACTTTTCTTGACATGTTCGAGACAAACCTGACAGTCCAAGATGAACTTGACAAGCTTTGCTTTGTCGATCCAGTGAACTCTATCTATCATGATTAGGCTCGATAGGACCCACCAAGAATAGCAAACCTGGTAATAAGAACAATCAAAAGTGTGTAATAACCAGGGAAAATATACAAATGTCTCTCATTGGATAAGCTTAACGCCTACATCAGGGAGTTTCTCCGGTCGTCCATTTAAACCCCCAGTCTTGACTTGTCTTTCACATAACCACCAGCCAAGTAAGTCCTTATCAACATGATGGAGATTCCCAGTGATAGCAAGAGCACCCACGCAACAAAAAACTGAAACAATAAAGAATAGCCGTCCTTTACCATACGACGTTACCATGAAACTGTCCAATACTAGCTACACTTTAACAATAGCACCTCAAGTATAGAAACAAAAATATCTGAGTTATCCCAGTCCTTGGAATAGTTTAATGGCAGTGATGGGATCGGCCTTGTTAACTCAGTAAAGTCATCTATAACACTAATTGCAAGTAATGATCGGGTAGATGACACAGAAAAAAAAACTCAAATAGCATAACATACTCTGTCCTGCATGGGACTCTGCTCCAGGTGTGCACCCAAAACCACCATCCAGGTTTTTGCAGCTCACAATGTAATCAACGGCCTTCTCCACATTGATTTTGTCAAGACATTTTAATATTGAGAGACAGCATATAGCTATGTACGAAAACCTACACAAACAGCTTGCAGTTAAGATTCAACATAGTAAAATAACCAACAGGAAATACAGAAATGTCTTAGTAATACATGGCCAATAAGAATACCTCGTATCTATTTCTCCCCACATATCTCCTGAGAAGGATCCATCTTCATTCTGCAACCCAGCAACATCTAATTTTGTATATAGGAAACCATAATAATATCTACCAATAAGCAATTTGCAGAGGTTTTTTTCTTTGCATTTTACCTCATCGATCATTTAACAATATGAAAGCTCCATCATGACCATTGGTGAAGAAGAAAGAGTTAGTGACATCAACAAAGAAGCAAAGTGCCAAAGGATACAATTTGATACTTTTCCAAAGTCAAGAATGTCTAGTTTGTCAAAGAGGGCCAAGATTTGTACTGCACTGAGTGTATATAAAATATGTGGATCATGTCCAGTATTTCCAGCAAAGCCACCTGCTCAGAAAAACACCACTTGTTTTCAACTTTTACTGCAGCGATATCTCATGATTAAGGATGAAAACCTATAGCAAGTTCAATGGTCTCCATAGATCTTTTTGCTAGCTTATTTATTAATGGCAGCCAATGATTGTTTTCTCACGATTATCCAAGACACATGCTTTCAATGCCTAACCCTTGCATCCTTTTATCTTGTTATTCTATTGCTAAGTAAAAATAGCGGATCTGCAATCTATATGGTAGAGAAATATAATACTCTAGTACACACCAGATTCATGCTGGCATGTCATGACCCATGAAACCACTTCATCTTCGGAAACAGAGCCCAGCTTGTCGAGTAAATCCAGAGCGGTCAGTCCCCAGTATGCACCATTTATTCTTAGATGATCCATCACCACAGACTCAAAACTCTCTTTCTTCTAGCAATTTATATAATTCGAAAGCAATAAAAAAGGAGAGCATAAGTTATAATAATAGTGACATAGACAGCGAGAATGAGGATAGGGATGATATAGCTTCTAGTACCTTCTCTGCCATCAGAATGTAACGTACATGCTTGTCAGCTACGAGCTGACCCATCTGCCATAAATTATTCACAGCAGATTCAGTAACTTTGCACAAATTGAAGAATCACCATCAAAGACTTAAGTTGGCTCGATGCAAGCTTAGTTTACTTCAATGGACTAAAACCCCCAGGCGTATCAATAACACTTGAGAGACCCATATATAATTGAGAAGCTAAAGAATATAGATGATCAGTTACACAGACTCTGAAAGTCACCACTAAAGGGAAAAAAGTTTGAAAACATAAAGGTGCAATGTTTTTCAGCTAACCGGACTTCAGGGCGATGTAGTTGTAGTTTTAATTTTTCTTATAAATATAAAAACAAACATATTCTACTCGTAGATCATAGTGTATTGAAATGGGAAGAACATTTAAGCTTTATTAACTTCACAAATCAGGCAACACCAGAGGAAGAATCTACAAACGAATATCAACCATCACTAAACTAAAAACTAAACAGCTCCTGCTCTTAGACAATAAGCCAAATATGAATAGTTCATGTTAATTAATCCAAAAATCCAAACATAGAAAATTCAGCTGCATATCTATGATGAGGAGAATGAAAAGTAATATGATCAAAACCCGTAGGAACTTGATCAAAAAGCACATATTTTTTCAAACCTCCATAGCTCGAATCCAGATAACAAAAATCAAAACCCAACTGTCACTTTTCAGATATAACAAAAACGAGACCAAGCAAAGACCAACCTGAGCTAGAAATCTTCTAACAAAAAAAAAAAAAAAAAAAAAACCTGAAAACTAGAAATCGAGCAAAATCATTGAAAAAAGCAAGATCGCATTAAAAAGAGATGATGTCCATGAGAGAAAACTGGTCACCTTGTAGGAAGGCGTAGAGCTCAATCACTTTGGAGCGAGAAAGAGAAAAATAGCGATCGGAGACGAAGACTGAAGAAGTGAAACCTAACCTTTCTCTAACATCAAACCCTCTTTTTTTAGCTAAAAGGTTCTATGGAAACCGCGAACCGGCTGACCCTGCTGGAGTTTCGCAAAACCGAAACCGGTTTTATAAATTGAACTCGGTTTATTTTGAGTTTTTAAAGTGGGAATCGTACCGGACATTTGATTTTGTGTTGCGTTGACGAAAATTGATCGGCCAATAGAAAGAGAAGTAGGAAGGTGAATTAGCTCACACAAGTGGAGGGAGATCTTTTGCCAAGCTTTCATCAATGGCGATGAGACCTCTGGAATCATTCTTCTTCTTCTTCATCCTCTCTCTATTTCTTCTGTTTCCATCGCCTTCCCTCTCAGATTCCGCTACTCAGGTGTGTGTTTTGATCTTCTCTCTCGATGTTGTTCTGCACTTCTTCGCGCCCTTGAAAATGACCAGATAGCATCTTCTTTTCTGGGTTTTATCTCGTTGTTTGATCTTTCGTTAATCGTATCGAGTTGGGTTTGTTACAAGTAACTCTGAAAGCGCCATCTAGTTAAAGCTCTCTAATTCTTAAGCAGGATTTTAAGCAAGTAACAGATAAGTTAAGTTATTTGCTAATCCAAAATAGTAACTTTCTTGAAATTGAAATAGAAAAAGATACAAGTTTGGAGATTTGATTTCTAATTTATGAAAGAAAGTTATCCTGACATCGTATTACAATTCGACAATGAACAGTCTGATGAGATTTGAATGTGTTTTTTTGCAGTTTTGTAGTGCAGGGAGAGAGTATGGTGTGGAATCTTGTGGGGTTACATCTTCTTCTTCTTCATCGACTAGGATTTTGATCAAAGGAGGCACGGTTGTGAATGCACACCATCAAGAAATTGCTGATGTCTATGTGGACGATGGGATTATTGTCGCTGTGCAGCCAAACATTAAGGTATAACTAATTCATTGTGATGTATCTTTCATTTTTTGTTCCAATTTTGATCTGCTTGAAGATTCTGTTGTTGCTCTGTACCAGGTTGGGGATGAAGTCACTGTACTTGATGCTACTGGAAAATATGTCATGCCAGGTTAATCATTTGATAGTAGTTGATACATTCACATTTCATGGCTTTTCTCTACGAATATCGTAGGATAGTTTCCAGTTTCTGTTTAGATAAGCAAATGATCAGCCAGGAAGGTTTATTTCCACAGTTATATTTCTGATAACTAATCCTAGAAGCATAAGTATGTTTGTAAAAATTGGTTAGCCTTCCATCTTCCTCTCTAAGATCTTTTGCTTTTCTTCAATGTAAAACAGGAGGAATTGACCCCCACACGCACCTCGCCATGGAATTTATGGGTACAGAGACTGTTGATGATTTCTTCAGTGGTCAGGCAGCAGCATTAGCTGGTGGAACAACTATGCATATAGACTTTGTTATACCGGTTAATGGGAATCTGGTGGCTGGTTTTGAAGCCTATGAAAACAAATCCAGAAACTCGTGCATGGATTACGGTTTTCATGTGGCAATTACAAAGTGGGATGAAGGTGTTTCCCGGGACATGGAGAAATTGGTCAAGGAAAAGGGTAAATAAATGACTTGTAACACATTGATGCCTCACAGTTTTGGTGTTTATATCCCATAGTTTTCTTGTTAAGATGAAACTAAGTGCATTTATCTCTAAACTTTATAGGTATCAACTCTTTCAAATTTTTCCTGGCATATAAAGGATCTCTTATGGTCACTGATGATCTCCTCCTGGAAGGCCTTAAAAGATGTAAATCCCTTGGTGCCTTGGCGATGGTTCATGCTGAAAATGGAGATGCGGTGTTTGAAGGACAGAAAAGAATGATTGAACTGGGTATTACAGGTCCAGAGGGTCATGCTCTTTCGAGGCCTCCTGTGGTAATTTAAGAGAGTATTTTCCATTTTTAATACAGCCTCATAGATTTTTCTCTTCTCCTATATCTGCTCTTGCCTCTGTAACCTTTTGTTCAAGCTAAAATTAAGATAATTGTTTGACAATGGCAGCTTGAGGGGGAAGCCACTGCTCGGGCAATTCGTTTGGCTCGGTTTGTTAACACTCCTCTCTATGTTGTTCATGTGATGAGTGTCGATGCAATGGACGAGATTGCTAAAGCTCGAAAATCAGGTCTTCTGTTACAATTCCTGTAGGACTAAGTTCTTAGTTTATTTTATGGAAATTATCCTGATAGTAATCAATCTCGTATGGGTTGATTTCCAGAGTCCCTTTCAAAATATTTATACAGTATTTAGCTTGATATATAAATACCTTTTTGTTATGTATTTCAGGGCAGAAGGTTATTGGAGAGCCTGTTGTGTCTGGATTAATCCTTGATGATCATTGGCTTTGGGATCCAGACTTCACAATTGCCTCCCAGTAAGAAGTCTCTCAGGTCTGCTAATCAAATGTTTCCAATTTATTCCTTCAGATTTTCAAAGTTTTTCTCAATATTTCAGGTATGTCATGAGTCCACCTATTAGAGCAGCAGGACATGGGAAAGCCCTACAAGATGCACTCTCAACAGGAATCCTTCAGGTTTCTTTCCTCACTATGCGTAAAGTAGAGAAACGTGACATATATAGCATAAATCTGCTGAGATCTTTTCTTGGTATTATTATCTCTGCAGCTTGTAGGAACTGATCACTGCACTTTCAATTCTACACAAAAAGCTCTCGGAGTTGATGATTTCCGCAAAATACCTAATGGTGTTAACGGTAATAAGCTGTATTGACTGGTTTTTCTTGCTTTCTCTGCTCATTGTCTCTGTTACTCTACTAATCTATTGTAATGTGTTAATACTTTCAACTTGTCCATATTTAGGCCTTGAGGAACGGATGCACCTGATATGGGACACGATGGTGGTAAGTACTTGTGGACTAAAATCTTCTTCCTTTACAGAAGTTTTTAACCGTTGTCTGTATCATAATCCAGGGGTCTGGCCAAATCTCTGCTACTGATTTTGTTCGAATAACCAGCACTGAGTGGTATATATGCTCTTTTCATAGATTCTTTTAATGTCGAAATATGTTTTTCCCCACAATATCTTCAAGTAGTAAAATTCATTAATGACTCTGAGCATTTGAAATGATTTTTCAGTGCTAGAATTTTTAACATATATCCACGGAAAGGAGCTATTCTTCCTGGTTCGGATGCAGACATTATTATATTGAATCCAAACTCGAGCTACGAGATTAGCTCAAAGTCTCATCATTCAAGATCCGACACAAATGTCTATGAGGGAAGAAGAGGAAAGGTAATATGCATTGTTACAAAGCCTCCCTTGACCGACTGATGATATGTATAAAATATCGAATAATAACCTTTTTTGTTTCCTTGGGGACTTCAAATTGTTAAATCTCAGGGAAAAGTTGAAGTGACAATAGCAGGAGGACGAATTGTATGGGAAAATGAGGAGCTTAAAGTTGTTCCAGGAAGTGGGAAGTATATAGAGATGCCTCCTTTCAGTTACCTTTTCGACGGGATTGAGAAATCAGATGCTAATTATCTATCTTCTCTTCGAGCTCCAGTTAAGCGTGTCAGATCTGAAGCTACATAAAGTGCATACGTAATCATCATTTGATTCTATAAGAATATTTGTACATAACATTTTTTTCATTAAAAACATCGAAAGAACGATTATATAATGTGCATGTAGTCTGGATTTTACATTCAAAATGTAATAATATGTGAAAGTTTTTTTAAAGTTTGGTCTCTGTTCTCTATCTCAAATCATAATAGTATGTGAAGCTTCTGAGTTTCTCATTATAAGGCCTGAAACAGTAAACTATGTAAATCAAGGTGGAAGCCAATCAAAATTAGGAGTAAAGGCAAAATTTAACATTATGAATCGAATAAAAAGCAAAATAAAATGGAATAATATAACACCACAAAATGTTGCTATTAAACCCAATACCAAATATCGGTATGGTAGGTTAAATTTGGTTTAATGGTTTACATCAATAAACCCCCATGCCTGCGTATGTAAAGACGGTTTTACCCTTTCTTCTTCCACCCGTTATATATAACACCCAACATCTATCGAAATCGGATTAGAATTTTCTTTTCCGATAGAAGAAGATTTTTTGTCGGCGACGGTAAACCAAATCTCCGGCTGAAAGTAGGAGAAGAAGAAGAAGAAGAGAAGCTATGACGACAATTAGTCTTCGGAAGGGAAACACCAGACTCCCACCGGAGGTGAATCGCGTGCTCTACGTTCGTAACCTTCCCTTTAACATAACGAGCGAGGAGATGTACGATATCTTCGGCAAGTACGGCGCGATTCGTCAGATTCGGATCGGTTGCAACAAGGACACAAAAGGCACGGCCTTCGTCGTTTACGAGGATATCTACGATGCGAAGAATGCCGTCGACCATCTCTCCGGCTTCAACGTCGCGAATCGGTACCTAATCGTGTTGTACTACCAGCACGCGAAGATGAGCAAGAAGTTCGATCAGAAGAAGAATGAAGAAGATATTGTCAAGTTGCAGGAGAAGTATGGAGTCTCTACCAAAGATAAGTAAACCGTGTCCTCGATTTCGATGTTCTCATGGTCGTCCTGCGATTTAGGGTTTTAATTTGGGGAGATGTGAAACTTTTTTATCTGTATGTGTTTTGGAACTTGTTTGCTCTTTTGTCCTTTTATATCGACCAAGCAATGAAAAATACCTCTTTTAACTCCAAATTAGCTATTACTGTTACGAATTTTTGTGCTTTGATGCAGTTTATGATCTTGGATAACAAACCCTGTTTGGAGCCATATCAATTTTCTTAGATTTTGCTGCAACAGTATAGTTTCTGAAGGGAGATTTTGCGAGAAATATTCCTAGGTTTCCGGTTTTGAAGAAGGTCTTGGTCGATTTGGTTTTGGTTGACTCTGCCTTTGCCATTGGTAATCTTGTGTTTAGCTTTGTATCTTTTCAGGATTGGTGTTTTGCTAGGAAGTTAAGAACAAATATCACTAACACATACAAGAGAATTGAAAAAAGAATTTAAGTACATTGAGAAACCCATGGCAATTTAAGCAAGTAGTAGACACAACCAGAAAAGAAAATGTACGTAAATCAAACACCTCCCCAAATCCCCCTATTAATGATTTTTTTTTCCTTTCTTCTTGAGCCTTCTCCTCCCTTAAAGATCTCCTCTAGTTCAATCATTAGCAATCCAAGCATAGAATAATTTTTTCTTTTGATATTTGCTTTGCCTTATCTTTCATTGTGAAAAGGAAGATGAGTTTCTCGACTCGTGTGTTGCTCTCTTTCTATCTTCTCTCTTCCTCTACTTCAACAGTTGTTCATTTAAATGAAAGTTCACGCCGCTTCTTTGGTATAGGATCTGGGTTTCCTTTTCTCATCATTGCCACAAACTCATCATAGTTTATTCGGCCATCCTGCAAAGTTTTTATAACATTAGAAATTTGGTTAGTGGTAATGAGATCGTTAGTTGCTAGATACATTTGAAGGGACTGTTGTTTCTTACGTTGTCTCCATCAACCTCAGAAATGATCTCCTTAATGTCTCTGCCATCATTCATGCCAAACTCCCGGAGGGCTTGCTCCAGCTCTTCCATTGTGATATAACTGGGAAGGCAAGCATTATTTGAGGTGAGGTTTTCATTTCATAACAAGCTTCATTGCATCTTTCTGTTTTGGTCTTGATAATCTTTACGAATCAATTATATAACAAACAGTTAAGTGCTTACCCGCTGTTGTCTTTGTCAAAGTGTTGGAAAGCTGAGTAGAGATGTTCTTCTCTGTCGAGTCTGTTAATATGCATTGTGGCTGCGATAAACTCACCATAGTCTATTGTTCCATTACCATCTGCATCGGCCTGTAGAATCCCATGATACGCAGAGCAAAAAACAGAAAATTAGTGGTGAGTCTTCTTTCCTGTTGCTCAGCATTTGACCAAACCTAAAACTCTTGTAAGTACAAAAAGGGCTTACAGCTTCCATTAACTGCTGGACTTCATATTCTGACAACCTTGTACCTTGCTTAGCAAGCCCCTGTCTTAGCTCCTCGAGTGTAATCGTTCCACTGCTATCAGTGTCCATACCTTTAAACATCTCCTTCAACCCCATGATCTCTTCCTCTGATAAGCAACCTGCTATTACCTGTTCAAGGGTTTCAGGTTTTGATGTTAGGATACTCTACTGAGAGCCATATTCCACTCATATTTTCTTTTGGGTAAGGAATATGATTATTACCCGTAATGCTACTTTCTTGAAATTGTTCATTGCTTTGAATTGCTTGAGCCTGGACATCACCGCATTGTCAAGAGGAACATCTGGTGCCTCTCCATCCTCCTTGATCCATGGATGGTCTTTACAGAGGACAAAAACATGAGATAATATATTAATTTGCATGGAGAGATTGTTATGCTTTTGACATTTGTGGTGTGTATATAGATGCTTACTGAGAACTTGAGCAGCAGTTAGTCTTTGCTTGGGATCAGAGTTGAGCATCTTCTTAACGAGATCCTTCGCCTGAGGCGAGATGGATGGCCATGGATCACTTGAGAAGTCAACATGTCCCCTTAGGATGGCGTTGAATATCCCGTTCTCCGACTCTGTGATCAGGTAATTACACAGCACATGAGTATAAATAACATCTCTAGATATGTTTGTAATCTCGTTTTTTGGGTAGACAGAAAGAAGAAACAGGACAGGAATATCTTTACCAGCCCAGAATGGCGGGACACCACATAAAAGGATATACAACATGACACCAATACTCCAAATATCAGCCTCTGGTCCATACTTCCTTTTCAAAACCTCTGGTGCGATGTAATAAGCACTACCAACAATATCCTTGAACACCTCTCCTGTAACACAGAGGAAACAAAATTTTCTATGAGTATAACCACGATTCATTTTATTTGTTACACAGGGTTTTACAATGATGCTGATTCGAAATTGCAAAAACCTGGCTTGTAAAAAACCGACAGCCCAAAGTCGGTGGCTTTGAGGGGAGAATTCTCATCTTTATTGAGCAAGAGAAAGTTTTCTGGTTTCAAATCCCTGTGAATAACCCCCATGGAATGGCAAGTATGCACAATCTGAACAATCGTTCTTAGCAACGAAGCAGCTGCTCTCTCCGAGTAATGCCCTTTAGCGATAATCCTATCGAACAACTCTCCACCTGCACAAAGCTCCATGACCAAATGCACAGAATGCTTATCCTCGTAAGCTCCTTTGAGCTCCACAATGTTTGGCTGACCAGTCAGGTGATGCATAATCTGCACTTCCCTTCTTACATCCTCAATGTCCTCTTTGTTCACAAGCTTCCTTTTCGCAATCGTCTTGCAAGCAAATTGCTGCCCTGTCGCCTTCTGCGTGCAGAGGTGTGTGACACCAAATTGGCCTCGCCCGAGCTCTTTCCCTAAAGAATATGAAGCTTTTACATCTTCCATTGGTCGGCCTAAGACAGGTCCAATAGGGCCTTGTTTTGTTGCAGGAGGAGGAGACGGAGGCGCGTGTTTGGAATGTGCTACAGAAGGTTCAGCGGTTGGACCAGTCGGATTGCCGGCGTTTGAAGCGGTTGCTCCATTTTCAAGTGCATGTCCATCTCCGTTATCGGCCGAGTCCCGTCCGTGAGAGCAACAATTTCCCATTGTTGCATTAAAGGGTGGGGAGAGGAAGAAGGTAAAAGCTCAAGGAGGAAGAGAAATAGAAAGGTTTTCGTTTTTGTTTTTGTGTTTTTCTTCTCGTATTATTTTATTTTCTTCCTCTGGTTTTTGTTTCTTCTTTAGCAAGAAAAGTTTTGGTGTTTTTGTTGTGAATGGCTATGAATAGAATGTGTTTTTTCTTCGTTGGCCCTTCGGTTCAAAGGATTATAGGGTTTGTTGATAAGGAGAGAATTTAGGACCAAAGCTTGTCTGTAATTTTGTTATTTAAAGTAAAAAAAGACATTTAGGATTTTGGACAAAGGTTGAGAGCAATTCCTGGAGATTTTAATATGTTACAAAACTGTCTGTTCTCATCTTCCAAATGTCAAGTACTTACCCTAAAAAAATGTCAACCATTTTAATATATTCTTTAAAAATTTGAACATCTTTTTTTGTTTTTAATAACTTTTGCTTAATCAAGTCTGATTCATGTAGGGGTTTTAGAGCTTCTCTTTTGCTTAATATATTGTATGAGATGACAATGAATTATTAGAAATTAAGTTATCAAATTGAAATGAATTGCAATAATAATTAAGAAAATCGTAATGAGAGATTTTACCAAATAAACAAAATTGGTTAGCTATATAAACAAAATCAAGCATTTTAAATGATTTGTGTTAAAATAAAAAGAGTGAGATTTAGTTTTGAAATTAAAGTTCCCGTTAAAAATAAAATGTTGGAGCATGTGGGCTTAATTATTGGGCTAAAGATTAGTAGTTAAGTATCATCTTCAATGGGTCTTTAACTGGGCTTGTATAGGGCTGTGTTATACAAAGTAAAGAGGGTAGGATTTACAGAGTCATTGATTTACGAGTCTTCTTCTTCTTCTTCTTGTTTGGGTGAATCAATGTCAGTAACAGTGAGATATCTTCCATGAGAGCACTTTGTAAACTCTCGGAGAGAGATCCCAACATAAAAAAATTCACCATTGCCTTTGTATATAAACAATTCACTATAAAAATATCTTCAATGCGACCAATTTGAATTAAAGAAAAAGGAAAGGGAAATAAAAAATCACACACGCCAAAGAACAATTCCAGTGACCATTGCCTAAGGGGGGAAGACGAAGAGCAAGGGGTGATGATCGAATTTCGAAATTCCTATCGGTTTGGGCGAATTCCATACGATGTTCAGTGGAACGAACTTCGCACCGAGCTGTCTTTCATGGCGACGGTCATCTTCCGCCACGAAACCTCAACGTCCGTCTTCGCTGGTGGCCATGCGGCGAGACCTGTTGTTGATCGGAGGATTACCGTCGTTTGTCAGATTTCCACGGCTTATCAAATGCTCATCCTCAGCTTCTTCTTCGTCAGAAGACGAAGTTGCCCCTGTCGTTGATTATGGATCATCGATAACCTCCGGTTCCAATTCTCCCGAAGCTGCTTCTGTTGTTAATGGCCTCGATGCTTCTGTTTGGGCCCTCGATGCTGATTTACGAGCACCGATTTCCTCTAGTTCCCATTCTCCCGATGATGTTTCTGTTGTTGATGGCCTCGAGGCTAATTATCGATTATCTGTTAACTCAGTTTCCAATTCGCCCTATGCTGCTGCAATTGCTGATGGCCTCGATGCTATTTTTCGATCACCGGCTTCTTCTTCTATTTCCACCGCCGGCGTTGCCGATTCTCAGTTGAAATACGATGTGTTTATCAGTTTCCGAGGACCAGATTCTGGTGATGGTTTTGTGAGCCACCTCTACGACGACCTGTGTCGAGCGGGAATAGAAACTTTCTTAGACAGGGCAAAGCTCGTGCCAGGCGAGGAGATTGAGCCAGCGTTGTCTGATGCGATTGAGCGATCGAGGATCTCTCTAGTGGTGTTTACTAAGGACTACGCCTCTTCCAGGTGGTGTTTGAGAGAGCTTGCAAGGATAATGGTGTGTAGGAGGAGCAGAGGCCAGCTGGTTTTGCCAGTTTTCCTCGGCGTTAAAGCCATGGAGGTTAGGTGGCAGACGGGCTGCTACGATGTGGCCTTTTCTAGGGATCATAAGGCTCCCGTGGGATCACTATTTGCTGATGAAGTAAAACGATGGAGAAAAGCCATGACCGACTCAGCCAATCTCTCCGGATTTAGTTCCACTGCAGTGAGGTAGGTTTGGATTCATAGATCACAATCACATTTTGGATTTTATCATGTTCCTTGTTAATCGTTAACTGCTCTGGTCAGCTGATCCTAAAACTTGGTTTACTTGCTAATCTCTCATAGTTATTTCTTCAGAAATCATCAGGTTCAGGTTTACTTTTCTGACTCTCTTTTTCAAGTTTTATTTTATTGAAAAAGACTGAATTCTGCTGCTTAGTTATCTCTGTAGTGTTGATAAATTCACTCGAATTGTATCTAGTTTTTTTCAAAACCTAATAAAAACTGGGCCTTTCTCCGTGGGTGTGCTTTGTTTGGCTTGGCAAACTTGTGTTATCTGACCAGAAGCAAACACTGAAATATTCATTTGTATAATTTTCTTGGCCAGTTAAAAATCTTAGTTGCAGTATTCCTTTTTCGTGCTGATTTTGTTACTCCGTGGATGTGCTTTGTTTGGCTTGGCAAGCTTGTGTTATCTGACCAGAAGTAAACACTGAAACATTCATTTGTATAATTTTCTTGGCTACTTAAAATCTTAGTTGCACTATTCATTTTGCTTGCTGATTTTGTTTGACGTTTTTGCATTTCTAGGCCTGCTTCTAAACTTGTGGATACAATTGTTGCACACGTTTTGAAGTACCAAGAAAGCAATAGCTTGCGTAAAGATAAGAGCTTGGTGGGAGCTTATCATCATGTAAAGGAAGTGGAAGAGTTGTTGGAAAACGGATCAGATGAAGTTCGGACTATAGGGATTTGTGGAATTGGTGGTAGTGGGAAGACTGCCATTGCTGGAGCTGTTTTTAATCATCAACATCAAAAGTTCAATAGCCACTGCTTCCTTGCTAATGTCAGGGAAGAATCTAATAAACATGGACTTCTTGGCTTAAGAAACAAGCTTCTTCGTCAAATTCTTGGCCAGACTGATATAAACATAGCTACGCCTGATATTGGATCCTGCAATATAAGGGATCGTCTACGTCGGAAAAGAGTTCTTATTGTTCTCGACGATGTTAGCAGCATAACTCAACTGGAGTTTTTAATCGAACACCCGACTTACTTTGGTCCTGGAAGTAGAATAATTATTACAACACGAGACATGAATGTAATCAAGACTGTTGACGACATATATTCTGTGAATGGAATATCTGACAGTGATTCGCTTGAACTATTTTCTCAATGCGCCTTCAAACAGAACTATCCTCCTGAAGATTATGTGCAATTGTCGATGAGGGCAGCTGTTTATGCAAAGGGGATTCCTTTGGCTTTAAAAGTTCTGGGTTCCTTTCTCTCTAAGAGATCTGTGGTAGAGTGGGAAAGTGCATTAAGAAGACTCGATAGTTCTCTTGATGAAGAAATCTTCAATGTACTCCGTGTAAGTTATGATGGGCTCAATGATGAAGAGAAAGCGATGTTTCTCCACCTTGCTTGTCTCTTCGATGGGGAACAACGAAGTCACATAGCTGATCTATTGGATGGTTGTGGTCTCTCTGTGGATATTGCGATATGTGCACTTGTTGATAAGTGTATGATTGCCTTTACTGATGATAGGCTGCAGATGCATGACTTGTTACAGAACATGGGTAGACAAATTGTAAAGCAAGAATCACCTCGGGATCCCAGCAAACGCAGCAGGCT
Organism: Pseudoturritis turrita; assembly: GCA_900406555.1. Classification (NCBI taxonomy): domain Eukaryota; kingdom Viridiplantae; phylum Streptophyta; class Magnoliopsida; order Brassicales; family Brassicaceae; genus Pseudoturritis; species Pseudoturritis turrita. Next base: position 1,158,319 of record OVBL01000426.1, read on the forward strand.
GTGGAGCTTTGGTGAAGTCAAGGAAGTGTTAACAGAAAATACGGTAATAGCTAAAACTAAGATATTTAATCTTGCATGTGAATGTGCTTATAGCTAACTAAGAGTCTTATTATTACTTTGGTCTTCTGAGAGAAGGGCTTTTAAAAATGTAGAGAAAGTGTATATGGGCATTTGCATGGTATTATAACTTCTCTCTCATCATCAGGGAACTATATCAACTGAAGGCATATCCCTTGACCTTTCTAAAAAAGAAGAGCTGCGTATGGGCCGTCGTGCTTTTGCGCAGATGCATAATCTGATATTTCTCAGATTTGCTTACAAGCAGTCGAATGAAGAAAGCTGCAAAGTCTACCTTCCAGAAGGCCTTGACCATCTCCCTCCTAAACTGCGTCTACTTAGCTGGGACTTCTTTCCTTTAAAAAATTTGCCAGGAAGCTTTATTCCGGATAACCTTGTTGAACTTCGTATGCGCAATAGCAGACTTAAGCGTTTGTGGGAAGGAGTAAAGGTACAATTCGTATGCTATGCAATTTGGTTTCTATAACTGAGTTGCATTATCAAACTTAATTCTCAACTAAATCTGACTCCTTTGTTTGCAGTCTCTACTTAATTTAAAAGGGATTGATCTTAGCAACTCTCGGTTCCTGAAGGAGTTGCCAGACTTGTCAAATGCTCCCAAAGTTGAGCGTATTGTTGCCAGAGGATGTTCAGATTTAGTGACCATCCCAACTCCAAGAAACAAGTTGGAATCTCTTGTGCTTTTGGATCTCTCTGGATGCTCAAAGCTAAAGGATTTTCCAGAGATTTCATGGAATATCAAAAGGTTGTTTTTGGCTGACAGTGGAATAGAAGAAATTCCACCATCAATTGGAAATTTCCATCAGCTTGTTGACCTAGATATGAGAAGGTGCAAAATGCTCAAGAATGTTGCACAGATCGGTCCAATCTTGGAGAAGCTAGAATTTGTAGATCTATCTGGTTGTTCTCGTGTTACAAGCTTTCCAGATATCTCTTGCAATGTGAAAGAATTTCTTCTAAATGAGACTTCCATAGAAGAGATCCCCTCGCGTATCAAGTGCATGAGAAAATTAGTGTTACTGGAACTAAAGAATTGTCCACGGCTGAAGAATCTTCCTAGTAGTATTTGTGAGTTAAAGTCTCTTGTAGAACTCAACCTTTCTGGATCTTCAAAGTTCACCAACTTTCCTGAAATCACGGAGACCATGGACAGTCTAAAATATCTTTCTTTAAGTGGATCGGCCATTAAGGAGCTACCTTCTTCGCTCGAGAACTTGACTGCCCTTTATTCTCTAGATCTTGAGAATTGCAACAGCCTCATCAGTCTTCCAAACAGCTTATCCAAGTTAAAGTACCTAGAGGAGCTTAATATCTCTGGCTGCTCAAATTTGGTTAAGTTGCCAGGATGCAATATTGGATCTTTGGTTAATGTCAGAGCAAGTGGATGCAGAAGTGAAGTTGTTGATTATTTAGTTTTAGGGGCTGGCTTGAGCTCAATAAAAACTCTAGATTTAAGTGACTGTGGAATCGCGGAGTTTTGTGAGGCTTTAACACTTATATCAACACTGACGGAGCTAGATCTGAGCCAAAATTGTTTCAGCACAATACCTCCAAGCATCAAGGATCTTCAAGACCTCCAAAGTCTCGATTTAAGCCATTGCCAGGAGCTTCAATCTTTATTAGGGGTCCCAGCTGGTCTGACAAGGCTTAATGTACTCAACTGCAAATCGTTGGAAACGGTTGCACTCAGTAACTCTTCTGAGCTTCAGATTTATCCTTTGAACAATGTGGAAACCTTTGTGTTTGCTGGTTGTCCATCACTAAGCCAATATGCGATAGACGACATCGAGGCATTTGCAAAACGCAGAATCCATGTCCTGGCATCTCATTTGGGTGTTATCTTAAACTTTAGAGGTGACGACCTGTCTCTCAACAGATGGATGAAACCACAACAGCTACGGTATTTGCTCTCTAGCATGTATGGATATGGGAACTTGCATGAAGCACTGATAGGACTACATACAACTTTTTTCAGTGATGAACTGATATTAAAGGAGCCTCCATCTAGTCTACTTGGCCGCATACTCCATGATTTCCATGAGAGGTATAGGCTAGGTATTCAAGATATGCTACACTTCTTCTCCTTGATCGCGCATCTATATCTGTATTACCAAGGAAAGCCTTCAACGAATTTCTGCTTACCAGGGGCAGATATTCCTGAATGGTTTTGTCACCAAAGCAATGGATCATTTATTGCGGTTATGGTTCAGCCTCCCAAACATTCAAATGAGAGTTCTACTTTGGTCGGTTTTGCTGTATCGGTTCTTGTTGCATTTGACGACTACAATGATGATAAGGGTATCAGCATCAAATATGAATGCCACTTCCATTCCAAAAAATTTGGCACTCGTGTTGGAGCAGGATATCTGAGGGGATGGGATGGGAAAAAGGGAAAGCCTTTGTCTATTGAAGGGGATCATTTGTTCTTGGGTTTCGATTCGTCTATTCTGATAGATGCGGCCAATGGAATCGAACAGTTTGTTTTATATTCTGAAGATCTTGTCGAAGCCACTTTTCAATGCTATGTCGTTGATGAGGATGGGGATCCTATCAAATCTTGCATGGTGAAAAAGTGTGCAATCCAACCACTCTACACCAGTGACATGGACCACATGGTATGCCGTTACATATATAATCAGCTCTTATGCTCAAGTTGTTCAATATATCTTTTTTTATGCTTTTCCTATTTCCCCTGCATTCTTGCAAAGGTTGTAGTCTGATACAGATACTAGCAATCAAAATGGTGTTTTAACTTCAATTTTACGTTGAATAGTTTAGGATTTACTGTTGTCTTATTTTTGCTAATTGGCAGACCAAGTCTCCGAAGGAAATCTTAAGCAGGCAGGACATAACCAAAGGATTGACCACACGTTTTTCAGGCTTACTTGAGAAGGTTTGTGCTTTCTTCATACTCTAATAGTAATAATGCTTCGGTAATACCCGCCTATATTTATTGAATTACTGGAAAGTCTATCAAGTTCGAACCTGGATTATGATATTTTTGTGGCTTTGAATTTGATGGCCTTCCATGATTTTCTCTCATGAGTTATTTCTTTTGACTTTTATATATGCTGCTTTGATTTGATGACTAAAAGTCAGTTGTAGAGTGATGTTTAATCGATTAGCATGTCTATCTTCTTTTGTTCCAATTCACGACATTTCTGGTTTCAGGTGTTGCAAAATTTGGACTTATATGGTGCAATCTCATTAGGCATCATGAATGTTCTTGGTGATTTATCTGTGGATGTTGTCCATCAGGTAAATTCTATGTGTACTCTTGGCTCGTGTTCTATCTCAGCATTGCGGATATTATTCCATGCATTGTTCTTCAAATACATGTGTGCATCTTGAATTCAAAGGTTGTCGATAGTGTAGTCGTCATGAAAAACTACTTATTTGTTTTTCGCTTGCAGGGAGGATATGTTTATATCACCATAAAATGTGAAAACGCAGGCTTGCCTATAGGCCTTCAAATTTTGAATGTGCATCTTGGGACAGCACCACTTGCAGGTCTCATAATTCTTTTAACTTTTTTTTTTTCGTTCTATTTAACTTCGTATTATCTGAAATAATCTCCAGTGAGGATTAAATTGGAGCAATATTTATATTTCTCTAGTTCATGACTCTTCTCTTATTGTTAATATACAGTCAAGCTGATTGATGTGGCCAAACAATCTCAAGATCCAAGGGCATTCTCAATTGAGTTCTCAGATGTAGACGGTGGCGATTTTGGTTGCAGAATCAAAGTTAAAAAATGCGAGTTCCGTCCGTTGCAGAGCCATGTCATGGTAAAGCAGTCATAGAGACTGCATCATTTAGATATTTCCTTCATTGTGTACCAAATTAACTTATTTATAGGTCAAATCGAGTACTAACACCCCTCTTACAGCTAATTGACAGATCTGCTGTTACTTAAAAGCTTACAAGGACCCAAAGTTGGTGGGGATTTGACAGATGTCTGTGATGTGAGTTTGCTTCTTCTCTGTTGAGACTTCTGCTGTTTCTGTGTTTTGATTAATTTAGTTTGTTATCATTCGATGATCTTGATCGAAACCAACATAAAATGGGTACTAGTTTATACGTAAAATGTCGTTTGTAATGAATATTAGAGTTAATCTCAAACGTTTATTTGAACAACAGGACTTTTGCAAGGCATACGCGTTATCTGCTTCAACACCATCAAGGTCGAATGTTCGGCAAGTTTCTCATCTTAAACTCTGTGTGTGTGTATACGTGTATATGAATAGATTCATGAGACTTATCTAACGACATTTTTAGCATATACTCTGCTTGTAATTCATAGGGGAAGCCGATTTGTTTCCTATTTTTACAAAACAAAAAATAGTGAAAGAACAAAGACTGTTTGTAATATGTTAGGGATATAATGTAGTGTATATGGTTAACGAATATATTTGTATGAGATTGATGTTGAATATAAGAATGTGTTGTATTAATGTTGAGTGTACTTCGAAACTTGAATCTAGGAAAATGAGTATACATATGTTGTCTGACGATAAAAATATTTTTATTGTATAAAGAGATAATTACTATAATAATTTTGGAAATTTTTCTTTTTATTAAAACAATTTTTTTTTAAAGATTTTTTCTTATAACAATGCTTAAAAATTGACGGAATGTTTAAAAATGGATAAAACAATTTAATTACAAAACTGTCATTAACATTTAAAAAATAATAATAATAAAATAATAAATTTTTTTTTATAATAAATATTCAAAATCTATTTTTATTTTCATAATAAAAATACATTTGCGATCAGCGTTTATAAATGACGTTTGTAATCAGCGTTTCCGATCATCGTTTGTGACATGCATTTGCGATCGGTATTTAAGATCGGCATTTGCCACAAGTGATAAGTTTACTACTGTATTATAAATCTATCATCACTAAAAATATATCTACTATCATATGCAAAATGTGCGTAAATCTATCGTCAATTACAATAAATTTACCACGCAACTTTAATCTACCATCAAACACATTAAATCTACCATCATTACATATCCAATTCACGGGTGATAACTCTACCACCATTAACAATAAATCTCCCACAACTCAATTAATCTACCGTCAGAAAAAAATAAATCTACCATCAGAAAAAATAAATCTACGAGATAAGTCTACCGTTCGACCAGTAAATCTATCATCCCCAAACAAATCTACCACCGTTGGTCTTAAATCTACCAATTTTTAAAAAAATCTACCACTATGAAACATCTCTACCACATCAGACATATAAGTCTACGGTTCTTATATTAAATCTACTGTTTCTCTAACAAACCTGCCAACTAGAAATACGTCTATTAATCCTTAAATAAGTCTACTAATCCTCAAATAAATCTATCGTCACTAGACCGATAGACTTATTTGTTTTGGCGCGTATTTTTTTGCATACGTGTAAAAAAAAGTAATGGCATTTTCGTAAATACGTTTTTGTCAACAAATGAAATAAGGGTAAAAAAGATATCCTAGATTGTTATAGTAATTTGGAAAAAATTGCATCATTTTAAACTACACGAGACTTTCCAAAATTATTATAGTTAATCTCCCTTATATAAATAGATTTTTTTAGGATTTATACTGATCTCATAGCTTTATGAGATTCACTTCTTGTGCCTTCATTTTCTCTACTATCTTTACAACTTAAAATTCTCTTTCGATTGGAGTTGTTCAAGATTTTTACTTTTGATGTGTTGGTAAAAATACATTCGTTACTTTTTCCTCGAGTAACCACATATCCTCTTGTTTGCTATGTTCATGTCCAATCTCTACTTTACCTAACAAGATAATCAATCAAAATCCAATTCTTTAAACAATATTATGAAAGAAAAACATATATTTTCTCTCTTTCAAAATATAAGATGTTTTAACATTTCAATACAATTTTAACTTTATTGAATAGTGTGACCAATAATATTCTGGAATACTTTTTATAATTGACTAAATTATTTTTATTTTATATATTAAATAATATTTTTAAAAATAAAAGTAATTTTTTAATTTTCGTATTTTTAGCTAAAACATCTTATATTTTAAAACAGATCCATTTTCCTCGAATACTTTTTGTTCCTCGGAGAGGAAAAGAACCATTAAAAACCAGTATTTCTCATTCAACATGTCGGATTCATTTTCTTATATATAATTGCAGTCATTTTGAGCCGAAATCCAAATTAGTCTATAAAATTTATAGAAATGCAAATATTTTGCTGAGAGGTCTTTAGTCTAATGATACCCCATATGCAAAGCACTTGGAAAACTTTGGGTTCGAGTCCTCTGTAGAGAAAATATTCCTAGTCCAATGATGTGGTTAAGTAGAATGATGATAATCTAGGTTTCATGATGTAAATCGTAGAGGTTCTCAAAATTTGTTTGGATGATGTCGAAAGTTATGATCCTTCAAATCCAGATGTTTAACATAGTATGCACGTGTTCTTCTTTACATAGCCGTGAGATTAGTCGAATTTAGTTAATTTGTTGTATTGTTCCGTCTGACAAGGAGAGGAAAAGAACCATTAATTTGCATGGTGCAATTTCACTTTTATAATAATAGTCAATTTTAAAGGTTTCTTTTTCTTACTAGTATTAAAATCCATTGGACAGCCCAAACCTTCACTTATTATATAATCTGATACATTCTTCAATGGTGGAGTTTTATATTTCCAAGACATTCTGCATGTCGGTGTTTCGCTCTCAGGAATGCCACTTGTACATTGTGCATGCCATCTTTCGCTATTCAAGAATCCCACTTTTTCTGTTTAAAACTCTCTCTCTCGAAGACAAAAAAAGAAAAAAAGAAAAAAACTCTCTCTCTCTAGATAGACATGCAGCTTCGCTGTTTTACACTATCAAGTACTCTTTTATGATATATTATACACAAAGATGTGGATGCCTCGAGTCTTTTATGATATATTTTGCACAAATATGTGGATTGATATAGATTTGTGCAGGGCTTGCATCAGATGTACGATAGCTCGAAAACAAAAAGAGGTCGATGCTGCCATAAAATCCCTGAAGTCAAATTCCAAGAACTGGAAGAGGTTGATCGGCCTGAGTATGGTATCAATTCAAATTCCATCACCACATAACTTACTAGAAAAAGTACCTTATGTTCTCCTTTGCGATGGAAGTCAATGTGTTATAGTCGATCTATCTTCCTTCAATGTCATACCCAAATCTCTCTACGAATTCATCAGTTTGTCGAGTTTTACCTTCGTGGGTTATGAAATGATAGAAACCATTGCTCCTAGACTTGAGAAGTATGGTTTGGTGTGTAAGAACGTCCTCGAGGCTGGACCATCGTTTCCTAAAACGCTTTCTATGATTTTGTCTCTGCGTCCAGGAGATCGTAATGTTTCAGGTGTTTTCGGTACTAACGAAGTTAAACTTTCCGTGGTCTCTATCTCAGAAGCTTATGCTGCGTTTTATGTTGGAAACATGCAATCTACGGAAGTTAGCGTGTATTATTCTAAGACATCTGTCAAATCCTATTTTTTGTGTTTGCGGTGGTAGCCGTCGCCGGTAGTCCATTGTTGTGTTAATTCTGCTTATGTTTCAATGTTCCTTCTTTTTTCTTCTAGTTCATGTTGCTTATTTGTGTTCTTGGTTCATATATGTTTCAAAAGCAAGTCATTTTCTTCATCTTTACTCCTTGCTTTTTGTGTTCTTGGTTCATGCGACATAATCTTGCAATTTTACTTTCTTTTTTAATGATGATTATTCCATATATAATTAGGTTGCTACCTCAAAAGGAAAGAAAATAGTTGATTTTTGTAAAAACTTTTTTGATAAATTCATGTTAACGAAATCGGAGAGTGGAGAATGAATTTTAGTTAAGTTCAAACTCAACTCATTTACTTCCACATTTAACGTTGACTATTGTTAACGGACATTTTTAAAACTTATACGTATCTTTTTTGATGTCGCAATGAACTCGAATTCGGGTCACTAGTCGCACATTCGCACTTAGGTAACGGCTAGTATTACCCATATATGTAAGTTCATTAACATTCCCAAGATGATGAGATTCTTCGTGTTCCCATTAGGCCGGGTATTCGGTTCGGTTTCAGGGGTAGAGGAGTTTATGATGCATATAGATACCGAAACAGTTTCGATTCGGTTTAGGGTCGGTTCGGTTTTGTTATCTTTTACACAAACTATCTAAAAATATTCGAAAATATCCAAAATACCCGAAAATAATAATAAATTTTTTATAAAAATTGAAATAATTATCCGAAAATACCTAAAAATATCCGAACTAACCGAATTAATCGAAAAAATAACAAATAAAAAATTGTAAAATTTATCCGAACTACCCGAACATATCCAACCTATAACCAAAATATATATGGGTTAATTAATGTTTCAGGTATTTTAGGTACCCGTTCGGTTCTTGTTTTTCGGTTCTAGGCATATAGGATCCATTCGGGTATTTTAAAAAATTGGTTCGGGTAATTTCGGGTCGATTCCAAAGTTCCGGGTATGTTTCCTAGCCCTAGTTCCCATTTGATCTAAAATAGTATCGTAAAGGCTATGATAGAATCTCTCTTGTTGTTATACAACACCTTATATATAATACCTTTGTTTCTAAACCTCATATGAATACAAAAAAAAATTGAAATGCTGCATAAAACATGACCGATTTGTAAAATTTTAGACATAAAGATCGTTTACCTGCAAATTCAAAGGGATTGTTATTGTATATATGTTAACTTCAAGGATCTTGTTCATAGGCAGTGGTAGTTTTCTATAACCGTACAAAAAAATGTCAACTTTTCCAATTAACATGATCGAAATATTTTATGATATGATATTCAGATCTTAATGATATTATCTTTTCCCCATAAAATCAAAAACCCTCTTTCAAGTTGGAGGAGGTGAAGGAATGACTGTATCAGTATGAGAACGGTTAGCTCCTTGTGGTGTCCAACTGTAAAGAAGCATTCCCAAAACAAGTATCATTGTTCCTCCCATGAACCCTTTTGGAAGTGAGGATGCAACTCCAAGGTACGGTAATGGCAATGTGAACAGAAACACCGCAATTGGTACACGAAACCACCGCCGATGAAATCTCGAGGAGCCTTAAAAGCGCAATGTTATAGCCAATGTTCACTATCACAAACAATAGAGGCAAAATTGGAGCCCCGTCGCATCCTTTTGTCATTGTCCCAATGTTGAGAAAGCATACCGCGCCATCTTTTAGGCCGAGTTGGTTAAACGGTATGCCCCAAAGTTTTGAAAGAAATGGAAGAAGCAACGCGATGCAGATGGCCTAATTGGTCACAAAACCACCATAGAGACAAGATTATTTACCTTGTAGTGCAAGTCAGAGCTAAGATATAACAAGGGGCTAAGAGTGCCTACTTGGAAAGCTGAGCCATACGAATTAACTATAAACAGATCGAGTGAAGCACCCTGTGACAGTAAGAGCAAATGATTTTTCAGTATTTCAAACACACATAAAAACTCTGTTAATGCAAGTTGAGGATTTGGGAATATTTATATATGTACCTTCAATCGTTTTTGGCTATCTATAAAGATAACTTCCTGTAAGAAAAAAGGAATTTGAGATTAAAGAGAATAATGGCACCAAAATTAAAAATCTTGTAATTGGGTGATTAAGGGAAGGGACCTTAAATACTGTATCTGCTCCTTGAAGCAGGAAAGAAAGGACCATTAGAAGAATCCAAAATACTCCGGCTTCCTTTAATGAATGAGCAGCACCTGATCCACTGCAACAATAATGGTGCTTCTTATTCTACCAAAAGTAAAGCAAGTGGCTTTAGTGTCAGAGGAAGAGGACCGAGCGGACTAACCTTGCCACACTGAGGATTATATCTCACACATGTTTTGCTTGGAGCACATGTCAAGAACATGATTCGATAGCTTTGAACCTGCAAAAGAAAAAACAAGTTATTGACATAGTGTTTTGCTTTAGAAATGAATGGGATTTAGATTATCTTAAATCTTGATATGTAAAGAAATGTTTTGGTAAAACTGACAAAAACTATGGACTATTTTTTTGTGGCATGGATCTATGCTCGAGATCAAAAAGGAGAACTATGAAATTACAGCAACATGCTAAAGTTTTCTATATTATTCCTGTTTTGTCGGTGTCGGGATTCAAGTTTAGCATAGCAGATTTTTTTTGTACTCACCAATGCCAATCCCGTGGTATGGTGCAAGAACACCAAGTGTCATTATATACACTCGCATGGCCCCGCCTTCTTTCTTCTCCAGCCGACAAGTGATAGCTCCAACACATATGTCGCTGTAATACGCTGAGAGGAAGCAAATCCATCATTAGAACATCAGGAATTTCCCATGTCTCACAAACTGGAGAAAACAATGTAACCCAAAGAACAACACTGCCAAAATAACAGATGACAACTAGATAGTGCCGAGTTTAAGTTGTTAACACTTTGTTGTCTTTGAATTTTCATAGTTGCATATTTTACAAGATAATCATACAACAAACAAAATTGGTTCGTGCATTTCAAGATGCATATAATTAAGGACTAGTAGGTACAAAAGTGTGCAGCCATTACATAAAAATAATCATGAGACTCATAAAATGGGTATAAACCAACTAGCGATTAGAAGAAAATCATGACAACGGTCACGGTAATACTTTACTTACAAACAAACAAGAAACATCAACTGTGTCATTTACTGTACATACACACTTCTACATTCTCATTGAACCAAGAACACAAAGCTCGAACATGAGAAAATCAAAAGGATAGAAGAGGCCTATACTGATATTACAAACTAAAATATCTTCTTTGAACCTTCAGACAGTCAGACAGCACTACAGAACATAGATTTTACACAGCTCGGTCAAGAAATCAGTGACCAAGTTCATCTTTCTGAGGAAACCAGCATTTTTACCAAAGGAAAAAATCAAGAAGACAAACCACAATCCTCGCTACAACACCTATAACAATGGCCAGTGAATCCACTAACCAGACAACCAGCAAAAGCAAATTAAAAGCAAGAATGCAAAAGGCTTGTCTGTCAAAATCTAAGTAATAAAAGCAAATGGTATTTTTTTCTAGTGTCTTCTAACTTGTCTACCAAGCCTAATCACAGAACAGTTCATAAACCCCAAAGGAACAAACTTTTCCTATCAAAGAAAGAGACAAATGCTCCATAAGGCAAAAAAGCAGAAACCAAAAGAGATCTCACAGAACAAATAACACAATCCGATCTAACTCAAAATCACATTCCCCCTAAAGAGCACACGATCAGCAAAAACCAAATGTAGCATATAAAGAAAATTAACCATCATCACACACACGCCGGAGAGATTACTGAAAGAAAAAAAAAGAGACAGAAAAATCAGAAAAGACCCAAGTAAAAGAAGCCGAACCAAGCTTGGTGAATTCGCCTGAAGCGATTGCATCGGCATGAAAACAGAAGATCATGGTCTAAGAAGCACAAACATGTTGGTTCTTGATGCGGAAGTGCTAGGCAAATGCTTGGAGAAATGGGGACCTGAGAATCTAAGTTTGGGTCTTGATGAAATAAATATCATTTTTACATGCAGCTTCCTCTGCAACATTTTGTGTAGTGTCTGAATTTCTCACAGCTTCATCTTGCAAAGAAAGACCAACAAAATACAGTCCAAAAACAATCAAGGGCACTGGTACAGTTTCATCACTCGAAAACTGCTGCTAAGTGGATGGCCGAGAACACGAGGTACTGTAGGCAAAAATGATAATCAAGAATATATCTCAGAAAACACTATCAGATCTCAAGCTTAAGATTGAAGATCTCTCAGGACCTATATAGGGTCTAATCCCAACAGGGCAAAAGAATGCAAATCAACGGGAAAAGATTTTTGGGAGCAGGACAAGCGATGCACAAGGTGCTAAAAGTGAGTAACCAAGTAATCCTCCTTTTCACTCTATGCAACCAAGTTGAGACTAAATCTGAGAAATGTAAATTTGTGTCCCTAGGGAGATGATGCTTTTTTATCTACCTAAGTAATCGAATAGTACAAGGCTCATACTTGGGTGATAATGAACAAGGCATATAACGATTATTGAGCTTACTTAGGTCAACATCCAGACAAATACAGCATACTCGGGTTAACATCCAGACAAATACATCATACTTAGGTAATAAAGAAGGCAGATAACGACTATTGAGCTTAGTTTAACATCCAGACAATAACATAAGAAAAAAACGAGGTGCTAAAAAAAAGGTTGCAAGTTAAAAACACCAAAGAGAGAGAGCTTCTTCTTCTTCTTCTTCTTCTTCTGAGAGAGATAGGGTTTTCTACACCTTAGCCCTCTTAGCCTCCGGAATATAAGGAACTAAAACAAACCACGAATTAATGAGAGGGTTTTACTTCTTTTTTGTTACCAAGAATCGAGAATCAAAAGCAAACTTATGTACCTGGGACAGTATAGCCAGTACACTGGCGGCGAAGTCTTTTTGACGGCATAAAATCTTTAGCTACAATCATAGAAAACATAATATGATTTTATTTTAGAATGAACCGTTTACATTAATAATAACAGCAATTACAGAAAATATAATTGCATAAAAAAGTAAACAAATATTTATGGTAAATTCTTCGGGAATAAATTCTCCAACGAAAAGACCATAAATAGAAGTGAAAATTACACCGATAATAAAAATTAAAAACCATCGAAACATTTTTCTTACAAAATGAAAAGTAAAATGATTTTCTTGTAAAAATGTTTGGGAGAAGATAAAATGTTGAGTGATTTTGAAAGTGTAAAATATGAATGTATTTATAGATTGAAAATACTATTCATAGCCGTTGGAAAAGTTTAAAATTTTGAAAAAAAAAAATTTGTGACCGTTGTGAATAACGGTATAAAAAAAATTAATCTGAAAATATTCAATAATCAATCAGATAAAATTTACGAGATCATATAAAATATTTATATACAGGTGATTAAACATCCTTGTATAATAATCATAATATAAACAAATATTTAACGGTGATATTACGGTAACGGGGTCATCCACATAAAAACAGTAAATGAATTTAAGAGACGGCAAACCGACCATTAAATGAAATAAATAATTAATGCAGTAAATAAATTATATCAGGCGGCAAGCCGACCATTAACAGAAAATAAATAATTATGGTGCATGAAGCAACCATTGTAAAATAAATTAATATGGAAGCGACAATCCGTCTACCGAAATAAAAGAAGAATAACGGTGCATTTAAGCAACAACTGTAAAATAGTATATTATTATAGAGACGGTAATCCGCGCACTATAGAATATTATACGTATATATATATATATATATATATTGAAATTATAGAATGATCGTGCTGATAATGTGTTATAAAAGAATTATTTTTATCGTGAAGATAAATATAAAGACGAAAATACTATATCCGGTGTAGAACGGAATACCCAAAAATGAAAGAGAAAGAGTTTATCTTCTAGAGAAAAAGAGATTATTTTCTAGAGAGAATGATTTTCTTCTTGATTGAAGTTTTTTGTTGTTGTGTATTACAATGAACAATCTTTGTTCCTTTTATAGACAAATGAGTGTAATGGATGGGTGTTGATGAATAATCTCCACACAAATTTATTTAGTGAGATATGTTTTTACAACAAGATGCAATTTTTTGATTTTTGCAACCTTACTATTTTTTTCTTTTTCTTTATGGTTTGCTCAGAGTAGAATGAATTGGGTCCCTACTTCCTAGTACAAGGTGAATCTTTTAGGTATGTAACGATAATAGTTTAGTTTGATCAATTTTCAAAAGGACAATAAAGCAAAATCATTTGTCTTTTTATCTACAACGGTAAGATTTAGGGTTCGGCAAATTATTCGTTAGATTTGCTCCAATTTGATATTCGCTTTGATTCGATCCGAAAAATCCGGATATTCATTATGAATCAAAGCGAAACAAATAGTAAAATCTAATATCCGTCTAAAGCAGAGCAAATCACAAATACTAATTTTAAAAATCCGAATATCCGCTCCGATCTGTATATTACTTATACATACATATAATATGATAGGTTTATAACGTATATTTGTATTTTTAGTTTTTTTAAATACATTTGGCAAAATATTTATAGTAAGAATAGATAGATACTAGTTTTTTAATTGAAAAATATTTTTTTTTCTTAAATAAAAAACACATGTTTCATTTTTCATTATCTTAATTTTCCACTTTTCATTTTTATTTAATTATATCGAATAAAATTAGATAATTTAATATATTTATTCACTAATTAGTTTAAATATTATATTAAAACAAACTTTTTTATATAAAAATACGGTATTTTGATTATTTTTTTTGGTTTAATCCGGATATCCAAAAAAAATTCGGATATCCGCAATATCGGATATCCGAAATTTTCCGGAGCAAAATAAATCGAAAAATTAGATATCCGACAAAAATAAAGCGGATCACAAATACTGAATTTTTCGGATATCCGCTCCGTGTCCGCCCTACGTTCTGAGGTCTGTGTTTTCCTCTTTCCTCATTTGATAATCTTTCTTTAGTCTTAGCTCAGTTTCGCTTTTAGGGTTGACTTATCTGGTTTCGAATTTCTTTATGTTCTCTTTCATTTTGGATTTGTTATCAAAGCCAAGCAAACATTGAATAAAATCTGGTTTGTTACTTGTTTAATTGGAAATGGTTCTTAGCTTACGAAACTAATGTCACCTAGATGATTAGTGCTCAAAGTTTGAGAAACAAAATTGTTTGTTGAAATTTCAGGAATTCAAAAATTAGTGCTTAAAAGTTTTCAACTTTCTGGGTTTGAGAAAATGAAAATTGTTTGAAATTTCAGGAATCTTGAGATTTGATTAGATGGGGAATTGTTGTGGCAATCCGAGTTCGGCTACTAGCGAGAGTAAACAAGTGAAACCCAAGAACAAAAAAAATCCTTTTTACAGCAACGAGTACACTACGACAAACAGATCTGGAGCTGGATTTAAGCTCTCTGTGTTGAAAGATCCTACAGGACATGACATTTCCTTGCAGTATGATCTTGGACGCGAGGTTGGTCGAGGAGAATTTGGTATAACTTACTTGTGTACTGATATCAAAACAGGCGAAAAGTATGCGTGCAAGTCCATATCGAAGAAGAAGCTGAGAACAGCAGTGGATATAGAGGGTATGAGAAGGGAGGTTGAGATAATGAAGCATATGCCTAAACATCCGAATATTGTCTCTTTGAAAGATTCCTTTGAGGATGATGATGCAGTGCATATAGTTATGGAGTTGTGTGAAGGAGGAGAACTGTTTGATCGGATTGTCGCTAGAGGACATTACACTGAGCGGGCTGCTGCTGCGGTTATGAAGACTATTGTTGAAGTTGTTCAGGTTTCCGTAGCTTTTGTCTGCAGTTGTCTGATATTCTTAATTATGTTTTGTCTATGTTTCTGTTCACACATCCCTTGTGTTTGTCTTTACAGATATGCCATAAGCAGGGAGTGATGCATCGGGATCTTAAACCAGAGAACTTTCTTTTTGCGAATAAGAAAGAGACATCATCCCTTAAGGCCATTGATTTTGGATTATCTGTCTTCTTTAAACCTGGTACATATTATTATATCAGATCTTGATGAGTATCAGTGGAGCACATGTATTAGTGTATCTTTTAACTTTGCCTGAATTTGCTAAACTGTAACAGGTGAACAGTTTAATGAGATTGTTGGAAGTCCTTATTACATGGCACCCGAGGTTCTGCGACGAAACTATGGACCTGAGATCAATGTCTGGAGTGCAGGAGTCATCCTCTATATCCTTCTTTGTGGTGTCCCACCATTTTGGGCAGGTCTGTTTATGCTTTACTGTATTCTCTTTGTTCCTCTGGAATATTCACTTAAGACCTCATTCAGACGTTGTATATGTTTATTTTGGCACAGAGACTGAACAAGGGGTGGCTCAAGCCATCATTAGGTCAGTAATAGACTTTAAGTGAGATCCATGGCCAAGAGTTTCTGACAGCGCCAAAGATGCTTGAGCCTCCTCCAAAAAATGGCTTTCTGCTGGAGAAGTACTCGGTAGGCTTCTATTTTTAGCTCTTAGTCTTCTGATGGATACTTTGAAATCGTATACTCATAAAGAATTATTCTATTTGTAGAACATTCTTGGATACTGGCGACATTCTTGGAGTGGATAAGGTTCTGAGTTGTTGGAGGTTGTTAGAGAGTTAGAAGTTGTTGCAGTCGTAGGAGTTGTGAAGAGAAACACTCTGATATATAAAGAGGCCTCTTAGATTTGTTTGGAGTCATTCACATACTTGGGTTAATAGCTCGATTACTGAATAAGGATTAGGTTTTTTTAATCAAATGGTGCGGTGAGCCGTCTAAAGAGATGCCGAGACCGAAGGAAATCACTCAAACCAGTGTATCGGAGCCGTCGGAGTCCACGGTGGTCAATCTTGCCGGAAAAGTAACCAAACTCGGCGGAGCGTTGGATTCATGGACGAAAGAGACCGAGGAGCGTCTAAAGTCGATGGATAACAAGCTCGGCGAGATTCTGAAGCTGCTTTCCGGGAGAAATCGCCAATCGGAGGCTCCGGAGATTCCAATTTTCACAGGTGAAAAAGGTGATAATCCGCGACAGTGGATTTCGGAGATGGAGGATTTATTTGTTCGGAAGGATTTCAAGGACTTGGAGAAACTGAACATGGCACAGACAGTAATCAAAGGTTAAGCTCTCGTTTGGTTTCATTGGCGACAATCGTTCTGGTTTTTTCGCAGTTGGAAGGATATGAAGGAAACCTTATTGTTGCGGTTTGGTGACGACAATGATCCAGAGAAGATCATATTGCAAGATAGGAATAAACGATTCTTAGAGCAATGTCGCCAGAACAACGCACATCGCGATGCAGCGAAGATCCAGAAGGAGAAGACAACAATTACGTCAACTGAATCAATTCAAGAGGAAGAAACTAGGAAAGAGGAGAATCCGAAGGCAGCATCGTTTTCACAGACTGATTCGATTCCACAACTGGAATCAGAGACATCTGATTTCGACTCAAGAACATGAATCGCCTGGGTCTACAAATTCAAGCTTAGAGTCTGGTTATGTCCATCCACAGAAATTGATTCCTCATTTTGAAGAATTGTTTCCACAAATTCAGGTACCAATTTCTAAATTGGAACCAAGCTTTCGATTTTTCAAAGAATCGTTGGGTGTTTGTGAGGATTCCCACTTTGGTGTTGGTTTTGATGACTTGTTTGATCATCAAGAAGATAGCTTACACATTTCCCATGTGGAAGAAAGGGTTGAGTTGTATCAGAAGTTGACAGGTGCCAATGCCAAGAAATTTGCACACCAACGGTTTGATAAAATGCCTCTGAGAGGAAACAGATGGAAGCAACATGGTAAGCATCTAAAATTTGCTAAGTCTTGGAAATTCAAGTTCAAAAACAAGGCTAAACAAAGAGAGACGAACGAAACCAAGCAGCATATACGCACAATCAAGTTTGGAATGACACAAGATTGCCTTGTTGGGAATATGACGGGTCAAGTAGAGAGTGTTTCTGGTTGCATTCCGCTGGCATTGCTCAGATTCAAGGGGCTAAGAACTAGGAAGAAGAAGTGGTCAAAGTCATGTAGATTCAAGTTTAAATTCAGGACAAACCTAAGAGTTGTGATCAAGGAACATTTCTCACATAAGGAAGAGACAACCAATCATGATCTTATTAGCGATCACTTCTTGGACGGAGATAATGTTAAGCTCTGGCAATCACCTTCGGAATGTGGGAATGGAAAGCAACATCTTGGGACTACAAACACTGCAAAATTCCAACAATTGGTACAAAGAGGACTGTGTGGTGGTTGCTCCACCATTTTTACAAGAGGTATCCAGATCAGCAAGGTTGGGAGGAATGGGATATTTTGGCTCTTTCAGAAATTTGGCTAGTGACAATGCATAAAAGTAGACTGATGCTACTCCATTTTTTGCAACAAAAATGTCAGCGTTGATGACAAATTGTCAAAAGGACATAATTATGTTTTAAAAAAGCACTTAACACGGTAATGGTGGTATTTGGTTTGCCTTTTTATTTTCCCACACTGCTTTTGATAGGGCTTCAATTGTTTAGAAGTTTTTCTGGGATAGGGATGTGATGGTGTCAAAGAAGTTTCTGAGTTTCCAAGATGACTTTGTGGTTCCTCTATGTTAAATAATTGTTGTAGCTGCTGTCTCAATATAATGATTCTTTTTTCCCCCTCTCTTTATAGATAAATGATTCATAATGATTTTTTTTTTTCCCGGCAAAACAGCCTAAAACTTTATGAATTCGCAACATATATTGTTGAAATTGTCGGAACACTTAACTTACTTCAGTGATTTTACAAGACATTAGATCACGACGAACAATTATATATTGAACAAGCTAAAAAATTCGTATAAATTTACTTTATATTTGTTTAGAAGCATTAAAAACTTTTGCAAACTGCTTGAGCCTTAAAAACTTTTACTTTATATTTGTTTAGAAGCATTAAAAACTTTCGTATAAAAAATTCGTTTAGATCACGACGAACAATTATATACAAACAATTATATTTGATATAAAAGCATTAAAAAGTTTTGCAAAAAGAATATTCCAATATTGCTAGTAGAAAGAAAAATCGGAGAAAACAGAGAAATGCAACAATGTTAGCTAACTACTTTGTATAACATACGATCGACGATTTATTTTCTCACGAGAAATATAATATCATCATATATACAATCCAAACTATAACCTCTGTCTATATATCTCCAAAAATAAAGTTCTAAATTTAAATCTATCTAAATTAAAAGTTTGAAATCTATATACCCACATACATCAATTTCAATCCGTTTGAATGGTTTAAAATCTAAACCAACACAAAAACATCCCACTGAACTAAATAAAAATGGTTTAATTATTTATTATAATTAATACAATTAAAAAAAAAATCTCAAATCTTCTTCTTCTTCACCGTGACCCTCTCTCTCTCTCTCTCTTCTTCTTTATCGTTTCTTCGTGCAGATTTGGATTCCTCTCCCCGATTTTCCTTTGTTCTCATTCAGATCTGATTTCAATGACGATACGCAAGATGAATTCGAAATATCGCAAGGCTGATTCAACTTCACCGGAAGTTCTCTCACCGCGAGCTCGAGACAAGTCTCCTTCACCCTCGCGATGGCTCCGATTCTTCAGATTCACTTCAAGTTCGATTCAAGCTCAGGAATCGCAAGTCAATCTCCGATTCTGCAATTGTTTCACCTCGCGCTCGTATATCTCCTTCAAATCGAAAGATTCCGCGTCGTGATTGTTATCAATCGAGTTTCTGCAGGATCTGATGGTTATTTCTTCGGATCTCAGTCACGACCACCGGAGATTCGTTCCGATTTCCTTTTGCGATGCAATCTTACTGGTCGGTATATTTGAGGTCTCGAAACTCTCTCTCTCTCTAAGCATATAGCTTCTGGATATCTCTCTGTTGATGCTGTTCTTGCGATATGGAGATCTTCGAAACGTAGATGTGGTTTTAGAGAGATGAAGATCAGGTTAGGAAGTTTTCAACAGAATCTAGGATATGGAATTGATGATGGATGGTTAGTTATGTTGCTAGATCATCCTGATTTCACATTCTTAACACAGACGCAGCTGATTTCAAGGTGAAGAAGAAGAAGATGCAGTTTGCTGGGTTTAGGGAAAGACTATTGGCTGATGATCTCTTCTTGGCTAAACTCGCCATGGAATGTGGTGTTGGTGTCTTCCCTAAGGTTTGCCTTTGAATTGAAAGTTTAGGATTTTTGGAGGATTTCTTATTGTTGATTTTGGGCTTAATTTTTCAAGGCGATGTAATCAAATTAGAAATGGATGGAGTGAAATGGCTGCTAAATGAAATGAATCGAGCACCTTTGATTCTAACAGAGCAAATTTGGTTTTCCTTTTGTTGTGTAAAAAGAGTTGTTGTAATTCTTTTAGCTAATGTGTATTGTGTTGCTTCTTTTGTTTTCAGACTGCTGCTGAGTATCAAAGGCGTAGAGAAAACTTCTTCAATGAACTTGGTCACATCTCCTCTGCATCCTCCGATCTCCGCAACCCTAGCCATGGTCACTTCTCCTCCGCATCGACTAGATTTGGTTGGTTTTTTCTAATACTCCAAACCAAAAAGCTTTAAAAACCCCCAATTGGTTTTGGTTTTGGTTTTTCGACAAAACAAACCAAAAAGCATAATAGCCGTTGGTTCAAGGCCTGGAATGAAGCCCGAATATGTTTAATAATTGTTCAAGCCCAGCCCATATGCATAAACCCCACATTAAATATAAACCCCTTTCACCGGAAAAAAAACAGTAAACCTAGTCTTCCGAGACAGGGTTTTCTTGCCGTCTCTCATTTCATCAGTAGCTCTCTTGCCCCAAGTTTGAGCACCCAGATTCGCACGCAAAGGTAAATCTTTATTTTCTTTGACCTGTTTGCTGTTGCGTGCTTAATCGAAGATCAGATCTATCATTCTGCTGTTGTTTTGCTTTTTTCCCTCATCAGATTCGTAGATTTCGCACTGGTTTTTTCTACTTTGTTATAAGATTATCGAGTCGAATCTTAAACCCGTGTTGATTCGTCGATTTTCTTCACCGTACTCTTGTTCTTCGTTTTGTATATCTGAGGATATGATTCTTTAGCAAAAAAGATCTCTCATATTCTTCGTTTCAGTTTGTTTTGTTCTTACAGCATTTTAATTTATTGACACAGATGGATTCTTCGTGGAGAAGAGCGCAGCCTCCTCTGCTAAGTCCTTGTGATTTCATATAAAATAAACCCCATCACTCATATCACACAAAATAAAACAAATATAATAAATACAATCTTGTAGGAAACTTACTTAATGAAATTTACTGCGAAATCTGTAATCAACTCGCGAACGCTAGCGACTCGCGAATCCATGGTCCTTCCAAAAAATGCCATAGCCATCTTGGAATTTCTAGTATATTATTCTGTTTTCGTTAAAACCATAACCAACTAGCAACGTGATATGTCCATTTTCGTAATTTTAACTTGCTAAAAAACAAAAATCAACAAGGCAACAGAATATATATAACAGAGCAACATTGGTTAAAATTCACAAGTGGCTGCAATCTCACGTATTGGGGGCACATCTTAACCTTTGCAGCTATTGGGTTGCAAAGAACAAAATATATCAACGACTAATCAAAGAATTTAGCGCTAGCAACATCTCCATAACGCCATTTGTAAAACTCCAAAGAAAACATCAGAATGTGCAATGCGGAAGCGTTCGTAAGGCTGAAAACAAAATGTATGAAAAACCAATTAAGGAAACATAATTTATGAGGCAATTGAATTCTGGAGAACAACTCTCCATTCAAGAACTTCTCTATGGAGTTCCTCGCAGTGCCATGACTTCTGAAAGAGGAGCCATCGACGATTTCATGGTTCCAGGAAGGGCTCTGAGATTTAGAGGGACAGTGAGGAAGAAAATTTGTCCGTTAGTCTTCGACTTGTCCGATGTCCCCAAAGATGGAAACATAATTTTTGAGGCAATCACTGAAATTTACCATTTGATCTTGGGGGACATCGGACAAGTCGAAGACTAACGGACAAACTTTTTTCCTCGCTGTCCCTCTAAATCTCAGAGCCCTTCTTGGAACCATGAAGTCGTCGATGTCTCCTCTTTTAGAAGTCATGGCACTGCGAGGAACTCCATAGAGAAGTTCTTGAATGGAGAGTTGTTCTCCAAGATTCAATTGCCTCATAAATTATGTTTCCTTAATTGGTTTCTCATACATTTTGTTTTCAGCCTTACGAACGCTTCCGCATTGCATATTCTGATGTTCATTCTTTGGAGTTTTACAAATGGCGTTATGGAGATGTTGCTGGCGCTAAATTCTTTGATGAGTCGTTGATGTATTTCGTTCTTTGCAACCCAAGAGTTAAGATGTGCCCTCAATACGTGAGACTGCAGCCACTTGTGAGTCTTAACCAAGGTTGTTCTATATATTTTCTGTTATATATATTATGTTGTCTTATTGGTTTTTGTTTTTTTAGCAAGTTACTCTCCGACTGTAGAAGAGTTACAGGATTGCGAAGATGGGCATGTCATGCTGCTGGTTGGTTATGGTTTTGACGAAAACGGAGTAATATACTGGAAATTCTAAAATAGCTATGGCATTTTTTGGAGGGACCATGGATTCGCGAGTCGCTAGCGGTCACGAGTTGATTACAAATTTCACAGTAAATTTTCATTAAATAAATTTCCTTGTATTTATATCAAACCAAGTAAGATTGTATTTATATTTGTTATATTTTGTGTTTCAGTCTTTCGCTTGTGA
The DNA here is from genome assembly GCA_900406555.1 of Pseudoturritis turrita. NCBI lineage: Eukaryota > Viridiplantae > Streptophyta > Magnoliopsida > Brassicales > Brassicaceae > Pseudoturritis > Pseudoturritis turrita. Next base: position 1,180,712 of record OVBL01000426.1, read on the forward strand.
TTTTCTTCTGGAAGAAGAATTTATGAGTTATGAGGTTTATTTTGTATGAAATCTTTATTTTGATCACACTTGAGAAGTTTATTTTGATATTTGATAGCATACCAAGCCAATATTTTGCTTTGGCTAAAACCATTAAATATTTCTATCCGGTTGCTACAATTTACATATGACAGTTGATAAATGAATAAAATACTAATGTTTATATTTGACTATTAAATACAAATAATGTGAAATACTACAATTTACGACCGGTGATAAATGAATAAAATACTACTTAGTTTATATTTGACTATTAAATACAAATAATGTGTTTAAAACAATCAAATTTTTGTGGGATATTTAATTTTGAGAAATTAGTCCCTATAACATGTTTGGCGAACATAACCAAGTCTATAACATAATGATATAATATTTTGGAAATGATGTGTGAAAATTACCTAACTATCTTTCAGCCACTCTTAACCATTTTTTTTTTTTTTTTGTCGGCAACTAATTTTTCATTAAAAACCCCAAATGAGCTAAAGTGATACAAATGGATGGACCCAATGTATAACCGAACAATACATATAAGCATTTATCAATGTACAACATACGTGTTCATTAATAATTGTATCCAGATTTATAGTTACCAACTATGTAATCGACTGCCAATTATTTACCCTAATAGACGAATTTTCTATTCTACTGTTTTTGATTTATACCCAGTTTTTTTACGATTATGCAGATTTTTGGGTTTTTTATGTAGACGACTACTCTATACAAATACTATATATTAATAGTTGGATATTCTCGATTTATACAGATTTAGGGTTCATGTTTTCAATAGTTATCTAGATTTTTTACTATAACTCATGTCACGACACTAATTTTCCAACCACTAATTTTCCAATCGTATATAATTAGCTACATATAAACACTACTTTTACAACCGTATATAGTTGATTACATACCTCACATAGTCGTATATATTCAATTTTTTTGCTAAAATATATATATTCAATTATATATATATATATATATATATTCAATTTTCATCACAGATAGTCGACTATTTAAGTAATTTCACTACATATAGACGGCTATTTTCAGTTTAAGTGACTAAGTACATCATATGCATGTCTTACTGCTATCACTTCACTCATGCTACTCCACATGCACTCATTAAAAAAGTTGTCTTTGAGTAATTTCAGATAGTCGACTATGTGAGATATGTAGTCAGCTATATACGATTATAAGTAATTTCACTACATATAGACGGCTATTTTCAGTTTAACTGGCTAGGTACACCATATACAGATCTTTCTACTATCACTTCACTCATTCTACTCCGGATGCACTAATTAAAGAAGTTGTCTTTGAATTTGTTCCTAACTGAGGCAACAATACGTGGTGCTGCTCTCAAATTAGCTTGCGTACCTATAAGCGATTGTGTAACAAGTTAGGTGCCTAGGACTGCTAATCTTTAATTTTTTATGTGGTTAACTTTGTATGCCTTAGTCAACTACTTTATAACCATTTTCTATGAATATTGTTCCAGCTTTTATTTAAATTTTATAATTTCTTTATATTTTTCGTTTTAAAAAATACACTTTTTTAGTGCGTTTGATCGTATTACAACTTGTCAACAATTTAACTTACACCATTTGTGTTATTCTAGGTGACTTAAAATATCATTCCTAGTTGGACTAGGGTTCACATGTGGGAGGGTGGACGGTATATCTTAGGAATATAATATTTCCTATTCCGAGTTGGAATAGCATATTTCCTATTCCTAGTTGTATCTGGTTTTTTTGGGCTTATATATAGGGGTCATAAGGGTTTGTAAATCATTATCCACATAATCAATAATAAACCCTAGACAAAGGGGTATTCGCCTCAATATTGTTTTTCTCTATATTTCGTTTCTTCTATAATCTTTCATAAGGCCAAATTCACAACAATTGGTATCAGAGCTTCAGGCTAGGGTTGTGATTCTAGGGCGATGGCTGGAGGAGGAAGTTCTCTTAAGTTCGAGATTCCGCGATTCGATGGTAAGGGAAACTTTGGGCTATGGCAACGGCGGGTGAAAGATCTGCTGACACAGCAGGGTATGAAGAAGACGATGTTAGATGCAAAGCCAGAAGCGATCACACAGGATGATTGGGATGATATGCAGGAAAGGGCAGTTTCGACGATTCGTCTGTGTTTGTCAGACGAGATTACTCATCAGGTAATGGATCTTACAACTTCGAAAGCTATGTGAGATAAGTTAGAGAAGTTGTATATGTCGAAGTCGCTGTCTACAAAGCTGTATCTGAAACAGAAGTTATACGGGTTGAAGATGCTTGTTGGAGGTGATCTTGTACAGCATGTTAACTCGTTTAATCAAATCATTGGTGATCTGATGCGTGTGGATGTAAAAATTGAGGACGAGGATAAAGCCATGATTCTGTTGTGTTCTCTACCCCCTACATATAAGAACCTATTAACAGCTTTAACGTGCGATAAGGAAACGATAAAGCTGGAGACAGTTACTGCATCGTTGCTATCTCATCACGAGCGACATCAGAACAACGGCTCAGAGAGGTCTCAAGGCGATGGGTTGTATGTAAACTACAACCAGGATAGGGGGAGACAGAAAGAGAAGCAGTTAGATGGTAATAGCAGAAGCAAGTCAAAGCCAAGAGTCGGGAAGAAGGTTGTCTGCTATGGTTCTGGCAAAACAGGCCATTTTAAAAGAGATTGTACCGACAAGAGACAGAACGGTAACAGAAATTTGCAGTATTCTACAAAGTCTGCAAACGTGGTCCAGGTAGCGGAAGATTCAGAAGATATTCACTTTGATATGCTCGCTGTAACGTCAGGGAAAAACGCAGATTCTTGGATGCTTGATTCAGGCGCTTCATTCCATATGACCTCGAACATGGAATGGTTTGAGACGTACAAGGCTGGAAATATAGGGTCAGTTCAGTTGGCAGATGACAAAGTTTGTAATATCGTGGGCATTGGACAAGTCAAGTTTCGTATGCACGATGGTACAATCAGAATGCTAACTGATGTACGACATGTTCCAGTGGTAAAAAAGAATCTGATCTCCATGGGTACTCTTCACAGAAATGGATTCAGATTCAGTGCTGATGAAGATGAAGACGTGTTGAAGGTTAGTAAAGGAGGTGTAACAGTGATGAAGGGACTGATTACAGCTGGAAACATATATAGATTGATGGGAAGCGTGGTTGTAGGTGGAGCTGCAGCTGCGGAGTCTGAATCTGATAAAACAGCTCTATGGCATATGCGTATGGGGCATATTGGAGAGCATGGTTTGAAAGAAATCCATAAGAGGGGTCTTCTGGATGGAAAGATGAGCTGCAAGATGGATTTCTGTAAGTTTTGTGTGATGGGAAAGCAGTCCAAGGTGTCTTTCAAGACAGGTGAACACACGAAAAAGGGTCTTTTAGACTATGTCCATTCTGACGTGTGGGGACCAACTCGGGAACAGTCATTGGGAGGCTCAAGATACTTTGTTTTATTCATCGATGACTTCTCCAGGAAGGTTTGGGTGTACTTCTTAAGGCAGAAATCTGAGGTATTCGAAAAATTCAAGATTTGGAAAGCTGAAGTAGAAAACCAGACAGGGAGAAAGGTAAAGTATTTGAGATCAAATAATGGCACAGAGTATACTGATGGCGCATTCCAGAAGTTTTGTGAGGAGCATGGTATTCAGAGGCACTTTACAGTGAGGAAAACACCTCAGCAGAACGGTGTCAGTGAGAGAATGAACCGTTCGATTGCAGAGAAGGCTAGGTGTTTAAGGCTGAATGCAGGGCTCTCAAAACAGTTCCGGGCAGAGGCAGTAAACATGGCGGTTTATCTCATCAATAGATCGCTAAGGGTTTCCCTAGAGGGTAAAGTCGCTGAAGAAGTTTGGACTGGGATGGATATTGATCTATCAAACTTGAGGATTTTTGGATGTCCAGCATATGTGTTGATTCCAAGCGACGAGAGATCTAAGTTAGAATCTAAGTCGAAGAAGTGCATCTTTCTAGGCTTTGAGAAAGGTGTGAAAGGCTTCAAGTTATGGGATCCTGAAGCTAAGAAAAGGGTGATCAGTCGAGATGTGGTGTTTGATGAAGAGAGTATGGTGCAGGAGGCAAGGTCAGAACAAGTGCATGTTACCATTGAGGCTGACACAGGTTCTGAGGCAGTTCAGGAGGGGTCTAATGAAATAGGACCAGCAGCAATAAGTGATGAGCATGCTGTCCAAGAGGGACAGAAAGGTAATCAAAAATGTGTAGAGGAGAGTACAGCTGCAAACAGACCAAAACGCGTGATAAAACCACCAGTCATGTATGGATTTGAAGACATGGTTGCTTATGCACTTCTAGTTGGTACAGATGATCCATCTAGCTTTCGGGAGGCTATGTCTAGTCCAGAAAAAGGGTGGTGGATAGGTGCTACAACAGAAGAGAACGAGAGTCTGGAGAAGAATCAGACTTGGGATCTTGTACCTCTACCAAAGGGCAAGAAAGCGATTGGTTGTAAGTGGGTTTTCAAGGTAAAACTAGGAGGGTCTGAGAAGGAAGCAGTGAAGTACAAAGCAAGGTTAGTAGCAAAGGGTTACTCACAGAAGAAAGGGATAAGCTATGACGAGATTTTCTCCCCTGTGGTCAGACACACTTCCATACGAGTTGTGTTGGGACTGGTAGCTAGCTGGGATTTTCACTTAGAACAAATGGACGTGAAAACAGCTTTCCTTCATGGAGATTTGGAGGAAGAGATCTATATGGAGCAACCTGAAGGGTTTGTAATGCCAGAACAGGAGAACCTTGTGTGCAGATTGAAGAAGTCTCTATATGGGTTGAAGCAGGCTCCTCGACAGTGGTACAAACGGTTTGACTCATATATGTTGAACATTGGCTATCAGAGGTGTGAGTATGATTGCTGCGTTTATGTAAGGTACCTCGAAAACCATACTCCCATAGTCCTCTTATTGTATGTTGATGATATGCTCATTGCTGGGAAAAGTATGGATGACATTATGGAATTGAAAGGATTACTGGGAAGAGAGTTTGAGATGAAGGATCTTGGTGCTGCAAAGAAGATTCTTGGGATGGAGATTCGTAGGGATAGAAGCTCTAAGAGATTATGTCTTTCTCAAAAGAACTACATTCAGAAGGTGTTAGAGAGGTTCGATATGGCTGATTCAAAATCAGTATCTACACCTTTGGCGTCTCACTTCAGGCTCTCAGCAGTTCAGTGTCCTAAGTCTGATGATGAGATCAGAGATATGGCACAAGTTCCTTATGCTAGTGCAGCTGGATGCCTAATGTATGCTATGGTCTGCACGAGACCTGATCTGGCTCAAGCTGTTAGTCAAGTCAGCAAGTACATGTCAAATCCGGGAAGAGAGCATTGGAATGCTGTTAAATGGATCTTCAGGTATTTGAGGGGTACAGCTGATTATGGACTTGTGTTTGGAGATCAGAAGTGTGTTGCAGTTTTGGGATATGTTGACTCAGATTATGCAGGAGATCTGGATAATAGAAGGTCTACTACAGGGTATGTGTTTACTCTTGCAGGAGGTCCTATTTGTTGGAGATCTGTGCTACAATCTGTTGTGGCAATGTCTACCACGGAAGCTGAGTATATGGCAATGGGAGAGGCAGCCAAAGAGGCGTTATGGGTTCAAGGACTTGTAGCAGAGTTGAGTGTTGAGCAAGGTGGAGTTCTGCTACACTGTGATAGTCAGAGTGCGATTTATCTGGCTAAGAATCAAGTGTATCATGCTAGAACGAAGCACATTTAGGTGAGGTATCACAAGATCAGGGAGTTGGTAGCTTCAGGTGATATCCTATTGGAGAAGGTGCACACGTCGGAGAATGCAGCAGATATGTTGACCAAGCCAGTCACTGTGGAGAAGTTCAAGCATTGTTTGGATTTGCTCCATGTCTTCCAGTGCTAGAGGAAGAAGAAAAAATCCCCCCAGGAAGTGAACAAAAGGTCTGAAGGTGATGGTACATGAAATTTTTCGTCAAGATGGAGTTTGTTATTCTAGGTGACTTAAAATATCATTCCTAGTTGGACTAGGATTCACATGTGGGAGGGTGGACGGTATATCTTAGAAATAGAATATTTCCTATTTCGAGTTGGAATAGCATATTTTCTATTCCTAGTTGTATCGGGTTTTTTGGGGCTTATATATAGGGGTCATAAGGGTTTGTAAATCATTATCCACATAATCAATAATAAGCCCTAGACAAAGAGGTATTCGCCTCAATATTGTTTTTCTCTATATTTCGTTTCTTCTATAATCTTTCATAAGATCAAATTCACAACAATTTGGTTATGCAACTACATATGTATTATGTTTATCGCAACTACATACAAACATTTGTCAAAATTTGATACATAGTAGTCGCCTACAACTATTTTTTCAATAGCCGACTACATTATAGTAAGTGTAACACTTGTTAAGCCAGATCAACATATATACGTATTATATTTTATCAATAATAGTCAACTACATATGTATGATGTTTATCGCAACTACATTAAGACAATTGTCTAAGTTTGATGTATAGTAGTCGCATCTACCTACTTTTAGTTATTAGTGGACTACATTGTTAGTAGCCGACTACATTTGTAGTAAGAGCCATCCTCTGTAAATTGGCAACTACCATATCAACATATCCAACTATTTAACATTCTCAAAACAGTCAACTATAAACACATCAAAATTCTGATTTTGTTCATCTTCTTTCACGAATAGCCAAAATTTTTTTGTTGGTTCACGTATAGCCAACTATTTTACAACAAATTAACAAATAATTATTTTCAAACATATATAATCCGACTATCTTTATATATAACTACCTACTCTCATTCAAGTTATGCATTATAAATTGATAACTACCATATCAACATATCCAACATATTTAATAGTCTCAAAACAGTGAAAGATAAAAACTTTGAAAGATGCTTACTTTTGCAAAAACAAGTAGACGTGTCATATTTTTAAGGTAGCTGAGATTTATTATCTTCTTTAAATAATGGGTGCATGTGGAAGTTAACGTACTTCCCAACACGAGAAACGTTGCAACAAAAGATAAACTTGTTCCACGCATCGATAAAACAAATACTGACATAAAGCTGCTCTATTTATATCAGTGTTCAAGAAAACGGTCTAGGCGGCGCTTAGGCACTAGACGCCCCTAGACCGCTTGAATTTTACAGTAATCGGTGGTATTAGGTGGAAGAGGTCATTTGGTGGTTTGGACGGCCACTAAGCGGGCTAGACGGCCATTAGGCGGGCTGGGCGGATTAAATCCGCCTGTTTTTATTTTTATTTTTTAAATTCAAAATAGCACCGTTTTGATATTTGAGTCAGATGATGAGCATGTTTAGAGGGAATAAGGTGAAGAGAAATGCGAGTAGAATCATCATGAGAGTTTATTCATTTTTAAAAACTCAATTTTTTATATTCTTTAATCTACATTTACGTTTATTTTAGCTTTCATGGATCATGTTTTTTAAGATTATTTCATTATGTTATATTTTATATATATATAATTAGATTATATATATATATATATAGTTTTATTATAAAACCGTCTAACCCGCCTACAAAATCGTCTAGGCTCCGACTAAGCGTTCTAGGCGCTAGGCTGAAGATCGCCGCCCGCTTAGCGCCTAGCGCTTTCTTGAACACTGATTTATATAGTATTTGATAGAAGATGGGTTTTACAATATACTCTCTCCGTTTTATTTTAATTAATGTTTTAGAAAAAATTGTTTCTAAAAAATTGATTTTTTATTTTTTCTATACATTTTTAATAAAAGCATAATGATGAATTATAAATTTCAAGACATTTTAATTGATTTTACTGAATTATTATTGGTTTAGAGTTATGAAAAATTGTTTAGTTCAAAAAATAATGCATTTATACTTAAATATTAATTTATTTTCTTAATATGTGTGAAAAAACTTAAAACATCAATTAAAGAAACGAAGAGAATATATATTTTTTTTCAGATAATGTTCCCCGTACAAATAGTGTCTCTCATAATTGTAAGGGTATAAGCGTTGACTAAAAGTTGTTGACTTTTGCTAGTTACTTAATTGACTAATTTAAGATGCTAATGATCCAATTAACACACCAAATTATAATATTCACCCAATTAACCCTACGCTCTCATAAATTGAAAATGGTCAATTTCTATCCGAATTTTTTCCGTCGTGCCGTTTCATATCCGAGATTTTACTTGTGGTTTATTTCGACACGAACTCAAAAAAAATTCAAATGTCATACGCGATCTAATGTCCATTGTGCCAAAATCAACATTGACCTAATTCTCGTTAGTCAGCGTTAACGGAGTGCTACACACGTGGTAAAATATCGAGGTTAGTGTTTAAATATTTTGTTTTGCAAAGTATTTATTGGAAGTCTTGGTGGCCCAGTTGGTTATATGGTATGTGTAACCGGTTAATGAGTGGTGGGTTCGATTCCCCACTTCAATTTTTTTTTTTTTTTTTTTGGGTTAATGAAGGGTTGATTATTTAATAAAATACTACTTTGTTTATATTTGACTATTAAATACAAATAATGTGTTTAAAACAATTAAATACATTGTGCGGGATACTTAATTTTCTGCTTAGATAGCAAAATATATGCTATAGATTTAGCTGGAGTTGGAAATAACTAAGGATCAATGTGGATGGGAATCATGGGATATCATTTTTGAACCACCAAGCTGCAACAGAGGGGCTTTTTCAATCGCCTCCAGTGTCGTATCGAACATTAGATTAACGTCATATGTGGCTCAAGGTAGTTCATCTTGGTTGAAAGATCTTTTTCAGAAAGAGAAACCTATTACCGTGGTGTAATGGTTGACATTGCTGTCATATTTTCTATGCTTTTCTAGTGTGTTTTTATGTTGCTGTTGTTGTGTAAGTTTGTTTCTCATGTTGATGTTGGATAATGCTCTGTTTCAAAGTTTACTGAAATAAATAAATAAACAATCTTAGATGGAAAAAAAAAAAGATTTAGCTGGAGTTGGAGGTGAAAGCGGGATGTCAATATGCGCTCGTAAACTGTATTAAAAAAGGAATTGTCGATTTTATTTTATTTTATTGAGTTAGGATATCCCTTTCTCGATTCTTTTTACCCAAAAAAACTATTTTCTAGAACCAAAAAATGTCGCACTCTCCATTTTTTTTTGTTCTGTCATTGTTCTTTTATACTTTGCTTTCAAAGTTGGCTTTGTATCAATTTTATTTCAAAAAGATCGGCATTGCATAGATTATTTCATCTTTTGAGATTTGCTTTTATTTTGTTTGTTTTTATAATTTGTTTGTTTTTTTTGGGACACAAGTGGTATTTGTAGTTGTAACCGGATGCTTTTTATATGTTGAAACCCAAATTAATGTTGTATTCTGTTAACCGGAAATATATATAGTGGCAATAGCTACATTCAACGTGAATCAGCAATTACATCAACCAAGAACCAAAATGATACTATTACACCAACTACACATCCTTTATACCAAGTTAGTAAACGTCTGCAATTGGAGGGCTTAGGACTTCTTAGAGGGCTTAGGACTCTCTTGTTGTCTTAGAGGGTTTGCAATCTTCTTTTTCTGATTTTTCCATTCCCCTATAAACTCTATTGCCGGCCTTGAGCTACGGTTGTGCTATTAAAAGAATAGTTTTTTCTGCTTTCTTGGAGTGCAATCTTCCCCTCACCAAGTGCAGATAGCCTTTACTAGCCACTTACCTAAAATCACGCGTGTTCCTATCATGCTTTCGGCTAAGATATTGTTTGAATATTGCAATCTCAACTGCAAATTCAATTCGCTATCGATTGACCTTTTGCCCAAGGTTCATCTCCGACGATTTACTCATTCCTTTCTGATATACAAACACGGTGGTCTTATGGCTGAAAACCTTCACGCAGTTATTATTGCAATGTCTCTTGTAGATGATGAACCCATCAATCTCCCGGATAGCCCAAGGTTCAAGGTTTTTGATGAAAACTCAATGAGCGTATTGGGGAGACTTCTGAATCTAGATTGCCAATCTATGTCAAGAATGATTGAAGACATGCCGAGGGTGTGGAGAGTGTATGATCGGGTTCGTGGTATTGCTTTATCCAGAGACAGATTCCAGTTCATTTTCCAACGGGAGGAAGATCTGTTAACAGTCTTGCAAGATAGACCATGGTCGTATAACCATTGGACTATGCTTCTGGAAAGATGGACAGAGGAGCCGCCAACTAGTTTCCTCTCATCTCTAAAGGTCTGGGTTCGTATCAGGAACATCCCTGTGAGACTCTATCCGAGCAAGAATAATTCTGGATATTGCAAATCCAGCGAGAGAGTCCAAGGTTCTGAATCTGCCATCTGGAAAATCGGTTATCATTACTTATGAATATGAAAAGATAAGAAAGAGGTGTTTTCAGTGGAGAATACGTCTTCAACGTATGTTCCTCTGGTCTCAACGTTAGACCCGATTTCGAAAACCTTAGAAGGTCCTCCGGGTTTCCCTCCGTTTTTTCCAGAATTATCAAAACATGATCAGATAATGGCGCTACAGTATATATACCTCATGCTAACAACACCGAACGTCTTGCTCGAATTCAAAGAGTTCAACTGTCCGTCGAGGAGAATATACAAAGAGATGCAATCAAATCTCCTTGTATAACAAAAGATTTAGACAAAGGGAAAGGACACGTTTTTGGTGTCATTGAAGAGTCTAATCGACTACAAAGGAAAAGCTTGGTTGATAACATATCGTTAGCCTCGGCTCCTGACCATGATCTACCAAGTGTTCTAGAAGCTGCTCACTCTCCGTCGTCTAGTTTCACTTCTCCTTTCACGGGTAAGGGTTCAACGGTCTTTGCGATGGGGTCTAGTTTAAAGACTTCATCTTCCGGTAATCCGAGTGGAAGGAAAAGTGACCGTAGAAGACCTCCTGCATGGAAAAGGAGATAAAGAAAAGCCCAATCTATTTCCAGAGCAGATTCTCCTATAATGAAATCAAGAGCATCAAAGGAATGCATCAGCAAAAGAAAATCAGAAACGAGTCATTCAACACAATCAAACAAATCACCAAAAAACCTTGAAAATACGGTGGCTTCCATGGGGAAGCCGCTGCAATTCCAATGAGTGTATTGTGTTGGAACTGTCGAGGGGCGGGAAATACCGAGACAGTTCGTCGTTTACGGAAAATACGTAAAAAATATTTTCCCATTTTTTGTTTCTCATGGAAACTAAGCAAAAGAAAAAATAATTGTGGATTTGAAAAATAGTTTGGGATACGTTGAGGTCATTACGGTTGAACCAGTCGGCTTAAGTGGTGGCTTGGTGGTAATGTGGAAATCTTGTTTTGATGTTGAGTTAATATCTGCTGATAAAAGAATCATTGATTTGAAAGTGAAGATGGGTAGGTTGAGTTTCTTCATGTCTTGTGTATACGGAGATCCTGTGAGAGCCATGTGATAATCATATATTTTACCACTTGGGATCTTATGTTTTCATTCTCTTTCTTGTGTTTATTTTGCTTTTCATAGCGTTTTATTTTATTTAGAGTCCTAATGAGTCTTATTGCATTTTAGATGTCCTAGGTTGTCTTTGTATTCTTTTTGGTTTGTTTTGTGTTCATTTAAGTGCTTTGGAGTGAGTTGGACACAAAAAAATTAGAAGAATGAATCAAATGGCAAAAACATGCAGAGTAACTAAGTAATCCTCCTTTTCACTCTATGCAACCAAGTTGAGACTAAATCTGAGAAATGTAAATTTGTGTCCTAGGGAGATGATGCTTTTTTGCCTACCTAAGTAATCGAATAGTACACGGCTCATACTTGGGTGATAATGAACAAGGCATATAACGATTATTGAGCTTACTTAGGTCAACATCCAGACAAATACAGCATACTCGGGTTAACATCCAGACAAATACATCATACTTAGGTAATAAAGAAGGCAGATAACGACTATTGAGCTTAGTTTAACATCCAGACAATAACATAAGAAAAAAACGAGGTGCTAAAAAAAAAGGTTGCAAGTTAAAAACACCAAAGAGAGAGAGCTTCTTCTTCTGCTTCTTCTTCTGAAAGAGAGAGGGTTTTCTACACCTTAGCCCTCTTAGCCTCCGGAATATAAGGAACTAAAACAAACCACGAATTAATGAGAGGGTTTTACTTCTTTTTTGTTACCAAGAATCGAGAATCAAAAGCAAACTTATGTACCTGGGACAGTATAGCCCGTACACTGGCGGCGAAGTCTTTTTGACGGCATAAAATCTTTAGCTACAATCTTACATCCTTTCACATCACATTCACATCCACTAAGCTTCAGCGCCTTTTCTACTGCGTCTTCTCCCGTGATTAAAACCTTAACTTTTTTGTTGCTGTAAAAAGTAAATAAAAAAAGACAATTCTTTAGTAATTAGCATTTAATAACTTGAGAGTAGGGAAAAATGGAGGAAGAAAGCCACAAACCTTACGAGTTTAACAGTTTCAGTGATCTCTCCATATGAAGAGAAATGTTTAATCAGGGCGCTCTTGATATCGTTCTTAGGAAGCGTAGTGTCATATCCCGTAACAATCATCCTATATAATAATTTGATTGCAATGTTATCAAACATGACGAGAACACATCTTACAAATACTAATCTTCAAAAACAAAAAAAAAGTTTATTTACCAGTCTGATTCTTCGATGTAGGATGTGGAACTCTTAGCCCTATCAGCCAATTCAGGAATCAGTTCTGGTATATACGGGGAAGGCTTAACAACGACTACATTCCATCCTCCCATGTCACTTCCATCAAGTTCCAACGCCTTCTTTTCTGCGTCTTCTTCTCCAAACATAGTAATGAAAGATCTGTAAAACAAAAACAAGTTTTTAGTTAGCTCTATAAACTATTGAGCTAGCTAGGGAAAATTTGGAGGAAGAAGAAGACACAAACCTGTTGAGAATATCGCTTCCAAAATCTCTGGGAATACGAATGCTCGTGATCGTTCCACATGAAGAGAAATGTCTCCTCAACGCGCTCTTGAGTTCATCCCCACGAAGTGAATTATCATATCCCTCAACGCAAATACTGAGATAATATATATATTATCAACACTTTTTGACAAGAAGAAGAATATATCTAACAGATACAAATTCTCCCAAAATAAAAAAAAAAAGAGGAGCAATTTACCGGATTTCTCCAATATCTGCATCACTAGATTCACGATCCTTCAATTCCAGCAATTTCATCCCCTAAGGTACGAAATATCTAATCAGAAATTCGAATACTTTTTCTTCTTGTGAAGAAACCATCAATACAATAGAGAAAGAGAAACAGAGGTTAAAGAGTGAGACAGAAGAAAGCCATAAGGAGAAGAAGAAGAAGAAGATTACTCTGATGGTGGATTCGTCCATGGCGGATTTGAGAGAAGAACGAACGACTGCTACGTTTTCGAGAGGCTCTTAAGAAATTTTTCAATTTTTGGGATTTAGGAAGAAAGGTATTTATAATCTTTTCTTTTTTTGAATTTGATTCGATAATTTCAACAAAATAGGAAAAATTGTATATATGTAAGAACAAATGATTGGGTTTTGAATTTAGTTCGGGCCTCGACTAAGCCCATATGGCCTAATCTGTTGAAGAACCGTTTGAGGGTGAGGGAATGGCGATGGAGAAGAAGAAAAGAGGAAAGCGATCATAGCGCACCCAAAAAAACTTAATGTTTAATTAAATACTCGATGATCGTGTTTGAAACTTTTTAGAGGAATACATTAATTCATTGTTTTTTTTTTTAAACTTATTTAATTTAATATTTAATAACGAGATTTATCGTTTATAAAAAAAAATTCAATGTTTTCTTCTTGTGCAGAAACCATTAACAGAGAAACAGAAACAGAGGTTATAGGTTTTCAATAACCCTCTTAATATATTTTTCCATTTAAGTTATTTAAGAAGAAAGGTATTTATAATCTTTTTGTTTTGTGAATTTGATTCGACCACCGCCAAATTCGGGGCCCGTTGTAATTTATTGAATAAGCTCAAAATCACTATTCGATAACAAATGTTTTTTTTTATTAAAGGCCCATCATTTGCCCTTTTATTTCCGACCATAATTTTTTTTTGGCCAGCTTGTTAAAAATTACGGTTGATTAGTTTCCTTTTCGAAAGAATCATTGTTATTACATAGTTATACATCATAATTAAAGTATCAATATACAAATATAAAGCCAAAAAAAGGAAAAAAAAAGAGAAGAAAAAATAATTTATATATTATAATAATATTTCTACGGCAAAGAAAAAATTATTATTTTCGGCACTAAAAATAAAATGAAAAAGGAGGAAATGAGAGATGAAAAAAAAAAAAATTTATTTATTTATTTTGTAAAATATTATTATAATAAATAAATTAAATATTGCGGTTTAAAATACCCATAAAAGGATTTTTTTGTTTCGTTTCTCAACTTTTCATGTTTTAAACTTCCTCTTTATTAGTGCGTCTTCTAACTTGTCTAACAAGTCTAATCACAGGACGGTTCTTAAAACCCCCAAAGCAACTAACTTGTACTGTTAGAGGAAGAGACTACTAATGCTCACTCAGGTACAAAGACAGGAAAACAAAAGAAAATTCAACAGCAAAAATTCGCACAATCCAATGTATTTTAAATCTCTGATTCGAGACAGAGAAATCAAAATCAATGTAAAGAAGCCGAACCAAGCTCGGTGAATTCGCCGGATGCGATTGAATCAGCGTAGTACTTGTCGTTGTAGCAAACCGGGAACAGAACCATGTTGAGTTTCTCCCAGGTGAGATACCGTCCGGGCAAAATTATAGAACCGAACTAAAATACATGAATCCAATCCAAATCAAATTATAAAGTGTAACTTGAACGGAATAAAAATTTCTATATTGAATTATCCTAACAAAACCCAAATTTTATTAAACCAACCGAAGTAACCTAACTAACCAAAATTCATTAAACAAATTCATATATATAGAAAAATACGTTTACATACATTTTTTTCTTTATGTAAGGTATTCTGGGTATTGCCCTTGGCGATGTGTTTTTGATTTCTGACGGGATGAGAACTCGGAGACAACTTCAGGAATCAAGAAAGAGTACCCAGATCTTAGGAATTGCTTGTATTTCGATCTCGGTACAAAGACTCATCGCTTGCTAACCAAGAAACTCAATTGGATTTGGTATGCCAATCAAACAGAGCTTGACTAGAATGGCTTTTGAAGTAGTTTTCTTGATTTACTTATTTGTTATTGTGAAATTACAATATCATAGCAACTCTGTTACCCTAAAAGTAATCCAAGAAATGATCAATATAAGATGGATCGAGAAGCACACATTATGTGGATCCCCGAGCTAGCGAGGCTCATGAAAGAAACATTAACTACGACTGTGACCCTTTAGAACAGTTCTTCTTGGTAAATGTCGTGCTAGTTGGGGACACAACATGTCGGTTCTTGATGCAGCAGTGCTAGGCAAATGCTTGGAGAAATGTGAACATGAGAATCTTAAGTTTGGGTCTTGAGGAATATCATTTTTACATTCTTATTTTCTCCGAATTTCTCATAGCTTCATCTTACAAAGAAAGACCAACAACATACAGTCCAAAAACAATCAAGATTCAAGAACATTGGCCGAGTTTCTTCACTTGATAACTGCTAATTGGATGGCTGATAAAACGAGGTACTATAGGCAAAAATCTGAGAAACGTAAATTTGTGTCGCTTGGAAAATAATGTTGTTGTCTACTTAATCAATTGAATAGTATACGGCTAATACTTGATACTTGGGTAATGATGAACAAGGCATATAACAATTATTGAGCTTACTTAGGTCAACCTCCAGACAAATACATCATACTTAGGTTAACATCCAGACAAATACATCATCCTTTAGGTAATAAGGAAGGTAGATAACTATTATTGAGCTCCAAAGTTTATCGAACGAGCCGACCCTTCTCTCTCTTCTCTCACTTCTATCCTTCAGAGAGAGAAGGATCATGTTCTTCCGATCTATGATTGGAATTATGTTTGTTTTTAATCGGCTTTTCATTTCATTTCAATGATCTTGAGGTCAGGCTATGGAGATTTTAGCCATGGTCACGGGTGGATCTGAAGGTTGAAGGTGAGAAGTGGCTCCGGATCTACGGATGGATCTATGGATGGATCTACGGTGTAGTTTGCCTTTGTCTTTTCTTTTATTTCTTAGATCTATTTGTGGTTGACTATTGGTTATAGGCTCTGCGCCTCGAGTCCTTATCTATGGGGTTTCTCCTCTTTTCGGTTGGGGGTTCATCTGCTGAATCTAGGCTGAGATTGGTTTGGAGTCTGGAATTTGTTTCTTTTGTTCGGCTGCACATGTCACACCTCCTCTTCGTTAGGGTTCGTCTTGGCTTCTATCCGGTTCCGTTCGGTGGTGGTTTTCAGGTTTTGGAGGCTTGTTTCTTCCGGATTAGTTTCGTGCAACGCTCTTTGTCTCTACATAACAGACCGGTTCGGGGTTTGGTCAGTTCATCGGCTTCTATCTAGGCGTTTCCAAGTCTATTGAGTACGCCGTTTCTGGGTTCCTTCTTGTGGTATTGTATGTGCCTCGATTTATGCCGGAGTATGAAGCTTAGGAAAATTATTTTGTGAGATATATTTTATTCGCTATAGGAGGTTGATTGGCACCGTGAGTTTGTCCGTGTGTGACTTATTCAGTTGTCTTGGTCCAAGGCTCTTAGGGGAGTTTTGATGGCTTGCTGGGTTAGATAATCGTTCCTAGTTTCGGGTTTAAATCAGTTTTTGTTATGTATCGGTTGTGGTTTCCGTTCTCTTCTAGTTGTAATTTTATCGGTCTTTGTTGGCCTGTTCGAAAACTTCTGGTCTGGGAAAGTCTTATTGCTGTGCCTGTGTGTTCAAGCTGGGAAATTTCCTAGTCTTTTAATTGAAATAATAAATACTGAAAAAAAAAACGATTATTGAGCTTAGTTTAACATCTACACAATAACATAAAGAAAAAAACGAGGTGATAAAAAAGATTGCAAGTTACTTGTGTAATAACTTTAATCGATGGAAAAGTATAAGGCTCATACTTGGGTAATAATGAAGAGGGCAGGTAACGATTATTGAGCTTACTCTTAACATCCAGACAAACAAATCATACTTAGGTAACAAGGATGTTATATGATTATTAACATAAGAAATAACCGAGGTGATAAAAAAGGTTGCATGTTAAATAAAAACACGAGAGAGAGAGCTTCTTCTTCTTCTTCTTCCTCTTCTTCTTCTTCTTCTTCTACTCCTTAGCCTCATTTGCCTCCTTTGCCACCTTAGCCTCCTTTGCCTCCTTAGCCTCCTTAGCCATCTTAGCCAATTCACCTGGGACAGAATAGCCACACTTCGCGAAATATCTTCTTCTTTTTTAGTTGCGTAACGGAAAAACCTGATCAACTACAAGCTTACATCCTTCCACATCACATTCACATCCACCATTAAGCTTCTGCGCCTTCTCTACTGCGCCTTCTCCACGAACATGAACGAGAGATCTCCTGTAAGGATCAATAAAAAACAAGTCTTTAGTAATTAGCATTTTAATAACTCGCGAGTTGGGAAAAAATGGAGGAAGAAGCCACAGACCTGTTGAGACCACCGGTTTGAGTGTCTCCGAGAACGAGAACATGAGTGAGCTCTCCACATGAAGAGAAAAGCTTAATCAGTGCGCTCTTGATGTCGTCCCCAGGAAGCGAATTGTCATATCCAGTAACGTACAACCTAATAATTTGATTGCAAAAGATAACCAATCATGACAAGAACACATCTTACGGATACAAAATCTCCAAAAAAGAAAAGAAAAAAAGAAGCAATTTACCCGAAATCTCGAATGGCCGCATTACTAGATTCACCACCCTTCAATTCCAGCAATTTCATCCCCTAAAGTACGAAAGATCTAATCAGAAATTCTCAATACTTCCAATACTTTTTCTTCTTGTGAAGAAACCATCAATACAATAGAGAAACAGAAACACAGGTTAAAGAGTGAGACAGAACAAACGGTTACTTTCATGGCGGATTTTGAGAGAAGAACGAACGACTGCTAGGTTTTCGAGAGGCAATAATACCCTTGAAGTAGAAGAAACGTTTGTGTATATATAAGAACAAACGATTGGGCCTTGAATTTAGTTCGGGCCTCGACTAAGCCCATTTAGTCCTAATCTTCCTTTTCACTCCATCCAACCAAGTTGAGACGAAATGTAAATTTGTGTCCCTAGGGAGATGATGCTTTTTTGTCTACCCAAGTAATCGAATAGTACAAGGCTCATACTTGGGTAATAATGAACAAGGCATATACTGATTATTGAGCTTACTTGGGTCAACATCCAGACAAATACAGCATACATTCGTAGGTCAACATCCAGACAAATACATCATACTTGGGTAATAAGGATGGTAGATAACGACTATTGAGCTTAGCTTAACATTCAGACAATAACATAAGAAGAAAAAAACGAGGTGATAAAAAAAAGGTTGCAAGTTAAAAGCACTAGAGAGAGAGAGAGAGAGAGAGCTAGAGAGAGCTAGAGAGAGCTAGAGAGAGAGAGAGAGAGCTAGAGAGAGCTAGAGAGAGAGAGAGAGAGAGAGAGTTTCTTCTTCTTCTTCATCTTCTGAGAGAGAGAGAGAGGGTTTTCTACACCTTAGAACGATCTAAAACAAACCAAGAAATAATGAGAGGGTTTTACATTATTTATTTTGTTGGTTTGTTAGCAAGAATCGAGAATCAAGAGCAAACTTATGTGCCTGGGAGAGTATAGCCAGTAGGGCGATTAAGACTTTTTGGCCGAATATACTTTTCAGCTACAAGCTTACATCCTCCTTTCACATCACATTCACATCCACTAAGCTTCAAGGCCTTTTGTACTGAGCCTTCTCCCTCGATAACAACCCTAACTTTTTTGTAGCTGTAGAAATCAACAAAGACAAGTCTTTAATGATTGGCGTTTAATAACTTGGGAAAAAAATGGAGGAAGAAAGCCACAAACCAATGGAGAATAATAGCTTCAGAGATCTCTCCACACGAAGAGAAATGTTTAATCAGGGACTTCTCGATATCGTCGTCAAAGAGGGAAGTGTCATATCCCGTAACATCAATCCTATATAATAATTTGATTGCAATGTTATGAAACATGACAAGAACACATGTTACGGATACTAATCTCCAAAAACAAAAACAATAAGTCTACTTACACGCCGAATCCTTTGACGGGGGGTATGGGACTCTTAGCCATAGGAACCTTTTTTGGTAGCTCAACGGATACATTCCATCCTCCCATGTTTCCATTAAGTTCCAACACCTTCTTTTCTGTGTCTTCTCCACGAATATGAACAAGAGCACTGTAAAACAGAAACAAGTTTTTAGTTAGCTTTTTTTTAACTCTAGGGGAAAATTTGGAGGAAGAAGAAGAAGGCACAAACCTGTTCATACTGATGAGCTCATCTCTGGGAATAATAACGTGCGTGATCTCTCCACATGAAGAGAAATGACTCCTCAACGCGCTCTTGAGTTCATCCCACGAAGTGAACGGTCATATCCCACAACCCAAATACTGAAATAATATATAATATCAACACTTTTTGACAAGAAGAACAATATATCTAACAGATACAAATTATCCAAGAAAAAAAAAAGCAATTTACCCGAAATATTCAATGAGTGCATCACTAGATTCACGATCCTTCAATTCCAGCGATTTCATCCCCTAAGGTACGAAAGATCTAATCAGAAATTCTCAATACTTCCAATACTTTTTCTTCTTGTGAAGAAACCATCAATACAATAGAGAAAGAGAAACAGAGGTTAAAGAGTGAGACAGAAGAAAGCCATAAGGAGAAGAAGAAGAAGATTTACTCTGATGGTGGATTCGTCCATGGCGGAGTTGCTAGAAGACCGAACGATTGCTAGGTTTTCGAGAGGCAAACAACCTTGAAGATATTTTCCACTTTTAGGAATTTAAGTTAGAAGAAGTTGTTTATATATATATATAGTAAGAGCAAACGATTGGGCCTTGAATTTAGTTCGGGCCTCGACTAAGCCCATTTTGTCCTAATCTTCCAAAGAACCGTTTTGAGGGAATTGCGATGGAGAAGAATAAAAGGGGGAGAGCGATCATAGCGCACAAACAAAAAAAATTAATGTTTTAATTAAAGGAAAATTAGCTAAAATAACAAAAAAACTATAAATCACTAACTAACCAATTTCTCTCTTTTTCTTTTTCTATCTCTCCCTATTTCTCTCTAAAATTTTGGTTACTTTTGCAATTATAAATTTTTTTTTGTTATTATTGCAAATCACCCTTTTATTTTTTTGTCAAAACCACACTGAACCAAATCACAAATTTAACCAAACCTGTATATTAGCCATTTCAGCCTCCTCCCCAACAGAGTCCTTTAAGTACTCATCGTGGCTTCCATCCCCGGAAGATTCACTACCATCTACTTCAACAAGGGCAGCGGAGTTGCTTGACTGTCCACTAACCTTATCCTGTTTGATAAACATAGTTAGGTTGACAAAGGTCAATGGATATAGAGTTGGATATGTGGGGACATGATTACCTGAGAGATAACAACTTGATCTTCTCCACCATCAGCAGGGGCTCCGGATGACTGTTTCAAATTGTCGATAATCCCAGAAACCCCAAGATAAGCTGTCCATTCAGCCGAGTTAAGATCATCCATGAAGCTCTGTGATTTGTCGGGGTCCGACTTTCCTATATCAGCAGGTGGATCTTTAGAAGCAGGTGGTTCTTCAGAGGCAGGTGGGGAAACATACTTTGGGTTTGGGTACTTTTCACCATGACGCAGCGCGCTTATAATCTCTTCTAGGAATTCATCCTTCATAAGTTTCTTCTCCATTGCAAGCATCTCCTTTATCTCAGCGGTGTGGGCATCGTTTTCTGATCGATATGATGCATGATAGCTTCAACATCAATGAGATCATACTTATCACCTTCAACGACCTTAGGTGGATAAGTTTTTTCACCTATTTCCCCCCTTCTCTTTTCTTGATGATCTCTTAAGACGGGTTTGGAATTTCATCTTTCTTGGGACACTGCTTTGGCTGTGGACCTTTCCTTGCTGCCTTTTCTTTCTTAGGGAATTTTGTTTCAGGGACAATGATTGGCCATTGGTTAACATCACCTTGCCACATTTCTTTTGTAAACTTAAAATGGCTGCCAATAAATTTTTCAAGATAGATGACAGACTGATCTTCAACCTCGTCCTTCCAATGGTTCACTTCTTCAAATTGGGAATCACTGGACGGTAACAATGGTGAAATGTCTAGCTAGACATCAAAGACAACATTTAGTTAAGTGAGTTGTGGACATGAATAAGTTAACAAGTGGACAAGAGAATCGATATGTTACTTACATTTGAAAGATTTCAGTTTTCATGATGTTGGAGTTGCGGAAGGTCTTTAGGTGGGTGAGGTTAGTAATCGACTGGGCAGTGAAAGTCTGCTCGTCATCTTGGTCGGGAATGAATTTCTCAAACTCTGGTATTGCCTTGAATATAAGTAATTGGATAGCAAGCGTGAAACCGTGTGCGAATGTGTGAGACTGATTAAACTTTTTGATCAGTTCATCGAGTTCGGGAATCTTCTTACTCACTTTCACCATCTGCAGTGCGACCCTACGGGTATTCTTCAAAGGACTCCAAATGTTTGACCATTTTTACCGCTTTCTTCGACGCTTTTACCACACCACTGCTACAAAGTAAAATGCCTTCCACAATCACAATAAGTGCAAGGCGAATCCTCCTCTAACCGGGCATCTTCTGAGTAGCATGCAGCCTTTTGTCTCTCTTTAGCCAAACAACGATGTCTTTGATGAGGACAACTTTTTGGTCCTCAGAGAATAGAGAATTGTAGCTTTTGGTGGATACAGACCACATGGTAAACCCAGTGAGAATCCCAAACTCTCCGAGGGAGAAACGAAATGGTTTGCCCCCAAACACGAACCAAATTTTGTTTATTGGTGTGGAGAGTCCTACATAGCATATAGGGGACAAGTTTGCCAGATAAAGAAGATTTGCGGATAGGAATGTCGAATAAGGGGGGAAAACAGGAAGTCCGTAGGTAATTATATTATTTGGTTCTTTCTAGGGCTTCAACCAGATCTAGCAAAAACTCGGGTCTCGAATACGAATTGATACGACCTCCAGGAGGGTATTATCAGCAGCGTACAATATCTTTGGGAGTATATCTGGATTAACGCCATCTAAACCTGGGAAATCAGGGCGAGGAGGTGGCGCAATGGAGGTTTTTTCTTCAGGGATTTAATATATTTTTTTGGTGTGGACATCTCAACTTATTCCTGTAGACGAAATAATGGAAATTAGTTTCAGAGTTATATAAAGAAATTTATCATGTGTGGACGATAACGTAAATATCGATTTGGCTCTGAACAGAAATCATACATCAAATCCAAAAATATACGGTGAAATCTCAGTGGACAAAATGAGATAATTACAGTAATAAAACTCGATATGCTAATGGATGGACAGCTACATAGTGGAAACACAGAAAGACCCGGATTCCGACCTAGTGACTTCGGATTTGGGTTTGTTTAAAACAGATAACCAATTCGTTAAAAATTTGTTTACGATTAGAGCATAACTGACAAGAATCGATGGGCGGCAGTGAATGAGATGCATAGAAAAACAATAAATTCGAACCGAAATAGTGAAATCGTGAACTGATTTCCACGAAAATCAGAAGGGCTTACCGAAATCAATCAGAAAGAGGCCTTAATGGGATTGTGTTTACGAAATACGATGATTAAAAATGAAAATCGGAGTGCATATCTTCAATGTAGTTTGAAAATTTGAACATAACTTTGCTTAAGCGAATAGCCAAAATCATTTCGAACTTGCACAATCCCCAATAAAACGAGCAGAGAAAGAGAGTAAAACCGTCTGGCAACAGTTTCTTTTCCCCAAAACCGTCAATCACAGGCCAGTGGAACGTGTGCAACTAAGCATGTGTGCGATGGGTAAATTGGTCATTTCGCGTTATTTTTAGGAAGTTATGAATGTTTTAGAAAGTTATGAATGCTTTGCCAGACCTGATCTGTGCAGTGCGGATCTGCGACCAGTCAGTTGACAAGAAGGGTTTGGAGGGTCAAAAGTATTCCGATAAAATTGAAACTTTGTGAGTATCTCCATGACCCATATATCTAGTATTCTGAAAAATATCTCCTCGTTTCATTCAGTATTTTGAGAGTTATATGTGTATCTCCGGGACTGTTCTGTGCAGAATCCAGATCAGACTAGTCTGTCGAGTTGTACCTTTTGGTTGGGCAAATGAGGACCGTTTGACCCGGAACTTTGCAGAGACTCTCAGGAAAACTGGAGCTAGCTGTCGTTCAAAGTAGAATCTATTTGAATATCAAAAGAATAGGTAAACATGCTCTCTAAGTTGAGACATCGAATCTGTCCAAAGGAGGAATGGTTTGTACTTCATCATCAAAGTGGCCAAGGTGAAGTTTGGGATCTGTGGAAACATAATTCATATTTTCTTATATTATATTACATGATTCATGACATGTAGGCTTAGATCTGATTGTTAGACATAGGTTATATGATGGTATGCATGATGATATTGTGATGATATGATAAGATATAATATGCTATGATATGATAAGATATAATATGATATGATATAATATGTTATGATATGATGATGTATGAGATAAGAAAGGAAGAATTAAGCCACAAGGGCCGCGTTTTTCCTATATGTTGGTCTACAGTGGATCGACGGATTCATTGTAGCTCATCAACCGCTGACGAGCTCAGTATGGGAGTGTCTGTGCCACAAGGGCCAGCCTCCACGCATGAGGTTCAATTGTGTCATCACAAGATGGCTGAACCTAACTATGTGTGGATGTATTGCTTAATGGGCAAGAATATGTGTGTTATAACTTGGCAAGTAAAACAAGCTATATGTTTGTTAGTGTCTAGGTTTATGTGAATTGATGATTTTTTTATACTAGTAGAAATATGTTTTATGTTTCGGTGGGAAAAGATGATCTCCTCACTGAGTAATTCATTATCCACCCTTCTTTTCTTTTTCTCTTTTAGTATGTGCATGTGTGTTGCTTGTGGTTCAAGTTAGGACGCCAGATGTAGATTTGTGCAGGGCTTGCATCAGATGTACGATAGCTAAAAAACAAAAAGAGGTCGATGCTGCCATCAAATCCTTGAAATCAAATTCCAAGAACTGGAAGAGGTTGATCGGCCTGAGTATGGTATCAATTCAAATTCCACCACCACATAACTTACCAATACTAGAAAAAGCACCTTATGTTCTCCTTTGCGATGGAAGTCAATTCGTTATAGTCGATCTATCTTCCTTCAATGTCATACCCAAATCTCTCTACGAATTTTCATCAGTTTGTCGAGTTTTACCTTCGCGGGTTATGAAATGATAGAAACCATTCCTCCTAGACTTGAGAAGTTTGGTTTGGTGTGTAAGAACGTCCTCGAGGCTGGACCATCGTTTCCTAAAACGCTTTCTATGATTTTGTCTCTGCGTCCAGGAGATCGTAATGTTTCAGGAGTTTTCGGTACTAACGAAGTTAAACTTTCTGTGGTCTCTATCTCAGAAGCTTATGCTGCGTTTTTTGTTGGAAACATGAAATCTAAGAAGTTAACGTGTATTATTCTAAGACATATTTCAAATCCTACTTTTTTGTGTTTGCGGTGGTAGCCGTCGCGGTAGTCCATTGTTGTGTTAATTCTGCTTATGTTTCAATGTTCCTTTTTTTCCTAGTTCATGTTGCTTCTTTGTGTTCTTGGTTCATATATGTTTCAAAAGCAAGTCATTTTCTTCATCTTTACTCCTTGCTTTTTGTGTGCTTGGTTCATGCGACATAATCTAGCGATTTTACTTTCTTTTTTAATGATGATTATTCCATATATACTTAGGTTGCTACCTCAAATGGAAAGAAAATAGTTGATTTTTGTAAAACTTTTTTGATTATATACTTAGGTTGCTACCTCAAATGGAAAGAAAATAGTTGATTTTTGTAAAACTTTTTTGATAAATTCATGTTAACGAAATCGAAGAGTGGAGAATGAATTTTAGTTAAGTTAAAACTCAACTCATTTACTTCCACATTTAACGTTGACTATTGTTAACGGACATTTTTAAAACTTATCTGTATCTTTTTTGATGTCGCAATGAACTCGAATTCGGGTCACTAATCGCACTTAGGTAACGGCTGGTATTATGCAGTATGTAACTTTTTATTTTATTGGATACTGTGTGACTAATATGCAGTATGTAATTTTTTACTTTATTGGAAACTGTGTGACTAATAGTATTATGCAGTTTTTTCATGATTGGTTGAATAATTTTTATTTTATATATTAAATGATATTTTTTGAAATAAAAATAATTTTTTAATTTCGCGCTTTGAGCCAAAACATTTTATATTATGAAACGGAGAGGTACATTAAACTACCTTCCCAACATGATGAGATTCTTCGTGTTCCCATTTTCCAAAATGTTATAGAAGTATCTAAAATAGTATCTTAAAGGCTATGATAGAATCTCTCTTGTTGTTATAGAAGTATCTAAAATAGTATCTTAAAGGCTATAATACCTTTGTTTCTAAACCTCATATGAATACAAAAAGAAATTGAAATGCTACATAAAACATGACTGATTTGTAAAATTTTAGACATAAATATCGTTTACCTGCAAATTCAAAGGGATTGTTATTGTTTCTATAAGGGTACAAAAAAATGTCAACTTTTCCAATTAACATCATCGAAATATTTTATGATATGATATTCAGATCTTCATTATATTATCTTGTCCCAAATCGATTTTCATAAACCTCTCAAATCTCTTAATAAAATCAAAAACCCTCTTTCAAGTTGGAGGAGGTGAAGGAATGACTGTATCAGTATGAGAATGGTTAGCTCCCTGTGATTTCCAACTGTAAAGAAGCATTCCCAAAACAAGAATAATTGTTCCTCCCATGAACCCTTTTGGAAGTGAGGATGCAACTCCAAGGTACGGTAATGGCAATGTGAACAGAAACACCGCAATTGGTACTGAAACTGTCGATGCAAGACACGAAACCACTGCCGATGAAATCTTGATGAGTCTTAAAAGCGCAATGTTATAGCCAATGTTCACTATCACAAACAATAGAGGCAAAATTGGAGCCCCGTCGCATCCTTTTGTCATTGTCCCGATGTTGAGAAAGCAAACCGCGCCATCTTTTAGGTAGCTCCCCAGTTGGTTAAACGGTATACCCCAAAGTTTTGAAAGAAACGGAAGAAGTAATGCGATGCAGATGGCCTGAATTGGGTCACAAAACCACCATAGAGAAGATTATTTACCTTGTAGTGCAAGTCAGAGCTAAGAGAGAACAAGGGGCTAAGAGTACCTACTTGGAAAGCTGAACCATACGAATTAACTATAAACAGATCGAGTGATTCACCCTGTGATAGTAAGAGCAGAGGATTTTTCAGTATTTCAAACACACATAAAAACTCTGTTAGCGCAAGTTAAGGATTTGTGAATATGTATATGTACCTTCAATCGTTTTTGGCTATCTATAAAGATGACTTCCTATAAGAAGAAAGGAAATTGAAGATTAAAG
Organism: Pseudoturritis turrita; assembly: GCA_900406555.1. Classification (NCBI taxonomy): domain Eukaryota; kingdom Viridiplantae; phylum Streptophyta; class Magnoliopsida; order Brassicales; family Brassicaceae; genus Pseudoturritis; species Pseudoturritis turrita. Next base: position 1,207,369 of record OVBL01000426.1, read on the forward strand.
AGAATAATGGCACCAAAATTAAAAATCTTGTAATTGGGTGATTAATGGACCTTCAATACTGTATCTGCTCCTTGAAGCAGGAAAGAAAGGACCATTAGAAGAATCCAAAATGTTCCGGCTTCCTTTAATGAATGAGCAGCACCTGATCCACTGCAAAAACAATAATGGTGCTTCTTATTCTACCAAAAGTAAAGCAAGTGGCTTTAGTGTCGAGGAAGAGGACCGAGCGGACTAACCTTGCCACACTGACGATTACACCAAGACCTACAAGAGTGCATCCGAGTATTTGGTTTACGCTATATCTCCTCCCGAGAAAAACAATGGAGAAGAAAATTTGCCAGACAAGATATGTCTGCAGCAAAACAAACGAGTATGATATTAAAACCTGGAACTTGATTTCACCCATCATACCTTTATTAGTTACCAATAAAATCAAGAAATCATGGTTTTAAGGCAACAAAACATTTTTGAGAACCAAGAAGTTTCACATACAGAACCGATGATTAAAAAGTTATTATACTCATACAGCTTCTAACCTGAGATAAAACTGTAGTAGATGGCCCCGAAAGATTAGCTGAGTAAAGAAAAGGAAAACATTAAGATGAATAAAGTTGTTTTCGTGCGATCAAGGCATTTATACTTCTCATAGTACTCTCACTCCCTCATAAAGCCAATTTGATTAAGGATCGCGCAGACAGTTGCATAAAAATGTAATAATGTAATGTTACCTGCGGCTGCCATTCCTGAAGCTGCAGCTAAAGCCTGCAAGACGCCAACAATTAAAAATGGCGTTTTTGGCACCGAGAGCATCGCATCTGTAACAGTTCCAGCACGATATCGAAAATACAAGATTGAATAATATACAGCTACATACCTACATGAAAGAAATAGCAAAAGAAGAATGTTTTTTTCCTGTAAATTAACGTTTGATATATATAACAAGATGTTTCCAGGACATCATAAAAGCAATAAAGAAAATGAATACAAGAGCAAATATTTCATAGCTATTGATCAAAGTTTCAGGTCCACCAAGAACAGAGCAACCATTATAGAATTATTCTGTATAAATTTACCCAACATCATGTATAGTGTGAAAAAACCAGAATATTTCTCTAGCCAATATAAACATTCTATTAAGCACAGGTAACAAAATCTTGTACAGTTCTCAATATAAACGTTTGGTTAGTTACCAAAAAAAAACATTTTGTTGACATGTTAAGATTTAAGAGCAATCAGCTAATCTAATCAGAATTGCTCTGCAGATAGCAATCACATAGAAAAGTCTAAGAGGAAAAGAGACTCTTTAAGAATAGAGGTTGATATTGACTATATTCTAATCAAGTCTAAGCCAGTGGGACACATAAGAATATTACTCAGAGGCTCCTAAAGGGCAGATAATGATATGGATTATGGACGGACTTTATTCAATTTGGTTCCACCAACTTTTTTTTTTTTTATTTAAATAAAATTTGGTTCTACCAACTAACAACGTTGTGTTTTTTTTCCCTCTAGAGCATATTCAAGGATTTCTTTTTTTAATACATTCAACGAATTAAATTTGCATATATTTGTAAAATGAATCAATGCCTATCTATATTTTTTTTTAAGTTTCGTTTATAGAAAATATTTTGTAGTTATTATATATTATAATTTGCAAATGGTGATAAAATAGTCATAAAAATGCTTTACGAAAAAGTTGAATAAAATGTTTTTTTCTTTTATAAATCATGGAAGTTCCGACCATTCGGTTTATAATCTCTCTAGTACCCAAAGTCATATTTTAGATATTCCAATTTAAAGAATAATCTTTTGTCCCAATTGGAAATTTGAATCCGGAACATAAGAAAACCTAATCCCTTATATTATCATTAGGCGACTATTTCATTGGCAGATGGCAAAGATATAAACTTGGATCAATCATATGATTAATCCAAAAAAATAAATGCGTATTTATGTATATACATTGCATGTGGAGAAATGATATGCGCATACAATAATGTCCCAAGTAGAAGTATCCAACATGAAATAGACTGCAAGCCAAGTCTGACCCGATTCCAAACAAACAAAATGTTTCTAATTTATTCGTATTTGCCCTTGCATTTTCAAAATGTATAACATCACACCTCAAGTTTGCAAAATTTATCATTTTAGACATGTTTTAATAGTAGAAAAAGTTTTCGAACAATGTATTTTTTTGGAAAAAAAAACACTCCTAACTTCGAGTTGCCAACAATGTATTAATTTTTTTCTAAAAACCAAAACTATATAACTACATTTAAGTTTTCATTCACAAGAAAACATTGATAGTTTTTTTGTAAATAACTAAATCTGTTAATTATCAAATAAATCCGGATTTACGAACTATTCTTTAGCATTACTGCATTACTATACCCCTCTAAATTTATGCATACTGGGAAAAATCCCTAAATATAAAACTAGAATAAATAGACTCATAAAACTTTTAATTAGATTCCAATTGCAAGATTAAGAGTGTATTATGATCTAAGAAAATTAATTAACGCCAAAACCGAAATCAAGGGAGGTCGGAGATGGTTTACCCGAAGGTGGAGAGTTGCGCGAGGAAGAAGGGATAGTGCTTGAGCGGAACTAGCGCGAGCTTATACATCACTCGGTTTCCGACGCCTAACGCCGCCGTAGCCGCCGCCCAAATCACTATCTCCGTCGTCTTGACATGCTCTGTATCGACCACGTGATCGCTATCGCTCCCTTCGATCTCGTTATCGCCGACGATCGCGTAACCGCACACGCCTGGCTTTTTAATATCCGTCTCAGCTCCGTCATCGGATCCATCCCAGGATCTCGCCGGTGACACCGTTTGGATTAACCACCGCCTGGAAGTTAGAGCGATTGACGGTAGACGACGATTGATGTGATTTCGACGGATTAAGGAGATTGATTGAGCTTGATTAGCGGAATGCGATTGGACCGAGCTGATCGATGCGGTTAAACCGGTGGTTAACCGGTGGGAAGTCGTTGCCATGGTGGATTAGGCTGGAATGAAACCGATTCTGCTAGTTTTGAGGGGAGAGAGAGTGAGGGAGGGAGACGGAAGTGACTTGGATTTGGCTTTTTATCATTTTTTTTTTCAATTTACATTTTTTGTTTAAAACAATTTGCATTATTAAAACACACGCTGCCCAACTTGTTTTTTCTCACAAAATAACACAAAGTAACAAAAGTGTTTTTAGACTTTTAGTATCGCACACTTTTATTGTAGAGAAGACAATTTTATCCTTTATGATAACGAGATATATGTTCAAATAAAATGTTAATTTGATTTTTATAAATTAATATGTCGACGAAACTTGACTTATTATAAATAAATATACCTCCGGCACAAAATAAAATAATTAATGGAGGAGAAAATAAATGCTGACATGTGAAAAGTTAAAAATTATAAGGTTTTTAAATTTTTCGATAGACCACAATTTTAAAAAAAATAGTGAAAACTGAGATTTTATCTGGAACGATAGCACAAATAAAAGAACAAAATTCGAATCAACCATATCTTTTTGTTGAACCTCGAATTTCACAAGATACTAATGTTATCTAAATGATTTATGGAAGGAGACATACATTTTTCATGTTTGGGCTGGTATTGTTTTCGGAAAAAATGTGGAGAGATCAGTTATAGAAGATAAGAATGTACGTTGAATCCTCTCTCGTTTCACTTTAAATTGGAAGCACTTATATGGCTATATAGACCATGACATGCATAATCACAGAACAGAAGATAACAATTTCTTTCGCAACAAACTGCTCGAGTCAATAAAGATAGTGGATATATCGACGAATTAACTTGCTTTTTTGACACACTTGGATAAATTTGGAAAAATCAAGGAGTTGTTTCTTTTTTTCTTTCTCTATTTTATTTGCACATTTCAAATTCGAAGGCAGATAGTTTACAAAAAGTGCTAAACTATAGCACCGATTAGAATTTTTGAATCAATTTAATTAATTTATAGCTATTGAAAAAAAACCGACTGATATAAAAAGTGACGTGAACATATCCCCTATATATTTAAATAACATGTAGTTTTTTAATCATACATGTGCTTGTTATTCTCTCTATTGACAAAAATTATATAAGAGAAATAAATAACAGTAGAGCAAATGACCATATACGTAAAATACATGAGGTATCTTTAAAAATTCAACCTTCTTCATAAAAATTTCAAACTTCTTATAGCAATACCTTAAAACTTGTTTCAGCATGTATATGCTATATTTTGAAGCTTGCATATTACCTTGTCTTTACCTTTGACCTCAAAACCTCTAAATTGCTTCATATAGATTTTTCTTTCAATTTTTCATTAAGGAATACAGTTTTCACATTTATTTGTCGACTAGGTAATTTTTTTTGTTACCAGCCCAAGAACAATTTTGATTGTCATCAATATCTTCTTTTTGTTGAAACTCTTTCACAACCGGTCTTGTTTTATAATGGATGCTTTCATTTTTTTTTATCCGATAGATCCACTTGTTATGGAAATTGGAATCCATTTTTTTCTCTTTTGATAACTCGGCTAACATCCATGTATGTTTGGACATCAACAAGCTTTTCTCATTTTTTTTGCCAATGGGTACATGTAAGGTAACGGGTAGGGTACAACTTGAAATGACCTTAAAAATCAGATCAAATAATACTGATAACATGTAGTTTTGTTGTTTAAAATCACTATTTGAAGTCTTAGATCCAATAATGGTTGGTTTTATGTTTAGATAATTATGGATAATTATATTAGAAAGTTTTTAGATATTCTTTTTTTTCGTCTGAATAATATTATATATAATAGTAGGAGTGTCAAAATGAACCATTAGCTCATGAGATAAGCTGCGGATTTTTACGAGTCCGAACTATGTTTTTTAGGCTCATTTAATAAACAAGTTAAGCGATCGAACTTAATTGAATTTGCGAGTTATGCGAGCCAATTCTAATGAGTGGTGAGCTAGCTCACGAACAACATTTTTTTAAAGATTTAAAATATTATTTATATATTGTAAATATATATGAGATATTCATATACCATGTTCTCTTTTAACTAAAGCAAAAATAGAAATAATCCATTATACTTATATTTTTGTTTTACATTTTTATTTTTTAACTTTCAAGTGGAATAGATTCGGCAACCATTTGGATGATCATTGCATTATTTTATTTTAATTTTTATTATTAGACATTGAATTTAATTTAGCATTCGATAACAATATTATTGAGATTTATTTTTAATATTTAACATTTAAAGTTAATTTTGGATTTTATAATAGTTTAAAATTTTAATTATTTTATTTTTATATTTATTTAGTAATAACTCGCGCTAGCTCATTTAGATAATGATCTAGATAATTTGAGTTCGAGTTTATGAATATAAACTCTTATAATAAATGAGTTGAGTCAAGCTGAGCCATGAAATAGTCGAACTCATCATGAGCCGAGCGAGCTGGCTCAGATTGACACCTATATAATAGTGTCGAATTACAAAATATAGCCCGAAAGTTTACCTAGAAAACATGGCCCGAAATTTTACCGGAAAAACATGGTCCGAAAGACTATCGGAAAACAAAGTCCGAAATTTTTTAAATATTCTATATAATTTTAAAATTTATATATAAATTATGACGATTTTTAGATTTTTTTTATCCAAATGAATAATTCAGATATTCTACATAATTATCTTGCTTAAAATATCATGATTTTAACGAATAATTTGTAGTGAAGTGACATTAGTCTAGTGGCAGTTATAAGTCCACTGAAAACAGGTACCATCATATCCGGGATCGAGTCTCATTCTCTATAAATAGTAAAAATTATGTTAATGGATCGGCTAGTTGTGCCCCTTGTAAAAAAAACTATAATTTGTATTATTTTATATAAAAAGTTTTGAGTAATTTGGGTCTGATACGGTAAGGCCGGGTGATCCGACCCGAACTTATTAAGAGCCGAAGGCCTAAATGTGTAAAGACAAAAAAAGAGAAAAAAAAAAAAAAAGGTAAGAAATTGTTTGTCGTGGCGCTCTTTAACTGGGCCGATGCACAGGATTAGACTACACCGTGTTGTGCCTGACCCTACCCTTTCTCTGTCTTCCCCTTCACTCATCTTCTCTTGTAGCTGCAGTAGGTCACACCAATAGCTTCATTTCTGCTAGCGAATTCGCTGGAAATTAAGGGAAAGCTTGGCGAGGAAATGTGAGTAAACGAGGAAATCGATTCGGGCTAATGTGTATAATTTGATTCGTCTGGGGACTCTCTGAGAGAAAGAAATTTCAGTTTTCGGCACATTTTGATATTTTCGGATGCGTCATTCGTGGTTTTGATTAAGTTACTTCTGCAATGGCGGCTTCTTTAGCTGCTATGCAGCGACCACAAGTTGGAGCTTCGAATACGGTAATTAATTACAGTCTCTAGTCTGATTCCTGTTTGGTTCTTATCATATGTTTGCTTTGTAGGAAAGTGGAAATAGTGATTAGATAAGATTAGTGCGTTTTCTTTCGTATTTGAAGGCACAGCAAAAATTGAAAGATTAGATTTTGCTCAAATGACTGTATTGGGTCGAGACTGAGTTGGAGAGACAATGAATTAGAACTGAATGTATTTATTCTTGGGGGTTCTGGTATTCGAATGCATCAGTTTGATCAAGTCAGAAGCTTGCTTGAAATATGATTTCCCCCTTATGTAGTAGCTATTGTTATTCTTTTTTCTTGAAAATGTTGTTCAGTTTTTCTGTAATTGCATATTATGATTTATCTTGCTCTAGTTTCTACTTATCAGGAGATATCCTTGCTTGGTTGCTCTCAGAAATCCTCCAGTTACCTAAACATTTTGTTGAAGTTGGTGATATATTCCCAAATCTACCTCGGAGAATGAAGTAGATAAATAACATGATTAGGTGTAGTGCTGGTGTGGCTGCGTCTGTGTTAACTAATTGCTGGTAGGATACGAATGGTTTGCTATATTATGAAAAAATGGTTTTTCTGTTACTGGCTTGGATATCTTAGCCAACCAGGTTTAGGTAACTGGAAACCAAACAATTTTTTTTGTTACACTGGTTTGGCGGTAATGGAAGAGTCTTTCAGATATGTTCTGTTCTTTATATCTGTGGCTCTGATTGGTTTGATTTGTAAGAAAATTCAAAGTAAAGCAAACTGATGATAATCCTTTATTGTATTCCACAATCAATTTTTGACAGGTTTATAAGAGTGGTCCTCTCTTCATTTCATCAAAAGGTGACCTACATTTTCCTGCTCTTTAAATATTATCTACGACTTTGCACATCTACGCATTGTATCAGTCTTGATTCCTTAGTTTCAACCATCTTGTTATCTACTAAATTTTTATGGCACTATCAGGACTTGGGTGGACATCATGGAAGAAGCGTTGGTTTATCCTTACCCGAACTTCTTTGGTGTTCTTCAAAAATGATCCAGTCAGTATTTGCGATCCTTTGATCTGTTATTTCTCAAATTCATATAATACTTCTACTGTTGAGCTATTGGAACCTACGATGTTTGCTGAAAAGAAAACTTAGCCTAAACATATTGCAAATTCAAAGGCTTTAGAATTGGTAGAATGGCTGTTAAATGGTATTCTAGTTGGAGCGTGCAGTATACTTTATGACACCCTTCCTCATATGCTATGTTATATTACTAGGTAAACAGGCTGTATTATTACTGATTCTGGTACTGTGGTTTATTATTGAAACCAACCGGCCTTACCTCTCAACTTGGAATTATATTAAAATTCTGTAAATCAAGTTTGTGATAGAAGTCCAATACCATTTCCTTGTTTGAGGACCACTATCAGTGAGTCCGCATGATCCCATCTTCATTTGTGATATGATTTAATTGAATTGATAAAGCTTAGTTTTGTATATATGCTTGCTAATAATCTTTTTTTTTTTTTTCTCAAGGCGCTATCTCATGATTATGTCCTATATTGTATTTCATTACCTTATTTTCTTTTATTACTAACCTTTACTTTTACCTTCTTATATATCCTATAAATATTTTGCTCTCTCCATCTTCCCTGTCCTTCCATTGTCTGATAATTTTAGAAGTTCTATTATTTCTAGATATGGAGTTCAGTTATCACTTGTTTTATCTCTCTGTATAACAATAAAGCCTAGCTTTCAATGATTAGATATTTGTCTCAGTTTGTTGCATCAACTTGCTAGGAGCTTAGGAGGATCTTGATTTACACTATCAACTTGAACTATTTTATACCGTTAGCTCATTGTTTCAACTGTTTGACAGAGTGCATTACCACAAAAGGGGGGTGAAGTAAATTTGACTCTGGGAGGCATTGACTTGAACAGTTCGGGGAGGTATAAATTTCCTGTGGTTGTTGTTTATAAGAATATCTCCAACTTTCTAGCCTGTGTTAACATCCTCGTTTGCAGTGTCGTAGTGAGAGAGGATAAGAAGCTGTTGACTGTATTATTCCCAGATGGGCGTGATGGACGAGCCTTCACCCTCAAGGTAATTTATATATTTAAGAAGCTAACTTAATTTTTCTTCTCCCTCTTTTGTTATGGGCTATGATTCCTGGGTTATGCTTCTATGAAATGCTAATTATTTGGCTCACGCAGGCTGAGACATTGGACGACTTGTATGAGTGGAAGGCTGCCCTTGAGAAATCCCTTGCACAAGCTCCTAATGCAGCACTGGTAATTGGTCAAAATGGAATATTCCGAACAGAAGCAAACAATACGATTGACGGGTCCTTTAATTCATGTTAGTTCTCATTTATTTTATTATTACCAGCTCCTCTGCTATGGCTCTTTTCATACATGTATATTAATCACACCCTGGCATGCAGGGAGGGAGCAGCGCCCATTGAAGTCTTCGGTTGTTGGAAGACCAATTTTACTTGCTCTAGAAGAAATTGATGGAAGTCCATCATTTCTTGAGAAAGCACTTCAATTTCTTGAGACATATGGTGAGTATTGGCCTCCTACTTTAATTAGTTTCCTCTCATTTTATGTTCTAAATCTCGTATCATTGTTCTCTGTTGTTTACCCTCTAGAAAGTAGATTTTTTTTTTTTTTTATATTATCTTCAGTGCCATATATATATATATATATTTTTTAAATTTATTCCTTTATTGTGCACCTTTTTGTCTGCACAGGAACCAAAGTAGAGGGAATCTTAAGACAGTCTGCAGATGTTGAGGAGGTAGAACGCAGAGTTCAAAAATACGAACAAGGTATTGATCTTGTACATATAGACCCTTTCTTTTGGGTATAAACTCCGAAAAGGTATATATATGTAGGGATTGGGATATAAGCTCATTCCTGTTTTACCTTTCTGATTTCTTCCTCTTAAAAATTCCCTTTTAAATGAAACTTTTCCAAATGTACTTATCTAGGGAAGACAGAATTCAGTCCTGAAGAGGATCCACATGTTGTTGGAGACTGTGTTAAGGTACTATATTGTGTGTCAACTATTATTTCCAGTTTTATTGATTGTGTTGAAATATTTGTGTCATGCTATCGTATCTGCAGCATGTTCTGCGGCAGTTGCCTTCGTCTCCAGTTCCAGCGTCGTGCTGCACTGCTTTGCTGGAAGCTTATAGTAAGTCTTTGTATATATGGAATCTATGTTCGTACTTTGGCGTATGTGTGTATATAACTCGCTTTTTACCTTTTTTCTATAGAAATCGATCAGAACGAAGCTCGGGTTAAATCACTGCGCTCTGCTATTATTGAAACATTTCCAGAACCAAACAAGCGCCTACTACTACGGTATGCTTTCAGATATAGTCTTTGAAATGAGCGTAAAAACTGCTTACGCATTCTATTTAGGCATTGAACCTGGAAGGGTATTTAAACCCTCAGCTGCATATGCCATGGGAAATATGTGGTGCTCTCATGGAAAGCTGCTTGGAAGTCCATTATTTAGGTTACTTCAAACAGCTTGATACTCAGCGTGGGTTGTATTCTGCAGGATTCTAAAGATGATGCATACTATCACCTCTCACTCCTGTGAGAACCGAATGACTTCATCTGCTGTAGCTGCTTGTATGTCCCCATTGCTCTTGCGTCCTCTACTGGCTGGAGAATGTGATCTAGAAGGTTTTGACTCTCTAGGAGACAACTCTGCCCAGCTTCTTGCTGCTGCTAATGCTGCCAATAATGCTCAAGCCATTGTCACAGCCCTTTTGGAAGACTATGGGAATATGATCAATGTAAGATGCCATTAGATCATTTAGTTTATAATTGGTGCCACACAATACCATCTGCTCAACTATTTGTTTGCAGGATGAGGATCTTGAAAGGTGCTCTATTTCTACTGATTCTCATATTGGCGACAGTGGGCCTGAGAACTCAAGTGATGAAGAAGACATAGAGGTTAAACGTCCTGACTTGCATAATCTGGATATAGGAGAAGGGGAAACAGATGATGATAATGATGTTCTGCTGAGCAGAAAACCGAGTGAGAGCAGTGATTATGCTGGCAGTGATCTGTATGACTACAAGGTTTGTTCTTGCCATCTTATCCCACTTCCCCATACCTCTTGGTCAGAGTAGACCTCATTCAGAATTCTGAAATATGGGAATAGTGTTTGAAGTCGAAACACAGATATGTATTTCTTCACCCATTGGCTATTGTCTTGTTATCTTTATGTACCTCTTATGGGGTCTTTTGTTTGGATGGGTGTCACATTGTAGTTAAGTTTGGTGTTTGACCTTTAGGTCTTCCGTAGCGAAACTGGTAGTATTTAGAAACTGCAAAAAAACCATCCTTCTTTATTCTTTCCTTGAATGTGCTTTCTCTCAGGGATTTGGTGTTGAAGATTCAGATGTTGAGTCTCCTAGAGACATCCATTGTTCAGTCGAGAGTACAAACTTGCCCACTAGAGTGAAAAGACAAATTGAAGAGCCTATTAAAGATATAGAAATTTCCAGCGTATCACCTACTGAAAATTGTTATCAATCAGGGAGAGAGGCTATGTCATCAGTTAATCCCAGTACTCCTCTCACTGCTCCTAGATACACAACATCAGCTGAGAAACCTGCGAATAAAATTTCTGGCTTTTCAACGGTCAATGCAAAGCGTTCTTCATCCTGGGGAAGAAGCAACGTAAGTTTTCCATTGCAGGCATGAAAAGTCAATACTTCTATTGTCATAGTCTCTGCAACTGACTTGCGACGTATGCATTTTATAAAGTATGTATGAGATTTATAATGATGTTGATAAAAGTCTTATTTTGGAATAAATATATTAATACACCTTACTTGCATGTATGGTGGGGTAAATAATGCTAGGAAAAATGAGTTTAACGTGCTAGCTCACTTCCTTTCTTTGTTTACTGTGTGCAGGGCAAAAAAACACCTGCCAAAGGATCATTTGATAATTCAGGAAATGACGAGTAAGATACACAATACTGAATGCGTATATTGTGCTTCTATACACTCCTATTTGCCATCTAGTGTTTTGATTCATACAGTGCAGTTTGATATATTGGCTTCTGTGTTCAACCACTTCTGCAGCAGTACAATCGAGGACATCTGTTTTTGAAGCTTTTTTTTTCCCTAATTACAAGGTTGAAAATTTTAAAAGTCTCTTGCCAAGGCCCACATGAGACATGTATGATGAAATAGTTCAAAAACCCGAAGTCTTTACTGAAGCAACATCCAACTTCACTCTTAATTTGAGAAAATAAATTTCCTGGAGTTCAGCATATGAGTTGTCTTTGTTCTTATGAGGTTGACTTATGCTTATGCAAATGTTTCTTCGCTGCTTGTAGGCTTCTTATACAGAGGCTTGAGCTCATGAAAGATGAGCTGCGGCAACGAATCGCCAAGGAGGTACTTGTTCTGGCAGTAGGAGTATTATATGCTGATTACATAATGTTGTTGTATTGATTGAGTCGACAACTGCAGGCTAAGGGAAATGCAGTACTACAAGCTAGCTTGGAGAGAAGGAAGCAGGCTTTGCACGAACGTCGGTTGGCACTTGAACAAGATGTATGAACCTTCTCTTGAGATGTGTCGTGTCTCTATTCTCCAATTTTTTTGTATAATTTTGAGGGAAAATAAACTTCCATTTTGCTAACCAAGCTTGCCATTGAATTGTCAGGTGGGAAGATTACAGGAGCAACTGCAAGCGGAGAGAGACCTACGATCCGCTCTTGAAGTTGGTCTAAGCATGTCTTGTGGACAATTTAGCTCACAAGCTGCGGATTCTAAAGTCAGTATACACTCTTTAGCTTGAGAAATCACTTTTTTGCCACGGTTATATCTCCTTAGTTCTGACATCACAATAAATGCGAAGACAAGGGCTGAGCTTGAGGAGATTGCTCTTGCTGAAGCTGATGTCGCAAGACTGAAGCAGAAAGTTGCGGAATTACATCATCAACTTAATCAACAGCGCCAGCATCACTTCAGCTCACTCCCAGATGCTCAAAGCCATCACCAATTTCTCCAGAATCACAATACTCAACTGTGAGTTTGCACTATGTATCTGGTTTTAGCTCTAAATTTAGAACAATTCTGAATAGTCCATATCAAATATTACCCAAAAGCAAACTTGCTAAGAGAAATAATACTCTAGTATTCTGCCTTTACAATGTCGCAGGAAATCTTTTCAGCAAGACTTTGATTCCATTCTTGCTTTCGTGAATCAAGAAAGAAATCAAAGAACGGTACAAATCTTATTACGTAACCAAGGAATCTCATAAACCAAACTAATGTAGGAATATCTTTCAGTAACATTCACTTCTACTGAATCATATAGGATGAAACTAGCCTAAGAGCAGAATGGAGAAACGGCAGAGGAAACAACAGACAAGTACCGGGCTCACCGAGCATGAATGAAGCATCCTTAGGCATTCCAATGGAAGAGTTTTCTCCTGTTAGTGTTTCTCTTCCGCTGTCTTATCTAAAATCAATCTCACAATCATCGAAATTATAGTTGTCTATGTGTAAATTATACGGGTCTTGTAGGGGATGGACTATGCAACACATCATCATCATCATAATCATCCTCCTGCAGCATCTGTAGCTCTGATGGAGCTAACCACTCGTCTTGATTTCTTCAAGGAACGACGTTCGCAACTTATGCAACAGATTCAGAATCTTGACCTCAACTATGGTTCCTCTTCTTCTTCTGTGCAACGCTCGTCTTCTCCACCATGGAATTAAGCTCTTTGAGCAGTCTTTTGTCCAAGAAATTACAAAATGTAAAAAAGTCTCGTCTGTGCAGAGTCGACTCATGCTTGTCAAACCGGTTTAATGTCAAACCGACTATATTTACCGACTGAGGTTGATGAGAAATTGTTTGCTTGCTCTTGTATTGCTCTGTGTTTTGTTTCTAAAATTTAAATTATATTTAATATAATATTATATTTTTGTATACAAAGATTCTCTTGTTAGTGCTTACAATGAGTAATAATATTTACTTATTCGATGGAAAAGAATTATTCTCGAAGGATAAAAAAAAAACGCGCTTTACGAATCTCTTCTCTCTATATAAATAGAGTTTTAACACTTTACACGGCAGAGGAGAAGAGGTGAGACTTAAGCTACGAATCAAAATTTTTGAGATAATTGAGAAAGGAAAGAGGCGATAATGGCGGATCAACAAGAAGGAACAGTCGTCGGAGGAATTCGCGATATCGATGCAAATGCAAATGATCTTCAAGTCGAGAGTCTCGCTCGTTTCGCTGTCGATGAGCATAACAAGAAGGAGGTCAGTTTCTACGCTTTTTTCGCTACCTTCGTTTTCCTTTGAATCTGTTTAATCGTTCGAAATAGCAAATCGCTGATGAGTTTCTCGTCCGATCTTATTGTAAATCGGTCATTCATACTCGAATGAAAAATGGAAAACGCTTCACGGGGTGTAAATTTTGTCGACGATTCCAGGGAATTTGGGGATTTCGTCATTTGCTTCTGTAGTATTGATCAATTTTTTTAATCTGTAAACCATGGATTTCTGTTCCTCGTGATTGATTGATTCGAAGATTTTTGAGCGATTGTTAGTTGGGATTCGAAGAAAAACCATTTCCAGAATATTTATAATTCTCAATCGGTTTGCTTGTTGTGGTCTTCTTCTCAATTCAGTAACCATGACACACAATTACCGCCTGAGAAACACAAAAATTTTCTGCTTGAGTTTTCAGTTTTACAATTGCGAGAGAGGATTTTCTTTGACTTATTTAATCACACCATCTCTCTAATGTATGCAGAACGTGACTCTGGAGTACAGGAGACTCCTTGGTGCGAAAACACAGGTTGTTGCAGGAACAATGCACCATCTCACTGTGGAGGTGGCTGATGGTGAGACCAAGAAGGTCTACGAGGCCAAGGTTTTGGAGAAAGCCTGGGAGAATCTCAAGCAGTTGGAGGGTTTCAACCACCTTCACGATGTTTAATCCCATACCCGAGCTTTCTGTGTGGTAAGCACATCACATTCTACATGTTGCTTAATGTTTTTCTTATACTATACTTGGTCTCGAGCATTGATCTTAATACCTAATAAGTTATAGACACAAAAGATGTCTTATGTTTCTGCTTTGCTCTGCAGGCTTGAGTGAGTCTCTCAGACTACAGGATAAGTGTCCCGGTTTTAACCAAGGTAACTCCTTAAATAAGTGAATGTGTGAATCCAGTCCATGTGTTTGATTTGATGGGTGTGTACGGAACTGGTATTGTGTCTATCTCTGACTTTCGTTTGTGTATTGCAATTTGCAACCTGTCACTTTATTATATCTATCTGCCTTGATTTTACAAAGCTTTATGATAAAAGTCCCATGATACAAAATCATCTTACAACATCAGATGTTTAACTTGGTAATTCAGGGATCTCTAATAGTATCAGAAATTCGATTCAAGTTATAAGCTTTGGTAAATTCAGATGATTGACTTCTCCGGGACTCGATTACTTAAACATCTAGAGAAATGTGATCAATCTTCGTTACTGCTTTCTCTATTTCTAGGCTGAAACATTCCCTAAAGTAGGAATAACTACTCTGTCCTATGTGATCAATGGCAGAAGCAGACATTTTGTATGTTCATCACTCACCTATGTTTTCTTCATCATAATCATAAGTATGGATCCGCACAACACAGCTGTTGAACCATTTACCGGTCTGCCACTTTGAAAGTTTACAGTTAATCGTTGTGGTCATCTCCGATTCTTCATCATGTCATCATTGTTGGATTTGGAAGAAGTTTTAAGATCCGTAGCAGATCACTCCCAGGAAACCAAAGACATTAAACTCGTTCCCTCGTCTCAAAACAATAATGGGCCTGGCCCATTAACATTCGGTCCCAACAAAACCCATAAACCACACGTCTACAGACAAATAGGTTAAGGAAGGTTTTAAAGATGTTGTTCTTAATTCTTTGCAGCTTTTAACGACCAAACAAAAAGTAAAATACGTCTGGCAAAGCATGCCCTTTTTCTCTGTGTTTATCTACAGTAACACATCTGCGAAATGCTTTGATGAACAATGCGATATTGTTTTCATGAACTGTTGATTGATTACATCTGGAATCTGTTCCACGTTCTTAGTTAGCTGTCGTCGGATTTGTTTGCTAGACTCAACAGTACTCCGGTGCTTAGAGAAAGTGCCACGATACCAAGTGATGCCTCCGTCGATACATGGAAGCCTGCAAGGAGGAATAAATGTTGAGAGAGCTTAGTTTTTGTGGTACTTGTATGGTTTTGTTTAAGCAGACATTGTGGATGAAGAGATATTATATATACCAAAGAAATCGAGGATCATCTTGCATCCGATGAAGCCAAGAACAACTGCTATTGATGGCTGGTAAAGGCAAAGACAAGATTAGATACAAATCATACTTTTCCATTAGGTACCTAATGAGCATTACTTACTGCTAATGACCCGAGTTAAGGAACTGTCTTACGTAATGATGCTTAGTTTGTTCGAACATGGAACAGAGATAAGCTGAATGAAAAAAAAGTAAAAGAAGTGATAAAGATAACCTGCAAGTATTCCAGCTCGCCCATTCCTTCAGAAATCAGTGTATAGAGAGACCTTAGTCCTGCAGCCAAAAAAAAAAAAGAAACTCTTACGGTAAATCTTCCAATGAAATTCAACTCAAAGTTCCAAGAGTATATTAAGGGATATATTAAAGAGACAGGATAGACACTAACAAGATTAAGTAGTGGCAACAAATACCTAGGATTGCAAAGAGGTTAGAGGTCAAGACAATAAAAGGATCCCTTGTGACGCCGAAAACAGCTGGTATTGAGTCAACCTAAGAGAATGGGAAACCAGTATCAGTGCTTTGCTTCAATTTTTTTTAAGAGCCAAAACAGATTCACAAAGTGGTGATGGAGGATACGGCAAATGCTATGTCACTGAGCTCGATCACTGCTACTGTGAGTAGCAATGGTGTGGCCTGCCCAAAATGTTTTGAGATTAGTTAGAACACAATCAAAAGACACTATGATGAATATTTTGCCTATGATGCAAGAAGACTTAATAGTGGCTGGCACATAAACCTTTAAATATCAACGAAAATTTTCTCATATACTTACTTTCCAAATGCCATCATGCTTTGTGAAAAATCGATCTCCATCATAACTTGCTGCCAACAGTTAAAAACAAATAAATGAAGGAAAAAATCAGCTATGGAATCATGCTAAACTGTATTAGCACTGAATTTGAAGCATAACTACATATAATCCAATCATATAAACTTTGAAGGTAACAAACATAAGCAACGAGCAGGAACAGGAAGAAAAAGACAGTGTATATTACATGTGACAGGAATAAATCTCTGGCATGTCTTTACAATGAAGTTGTCGGATAGATCTGTATCATCTTCTTCACTTGAAAATAACTGTAGTAAGACATTGGGCACAGAAAAACTAAATGACAGAGCACCTTTATGTTCCATACCAAGAGTTGGTGTAATTATAGGTACAAATGCTAAGATGAGGTAATATGCACCTTGAAAGACGAATATAAAAGTACGGCAGCAAGAAGTAGGTTGACTGCTTCAAATCTCTGAAAGATAGTAACTTAAATGAGGCGGAAAAACGATAAAATAAACACGTAAATTCAAGAACATTCTTATTCAAACATAAAAATCACCTGAAGAGTGGCTGTTCCTAATAATATGAGCGAGAAGCGGAAGACAATTGCACCAGCTACACCGTAGGTAAGTACCCGATTCTATACAAATGCCACAGAATCAGATTACTCTATAGCCAAGAGCTAAATCTCTGTGCAGATAATTCGGTACCTGATACATAAGTGGCACTTTGAAGTACTTGAAAACAAGAACAAAAACAAACAAGTTGTCCACTGACAAGCTTTGCTCCAACAAATAGCTGCAAGAGTTAAAAAACGGTTAACACGGGAAAATCTCCTTCAGAGATAAGCGAACTTCTAAATATCATATCTAAGCTCTACGTACCCTGCGAAAAACTCTGAAGCCTTGCCAACACCATCCTTCAAACCTATTCCGATTCCAAATGCCACCGCAGTGCTTACCTATTGAGATAAAAAAATGACATTACGTTTCATTTATAGAGCAAAAAAAAAAAGTATAAGCAGATGCAACAAAATACTAACACACAAGGCAACAGTCTTGAAGGAAGTTTTGGATGTCTCTTCTTGTGGAAGATCTTTCAGGCCTTCTCTATCTATTGATGACAAAGAACGAGAGGTGATTCCACTTTCGTCGTTTTTGTGTGGTTGTAAAAGATCTCTGCTTTCCTTCTCTGTACTAACATGCCACAAACAAAATCATTGTCACAAGAAAAAGCTTCTCTTTTCTCTTTTAGAGGTAACTATTACAATTGTGTCTTGCTAGCAGAATTAAGATCATAATGTGATGTAATAAACAGACCATAGCAAAAACTGAACAAAATTTTGGAGAAGAAGCATTCACCTGAAGAAGAAGAAGAAACATCATCTTCCTGATCAGTTTCTTTGGAGCAAGCAATAGGAAGAAGATGATGGAGACGACGATTCGAAGCTGAAAAATCGTAACCCAAAAGCACATTAGCATGACCCAGATTGATGAAATCGTCCATTCACACACACACATGAAATGCAATTATGTGTAAAGAGAATGAGACCTGAAACGAGAGAAGGATTTAGAAGGAGAGAGAAACGAGAATCAGTCCATCCACGAGCTCTGACATCCGGCGGAATCACCGGAATGGTAACAGAGATTCGATCCGATTTCGCCGGAGCGAGGATTCGGTGGTGGATAACTGAAGCTAAGCTCATAGCAGCGTTTGCGTAAAATCCAAAACCAAGCTTCTTCGAGTGACCAGTATCAACCGGCGAAGACCATCGAAACGTCGTCGTTTGGATTAAGCGAAGACCCGACCCGACCCGGACGGCCCGGCCCGGAATATAAAGCCAGTAATCTTAGATTAGACGATATTATCCCTAATCCCTCGTTTGGATGATTAATTATTTTTCGGATCAGTTTTGGTTTAGTTTTTTGGATTTCCGAATCATTTATTAGAAATAAAACTTAATTTAGTATGGATGGATTTGATCCGATTTTAGTTTGAATTTGGCTTTAATCAAATACATCATTATTTTTCACATAGATACATTTTTTTGATCGGTTTTACATTTGTTGTTCGTTTTTTGATAAATGGTGATTTGTATGATATTTATGTTTGATTTTTTCATATGTAATGATTTGTATGATATTTATGTTCATGGTTCTTCTCGTTGAATGGTGAACAATTGTCAATTGATGATGACTCACTAATAAAACACGTTATGATTCATATAAAAGTCCTTGAAACCTTGTCATGTTCCTATGTGAGAGTTTAGATATAGAGGTTTCTCGACATTTTTAAGTCTAATAGGTCTATAAAAAAAATCTAAAAGGTCAAGAACCACCAACTCCAACAAGACGTTATTTTTCAGTAAAGTGCATTTATTTATGTAGGTTTTGGATTATTAACTGTTTTTTTTTTATTAGTTGTTTAGATAAGTGTTCGAAATCCTTTAAACTACGATATCTCTGTCTGAGTCTTACACATGTAAATCTAATGTAATTAATCAGTTTCTTTTTATAACTGAAATCGAACAAAGACAACTGTTAATGAGCGTTTAAAAAAAAAAAACAATAAACCGAAAATGTAAAAAGAAAGAAATCAGTGGCTCGAATTTATTAAAAAAAAACTAATAGGAAGACTTTGGTTTGGTTTTCGCAACTCTAGAAAAAAAAAAAAACAAATTCTCTTTTTTTTTCCTTAAACCAAACCCTAATTTCAATTGGGAATTCGATTTGGGGATTCGAAACGCCGATTTGGTTTCTTTATTTGGTTTAGTATTTCATATCATCGCACTCCTCTCGTTCCTCATCCTCATCGCTCTCTTCTTCTTCTTCCTCCTCCTTTTCTCCAGATCTTGCTTCTTCGTCAACGACACAGAGATCAAGCAGGTTTCCTTCTCTCTCTCTCTCTATCTCCGTTACCATCACTGTATCTATTCTTCGATCTAGTTTCTTCATCAAATCGCATTTCCTTCACGCCTTTAGGTTTTTCTTGATTCGCTCCAATTTCGTCTCTCCGTTGTTCAAAAATGACCTTTTTTCTCTTCTTGTTTATTGATTTGATTCCGCTACTCGTATTCTTTTTTTGTTTCCGCCGTGAATCTGCGTTTTGACCTTCAGAAGCTATCTCCGTACATGTTGTTGTAGCGTCTTTGATTCCTGATTCGTTCTTGCAATGGATCCATACGTTTGTGATATCAACGATGTAGTTAATAATAGTCTTCTCTGTGAAATTTTATGTTTTTTTTTGTATTTCCCATTGAAGAATCTCCAAGTTTTGACATTGCCAGCTCAAATGACCATTGATCTTTCATGTTCAACAAGAATATGACCATTGTTATATGTAAACTTGTCAAAATCTGATGTATTGACTTATCTTGTTTTTATGAGAACTGTAGGATAACTTTTGTTTTTGAGAAGATGTCTACCGTATCCAAGACTAAATCGAGAGACAAGAAGGTTATGAATGATTCACAGAAGACACCGAGTAAAGCCTCGGGATCCATGGGTGCTTACAATCCTCTTTTGGGGACATTTCAAACCGTTGAGTCGCTTTCAGCAACTGGTTCATCGTCTCTTCACAATAATGGCCGTTTCAGAAACATTGATGAGTCGGATTCAACTGGAGCCGACTGTGATTCTGTCTCTAATAATGGTAGTTGGTCAGGTGACTCGGAAGATCACAAGGAGAAAGCACCTAGTACTGCTGCAAAACAGGAAATAATTCCTGGAGCTGACAATGAGAAGCGAGAAAAGATGCGACTGAAGAATGAAAGAAAGCACCAACGTCAAAAGGAAAAACGAGCTCAGGAGTTGCATGAGCGATGCTGTCAGTTTCTCATGTCGAGAAAACTCGAAGTCCTTGCTCAGCAGCTTATTGCAATGGGGATTGCTCATGAGCGGGCAACTTACGCTCTTATGCTAAATGAAGGGAAAATCGAGGAATCCATTAATTGGCTGTTTGATGATGGTGGTGCAAAAGTAGCAGATAAGAAACTAGTTCCTACCTCTGGGAACTTAAAACTCGACATATCGCAAGAGTTGGGTAGAATCTTGGAGTTTGAAACTAAATACAAGTACACCAAGCAGGATGTAGAAAGAGCTGTGGTTACAGCAGAAGGGGACATTGAGAAAGCAGAAGAATCATTAAGCAGACAGAAGCAAGACCAATCTACTGCTTCTAGAAAACCAGAGGATATTAGCGATAATACTTCTGTTAACAATAACAGAGTCCCTTCTGTGCACACAAGTCAGAACACAGTAGCCCAGTTGCAACCTAACTCAAGTATGTATCCTGCAGGCGGAGAAGAAGCCCTTGACAGAAAGAATATCGGTTACCCCAGAGGATCCAGCTACATTAGTGGAGAACCCGGAAACCAAAGTGTAAATTCGTTGGATAGAATTCACATGAAGTTGCAGTGGATAAAAATGCAACAAAATGCTGCCCTAGAAGAGAAGAAACGCATGCCATATCAACAGACACCACTGCCACGGTCAACAGAAACGCATTATGTGGCGGCCCTAGGTGATCAATTCAAGAGACTTCAGCAGCAAGAAACGAGGGAACCAGTTATGGTGATGCAGCAGCAGCAACAACGCTCTCAATCAGCTAACACAAACGTGTTACCTGCCTCTACCATGAATTCATCCTTTACCGGAGCAGCAGCATCAGCAGGCAGCAATTGGTACCCTGCAAGTAGATCTGAGGTGGCTCAGTCTAACGGATACTTGCCCACAAGAACTCTGGCTCCTAACGATCTGAACTCAAACCTGATGTACCAGCAACTTCAGTATCAACAACAATATCAAGGCCAAGTGAACAGCAACGGTCACAGGATGGCAGGGGCTTCTGCACCGCTAGCTGTGGCTCCAGCTGCGTCTCTTGGGCTCTTCTCGGGGTATGGATCAGTGCCCGCATCAGGATCTTCTTCTGGGCTGGACTGGAACACGGATGGGTCAATGGGGCAATTGGATTACAACAATATCGACTGGAGTCTAGACAAAGGCCTAGCTTGTCCGAGACCAAACCAACAGTACGTGGCTTCATCCACATATGAAGCACACATGAATGGAAGGACAAGGATGATGGCGAATGGAAACGGGATGGGCATGGCAATGGGAGTGCAGGAAGCTGGTTTAGTGGGAAATGGTAGAGACTGGACTTCGCCGTTTGAAGGTAAAGATCTGTTTAGTTTGTCTAGACAGTTTGTGCCTCCTTCGCTTTGAAGGTGAAAAAAAATGATTCTAGAATAAAGAAAAATGGAAGGTGAGAGAGAGATAATGGATGGTATGAGTATGTGGTTACTGGTTTTATCAAGTTTTTCTTGCTTGTTTGCTCAAAATGGATCTTCCAAATTTCCTTATATCTGTCCCAACGTATTTAACATGGATCTATCAAAAGGCTTTTCTAAAAATCACACCATCGCAATTGATGCGTCCGCACGTTACCAAGCCCAACATATAAATTTAACAGCTATCTGACTTATACAAGAGCTTACAAAGAGCTTAAAGACCAAGTGAAGTAAAGTGTTTCAACTCCAGAGTTGGTCTTGAAACTTAAAAGAAAAGACTTTATCGTCATATCAAACCATATAAGAAACACACCAAGTAAGGAACAAGACTATGACACCAAAACTTGGGTACTCGGTGGCTTTTCATGTGGAAGGGTTTTGGAGTATCTAAATCTTGTTAAATGCGACAATGTCAACACTTTGAATGTACTCGTTGTTAGGCTCTGAGGTGAGATGGTCTTCAATGAGGTTGTCCACAGACACAAGGTCATACATTGATACCAATGAAAGAAAAAAATAACAAAAACATATCATTGTAATATACACAAATCGTAAGTCGAGAAAGTGATTGGAGATGAGGTTAATCAGTGACAGTGACACAATACGATATGGTAATATGAATACGATATGATTTTATGAAATATACAACTGAAAAAAATAAATCAAGAGTGTAAAGAAGACAAGAGGCTGTGTGGCTTGGATTGGAGCCCTCGATTCTCTCTTGGCGCACTAGGACTACTTGTTACCAAGTCCATCATCCGGTTCAAGGACTTTTCAATCGTTCGATGGTCATTGGCTTGTCTCTCGGATTTTGAACCATGGCCGTGGCTAAATCTAGGGTTTTGCCTTTTAAGTAACAGACTAACTAACAGTAAAGCAAGACAATATGGGTTCTTTACCAATTTCCAGTTCTACACAACCAAAGAGACTGGATTTGAAGCAAAAACTGGAATTAATCATCCCAAACATCCATATCTTAGGAATTATTTAATCATATAATTAAGTTAACATCCAGACAAATACAGCAAACTTGGGTAATAAGGGACTTAGTTTAACATCCACAGGTGATAAAAAAAAGGTTGCAAGTTAAAAACACCAGAGAGAGAGAAAGAGATAGAGCTTCTTCTTCTTCTTCTTAGAGAGAGGGCTTTCTACTCCTTAGCCTTTGGAGGAGGAGTAAAACAAGCTAAAACAAAACGACAAATTAATGAGAAGATGTTTTACTTTTTTGTTACTAAGAATAAAGAATCAAGAGCAAATGTATGTACCTGGGAGATTAAGGCCGCCACAGTTAAGGGGCTCTATAATTGGGTCATCGTCTCGCGGCATAACCTTATCAACTACAATCTTACATCCTTCCGCATCACATTCGCATCGACCATTAAGCTTCTGCGCCTTGTCTACTGCGCCTTCTCCACGAATAAAAACGAGAGCTATACTGTAAAAGTCAACCAAAAGCAAGTCTTTAGTAATTAGAATTTTAACAACTTGAGATAAGTTGGGAAAAGTGGAGGAAGAAGCCACAAACTTGGAGAGACCACCGGTTTGAGAGTCTCCGGGAACAATAGCATGAATGATCTCTCCACATGAAGAGAAATGTTGAATCAGGGAGCTCTTGACAACGTCCTTAGGAAGCCAAGTGTCATATCCCGTAACAGTCATACTATATATATATATATATAATAATGTGTATCAAACATGACAAGAACACATCTTACAGATACTAATCTCCAAAAACAAAGAATCTACTTACTGCCGGTTTTCGACTTTGGGCGTATGAATCTTGTCTTCTTTTGGTTGAAAGATGCTATATAATAATTTGATTGCAAAAGATTATGTTATCAACACATGACAAGAAGAACACATCTAACAGATACAAATTCTCAAAACAAACAAACAAAATAAAAATAAGAAAGAAGATCAATTTACCAGGATTCTGGAATGGCTTCACTACAATTCGATTCCAGCAATTTCATCTCCGCACTACAATTCAATTCCAGCAATTTCAACCCCTAAGGTACGAAAGATCTAATCAGAAATTCTCAATACTTCCAATACTTTTTCTTCTTGTGAAGAAACCATCAATACAATAGAGAAAGAGAAACAGAGGTTAAAGAGTGAGACAGAAGAAAGACATAAGGAGAAGAAGAAGAAGAAGATTACTCTGATGGTGGATTCGTCCATGGCGGATTTGAGAGAAGAACGAACGACTGCTACGTTTTCGAGAGGCTCTTAAGAAATTTTTCAATTTTTGGGATTTAGGAAGAAAGGTATTTATAATCTTTTCTTTTTTTGAATTTGATTCGATAATTTCAACAAAATAGGAAAATTTGTATATATGTAAGAACAAACGATTGGGTTTTGAATTTAGTTCGGGCCTCGACTAAGCCCATATGGCCTAATCTGTTGAACAACCGTTTGAGGGTGAGGGAATTGCGATGGAGAAGAAGAAAAAAGGAAAGCGATCATAGAGCACCCAAAAAAAATTAATGTTTTAATTAAATACTCGATGATCGTGTATGAAACTTTCTACAATAATACATTTAAGGATTAATTACTCAAACAACTTTCAAAATTCCATAATTACTAAAAAAACTTTGGAAGAAAATGAGTTTGCTCAAAAGTTGGTAAAAACCTTTAAACCTCTTTCTTTCTTTTTAATAACGAAAATGCAAATGACATTTCAAAAAAAAAAAAATTAAAAAAAAAAAAAACAAATTTAATAAAAACTTAATTTAAAATTTTTTTTTTTAGCAAATACTATTTATAAATGGCGTTTGTGATTGACGATTAGCGTTTGCGACTGGCGTTTGTAATTAGCGTTTGTGATTGGCATGTACGACTGACATTTGTAATCAGCGTTTTCGACTGGCATTTGTGATATGCGTTTGCGATTGACGCTTGCGTTTGCTTTTGAAATCATGGTAGACTTGTTTTCTAAATGATGGTAGACTTGTTTCTAAATAATGGTAGACTTGTATATTGAACGGCGTTTGCGACTGGCGTTTGCGTTAGAAAGTCATTGTATTTAAATACAAGTCTACCATCATTGTTTATAAACATACAAATCTACTATCATTGTATGTCAGTATACAAATTTACCATCATTGTATGTAAGCATACAAGTCTACCATCATTGTATGTAAGACCATATTAAATCTACCACCGTAGTAACTAATAAATCTACCAACTGAAGGTTGTTTTAGTAAACTCGAAAGATTGAATAACTCTACCGCGTCAATAATAAATCTACGACATATTATAAATCTACCACCACTATAAATAAGTCTACGATCCAAAACACGTGTAAGTCTACCTCCCATGAATTTAAGTCTACCACAAATATTTAGTCTACCGTCAAACAAAATAAATCTACCGCTCAATAATAAATCCACGAGATAAATCTACCATTCAACTAATAAGTCTACTACTCGAAAACAAATCTACCACCGTTGGCGTTAACTCTACCACTCACAATATAAGTCTACCACTCTCAAACATCTCTACCACCAAATAAAAATAAGTCTATACAATAAGTCTATCATTTGAATATTAAGTCTACCGTTCATGACTAAGTCTACGGACTTGAATTAAGTTTACCGATCATTAAATAAATCTACCATCACTAGAACGGTAGACTTTTCATTTTTTTTGGGAAATTCATTAATGGCAGTTTCGTAAATACGTTTTTTGTCTTCAAAGGAAATAAGGGTAAAACGGGTACAGAAGGTTGTTTGAGTAATAATGAAAAATTAGCATTGGTTTTGCTCAAAAACAACTTTCTAAGGTTATTTTTGTAAACTTTCCATACATTAATTCAATGTTTTTTCTTTTAACTTATTTAATTTAATATTTAATAACGAGATTTATCGTTTATAAAAAAAAATTGAGGTTGTTAGTTTTAAAATTTAGCGGCATGTAAGAAATTAATATACATAGAAATAATATTTTGAGTGTTGCCATAAAATTATGAATTTTTTCATTTTGTAACTTTTGTATTTGTGTTGAAATAAAACTCGAACGATAGATTACATGTAAAATTTCGTAATTAATAAAAAAAAAATTAACATATTAAAAAATTAGATATTGTGAATATGAAGAATTTGTTAACTTCTGCATTTTCCTGCCAAAAATGTGATTTCGAGTTTTTCCGCCAAAATGTGATTCTGTGTTTTCCTGCCAAAACGTGATTCCGTGTTTTTCCGCCAAAAATATGATTCCGTGTTTTCTCACCAAAAACGTGATTCCGCATTTTTCCGCCAAAAATACGATTCCGCGTTTTTCCGTCAAAAACTAATTGACTAATATTTTAATTATTAAATATTTTAAATATAAATTTTAAAATAATTATTAGACTAGATAAATAGATCTAATGGGTTACCCATTTATTTGCTCAAACCCCATTTAATAAATGGGACAAATCGGATTAGTCCATTTAACAACACTTTATCGTCATACCAAACCATATTTACTATAAAAGAAACACACCAAGAAAGGAACAAGACTAGGACACCGAAACTTGGGAACTCAGTGACTTTTCATGTGGAAGAGTTTTGGAGTCTCTAAATCTTGTTGAATGCGACAATGTCAACACTTTGGATGTACTCGTTGTTAGGCTCTGAGGTGAGATGGTCTTTAATGAGGTTGTCCACAGACACAAGGTCATCAACAATTGTCATCATGATTGTGAGTTTCTTTATCCCGTATCCAACAGGTACCAGTTTTGCTGCAACATTTTTCTCACATCAGAAAAGTAAACTTAAGCTCTTTAGCGCAAAATGTAGATTTAGATAAAAAAAAAATGTTTTAATTTACAAGCTCCCCACAAAAGGCCCAACATCTGAACACTTCGAACAGCCTCTTCTAACTTCTTCATATCGGTTTCATCATCCCATGGCTTTACTTCCAGTAGCACAAAAGACTTTCCACCTAACAAAAAAAGTAGGATCATCTCAAGATACTACACTTCTTTCATTCCTAGCTCAAATCGCAAGCATTCCAAATCAAAGTTAGAAATTCCACCTAAATCTTGTCAAGGAAGATGTGTTGCTTTTCAGCAGAAGATACTAACACTTTACTATAGTCACAGTGATCTAATCAAAGTAGAGAAAGTCTTACTCTCTTTAGTCTTCTTGGTGTTTTTCTTAGCAGCTTCCCTCTCCTCTGCAGCTTTTTTATCATCCTCAGTCCCATCAGCAAAAAAATCAAGATCATCATCAACTCCAGTAGCAGCAGTTGCCTGCAGATAAAGTTCAGGGACAAAAAAAAAAGCTAAACCAAAGCATCTTTGATCATCAACAGAACAAAAGGTGGAACATAAAAATATTTCCAGAGCAAAATCTTAATCATTTCCAAAAAAAAAACACCACAATCCATATTCCTCTACATTGGTCTATATCTTCACTTCACGTCATTCCAAATCCGACTGTCTAAGACACGTAATTGAAGTAAACAGAGCTCTAGTACCTCAGTCTGTGGAGATTCAGATGGAGTGACACTGTTACCAATCCTCGCTCCGACGGCTTTCCCGGGAAAACTGGAACAATATGTATATATATATATATATATATATATATATATAAAAGCAATCGAAGAAGAAGAAAAAAGCAAAGGAATGAGAGTAATACGAACCTTTTAGCGAGGTGGGAAGCAACGGAATCGTACCACTTGCTAACATTGGGGAAACCATCGCCAGGATTCTCCAATATAGCAGTGTAAACCTTCACATCATCCAATGAAAGCTGATCGCTAATAACAAAATAAAAAATTAAGAAGGAAAAAAAGAAGGTAAGTAGAAACGACGGAAAATCAAAGCTGGATATTGAGAAATAAGGGAGATGTGAGTTTTACCCGGAGATGTAAGTTTTTCCGGAGAGGTTTCCTCAACGGTTTTGAGACCTTGCTCTGTGTCCAAGTCTGAAAATGTAATCGCCATTGATGCTCAAAATTAAGGTCCTGTGAAAAAAGGGGAGAACGGCTTATTCATACACCAATTATTGGCAACGGTTACAGGACGGACATGAACTGCATATCTGTGCGAATTCATACATCAACTCATACAATTTGGCTACAACATACATTAACAAGTCAACGGTGCTGAGTTAGCTGCCACGTCACTGAGTCATCAATAGCCAGCTGACGTGGCAGCTGAATCATTAGCCACGTCAGCTGCCACGTCATCAAAATATTTTTAGTCATAAAAAAAATTAAAACTACACTTAATTTAAAAATATTTTTAATCATAAAAACATAAAATTTACAATTAATTTATTTTATATGTAGTTCTTTTTGTTGATTTAAATAGAAATTTATTTTGCACCAGAAAAAAATGTCAGGGTTGAAAGAGAACGAGAATGCTAAAAGTAAAAAATGTACATGTCGTGAATCATCAGCCACGTCATCAAAATATTTCTAGTCATAAAAAAATTAAAATTACACTTAATTTAAAAATATTTTTAATCATAAAAATTACAATTAATTTATTTATATGTAGTTATTTTTCTTGATTTAAATAGAAATTTACTTTTCCAAAAGTATTCTATGTGCATCGGTTTCTTGAGACTATATATACGTGCACCAGAAAATATCCGTTAAAGTCACTCGAAATATCGGATATATGCATTTCGAGGATTTTGCGTCCCTCAAATCTTATGAGATTCGAGAAAGGGTTGAAAGAGAATGTAAATTTGACATTTTTGTAAAAGATAATACATTTTTGAAATTTTCACTGTTCTAAATATTTTTATAATTTCTCAATGGCAAACTAGTGATACGACACACGACATGTACATTTTTTACTTTTAGCATTCTCGTTCTCTTTCAACCCTGATATTTTCTTTCTTGTGCAAAGTAAATTTCTATTTAAATCAAGAAAAATAAATACATATAGAATAAATTAATTGTAATTTTTATGTTTTTATGATTAATTTTTTTTTAAATTAAGTGTAATTTTTTTATTTTTTTATGACTAAAATATTTTTGATGACGTGGCAGCTGACGTGACTGATAATTCAGCTGCCACGTCAGCTGGCTATTGATGACTCAATGACGTGGCAGCTGACTCAGCACTGTTGACTTATCAATGTATGTTTTAGCCAAATTGTATGAGTTGATGTATAAATTCGCACAGATATATAGTTCATGTCTGTCCTGTAATCATGACCAATAATTGATATATGAATAAGCCATTCTCCCGTAAAAAGAGAGAGAACTAGAACAGGCGGTTTAATGTAATAATCTCTAGAAGCCCCTAATCCGGAATGGAATATTCTCCGTGGCATTTCAACGAGGAGATAAAATTGGTTTGTATTATTAAAGAGTGGGCCCCTCTTTCTTTTCTAGAGGCATCCGTCCCAACGTACTCGCACGCTTGAAAAAAAATAGTTGAGTTTTCTTTTCTTTTTTTTGCTTTTCTTTTTTTTGCTAATTGTTTGTGCATATTTTAGTGTTTACACACAAATTTTCAGATCTCATCTAATTATATCCATTCATGAATACATTTTACATATTTAGATTAACATATATACAATGTCAAAACAGATTTAACACATTTACAATCACACTCTTTAGTTCTATAATCACAAATCTGTCAACACCATCTCGGATTTTTTGGCTGCCGTGGAAGGGGCTTCCATCAAGTGTTATTTGTGTGTCAAAGATCTGCGATCCTTTCTCAGTTTGCGTACTCTTGTGTTTCCTCTCCGCCTAAAATCTTTGTTAATTTTATCGCTGAAATTAGGTTCCGATAGTTGTAACACCGATTCTGGTTGCTTCCATGTTTTAATTTTTTATCATGAGACCAAGTTATGAGATCATGTTGTATGATCTAATACGATCTTTTAGAATATTATTTACATTTTATCAAAAAAAAATCTGTCAACAATTATTTGGGTAGAAAAAAAAAATCTTTATTGGAACATGAGAATCATGGCTTCACAGAATCCTGATGAAGTCATCAAGTGAGGTATGTGAAGAGCCTTGAGCTAAAACAGAGATTCTGAGTTTCTCTTTCAAACTAAGAGCTCTTCTCTTCATCTCATCCCCTTCTTCATCAACCATTAACCTCTTCACAGCTCTCTCGACCGCTCCTCTCTCTAGCTCACCTTCCACTTGAATCCCTACTTTCCACACACACTCCAAGTACCTTGCATTCCCTTTTTGATCAGTTGTAAAAGGTCTACATATCATTGGAACTCCTTCCCCGAGGCTCTCTAGAGTCGAGTTCCATCCACAATGACTCCAAAACGTTCTAACCGCAGAATGTGCAAGCACTTGCTTCTGCGGCGCCCATTCCACAATGTAACCTCGATCCGACGTGACAATCTTCCTAAACAACTTTTTATCAGACAATTCGGAACCACGTATGGATCCCGGTCGGATCACCCACAAGAAATGTTGGTTGCTACTTACCAAACCTGAAGCCATTTCCAAAACTTCCTTGGTTTCTAACAAACTCATGCTTCCCAAGCTTATGTATATCACCGAGCTCGGCTTTTGTTTGTTCAGCCATTCTATGCAGCTCTCGTTCTCTTCTAGTAGACTCGTAGGAGGAGCACAAGCCACCATGTGAAGAGGACCTATCGGATAAACCGGAATTCCGAGCTCTCGTTGAAGCCACTCCAAGGATGAGATCTCTAGACACCTCATTGTGTTGATTATCACAGAGGAAGCTGTTCCTTTATAACATGTATTCTTAAACAACTCCACTGAGCAATCTACTGGTGCAAATGCTGAGCTTGGTAAGTCTTTGTACCTTATGGGATGTAACTCTGGCACTAGCTCCTCTTCTCGCCCACCGCCTTCTGCAAAAACACATGTAAACGCGTTAGAAAACAATAGAGACAGATCAGAATAGCAAAATTGTGATGTAGTATATATATACCTTTCAGAGGAGCCAAGCCATCTTTTGCATAGAGTTTACACATGAAAAAGCGACAAACAAAAGCTGTTGCACTTGTGGTACTTAGAATGACATTAGGAAGCTTAAACTCCTTAACTGCATCTTCAACAAAGTACATAAACTCATCGTAGACAACACAAGCGATCTCTTCATTAATAATACTTTGTTGCCGAAGCAAAAACTGACCCAACCAAACCTTAAAGCTCACATAACACTCATTAGCCAGCTTAATCAGAAACCGTCCTGGTCCTAGATTCTTAAGATCAGACTCTTGTAAGTTCTCAGGGATGGTGACAAACTGAAAATCAGACAAATCATTTGAGGGGTTTAAGTAGTTAAACTTGGTTTGAGCAATTGTAATGGAGAAACCTTTTAAGTAGAGGATTCTTGCAAGTTGAATCATTGGAGTTATATGTCCTTGTGCTGGAGCTGGAACTAACAATACCCTTCTCTTCCTTCCAAGCTTCTCCTCCATTTCTTAACTAAAAGATCATAAATTTTGTCGAGTTTCTCACTTCTTTCTCGCAAACACAATAACCCACTAAGAGAATTGAAACAATCCGAAATGGAATATTCTCCGTAGCACTTCAACGAGGAGATAAAATTGGTTTGGGATTTCAGTGGGGCCCTCCATCCTTTCTAGAGGCATCCGTCCCGACGTGCGACTCGCACGCTTGAAAAAAAACTAAAATTTGAGTTTTTTTTTGCTGATTTTAGTGTTTGTGCATATTTTAGTGTTTACACAGAATTTTTCAGATCTCATCTAATTATATCCATTCATGAATACATTTTTTTTTATTCTAAGGTCCCAAAAGAAACTATCACAATCTCACATGACGTATAGGGGGTGTGGAAAACACCGAATCAAACCGAACTGAAATTGGGTGATTTGACTTGGTTTGGTTTAGCCTAAACCAAATCAAAGAATTTGGCTTGAAGAGCACATTCTTGATTTTCACAGCTTCTCTGTTGCAGATAGAGCCTCGTCCACTGTTACACCATCAAGCTTGTGACCGTTCATTTCAGAACTGACAATATGTGCCTCCTTTGACCTCCATTCTTCTTTAAGCCCGGCCACTAGCGCGTCGCCTATACAAACATCTAACCGCAAACCCTTCTCTTGCATCTCTCTGTACCAAACATATGCTCCCATATAATCCTTCTCCTCACAATGCCCCTTCACCATTATGTTATATGTGTCAGCTTCAGGATCCAATTCTCGGGTTTTCATCTCGTTAAACAAACTTCTAGCCTCGTTCAGCTTTCCTACTTTCAGTTGTCCCAGAATCAAGCTGTTATAACTCGTCCTATCGAAGCCGATTCCTTTCTCCATCATCTCCTTCTGAATTTTAAAAGCCTTATCCATATCTCCATGTATGGCGTAGCAATGGAGAACCATGTTGTAAACTAATAAGTCTGGTTCCAACGACATCTCTCCAAATATTTTCTCAGTGAGCTCTATCCCCTCCTTGGTGCACGCACTGATCAAAAGATTATATGTTTTCAAATTGGGTTTTATTCGTGCTCTCATCATCTCTTCATACAGCGCGATACATCTTTGCAAGTTTCCAGCATGTTCATATCCAGATAACAGCGAGTTATACGTAAAAATATCTGGTTCAAACCCCTTTCTTGAGATTTCGAGAAGCAAGTCTTCAGCTTCTACTAATTTTCTGTTCATGGACAACCCATTAATGAGGGTATTATACGTCACCAAGTTTAAATCTATCCCCTTTTTGAGCATCTCCTCAGAAAACCGGAAAGCATCTTCTATCTTCCCCTTTGAGCAACAACCATCAATTAGCATGTTATATATCCTTGCATTGGGTAAAACCCCTCTGTCTTCCATATCCTTCTTAACAATCTCAGCTTCAAGAAGCTTATAACCTTTGCACAAACAATTTATCAGATTTCCATAGCTAACAACATTCGGCATCGTCCCATTGTTTTCCATTTCTTTAAGAATGTCAAAGCACTTATCAAATTCACTCTTTCTCCCATATCCCCCAATCAGGATGTTATATGTCTCCACGCTAGGAGAAACTCCCTTCAGTTTCATTATGTTAACCTCTTTCTCAGCATTCTCCATTTCCCCCAATTCACAAAATCTCTTAATCAAACAATTATACGCCAAATGATCTGGCTTCATCCCTTGTTTCTCCATCGCTTCAATTTTCATTCGAGCTCCAATAAGATCACCTTTTCGACAGTACCCATCAATCATCGTGTTATAAATAACCTCATTCGGGACAAGTCCCCTACCCATTTCTCTCCCCAGAATCTCTTCCGCCTTCTCTGTCTTACCTTCTTTGCATAACGCATTCAACAAAATGCTACACGTATAAGCATTCATTTTCACGCCAGAATCAACGGCTGTCTCATAAACACCCAAAGCAGCCTCAGCTTTTTCGTTACTCGAATAACCATCAAACAGAATACTGAAAGTGAACGCATCTGGTACAAACCCCTGATCCTTCATTTCCTTTAAAACATTCTCTGCATCTTCCACCATTCTTGCTTCAAACATCCCCTTAAGCAAAGTATTGAATGTAACAAGATTCGGATCAATATTATCGGCTTTCATCCGTTCTCTCACCTTAAAAATCTTTTCCGGATTCCCAGCTTTGCAATATCCATCGATCAACGTGTTATACGTAATCAAAGTGGGTAACAATCTTCTTTTAAGCATTTCGTCGAACATCTGTTCTGCATCCTTCATCTTTCTCGCTTTACACAACCCATCGATAAGGATGTTGTAAATAAACACAGTGGGAGAAACTCTATCGTGTTTCATGCGATTAAACAGCTCTAAACCTTTACCTACATCGCTCAATTTGACGGCGGCTTGGATTGCTTTCGCATACATGAACTTGCTCGGACGAAAATCAGATTCCAGAATATTCAAAAACACGTTTATAGTCACTCTAAATTGTTTCGCTTTCACAAGATGATCGAGCAAAAGCGTTAACGAATCTGAGCTGGGGAAAATACCTTCATTCCTCAATGCGAAGAACAAATCCACAGCTTCGGGAATCATCTTCGATTCGGTTAGCACGGAGAGAAGTAAATAGGAGAAATTATTTCTCAACGATGGAGATGATAGCGAGAAGGCGGAGAAGAGGTCCGTCGGCGAAGCGAAAGGAGCGAAATCCGACCGAACCAGCGAAGAGAGGACTCCACGCGCCGTTTCAATTCGATTCTGCTGGAGAAGAACTCGGAGATTTCGCAGCTTTTCGTGTCTCTCTCCGTCGCCGTCTCCGGTAATGGGATTCGGAGGCGGGAGTTGAGATTCGGTTTCAGGGTTGGTCGTGTCGGAGGAAGCAGAGAAGAGACGACATGAGCATACCGAGACAGACTCAGTTAACTTGACGGTGGCGTGACGAGAAGATCTCGAAACGAGTCGTAAGCGAGTCACCATCGTTGAGCTGCCGGAGACGCTGGGCAAAAAGGGAAGACACCTAAATCTTACGGAAATATCCTTAAAACGAATATTTGCGAGGTTATATGACCATTTTATTGCTCGATTACCCTAAATTTAAATCATTTTCGAAAATAAAGAAAAAGTTAGATTAGTTAGATGAGATCATTGTGATTGTCTTGAGGTTGGTGCAACCCAAAGCAGTGTAACTCAATGCGATAGTATTGTTCTAATCAAACTTTTATATTACCCTAAGGCATGGAATTGTTCTCCAAATTTCGAGGTCCTCTTTCACTAGATAAATCCAACAAAAGAACATTCAGACAAACAAGCCTATTTCCAACAAGCTCAATTAAGAAACATAGAACATTCTTTGAGAAACCCATGCTCTGCTCAAACAAAGACATCATCTGATTCCATGTCACCAAGATTTTCAAAGACATGTCTTCAAAAACCTGTACCACCACCATCGCAAACAAACAGCACAATCGCATCAGCCAAGAACAAGCCATTTCTCAGGCTCAATACCAAAACGCACAAGACACTAATCATGGTATTGAATATATTTGAGTATTGAAGGGAGCTGTTTTCCTTTCAGGCATATGATCAAACACCTTGACTGCTAATAACTACAAATATGACAGTTGTCCCATCAAAGAGATAGAGACAGGCTCATGAATGGAAAAATTTGTAACGTAGCAAGAAAGGTAAGCATGTATTTAAACCAAAAATCAAGAAAAAGTAAGCAAGGAAGACGTAAATGTAAAATATCCAACAAATTCTTCAAAGTAAAAAAACTGTATTAACGTCGTGACATACAGATTGAGAGCTGAGATCTATATTTGCATCGACATGTAACTTGTGATCTACATGCTAAAGTTAACAGAGATACTAAATTCAGCACATTACTGAACAGAAACTAAATTGGAATCCGAGGGTTTCATAGGCATAATCTTGAACCTCAGGAGTTTATTCAAAAAATTCTTAAACTGTGGGGGCTTCGACGTAAAAAACTTAAATTTCAGGGGTTTCTCTGTAATATCCATCGATTTCTTCGAAGCTCTTCTGATTCTCAACTTCAACAGCAACGAGTTTCTTCTCTCTTTAGCTACGGGAACGATATTCTCCGTCTTCTTCTCCTCTTCTCGACGCAAAAACCGATGAAACAACAACTCATAAGCGCTTCCTCTCTTTTCATGTTTCCTTGCGAAACACGTTTCGATAAACTCCCTTGCATCACAAGGCAAACTCTCTGGAATCTCTGGAGCGTTACCATCAAAGAGAAGAGTCTTGAGATCGTCAATTCCAACCCCTTTCCATGGCGTCTCACCTGTGTACATCTCCAACACTAGACAACCTAACGACCACAGATCTAGGGTTTTATTCGCGACACCGTCGCGTAAAGACTCCGGCGGCATGTAAATCGGCGTTCCGACAAACGGGAAATCGATTTCCCAGTAATCAGGAACTTCACCGACTTCTCTAGAGTTTCCAAAATCAGAAATCTTCAACTCGTACGAAGAATCATCATCACTCAACGGGAAGACAAGAAGATTGTCTGATTTGAGATCACAATGAACATAACCATGACCGTGAATCGAAACCAAACCTTGGAGAATCATAAACGTGAAGTCTCTGACCATCGATTCCGGTAACTTTCTGTCTGTGTAATTTTCCATGAAACCACTTAAACTACCTTCGGATGCGTACTCGAGATGCAATTTGTAAACTCTGTATCCTTTATCGCTGAAACTTTCTTCCAAATAATCTCCATAGCATTTAACGATATTCGGATATCCTCTGAGTTCGGACAAAATCTCAATCTCTCTGTTCAGAGAGTCGTATACATCGGCGTCGGAGGTTTTTACGGCGGCGTGAAAGGAAGAGCCGTCTCTTTTGGTGTATTTGACGAGATCGACAGTACCGTAAGATCCTTTTCCTAATAATTTCACGAATTCTTCGTTTGATTGCATCTTTGATCTTAGGGTTTCTTCAAATTAGTACTGAGTTACAAGCTTAGAGAAGAAAATTGAGTCACTCGAGAAACTGGAAAAAATATTATGGCAAGAGAGAAAAAGGGAAATTGTAGTGAGAGAGATAAAGAAAAATGAGAGTTTTATAGACTTGGGGCCTCTCAACATTTAAGTAGATTTTGACCGTTGGATCTATCGTAACGAGTGAGGAAACAAAAGGAAATTGCAGCGAGAGAGAGAGAAAAAAGGAAACTTTTAATTAGGGTTGGGTCTGAATGTTAACAAAAAAAATAGGGTTGGGCCCAAGTCGGCGACTTTTTTATTTTATTTTTAAACGTTGGTACGTACTTAATAGTGTGAGGCACTTCCTTCTAGCATTTAATTAAGTAGATTTTGATTGTCAAATTATATTCTTATTTTATCTAATAGTATGATTATAAGATAATGAACACCGTATATCGAAATAACAACACTGTTAGTTTCTTATAGTTTTACACTCTTATAGTAATATTATTTTTGTCAATATCATGGCCAGAGTTATGTGCGCATTGTATATTCTAGGTCATTTTTTTTGTCTAAAAATGAGTATAACAATGCGTTTTGATATTTCAATACAAAAAGATTCGTTTTCAATTCAAAATCAATTAATTGGTTTAACTTTCAAGTAAAAGTGTATAACATCTCATGGCGCCTTCATCTTTTCTCTTCCTTTCTTCGGTGAGAGATGGGCTTTAAATTGGGCCTTTCTTCTTGACCCCCTTTGAACCGAACATTCTGGACCTCTGGTTCTCTTTGGGTTTTCACTTAGCCTTTTTCTGAAGAAACTCAAAAAGATACATCCACACTCATCCACGACCAATCACACCAATTTGAGTTTGTATAATAATTAGACATGCCAACACATGTTCAATTGTAAATTGGCGGAATGATTAAAAACAGCTATTTAGTAAATCGATCAATTGGCATTAATGGAGCCACAGGGTTGTCTGTTTGGTCAGCAGTCCAACAAATGTTTTTTTCTTTTTTCTTTTGCGTGTTTACCAAAAATAATAATAATTGTAGTTTAATAAAGAGTTGCCACTTCTATGCACCAATTTTCAGTTTATTTAATCCATTTTAACTGGTTTTGTGTTTGATTCTTACTATTATCTGAATTTATTAATAAATCACCTTTTATACTAACGCTGCTTTCTTTTCGATAATTATTCGAAATTTGATTGCAATTTTTACAAGATTCGTATATTATTTGGACACTGTAGCGCAGAGGAATCTTCAAACGGTTTTTTATAATAACTCGGACATGTTAGATACTTAAATCAAAAACCAAATATTTGTCTGGACAGACAATGAGACAACGAAAAAGTTAATAATAATTGTGCAACTTTTCTATGACGACGTTGGAATTATTTGTGCGTCGTCGTCGTAGAAAAAGCTATCTGTATGGGATTTTTTGTTAAATCAACAATCAGTAATAATTGTGCAAATTTCGTCTCTGTTGAGATGGTGATAACAAGTCTGTTGATTTTTCATACCAAAAAAAAAAAAAAAAAGTTTGTTGATTTAACAAAAAAATCCCATACAGATAGCTGACTAAGCACCAATTAGTTTGTATAATGCGCACGTGATAATTAACGTAATTATATAAAAAAAAAAGCTCTTTAGCAACGACGTAGTTGAAGTGATGGAGACAGAAAGTGGTATGGTCACTAGTTTAGCAGCCAAAAGAAAAATCAATTTCTCTGTGTTGCAAATTTTTAGTTTACCAGTCCATTTTTAATTGATTTTGTGTTTGGTTCTCATTAGTAATTTGTACATTTGGAATTTGAAATTTGAAAATTTGATGTACGTGCAATTTTTACAAAAGTATATATTTAATTCTGACATTTTAGGACAGAGCATCAGATAGTACATAGGAGTGTTATTAAACGATTTTTATAATATGTAGAACTTAGGTTAGATTCTTTGACAAAAAACCAAGTTTTGTGTGCACATTTTCCTCGATAAATTGTTTACATCTTCAAACTAAAAAAAAAAGTACGTAAATTACAAGTTCCCAATTGTTTTTTGGTTTTTGATAAAAGTTCCCAATTGTTTTTGAAAAAGTAATTAAGCTTTAAAAGTCTTGAGACCTCCAAGTCTTTGGACACGCCTTAGTGTTTTTGTTAATGTAAAGATCTTCTCTTTAATCTTTCCATGTTTTGTTGTTTATTTATTTGTCTTTTCGTATTTGTTGGCTTCTTCTGGGTTTAAGCCCATATTTTCTCAGGCAAGTTTTCTCCACCGCCTCTCTCCTTTTCAGCTTTCTATTAATTTGCTTCTTTTTACAAGGTCATTTGTTTATCGACTTTCTACTTTACCAAATGTTTGAATATTTCTCTTTAAACATGGTCGTGGTGTGTACTATCTCCTAAGATCTCTGTTTTTCTTTTTGCTCTTCTTTGGGTCTTCTTCTTCAAGAATGAGCTGATTGTGATACTCACACAAGCAGAAGATTTTTTTTTATATATCTCACTACTGGTAACCTCGTTTTCCTCCTCTTTTTACTGTAATTTTTGGGGAAAGTTCCATTTTTTAATTTCTTGGAAAGTTTGGATCTTTCTTATAGATTTAGTAGGGATAAATGGTGGGTTTTCTGAACAGTAAATCTACCACTTTGTTGCAAATCTCTGCTTAAAGAATTTAGGGTTTAGATTCCACATTTTTTCGTTGAAAAGTAAGAACAAGAGCCAGAGTCTGTCTCTTAAACCCCTTTGTCCAATGTCCATAAGGTCTTTTTTTGTGTGTGTTATCCAGCGTCTGATAAACCAAAATCTTGTTACTGTAATCTTATTCAAGCTAAAAAATTGATACTTTATCACCCCCACAGTGTTCTTAATCTTGCTTTTTTGGTGGAAATTTTCAGAGCCATTGTTGTCAAATGGATGCTAATAGCATTGGAATGGCAGAACGAAAGAGTAGCAACAATGGAGGAGAAGTTGTTATCAATGTTTCAGGTGAGGAAGCATCAAAGGTTTCTCCAAAGGCTTCCAAGGAAATGGCTTCACCAGAGTCTGAGAGAGCAGTGCCCATCAGTAAAAGCCCTTCTCCTGAAATCTCTAAGCTTATTGGTAGCCCTAACAAGCCTCC